>CM033714.1:44215040-46615040 GCA_019671005.1 Hibiscus mutabilis
ATAAGGGTTTTTACTTAGCCAATTTAGGCAATGTCCATCGAGAAAGGCTTTGCTAATGTTGAATTTGCTCGGCAAACAATGCCAAGACAATTTTGCCGTTGAAGGTGGCATGAACCACGTTGAATCAGGCATTCCGCCATGTGATCATCTTTCATTTAAAAACACTTTCCTTGCCAACATTTTACTTGAGTTTATTTTTTATTTTATTTCCTTAGCTACAAACCCAATCCTTTTTAAACAAACATCTTTTCTTCCAAAGCAAGTAACAATCAAACAATCAATTCAAGACAATCAAACAATCAAACAATCGACCGTATACTTACTTATACGCAAAAGACTCTTGGCATAGTTTATCTTGACCAAATACATACCATTTATACCTTTTGCCATCATTCATTTTACGCATCTCCCTGAGAGTCAACAGTAAACCGTTAAAGCTGTATCTGCTCGACAAGATTTTCTAATGAACTTCTGACTCTCTCGATGCCTTGAAGTTAATAATCTTGAGGCTAAGGTAATATATGTCTGCGTGAACCCTAACAACCCTATTAATTTTTTAAGAACTCCTTTTTAGTCGTTGAAATCCTAAACTTATGTCTAGGCTGGATTAGAACTAAGTTAACAGCTTAGCCCCACTATTCATGTTTGTATAGCCTAACTCTCTCGATATTAAGCAATAGATCAATAGTTGAAAGGCTTCTCTCGATAGCTCTTACAATTATTATGCATGAAGTACAATGAACATAATAGATAAAGGGAAAATTGACTATAGCATTATAAAAGAAATCAAAACATAAAATCCTGGGACACAATAATCCGAAATAAAGTAATTAGCTCATGTTTGAGCGTAAACCATTCATGACAAAATTATTAAATTATGGCAGTTTAGCAAGAAAGGTAATGAAAGAGCTAAGCATCTTAACAAACTCCATCCAAGTCATGTAATTGTGCTGAATATCTCCCAAACCGCAAGCATATCTCGGTGGCTCTATCATGGGGAGAATTCTCTAGCTTCCACTTCATTGGTTCTCTGCAATCTTTAGACTAGGGGTCGTTTTCTATAATCGCACTTTCCCCTGAAGTAGAATACAAGTCTCTCTTATATAGGCGGTGAAACTAGGGTTTCAGTACCCTAATGTTCACGCGGCTTTGATACAATCCTAAATAGCACCAACTTTCTCCATGGTTGGTTCACACCATTGAATGTCTTTGAGATTGATTATAAGGGAGTTCTACCCTACTTTATCTTCTATTACCTCATTTATGCATTATATATTATAAGCATGCTTTGGAATATTGATATGTGATGCGTCACCTTTAACCACATCTTTATTTAAGTCATTCGAGTCTGATTGCATGCATTGCGTCTTTTCCATTAATCATTCATCATTACATAGTTATTCCAGCATCTTTTTGCACTGCATCCTTATACTTAATCAAACATCATATTTGCATCATAATCTTGAGCTCATTGTAGCTTACACATTGTTTTATTATTCTTTAGGTAATAAGGGCGATGGCATAAGCTCGGATTAGCATATAAACCGCCACAACAATATTAAAAACCAGATTACAATTCCCCCTAAAACATGGTAACACATTGCCTTATTAACCGAATTAAAACTAGGTTTTTCATACTCAATCAAATGTCTTGCTTTTGAACCATCCTTGCCAAAAGAATGCTACCCCACAACTCTATTGCTTTGCATCAATGGAAAAAGAGAGCGTAAACACACATGCTTGTGAGGTTGCTCTTAGTAATCATCGATGCATTTCAATACTCATTGGAAAACCACATGTCATGTGAAGTATAAAACATGCTTAAATAAACCAAAGCATTTTCTCATTTGTTTCCAAAAAAAATCATGCATAACACCAATGTGCATCGAAACCCTTTTCACATATATCTCATATATCATATATATTGTTTTAAAGGTGACCCCAGATAGACTTACCTCTATCCTTACATTCAAAAACCAAAATGTTAATCTTATACATGGGATACACAGATTTCTCATGATGAACTTACCTCCACAAAATCTCACTTCGGCCTGGAATAGGCTTACCCCTACCTGTCCTGATAGACTTATCTCTACCACATAACAACAGGCTTACCCCTATTGTAAGAAACCAAATAATACCATTATCCCAAGTAGCCATACCGTTATTCCTCAAGATCCTTGGAGCGATCGACTTGATATTATAGTGCACTTAATCCTATGACTAGCCAACTATGTCTGATACTTTCTCACTACGTCATATAGCCAATATATCACTTTCAAATGCATTTACTTACTGTCTCCCAATGCATTTCACAAAATTGTTTCATATGCAAAACCACATTCCCTTTAAGGAACAATCTCAATGCTCATAGGCATTCATATACTCTTTTAAACATTTCATATTAATCCAAAACGAGGCATTTACAGTAGTAAATCAAACCATATTTAAAACCAAAACATGAAATCCGCAAGCTCATATCATACCCAATAACCAAGTGAAATAAGGGGAGCTTACGCTTGAGCTTAGTTAAGCTTTTTAGGCTATAACTAAACCCTCATAATCCATTGATAAAACCTTTAAAGAGATTCAACAGGTTTATACACTCACCGGTGCACTTCGCTTCACTCGCCAATGCAAATTCAACATCCGAAATGCAACATACGTAACTAGGCAACCTTGCCTTGATCGTCCCCTACTTTAAACACATAAAAACAAAGGGAAATGAATCATTATGCATTCTAAACACTTCCAAACAACAATCCCTTGCATCCTCAACATTACCCTTTCGAAAACTAGCTGAAACTACCAAAATTGACATCATTCTTCATTCAACCAATACCTAACCAAAACCAACGATTCTAACATTCAATCCTCATCAAAACACAACCAAAAACACTTTCTAAAGATCCTTATATCGCCAACAACTCAAGAACGCTCATAATAGCCCTCAAAACAACTAAAAACCCATCTAAAAATTAACCAATCCAATAGTTTTGGGATTTATTCCATCAATCTCATTTCAAATTATGATTACCTTATCAAAACATTAATTTACCCTATCAAAATCTCCAAGTTTCATCAACATAAACAAATCTTTAAGCAAATCATCAAAATATTCATTAATAATCCAATTCTTGAAATCTATTGCAAAACTAAGTTAAAAATAATTCAATATCAGTCAACTTGTGAAATGAATGAAATCTTTGAGAAATTATTGTGAGGTTTTGTTAGGAATCAAGAGTAGTATCAAATAATGAACTCTCCATAGAAAATCAGCAACAATTTTGGATTCTTAGTATTGGCCCATTTACAAAATAGTTTGCAAAATAGTCATTAAAAATAGTTTTGCAATCTTTACATTTTAGTCACTAAATCAAACTGTCACATTAACCAATTCAATTAACTCACAAATCAATTACCAAAACACTTGATGATATAATTAAACTCCAAGAAGATATGAGAAGTTCTAGAAGGAATATAATTATAATAAAGAAGTATATTCTTTAAAGATAATTTAACTCCAACTTAACTTCCTCCTCAAAGAAGGACTTTGACCTAGCCCTATAAATTAAAGGCCATGCCGTCAACTCCAAGAGGGAGAGAGAGGAGTGAATTTTCGACAAGCATCAAGGGCAAGGAGATTTCGACAAGCTTTATCCATCCTTCATCTTTTTCTTTCTTGTTAAATTAGGTTCATGATAGGAATTCTTTATTTTGTGTTTCTTTGGAACCTAGCCATGAACTAAATCTTTTTGGCTAAGGTTCTTGTGTCTTATGGTTGTGAGAAACTATTGGATTTTGTTTAGGTAATAAGAGTTTGCACTTTTCTATTCAAGGTTTATTCATTATTGGTTCTTATTCTTGTTTGCGAGTGAATTGGGAGAGGATCTCGTAACTTCATCTATTTATCTAATATCGGGAGAGTTAGATTCAAGAAACGAATGAATATGATCTTTATTCAATATATTGATGGTGAATATTAATCCGACTTAGGAATAAGTTAAGGATTTCAATGGCTAAGAGGAGCGCAAGATTGGTTGTTGTTCACCCTTGATTCACGCAGGGATGTATTATCAAGGCATGCACAAGTAGCTAGAGTTTCGACTTAGGGATAAGAAGAAACCATTGAAGAACGCTCTGCCAAACCTTGAAGGTTGTTGCCCATACGCCCAAGTAGTTGCCCAGGCAACCATCGATTAGTTGCCAAGGCAACCCCCTTGTGTAAGTTGCCACGGCAACTGAGTTGCCCTTGCACTCTTTTACCAAGACGATCCAATCGGCTATCACACCTCAACTCACGATAACCTGGCCTATCTCTCTCATTTGACTTCATCTACTCTTTTACTTTATTGCTTTCTACTTTAGTTATTAGTTAAACTCCTATAATCTTCTATTTGTGTTTTTACTTTTTACAATGCAAGAGATTAGATTCTTGAAGTGGCACCATTCCCTGTGGAGACGATATCTTTTATACTATAACTTGCGACGTGTATACTTGCACAATTGCGTAGCACTTATTACGCGCAACAAGTTTTTGGGCGCCGTTGCTGGGGATTGGAAATAGCGACTTTGTTTTTATTTTCTTGAACTTTCTTTTTACTTTTCTTGTTTAAGATTCAAAGGGTTAACAAAATTTGGTTTTGCATTGGTATATGACCAGGGCGAGACCGATTACACCAGAATATCCCTTTGATCCAGAAATCGAACGAACCTTACAAAGACTTAGACGAAGGTTAAGAGTAGCAATGGCTAATCAAGACGGCAATATGAATCAAGATGTTCCAGCAGGAGGAGGAGTGATTCTTGCACGAAACAGAACTATCCGAGACTATCTTGAAGAAGATTTTGATGGACTTAATCCAGGAGTTGTCGCACATGAAATTGAAGCCGACCACTTTGAGTTGAAACCGATGATGTTTAATATTAAAAACACAGTTGGTCAATTTGGCGGCTCAGCAAC
The DNA here is from genome assembly GCA_019671005.1 of Hibiscus mutabilis. Lineage (NCBI taxonomy): Eukaryota > Viridiplantae > Streptophyta > Magnoliopsida > Malvales > Malvaceae > Hibiscus > Hibiscus mutabilis. The sequence continues at coordinate 44,220,004 of CM033714.1, forward strand.
TGAAGATGCACAACAACATCTTAAATCTTTCCTCAAGATTTGCAACTCGTTCAAAATACACGGAGTCACCCTGATGTTTTACGATTAAGATTATTCCCCTATTCACTGAGGGACAGGGTGAAAGCATGGTTGAATAGCATTCCTGCCAGATCAATAGGATCTTGGAGCGATCTTTGTCATAATTTCCTTGCTCGGTTTAATCCTACAAATCTGACTGATAAGCTTCGTAACGACATTACTTCTTTTCGGCAGGCAGATGATGAATCCATGTACGAGGCTTGGGAGCGATATAGAGAAATTATACACAAATGCCACCTACACGGATTCCCAATGTGGACACAAGTAACAATGTTTTACAACGCCGTGAATACACCAACAAGGATGATGCTAGATGCCTCGGCAAACGGCATACTCCTAGATAAGTCACCAGAGGAAGCAATGCAAATTCTAAACAGGCTTGCCAAGAATGACTATCAATTCCCCTCTACTAGAAGAGGAGGAGTTAGACGCCAAGCCACAATACATGAACTAGGATCATCAGACTTAATTTCGGCACAACTGGCCACTTTAACCAAGATGGTCCAGAACATGCAGAAACCAAACAAAACACATGAGGTCAAGGTAGTGGATTCATTTTGTGAGTTATGTGGTGGTAACCATGATTCTTCTGAATGTATGCAGAATTCGGAATCCAGCTTCTATGTGGGGAATTACAATCGGAACAACAATGTGATGTCCAATACATACAATCCAGCTTGGAGGAAGCAAACGAATTTTTCATGGAGTAATCCCAACAATGCTCTAAAACAGAACAATCAGAATGCACAAGCATCGGAATTCCAGCAGAATATGCCACGGCAACAGTTGCCGCAGCAACAACCGACAACATCTAGTTCTTTGGAAAATTCTCTTAATGCTTTTATGTTGAAAACTGAATCTTATATGGCTGAGAAAAGTAACTTCATAAAAAGAACTGATGCTTTTATTAACAGGGCCGAGATGAGATTGCAAAACCAAGAGGCGACAATCAAATCATTGGAAAATCAAGTCGAACAATTTGCTCAAAACCTGAATACTAGACCGCAAGGAGGTTTACCTAGCGATACTGAAGTCGCAAGAGGAACTGGCCATGAGCAATGTAAGGTGATCGCCACTAGAAGTGGCCAACAACTTAAAGAGGCTCAAGCCTGCTCATCAAACAAAACTCCACAAAAAGATCAAGACGAACCTAGCGGCAAAGCCTCAGATGCTGAACCAGGAATTGTCACGGTAACTAGCAATAAGCATGCCTCGGCAACCGACGATAAGGATCCCTCGGCAACTTGCGATAAGCATACCTCAGCAACCCAGTTGATAATGCCTCAACAACTCCAGTTGTCCCGGTAATGCCTTCAATCAGGTTCCAAACCAATGAAAAGATCGAAGATATCCGACTTCCACCACCATTCCCACAAAGGTTGAAGCGACAAAAGCAAGAATATCAATTCAACAAGTTTCTTGATATCCTAAAGCAAGTCCACATCAACTTGCCATTGGTGGAAGCAATTGAACAAATGCTGAACTATGCCAAGTTTCTTAAACACATTGTGCCCAAGAGAATAAGGCTAGGAGAGTTTGAAACAGTTGCCGCAACAGAGGGATGCATGGCCATGTTGCACAATCGTATGCCACCTAAGTTGAAGGATCCCGGAAGTTTCACAATACCCTGTTCCATTGGAAACCACTATGTCGGGAAAGCATTATGCGACATTGGGGCTAACATAAACTTGATGCCTAAATCGATTTTCTAGAAACTAGGAATCAGGAAGGCAAGACCTACAACAATTATGCTACAGCTAGCCGACAGATCCTATGTTCATCCAAAGGGAAAATTCGAGGACATACTGGTAAAAGTTGATAAATTTATTTTTCCCGATGATTTTATTGTTTTGGATTGTGAAGCAGATGAGCATGCACCTATCATTCTCGAGATACCATTCCTAGCAACAGGGAGAACCTTGATCGATGTTGAAAAGGGAGAACTCACAATGAGGGTAAATGACCAGCAAGTTAAACTAAATGTGTTCCAAACACTAAGACATGTCGATGACCCAGAAGAATGCCAACTTCTTCATGCCACAACAGAGTTTAACTTCGACGAGGAATTTAGTTGCCTAAGCAACTACATTGCCGATCAAGAGGAACCTAAAGAGTATGAAGAACCGGTCAATGATGAACAAGAAGAGGCAAATTGGCTAGTCAATAGACTAGGTACATACTTTGAACCACTAGATTACTCAAGTAAGGAAGGTAAGCTCGAAAAGCCCTCTATTGAACAACCACCGATTCTTGAGTTGAAACAGTTGCAAGAGCAACTAAAATATGCATACTTAGGAATCGATAATACACTGCCTGTAATTATTTCTTCTAAGTTACAGCATGAGCAGGAAAACAAGCTTATCAAAATGTTGATGCTACACAAGAAGGCAATAGGGTGGACAATTGCCGACTTGAAGGGAATTAGCCCGGCATTGTGCATGTACAAGATTCTGTTGGACGATGATCACAAACCTTCAATTGAGGCCCAGAGGAGACTAAATCATGCCATGAAAGGGGTTGTAATGAAAGAAATCATCAAGTGGCTTGAAGCCGACATTATATACCCTATCTCTGATAGTACATGGTTAAGTCTGGTACAGTGTGTACCGAAAAAGGGAGGTATAACGGTGGTACGTAATGAAAACAATGAACTCATTCCAACCAGGACTGTGCCCGGTTGGAGGGTTTGTATGGATTATCGAAAGCTAAACAAAGCCACTAGGAAAGATCACTTCCCATTACCCTTTATTGATCAAATGCTTGACTGTCTTGTAGGTAAACCTTTTTATTATTTTCTTGATGGTTATTCAGGTTACAATCAAATATCCATAGCACCAGAAGATCAAGAAAAGACAACCTTCACATGTCCATACGGTACTTATGCTTTCCGAAGGATGCCGTTCAGATTGTGTACCGCCCCGGCAACCTTCCAAAGATGCATGATGGCACTCTTTTGAAACATGGTCGAAGACTTCCTTGAGATCTTCATGGATGATTTTTTGGTTTTTCGTAATGACTTCGACAGCTACCTCGGTAATTTAGATAAGGTGTTGGCAAGATGTGAAGAAACTGATTTAGTCCTCGATTGGGAGAAGTGTCATTTTATGGTAGATGAAGGAATAGTGCTCGACCACAAGATTTCATCCAAGGGAATTGAAGTAGACAAAGCCAAGGTTGACGTGATCGAGAGATTACCCCCACCAAGTTCGGTTAAAGGAATTTAAAGCTTTCTTGGACATGCAGGTTTTTACAGGAGGTTCATTCATAATTTTTCTAAAATCACTAAACCCTTGTGCAATTTGCTTGAACAGGATAAAGTCTTCGAATTTGATGATTATTGCACCCAAGCATTCGAAACCCATTGTCGTTCCACCAGATTGGACTCTACCTTTTGAGCTCATGTGTGATGAAAGTGATTTTGCGGTAGGAGCAGTCCTAGGCCAATGCAGAGGTAAGACCTTTCATGTGATATACTACGCTAGTAAAACTCTTAATAGTGCTCAAGTGAATTACACAACAACGGAGAAAGAGTTACTAGCTGTAGTTTTCGCATTTGATAAGTTCCGATCCTATTTAATTGGTACAAAGGTAATAGTTCATACAGACCATTCGGCAATCAAATATCTATTTGCTAAAAAGTATGCCAAACCTCATTTTATTCGTTGGATATTACTTTCACAAGAATTTGATATTAAAATTAAGGACAGGAAAGGAATAGAAAATCAAGCGGCCAATCACTTATCACGTTTAGAATGCAATAGGGAGGAAGACGCGGATCTAGGGATATGTGATTCATTCCCGGATTAGCAACTTTTAGTTGCCTCGGCAACCATGGTCGCACACGCCTCAGTAACTCTTGATGCCGCGGCAACCATTGATGCGCACGACTCAGAAACCATGGACGCGCACGCCTCGGAAACCATTGACGTCACGCCTCGACAACTCTCGACGCCGCGGCAACCCTTGACGCGCACGCCTCGACAACCATGGATGCGCATGCCTCGATAACCCTCGACGCTTCGGCAGCCCTTGACGCATACGCCTTGACAATTTTGGGAGCAGTCGCTACGGTAGCACATGCCTCGGCAATACCCTGGTATGCGGATTTAGTTATTTTCCTTGTTTGTGGTATTTTACCGTATGGTCTTACTCACCAAGGGAAGGAGCAGTTCCGCCATGATGCTAAGCATTACTTTTAGGACGAGCCTCTTTTGTTTAAACAATGTGCAGATCAGGTTATACGCCGATGTGTCCCTAAAGAGGAGCAGCAGAATGTACTCCGGCAATGCCATTCTTCACCCTGTGGAGGACATTTTGGAGGAACTTGTACCGCGGCCAAAGTTTTACAATCCGGTTTGTATTGGCCAACATTGTACAAAGATGCTCAAGACTTTTACAAGCAATGTGATCATTGCCAGAGGACGGGCAATATCTCTAGACGACATGAGATGCCGCTCCAAAACATCATCGACGTGGAATTATTCGATGTGTGGGGGATCAATTTTATGGGACCTTTCCAATCTTCATTCGGCAACCTCTATATTTTACTTGCCATTGACTACGTGTCTAAATGGGTTGAGGCAGCTGCAGTTCCCAACAACGATTCCAAGATCGTGCAACGATTCTTGCAGAAAAACATATTTACACGGTTTGGGATGCCGAGAGCAATTATCAGTGATGAAGGCAAGCATTTTGACAACAAACTTATTGCCAAGATGTTACAACGCTTCGGCGTATTACACAAGATTGCCATGGCATATCACCCACAAACCAACGGGCAAGCAGAAATTTCCAACTGGGAATTGAAGGGTATACTCGAGAAAGTTGTAAATCCCTCTAGGAAGGATTGGTCATTAAGACTAGATGACGCACTTTGGGCATATCACACTGCATTCAAAACACCATTAGGTATGTTCCCCTTCCGACTTGCTATGGCAAAACATGCCATCTACTGTGGAAATCGAACACAAGACATATTGGGCAATCAAGACCGTGAATATGGATTGGGAAAGTGCCGGACAAAAGCGTTTGTTAGACCTCAATGAGATAGAAGAATTTTGTGCACTCTCCTATAACAATGCACGAATCTACAAGGAGAAAACAAAGCAATGGCATGACAAGAAACTATTGCCGCAACAATTCATGCCAGGGCAACTACTTCCCTTATTCAATTCTCGGCTAAAACTTTTCCCGGGAAAGCTGAAATCAAGATGGTCGGGACCATTCGAAGTTGTCAAACCATTCTCCCATAGTGCCGTGATAATCAAGTCCATCACTGACAAACATGAATTCAAAGTTAATAGACAAAGATTAAAGCACTACAATGGTGCCCATGTGGAACGTAACAAAGAAGTGGTCACCTTAAAAGATGCATGAGCATGCTCTCCCTTCGATATTTTTATTTTATTTTTATTATTTTCGATTAATTTTTTATTTTACTTTTTTAGTTTTTTTCGAACTAATTTTTTTTCCGATTATTATTATATTTTTAGGATAGATTTATTTTTTTTTATCTTTTTAAGTTTAAAAATCCCTTTACACATCTTTATTTATTTTCTTTTATTAGTTTATCTTTAATTTTAATCCTTATTTGATTTGTCTTTGAATTGTAGGAAAAGAGTTCAAGATAAAGAGGAATTTTGATCCAAAAAGGAAAACATCTTCAACAAGGAAATTAATGGGCTGAATCTAAGGCTTATATAAAGCCTCCAACTTACCCTAATTAAACCCCTTGCTGTCACCCTTCCCCTAAACCGAAACCCCCTTTATTCTCTATCCAAAATTAATCCCACCCACCATATTTACTACCAATCTTTTCTATATAACCCATCACCCTTAACTTCCAAGAAACCTATTCCTACTTTTCATCTTGCAACTCTTTAGTTTCTTTTATTTTCTTTTCTTTGTTTTTACAAAACTCACAACCAAGATCATCTATGGAATTCGAAATTAAATTTTTGGTTCATTCAAGTTCCTCCAAAGAACCAAGATACAAGAAGTTTGCTACACCAGTGGTTGAAGAAAGATTTCACTCCAAGTTTGAAAGCCGGAAGATTTAAGAAGAACAAGGCTTTGAATACTCCAACTCTCATCAAGATTTCGGCCTTGAACCATTCATCTTCGAGAGGATTGCACATCAAAAGTGGCAAATCTTTTGCCATCAATCGGAACCGGGTAACATCTCATGGGTAAGAGAATTCTATGCTCACTCACCTAACCCGGATAATCCTTATGTTTTTGTTCGTGACAAGGCCATACTCATAAGCCCCGAAAATGTCAACACCTTTTACGGGCTTTACGTTGAGAAGGAAGAGCATCAAGCCTTTGTTGATCAAATCACGCCCAAGCAACTCGACAAGGTGCTTCAAGAACTCACTCAACGGATAACTCATTGGAACGACGGTAAATACAAGGGCACGGTAAATCGCCTTCGGCTTAAACCCGAGGCAAAACTATGGAATAAGTTTGTTAAAACTTTTTTAATGCCCACCACACATAATACTACCGTTGATATACCACGTCTTTTGCTCATACATTCTATTATGCATAATCGCATCATTAACATTGGAAAAATTATTTGTGATGAGATTTTTGTATGTAGCTCAAAAGATAAGGGTTCTCTTTTTTTCCCTTGCTTAATTTATAATCTTTGCAAGGATATGCATGTCCCAAGCGAGTCCACCGATGAAAAGGGCCTACCAAATTCCGGTTAGAATCAAGCACAAATCTGAAAGCTAATGGGAGAGGCACCGGAAAAATCCTCAAGGCTTCCAATTGCCACAGCAACTCCTTCCTCCCCGGCAATCCCTAATGCCCAAGCACCTAACGCCCGGGAAACTCGGCCATCAACCCCGGGACACTTTGAAGTACTCTTGCAAGCATTGGCAAGCCACCAAAGGCAAATTGATGACCGGCAACTAATGTTCATGCGGTACATGAAGGAGCACAACAATGCCATCACCCAAGTCATCCTAGAAAAGTAGCCGGACAACCGCGTGCCAATCCCAATCTTTCCTGCCGAGATCCTTGCCCCGACAACCAATGAAGCAGTCGCCACGGCAACCGCAACAGATAATGCCACGGCAACCAACCCTAAAGGTGCCACGACAACCAGAGCTAAAGACGTCCCGGCAATCACTACAAAAGACAAAGGTAAAGCACCTATGCCTGAATCAACTCCTACGGAATCATTGTCTGATTTTTCAGATTCAGACGTGTCCTCTATTGAACCAACAAAGACCACACCAATCGAATCCTCCAAGCAAAAGGCCAATGACATTGATGAAGAGGACGATGAGAACAACCCCGTACGAGGATCGATTCCACCATCAGCAACAAGGAAACAACCATCGCGTTCAAGCAAGAGAATCAAGACACAGACCAAAAGGAAACTAGTCATCCAGGACGACAAACTCTCGGAGTAAGTCCTCATTTGCATTTTACTTTTTTTATTTTTATTTCTCTTTAATGCATGCATTGAGGACAATCCTCACTCGAGTTTGGGGGGGATTGTTATTAGTAGTTACCATGTTTAGTTGCATTCATCTTAAGTATTGCATTTATGATACATAAATTGCTTGCCATGCCTTTAGTTGGAACAAGAATTGCCTAGATTTGATGAATATCCGATGATGACTTTGCCAATGCACTTAATTGATAGAATTTTTATTCTAGGATAACCATGGAAAAACTTAGAATTTTACTATGATGCTAAATTTGATGAAACACTATTGTGGTTTGATTGATTTAAGGAATTCCAGTGAACTTATGTTGATAATTAAACAAATTGGGGGATTAGAATAAAAATTGGATGAATGCTAGAGGTGCCCAGAATTGGCTCTAGCATGTGAAAAAAAATTGATCGCTAGAGGTGCCCGAAACCGGCTCTAAGATATGCTAAAAATTGATCGCTAGAGGTTCCTGAAACTGGCCCTAGTCGAATAAATTAATTAACTTAAGGAAACTAAAAACAAAGCACTAGAGGTGCCTGAAACCGGCTCTAGTTAAAACATGTTAAAAGGAACCCAATAAAGTAATTTGAAAACCTCTTGTTTGCATAGAATCCAAAAAATCAACTTGCACACAACTCCGTACACACTCACAAGCATTATAGTTTGATTCCGAGTAACTCCTAAGTTTTCCGAAAAATAAAAAGCCAATCATACTTTGTGCCCCGGTTCTGAGCATTGAAATCAAGTTCAATGCTAAGTTTGTGAAAATTGAAGTCTTGGCAGGTAATTATTAGTTTGCATTGCTTGAGGACAAGCAATAGTTCGAGTTTGGGGGTGTGATAAGTGTTCAAAAGTACTATTTTCTTACCCTTTTTACTCATATTATTGTTAGACTTAGGCTCATATTAGTTACATAATTAGTCATTCATGCATTAATCCATGTTTCCTTCCATCGTTGAGCTTGATTGCATAACTTGGTTGTTTTTGTGGGAAAAGATGTTGCTTTGGTGTGTTTTGTGTGTATGTGCAGGATCACTTGCCAAAGCAAGGCTAGAGCTAGTTGTCAGGGCAATGCATGAAGGAGATGTCGAGCTAGTTGCCAGGGCAATGCATGAAGGAGACGTCGAGCCAGTTGCCAGGGCAATTGTCGACAAAGAATAAGGTGATATGGTAGTCAAAATTGATGACTATGCAAGCCCAAGATGACGTGGAGCAAAGCTAAATCCCAAAGGAGTTTGATTTCCATGAAGAGGTTAAAGAAGAATTAAATTCCAAGAAGATAGGAGAAGTTCTAGAAGGAATATAAATATAATAAAGAATTATATTATTCAAATATAATTTAACTCCAACTTAACTTCCTCCTCAAAGAAGGACTTTGACCTAGCCTTATAAATTAGAGGCCATGCCGTCAACTCCAAGAGGGAGAGAGGAGAGAATTTTTGACAAGCATCAAGGGCAAGGAGATTTCGACAAGCTTCATCCATCCTACATCTTTTTCTTTCTTGTTCAATTAGGTTCATGCTAGGAATTCTTTATCTTGTGTTTCTTTGTAACCTAGCCATGAACTAAATCTTTTTGGCTAAGGTTATTGTGTCTTGTGGTTGTGAGAAACTATTGGATTTTGTTTAGGTAATAAGAGTTTGCACTTTTCTATTCAAGGTTTATTCATTCTTGGTTCTTATTCTTGTTTGCGAGTGAATTGGGAGAGGATCTCGTAACTTCATCTATTTATCTAATATCGGGAGAGTTAGATTCAAGAAACAAATGAATATGATCTTTATTCAATCTATTGATGGTGAAGATTAATCCGGCTTAGGAATAAGTTAAGGATTTCAACGGCTAAGAGGAGCGCAAGATTGGTTGTTTTTCACCCTTGATTAACGCAGGGATGTATTATCAAGGCATGCACAAGTAGCTAGAGTTTCGACTTAGGGATAAGAAGAAACCATTGAAGAACGCTCTGCAGAACCTTGAAGGTTGCTGCCCAGACGCCCAAGTAGTTGCCCAACTAGTTGCCCAGGCAACCATCGATTAGTTGCCAAGGCAACCACGTTGTGCAAGTTGCCACGGCAACTGAGTTGCCCTTGCACTCTTTTACCAAGACGATCCAATCGGCTATCACACCTCAACTCACGATAACCTGGCCTATCTCTCTCATTTGATCTCATCTATTCTTTTACTTTATTGCTTTCTAGTTTAGTTTTTAGTTAAACTCATATAATCTTCTATTTGTGTTTTTACTTTTTATAGTGCAAGAGATTAGATTCTTGAAGTGGCACCAATCCCTATGGAGACGATATCTTTTATACTATAACTTGTGAATTGTATACTTGCACAATTGCGTAGCACTTATTACGCGCAACAAATTGTAACACCCTAAACCTGGCCTAGGAAGCTTACCACAATCTAAACTATAGTCTAATTGAATATATGAGCTAATCAAATTAAAGAAGAAAGAACATTAGCCATCCTTAAGATCAAATAAGTGAAATTAGAACCAAATTGAATTGAAATTAAAACTAGAAGGCTTAAATGGAAGGCTAGAAATGTGAACATGCAAAGCTCTATAGATTTCATGCAAATTTCATTAGAAATGGAGGCCTAGACACATGTTCTCATTTGATGAGAACATGTGCCTATTGAGTTGATGACTCACGGCACTTAGAGGGGAATAATGAACAAAAATTTTATCATCTTCCTCCTAAAACATCCCATAGCCGAAATTCTTGAGAGAGAAAAGGGGGAGAGAAAGCTTCATACATCACCTTCAATTCAAGTTTCTTGAATTAACTTTGATCAAATTAGCTTGGAGAAGATATAATGCTTGACTCCTATATGTTATTTAACATGATAATGCCCTATTTTAAGCACATTGCTAGGTGAATTATACTGTCCTAGACATATAAGAACATGAAAATAAGTTGAATTGCCATGTTAGAACCTTGTTTAAATGAGTTATGAAGCTAGAAACTCAACCTAGTGTAATCTGCCCTGAATACTCTGTTCCGGGTAGTAACTTTGAAAAATCACCATAAATTGTATAAAATGAATTTAAGGCTTGAGATTATATGTACAATTCCTTGATATTTCTAAATTCATTAGGAGAAAACAGAACTGAATTCAAGATTGTATAATGAATTGTTGAGAAGAAACACTAGAGACAGTGCAAATTGTCTAGTGTTGTAAATTGCTATGTCATTAAGTTAAAAACTGTATTAATAGGCAAAGAACTAAAATAAAAGACCTATATGGTTAGAAATAAAATTAAGTTAGATTTCCAACGGTGTTAACCAATTAAAATTTTGATGTATGGAATGAAAGTTATGCATGTTTAAGTGAATAGAGTATAAGTTACCTGACAGCAGCAGTATAGGCAATGTTGGACAGTTTTGTAAACTATTCTGTAAACAGTTTTGGGACATTGATTTCTGCCCTGTTTTACATGAATTAAAGTATAGATAGGTGTAGTTATTATAGTAAAGAATCTATATGAACATGCTGCCAGATTTGTATATGTTGTGTACTTGTAACATTACCTTGATTGAATGATTATGTGAACTTGTTTTAACATGTATGTACTTGTGTAATGTGCTAGAACCAGGAGTGAACTTGGCGGATGAGGAAAGGGTGGAACATCCGAAAGCTAAGAACAAAGGATTGTGGATCCAAGACTAGCTAAGGTTGGAGTATTTTGAGTGTAGTTTACTTGAGAGTTAGGACTAGGTCCTAACTATAGCAAGCATGTCTAAATTCTTGAATTGTCAATTGACTTAATATGATCTTCATCTATAAGGGAAGAATGATTAAAGTAATGCATGAAACTTGATCACATCCTTTAATACATGTTTAATTCGAATGTTTAAGCATGTTTAAGTAGTAAAATTGGTGTTTGTATGTGTCATGTGGCATGTGATCGAATGTTTAAGGAACTTGCTTAAAATGTTATGTCAACTTGATGAAATCGACACATGAGAATTACATGATATGTAAGCTATGGCTCAATTGGCCTAAGGGCCTAGTATGAAATGAACTTGCTTGACATGATCTTGAACTTGAAATACTTGTATAAATGGCTTAAATCGAACAACCTTGGTAGCTAGTTGGACTAGGTAAAAGGGCATGCCTTAGAGTCTAGTGCTCATTATGTGAGGGTGGACTACGGTCTAGGGCTAAGGCCCCTATTTGGTGACAGACAGAGGTTACGTATGTGGTCTTTGGTGACAGTAGGAGGGTTGACTAGCACTACGATGCATCTTGTGGTGACAGTTGGTTGGAGAGTCGATTACCTATAAAAACTAAGTACCAAGGGGGTTGTTTAAATGATAACAAATGGAAGCTATTACTACTGCACCTGCTAGACGTCGAGGCCGTGGCAAGGGTAACTTCTAGAGACATGATAAGGGCTATAGGATAGTTTCTCATACTGAGACAATTTAGATGGAAAATGGAGGACATGTAAGGGTGTATGCTCATCCTGAGGGATTGTAATAACTCCAACGTGATCACGGGTACCTTTACTTTGCAGCCTTTGTCATTATTTTCCTTGGTTGATTTGGATTCCACACATTCATATATATTAAGTGAGCATGCTTATTTGTTAGACCCTTACAGTTAGAAGGTTGTAGTAACTAGTTCCCTTGGGCAGACCGTTGTGGTTAGGAGGTTGTATAAGAGATGCACTTTGGTTGTTCAACTAATGCCTTTGCTATTGATTTAATGGAGTTGCCATTCCAGTATTTTGATGTTATCTTGGGCATGGATTGGTTAAGAGAGCATAGAGCTGTTGTTGAATTCAAAACCAAAAGGATTTCTTTGAAGCTTGCCGATGACTATGTTGTTGTATGTGAGAATGCTAAATTCTTGTCCAATGTTGTTTCAGCATTACAAGTTGAGAAAATGATGAAAGTGGGTTGCCAAGCCTACTTGCATTCGTGATGAATCTAAGTACCAAGGGATTTCGAATACATGATATTTGAACAATACGTGATTTTTGAATGTTTTTCCTAAAGAGTTGCATGGATTGCTACCGGATAGAAAAGCTGAATTCAATATCGAGACAAACTCTAGTATGACTCTGATGTCCATTACTCCCTACCGCATAGCACCGTAGGAGTTGAAAGAGTTAAAGACTCAACTTCAGGAATTGTTGGATCCCAATTTTAGTTGACCGAGTGTTTCACCTTAGAGTGCACCAGTGTTGTCCATAAAAAAGAACGGTGGAATGATGCAAATGTGTAGTGATTATCGGCAACTAAACAAGGTGACGATAAAGAACAAATACACATTACCATGGATTGACATTTTTTGATCAATTTTGTGGTGTTGTGGTGCTCCTAAAGATTGATTTGAGATTCATATACTATCAACTGAAGGTTAAGGAAGTAAATGTGCTGAAAACTAAGTTTCACACAAGATATTGGCATTATAAATTCTTCATGATTTTGTTTTGTTTAACTATTGCCCAACTACTTTCACGGATTTACTGAATAGGGTGTTTCATGGATATCTGATTGGTTTGTTGTTGTGTTTATCGATGATATCCTTGTGTACTCTCTTACTATGGAAGAGCATGATTAGCATTTACGAATTATATTGCAAGCTTTGAAGGAACATTAGTCATATACTAAGTTGATTAAGTGCGAATTTTGGCTTAACGAAGTGATGTTTATTATTCATGTTGTCTCAGCGGAAGGTATTCTTGTTTACCCGCAAAATATTAAGGCAATTCTTAATCGGAAGCAACCTAAGTTGGTTTCTAAGGTTCATAGTTTCCTTTGTTTAGCTGGATATTTTCTTTGTTTTGTTGATTGTTTTTCTAGAATTACTGCCCCGTTGACTATGGTTTTGTAGAAGAATGCTCTGTTTGAGTGGATACAGGTTTGGCACTATAGTTTTGAGAAGCTAAAAGATGTTTTGACACATGCTCCTGTGTTGATTCAACCTGAGTCAGGAAATGAGTTTGTGGTGTATAGTGATGCATCATATGTTAGTTTGTGTTGTGCGTTAGGAAGGTTGTCGCTTATGCATCGAGACAATTTAAGGTGCACGAGTGCAACTATCCTACGCATGATCTAGAGCTTGTCGAATTTGTTTTTGCTCTTAGGATTTGGAGACATTATCTTTAAGGTGAGATGTGTACTATTTACACTAATCACAAGAGCTTAAAATATTTGATGTCTCAAAAATAGTTGAATCTTAGGCAATGAAGATGGGTTGAGTTGCTTAAGGATTATGACTTGACAATTGAGTATCATCCTGGAAAAGCTAATGTTGTAGCAGATGCGTTGATTCATAAGGCAGTTATTGAGATAAGAGCAATGTATGTTATGTTGAGTGTGACGGGTGAATTCGGGTTGTTGGTTGAGTTTCAAGTTAAGCCCATTTTATCTCACATAATTAAAGAGAGGCAATTGCATAAAGATTCATTGGTTCCTTATGTTAAGGATATTTTAGAGTGTAATTTGATAGATTTTCATTTTACTGATGTTGGTATTTTGTGTTTTAAGGGTCAAATAGTTGTGCTAGAGGATTCCGAGTTGAGGCACACTATTTTGACTGAGGCTCATTCTAGTCCTTTTACTATGGATCTAGGTAGTATGGATATGTATCTTGATTTGAATGAAATGTATTATTAGGTTGCCTTGAAAAAGGATGTAGCGGAGATTGTTTCTAGTTGCATGGTGTGTCACCGCGTTAAAGCTGAACATCAATTTCCTTATGGATTGTTGCAACCTGTGCAGATTCTAAAATGGAAGTGAGAAAGGATTACCATGGATTTAATGACAGATTTGTCTTTGAAGCCATCCAAAAAGGATTCGATGTGGGTGATTGTTGATCATTTTACGAAGTGTGCACATTTTATTGCTATGCATACGATGTATATGTTGCATAAGTTGGTTGAAATGTATATTGTTAAGATTGTGAAGTTACATGGGGTTCCTAAGTCGATTATGTCAAATAGAGATTCTTGGTTTACGTCAAGGTTTTTTGAGATTTTACAAATGACTTTGGGGGCGTGGCTTAATTTTAGTACTACATGTCATCTTTAGACGGATGGTCAACTTGAGCGTGTTATTTAAATTCTAGAAGACGTGTTGAGATGTTGTATGATTGAGTTTTAGGGAACCTCGAAGAAGTAACTTCCATTGGTGGAGTTGCTTATAATAATAATTATCAGTCGAGTATATGGATGGCTCCTTATGAAGCTCTTTATGGGCGTAGGTGTCAAACACCACCTTAAGTGACAAAAGATTTTGACGGTTAATTGATTTCTCAAGAGTATTTTCTTATTTTTTATATTTCTTAAGATATTCCCTCAACTTTTTATCATCACTTTCTTTCAACTAAATTTCACAATTCTTGATAGTTTTCGATGGGAAATGTATTATTTGATTTTTTTTCTTGCTTTACAAAACCTTACAAGTAATTCTTGAAATATCTTTCCAATTTCCATTATCTTCAACAAAGAGAATTTATGTCAATTTTCGTGGAAAAGCTTCAAAGGTGATTTTCTTCATCTCTCTTAAAAATAAGGTTCTTTATTGATATTCCATAGTAATTAGCCCTTGATTGATGTTTAATAACTTGATTTTGCAACTTGATTCAAGAAATTGATCTTAACTGATGATTTTAGTGTTTTGCCTAAATTCTTGATTTACAAGGTGATTACTGGTGATTTCGATTGGGTTGATTCACATTTTACTTGTATAAACATAATATGAAGTGAGGTTTTTGATATCAATCCTGAAACTATTTAATTCCTTGATTTCTAAGGTAGTTTAAGGTTAGTTTTTGGGTTGTTATGGTTGAAGCGTAAAATATAGTATTCGCAGTTAGAGAAAGTATACCTGTCACACAAGTAATAATGTGATAAGTTTCAAGTTTCGAACCCATAAGGATTGGAGTGATAAGCTCAAAGTGATTGCACAAAACAATTAGTAAAATCATGATAAGATGATATGGTGATAAAAACTATAAACTAAATGAGATAAAAAGTAAAGATGAAGCAATGATCAAAGGACAAACAGATGTTGTAGCAAAGATTAAGGTAGTTATGGATGTTGGGTTTATTGCTTAGGGACTATGTTAATTACCATTCGAATGTTATAATAGTTGGCAATACATGTCTGCATAAAACCAATTAGATTTTCATCTATCTGATAGGATTTTCTAATAACTCATAGACTCTCTTGATACCTAGAAGTAACAACAAGAAGCTATGGTAATACATGTCTGCGTGAACCCTAGCAACTTATTGTTTATTCAAGTTCCCCTTATTTGTTGTTGAAATCCTAAACTTATATCTACGCCAGATTAGAACCTAATTTGACATCTCCACTATTCATGTTTGTCTAACATAACTCTCTTGATATTCAGCCACAAATCAATAATTAGAAGGCCATTCTAGATAGCTCTTACAATAATTATGCATGAAGAACAATGAACAAGATAGATAAAAGGAAAAAGATATAACATTTAACAAATAATTAAAACATAGAATCCTAAAACAATAAAACCCAGCAAAGAGTATTTAACTCTTGTATGAGAAAATAAAGAGAATCAAAGCGTCCTGAGGTTTCTTCTTCGTGCCCTCAAACTATTGCTCATCGCTCCAAACTCCTAAATCCTCTCTCCATAGATTTTCATCGTTTGGAGACTCCTCTTAACCTTCGACAATGGTGGTCCTCCGATGAAGAAGACAAATGGTTATTCTTCCTTGAATAAAAGCTTTTCTGCGTATTTGTTCGTTAGGTGCAACCTCCTTTAATTGTTGCACTTGATGTTTTTATATAGAGGTGGCTCCCCTAGGGTTTCAAAAAACCTAAAGTACAAGTAATCTTTTAATGAGGATCTTTCTTTTCTGCATCATTAATTGTTTAATAAAAGAATATGTGATCAGATGCTTTTAATAAATTATCATGTAATCTGGTAAAGAGGATCTTTGCTTTCCACGTCATTAATGGTTCAATAATAGAGAGGGGGGCACTCATTAAATCACATTAACTGATCCAAGATTTGTCTCCAACATCACAGTGAATAATGTAGCATCCAGTCCAGCACAAGAGAGTTCTGCTCCAATGTTCGAACGCTCCACTACTCCATTACCTCTTGTTCAAGCAAGACTAAAAGGCACTACCTTTCCCATTTATAGCATCAATATAGATAAACATTAAGCTCAAACACCATAACTCCATAACTATATGCAAACTACACCTAAATGTAACAAAATGAGTTTAAACACATGAAAAAAGCTAAGCTAAAGGGGTATGCAAAATAGGCCATTTACATAGTTATCAAGAGTCGTGATTGATGGTGGTATAAGGATCAAGAGTGTAAAAGTATTTTGGCACTCTAAAAGGTTTGAATTATGGAGTTAGGAATTTAGATTAAGCCTAGCAAGCTTAACTAGGCTCGGAAGTAGGTTTTCCCTATTTCGCCTTTGAATAACAATTTGTTATGAATCATGATTTACATGTTTCGATTTGAAAGCATGAGCTGAAATACATACTTTTTTATGCATCATTAAACGTCATGCAATGATTTATCAAGCATGAGGATGCCTAGGAGCATTGTTAAAGGGTTCCTAAAAGGAATGTTAAGTTGCCATAGGAAACATTATTTGCATATGAAATTGGTTATTAAATGCATATGGAAAACATTAAGTAAAGGTTTTTTTAAAGATTATATTGCCTACTGACACACTTAAAAAGGTATCGGATATAGCTGACATGACATAGGGATTAAAGTGCAGTATAAAATAAGACGATCACCCCACGACCCTCGAAAAAGTTGGTGAAACTGCTCGCGCTAGTGGAATCTGTGACTTGTGGTGTTTTGAAGATTAGCCAGGCTGGAGGCAAGACAGAAAATTTGGTTTAAAGGAACCACTGAGGAATTCCATTTATTCAATGATGTTTTATGAAGGAATTATGGTTTACAATGGGTTACACTAATTTTAAACATATGAAGACATAAAAATAAAGAAAGTTTGAAAGCTAAATGCATATGAAATATTTATGCATTACATGATTTGAAAGAATAAAAGCAAGTTGCATTTGATATCCACGAGTTTGCTTCACTCGAGCCTTGGGCCTTTGGTGTTTGGTTGAGTTTTTGTGCCCATTTGGGTACTTGAGGAATTCTAGTGGGCTTCATACTTGGTTATTGGGTCAGTAGGTGGCTTAGTTGAAACAATGAGGTTTTGGGAGGGTCTTATACGGTAATTTAACCATAATTTGAACAAAAGGTTTATGCCTTTTAAAGACCTATGTTTTGGGTATAGGAAAGGAGGACATGTTTCCATCATCTTCATAAAAACATCATTTATCTCTCCTATTCATTTTCCCTCAACTAAGCCAAGACAAAGATTGAATCTTTGCCATCCAAAGGAAGGAAAAATCGGCTCAGTAGAAATTGGATTTCCAACGATCAGAAATATATTTTCTGATAGTTAAACTCATCATCGAATAAATTGATTCGATTAATTTATATCAATTAAGTCCAACTTTAAGGACATAAAGTGCCTAATTTTGTTAAAAAAATTTGGTGTCCTAAATTGAATGGAAGTAAAGCTTTGTGACTTATGTGCAAGTGGTGGAAACTTTAAGGGTAAAGCATTGATTAAAGCAATAAATGATGATTCGTGTGCAAGGTGTCATTGTGTACATTTTCCATGACACTTCTCTTAAAACAATTGATGATTAAAAGATGATAATTTGGGGGGGTTGAGTTTTGGCAATGGGAAAAAAAGAAAAAGAGAAAGCATTGGCTTTCTTCATTCATCCTTGCAACTCCATTGAAGAACACTTTTAGACCTTAAATATTTCAAGATCAAATTCTTGCAATTTAGCCACTAGTTTTTCAATCCAAAACCATATGTGGTAAGTACAAGCTCTTAGTTTCTCTTTGGTACCAAAATTTTAAAGTTTACAGTATAAGTATTTTTGAGTCATACCCTGTATTAAGGATTTCTATGTGAACTAAGATTGATTCTAAGCCTAAAAATGATTTTCTTATTATTTTAGCTCATGTGAATAATAAAGCTTAATTCCTTAAAGATTATGAATTTTCATGTCATTTGGTTATGGTTTTACGTATTAAATTTTATGTATTATAAAAGGATTCTTAGAATTTAACTTGTAAAGGATTAAACGTTCTTATATTTCTTGTTAAAGTGACTAGAGAAGTTAAAATCTTGGCATAGCAAAATCTACCCAGAAACATATACACTAGCAGTATATTTTGAAAATTCATAGTAAATTCTACATGTTGAATTAGAAAATGAGCCTTATATGTACAGAAACATGTGTGAATAAAGTTTTTTAAAAATAAATTGTGATCAATTTCGATTTATAAATTAAAAGATATGAATTCTTGAGTAAGGAAAGGTCAGAAAAGTTGAACATCAATGTTCTGAAAAATCAACACTACCAGTAACTTCGAAAATTCACTATAAATTGTATAAGATGAGTCAAAAGTTATGATTTATATGGTTTAAAAGATTATCCAGTCTAGTTTCATTTAAAACAAACATAATCTAACTCTGAGTTATAGAACATTTTATATAAATGATTCTTTAAGGACGGTGCAAGCTGCCTTGTGTATTTGATGATAAGTTTTTTAATGTTTGGTAAGAGAATTAAAACCGTTTGATAGTGTATATAAAATGAAACGGCATTAGAATGAAAGGATTCTATTAAAGGAATTGAAAACCATGTCTTGTGATGCTTTTTAAATTGTTTGCTGTTTGAGTGCTATGATCTTTGTATGTTTTATGATTTGGTTGATGTTGTGTGATTAAAATAAGTGTTAATGCATGGTTTGTACTTTGTTGTATACCTAGACCAAGAGTTAGTGGTAAAACAAGGTTTAGAATGGGGTTAAGGAAGTTGTCTTGTGGTTCGAGGTATACTATAACTTTGAGATATCATGTGGGTATAATTACATTTGTCTCAGATGACACAACGTCATTTCGATCTTTGTTTCTATGTATCTAAATGTACTTACCCATAAGCACATTGCATGTGGCTCACATAGAGCACCTTGGATTGACTACATTAATGACATAATAATTTGGTAAGCTCTTTAATAATGTTTTCATCGTCTATGCATTTATGCAATGTTATTCTTGATGTGTAATGGTGGCTTTCTTTTAAAGCTTGAAACAAACTTATGACCTTTAAGGTCATAAGACACTATGAACTTCAATGATTTGGAGCTAAAGCTCACTTATGTCATAAAAATCCTCCTCTAAAAATAAAGCTTAAAATTCTATAAGTCATTTAAACAATAAAAGCCCTTGGACACTTTGGCATGGTACAATGGTATACATGGAGTACGATCCATGGGCTACAGCTCAGGGATGATGATCCCATATATGTGATATATTGGCGATAAAGGGGTAATGGGGATAATGATGGAATAGAATGGAAGATTAACTGATATCCTTTAACACTAGCCATTGCTTTGTTCTTTGAGCTATGTGTAACACAGACCAATACGGTCAAACACTGACCAATGCTACCAATGTCCAATGTGATCCAAGCCAAATATGGTTAAAATGCATGAACTCGGATATAAACTCTAATGAGAAATCCAATAAGAACTCTGATAAAACCTTGAAAAGGTATGATAAGTGTAAGACATGAAGGAAAATGCTAAAGTACGTCCTATGCAAACTTTGAAAACTCTTGAACTCTTATAAAGCTTTCAAAAAGCAAAGCTAATATAAGATATGACTTGGAAGAATAAGATTGAATTATACTATCCTTAACTTATATACATTGAATAATATGGTATGCCCTATTTACTTTGATTCGTATCATCCTTTATCATTGAAATATTTATATGCCATATGTCTTTAAGGTCTCTACCTCACTAGACTAAGTAAGCCTAATGCATTCAGTTTCATGCACTTTCAAGATTGAAAGAGTTTTTGTGATTCGATCGTGGTTGAAGGTTATTCGACTTTGTAGTAATCGAACCCTACCAAATCAGTTTCAAGTAGAGGTCGCAAATGCCAAAAGCACCCTAAAGTGTCAATGTCCCTACATTAAACGACATTTTTTGAAGACTAACCACAACTCTTGTGGATATTAATATAATGCTGCCACACGTAATATGCAGTGTTGGGAAAACCAGAATTTTGGTCAACTTGGTGGGACATTCCGATATGTGAATACTTTTTCCCAAGGCACTTATACTAAAAAAAAGGGAATTACACTCCACTGTAGGCACAATGAAGTCAACTTTCTCAGATGCATCAACAACAAAATCAAGTGCAGCCATAATATGTTCAGATGCCATATCTACATGCTCAAGCAGCTATGCAGCAATTTCCACATCTGAACCCTTCGCAACTCTTGAAGCATTGATGCGAGAGCATTTCACTCGGATGCAAGTAATTGTTCAAGGAAATTCCTCATCGATTCACGCATTAGAAGCACAACTAGGACAACTTGCTTCCACAATGAATACTAGTCTGCAAGGTACACTTCTAAGTGATAAGGAATCAGATGTTACGACTCAAGAAAGTGGAGAAGTGGATCAAAACGAAAAGGTTTCATTTGAAGAGATTGTTGATGTACCAACAAAACTTGTTCCAAGAATTTTCATTCACATGCCAAATGTGTGGCAATCTAAAATGTCAACACATTCTAAAGTGTCGGTGTATTCTGAAGTGTCCTTGCCTCCACCTTTGCCAAAACAAGTTCACGACTACTTTCATAATCAACAAGATGACAATACTTAATCAAATTCTAGTAGAGGATTGCTACGACTATTGGCTGGAGTACCAAAACTCACCGCAATGAAAGCTAAATCCAACCATGATGTATGTTGATGAGAATGAATTAAACAAATGGTTGCATTTTAAAAATGTTTCTTACATTCATATCTTCTAGTATAGTAACACAGTGGAGGGTACACATGGACTTCAAAGGAACATGAAAGAAAGACACCTCCACCAAGGTAACACAAGTAGGAATGGTTGCAATCACATTGGCCCAACTCTTTTTGGGTAAACTTGTCACTTGCTAGAGGGTTCGGATAGACTATAAGAAGTATTGGAAATGACCATCCAAGCAACCCCTGTCATGACGGAATAATAAATTGGCGCTTTTTGTGGGTGCACTCAGATTTCACTAGGCGTATTATTCCGAATAAAAGGAGGTTGAAGATGCCCAACCTAAACCAGAAGTAGATAAGGCATCTTGTAACGGTCTGATTTTGGGCCCATGAGTTTTTAGGTTGATTAGACGGTATGGTGGACCAGGATTAAAGATTCGAGTCAAATTCGGGATTTAAATTGGAATAATTATTTTTGGTGCAAGAAAAATATGGGAAAATATCTAAAAATCACTATTTAATATATAGATATTTTTGGTAAAGTTAATTTTTGGAAATAGAGTTCGGAAATTGGACTTTTTGGCTAGTGAGCAAAATGTAAAGAATTTAAAACTATTTTTAGTGACTGTTTTGTAAAAGGGTCAAAACATTAAATCTTTAAGGAGCTATTTGGCCAAAGTCTAATATCAGATTTTTTTCCTTAATTGGCTATTTTTAAAATTTTTGGGAAAAATATAAATAGATTTGGGGAATTAATTTTATAATTAATTCCTAAGCAAATTTTACATAACTACCTTTTCTCTAAAAGATTTTCTCTCAAATTCTCTTCAGCCAAACACTCTTCTGTTCTTCGAAATATTCAGGTAACTACTTGATTTCATCAATCTTTTGGTTTCAAATGAGTTTTTAATTGGTTTCTATCAAAACCTTATTGTTTTAATCTTGTTTTCTTATGTAATCAACTCAATTAAGAGGGAAGTCAACACTAGAGGTGAGCTTCGTCCCTCTCTTCTAAATTATGGTTCTTTACTGAAATTCCCTAGTTATTGATCTTTTATAAATGTTTATATTGAGTTTTAATGATTTGATTATGGAAATTGGTTAAATCAAGGTTTAATTGATGAGATTAAGTGCTTTTTGTATTGGATCTATTTTGCTGAGTTCTTGATTGGTTTTAAACATGATTTTGATGTTTTATAATTTTAATAAGTTGGTTTTAACATTAGAATCCCGAAACTAAGTGAATTTCTAATTTCTTAGGTTACTAATGTTGTGTTTTGGCGAGTTTTGGTTGTTTAATGGATGCTGGAAGTATAAGGATTATGTTAGGTTGTTTTTGGATGTCAATTGAAGTTAATCGATGGATTAAACCTTTAGGTTTCATCTAGGTTATGTTTAGAAGATGTTTGATGTTGATTTCAGTAGTTTTGGATAAGTTTCGGCTAGAGTTCAAAGAGGATTGTTGTGGTTTGATGTTGTTGGGTTTGTGAATGCATTTTGATGCATTGAATCCTTTATTTTTGTGAGGTAAAATTAGTGGAGGTTGATCCTCGAGCTCGTAGTTTCGCTTCGAAAGCTTTATAGTGTAGTTTGCATCGACGAACGAGGCTTTGCGTTGTCGGTGAGTGAGAACGTGGATTTTAGCTTTGAAATGGTTTAAAGGTTATTTTGGGAGTTTAAATTAAGCTTGAAATGCTGGTTGAAACTCAGAAGTAAACATGGCAATAATTCTCTCTAGGTCGTGCTTTAATGAAATTGATTTTATGCACTTGTTTTTAATTACATGGTACCTACTATTTAAGAATGATTTAAAGTATGTTTTATATTGTTTTGATCATGAGATGATGATTATGGATGCATTGGTAAATGATCCATGTAAGTATGAGAAATACTTATGAATGCATTGGGTTTATGCATTGGAAATGGTTTTGAAATGTTGCATATAAAAATAGTGAGGTACATGGTTAATAATGAATTATATAGGCAAGTGATGTGGTTTAAAATATTATCGGATATAGTTGGCCAGCCATAGGATTGATAGTGCACTATACAGAGTCTCCTCGGGTGTTGAGGGGTTTATGTGTACTGAATACTCCACCACGAGTACCCTAACTGTTGAGGGGTTATATGGTACCGAAAACTCCCGTTAGTGGATTATGCATCTAACTGGTGAGATGAGTTGTGATATTACCTGGTTGTGAATGTACCTTGAATTTCGGTTGAGATGGCATGAAGTGTTGAGAAGACAATTGTTGAATCCGTGTATTCGATGTAATATTTTGAAAAGTGAACTTGGTTTATGATCACTTGAAAGCCAATATAATTGTTAATGTATCATGTGATGGTTGTTGATGTATAATGTTGGTTTATACATGTTTTCTCTTTAAGCTTTGCATATGGATTGTTATGCATGGAAGGCTTAAATTGAGGGTTAGCAAATGGGATTTGCTATTGATCCATTATACATGTTGCATATGGTTTAATATGATGGCTTTTGAAAGTGTTAAGTGCATGGTTTTCAACGCATGATGTTTTATAAGATGATTTCAATGGTGATTTCAATGTGGTTTTGGGAAATGGTTTTAAATGCATTGATGATGTGTTGTGTGGGCATTCCTCTCTACGCCTTGTGTGCTTGCGATATCTTTGTCCATCAATGTAATTAATTAAAGGTTGGAGGCTACGAGCAAGCGAGTGAAAATCCAAGGACTTGTTAACGCGAAAGTATGATTTTCGAACTAGACTTGTAGGAATAAAGGCAATAGGGTCATTGTTGTTATTTTGGGAGTGTTTTTGCTAAACTCCATGTTTTAGTAAATTTGCCATATTGTTTTGGAGTTGCAATTGGCCTTATATGTTTGTTTATTTCTTTGGATTTATGTTTCGTATGGTGGTTGGTTGTTTTCTAGGAAGCATGCGTCTAGATTTTCGTTTGAAGTATGACGTCATGATTTGATCATGTCTTTGCGATGTTTTAGAATGGTTTGATCTTTAGAATTGTTGTGTATATGTTTGGGGTTTGATAAAGCATGTTTGGATCATTATTTGTATAAAACACTAGCAAAATTGGATATTTCAAGTCCAGGCGTATCAGTACAGGTAGAGTTGTATCGATACGGGTAAGTGTATTTTTGGCCTGAGTATCGGTATGTGTAGAGGTGTATCAATATGGTTTTGAGCTACTAGAATTTTGGGAAAATGTTTTGTAACCCGCGTATCGATAGCATAAGGGTCGTATCGATACACCCCCCATATCTATAAACTTTGGGACCGTATTTGTATGCATGGTTGTTATGATTGTTATTATTGATATTAAAGGTTTAGATTCTTTTGTTTTGGTCCATGAATGTTATGCATGCAATTAAATGAGTTCAGATTGTCGTTTAGAGCTAAAATTTGACAAGTGAGCATAAAAGCTGACAAATTAAGGATTTGTAAATTCAAAATGGATTAAGACCCTGTAATTTTCCAGAATTGTATTTTTGGTCCCTAAATTGCAATTGCTTGCATGCAGATGTTGATTCAACGCCCGATTGAGTTGATATTTCACCCGTTGCAGTATGCACACCATAGGTTATAATGTTGCATCTAGATAACATAAGAAAATGGATGTAATTCGAGTTAAACCTTTACGAGTTCATTTTGGCAAACCCAATGTAGCTCGCTTAGTTCGGTCTTGCGTCCAGACCGGGTCAAGGGGGTTACACATCTACGAACAAAGCTAAGCAAAAAAAGAAGAGGATGAAAATGTTGTTGTGGAAACTGTCACTGCATCCGGTGTTGTGGATGAAATTGTTGAGAAGTAATGTTATACTGAGATGGAGCTATACTGGCGGAAGTTGTTGATAACGTCGAAGGAAGAGGGAAACAAACCATTTGGCAATGGTAGTTTACACTAGGCCACTCAAGGTGTTATTTCCTACCCATGAGGCAGCCGATGATGCCGGTAGTAAGCCAGAAACCAAGTAGCAATACGAGGACTGCGCAAAGCCATAGAAACAAAGAGAAAGCACTCCAAAGACAATAAGCACCATGCAACCACATCAGGAGCATAAGAACACTGATTTAGTTTATTTTTAATTTTTTTTAGTTTGTTATGATCATGCATTTCATGTAGTTGTTATTTTCCTTTTGTTACTACATTTTTTCATTGTATCTGTATGGTCATTGTATTGTCATTTCACTCTATTCTTTGCATTGGGGACAATGTAATCTTTATGTTTGGGGGTATACACCTAGGGTTTGAAATGCACCCCCATTTCAATAAAAAATCTAAAAACAAATGCCAGGTTCATTTTGTGCTCTAATTTTTTATTGCAATCGATGCTTAATTCTTGAATCATGATTGCCAATGAATTGGTTGGATATATGTGATGGAATGTTGTATTAAAATTTTGCTTATGAATGAATTTGGTTGCTTGAGTAATGGATACTTAGCATCATCTCTTATATCTTAGATGAATGCGCTTAGTTTAGTTCTTATATATGTTTATAGATCATATTATGTGTAAATAAAGAAAACTCCAATGTGGGTGCATTGTAACAGCCTAGACCCAGATGTCACATTTGGGCCTCAAGCCCAACCTAAAACCATAAAACTTTGCAATTAGATTTAGCCCAAACAAGGAATTTCCAGAACATTAAGATCCAATAGTTGAAAACATAGATACAAATTTAAATCGTTACAAAGGAGTTCCACTTTGATTTAAAACATTTAAACATTTGACTTGGTTATTACAATTTCAAAAGTAAGAATTACAGACTCGACCGCGTAAGGTCCTATTAATACATAGCCCACTATACGGAAGTATCGTACTCTAAAAACCTCTACATGCTGGAATCTTGTACTGATAGTGCTCCTCAATCCCATGACCCTGTGATCAACCTACGCACAAAAGCAATGATTCTGAGTGTTGAGCTTACAAAACTCAGTGGTACACATCTACTCTACTATACTTCATGCTAATCATAAACATAAGCATGCAAGCTAGTACGAGCAACAAAGATAGATAAATAAACACGTGGTGCTACCATTGGTCGCCTAAACACATGCTCTCATCGTGCAAAGCATCATACATGGCACACAAGGCCCAACTATACTTGGGATCCCACCGGATCATCAAGTAAAACACACAGTGTCATCATCACAAACCTGGAGTAAGGCCAGTGTCACACAACCTCAGGAACATACACTCTATATGAGTGAGGCCTAGCGTCACACGGCCTCAGAAACGTACTTTCTCTGGGTGACGCTCAGTGTCACATAACCTCAGGAACGTACACTCATACTTGGCATCTCTCCTCGAGCATCATTGAATCAGGCTGGGTGTAACAAAGGATCGGGAACGTACACTCGGCATCTCTAACCATGTTATTGCAACACTCTTTCTATAGGTATCCACATCCCATCAATCAAAGGGGTCTCAACCAACCAAGTGTCCAAACCACACACAACATCGACATGATTACCATACAACACACATCATAACTCGATCCACCAAGGATCTCTTATGGTTGCTATTACAAAAAGTCACCGAATTTAAGTTTACCAACTTGTTAAAACATTATAGAAGTGTACATTAATATCCTTATTAATTATCTCGTTAAACCATATTATCTCATTAACATCCCACATCAATTTCCATATTTTTTAACATTATAGATTATTATGTTTAGTCGGTACTAGTACTTGAACACGAGTATCGATATAGTACCCCTAGGTATCAATACTCACAACTGTGTCGATAGTGATATAGCTTATTGGAAATCCACAATTTCCATAAGAACTAGTACAAATCGACTGTACCAATACAGTCCCCAATTACGTATTGGTACAGCCGAAGCTCGTACCGATACCCTTTACGCGGGTTTACATCATTTCCTTGAATTACGGTTTTACAACGCTTTATTTGATCCCTAAAGCTTATGGAAGTCTCTATGGTTTTCTACTAACACATTCATTCAATTATTATTAATTACTGGCATCATAATCATTTAATTGAGTTTTATCCCTTAAGCATAACTTCTATCGAATCGCATCAATCCATTCGAACAAGTGCACAAAGCATCATACTTATCAACCAAATCAATCAATCGTCAAATAATCATACGGGCATCTCAAAGTCCCTAAACGGTCTCTAAAGCCTCCATGTGTCTCATCATATTCGCAACATCATCATGCATTTCATAAATACCGAGTCTCACACTATGGACATCCATGCATGCATATTCATCATCTACCTAATTTGTAGATACTAACAAGCAAAGAAATCACCTTTATGATGCTCATGAAGCAATGCGAGTTCGAGGTGTACTAACCTTAAGCCAACACGATAAATGCTCCTCCAAGCTCCTCTAATCATCTCTTTAATTCCAAAATTCGAGTTCACCAAAACCTCGAATAAAACAAAAATCACTACATAATCCATTTCACACTATTGGACTACTTAAGGGGATAAAACGCGTTAGGGTCCCCAAGAAAAAGTCAACCGAGCCAAAAAAAGTCTATGGTAATGGTCAATGCCCGGTCAACGGCTTGGTCAAACACAGTCAACGGGTCGTCCAACGGCTTTGTCAACGTGGTCAATGTCTTGGTCAACAACTTGGCTCCAACCCAACTCGACTTAGATGGCTTCAACTGTCTAGGACGATGCCCACGCACAGCCGATGGTGCATGAGGTGGCCTCTAGTGGCCGGACTACAACTAGAAGCTCCAGATCTGCTCCAAATAGACTGGGGATTTCAACAGTGGCTTCCAAATATGACGGTGAGCGGTGGTTCCTTACAAACAAGCTTTGTCATTTCTTCCTTCTTCTCACCCTAGCGAGTGGCGATGGTGACGGGGTGACCACCGACGACTGCGTCTGTCAACGGTGAGCTTCTATGGTGGATAGACTTGAACTGAAGCAAATCCTCTTCCTCACTCTCTAAAAAACTCTCCACCCTTTTCTCCCACCTTTTCTTTTTCTTTCTCCACAATAATATCTTCCCCCACTTTTAAACCACCCACACATTTTTAAATTTCAAACACCACCAATAAAATCCATCCTTCCAACTTGGATAAAGCCCATATCCAATTTTCTTAATTGGGCTCCCAACATAAAGGCTCAATACTCAATCCGAGACCCAATTCACTAACCCCTATTTTGGGTCGTTACAACTTTCCCCACCTTAAACATATCTTGTTGCTCTATGCTGGTCTCTCTCAACACTTGTTAATTATAACCATTGTCTTCTAACGATACAAACATACTCTCAACTGATTTTTTCTCTTAGAAGGAATCCATCTTTGCTCGATACATCAAAGACGATAAGCAAAACCCAACGATACCCCGACAAAACTGTCACACGAATACTTTATCAAAGAAACTTAACTTATGTCGTAGAACCTAAAAGATTGTTGAACAAAAAATCCTTCCACAACAATGTACGATCTAAAAAGAACAAGATGTTAAATAGTCTTTGCATCCAAAACGAAACAATTCTTCTCACGGTAACTCTCTGAAGGAGACTCTGACTCTAATGGCATACCGCACAAGACTTCTAAAAACGAACGACGTCTCAACTCACCTCAAGCACTTACCTTAAACTTGGCATGATAGCTCATATCAACAACTAAAGCAGCTCCCAACAACTCAGTTCACACAAGTCTTACCCTTCAAACTGTAACGTTTTTGAAAAACACGTCATCTACTCCCTCACTCAGATTTGTCATCGCAAGAAATCCCACTAAGGGATAAGTTTCCATCACTAACCTTGAATCTCACATCAAAATGTAACATGTACACATTGTTGTGTCGTAAAACCAAACCCATAAACAAACCAACCACACTTTCTATCTGGATCTCACCTTTCTTTAAAATATCAAACCGTACCCACCAAGGACTATATCATTACTCAATGTAATCCCAACGAAATTGTGCACT
The DNA here is from genome assembly GCA_019671005.1 of Hibiscus mutabilis. Classification (NCBI taxonomy): domain Eukaryota; kingdom Viridiplantae; phylum Streptophyta; class Magnoliopsida; order Malvales; family Malvaceae; genus Hibiscus; species Hibiscus mutabilis. Next base: position 44,249,303 of record CM033714.1, read on the forward strand.
CACAATTCCTTTACAAGGTCCATGGTTATCAATTTAACTCTTACAGATAAATACCGAAGCATCACAACAAATATGAGAAATTCAATGTTTGACTCCCAACCGATGGCAAGTCAAGCACTTATCACAATCTCAAACACACGACTCCACACTGTCTCTTAAAACATGCGGCAAAAGCTTGGTACAATTTGTCACTCTCAAAATTCACCTTAAACTGACCACTATACTTATAAGAGGAATCTCTTGCCTTGATATTTTTTTCTATAAAGCACCCACAATAAGATCTCAAAGTCTATCAGTAACCATCAGACCTAAATTCAATCACAAAACTATATCCTTTTAATTACAAGTAAATGCTACTTCTCACGACTTCCAAAGTTACCCAATCCTCAACTCGGTGCTTAACCAACAAAACAGGTGGGTACTGGTACTAATCGATCAGTACTAACACCAAATGAATCGAGAAATAGTACCGCATTGAGCTACCATCGGTACTACCTTACACGACCATCACTTGCGATCCTTGACCACTCCACATTGGCAACATGATACTATAACCCGAACTAACTTCGTACAACCCACCACTTATCAAGTTCACTTTACCTACGTGGTGATCGATCACACAATCAACAACTCTTAATTACTTCGACCCACGTCATTGTCCAAATCTCAAATTCCTTAAAGATCAAGTACCCATAATTTCTCATTGTGGGGTAGGCACATCCTTTGTAACACCCTCAACTCGGCCTAAACGCCTAATAAAATCGAGTGAGCTACATTGGGTTTGCCGAAACAAACCCGAATCGATTAACTAAACTTAGATCTACTTTTTTTCTTTTTATCTTGTCTAGATGCAACATTATGTCATAAGGTGTACGTGCTAGCAGCAGGTGAAATCTTAACTGAATTGGGCGTCAAATTGACATCCAATTGTGCCTATTTGTAACTTAGGGACCAAATTTCAAATTTGGATAGTTACGAGGACTTAGTGAAAATTTAGGTTGCCAATCTTGAATTAATTATATTACATGATTCCTTGCCAAATTTTAGCTGAAAAAGATAATTCAAAGAAATACAATTGCATTTACGAACATCAGGGACCAAAACGAAAAAATCAAAAACTCTCAAATAACACATTAACTGAAATAACAATAGCCGATATTGGTATGCGAGCACTCGTACCCATATGAGGCTCCATTCCAATAGGGTCATACCGATACAGGACCAAGGTATATTGGTATGCGGGCACATTTGCAAAACCATAGATTCCAATAGCTAAAACCCGTACTGATACGACCTTTCCTATATCGATCCCCATGCCTTTTTCTTGTTTACCCATTCCGATACGTGGCCTCGTATATCGGTACACTTTAACCTGTATTGTCTAATTTTGCTATTTTTTCATACAATTATGGATTCAGTCATGCTTTAACAAGCCATAAACATATATACCGCTAAACTAAAGATCAAACCATGCCAGAATATCAAAGAAACGAGATCAAAACATAGCAACATACTTCAATCATAGATCTAGAGGCATGCTTCTTAAAAACCAATCCATCCACTGCACGAAACGTAAATCCACATTAAAATCAAACATATAAAGCATCACACAACTCCACAACAACAATATCATGTCCTTGCTTTATACATTTATACATATGAATACATAAATTGCAGACTATTTTGGCTACGTATAAACAGATTCGAGACTGTTTTGGTGTACATATATGTATAATAATAATAAAATATGATTGTTTGGTGTGTAAACAAGTACATGTGTAAATTTATTTGTGTAATTAAAACATGGGATTAAGATATGAAATATATAGGGACTGTATTAGGATTTTTAGGGCTATTCTGCATGTATATAAAAGCTTGGGGACTGCTTTGATATAAAGAAATGTATGTACATGTAAGCTACCATGTTCTGTATGTGTGTGTATTTGAATGGACTGTTTCATGAATTGTTAGATGTTTGAGGATTTAATTCATAGGTTTAAGGCTGCCAAAATGAAAATGCAAGTGTTATGGGATTTAATTCATAGATTGAAACTATCATGAGCATCTTTATTTGCTTTAATTTACATTGCTTGTTTGTTAAATTAAGTGATATCATTCGTTTAAACTTGGATTCGAGGTGAGTACTTTAATAAAAGTACCTTATAATATGAAATACTTGATCAAGGCATGATATATGTTTGAGATATACATAAGATTTTGTATGCTTGATAAGATAAGATATAAAGCTTGTTTGGGTTTATATGAACATGAAGTTATGCTTATTTCTATTAATAACAATATATCTTATGAAATATATGTTTTAAAGTTACATGTGATCGAAATGCTTGTTATGTTATGAAATAATCCTTGCTTAGATGTTAGCAAAAATGTGGAGGTATGCTCATCTTTGATAAGGATATGACATGTTACTTGACTTTATGAACAAGGAGCTAAGCTCAAATTCGATTTTTTATAAAGATTTGATTGGAAAGCCTTGGTTTCGAGTCAGTCATAGGTATAGTTGGCATGCCATAGAGTCTATAGAGCCTGTATTTGGGGTGGAAAAGAGAGTGTTTGCTTGAAGAACTTTTGAGACAAAGGCTTGAGAGAAAAAGCTTATTTCCTTTCATATTAGGCATGTACTCACCTCATGTTAATTACTCAATTGAATTTTCTCTTCTTATTCAGATAATCAGATATTTTACCACATTTTTTGACTTATCAAATCCATAAGCAAATATAACTTCCATTATGAACATAGCGCCAAGGTCATTCATTCAAAAGAGCATTTCATAGTTCTTACCAAAGAGCTTATCTTAATTCTTATCAAAGATAATTATAGTTTCGAATTCATATACTTACAACAATGTTTAATCTTACCATGTCAAGCTTATGAACATATACATATATTTATGTGTATTGGATTTATCACAAAACGCTTTCAACCATTTTCTCATCGTAGAGTACTTTCAAATGAAGTACTTACCTTGTATCCAAGCTTAGCCATACTAGCAAATTTTAACTTAAAGAACAATAAAATCAATTAAAGCAACAAAGAAGATGCTCGAGATAGCTTCATCCTATCCCGAGACTTTAAACTACACTCACCTCTTATCTCGAAGTTACGAGATACCTTAATCCTTAATCAAGTCTTGCTACTGATCCAAATCCTTTCCTAGCTTTTCCTTGGTCTAATATGACAAAAAGTGCAACCATGTATTAGCACAATTCCTAACGATAAATCCCTTTCACAACTATTCATTATTCATGGATACATATATTTTCACACAAAACAGTTCATTGAATTTCCTATCAAAGCAAAATTGTCCACACATTAGCATTCATACTTAAATACTTCAAAATAGTCCAAATTGTATTAGTGTACAAGTACATACACAAAACAGTCTCTAATGTGATTATATTAGAATAAAACAGTCCCATTTGATAATGAAACTGCCCCTTGTTTTCAGTTTACAAAAATTAGTACTTGAACCTTTTTATAACAATCTTCTTTGTTTTAAAACTACTAAAAATAGTCCCCATTCTTTTTATAAATCAATCCCCAAAATTTATCTAAAACAGTCCTTTAACAAGCTACCTTAATTCATAACAGTCCACAATGTTTGTATAAATGTAAAACATACCCCAAAGTATTTATATATAAACAAAATAGTTTTTGTGAAGTATTAGTAGTCTCTCCCCTGATTTGATCCATCCAAAATAGTCCATCAATTTTCTATAAGTCCAAAAACAATATTAAATCATGTACATCTTCATTTACACATGTTCAATAGTCATTTCATTTAAACTCACTTTATGAAATAGTCCAATTATCCCCTCATATATATATAATCAATTAGTCATAAGTTCATAGTCAAGCAAGTTTAGCCCCATCTCTCCCTTTAATCGTGTTGTAAATTTTCTAAGATAGTGACCATATCATATATATCATTCAAACATTAAGACTACCCAAATGAACACACAATCGAATTTCAAGAGGATAACATACAAATCTTTTAAGAAAATCTACATTCATGGTTCAACTCAAATCAATGAATCAAACAACCGTTAAATTGATAACTAAGCATGGCACATACGGAACTAACAATTCCATTTACAATCTATTTCTACAATTCAGAATGAGGGAAGAACTAGCTTACCCTTTCCCCTTAGATTCCATGACCATGAGCCAAAAAATCTTGCACCAACAAAGTTAAGCTTCAATCACCAAGAAATTTTAAGTTCTCTCTCTTTCTCTCAAGTGGTTCAGTGTTACAAAAAAGAAGACAACTCTTCCTATAACATACTCGAACCACCCTAATAGAATTAGGTAAGTTACTACAATTACAATCAACCATTCAAACAATGTTAGGCATTAAGTACAATTCGATTAAGGTTTTTCTTGCACATCAAGTTATAATTCGATTAGGGGAGAACCAAATAAACCATACATGATGCACCCACTAGATAAAATAGGTCTCATAATGCCATATGTTATCATATTCAATCCATCTAAAGCTTACTTAATTTCCAAGCTATCATTCGAACTAGGTGAGAAATGTATGGATCATCTTAACATTCATTGTGACTATTAAGCATTCCAACAAGTGTTTTATAAGATTTACATAAGTGACTTTAATCAAACATATAGACCTACAAAATCATCTACATCATTCAGCTAGAACTAAATGTGACCATAGAGGTTCAAGTCTAGACTTATAGTTTATTAATTTAATTGATGTTAACTAACCATTTCAAGAGATCCTTTCAAGCATTTCATGCAAAATTCATCCTTGGAAATTAAATCTTAAGCTATTAAACATCTAAGTTCATTAAAGTGCATCCATGCTCATATATATACATACCAAACTTCTCATAGATCATAGGTAGAATTAACTTATACAAACCATAGCTAAGTGACCATAAATGTACATATCTTAGGTGCCACCGTCCTAGGAGAACTAAACAAAATGGAAACATACTCTTTTGAGCAAAAGTGACATGTATGAGCTTAGACTTCAAGATAGTATCCAAAATCAACCTGTATCGTAGAAATGAGACTTGAATAAGCAAATCTTAGTGAGTGAGTTAAAGTTACAAGCCAACAATACAATAAGTCTCAACTATGAATCATCAAAAGGATGATATGGTTCCCCCATCAATAGGGAACCATTCGAACAAGGCTTACCCTACTAGATGCTTGTCTAGTTTTTAATCCAATAACAATACAAGGCTTGAAGTTAAAACATACTCAATCGCCCAATTCGATTAACAATTCAACTCAAGCAATCTCATATAAGCAAGGCTCAATCAATGTTTCAATAACAATAAATCATAGCATTTGATTTTCCTTTACAGTCAAGCAAACTCATATAAGCAATGTTCAATCAAGGTTTCAACATGCATAGTTCATGGCATTCAATTTTACCTTTACATTCAATCAATTCAATTCAATGTAGTAATAGGTTTAATGTGCAATAGTTATTAGTTCATTTTAGGAATATCCTTGAGAATCGATTACTCATTCTAGATACTCGAGTCTCCAACCAAACTATCACCAATAACAATAATCAATATGGTACCATGTACCTGGTTAAACCCTCCTACTGTCGCCAATGACCAATAACAATACTTCCCTCCTACTGTCGCCAATTAAGGACCAATGTCCCGGACTGTAGTCCACCCCGACAATGAGCTCTATAGACTCTATGGCATGCCAACTATATCTAAGACCGACTCGAGACCAAGGCTTTTAATGGTTATTCCTTTCAATCAATTAGAAGCATGTTTCAATTAAATATGCACAATTTGTGCCAATGTTCCCTTTTAGTCAAATAGGGCTCAATCCAATCCAATATCAATGTTTCCATGGTTATTGTAGGAGTATCAATCAATATGTCATTCAACAATGAATTGTGTACTTCTATTTTTAACTACATGCTTCATTTCTATATAATTCAATTAGGCAATAATCATATCAATTCAATCAATGGCAATTCAAGCATGCTTCATAATCAAGTAATCACTCAAAGGAGTACTTACCTTGCTATTGCTTCATAGCAAGCTCATTATACAATTTATACTTCAGATTCAATAAAAAATTACAAATCAAAACAGACATGGAGAGGTTACCGCCCTCTCCAAACTTTAAACCACACTCATAGGAATTTTTCTGAGCTATTGTCGATCCCGGATTGTAATCCCTTTTCCTCTACTAGCTTGTTGATCTAAGTGAGCCCCTTTAGCATCAATTTCCACTGTATCTAACATTCATACAATACACAAGGTATTAGATACAATCTAGCAATCAATTGAGTCATTATGTGACTCCATACATAAGCATACAATTCAATATAACATCTAAACTGTTACTACATGGCAGCATGTGCACTGCCTACTTGAATATTCATATCTTTCATTTTGTACGTCGGAATTTCAATTGCTTTACACTGTTGGAAAGCTAAAAATTGTATTTATAACCATATAAGGCTTGTATTTTAGTTCTTAGCCAATTAATACAGTTTTTAACTTAAAGACAAAGCATTTTGCTATACTGGACAGTTTGCACTGTCCCTAGTGTTTCTTCTCTACATTTCAGTATAAAACCCAAAATTCAGTTCCGTTTTCTCCTAATGAATTTAGACATATCAAGATGTTGTCCATAAAAATTTCAGCCTTAAATTCATTTTATACAATTTATAGTGATTTTTTAAAGTTACTGTCCAGAAGAGAGCATTTTGGGTAGATTACACTAGGTTGAATTTCTAGCTTCTTAATTCACCTAAACAAGGTTCTAACATGGCAATTCAATTCATTTTCACGTTCTTACATGTCTAGATCATTCTAATACACCTAGAAATAATCTTAAAACATGGCATTATCCTGTTGAACCCAATTTGATCTATTTGATCACATTGCACATTCAATTTACCAATTGAGCAGTCCATTGCTAATTTAACTAATCCAATTAGGTGCTTTTACATTTCCAGCAAGTTATCTATTCAATTCAATCTTCAATTTATCTACCAACATGATCAAAACAGGGCTTTTGAGAAACATTTTCAATTCAATTCATTAGAACATCAATTCACTAGAATTTTCAGCATCTACCATTACAATTTACATTTCAATCATCCATTCCGATCATCATCCAAAATTTTCCAGCATCTACCATAGCATTTCACCATCAGTTTAGCTATTGACAACCTCAATTTCTCCTATTCATTCGATTGCCATGTCAATTTCATGGATTAATAAATCAATTGAACTTTCTAACTAGTTCATAGCATCAATTCACTATCTATTCATCAATTTCATATAATTCAAGCAACAACCCTAAATCTTCATGCATCATTTGTATCAATAACACATTAAGGAATAGATTTTACCTTTCTATCAAGATTATATGAATGCTAGCAACTTCAATTTCACCAAATTCAAGCTTGAATCTAAGATTAGAGAGCTTTCTCACTCAACTCTCTTTTCTCTCTTCATGCATCATTTGTATCAATAACACATTAAGGAATAGATTTTACCTTTCTATCAAGATTATATGAATGCTAGCAACTTCAATTTCACCAAATTCAAGCTTGAATCTAAGATTAGAGAGCTTTCTCACTCAACTCTCTTTTCTCTCTTCATGCATCATTTGTATCAATAACACATTAAGGAATAGATTTTACCTTTCTATCAATATTACATGAATGCTAGCAACTTAAATTTCTCCAAATTCAAGCTTGAATCTAAGATTAGAGAGCTTTCTCACTCAACTCTCCTTTCTCTCTTCTTTTCTCTCCTACCCGGCCACAATAAGAAAAATGGTGATAATTCACCAAATAATTCTCCACTTAAATGTCTAATCCACCCTTAATTATCCCCTAATTAATGACATGTGTAGGGGTATTTTAGGAATGTGAAAATTTTGCATGCATTCCTTCAATTTATCAGATGTTTCGGTTTGGTCACTTGTACATTAGGTTACCACTATTTCAATTATAACATTCTAGTCCTTAATAACTAGATTTAACACCCTTCTTTCAATCAATTAGGGATTTAATGAAGGCATTGTAGTAACTTCTTTTATGCTAGATTTGAGGATATTACACTTCCTTAGTTCAATTTAGCTTGACCGAGACTCCCCCTCCACCTAGCTCACTCATTTCTTTTTGACATGTGCCATAGTCCCTAGACAACGTAATCCTTAGCATGCAATCTTTAGATCTTGACATTCTTCCAATTTAATCCTCTCCCTTATTACCACTTAATTATTCTTTTTCTTCACTATTTGGTCCTAATATGTCCATTTAATCTAATAGACAATAGTCTATAATAATTTAGTTAGGCATTTCATGTAGTAAATTCCTAGGCCAACTTTTGGGATATTACAATTCTCCTCCCCTAAAAAGAAAAATTCATCATTGACTTTTCTTGAGGAGAAAAGATGAGGATATTAATCCTTCAATGGGGAAGCCAAATGGGATCTTATTCTCCCAACCATGACGTGTCTTACACATTCCTCAGGGCTAATAACATATAAAAGAGAGCTTTTATCAGGCATAGATCACAAGTACTTGTTAAATTTAACTCCTAGGTGACACATGTAACAAATGATGATGCAACAAGTTATGGTTTAGTCCGAGAATCGGCTAAACTTAGGCTCTGATACCAAATTATAACACCTTTAACACAACTTAAGAGTAAACCGAATTAAGAAGTGTTTCAAAACAAACAAAGAAAGATTTTGTAATACCCCAAATATGGCCTAGGAGTAACTCTAGCTGGAATCACTAAATAATTTCAAATGATCTATTATCTACTTGATAAAACATGTAGGTTAGGATTAAATTGAAATTTAGGAACCATGAATGGCCTATTAATAAAGGGACTAAAAGGGAATGCTTGAAAACTACAAAATTGCATGTTAAAAGAAGAATAGTGGAGGGGCTTGCCTACTTGTCACCCCATGACCGAGACAAGTGCATAAGGGGAAGAAGCCATTCAACAACTTGGCTAGGGGATTTGGATATCCAAATTTCATCTTTGTTTCTCTACTTCTTCTTCCCTCCCTCATAAAACCAAACCCCTTGTAGTGAAAGAGTGAGAGGTTGGCAAGGATTCAACACTTTATTTTGGTAAAATTAAGCCTTTAATTTGTATAGTGAGAAGAAAGGGTAAGAAAACCCCCTCCCTTTCTTTAAGATTCATGAATTAGTATTTGAATTTAAAGTCGAATAAGTTGAGTATATAAAATATGCTTAAGAATGACTTGAGGACCATGATTTATAATTAAGAACCAAACCAAAGCAATCTGATGTCTTTAATGTATGCCCTATTTTTAAAGGTTTTGGACAGCCTCAATTGTTCAATTGGAATGTATCTAATGTGGTAACAATTCTAGTTAAGAAACATAACGGTTGCTAGTCATCAAACCTAAGGATATAAGTTCGAACTAAGGGTTAAAATGATGTACAGGGACTGATTTTAGAGTGTACTTTTGCTTATATGAAAATATAGCATAATTGTACGTATATGTATCTTAAAGGATTGTTTTTTCATCCATGTAGATGGACTAAGGGCTGATTTGAACGTTTTAAACCAGGGGACTATTTAAGTGAATCATACAAATTGTTTTGCATGAACATAATTACATTAAGAACAATTTTGGTGTTTATAAAAAAAGTATGAACTGTTTTGTTATGTGTAAACATATGTACACTCAAGTTGCCATGTTTTGCTCACAATAAAATGAAATTGGGCCATTTTTGAGTAATAATGAGTATTTACGACTATTTTGATATGCTCAAAGATGAAATCGATTTTTGTATGGACTATTTTAGTGAAGGAAACAACAATAGGGTCTACCTTGAATAACAATGAATGTAATGGAGATTGTTTGATACATGTAACATATAGGCAAGTATAAAAGATTTAAATAGACATGAATGCAATTGTTCTGGATTGTTTTGAACATGTGATTATACACTGTAACATCCTAAATTTTGATATAGGAGGAAGCTTTGGTACAACCCTTGAGAATTAAAAATATGTGCCTATAATTGAGAACTTGTGGGACCGAATTGAACTTAAGCAAACTAGGGGATTTAAATCGAAGTGACCAAGTAGATTAAGTAGCAAAATATGTGTTTTGCTTGGTAAATTATAATTTAAAATGAGATAGATGAAGTGACTCAATGAGAGGGCAACACGTGTGGATTGTTTCGACCTTGGTTAAAACCAAACAAATGGTATCATCTTCCTCATTTCTCCTATACACCGAAAATAAAAAAAAATGAGAGAGTAAGGGAGAGAGAGTTTTCCTTGATGTTTTTTTTCTTAGGATTCAATTGATTTTGGAGTCTATTTTGCTTGCATGCTTGAAGAAATGTAAGTTCTCTTTGATAATCCTTTGCTTCGATCATGGTTTTGAGAAGTTTGCTTGTGAATTGATTCTTGCTTGATGGAAAGTAGAGTTTGATTGAATAATTTAGTTAGATAGAAGGTAATGTAGAATTGGGAATTAAGCTAGATTGAAGCATGAATTGATAACTTAGGGTAATTGTAATGTGAGTTTAAAATCTTTGGAATGAATCAATATGTTGTAATTTCTTAAATTGAGTTCATTAGATAATGTATATGAATCTAATTTGAATGTGGAAACAGCTTGGATCTAATATGTTCAGTAATGAAACTGTTTGGTTTCGGTATAGTAAAGATTATTTAAACCATGAATTAGTGCCTAGAATTTGAGTTATTAAATGATAAGTCCATAATGGAATGTAAAGAAAACAGGGGAAGGTCTAAGAAGGAGTTTTAGAGGCTATTTAGAGGTTTTGGAATGGGTTTGAATCTGCCTTGTACTAGGCAGAATTGTACGGGACTGTTTTGGTGGTAATCAATTTACTAAAACAATTATGGGGTTAAGTTAAATGTTAAATTGATATCCCAATGCATGATAATTAATTTAATGGTAATTATGTGTTATAAAACTTGATAGGAAGTTGTTTAATGAACAAAAATGTAAAGCGTATCAAATGGGCAGTTCTGAATAGCTTATGATGGTAGGGAACTATTGTGCAGGTTGTGTTATGTTTAACTTTCCAACTTATTTGATTATAGAATCTGGTTGAGTTGGTATGTGAATTAGTTATAGAGACATGGAAAAATACCACATTAAGGCTTGAAGTAGCATGTATGTGTGATAAACAAATGTCAAATAATTGTCAATGGAATGATTCTAATGCACTACTAAATTATTGTTATATTAGGCAAGAAAGGAGCTGATCAAGGGTATGAAAGACAAAAGGGAGTAATGATACAAGATCAAGAGTAGCTCGGCATAACTATGAGTGTAACCTATGTTTTAAATTAAGCTTAAAGTTGTTGAGTAATTCCAAAATCTAGTTGAATGTTAATTTGAGGCTTGAATTCCTAAATAAGCTATGCTAGCTTGAATCTTGGTGAGGTAGTTCACTGAGTAAGATTGTATGTTAGATTGGTTAATCAAGCATGAATGTGATTGGCTGATTTAGAATGCTATAGATAGCATATTGAGATTATGATTGAATTCATGTAAACCTAAAAGTATGCAAATGGTCCATTGGTAACTATATCAAAAGCCTTTATTAGTATTGGTCCTAGCTAGTTTGGCATGCTAATAGATTCTGAGCTCAGCTTGATTCAAACTACGGTCCCTTGTTGGTACTATTGTACCCTTGCACATCCTCGATTCTGTATGAATTCCAATGGTAACCTTTACCATTGCTTGTTGATTGCTTTAAAATGAAATTGTGGTTCTAGGCTAGTATCTAGTCAAAGCTATTGTTAACAATTAAGGTCGCCTGTGGTCTTGTTGATAAAAGTGGACATTTCATGCATGATTAAGTCTTTTTTCTTGATTAGTAAGTAGAGATTAATCTTTTCCAGGAAGCTAGGTTACGAATCAAAAGCCATGAAAGATGAAACTTTTGAATTAAGTCCACTTTCTTGGTAAATAGTTAGCGTGATCTAAATGAATCAGTCTAAGTTGATTTGTGTTAGCCTTGATAGACATAATCTATGAACTAACCATTCATGTATAGAAATGAATTGCTAAATTGCCTTACACTCATAATGTCTTAATTGGTTTCTGAGGCTAATAGTCTAATAGCTCACCTTGTTATTTTTAGGAGAAGCTGATACTAAATTAAGCTTGGGAGACTAAGCAAGGTCACAAGGATATTTGAGAGTATGTTTGTGTTTACATTATAAACTCCTAGAAGGTGGCACTAGCATGTGTAACTAAGTCATGATATTTTGTTTACCTCTGAAAGTTCTGTAAATAACTTCTAAAATCATTATATATGTCATGGTTGGCTTGATGTTTTACTTGATTATGGGTGATCATTAGAGTAGTTTAGTTTATATTAAATTAGATTGATATAGAAGTATCATATAAGTTGGATTTGATAATGGTAACCTTGATGTTGATTCTTGTTTGACTTGTATGGGAATTCTATTAATTCATGAACTTGAATCGGCTAAACTTAAATAATAGCATGTAAAAGTAGTTAGTAAAATTATTTGATAGATCAATATTACCATTATCCTATGTTAATGAAATAATTGCCTAAGTACTTCCTATCTATTTGTAAGAACAATGAATTAAGTTATGTTTGAACTTGCTTGTTTAAGTCACCTATGTCCTAATTTATTAAACTCAATTTGACTTATCTCTATGTTAATCAAAATAATTAAGTAATTCTAGACATCTTCAATCTTTGGTTCAAATGTATGATGACTTTAGTACCAATGTGTGACCCCTTTGGGTTGGTTGATTGATCTTGAGTTTGTTTCTTTGGTTGGAGACTACCATTAGGATCTTGAAGTTAAAGAATACTGGATGGAGACTACCATCAGGATCTTGACAAAGCAATTGCAGTGTTCTGATGAACACAAACTTGAATGTGCTTTGGCACTACTAGCTGATAAAGCTTTAAGCTGGTAGGAAACTACGACTCTGACCGCACCAGCGCATATTATCAATTGGGAATTCTTTCTTAAGGAATTCCAAAAGAAATGCATCAGCGAACAGTATTTGGAGGAATGTCGAAAATGTTTCTTGTATTTGAAGCAAGTAGGGAAGCCCATTGAACAATTTGTCAGTGAATTTTGCAAGTATTGCAAGTACATGTATGAATACATAAAGAAAAAAGAAGATAAGTGTTGAATGTTCATTGACGGACTCAACGATGAATTAAGCCCCATGTTTACGCCACATGGTATTTCTGACTTTCAAGACTTAGTAAATTGAGAAATTGCTACTGAAGCCAAATTGAAGGTAGTTGATAAGAGGAAAGACAACTACTCTTAGAAAGATAAATGGCAGGGAAATGAAAATAAGCCTTTCTAGTCATCTAAGAAGTTCGAGAATCAATGAGGAAATTCTTCTAATCAATTATCCCCACCAAAAGGAAACTTCTTGCCTAAGCGACAAAATATAATCAAAACCTTAACAGTTCGGGGAACTCAGGTAGAGAATCTCAATCTTATTTTCTACAAATTCTGCTAGAATTATCATTCGGATCAATGTAGGAAACAATCAAATGCATGTTTCCAGTGTGGAGGTTTGGACCATTTTGTTAGAGATTGTCCTCAAAATTTGAACAAGAATCTAGTCCGGGTGTCTTCAAATCCCACTCCTACCCAATCACCTCAGGGTAAAGGACCAAAGCAAGCACAGACAGGAAATTCGGGAAGAACTTGGGGTCAAACTCCAGTATCTATGCATCAAGAATCTCGGGCCCCTACTCGAGTTTATCACATTCGAGGCCGTGAAGATGAAGATGCGCCTGATGTAATAGTAGGTACTATTGAACTAAATGATAGTCTTGTATATGCCCTTTTTAACTCGGGTTCCACTCATTCTTTTATTTGTTCCCGTTTAATTGAAAAGCTAAAATTAAATTCTGAATTTGTTGATTTTGGCCTAGAAGTTTCGAACCCTTTAGGAGAAAATATGGCCTTAAACCGTATATGTAAGGATTTTCCTTTGCTCATTCAAGGCATTCCATTTCCTGCTAATCTTTATGTTCTATCTTTCTGCGAATTTGATTTAATTGTGGGTCTAGACTTGTTAGATAACCACCAGGCTTGGATATATTGTCACAAAAGAAAACTCTATCTTCGTGGTTTAGGAAAGGAATCAATACTCCTAATTTATCAAAAATCTAAAGAGCTGAACCCTTCTGTTGCTGCCATTCTTGGAAATGTTAAATCTGAACTTGATATCAATTCAATCCTGATTGTTTCTGAATTTCTTGATGTTTTTCTGGAGGAACTGCTAGGACTACCACCAACTAGGGAAGTATAATTCAAGATCAAGGTTCAACCGGGGACCAATCTAGTGTCCATTACTCCTTATCAGATGGCTCCAGTTCAATTGAATGAGCTTCAGAAACAATTGCAAGAATTGCAAGATAGGGGCTGTATTCGACCCAACTCATCTCCTTGGGGAACCCCGGTGCTATTTGTCAAAAAGAAAGATGGGTCGATGAGATTCTGCGTAGACTACGGGCAACTCAATCAGCTTACCGTCAAGAATAAATACCCACTTCCAAGAATTGAGTACTTGTTTGATCAGTTAAAAGGTGCAACGGTATTCTCCAAGATCAACCTTAGATTTGGATATTACCAAATGAAGGTTAAGGAGTCAGACATACCTAAGACTGCCTTTAGGACTCGATATGGTCACTATGAATTTTTGGTGATGCCTTTTGGCTTAACAAACGCCCTTGCTGCATTTATGGATCCCGTGAATTGAGTCTTCAAGCCTTATTTGGATAAATTTGTAGTAACTTTCATAGACAACATTCTTGTCCACTCAAAGGATAAGGATGAGCATTCAAGGCACCTTCGAATAGTACTTCAAACTCTCCGAGACAAGCAACTCTTTGCTAAGTTCAATAAGTGTGAATTCTGGTTGTCTGAAGTGTCCTTTCTCAGACATGTAATTTCAGCCAAAAGGATTAAAGTTGACCCAACAAAAATTCAATTTGTTTTAGAGTAGTTTTGCATTGTTTACATTTTCGTCACTGATTTTTGCAAGGCTTAATTGAATGGACAAACGAACTCTGAATAATGTGAAAATTTGTAGACACTCTATTTGATTGATGAATTTCATCTTGGTTTGGTTAATTGCAGCAAAGGACCACTAAAATACTAAAATTATGTTTAAGCCCCTAAAGCTTGTAAATGTTGTAAATTGGTCTCAATTGGCTAATCATTGATTCGAGATAATTGGGTAGCATTAATGTAATACTTTTCTTGTATATTAAGCCCAACAACCTCGTTTATCGCGTGAAAAATATCATATCGACCACTGTTTACTCCATCGGTAACATACTCCAACCCGATTTTCGGCCAAGCCAGGAAGTGGTGTTACACGAATCTCCAACCAGCTATCGCCAACAGAAACAGAAAGGTACCCATGGTTTCGGTCAAACCCTCCTACTATCACCAAGTGACCACAAACTTCCCTCCCACTGCCGCCAATATAAGGACCATAGTCCTCCCGAAACACAAGAGCTCTATGGACTCTATGGCATACCAACTATACCTAAGACCGACTTGAGACCAAGGCTACTTACAAAATTCTTATCTTATCACATCGGATTGACTTAGTTTCAAGTTCATATAAACATAAGTCATTAAATACTTCATATTTCACATCTGATCGATTAAAGCAATGCTTCTTAACTGAATTTCGAACAATAATTCATGTGATTCATACGAAACACAATCATATCCATAACATTCACTTTTAATAGCTAAAACCAAGATCAAAGTAGAATGTAATATTCTTGTTTCATGATTTGACTTAAATTTCTTATGCACACAAGTTCTATCACCCAAGTCATACATCATTTCATACATAGCTTAACAAATCTTTCCTTATTGTAACATAATCATCAAGTTACGTACCTTAGATCCAAGCTTAGCTCATCAATATACAATTTAACAAAAATCAATTAAGTAACAAAGTGCTCGGAATAGCTTTTAATCTATTCTGAGGCTATAAACTACACTCACCTCTTATCCCAAAGTTACGAGATACCTGAATTCTTAACCATAACTAGCAACTTATCCAAATCCTTCCTATCTTCTTCTTGGTCTAAATATAACAAGAATATACTATCTATTAGAATCGATTCAATCCTTCAAACAAGGCAACTTACTGATACACATAAATCATTCAAATCTAACCTTCTACTTTTAATTCATACAATTTGCTATTGAAAAATCAGTCCTTTATGATTGTTTTTAACCCAAAACAGTCCCTTAATGTTCAAATTATTCAAAACACTCCAACAATTTATTGTAATACAAAAAATAGGGCAGCATACATGTTTACATAATTATATGCACATACATTTTCAAGCATAAAACAGCCCTCATGTGTTCAATTTATGGCAAAACAGTTTCTTTAAACATGTATACACATTTTATCATAACAAAACAGCCCACAACTTTTATATACCTACAGAACAACCCCTAAACCTTTAAATCAGCCCTTATTAGTACACAACAGTTCCTTACAGTTCTTAACTAATCCCATTCATACCCTTATACATACAATTCAATCTATTAATGTTCTTATTTCTCAAAACAATCCACTTTACATTAAGGCATACAAAACAAGGCATGTTGTAAGTTCGTAGTTTTCTAATTAACAAAACAGTTCCAATCTTTTTATTTTACAAAAATAGTTTCCAACAATTTTTTCCAGCTATAAACAACCCAGAACAGTCCAGTACTTCCTTTATCGAAGCAAAATAGTTCATTACTCAAAATTACAAGAATACATGCTTCAAAACAACCCAAATTAGACTTATTATCCAACAAAACAATCCAATTAATAACACAACAGAAATTTCCCCTGTTTTTAAATCTTATAAACCAGTTTCAACACAATACATTCTAGTTTCATTCAACTTTTTCTTAATAATGATCACATCCTCCATAAAATTGTACCATTTATTCATCTAATGTTCCATTGTTACTAAACATGTGATCAGCAACAACCTTGTTACCACAATTACCACATGTTAACAGTTTGATCTTATATTCTCTTTATTTAAATCTAGATTTTAAATTATCAAAATCATTTTATTAACATACGATTGACATCATTCTTCTAGGCCATAATTAGGGATATTACAATAGCAATGAAGATGCTCAGGATAGTTTCATCATATCATGAGACTTTAAACTACATTCACAGATTATTCAGTGCTAATTGGTTCTCGGATCAAAATCCCCTTCGATTTATCTACAACCGGATCTACATTAGCCCTTATAGCATCAACTTCTCCGTGGTCTAACATAGCAAAAATACAATTTTATATTAGAACAATTCTTAGCAACCATTTCTTTATAAAACTTACTCAAAACAGTCCACAATTGTTTATTTCTATACCAACTAGTCCATTACATTTACATACGTATTTTATTACGTCAAAATAGTCCTCCATGTTTGTATATAGGCATAACAGTCCGTTCACTTGCATAACACTACAAAACAGGCTCTAATGTATGTATTTTCAATTTTATAGGCACAAAACAGTTCACTAAGTTCACCTATATACAAAACAGCCTTTGATACATTCATATACACGTATAGTCCATTATGCAATTTTCTTCATGAAGAACAGTCCCTAGACTTATGAAGCAGTCTCTATGTGCATTCATGAAGCATTTCCCCTGTTTTAATTTCATAAAACGGTCCCCCATATATACCTACTCTTACAAAATAGTCCGCCTTACACCAATTACATTTATACAATCTGTAACACCCCAAAAACCGGTCTAGTCGGAATTGGGTTCTAGCGATCAGAAACCATACATCGGAAAGGTCCAAATAATGTATTGACTTTTATCGTATGGTCGATTATATTGACATTGAACTCCAATTTAGTCAATTTGTTGATTAAAGACCTTATTGAATACATTGAAGTTGTTTAGTGACTAAATCATAGAAATCAAAAACTTAGGGGTAAAAATATTGAATATGGAGAGTCAACGGGCTAACCTTCCAATTAACCCCTCTCCAATTATAATCACCACATACGTGGGATTATATGAAGGTATTCCTTCACTTGAAGGAAAACTCTTAATTAAAATAGGAAGAAAGGAAGTGAAACATAAGAGAAACCTTACCTGATTTGTGAGGAAGCAAGCACCTCTATATCATCATCATCTTCTAGCAAGCACACACCTTCATTATTGAGCTTTGTGAAGCTTGAATTTCCTTTGATTTATCGATATCGATTAGTGGCTATCGATTGGGAAAGCTATAATCCCTAATCTATTGTTGAAATCCATGGACATGTTTAGTTTAATCTCAAGTTAGGGTTTGGTAATCTTTGGTAACGTATGAAATTCAAAGTTTCCATGCATGGATATCCTATAGCTAATAGCTATATTGAATTTGGATATTGATTTTGGATATCGTTATATTGATTTTGATATCATATTAGTGATTCTAACAATTCCCATTGTTTACCTAGCACAAGAAGTGGAGAGGGATCTCCTACCATCACCATTGAAAGCTAGGAACAAAGGGACTGTAATCCGAGAGCCGTAGGAGCTTCAGAATATTAAGGTGAGTGTAGTCAGAGTCTTAGAATTAGGCTAGGTTCCTTTTTTTGATTATGTTGATATTGAATTATGTATAGATAATGTTGTGTCTAAGGAAAATCACATTGAATCTCATAGGAGATTATATTGGTAAGCATCGATAAGTCATTGCATCGAGCCATTGTTTATTGAGATATTGTTACTGTTATAGTTGTTATCAAACCATTGGAATATTGAACATTGACTGTTGAACATTAGTATTGTCATTGAAATAGTTATTAATCTAGATATTGCTATTGCCATTGTTATTGATCATTGATATTGACATAGACAATGAAACATTGCTCAATGATATTGACCATTGAATTATTCGCCATTGATATTGCTATTGGAATATTGAACATTGATATGATCACCGAACCTTGGATTCGAAAGGATATTGGATACAATTGGCATGCCATAGAATTCATGAGCTCAGTGTACGGGTGGACTACGGTCCTTGGGCTACGACCTATATTGTGGCGAATCAAAGGGATGTTTGTGTTATTGGTCATATTGGCGAGGCGGAGGGACTAGATCATTCATTAATTTGGTGAGGCGTAGGAATTTGCATATCCACTATCCCGAATCGATCCAAGGTTATTATTGAAATATGATATAATTGCTATTCAATATGATCATTGCATTGTCTTCATCGATTTATTGCATTGTTATTGCTAAAATATGATTGTAATGCCTTTCATTGTTACAGCTATTGCCCATGACTACCTCACTAGGCAATGTATGCTTAATGCATTCCATTTCATACTTTTAAAGAAGCTCGTTGTTGGAGATCGAAGGAGTTGGAAGTTTTTGGCAAGTCACAACCAAGCTAAAGTAGTGTATATCGAATCTAATAACTCCTAGTATGGTGGCAAAGTAGTTAGACTAGTCGTTTATGGTCTTTTGGTATGTATGAATAGCCCTTGTTTGTATTTGCGCCTTAGGCCCTAAATGACCTTTTGAATGGCTTAAAAGTGACCAAAATTGCATACTTGGCCTTAAAAGGTGAAAACGTAGTAAATGGATTTGGATGGCTATAAAATTTACCATGCTAGTAAACTATAGTGTCATAAACTTGCTGGTAAAATTTCATTGGATTTGGACAATGTTTAATAGGTCAAATTGAGTAAACACCATATAAAATATGTCATTATAGTGCAAGGCATATCGATACGGAAAGTCAACACTGTAAATTAGAAAATTAATTGCATCGATACGATTCAAGGACGTATCGATATGGGTCAACCTGGTCAACATGTACCAATACAATTCCCAGCCATATCGATGCGGGTAATGAACATTGGAATTCGATAAATCTTAAACCATGCTTCGTGTACCAATACGGACAAGCATCATATCGATACGATCTCACAAATTCTTAACTGTTTTAACGATCATGACATAGGCATATCGGTACAGCCTTTCAAGTACAGATATCAAAATAGGTAAATCTATTTTAAGTTAATTGGAATAAGTTTGGAACATTTCATATTGGCCACTGAACATTATTTAGTTAAATTGAAGAGGTAATTGGACTTAGATTATCTTGAAAATTCGTATGATCATTGATTATTGGTTGAATTTCAGTATATTAAGATTAATTCTGAAAAAGGACCTTTAAAATATTGAATTCACAGACGGGTCTTTAAAATTTATAAAAGTTTAAAATTGGCCATAAACTGAATAAGGTAGTTTGGTATCGAGCCATTGCTTCTGTATATCAAAATAATATTTCATCGCTTAGTGAAACCACGATTTTTGGAAAAATATTTGCATCGTTCACCGTATTGTTTTCCGATAACACTTTCCGACTCAGTTGTCTACAAGATTGGGAAGGGAGTGTTACATTTGTAGTATTAGAGCTAGAATTTAGTCAATTCTAACACTAGACCGAAGCCTATTTTATTATTATTGCATTACTATACACCTAGGAGTTATATATTGTGTAAAATTGTAACTTGTCGACTAATCTGATCTCTTCATATTATAGGTATGTCTGAGACAAATGAACCAAATATTAATGAGCCAGCTATCGGCTCCTCACTGCATGGCGAGGAGATAAGGGGGAGATCCTCTGAATCTACAAGAC
Organism: Hibiscus mutabilis; assembly: GCA_019671005.1. Taxonomy (NCBI): domain Eukaryota; kingdom Viridiplantae; phylum Streptophyta; class Magnoliopsida; order Malvales; family Malvaceae; genus Hibiscus; species Hibiscus mutabilis. Next base: position 44,270,046 of record CM033714.1, read on the forward strand.
CTTCATGTATAGGGCACCGTACCTGAGGTTCCAATTGCTCAGGCTGAATGTTACAGGAACATGGCTGACATGTTCAAACAGTTTATGGCTACTATGCGAGTCGAGCATATTGTACAGTCTACTCCACTAGATGTCCAACATACTCAGGCTCCTATTAACAAGTTATCATAGTACCGAGCTTATACCTTCACTAGTTAGGATGATGACAATCCAGACGTGGCTGAGTATTTGTTGGATAACACCCTGAGAATTTTGAACAAGTAGTTGTAGTGTTTGAATGAACATAAGATGGAATGTGCCCTCGTGTTACTTGCTGATGAGGCACTTTATTGGTGAGAAACTACTACCCTTACAGTCTCTAAAGGCACAATAACCTGGGAGTTCTTTCTCCAAGAATTCTGAAAGAAGTACATCATTGGTGATAGACTACTACCCTTACGGTCCGGCAGAAAGGCGGAGCATCTTCCTACACCTCAATCAAGGTGGGCGACTTGTCGAGTAGTACATTAATGACTGTTGTGAATACTGTTGATTTGGTTCCAAGTACATCAAGGAGGGGGAGAAGTGCCAAATGTTCATTACTGGCTTAGTAATGAGCTTCGTCCCATGTTTACAACATTGAGCATCACTGATTTCCAAGATCTTATGAACCGAGTCAAGGCCACTAAAGCATCGTATAAAGCCCTAAGGACAGGTGGGTCAGGAAAATCAGAAAAGAGGTTCTGAGATGATTCTCGACCTCCCAAATGGAGCAAAAAAGAGAAGTACTCTGGCCCTCAACATAATATGTTTCCACAGCCTTCCCATTTTAGGAACGTCAAGAGGCTCCAAACGGTGACTTCTTCTTTTGCTAAGACCGCTTCAGATGAGAGTACTAGAGGTTTGAACAAGGGTTCACAATATCTAGTTTGTAACTATTTTTAGAACAGTCATCCAACAGGATAGTGCCGTAAGCAGATTGGAGCTTGTTTCTACTTTGGTGAACAAGGCCACTTCATTTGAGATTGCCCTTCCAACACAACTAAATCTACTATTTCACCAACTAGTGTTGCATCTCTTACTCATACCTTTCGAGGAAAGGGATCATGGTAAGGATCATCGGGAGCGCCATAAAGACCTGGTGCTTTAGAAAGACACCCAACAGGCAGGAATCAAAGGCCCCTACCCAAATGTATCATGTGAGAAGCAGGGATGAGGAGGATAAACCTGATGTCATTGTAGGTACTATTGAATTGTACTCATATCCTTTGTATGCATTGATTGATCTTGGTTCCACTTACTCTTTTATAAGCAATGTGTTAGTCAAGAATCATAGATTATCATATGAACCTATAATATCAAGAATCTCTATAACCAATCCTTTGGGTGATTGTGTCACCGTAAGCCTTGTGTGTAAGAACTGTCCCTTATTGATTCAAGAGATTCCTTTTCTGGCCAACTTACTAGCATTACCGATCCACGAATTTGATGTTATATTTGGATTAGATTGGCTCAGTAACATCAAGCGTTGGTAGATTGTAATTAGAGGAAGTTGTACCTTCGTGGCCTTGGCAAGGAGAGTATTGTATTGATGAACTCAAGAAATCCTTCCCTGAATGCTTTGACATTGGAAGCCAAGGATGAAGCTCGATTATCAGATTTTGATACAGTGTACAAATTCCCTGATGTCTTTCTTGATGAATTTCCTGGTTTACCTTCAACTCGTGAGGTTGATTTAGCATCAAAGTGCAACTTGGGAATGCCCTAGTTTCCATTCTACCCTACCGTATGGTAGCTGTCGAGCTCAAGGAGCTGAAGGCTCAAATTCAAGACCTATTGAATAAAGGCTTTATTTGACCGAGTTCCTCACCATGGGGAGCCTTGGTTCTTTTTGTCAAGAAAAAGAATGGTTCCATGAGATTGTGCATTGACGATCGACAGTTGAACAAGGTAACCATCAAGAATAAGTATCCATTGCCAAGAATTGACGACCTATTCAATCAACTTAAGGATGCCTCTATGTTTTCTAAGATTGATTTGAGGTCCGAGTATTATCAGATGAGAGTCAAAGAATGTGATGTACCCAAGATAGCTTTTCAAACAAAATATGGACACTACGAATTCTTGGTAATGTCCTTTGGGCTAACCAATTTACCGACAACTTTTATGGATTTGATGAATCAAGTTTTTAGGCCCTAACTTGATAAACTTGTAGTGGTATTCATTGACAATATCTTGACCTATTCTAAGAATCCTGCTGAGCATTGAGATCACCTCCGTATTATGCTTCAAACCCTTCAGAGAAGCAATTGTTTGCTAAATTCTCTAAATGTGAATTTTAGCTCACCGAAGTTGCCTTTACATATTGTATCAGCTTCGGGCATCCAAGTAGATCCAAAGAAAATTCAAGCCATCGTTAATTGGCATCCACCGAAGAATATCAGTGAGGTGAGAAGCTTCCTTGGTTTTGCTAGTTATTATAGAAGATTTGTTAAAGGATTCTCTATGATAGCAGCACCATTGACTAAGCTACTAAGGAAAGAAGTCATGTTTGTTTGGACCGAGGAACAACATAGAAGCTTCAATCAACTGAAGCAAGTTTTAACCCATGCACCGGTCTTAACCCAACTTGAATTTGGAAAAGACTACACTGTGTACAGTGATGCATCGCGTCTTGGGTTAGGATGTGTATTGATGCAAGAAGGTACGGTCATTGTCTATGCTTCAAGGCAACTAAAGCCACATAAGATGAATTACTCCACTCATGAACTAGAATCGGTTGTATTTGTCTTTACATTGAAAATTTGGAGACATTATCTCTATGGAGATAAATGTTATCTCTTTACCGATCATAAAAACCTCAAGTACCTCTTAAACAATAAATAGTTGAATCTTCGGCAACATAGATGGATGGAACTCCTTAAAGACTATGATCTTGTCATCTATTACCATCCGAGCAAGGCAAACATTGTAGTTGATGCACTCAGCCGCAAACCTTTACCTGGAAAGTATCTTTATCTATAATTGAGTCCAATACATTAATTAGTATATCGAATCAATGTAAAGATGTTGTATCGTAACTCCTCGAGTCATTAATGCTCACATCTGACTTCGGAAGCACTGTTGTTTCATAGCTGAACTCCATGTTTTGTTTATTACCGTATTAAGGATCGAAGCATTGCAAGAGCAAGACTCTAAAATTCAATCTATTGTTACCAAGTTTCAAGATAATCCTGACTTCAGGATTATTCTTGAAGGACCTTATGCTTTTGTGATCAGGTTTGTGTGCCCAATGATAAATCTATTCGTACTAACATCATCAAAGAAGATCATTCAAGCTCTTTCTCTATTCACCCGGGTTCTGTAAAGATGTACAAGGACCTTTGGGAACTTTATTGGTGGCTGGGCATGAAACAAGATATAACCCATTTCATGTCCACCTGCCTTACGTGCTAGCGTGTTAAAGCTGATCATCGTGTCCCTACCTGCTTATTACAACCCATTCATCTACAGCAGTGGAAGTGGGAGAAGATCATTATGGATTTTGTTCGTGGCCTACCCATGACTCCTCTTAAACATGAATCCATTTGGGTCATTGTAGACCGTTTCACCAAGTCAACACACTTTTTACTGGTCCAGATGGACTACAACCTTCTTAAGTTGGCTGATGGACTACAACCCACGGTTTTCTTCTCGCTTCTAGATGTCATTGCAAGGAGCTCTGGGCACCAGAGTTAACCTTAGTACTATTTTTACCCTTAGTCTGAGGACCAATAGGAAAAGGTAATTTAGATTTTGGAAGGCATGCTACGCCCGTGCATTGTCGATTTTGGAGGCCCTTGGGAGAAATCCCTACCTCTCATCGAGTTTCCCTACAATAGCAGTTACCAAGTTTCCATTAAAATGGCACCATATGAGGCATTGTATGGTAGACGTTGTACAACTCCATTGTGCTGTTTGAACTCGGTGAAGGAAAGGTTTTTGGCCTTGACTTACTTCGAGAAACCGAAGAATGGGTTACCATCATCCATTATTGTTTGAAAGCCGCCTTTAACCGACAGAAGGCCTGTGTTGGTCTCAAGGGAATAGATATACACTATGAAATTGGTGAGAAAGCTTTCCTCAAAGTTTCATCATGGAAGAAGGTTATGAGATTCGGCAAAAAGGGGAAGCTGAGTCCCCGATTCATTTGAACTTTTGAGATTATTGAGAAAGCTGGCCATGTGGCTTATCGATTATTATTTCCTTCAGAACTAAGCAAGATTCGTGATGTATATCATGTATCGATGCTCCTGATGTGCCGTTCTGACACTTCACAGATCATTGAGCCTGAATTTGTGGAAATCCAACCATACTTGCCCTATGAAGAGGAACCGGTTTAGATTCTTGCAAAAGAGGTTAAAAGACTTTGCAACAAATCTATTTCCTTGGTAAAAGTAAGTGAAACAAAAGAGAGAACCTTACCCGGTTTGTGAGGAAGCAAGCACATCTATATCATCATCATCTTCTAGCAAGCACACACCTCCATTGTTGAGCTTTGTGAAGCTTGAATTTCCTTTGATTTATCGATATCGATTAGTGGCTATCGATCGGGTAAGCTCTAATCCTTAATCTATTGTTGAAATCCATGGACATGTTGAGTTTAATCTCAAGTTAGGGTTTGGTCATATTTTGTAACATAGGAATTTCAAAGCTTCCATCAATGGATATCCAATAGCTAATAGCGATATCAAATTTGGACATTGATTTTGATATCTTTATATTGATTTCGATATCGTATTAGTGATTCTAACAATTTCCCATTGTTTACCTAACTCAAGAAGTGAAGATGGATCTTCCACCACCATCATCGAAAGCTAGGAACAAAGGGATTGTAATCTGAGAGCCGTAGGAGCTTCAGAATATTGAGGTGAATGTAGTCAGAGTCTTAGAATTAGGCTAGGTGCCTTTTTCTGATTCCATTGATATTGAATTATGTATACCTAACGTTGTGTCTAAGGAAAATCACATCGAATCTCATAAGAGATTGTATTGGTAAGCATCGGTAAGTCATTGCATCAAGCCATTGTTCATTGAGATATTGTTATTGTTATAGTTGTTATCGAACCATTGGAGTATTAAACATTGACCGTTGAACATTAGTATTATCATTGAAATAGTTATTGATATAGATATTGCTATTGTCATTGTTATTGATCATTGATATTGACATAGACAATGAAACATTACTTATTGATATTGACCATTGGTAATACCATTGAATTATTCACCATTGATATTGCTATTCGAATATTGAACATTGATATGATCCCTAAACCTTGGATTTGAAAGGACATTGGATACAATTGGCATGCCATAGAATCCATGAGCTCAGTGTATGAGAGGACTACGGTCCTTGGGCTATGACCTATATAATGGCGAGGCAGAGGGATGTTTGTGTTATTGGTCATATTGGTGAGGCGGAGGGACTAGACCATTCATTGATTTGGTTAGGCGTAGGAATTTGGACATGATCAACTTGAGTAAAAACCAGATAAAATATGTCATTATAGTGTAGGGCATATCGATATGGGTGATGGCGTATCAATATGGGTGTGTGGACATGGTCAACATCGGTCAACAGGGTGTACTAATAAGTCAAAGGAGTGTATTGATACGAAAAGTCAACACTGGAATTTGGAAAATCAATTGCATTGGAATTTGGAAAATCAATTGCATTGGTACGATTTAGGGATGTATCAATCATTGTAAGCATCAATCCATTTCGTTAACAGCTTATGCTAGCTTCAATGAACCATTCGAAAATCCAACCTATCTTACAAACCTTAAGGATTATAATCATACAACCCAACTAATTCAATTATGCCACTAAATTAATGTTCAAGCCAATTTAACCTCTTGATCGAGTTGTATGATCACAAAACATAACATTTATATCATGTATGACCCCATAAATATAACTAGAAATTTATATCATGAATTCGATCATTTTGTACTTCAAAAACAATATGAATTCATCAAAAATTTTCCATTTAACCCTTAAGAACTTTAAATTAAAAAAGGTAGAAAAGTGATTTACTACCTCTTTAAGGTACTCGGGTGAAGAAATCTAAAAAATTGCATAAATTCCAAGGCTCAAACTCTCTTCAAAATTCCATGAAGCATTCTCACTCTCTCTCCCTTTCAAATGCTTTGGTTGAGATGGGGAGGAAGAAGTCCATAGCCAAACTTTGGATAATTTCCTCCACCTAGGCCGCCAAGTTTCTCCCCTCCACAAACACATGTTTTCCCAACAACATGCCACATAATGCAAGTCCATTGATTTTTCATTTGTAATTTGTAATGCTAGACCTATATTTAATCCAATTTAGTCACAAGAAAAAATGTTACATACGTCAAGGTTGTTTTTTTGGGATATTTCAATTCTCCTCCCCTAAAAGAAAATTTGTCCTCGAATTTTACTTGAGGAGAAGGAATGAGGATATTAATCCTTCATGGCTGACTCCGGTTCGCAAGTAGCTTTACAAGGTAACCACAGAACGTGATTCAGAGGATTCCTTATCTAACAAGAACATGGATTCTTTCTCCATCTGGGTTAGCTTAGGAGTGTTACATGAGTTGTAGCCTGTTGATCGTAGTCCCAATATACCATGTACCATGCCAAAGTGTCCAAGGGCTTCCATTGATTAAGCAACTTATAACCTTTTATGTTTTAACAATGGGTGAGTAATCTTATGGCATAAGTGAGCTTGAAGCTCTTGAGGGCATAAGCGTTTATAGCTTGTAACACATTAAACTTGTTTTACATTCTTTAAGTCTTATGCAAAAGAGGTTTTTGGATTAGTTTTTAAGTTTTCAAGCAATGTTTAATACCATCTACCATATCATATCAAAGCATAGGAATGCAAATGCGCATATGTAATGCAAGTATATCATAACCAAAGAGGCTTACCAAAGATGCTATGCTAGGAATGTAATTCCCTCCCAATATGCTCTATACGAGCCTTATGCAAAAAAAAATGATCACATGAATCCATTATTGAACATTTTAATAATTGAAATGTACAAAAACAAAGGTCGGAATGACTCTGTATCATCCATGTTAAGTGCAACTACACTCACCTTGTATTTCAATGTTTATCGAATACTTGAACCACAATCATATCTTGCTTCAATCAAATCCCTTTCCTAGCCTTCCTTAATGACATCTTCCATATTCATAAATGTACCTTGAGAAGGCAACCAGTTTTTAAACATCAGCAATTGCAAATAATTTATTATACTAAAGTATTGATTCACTAATACACATACAACTTGTATCATTTCATCATGTCAAGACTACATTATTTACTATATTTGTTGCATTAATAATCTGCTTATATTCATTTCTGTTTTACAAGAAACCAACTGCACATTAATCTATTTTTATAGCACATATCGTCTGGGTCTACTCAATTATCAGACTACATTCAAACTGCATCGGTTCTATGCTACCAAAACAGTAATTAACATATACCAATCGCCTTACAATTTTGCATTTTCCATAGCATACAACGTAATATTTTCATACTTAACAAATTCTGCATTATTATAACAGTTTCCTTCATTCCAAACTGCTTGTAAAATAAGTTGCATACAGTCCCAGTTCTTTAATATTATTACACAGTTTTTATTCAAGTTTCAAGACTGTTTTTACAAATCAATTAATCCATTGCTTCCCAGTCTTATAACTTAGTCTAATTCGATTATATTACATCGTTTCTAACTCTTTGCTTACTTAGATTTCATGAAGGAAGTTAAAATATTCCACTTTAACATGCCAAATCAATCTCTAAAATGACACAATACAACTCTTACTCAAATTTGTAAATTAATCCTTTAACAAAGCTTATAAGACAATCCAATACTTATATATATATTCGAAACAGTCCAGAATTCATGTGTATACATACATACATAAATATATACATATATATATATATATATAAATATATATATATATATAAATATATATATACAGTCCAAACCGATTCTTTGAATTCATAGAACAGCTCCCAATTCTAGAGTTTTTAGAACAATCCTTTATAGATATGGAAACAGCCCCCCCTTAACAACTCATTTGAATTATTAAAAGCCCTTATTCACGATGCAATCCAATCCATTTGATACATTTATAAAAACAGTCCCTCATGTTTGTAAAAACAGTTACAAATTTCCATTTTCCACAAAACAGTCCCTACAGGTGCAAAAACAATCCCTTAACAAAGCAAAAACAATCCCATATCATTGTAAAGCATTTTACAGGTTTAGCTTACATAACAGTCCCAAACTAAATTGCAAAACAGTCCCCAATTCTCTGATTTCCAAAACAGTCCTCATGATTACAAATTCAATTCGTTTTTAGTCACCATTAGTCTTTTAATATATCACCAAGCAACTCTCAACTATAGGAAACAATTTAATCCATTAATGTAGTAAAACAACCCCTGTTTATTTTCAAAACAATATCTATACATTTGTAGAAAAATCCCTTGTTTTAATTTATAAAACAGCCCATCTATTTCAAAATAAGTCCTTAAATTTCTGGTTTGAAACAAAATAGTCCATGATTATCATTGTTATTCTATCTCAATTAATTACTTCCAATGGCACGATATACTAACCTTGAGGCTGTCCAAAGCTATTCGAAACAAGGTGTATGTATATATATACATGAAGCATGAGCATATCTCGATTTGAACTATACAAATTATCTTGATTTTATTTCAAGACTAAACATGATTCGATCAATCAAGGGTATTATACGAGTGCCCAAAAGACGATTCATACATTGAATTACTTCTCTATTAACAACATAGCATGTATGCGAGACCTATTCCAATGCATAAATCAAGTCATAAATTAAGGAAAGAAGAGAAGGCTTACCTTCCTTCTAAGGCTATTCGAACAAAAGTTCAACAATTCAAACCAACAAGGCTTCAATTTTCCAATTCACCGTGGATGATTCTCACACTTTCTCTCTTTCTTGAAAAAAAAAATAGCTTAAGGGGAAGACCAAAATGGAAAATTGGTTCTCATATTTCCCCATGACCAAGATTCCCTCCTGCACACATGTTTCCCCAATTGCATGATATTGTGTAAGAGTCCCAAGATAAATTTTATTTGAATGCAATCCCATGGCTTGTTAAAACATTCGATTTAGCCTGCCAAGTTACTTAAAACACATTCTTTTCTCTTATTCAAATTGGTCCCAAGGCATTATTTGATCCATCAAGTGACACATCGAAACCATTTGCTCATAATCAAATTCCTAGTATTCTTCTAAGCTAAGTTTGGTGTATTTAAATTTACACTTAATTTAACTCAGATTATGTCCAAATACTACCAAATGTAATCATACAAATTTATTTTATCTCGAAGGACCATTTCAAAAACGAAAATTATCGAATATAGTTGACCCGATTTTTAGGGGTAATATAGGAAAGACTAAATGTAAGGATTAAGCTATGCTAATAGTTACATGGTAAATTGAAAGTTATAGATAATGGTATGATTCTTTGCTATGATATTGCTAGTGCTTCTTTTTTTTGAATGATTAGTGTACTTAGTCAATGACATGTTAATTAAGGATGGTATGTTATGGTAATTATTGTATGGAAGATCTATGAAGGCTTATGCTTGAATATGAAGCTATATCTTGTGTTAGGAATTGATACACTTTTAGAACACATATGAGATTATGTGTTATAAGCAAATGGAATAATGGAGTCACACTCCTCTTGAATAATCGAATATGGAGCTCAGCTCACTTCAAGAATATGATAAGATATGAATTATAAATGCCCTGATTTGAGTCAGTCATAGGTATAGATGGCATGCCATAGATTCTAGTTGAGCTCGTGTTTGGGGAGGACTACAGTCCTTATGTGGTGACAGTAGGAGGGATATGTTTTGATCATTTGGCGAAAATAGGAAGGTTGACCTATACCTTGTGTACATTATGTCTGGCAATAGTTGGTTGGAGATTCGAGTACCTAGACTACTTGACTACCAAGGTTACAAAATTTAAAATAAGATTGAATGAAACTCTTAACAAGTTAATAAATTGATTGATTGCTTGCATGATAAGTAATACTTTATATTGTACTTTAATCAATTATAATATGGTCACTTGATATCAATTAATATATGATGAATAGTTGACTCGAATATATGTTTAAAAAGGGTTGATGTGGTGATCGAATATTGTGTGATAATTAGTCTATGCTTAAAGTAAATTGGTAGCTTTGATAATTTCATGTTACCTTGCTATTATAATCTTTGTGATACATCCTCGCTACCTCACAGTGTACTGATAACATTGATGTGATTGGTAGCTTTGATAATGTAAATGGTATATGACTGTGGAAGGAATGATAATTGTTTGTATGCTTGATTCTTGAGGTATATACGAAAGAATGATATGGTATGCTAAATAAATGAAACTGAATTTAATATTATAATGAATGAAATTGATTGTTTTATGTAATTCTTGACATGAAGATGTGTATGCTAAGAAATTAGGACACTTAATGATAGGAAATTAGTTAAAGATTTAAAAGACACGTTGTTGCTAGTAGTAGATTGTTGACTATTATGATTTAAAGTGAATGGTTAAAGGATTGTTCTAGTAAATAAACAAGAACTAAACTGTGACTTTGAAATATAGATTGGACCGGTAAGTTATTAGGAATGTTTTAAGAATTTAATGAGTTGTTTTGGACTGTTTTGATAAAGGAAATATGGATAGTTTTGCAAATGTTTAAGAATTGGTAAATAAATCAGGGGCTGTTTTGCAAATGTTAAGGATTGCTTTGGTGATTAAAAAGTGGACTATTTTGCAAGTCAAAATGTGGACTGTTTTGCAAGTTAAAAATAATGACTATTTTATGATTTAAGTGGGCTATTTTGCAAAATAAAAAGTGGTTTGTTTTGTCAATAAAGTGGACTATTTTACAAGTCAAAGTATGGACTATTCTGTGAAGCGAGTAGACTATTTTCCAAGTTAAAATGTGGACTGTTTTGCAAGTCAAAATGGGGACAGTTTTGCAAGTTAAAAATAAGGATTGTTTTGTGATTTAAGTGGACTGTTTTGTAAACTTAAAATCAAGGACTATTTTGGAGATTTAAGGGACTGTTTTGGTAATATAAGTAAACCGTTTTGCAAGTTAAAATGTGGACTGTTATGTAACGCTTGGAAGACATAAATTGAAAACTTAAGTTATACGATTCTTGTGAATCAAATATAAATAGGCTCAAAGAAAGTGTATGTAGAGAGATTATAGTGGACTTTGGCTAAATGAAAGAATCAATTAAAAACTAAATCATAAGGACTTGTAAAAGTAACATATCTTTTTGTATCCTTGTATGTTTGGATTGGTTTTGTTACCTCACTAAGCTCTTTTGAACTTATTTGTATTTGATTGATTGATCTTTCAGGTAGCTATCATTCAGTTAGCGAGGATCGTGTCAACTTCCGGCAGCATGCCAAACTAAGCTTAGAGTAAGTTTTTAGTGTTAGTTATTTGAAATTCTTAGGGTGGCAAGACATGATTAATATTTATGTTAACTAAGTAGTTAGTTAACATATATTTTCATTCAAAGCGATGACTTATGGTACCTTATGAAGAAGGTACAAGAATTGTAAAATTAATGGACATATGTATCTTGTGATTGCTAGCTATGGTAGGTAGTGGTATGCTTGAGATTGAGCTGGTGTGATAATAGATGTTTTGCTATTCTTTGTGATGGTGTGTCTGAATAGACTAAACTATGATTGTATTGTTAACCTATGTTTGTTCTTTAGAAATCCTAAAATTATAAGATAACAGTCTTTAAAAACCTTGTGTAATTCCCCAAATCATGGCCTAGTAACATGTCACAAACTAATTAGAACTTAATTATACAAACATTCTACAAATTAGAAGAATTGATTAAATCTAGTGACCAAATTAGATGGATTTGATAATTAAATGGCCGAGTCATGATGGACCAAATAGTAACAATGTTTAAATGTTGTTTTGCATGCAACTATAATGTGTAACTAAGGAGTTGTGAAGCAATTAGACCCTTGAATTGCCAAGTGGAGGCATTCGGTCAATCCAAGGGATAACAACATGGATAGGTGTCTATTTTCCTATCATTTTCTCCACTCACCCTTTCTCCTTCCTTGATCGAAACCCTCTCAACCTTTTAGGGAAAGAAAAGCCACCATTGTAGAAGATTGGAAGCTTGCATGTGATCTTATATTTCATGTACGTGGATAGCTAGGAAGATTGTAAGTGATTTCTAAGTCCTTCCTCCCTAGCAAACTTGTTCGAATGAATGATTGATGATAGAAATTGAACTTGGATTCATAGAATTGTATGTTAGATGTTTATGCTTGAAACTACCTTGAATTGTATCTTGAATGTGGTTGAAATGCTATTGAAAATAGGATGAAATTATGGTTGACCGAATGATATATTTACATGAATGAAAGCATTGTTTGATTGATCATGTAACTTGATAAGGTAATTCGAATTGTCCATGAATTGGGACTTGAATTGAGTAAAAAGCTTGCTGGAAATTTATAAGCATACTAAATTGAGATGTTAATCAATTGAAAATCATGGTTGGATAGTGAAAATTTAGCTTAAAGATGAAACTAGTCACATTTGATTGTTAGATGTCTAACTAGGGACTGTTTTGAAAGAATTGAAAAATCCTGGACTGTTTTGACAAAATTGAGGGCTGGAATTTATGAACTTAAAACAGGGGAAAGTCAATTTAATTTCTTGCTGGATTGAATTGCTTGAATAATGATCAATTGGACTATTTTAAGATGCTTGTTGAAATGTATGTGAAATAGGGACTATAATTGAAACCATGAATAATCTAGGGAGCGAATTGTATGAATTAGGGGCTGGAAATAGTGACTTAAAAACAGAGGAAGTTAGATTAAAAGTTTGTTAACATGAATTGTATGAGATAATCACAATTTGGACTGTTTTGTAAAACAAATAGAAGGGTGTAATTGCAAACTGTTTTAGCAAAAATTAGGACTGTTGGGGGCTGTTTTGTATATCATTGTAAATATAGTTAAAATGGGACTGTTTTGAGCAGTTTAAGAGCAGGGCAAAACTGTTCTAATAGATTGAAAGGATAAAATTGTTTGATTGTTGGAAATACAATGCTTGACTCTAGTTTCTTGTGAACTTGGATTTCTTAAAATATAGTGTTTGATTGTTGATTTTGATTCCATTATATTGGATGTATGTTAGAACAAGGAGTGGATCTTGTTGAAGAAGATAGAGTTGGCCAACCTAGTAACAAGCAAAAAGGGATTTGGATCATGAATAAAAACTAGCTTGGAGGATTTGTGAGTGTAGCTTTTACATAGGGTTAGGACTTACGTCCTAACCAAATATGCATGACACTATTTCATTGATATGTTCATGCCATGAAATGAATGTAAATTATGCTTGGAAATGAATTATGGGAAGAATGGCTTAAATGGAAACTTGGTAGTAAGATATGCTTGATTTATGATTTGGTAATGCAAATGGATCATGTAACAATGGATTGATTTTCTATGGTTTCTTGTATTGACCTAATCGAATGAATCAAGAATGCTTAGACATGATCTTGCTTGATGCTAATGATGACATGAAATTCAAACTTACTTGAATTACAATGAATGCATGATAAATCGAGCTAAGGCTCGAATGGCCTAAGAGCTATCTTGACCTTGATGGATAAACACTTGAAGGGATGCTTGAATAAGCTACTAACTTGCCATGATCTTGTTGTGTGTACTTGCCTTGACTTGAAATATTGAAGATTAATTAATTGACAAGTAAATTAAATAAAGCCTTGGTTGCTAGTTGGTCATAGGTAGGATGGCATGCCATAGAGTTTAGAGCTCATTATGATTGGGTACACTACGGTCCTGGGCCAAGGCCCTTATTTGGCAACAGTATGAGGGATATGTGTTATGGTCACTGGCGACAATAGGAGGGATATGACCAGTTTCTTATTTTGGTGACAATTTGGTTGGTGACTCGATTGCCTAGACATAACTATGTACCAAGGCCTAATCTAAGATGAATAAGCAAGAAAGAAATACATGGCCTAAAGCTTGAATGATACTTGACTTGATACCTTGAATTTGCTTGCTTACATGATACTTGAAAAGTGATCATACTCGAATTGATATGCTTGAATACACCTATTGTCTTGATTTAATACTCGATCAAACTTGAAATGGAAAAAACCTTCTTGTTAATTGATGTTTGAATGGTTTTGAAGCATGAAATAATGCATATTACTTGAGATTGAGACCTTGTTATCTGTTCTTATGCTTGTGATGATGTATATAAATGGTAATAGCTATACATGACTACTTGACTCCCTACTTGGCTTGAAACACTTGAAACTTTATGTTAGACATAACTTCATGTGCTCAAACCTTAGCTAGGTTGTACTTGATTTAAGACTACCTAAACTTGATAATTGGCTAGTAAATAGTTGCTACCTCACTAAGTACATTATGTACTTATCACTCTTGTTTTCGTCCTTCCCAAACCACATGTTTAAAGAGATCTTAAAGCTATCTTCCTTGAGCTTGAAGCAAGATACAAGCAGAGCTAGAAGTATGACTTCGAATCTATTTTGTAACTCTCCTAGTTGGTGGCACCTAGATATGTACATAATTAAGCTAGATCATGCATTTTGTTCATTTTGAATTTTGTATATATATATATGGCCTTGACCTTTAGAAGCTTGTAAAGACTCGGTTGGAAATGTTTGATGCCATGATATCCAGATGCTACGTGAATGAATTAGGCATGTCTTGTTGAATATGGAGAATGGAACTTGGTTACATGATCTAGTTATATTTGAATGTGCTTAAAAATGGGACACTGTGTGCTTAACTCCTGAATGCTCTATTTGAATTGATCACTTGGTCGATTAGGTTGCTTCTAGTTCAAGTAATTAAGGTCATGATAAGTTAGTCATGATTTCTAAATGATGTTAAGCTTGCTTGAAGGCATGTTTATGGTGATATGATTCGAATGAATACAATTGTTGTCATGTCTAGTAACCAACATTATATGTAACCCTATCTTCAATGTAAAATGCTAGAAGATTATGCTTAGTTAACTTGACATGAATATGACATTGAAACCATGTTTGACATTGTCTTGAAATGGATCAAAGCTGCGCATACTTGAATAAAATTGAAATGATTTTGAGTATTGCCTTGAGTGTATTCGTTTGCCTACATGTATAAGGGACTATGTTATATCTCCTTGATTGATACTTGGAGGCCTATGTCTATATTTGGTAAGCTATAGTGTTTGAAAAGCATGTTCTTGATGATTGTTTGGGTTTATTGTTATGCAAGTAACTCATCTAATAGGGATGAGTCAAAAGTTTTAAATGGCTTGAATTCTTGTGCATTCTTGTGTGCTTGTTTTAACACTTCTTGGCCAGGTTACACCTAACCCGGGTGAGGGGTGTTACACCTTGGTTATATGTTTATGAACTTGTATCTCGGGAAGCAATAAATATTAGAATGAATGAACTATATGAACAAGAATTAGATTGGTTTGCTATTACTTTTATCATAGATAAGGAAATATGTGCATCTTTGGACACCAAGGCATAATAATTTAGGAAATTGGTTGAGTTGAATGAATGTTTATGTCTACAAATTTTGTAAGTGGAAAACTGTATGTGCTTTCATAATCAACATAATGTTTGATAAAGCTATATTTTGAATGGATGTGTAACACCCCTTTCTCGGTCTAGTAGGGAACTGGGTCGGAAAGCGTTATCGAATAAAATATATAAAAAATCAGAAGCTTAATCGGAGTCGAAAGTTTATTCGGAGGTCCTAATATTTTTTTTAAGGCTTAGTGAACCTAATTATCAATTACTGACTCAATATGGGGTCAATTTTAAACTTTTACAAACTTAGGGACTAAATTGCAAATTTTACAAACTAGTTGTCCCAATCAGAATTCTATATTACCAACTTGTAGTTAAACTTACCAATTATTAATCTGTGAGATTTTGTTACTATCGGATATTATTAATGTAATCAATTAGTCTGTATAATTATTAGTGGCCAATTCGTACAACCACCCAAGTTCTGTTTTCATGCCTTACAACAGATTTAACTAATACCGTATCGATACCCTAAGCGCTATATCAATACACTAAGCTTAATTTTAGATTTCCAGATTTAAAGGATGTCAAACCCGTATCGATACAGCTAATCTCGTATCGATACGCGTTGACCGCATTGTCCCCATATCGATACGCTCTAAGATCGTATCGATACCATTTTCACACCAAATTCCAATGACCAAATTCTGTACCGATACACCCAAACTGCATTGATACGCCCTGTTTGACTAAGGTTGACTGGACCAGTTATGCAAGGGCCGTATCGATATGCCATCACCCGTATCGATACTCCATGACCTGTAATGATAGATTTTTTACTGGTTTTTATTCGAATTAACCTAGAAAACGTTTTCTAAACATTACCAAATTTTACCAGCAATCCAATAAACAATAATTATAATAGCATGCAGATTTTTAGAGCATTTCGAATTCGCATACTAGGATTTTACCATTTAGTGCATTACGCCCCATTTTAACAAGTTTGCTAAGTCCAAAACACACCAACATGCACATACATCACCCAGACATTGTTAGGTTTATACAGGCACACCAAAAGAGGTCATTACAACTTATCTAGCCTTATGCCACCTTACTAGGAGTTCGAAAATGAAGGTAAACATATGCTTGTAGAGTGAGTGACTTGCAACCGCAAAATACGCGATCGAAGTTCGAAAAGCTTTAGGACCCTGAAATGCATGAGACACAATATGTTAGGCTTACATAGCCTAGCGTGGTAGTCATAACAAACGTAAAGCAATTAAATGACTTGAATGGCATACTATGGTCATGAATATCGTAGCCTCATTCTCAAATATCATAATTACACTATTAATCACATACGTCTCATGCTTAAGTCATTTAACATACGTTCACATAATCATAGAAAAACTTAACACATATTAATTCCCTTGGACAATGTAACAAATGTATACGCAGATTCCCCTTTACACCACACATATATCGGAAAATAGGCCATAGCCACATATAATGGAATATAGGCCATAGCCTTGTAACATCCCAATTTTGGGATATACATGTCACCTAGGGAAATTAATAATTCAATTGCTAACTTAGTGGGATTAAATTATAGCAATTTCCAAATAGAGGGTTTAGTTGCAAGTGACTAAAAATTTAGATTGGTGAAATAAGTGTATTGCATGTTAATTTAATTTTATTAAAAGATTATGACATGTGTCACTAGCAAACAAACCATGAGAGTCAAGTGGAGTAGAGAACACTGGGTCACCCCTTGAGGAAAAGGGAAATCAACAAAGCTTTCCCCATTGTTAAACCGAGAGAGTTTTTAGTGAGAGAAAGTAAGGAAAATTCAATGGATTGCTCTATAGATTAAGCTTGGGAGGGGTTGGTTTGGTCGATTGTTTGAATTGTTAGGAAGAAGGTATATTTGTTCACCCTTTCTAAATGCATGTTGTTGATTTGGATCAAGTCATAGAATTTGAGGTTACTTAGATATAGAATTTAAATGAATATCTTGGTGATTGTGGAATTATGTGAAACTGTTAGATTATAAGATAGGAAATGAAATTTGTTAAGATAAGAAATCGAGGATTTGAATTGTATGAGAAGAAGTTAACTTAGCATGAATGTTAACATGAGATGAAATTGAAATCGGTCCCTTTTTGCTAGGTGATAGAATGAGTTTAAATCTTAGAAGAAAATTTGTGTCCATGTTGTGTAAGCTGCTGAATCGAAAGAAAATCAACCTAAATATACATTGTGGAATGAAAAGAATTGAAGATTGTAATGCATGTTTTCCTGGCAATGTCCTTGTTGGCTATTATGTTAATTGACTGAGTTGGTTAATTGAAAAATAGACCTGAAATTATAATTTTAAGAGGGGTCGGGACTGCCCTATTTTGGGTAGATGGTTGTAACCGAATTAAATAGTTAGCAGGGTGGTATATATAAGTGAATAAATATTCAGTCGAACCTAATGCATAATTATAGAAAGTCTATGGAGTGTTTCAATATGAAATCTGCCCTCTTTCGGTAATAGCAAATGTAATAGAACATAGAATTGAATGAATAGTAAAATGGGGACTGTTATGAATTTGATTTGAGAAGGATAGTCTAAAGTGTGTTCATTGATCAATGTGTGATGGTATTAAACCAAGAAGGCTACGAAGGAAAAAGAAGTAATATCGATCAGGGCTTAGATAGACAAAGAGGGGTGATAATTCGTGATCAACCGTAGCTCGGACAAACTAGTGAGTTAGTTTAAAGCCTCAGGAAGGGATTACAACCTTCCGGAGCATTTCTTGCTTGTTTAAATTGCTTAAATTGTGTAAAAATTTGTTGAGTAAGCTAGCTCAGAGGCCAGGTACGTTTTCACTCATGTGATGAATTAAAGTGTATGTAAGATGCTAGGATCATGACCGAAAAGTGCATATTATATGATTATTTTGTTGGTTGTGATTGATGATAGAATGGTACTTAACAATCCACATGAATTTGAGATAAACATGGACCATGTAAATTAAGCATATATGTGACCAGTAAGGAAAATCATGGGCCAATGAGCCACTTATCAAGTACGATGCTTGTAAATTGAAATGATATGTCATGTAAAATACTTAAATTAAAGCCTTGGTTTCGATTCGGTTTTTAGGTATAGTTGGCATGCCATAGGGTCATAGAGCTCAGTGTCGGTTTGGACTATGGTCCGGGATAATGGTCCCTATTTGGCGACAATAGGAGGGAAGTTGTTTGGTCACTTGGCGACAATAGGAGGGTAAAATATATGGCACTATATGTGCCATATGTTTTTACAAGGGTGACAGTTTGTTGGGGACTCGTCTACCTAAACTGTGAAATCGATTCACAAGGCTACCTTAATAATAACAAGGCTGAAATTGCTAATGAATCTTTGGTGTCTCAAGATTGCAAAACTAATGAAATTAAAAATATGACTAATAATACGGAAAGATACCTGGATGTAAAAGTTAACTTATAATAGAAAAATGTATCAACATATCTATAAAAAGGTGAAATAAGAAGGTTAGTAGCTTAAATTCTAAAATGGAATCTCAAATGAATACTTGATTGTAATGTTAGATGGTGTTATAGGCATTGATAAGTTGAATAAATGCTTGAATGTCTTTTGAATCATACTACATATGATAATCTTCTTGTCGATTGAAAATTGTCTGGTGATATAGTGTTTTGGACTCCACAAATGTAGTAATGAGTTATATAAGTTTGTATCCTGTTCGAAAATTGATAAATTTCTTGGACATCCATGTGCAAGTTGCCTATTTTATGCCTTAGTAATAAAAGCTTAGGAAACAAAGAAAGGTTCGAGTTGCTTTAAATTTCTCACTAAGCAAAAGCTTACAAACATTTTATTATTATTGCAGACGGAACCTTATCAATGTAATGCCCCAAATAATGGCCTAGTAACATGTCATAAACTAATTAGAACTTAATTGTACAATCAATCTACAAATTAGAAGAATTAAGAAACATAGTGACTAAATTAGATGGATTGATAAAGAAGTGGCCGAATCATGAAGGATTAAATAGTAACAAATTGTAAATGTAGAATTGCATGCAATAAAGATTAGTAATTAAGGATTTATAAATCAATTAGACCATAATTTGCCAAGTGGAGGTAAATAGTCAAGCCATGTGATAACAACATGGCCAAGTGGCCATCTTTCTATCATCTTCTCCACTCCATCCTTTCTCCACTTTGGCCGAATTTCCTCTCATCCATCTAGGAAAAGAAAACCACCGTCGTTGAGGAAGGAAGCTTGCATGTGATCACAATTGCATGAAAATTGAATAGCTAGGAAGATTGTAAGTGGTTTCTAAATCCTTCCTCCCTAGCAACTTGTTTAAATAATGAGTGATTTGATGGTGTTCTTGTTCCCTAGATTGAAAAGATGATTCTTATGTATGTTAGGATCATGTTAGCTTCTAATTGAACTTGAAATTGTAATTTCTAGTAGCCAATTTGATAAAGAAAATGTATATGGTTGCTGGAAATTTGAGAATTGAAAGTATGATTGAAAATAGTGTCGATTAGAGACTGTTTTACTAGTGAAAATGTGTGAATAGGCTAAATGTATATAGAACCCTGTTTTGATCATGTTGGTAGATGAATTAAGGATTGACTTGAGTAAATAAGTTGCTGGAAAATGTAAGCACCTAATTGGATTAGTTAAACTAGGTAATGGACTGCTCAATTGATGAATTGGATGCATAATGTTGATCAAGTAGATCAAATTGAATTTAACATGATAATGCCTGTTTTAAGCTCATTTCTAGGTGAATTAGACTGACCTAGACATGTAATAACATGAAAATGAATTGAATTACAATGATAGAACCTTGTTAAAATGAGCTATGAAGCTAGCAACTCAACCTAGAGTAATCTGCCCATAATACTCTGTTCTGGGCAGTAACTTTGAAAATTCACCATAAATTGTATAAAGTGAATTTAAGGCTGGAATTTTTATGGACAAAACCTTTATATGTCCAAAATCATTAGGAGAAAACAGAACTGAATTCTGGATTGTAGAATGAATTGTAGAGAAGAAACACTAAGGACAGTGCAAACTGTCCAGTGTATCAAAATGCCCTGTCTTTAAGTTAAAAACTGTATTAATTGGAAAAGAAATAAAATTCAAGCCCTATATGGTTAGAAATACAGTTAAGTTATCTTTCCAACGATGTAAACCAATTGAAATTCTGACGTACATAATGAAAGTTATGCATGTTTAAGTGAACAGACTACATGCTGCTTAGTAACAACAGTTTAGGTAATTGTACACTATTTTGGGACAGTTTTGTAAACAGTTTAGGTAATTGTACACTATTTTGGGACAGTTTTGTAAACTGTTTTGTAAACAGTTTTAGGACATTGATTCTGCCCTGTTTTACATGAATTGGAGTATAGATAAGTGTGGTCAAGTGTAGTAAAGAAAATATGCAAACATGTTGCCAGATTTGTATATGTTGTATACTTGTAACCTTGCCTTGATTGAATGACTTTGTGAACTTGTTTTGATATGTGTTTACTTGTAATGTGTTAAAATCAGGTTTGAACTTGGTGGATGAGGAAAAAGTGGAACATCCTAAAGCCAAGAACAAAGGAGTGTGGATCCAAGACTAGCTAAGCTTGGAGTATTGTGAGTGTAGTTATCTCTAGGGTTAGGACTTGGTCCTAACCAATGTATGCTTGTTTACTTTCTTGCAATGCTTAAATGAACCTAATATGGATTTGACTTAATAAGAGAATAATGACTAGTAATGCATGAAATTTGATCACATTTTGAATGCATGTTTTATTCGAATGCTAAACATGTTTAAGTGGTAACATTGGTGCTTGTATGAGTCATGATGCATGTGATCGAATGCTAAAGAACTTGCTTGAGATATTATCTCATCTTGATGAAATGAAATATGAGAATTACATGATGTGTGAGCTATGGCTCAATTGGCCTAAAGGCCTAGCAAGAAATGAACTTACTACATGACGTGATCTTGAATTTGAAATACTTGTATAAATGTTAAATCGAACAACCTTGGTAGCTAGTTGGACTAGGTAGAAGGGCATGCCTTAGAGTCTAGAGCTCATTGTGTCAGGGTGGACTACGGTCCATGGCTAAGGCCCCTATTTGGCGACAAATGAAGGGTACGTATGTGGTCTTTGGCGACAGTAGAAGGGTTGACTAGCACTACGATGCATATTGTGGCGATAGTTGCTTGGAGACTCGATTACCTATACAAACTAAGTACCAAGGGGGGTGTTTAATGAAATAACAAATGAAATAAGACTCAATTATAAATGATACTTGTCTTGTATTACCATGAAATGTATGTTGCTTGATTTGGAAGCATGACTCATTGGTTACTTGTTTTGCAAGCATGTTGCTTGATTCATGATTTAACTTTCTTGTTGCCTAATCTTGTTTGCCGAATTGTATGTTATCCTAGATAGGATATCCTTGATGGTTGAAAGACTAGATAAGGTCACTCTTGATACTTGAAATACTAGCTAAGTCTACTTTAATGCTTGAAAGCCTTAGCTAAGTCTTCACTTGATCTAAAAGACATGAAACATGATATAACAAAATGGATAGACTAGTTACTACCTCACTAAGTACAATATTGTACTTATCACTCTTGTTTCATTCTTCCCAACCTACAAGTTAAAGGATTCAACATTGCTTGATCTTGAAGTTGATTTCCTTGAGCAAGAAGCATCCCACACAAGCTTGTTAAAGTATGATTCTATACTTGTTTTGTATTCTACTAGAATGGTGGCACTAGATGTATCGAGTTAGCTTGAACATGCATTTTGAAGGATTGTATATATAATGTTTGATAGCCTATCTATGATTGTATATAGATTAAGGTTTGTAATGAACTTAACTAGCATATAATGGTTGAATGTTGCTGCGCATATGATGATGGAATGACTTGATGACTTTTGATTGCTATGATTTGGTATATGGATTGCTTGAATAGAAAGTAAGTTAACCAAACCATGTTGCTTGTACGCCATTCAATTGCCATGCAATACTTATGATCACTTATGTTCGTTTATAACATGAATTATGTGTTTGGTTCTAGCATGAACTTTGCCGAATGCTAAGGATTAGAATAAGCCTTAAATGATCTAGTTTCTTGCATTGTATGTGTATGGTGAGGTTGGCCGAATGGTTAGGTATTGTTATAAGCTTGAATGGAATTAGATACATGTTATTAGAAGCTAGATAATTAAGCTTAGTAAGTGTAGGAATGAATTGAATAAATATGTGTTGTAAAATGAACCATGAAAGTAGTATCTTGAATTGTAAGCAAGAAAGAAATTAATCTAATGGTAATGTAGGTATAGCCGAATGCTTGGAATGGTATTGAAGATACATTTTTTGATTACTTGCATGAAAAGAAAAGTATCAATGATTGTTTTCTTCTTGGATGTGATTGCCGAATGTATGCTTGATTAAGGAATCAAGTTTAAATGTGCATTGCTTGTATGTTAAGAAAAAATGAGTGCTAGATTTCTTGTATGGTTCGAATGTATTGCCTTGCCGTGCCTTGTCTTCTTTTGTTTGCTTGCTAAGTAACACTCCTTAATTGAGTTACTACTAACCCATGTAGGGGTGTTATAGCATGGATAGTTTTCTATTGGGAGTTAAGACTCCATAAGCCTAAGGGCGTGGCCTTTGAATGGCATATTGTTGAATTGAATAAAGAATTGTACAAAGCTTAAATGAAATGGATAATCAACAACCTTGGTAGCTAGTTTGATAGATAGGAGGGCATGCCTTAGAATCTTGAGCTCATATTGTCACTACGGTGCATATTGGCACTTTGGTGCATATTGTTAAGATTTGATTATCTAGTAAGCTACTTACCAATGATGTTGTAAAAGGAATTAAAATTTAAATGAACATTGCTTGTATTGTAAGATACTTGAATGAACTTTCTTCCTTTGAAAGATGACACACGAATGGTTGCAAAACTTGTTACTTGTCATGAAAGAAATGTATGGATGATGGCTTTATGTATAAATGCCTACTTGATAATTTGAGTGAATGATTGCTTGTCCCTTAAGCATGTTGTTCGAATGGACTATGAATATCATGGTGGATGTTGTCATGTTGATTGTATGATATGTAAAGGTTGCCTAAGTTACCCTATGCAATTCGAATAAGCATGTATCTTGTATTGATGGTCTTGATGCTTGGATTACATGTAAGCTTGGACTTATATGCTTTGAAAATTGGTTAGACTTAGTGTTACCTCACTAAGTACATAACTTGTACTTACCACTTTACTCTTCATTCTTCCCATAACATATTAAAGATTACTTCTAGAGGATATCTTGGGTTTGAAGCAACACTTGAGGAAAGCTTAAAAGTATGAATTCATACTCTTTGTATACTCCTAGTTTGGTGGCACTAGAACTTGTAATAGGTAGCCTTGAGCATGCATTTTGTGGTGTTGTTAAGACTAGTATATGTATTGTTTTGATTGGCCTATTATGTAATCAATTTGGATGATTCAAACTATGTATATGACTTGGTTGATATGTATATATAAGATGGTATAATGTTGCGCATAATATGATAGAATTGCAATGCTTTATGAACCTTGTATGAAATGAATGCTAAACTAGAATGCTATGATCATGCATTGTTTCTTATGGTTTTTGGCATAATTCGGCAATTACAAAATTAAGGCCAAGGTATGTTCAATCATGCATTAACAATGTATTATCTAAGGATGCCATGAAATGTTATGTTTGATTGAAAAAAGAAACAATTGAAATGTGGTTAGGACACACGTTATAGATCGAATAGGTGCTTGAACATGTGATGAGATGTAAGTTGGATGCTTGTAATGATCATGTCATTGGTTGAATAAGTAGTTCTTGAGATGCAAGTAAGCTAGTTAAAGTAAGCTTAGTGGTCACCTAGTGTATTCGAATAAGATGCATGGAATTGTAATAAAGATGAAAGTTGTATCATGTATGATAGTAGCTTAAAGTTAAATATGCCACACTTGAATTTGTTTTTTGAATGATGTATGTGAATTGAATGGAATGGTAATGTGATAAAAGTAACTTAGGTTATAAGTATGAAATGGAACAAAATGGTACCTAAAATAGTATGCTATGTATGTTGGATGTTGTTTAATGTGGATTGCTTTAATGTATTGTTTGTATTGAAAGGTTTAGAGTTTGTTACTTGCGCATCAAGGCAAGTTTTACGAGGTTACTTATTTGACAAGTAACCTATCTATCACTTCGCTTTTGTTCTGATAATGCTCCTGAACCGGGTTACGGCTAACCTGGGAATGGGGTCTTACAATATAAGATTAAGCTTTTTGTGATGTTTGTTGGCTTCTTTTGCCTCTTAGACCTGGTACTTTTCTAAGCTTGGTTTAGGATGTTTCAAGCCTTAAGCCGTAGCTCCGGATAGTAGCCCTTACGTAATCCATCCTTATCTCCCCCACATATAGCCCGTAGCCCCGGATCGTAGTCTAATCCCTTACTTATACGAGGTCAGATAACCCTATGGCATGCCAAATATATCCAAAACTGACAAATGTCCAAGGTTACACATATTTCGTCATAATTTTCACCTTTATGCCGTAGGCCATTTCATATCAAATTTCAGAATTAAGCCTTAGCTCCATATAAAATATCATAGATTATTAAACCACATATCACATATCTAGATACTATATGTATGCATATAGACATATCAAAGCAATGCAAAGGACTTACCAATCTTACCATTCGAATCCATACATGGTTGCTCTACTTGAGCCCTTAACAAAAATGCAATTCATATTCACAATTCAAATGCAACAGGATGGCACCTAGCTTATCCCTTGACACAACTACACTAACCTTAATTACGGTATTCTTGGATTCCAATTCTCTTGTGCCTAGCTTCCTTCGAAGACGACAAGGGATCCTTCTCCAATATTTGAGCTAGCACAAAATTAGGGTTTGCATCAGAATTAGATCTAAGGATTCAGAAACATATTTCAAGCTTACCAAAACTTGTAGGCAACATCGAAATATCGAAATTAACTCCCTAGTTCATGGGTTTCTCTTTGAACATAGAAAACCTACTTTCGAAATTAAACCTCAACAAATGATGGAATCGACAAATGGATATAGAGGTTTTACTCACTGAGTTGTAGGCTTCCAAATGGTATATCAGATTTAAACTATGATCGAAGATTGCACCGAGGTGCTAGCTTAGCTTGAGGTTGATGATAGAATTGGAGGTGTGTGCTTCCTTTGGTGGTAGAATATAAAATTGATTGTCGGGGCCCAAAATAGGAGAATGAAATCTTTTCTTTTCACTTATTCATTTTAAAACCCATTCAATCTCTTAAATCATTGTCCACCTTCTATTTGGCCAATAAAAACATTTCCTTTGTATGAGTGTTTGCTAAGCCCCAACCTCCCCTTCTATCAATCCTTTGCCCATTATGTCATTAGTCATCCTTTTCTGGTGACTTTTACGTGGGGAATTGACAAGCAAATAGGTAAGTAAGTACCTTGTTTCTATTTCCTTTAATTTGGGCTCCAAACAAATTGGAAACAGGGACCCGTTTCGATACACTCATGACCATATCGATACGCCCTCGCTAAAATAGGTAAGTTAGTTATTGACAGTTGGGCCGTATCGATGCTGACTTGACCGTATCAGTATGCCTAGCTCAAAATTTGCAATTTGGCGTTGAATTTCATACAAGAAAGGCTTAAACTATTCAAATGGGACCAAGATGTGATTTCATTATAAAGGAAGGGTACTAAGGAAAACTATTACAACATTTGCACATCGGATTCAAAATTTTCGATCGGAACCAAGTTTTGACTAGGCCAGTTTTAGGGATGTGAACTCTCCCCCTTAAGAAAATTCATCCTTGAATTTTCACATCAAGCAAAGAGGTGAGGATACTATTTTTGCATGGTTTCTTCAGGTTCCCAAATTGCCTCCTCAACCGAGTGGCTCCTCTAGAGAACTTTCAATAAAGACACAAACTTGTTACGGAGCCTTTTGATTTCTCGTGCAAGGATCTACACAGGTTCTTCCTTGTATGTCATATTGGATTGAATTTCCATAGATTCTGGCTCGATTACGTGGGAAGGATTCGACCGGTACTTTCGTAACGTAGATACATGAAAGACGTTGTGGATCCGACTTAACTCCTTAGGTAGGGCTGATCGGTATGCATCAGGTCCAACTTTTTCGATCACTTTGAATGGGCCAATGAAATGAGGACTTAACTTCCCCTTTTTGTAGAAACGAAGGATCTTCTTCCATGGAGACACTTTGAGGAAGGCCTTTTCACCAACCTCGTATTGGATATCTCTTCTCCTCATATTAGCATAGGACTTCTGTCGGTCGAAGGTAGCCTTAAGTCGATCACGAATAATGGTTGTCCTTTCTTCGGTTTCCCGAAGTAAGTCAGGACCTAGTATCTTGCTTTCTCCGAGTTTAATCCAGCAAAGAGGAGTTCTACATATCCTTCCATAAAGAGCTTCGTACGGAGTCATTTGGATCGAGGCTTGAAAATTGTTGTTGTCTGCAAACTAAACTAAGGGTAGGGATTTCTCCCACATATTCTCGAAGTTGATAACACATGCTCTGAGCATTTATTCTAGAATCTACAAGGAATAATTAGAATTCATACGAATTACTTATATATATGAATCGAAGGGAGGTACAAGGCTACTAAATAACCCTTTCGGATTGACCATCGGTCTGAGGATGGAAAGCAGTGCTTAGGTGCACTCGAGTTCCCAAAGCCTCTTGCAGGGTTCTCCAAAACTGAGATGCAAAGCGTGGATCATGATCGAAAATGATAGATACTGGAACTCCGTGTAAACAAATGACTTCGCGGATGTATAGTTTCGCAAGCTTAGGCAAACTAAGGTCCATCCTCACTAGAAGAAAATGGGCAGACTTAGTGAATTAGTCCATAATGACCCAAATAGCATCATTCCTCTTTGTAGTCATAGGCAGACCACACTCGAAGTTCATTGTGATACGCTCCCATTTCTACTGTAGAACCTCGATAGGCTGCAGAAGACTAGTAGGCACCTTATGCTCAGCTTTGACTCGTTGGCAAGTCAAACACCCAGTCACAAAGTCCGTGATCTCATTCTTCATACCGGACCACTAATATAGCTCTTTTAGATCTTTGTACATCTTGATAGCTCTTGGATGAACATAAGGGCTAGAATGAGCTTCACATAGAATCTGATTTCGAAGATCATCATCATCGGGCACACAAATACGGTTGCAGAAACATAACAAGCCTTCAGAATTCACAGCAAAGTCAGGATCTGTGTTATCCTTGACCTTAGCAATGAGAGGTTGCAACCCTTCATTGTTTTCTTGGAGTGCTTTAATTCAGGAAACAATGATTGACTGAACTCTCAGTTCGGCCAACAACTTGACATGCTTCTTGAGTCGAAAATGAGCGTTCAAACGTCTCGTTGAGGGAGTAGGTATCCAATTAAGAGCATCAGCTACGATATTGGCCTTACCGGATGGTAATCAATAACCAAGTCATAGTCCTTCAGAAGTTCCATCCACCGATGTTGATGAAGATTCTATTCTTTTTAAGTCAGAAGACACTTCAAACTTTTGTGATCTTTGTACAAATAACACTTTTCACCATACAGATAGTGTCTCCAAATCTTTAGAGCGAAAACAACAGCAGCAAATTCCAGATCATGAGTCGGATAGTTCAATTCATGAGGTTTGAGGACGTGAAACGTAAGCGATGACTTTGCCTTCTTGCATCAGCACATAGCCTAATCCCAGGTGGGATGCATCACTGTACACAGTGAAGTCTTTACCTGACTTGGGTTGGACCAAAATAGGGGCATAGGTCAGAACTTTCTAAAGCTGATCAAAACTCCTTTGATGATCCACTGTCTATACAAAGGAAGTTTCCTTGCGGAGAAGCTTCGTCAAGGGTGCAGCAATCAGTGAGAACCCTTTAATGAATCTACGGTAATAGCCAGCAAGGCCTAGAAAACTATGAACTTCTCCAACGTTCTTCGGAGGGATCCAGTCAAGGATGCTCGAATCTTTTTGGGTCTACTTGAATTCTCGCAGAAGAGATCACATGGCCTAGGAAGGATACTTCGGATAGCCATAATTCACATTTGCTGATCTTGGCATATAGTTGCTTTTCCTAGAGAGTCTGAAGCACAATCCAAAGATGTTCTTCAGGAGTAGTGGCATCTTTTGAATAAATTAGAATATCACATATGAACACCACCACAAACTTATCTAAATAAGGTTAGAACACATGGTTCATCAAGTCCATGAAGGCTGCAGGTGCATTAGTAAGCCCAAATGGCATTACTAGGAATACATTGTGGCCATATCTAGTTCGGAAGGTAGTCTTTGGAACATCAGATTCCTTTACGAGCATTTGATAGTACCTAGTTCGAATATCTATGTTTGAGAAGATGGAAGCATCTTTCAACTAGTCGAGAAGATCGTCGATTCTCGGCAACAAATACTTGTTCTTGATTGTCACATTGTTCAACTGTCGATAGTCAATGCATAAGCACATTGGCCCTTCTTTCTTCTTAACGAACAACACCGATTGTCCCCAGGGTGAGGAACTCGGTTGGATGAATCCCTTGTCCAAAAGGTCTAAGATTTTGGCTTTTAGTTGTCTTAACTATACCGGAGCCATTCTATATGGAGTAATAGAGACCAGAGTAGTCCCAGGTTGCACTTCTATCCCAAATTCCACTTCATGGGTGAGAGGGTGTCCCGAAAGTTCATCGGGGAACACATTGGAAAACTCTTTCACTATGGGCACATTCTCGAGCTTTGGATCTTTTTTAGACCTCATGGCACACATAAGAGTCTTCTTAGGCTCGGGTTTAGATTTCATCAAGGTTATACTCTCCTTACCGAGTCCATGGAGATATAACTTCTTCTTCGAGGAATCCACCCAGGCTTGATGTTCAGCTAGCCAATCAAGGCCTAGGATGAGATTGAACTCATGAAATGGCAGGGCTATCAAATTGGCTGAAAATGGGATCCCTTGGATCCTCAAAGGACAAGCTTTACAAACCCATCGAATCACCACATTATCTCCTAACAAATTAGAGACAACCACCTCGGAAGCAATAGGTTCAGACTCTAAAGCATACTTGGCAATAAAAGGTTCACTAATGAAAGAATGCGTAGAGCCCGGATCTATTAAAGCATAAACAAGATCATAACATAATTCCACCATACTTGCAATCACATCGGGATCATCCTCCTTCTCATGCCCTCGAACGTGGTACATCTAGGCTGAAGTCTGAGGGTCACGACTAGTCGGAGGGGCATTGGTGTTGTGAGGTCTCCCCGCTGATCTATCTGCTTTGCTCCTCTTCCCTTACTAGGATTATTCTAAGAAGCCATAGTACTAGGGGCATTTGGATTTTGCGGACACTGCCTGATAAAGTGGCTAGATTCACCGTAGAGATACCACAATCCAAATTGTCTACGACACTGCCCTAGGTGCCTTTTCTGGCAGAACTTATACAGGGGAATCTGAGAACCCTTCCCGGAACCTCCCGTACTATCCACTAAAGCTGTACGAGCGGCAAATGTTCCTGTTGACTGAAATTGTGGCACACAGCCAGATAATGGCAACTACTGAAATGTGGTAGACTCCTGGTCCCACTGCCTTCCTTCTTTTGTGGCATAGGAGGCTTTGCATCATCACAGAATCTGTTATCGTATCGGGCTTGATTTCCCTGTCTTCTCTCATAAGCCTTTTGAAAGGGTTCAGTAGCAATCACACGATTGATTAAGGTCTGGAAGTCCTCTATTCCAAAGCAATGAAAAGAGGACGCAATTTGTCACAAAGGTCGTCTATGAACGTTAGACAATTCTCCTTCTTTGCACGGATGATCTCGACACCATATCTAGCATATTTGAAAAAGTCATGGATAAACTGCTTCATGGGTCATCCCTCTTGTCTCAGATGGAGTATCTTCTTACGCCTCTCAACGATATAATGGTCACTGATGTACTTTTTACGGAACTCTTGATGGAAGAAGTCTCACGTAAATCTATGCTCAAGCTTGGTAAGTGTCACGGTGTCCCACCAACTTTGTGCTTCCTCGGCGATCAAAGCCATGGCACACTCTAGCTTGTGCCCCTCGGGGCACTTCATTTGCTTATTTAGCACTTTCAGAGTATTTTGCAGCCAGTATTTTGCGATCTCATGATTATCCAGGTCTTGGCCAGTGAATGTGTAAACTGGGTACAATTTGAGTTGCTTTAGTAGGCTCAGGGAGTGGTTCCTGTCAGAGAGACAGAACCACTTCTCTGATCATGTCGGCCATCGACAGCAAATACTCTTGCTGAGCCGGAGGCATTGACGAAGGATGAGCTTGGTCATTCTATCCCACTTCTTCAGGCCAGGCTTTGGCCCTAAAATTATCCCCTTGAGTCGAGGAGGAATCGAGGTTTGGTTCATTAACAGCACGTCTATCAGTAGGTATAGACATTTTTAGATCTAAGTATACAAAAATATTGAATCGTGTAACCTACAAGTCATAGATATCATAAACAAATAACTCCTAGGTGGCATAAGTACATACAAACTCGTAATGGGCTTCGGTTTAGTCCTAGAATTGAATAAACTTAGGCTTTGATACCATAATTGTAACACCCCTTTCCTAGTCTAGTAGGGAATCGGGTCGAAAAGCATTATCAGATAACATATATCAGAAATCAGAAGCTTAATCGGAGTCGAAAGTTTATTCAGATGTTATAATATTCTTGTTTAAGGCTTAGTGAACCAAATTATCAATTATTGACTCAATATGGGGTCAATTTTAAACCTTTACAAACTTAAGGATTAAATTGTAAATTTTACAAATTAGAGGTCCCAATCAGAATTCTTTATTACCAACTTGTAGTTAAACTTACCAGTCATTAATCTGTGGGGTTTCGTTTCTATCGGATATCATTAACCTAATCAATTAGTCCGTATAATTATTAGTGGCCAGTTCGTAAAACTGCCCAAGTTCTGTTTTCATGCCTTACAATAGATATAACTAACACTGAATCAATACCCTAAAGGCCGTATCGATACACTAAGCTTAATTTTAGATTTCCAGATTTAAAGTATGTCAAACCCGTACCGATACAGCTAATCCCGTATCAATATGCATTGACCATGTTGTCCCCATACCGATACGCTCTAAGATCCTATAGATACCATTTTTCAACCCAAATTCCAGTGACCAAATTCTGTACCAATATGCCCAAACCGTATCAATATGCCCTGTTTGACTAAGGTTGACCGGAACAGTTATGCAAGGGCAGTATCGATATGCTATCACCCGTATCGATACTCACTGACATGTAATGATAGATTTTTACTGGTTTTTAATCGACTTAACCTAGCAAATATTGTCCAAACATTACCAAATTTTACCAGCAATCCAATAAACAATAATTCTAATAGCATGCAGATTTTAAAGCATTTCGAGTTTGCTTACTAGGATTTTACCATTAGTGCATTAAAGCCCATTTTAACTAGTTTGCTAAGTCCAAAACACACCAACATTCACAAACATCACCTAGACATTGTTAGGTTTATACAGGCACACCAAAAGAGGTCGTTACAACTTATCTAGCCTTATGCCACCTTACTAGGAGTTAATAAACGAAGGTAAACATACATATGCTTGCAGAGTGAGTGACTTGCAGCCGTAAAATACACAGTCGATGTCCGGAAAGCTTTAGGATCCTGAAATGCATGAGATACACATATGTTAGGCTTACATAGCCTAGTGAGGTAGTCATAACAAACGTAAAGCAATTAAATGACATGAATGGCATACTATGGACATGAATATCATAATCTCATTCTCAAATATAATAATTACACAATTAATCACATAAGTCTCATGCTTAAGTCATTTAACATACTTTCACATAATCATAGCAAAACTTAACACATATTAATTCCCTTGGACAATGTAACAAATGGATACGCGGATCCCCTTTACACCACACATATATCAGAAAATAGGTCGTAGCCATATATAACGAAAAATAGGCTATAGCTTTGAGCCATAGCCCTAGATTGTAGCCTTTATAGAGTCTATCCTTATCTCCGCCACATATAGGCCGTAGCCCCGGACCGTAGTCCAATCCTTTACTTATACTAGCTCAGATAACCCTATGGCATGCCAATTGTATCCAAAACTCACAAATGTCCAAGGTTACACATATTTCATCATAATTCTTACCTTTATGCCCATAGGCCATTTCATATCGAATTTCAGAATTGAAACTTAGCTCTATATAAAATATCATAGATTATTCATATCAAATCCCACATATCACATATTTGATATACCACATGTATGCATATAGACATATCAAAGCAATGCAAAGGACTTACCAATCTTACCATTCAGATCCATACATGGTTGCTCTACTTGAGCCCTTAACAAAAATGCAATTCATATTCACAATTCAAATGCAATGGGGGGCACTTAGCCTATCCCATGACACAACTACACTCACCTTGATTACCGGATTCTTGGATTACAATTCCGTTGTGCCTAGCTTCCTTTAGAGACGACAAGGGGTCCTTCTCCAATATTTGAGCTAGCATAAAATTAGGGTTTGCATCAAAATTTTATGTAAGGATTTAGAAACATATTTCAAGCTTACCAAAACTTGTAGGCAACATTAGAATATTGAAATTAACTCCCTAGTTCATGGGTTTCGCTTTGAACATAGAAAACCTACTTTCGAAACTAAACCTCAACAAATGATTGAATCGACAAATTGATATAAGGGTTTTACTCACTGAGTCGTAGGCTTCAAAATGGTATATCAGATTTGAACTAAGATCGAAGATTGCACCGAGGTGCTAGCTCAGCTTGAGGTTGCTGATAGAAATGGAGGTGTGTGCTTCCTTTGGTGCTTACTTATATGACAAGTAATACCTAACTATGAGATGCTATGTAATATCCCAAACCTTGGCCTAGGAGCATGTTACGTAAATTATTAATTAGATTGTTTAGAATTATCATTTGGAAGAATAAATAAGTGGATTATGACCAAAAACTGAAGAAAAAGAAATTTGATAGCTTAGTGGAGAGTCATTCAGCCAAAAAGAAAGTAAACAGGAGTAGGAGAATTCATCTTCCTCTTTAGATTTCTAAAACAATTAGAGTGAGACTGAAAAAGCCATTGAAGAATTGAGAGAGCTTAGATGAAATTGCATCTTGGCTCAATCTATTCGAATAGTGAGTTATGGGTAAGATCAATCCTTCCTTTTTAAATAGAAGTTTTATGTATACGTGAAGGATTTGTTGTGATGTTGCCATGTATGTGTGAGATAGGAATTGTTAGCATGAACTCTCTTATTTGATTTTAAGTTCTAGGAATTTTGTATACTTCTTTGATAGTCTTATGTTTGATTTATGATTTATTAACTGAATGAGAAGTTGGTAACTTAGTTGAATTAGTCCATATGTTTAAACTGGTTGTTATGATTGATTTGTTTGTGAATGTAGACTGTTTTGATTTGAATTGAGCTTAGAGACTGTTTTGAAGCATGAATAAATGAAGGAATGAAAATAGGGCAGTATATGCATATAAATGAGCTTAGGGACTATTTTGAAGCATGATAAATGAATGTGTAAACAATGCGGAATGGTATAAAAATAAACCTTAGGGGACTATTTTACGACTTGTATTGGTGCAAATATGAAAACATGGCAGCATTGAAAGTAATTGAACATCAACATATTATTTTTAACATAAATATGTGTAAATATTGAGTACAAAACTACCTTGCATTCATGTAAATGGTAAAGGACTATTTTTAGATATATATAATTGATTACATGTGTTTTAGAGACTGCTTTGATTAAAAAAAATCTTGGTGGATTGCTTTGTTATACGTATAGGATGTACATGTGTTTTGAGTTAATTTGAAAGTGCATAGTTAATTTGGGGACTGTCTTGAATGAAAACATAAGGGCTGTTTTGCAAAGTTAAAGGTTGTTTGTACTTATAATTTAAGGGCTATTTTAATGATTTCAATAAGTTGAATTGTTTGTGCATATATGAGTGAATTGAAAGCATGTCGGCCTGTTTCAAACGTCGTACTTGAATTTCTATAAAATCTAGACTATTTTGGTTGTATAACGAAAGGTATGGACCGTTTTGGATAGTTAAAAAGGGGAATTTCTTTAAGAATGTGCATAGAAATTGTTTTATAAGTTTGAGGACTGTTTTGAAGTAATTAAACATGTATGCTAATGTGTGGACTATTTTATATTGATAGGAAAGTTAGTGGACTGTTTTGTGTGAAAATATATGTATCCTTGATTAATAAATAGTTTTGTAAGTGAATGATTGTTAGGAATTATGCTAATACATGATTGAAAATTTTGTCATATGATACCAAGAAGAAGCTAGGAAAGGATTTGGATGAGTAGCAAGATATGATTAAGGATTCAGGTATCCCGTAACTTCGGGATAAGAGGTGAGTGTAGTTAAAGTCTCGAGATAGGATAAAACTATATTGAGTATCTTCACTATTGTTTTAACTGATTTAGTTTGTTCTTTGAGTTAAAAATTTTGCTAGTACGGATAAGCTTGGATACAAGCTAAGTACTCCATTTGGCTGAAGGAGGCACGTTATATAGTTAAATTCTATGCACATGAATATATGTGTGTGTGTGTATAATCATGACATGGTAAGATTAAACCTTGTTGTAAGTTTGTGAATTCGAAAACTATACTTATCTTTGATAAGATTTAAGATAAGCTCTTTGATAAGATAATCTAGAAGAAATGCTCTCATTGGGATCTATATGTATTGATGGGCTTGATAAGTCAAGCAAAATGACATGTTTTTTGATTATTTGAACAAGGAGCTAAGCTCTCTTCCGACTTTGATATGATAAATTAAAATGAAAAGCCCTAGTTTCGAGTCAGTCGTAGGTATAATTGGTATGATAGAGTCCATAGAGCTCGTGTTTGGAGTGGACTACGGTCCTTATTTCGCGACAGTAGGAGGGAAGTGTTGTGGTCACAGTAGGAGGGATTGACCAGTACTGTGAGTACCATTTTATTTGGTGACAGGTGGTTGGGGAATTGTGTTCCTAGGCTACTACTTGATTCTCAAGGCTATGATAAAGATAAATAATGAAATTTGCAACTAAGTTAATGAATAATTCTAATACCGTTTGTGACAAGAAATCAATTCCTATAAAATGTTATGTTTGCTATCTTCTACGACAAGAAATCCTTGATCATGACATGCTATGTTTGATATATTGTTTGAGAAGTAATAGACAAGTAACTTGCGTATTGATAGGCTTTATTAAAGAGAACTTTAAAAGTTATAAGCTAAATCGATGAATTATCGTAATGACTTGAATAACAAGTAATATAAATTTATAGATTAATGAATATCTTTTTGGGTAATTGAATATGTTTTATTAGAATGCTTACATATCTAAGTTTACTATGAATGTTTGTATGCCTATGTCTTGTTTGAATATCATGTGCATATATGTATATGTTTTATCAAGTATATATTTAACACCCTCAACCTGGTTGAGAAGAAAATCGGAATTGAAGTTGTTACAAAGAACACAAACCGATTTCAAGAGACCAAAACCGTAAACTTTCAGAGCAAAACAAGACATGTTTAAGAAAAAGAGAACTTTAATTTCATTCAATAGATTGTATTAAGCTCCTTCATACTTTAAATCCTTATTTGCTCGTAAGAACATAGTTCGAAATAAGATGACAATGAAGCACCTTATTATATCTTACTTTAAACTTACATTTTCTTTATGTTACAAACTAGATCATTTTGAACTAGTATAAACTATTTTCATGTATCAACTACTTTGATATCTCGAGCATAGGTGAATTTCATAGATTTTCCAACTTTCATATATCCTTTACCACCAGATTCAAGAGCATTACTATGCTAATGATTTATTTAAGCAATCAACATGTGAGGGATACATCAAGCATTTGAATGAATTTATAGATACATAGACAATTTGCGTCTCAAAAGCAAGGTAATTTAAAAACATTCATGAGCTTATCTCATTAATAGCAAACATAATTATTCTTTCCTTCATTTGGTAACTGTAGACTCTATAGAAGAAGTGTGTTATGAATGCTGGAAAAATGGGCAAAACGTATGTATTAGTAAAATTGTGCCAAGAGTCGTTTGCGTGCAAGTATACACAGTCTGTAAGTAATACAACAATTAAGCTGAGTATTAATCTCACAGAGATTGACTTGGAATTCGATTGCTTGCTTGTTACTTTTCTTGGAAGAAAAGATGTTTGTTTTGAAAATTGGTTTTAAAAGAATTAAAATAAAAGAAAAAAAACAGAGTAAGATGCTGGCAATGAAGGTTTCTTAATAAGGATGAGTGTTGGCAAGGAATGCCTAGTGTCAACGTTTCATGCTATGCCAGCCTTGATGCCAACCTGTCTTGGCATGGGTTGCTGAGCAGATTCAACATTAGCAATGGCTCTCTTGATGGTCATTTCCCTAAACTGATCATGAAAAAAACTCTATATCTCTATAGTGTATGATTTTAAATAAAACGATTTGTTAAAAAAACCAATCTATATTCCTAAGGGGTAGATATCACTCTCGTAGTAAGTTCATCTACTTTAATGACTTCTCTCGAATCTTCTCTCCTTAGTAATCAACAACTCATTCATTTCCAGCCCAAGTCTGTTAAGATATTGGGAAGCAATAAGCCAACTATGCCAGCTCTCGCTTGGCCAAATGTTTAGGAAAAATTTATGTACGCCAAGAAGACAAACAATTGCCGAAATTAGAATTTATTGTCAAAACTTAAAACATAACAAAAAAGTTTAAACCAAACATCCCTCACCAACTATGAAATTAGTTCATGGTGAGGGAGTTATCCAACAAACCAATAACCGTTTTCAAATACATCTCCATTAAAAACAAAATAAAATAACTTAAACCAAAGAGAAATGGTGAAAGAGGTCTCTCGATGAGGCACTCAAATCCTAGCTCTCGGCAAAGTGGTTGAACCGGCTTCCTCGGTCACTCCAAGCCTTCACTCCGATCACTCTAGCCTTCACACTCTCTCTGTTGATTCCTCTTTTCAAATGCTTGCTCGTGCGATCTTTAAATAGGCGAGTAGGGAGATATGAGATGAGCTCTACATTTGAATTTCAAAACTCAAGGGATAAGAGATAGAATCCTATCCTACTCGATCGGTATGGTAGCTTATCAGGCTAGGGCTGACATCATGTGA
Source organism: Hibiscus mutabilis (assembly GCA_019671005.1). Taxonomy (NCBI): domain Eukaryota; kingdom Viridiplantae; phylum Streptophyta; class Magnoliopsida; order Malvales; family Malvaceae; genus Hibiscus; species Hibiscus mutabilis. Next base: position 44,308,077 of record CM033714.1, read on the forward strand.
TAGCTTATCAAGTAGTGCTGACATCATCATGTTGATGTTGTCTTGGCATCCAAACTTGGCATGAACTTGCCATCCAATCTTGGCACAATCATATCCCTAATTTTTCAGAGATTGATCTAAATACAATTTTTTAGGAGCCTGATCATGTCCTATTTTTTCGGGGTTCAACCTCCTCTTGGCATGGCATCAGATGCACTTCTCTACCAACAACACTTGGCATTCTCCTTGGCAATCCCTACTGTGTTGCTTTCCTATGCCGAATCCTATGTCAAGCCTGCAAAATAGCCACAAAAACAACCCTTCACACTGGCATAGACAAAATACTAAACTCCTTATACAATTGCATGATTTTAACAGCCTAATGCAACTAAATGTACCTAAAAACAAGCAAGAGCAATGTAAAATTGGCATTAAAACAATACTTTTGGAGAGGTAACAGTAACAACAACTAACTTTAATCTTAATTTATATCTTTTGTTCAGGGCAATGACATGAATTCAGTGGCTACTAACAGTTATTCTATCAAATTGTGATCATAGAAGATCAAATTTTTTTTATTTTAATCTTTTAGCACAAACTGAATTCCTAGTTCAAGTTTTAAGTTGCTTTTATAAATAGTCACACTGTAATATTTTGTTTATCAAACTGCACTGAATTTTATACTCTTGAAAAGGTACGTTGTATGTTCATTCAAAGCTGCATTTTATGCTTACGAAACTGCATTTTATGCTTACGAAACTGCATATAATTAACATCAAAATTGCCCAATCTTACAAGTATGTACATACGATTACCCAACAATTATTTAGCATTTTTGTGTATATGCTTTCATGCAGCAAAACAATCCATCTAACTCATAAGTGTTTGAAACATTCCTTTAACCTGTTAATGGACTTCCTAATCCGTTCATTTCAATAAAATCTCAATTATAAAATAGTTCTAATTATAATCTTATAATCAAGCACTTCATACATTTACAAGTAAGATCTCCAAAATCACCTAAATCCATTACTACACTTAATACCATTTTGGATTCAATCGTACATACAAACAAGATATTAAGACACATAAGAATTACTCAAGACACTTTTCTAATCAATACCAAGATCATCCATCGAACTTTATGAAATCAACTGTCCAATTGTCTTAATATTTATAAAACTAGGCATGTAAATTTAGTTTACAACTATACTACCCATATCCAAACTCTATACGTATAAATATAGCTTATAAATGCTTACAAACTTGTAAACCCTTTTTACAATGTAAAAGATAAACTACTTGTATTACACTCAAGCATTATGCCACCATTTTAGGAGTCTCTCCTAAAAAAGACTATGTTCTATTTGAATCATAAGATATGACTCGCAACACTTATCCATGATTGGATCACACAAGCTTTGATTAACCCGCAATGCATGATAATGAATGCTTTAGGCTTATATAGCCTAAGTGAGGTAGTAACACAAAATAACCAATCATAATATCCATGATATTAAACGGAATAACAAAAAAAATCATGAAAACAAGCATAGTTAGCAATCGATCTTTAGGATTTAACCTTAACTTGTACAAGCTTATTGAGATTTATACTCTTCCAAATCCTAACTAAATTTTATTTTATTTCGTTTCGATCTCATAATAGACAACACTATATCTTGTTGAAGTCTTCTCAAGACTTATCTAGTACTTATTAAAACTTTCACGTTTCTTGTTAAATCGTTTCAGAATACTTATCAAGTTTTGTGTTCAAGCTTATTGCCTCTCATTTTAAGCAAAAATTCACCTCATGTGAATTTCTTTTCATAAGCAAGCATTATTTCACAACTTATTAGCATCACCACCAAGGCATTTCTTTCATAATTCGACACATGTTCAACTTTATTCAAATCTTTTAAATCATTTGCCTTGGAACACATTTAGACATGAGTATCCTTGGTCTGAGTTACACATAGCTCAAAGCACAAAGCAATGGCTTGTGTCTGATCATAACAATCCTAGCTTATTTTCTCTATCCAACCAAACTATCACCAATCTCCGTACATCTCCCACGTTAACTCATACTGTCACCAATATATCACATATAATAAGGGGTGTCCCCTGAGCCGTAGCTCATGGACCATAGTCCCGAAGTATGCCATGTACTATGCCAAAGTGCCCAAGGGCTTCCATTGAATAAGAAACTTAGATATTTTATCTTGTGCTTGAGATTAGGGGGTATCTTACAGACAAGTAATCTTACTTGTTGCTTTACTTATTGTCTTATAACTTGTATTGAGATTTTATCTCCTTAGACTTTAGATTTCATAAGTTGTAGGGTTAAGATTAATTATTCCTCTTTAAATCTTATGGTAACATTGATCAGCAGTTAACTTCAGGGCTTATTATAAGCTACACATAGTCATCCATTACAAACATAACATAGCAAGGCACAAAGTATTTATCTAATGCATTCATAGTTCAAAATGTTCACCAAAGATGCCATGCTATGAATTCATTCACATGTTGTGCCCTATATGAGCCTTACATATATGCTTAGAAGTAGTCACAACATATAATAAAAACAAGATTCGGAATGACACCGTGTCATACGAGACAAACAAAACTACACACACCTGTTATCCCCAAGTTACAGGATACTTGATTCCACAATTATTCCAAGCTTCCTCTAACTCTTATCTTCTACTCTTCCTTATCATGATATGTACCTCCCACCAGTTAGCAAGTCATTAAAACCAATTTCAGTTCATTTATCAACAATCTAATTTTTCATGTATGCATATATATATATATATATATATACTCGTAGATTAGTCCAATACATACAAACACATGTACATACTCGAATAGACCTTAAATACGTTTATACACATCAAAATAGCCTTGATTACATACATACACAATAACATGTTCACAATAGCCCACTAACACAATTATTTGAGCAAAATAGTCCTTAACTTAGTACACACACTCAAACATATTAAAACAACCTTCCCATATTTTTCTAAGCTCAAAACAGCCCAGTACATCCTCAATTTACTCATAATAGTCGAGCTTATAGTTACATACTCTTGCACAACACTCAAACAGCTTATTACATAATTGTTCATAGAATTTACACCAAAAATAGTCCACTAATTTCTCAAAGAATCAAAACAATCCAGTTCTCTTGTATGTATTCACATATACATTAAAAACATCACACATAATACATGTATCTATGCAAAACAAATCTCACTATCATGTGTACTCCTACATGAGCATCAAAACAGTTCAATATGGATGTATGTGGGTGCAAAACTGATCAAATAAGTGTATGCACAATTTATCATCACCAAAACAGTCCATATTATTATCATGTAAGCTAAAACAATCCATATAGCATGTATGAACATTTAAACACCTTAAAACAGTCCACAGTTTACACATTTAAGCAAAACAGTTTCTAGACTATACGTCAACACTTATAAACATGTATACACTTATCAAGCAGTCTCAAGCTCATGCATATACACTTACATAAAATTTCAAAACACACTTAATTCATGGATATACAACCAGTTACTGGGTGTACACAATTACATGTTCAAGTAAATTTTCTAGTATTCATAGGATACATTAAACAACCCCTTATTCAGTGTATACCTATTTCTAAGCATTCAAAACAGTTCCAAATGCTTTTATCTACTCCTATAGCAATCCTATCAAATTGCAAACACTTTTGTGATTAAAAAAATTCCAGCTACAAGTATATTGCTACCAAAACTGTTTTCCCACTTAAAAACACAAAATACATACTTCAAGGCAGTTTCCAAAGAGTTTAGAGATGGAAATTTTTTTGCTTCCTTTCGATTCAGTTATGATTTTGAAACAACTCATTTATGCATTCATCAAGCATCTCTTATGATTACTAGTTCAAAACATGTCATTTTACTTGTTCAAAACCAAATTTTAGTCTCGTTTTACTAACATTTGCTTATGTACATATAGATTCATTCACAATAGTCCCAAGTGTCTAAAAATTACGGCTGAACAGTCCTTTAGCTAGCAACAAAATCTCAAGTTCCACTCAATTATCAAGTGTACACATAGTCGAATATGCATTCAAGCACATTAACACAATTTCCTAATTTTACACTATCAAATTCATACGTAAATTGAAATTATTTCACTCAAGCTTTGAACAATCTAACACATATAATTACCATACAATTTCATGCACATCAAGGAATTAATGTAAGCTTTATAAAATAGGGGAGGAAAGCATGATAAGTACCTTTCCAATTGATAGTAAGAACACAAGAGCTTCCAACATGAACTAGTCGATCCAAGCAAATTAAGCTATCTCTCTCATACAATCTAGTTCGCTTCTTTTTTTAGTTTATAAGAGAGAAGAAGATGAAGGCTTGTGGTGATTTATCCCAAACCAATTCAACCTTCATCTTCTTTCCCACATGCAAACAAGCCAACATGACATGTGTTCTACACCTTCAATTTCTTGAAAAAATTATATGCAAGCCTTGTCTTTTAATATAAGTTCTTTTGAGTCATTCAAAAAGGGTTCTAACTTGCTCATTATTCCTATTGAGTCATAGAGTCTTCAATTAATAGCTTGTGTAACACCCCCTACCCCAGTTTTATAGTAAACTGGTTCGGGAGTGTTCAGGGAACACTGGAAGCACGAATAATTTAATTTTTTTCAAGAACTTGTCCCTAATAGGTGAACTGAGTAACTAGCAAGCAAGCAACTTAGACAATTACAATTGATCATACAAGCAAGATATGTTTATCATTCTTGTTCATTATATGCCAACCATTGATTAGTCATTTTTACATTCAAAGATTAATAACTACTTAGTCATGTAGGCATATATAGCATTCAAATGGCATTCTTAACTAGCAAGGCATTCACAATCAAGTATACAAGCATGGCCTTCTTATTATACATTTTAGGTTACCACTTATGTTATTCATTTTCAAACCTACATTCATGTGAGCATATAGAGCTTTCAATTAGCATACCTAGACTAGCATGTTTCATTTTAACTCAATCCCATTACATTCAAGACATGTAAATATTTCATGTAAGTTTAACTAAACACGATCATATGTACATGTAATCGAACATATCTCAAGCAAACATATCATGTTTCATAGACATTATAGGTCATTCATGTGATTGGTTACCTTCAATTGTTCATTCAAGGTTAACTACTATTTAGGCATGTGAACAAGCAAAACATGTATATTTGATCCCTTCCTATTCGACAATAGTAAGTTCTAGCATATCATAAAACAATTTCCTCATTCATCGAGTCTTAATATCATGTATAGCATTAGGCAAAAATGTGTTCATTTCATTTCAATTTCCATATACACGTAGCAAATCAAGTTCATGTGAGCATTTATTCGAATCATACTTCAAGTAGCATGCATGGTTTCATTCTTTACCCATTTGGCAATTCAAGTTCATGTATACATGAATTATTCATAATATTTATTCAAACATTTATATATTCATACAAGGCATTCGACTAGCATACTTGACCACGACATACTCAATTCAAACTCATAACATATGTGCAGCTTAATCCATTTAATCCACATGAGAATTATGTCATTACATACTCCAAGTTCAGCATTTAAGACTTCATAACATTATAGGCCAAATCAAGTTCATATATACGACTTTCAAGTAACATAATGCATGTCCTAGCTTACTATATACAAGACTAGGTGCCACCAACTACTAGGAGCATTACAAACAAGTATAGATTCATACTTATGCTCTTGCTTGTGTCTTACTTCAAGCTCAAGAAATTTGACTTCGGGATCAAGTAATTCACCTTGAAGCACCTAACCTGTGGTTTGGAAGAGAGGAATCGAGAGTGATAAGTACGATATGTACTTAGTGAGGTAGTACTAGTTCTAACCAATTATTATGTCATGTCTCCATTAATCAAGTTGCCCTATTAAGGTTTGTAGCATTCCAAGTCAAGCAAAAATTATGAACTCAATTATCATCATACTTATGGCAATCAAATATCAAGGCAAGCAAATGTTAAGTAACCAATTTGTCAAGCAAATCAAGTAGCATGGTAAGCTTATCGAGTAATTATCAAGTAAACATTCTCTAGTATCATTCAAATAGCAAGATAGCATGGCAAGCAAAATCACAGATCACAATTCAATCTTCAATCATTTCAAGTCAATCGATAGCATGTTTAAGCAAATCACAACATTTCCAAGTCAAGTAACATAATCACAATTTATTTCAAGCTTATCACTCAAGATATGTTCACAAGTTATACACATTGATTCAAGTGAGAGTATAAGTCCATTTCGAGTAACATTTCATGTGACAAGTATATCAAGTGTACAAGTATACATTTTAAGTAGCATGTAAGCCTTAAGCCTTAATTATTGCTTGTTTACTTTCTTTAATTTAAGTCTTATTACTTAGCTGTCCATTATACATGTTTATACATTCTTGCAATGCAAAATAGTCTATATTTTCATTTAGTCTAGCCAATTCAGTCATATAACATGTACACATAATTCACAATGCCAAAACAGTCCATATTTTCATTTAATCTAGCCAATTCAGTCATATAACATGTACACAAAATTCACAATGCCAAAACAGTCCATATTTTCATTTAATATAGCCAATTCAGTCAAATAACATGTACACATAATTCACAATGCCAAAACAGTCCATATTTTAATTTAATCTAGCCAATTCAGTCATATAACACGTACTCATAATTCACAATGCCAAAACAGTCCATATTTTCATTTAGTCTAGCCAATTCAGTCATATAACATGTACACATAATTCACAATGCCAAATAGTCCATACTTTCATGTACTAAATGTACATGGCAGCAACACTCATTAATTCAAGTAAGATCGAGATCTTTTTAAAGTAACAATCATGTAACAAGAAGTTCGAGTATACAAGTCAAGTAATATGTTCAAGTAATCAAGATTGCATGTCAAGTAATTCAAGCAAACCAATCAAGTAAACATCAGCTCAAGTGAGACAATAAGCCATTTCAAGTAGCAAATCATACAATACAAGGTCCAAGCATAGGCAATTATCATTTCAAGAGTTTCATGTCAAGAATCAAGCATTACATGTCAAGGAATTTGAGTATTTCAAGAATTCATGTCATGTGCAAGTGTTCAAGATTTCTTGTCAAGTCATTTAAGTATTTCAAGATATAATTCAAGTATTCAAGATTTTCTTTTGAATTTCTTATTCGATTTCTCAATAAGGTTTATATCTTTTTAACATGTTTGCATTGGATCACAATTGGTCATGAATAACATTGGTCCGTGTTTGACCATAAAGGTCTAAAAGATACTTCGCTCAAAGCACAAAGCAATGGCTAATATCGGAAACATGTCAATCCTATACTTCTCACTATCCAACCAAACTTTCGCCACTCCGTACAACTCCCACGTTACCTCCAACTGTCGCCAATAACATATTAAATGTAATGGGACGTCCCCCCGAGCCGCGGCTCATGGACCGCAGTCCCAAGTATACCATGCATCATACCATTGTATCCAAGGACTTCCATTGTAGGAAACTTAAGTCTTTTAAATCATTAAACTTTCATTAGAGTGGTATTCTTATACTTTAAAGCTTGTTGTTGTTTCTTATGTTTTATGCTTTCATGTTCAAGTTGATACAATTCATATTCGAGAATTACATTCAAGCAAGTTATAGCAATATCATGCTTAACCCTTAGGCTAGTTGAGCCTTAGCCCTTTATTTCAAGTAATTCATTCTTACATCAAGACATCATGTAATTCAAGATCCTTTTCAAGCAAGTATGTCAAGATTAACTTAGCCCTTAGGCTATTTGAGCCTTAACTCCACAATCATCAATTACTTATCTTTCAAGCAAGTATTTGCATTACCATCTTAGGTATCAAGTAAGCATTTGAGTGAAATTGCATTCATGATGCAATGATCAAGCATCATATATCATTATAATACATACATGCCACTATTAGAATAGGCACAATCGAGAACAAGAAATCAAGCATTTACATCCATAGTGTAACTCAAGCAAGCAATTCGAATGGAATCATTCAAGGCATGGAATCACACAATGTTTACACATTTATTTCTAAATAATTTAACTTATCCATTTCCATGCTATTACTTAATCACAATTTTCAGCTTAGTCCAATCTTCCCTTTTAATTCATATTCAAGTTTATTTAAGCTCGTTATCATGGCATATCAATAGCAAGAAGATAGACATGTAAATTTTGGTTAGGACCTAAGTCCTAACCTTACCAAAACTACACTCATAGTACTCCAAGCTTAGCTAGTCTTGGATCCAAACTCCTTTGTGTTTGCCACTAGCTTGGCCACTCCTTTCTTCCTCCACAAGGTTTTCTCCTTGCTCTAACATTGCACACAAGACCGTAAAGTCAGTAACCAATTTAAACAATGCATGATTTCATACACACTCTAGCATACATTTGACATCATTTAGACAGCCTACTTTATAACTAGTTCCTTACATTGAAACTATCCCAATACACATGTTTAATAATCAAACAGCATGCTTAAATATGTACATTCCAATTTGGGCAGAAGCGAGGCAGTAACCAAACTGTCCAAACTGTTTACAAAACAGTTTACAAAACTGTCCAAAATACCTAGACTGCTGCATCCAGGCAGCTTGTGCACTGACATGCATAACTTTTATTCCGTACGTCGGAATTTCAATTCGTTTACACTGTTAGAAAGCTTGCTTAGCCATCCTTCTAACCATATAGGCCTTACATTTTTATTTCTTGCCAATCAATACAATTTTTGTCTTAAGGACAAACCAATTGCATTATTGGACAGTTTGCACTGTCCCTATATTTTCATTTCTAAAATCCATTTTATATTCCAGAATTCCATTTCGTTTGTTTCTAATGAAAATAGACATATTAAGGCTCCATTCATATAAATTTCTGCCTTTAATTAAATTCATACAATTTATAGTGAATTTTGAAAGTTGTTGCCCAGAACAGAGTTTTCTGGGCAAATTTCACTAGGCTTGATTTTAGCTTCATTATTCACCTAGACCATGCTTCTAACATTATTATTCAACATATATACATATTCCTACAAGTCTAGGTCAGTCCAATTTACCTATCAATGTGATTAAAACAGGGCATTATAGTACTGTGTCTGAATTAATCCATTTGATCAACAACATTCCTCTAATTCACCATTTGAGTAGTCCATCATCTAGTCTTAGCCAATTCAACTACATGTATTCATTTTCTAGCATCTAATTAATCGATTATCATAGCAAGCATGGACTCATGTTACTCACAAGACCACTCGAACTAGCCACATGTTTATACTTAATCACATACAACAATCTCATCTTAATTTTAAACAATAGATTAATATCTTCATGTATACATTTAAATCAACAGCAAGGATAATATAAAATCAACATGTAAAATCAGATTTATCAAGGAGAAGAGTGAAGAAATTACCTTCTAAGTTAATTTGAGCAATTCTCAACAATTTAACCTAGATTGAAGATGGTCTAGGAAGCTTTCTATCACTCATTTTTCTCTCTAGAAGTTCGGTTAAGGGAAGATGATACCATTGTTTTAATCTCTCCTCCCCAAAGTTGTGAGTCATCACTCACTGAGAACTTGTCCTCATCTTGTGAGGACATGTGCCAAAGTCCCAATCTTATGTTTAATTTACATGCAAACTCTAAAACTTTGCATGTTCATAATTCCATCATTCCAATAAGCCTTCTCGTTTTTAACTTCAATTCGAATTGGTCCTTAAACTATTGAAACATTTCTTATGAATTCATTTTAGTCCTTCTTAACAATAGCTTTTTATCTTTTCTTTATTTGAATTTAACTCATAGTCCATCCAATTAATTCTTTAATGATAGATCCAAACAAATTATTTAGCTTTCGAATTTGGATCATAATTCTAGGCCAGGTTTTGGGGTATTACAACTTGAGTAGCATATTGGTTCAATTCAAACAACAACAAGTTCATAAAAAATATTCTAAGTCATGTTTGGAGTATTACAATATATGTAAATACTCTATACGAATATACTTGTATATAAATGAAATGCTTTGTAGACATAAGTATTTTAGGTTGTTTTGTACTTGTATAAATAATTATGGGACTGTTTTTAGTAGGCATATGTATACATATGTACTTTGAACTTGTTTTGAATATGAAAATGTACACATAAGTATTTTGGAACTATTTTGTACACGTATAAATAATTATGGGACTATTTTTAGTATGTATATGTATACATATGTGCTTTGAAGCTGTTTTGAATATGAAAATGTACACATTAGTATTTTGGGCTGTTTTGTACTTGTATAATTAATTATGGTTTTGTTTGTAGTATGTATATGTATATATGTGTATTTTGGAAACTGTTTTGAGATGAAAGTATATACATGAAATTTGGGTTGTTTTGAGTACATTTGAATACATGCTAGATTGTTTTGATTACATATTTATATGTTATGCCCATGATATGTCTAATGTCTTAGGAGACAAGTAGTTCAGGACTAGGATAACTTGAGTGATGAATCAACATGAAGACTTACATAATAAGTAACTAACGTTTAAAAGATATTTGTGCATAACTGGGTTAAGAGATAGTGCCTTATTCGTAATCTTATGGCTAAGATGACTTGAAATTGATCAATCTTGTAAGTTACCTAGATCCAAAGAGGCTTGAAGAGGAAATAGAGTTATATCACATGTCTTTTGATTTTTGTTTTTGGCTATTTAAGCTGCCTCACTAAGCATAGGCTTACTTTATCCTTTCAATTAATTTCAAGGTCGAACTTGCTTCGATTATCCGTTGGGCCTAAATGAGATCACAAGTGTCAAGAAGTATGTTTGTAAAATTTATTAATGGATTGATATTATATTATAATACACTCCCATGATCTTTAGATTTTGTTAATATAATCGAATCTCGAAATCCTTGCTCCTATGGTTAGTGCGACTGAATAATGATTGAAATGTTTTGTTAGTATGTTTTAAGTTCATGTTATAATATGACAGGAGTTTAACCAATTTGGTTTGCCTTGCTATGAGTCTAATCTAAAGGTACATTAAGATCAAATGAAATTACACCTAGTGTTCTTAAGAATGTTTAAAAAAAGTCTTTATCCTTACTAGTATGCCTTGAATGCTTGTATTCGTTGATTGTTTGTTATTAGTGTTTCCTTTGAAACACTTCCTGAATCATTTTACTCCTAAGCTAGGTTAGGGGTGTTACATGCTATGTTGATAACTTATGTGACAAGTAATACATGTTTATTAGATGATATGTTTGATATTTTATGTGATAAGTAGCACATGTCTATGAGTTGCTATGTTTAATAACTTGTATGACAAGTAATAAATGTTTATGAGAAGTAATACATTTCGATGACGGGCTATGTTGAGAAGAGTGATGAATTCACAAGCTAATCCGATGAATCACCTTGATTGTAATGTCTTAAACCTGGCCCAGACGGAAACCGGAGTTTAAGATGTTACTGCAAGGGGAACTGAAAAACCAAGGCATAAAATTTCAAACTTTCTAGAGAACAAATAATTTAATCATCAGAATTTGTTAATCACATTTCCTCATGACTTATCATGAATCAACAGGAGTGTTTTCTTAACACTTATAAACTTTCTTGGATTAATTCGTTCCAAGTATAACTGATTATTTCCAAAAGGAACAAATTCCATAAGTACTTCATATTTCTTACACAATTGTTCTAAATCAAGATTAAGCCATTAGGTTCATTTATAATAGCTAACGTTGTTTAACCGATTAGCATATAACCTTTAATTCATTTTCCACAAACGCAGTTTAAACAATCTTTTAACAGGTGATTAAGACAACAATTATAAGTAACATATTACTTCATTCTATAATCAAAACACTGTATTTTGCTTTAAGCCAAGTAAACGTTTAGAAAGTTACAATTGCATATTTATATGAATTTCTTCATGGAAATATCCTCTTGCCATAAGATCTTTGTTTGATAATTCTACTCATTCAAGGCCTTATTTTAGCATTCAAACATAAGCTTATTCATTATCTGACTCATGTTAATAGATTAAGCCATGTATATAGCATCATTTCCACATTTCCTGTTCAATACATAACCGAATTGTATCAATATTCCCCCAAGAAATCATACAATGATTTTCTAAGTTGTTCGGTTATCTAAGGACCCATGAGAAGATAATACCATGTTTAGCTAAGACTTATAAATCAATTATCATACATACAAGACTTGTTTCCAAGTGTCCATTCAAATGGTTCAAGCATAATAAAACTCACTTTATCAAATCAAACATTAAAGAGATTATACAATATATGAAATACGGTTCATACAATAGACAAGTAATGTGCCACCATCCTAGGAGTATATTAGGTATCGAATTATCAAGTAAGACTTGAAGCATCGATCCTGGACCCGGTCGGTTATAACTTCTAAATGCACCTGGAATGAATGGATGATGAATGCATTAGGCTTTTATAGCCTAAGTGAGGTAGTAACCATTATATATAGCAAAACACATAAGCATGGATTCAATAAATCACACAATCAAGTTACAATTATAGTTAGCATTTGTTAAGGGTGTTTTACTTTTTTTTATAAGCTTTATGAAGCTTGAATGCTTCTTAGACCTTATTGTATAAATACGTTGATCTTAGTAAGATCAACTTATAACATTTAAGTATTTTCAGGACTTGAAGGACGGACACAATTCTTTAGATTCTTTAATATCTTATCAATTCATTTGAACATAGTTTGAGTGAATATTTATTGCCTTAATCAATTTGGGGAAACTTACTCATTTCTTGAATAACTTGTAAAACATGCTAACCAATAGTCTTCAATTCAGGGCTCACTCCGAGCTTTCAATTCAGAGCTTACTAAGAGCATAAACTTTACAAGGCTTATCATAAGCTATCAATTATCGGGCTCACCTTGAGCTATCACATAAAATATTTGCTCTTATCTCTTTTGGAAATATTTGCTTTATAAATATATATCAATTCATATATTTTACAGGTTTGCCTTGGATCACTATTGGTGATTAATAACATTAGTTCAGGCGATACTTAGCTCCAAGCACACAACAGGGGCTAATATCGAAATATATCAAGAGGGCGTCCCCTAAGAAATTGCTTAAACGAGATTACGAGAGGTAATAAAAGATCATTTGATCTTACTAACAAGAGACCGTGGTCTAATCATTTCAGGCATCATCCAATAGATTCAAGGTCTTCCATTTTCAGAGGCAACTTATATGTTTTATTTTAATTTTGTCATTCAAAAAGTTGCTTATTGAACAAGTAACTTTACTTTTAAAGTTATCAGGGATTTCTTAGGTTACAAGTAACCTTGCTTATTTCTTTATTTCTGTAGCTTATAATATCATTTAAGCTTCCTTACTTCTTAACTCCTTAGAGTTAACTAATTAGTCTTTCATTGTAAATCTTATTGCCATTAGTTAGTAAGTTAATCCAGGCTTGTTGCAAGTACACAGTTCTTATCAATATCAATGACATTCCATAGCCAATCATTCAAGCATAGCAAGGCATTTTAAACACAACAATTGCAATATCATTCAAATCAAAACATGAATGCCATGCTATGTATGTATACTCATCATCAATTAGCTCTATTTGAGCCTTTTTACAATGTGCATGTAATGCATCTCAATCATAACCAATCAATACATAATCTTAATAAATTAGACATCGGGATAACTCCGTGTTACCTAAGACTCAAGTGACTACACTCACTTTATATTCCAATGTTATGGAATACCCGATCCACACTATACACAAGTTACTTTCAAGTTCCCCTCCTAGCCTTCCCTATTAACATATGTATCTCAAGAAAGAACATCAAGTCATTAGAATCAATTCAATAGATTTAGCAACGATATGAATCTTTATAAGTATATACTTATAGACATGTTCAAGCAACATTTCATAAGCATGTACAAACACCAACAATACTAAAACAGTCCACTTATAATTATTTTCCATGTTTAATTCACCATTAATCATGTACACACAAATATACATTCCAAAGAAATATACTCTAACTTGATGCATAGCAAAACAATTTGTTAATATTTCAAACTACCTATAGAGCTGCTGTTGGGCAGACTGTATATCCCTTAGTAAAAATTTCATATCTTTCATTCCGTACATCGGAATTTTGAACCGTTTACACCATTGGAAAGCTGACTCAACTAGCTTTCTAACCATATAGGACTTGTATTTCTACACTTTATGAATTAATACAGTTTGTAATCTAAAGATACCCCTAATTCTTCCACCAAGCATATTATACTATCTTTGAACAATTATCTCTACAGGCTGTTATAAAACTCAAAATTCAGTTTCGCTTGTTTTAAATGAAACTAGACATGACAAGCTTTCCAACCACATAAATTATAGGATCTAATTATACCATTACAATTTATAGTATTTTTTTAAGTTACTCTAATGCAGATTTCTAAAACTATTTTGTTTGTGTGCAAAACGACCCCTTTAACATCCTTAGAAGTATAAGAACAACCCTTCTCTAGCTTTTATCACTTTCACATACATTTTAATCATAATAGAATATCACTTGATACAATGCACTCCTACAAAACAGATCGTAAATTATTCTCCTTAATTCCAAAATAATCCTTACCATTTACTACAAATTCAAATCAACCTTATTCGTACTCATTCTGATTTACTCTTTAGTTTCCTTATGAAATTGAATTATTTCGATTTTAAATTTAATATATTCTTATGATCTTTCTTTTGTTTTTCAATTGTTGGATTTGAATGATGTTTACATTGTAATGTCTAGCGTAACCACTGAAATCGAAAGATGTAGTGGTAGTTCAGATTAACAAGCAATTACAACGAGAGTTGGATGAGGATACAACGAGAGTTGATCCACCTGTTCAGTAATGTGTAGTTTTGACCGACAATGGAAGTTGTGGTAAATTTACATATTTGAGTCATAGTTGAAAAGTTGAAGGAAAGCTAGTAAGCAAGCTTAATAATACTTGTCAATTAAATCATCATATGTTGTTGCCTTGTTGCAAATGGTAATTTGCCGAGTTAAACTGAGAAGATCCAGTTATTTAATTGATAATCTACTACCTTTGTTAATTTTTTCTTATTGCTACCATATCAATCTCTAATACAAACCTTTTTATTTTCCCTTTACAATCACAATTACGCTCACAATCTTTTTTAATTTCAGAGTTGCTTGTATCAACATAAGATTACAACTGAATTCCTATCCTCATGTGATTGATATTTGACAGGATCTGCCTGTAGACTATATTTGCATCCACAGTGTACGCTTGCACATATCGTATGCCGTCATTTTGACCAATCAAGTTTTTTTGCCGTTTTCGGGGATGGAGTTATTTGGTATTTATGTTTTTGTTTGCAATTCTATTTCATTTCTTTAATTTGTAGTAGTCAGTAATCTAATTTTGTTGTTTTCTTTTCTTTTCATTTTTATTTTTATTTGCATATTTAGTGTTGTATGACCAGAAGTTCTGCTACACTACTTCTCACACCTGATCTAGAAAATTGAACTAACTCTTTGAATAAGGCTTACAAAACAAAGTGAAATGGGAAGACAAGTCAACAATGCAGCCATACGAATACTGTCACCACAAATCTTGAAGATCCACCGCTATATCCACAAGATCAAGCTTAAAATAGAACAATCTGAGATGATGTAGTTTCTCCTTTGGATGATTTCCATCCATAAGTGGTTCGACAACCTATTCAATCTGGAAAATTTGAGTTGAAGACAATCATGTTCCAAATGCTCAACTAGAATGAGCAACATGATGGGTTGCCACATGAAGATGCTAGAGAGCATCTTCAATCATTTATATTAATTTGTGCTTCCTTTAGTCAACAAGGTGTTTCTGCTAATGCCTAACATATGACAATATTTCCATATTCTTTGAAAAGAAGAGCTTGTACTTGGTTTTGTGGAATTCCTGTCAGATCTATCGCTTTATAGAATGATCTCGAAACACAATTTGTGTTACGTTTTAATCCATCGACAATGAACTCATGACTAAGGAACGATATCACTGCTTATTAGTTGGATGTTGAAACTCTCCATACTACATGGAACGCTACAAGTCATTGTTGCGATGTTGTCCCAATCATGGCCCTCCACAAGAAACTTGATAGCTCTTTAAAGAGAATGTATTTTCCCTCGATTTATAGGTCTTATTGTCCCCACATTGGCATCTATTGCATCCATTTCTTTCATGCTTATATCTACATATTTTCTAACATAGTTCATGTGGCTTACGTTTTTTTATATTTCTACCTATTTTTGCCATGTTGTCGCTCCAATACTAATGTCTCTGCAGAGGTTGTTTTCACCACTGCAACCAGTTCGACACTACATTTGAAACATGTCTATTCTACTTGAGGATAAGGACGAATATGCCAACTGTCCAGTCTGTTACAACAAATTTTGTACGACGCTGAGCACGCAAATAACTTGCACGATCGGTGTCCCTTCTCGGGTGGCCAATATAAGGACTATTTTAGAGGAAAGGAAAAGTCACGCCATTCTTATTTTTTCATATCATGTTTAACCTCCAAGTGTGTATCCTCCTCCCATGATAGTTTAAGTTTATTTTTGGATATTCGATGTGAAGTAAGGTAGATTTATCCAAGGAAATAAGGAGTTGATTGCTGAATCGAGGAGTTATCCTTTTATCCTCTTAATCTTCTCTTTATTTTGATGGTTTTTTTTAGAGATTTACTTGCATTTGTGCTCGTATTGACTATGGTTTAAATTTTTGAAGCTTGTTGAACTTATTTAGACTATTTTCTTAGTTTAATATATTTTAGTGTTAGCTTTTTCTTAAGCTTTAATTGTTGGATTTAATTTATGTGTTGTATGAGTGTGTTTAAACTAGCCACTGACATCGACGAATGTAGTGGCGAGTCAGATTAACGAGTTCTTACAATGAAAGTTGTCTAGAAGCAAGGAAAGTTGATCCACTCGTTCAGGGCTTTAGTCTTGACTTATGATGAAAGTTGAAGCCAATCTTGATCTCTAAGTCAATGGTTTAATGTTAACCGAAGCTAATACTCAAGCTGACCAATACATCAGTAATTGAACCATCCTTAATCCTCGAAGTGCACTTGATCTTTCTGTCTAGTTGAGCCAAGGAGATTGCTAACTATGATTTTGCTTGACTTTGGGTATATATTCATTCATTTAGTTAGTAGAATCTTGCACTTGCGTTAAGGAGTTACGGAACGTTTCTTTTGCTAGAGTAAATGGGTATTTCTTTGTTGTGGTGTGCAGGGCAGGTTAGGAGCAAGAGTAGGACATGAGCTGTAATATACTCTAACCACCCTAATAGGATTAGGTAAGTTACTACAATTACAATCAACCATTCAAACAATGTTAGGTATTAAGTACAATTCGATTAACGTCTTTCTTGCACATCAAGTTATAATTCGATTAGGGGAGAACCAAATAAACCATACCACTAGATAAACTAGGTCTCATAATGCCATATGTTATCATATTCAATCCATCTAAAGCTTACTTAATTTCCAAGCTACCATTCGAACTAGGCGAGAAATGTATGGATCATCTTAACATTCATTGCGACTATTAAGCATTTCCAACAAGTGTTTTATAAGATTTACATAAGTGACTTAATCAAACATATAGACCTACAAAATAATCTACATCATTCAGCTATAACTAAATGTGACCATAGAGGTTCAAGTCTAGACTTCTAGTTTATTCATTTACTTGATGTCAACTAAACTTTTTCAAGATATCATTTCAAGCATTTCATTCATAATTCATCCTTGGAAATTAATCCTTAAGCTATTAAACATCTAAGTTCATTAAAGTGCATACATGCTTATATGTATACATACCAAACTTCTCATATATCATACGTAGAATTAACTTATACAAACCATAGCTAAGTGACCATAAATGTACATATCTTAGGTGCCACCATCCTATGAGAACTAAACAAAATGGAAACTCTTTTGAGCAACAATTGACTTGTATGAGCTTATACTTCAAGATAGTATCCAAAATCAACCTGTATCGTAGAAATGAGACTTGAATAAGCAAAGCTTAGTGAGTGAGTTAAAGTTACAAGGCAATAGTACAATAAATCTCAACTACGAATCATGAAATGGATGATATGGTTCCCCTATCAATAGGGAACCATTCTAACAAGGCTTACCCTACTATATGCTTGTCTAGTTTTTAATCCAATAGCAATACAAGGCTTGAAGTTGAAACATACTCAATCACCCAATTTGATTAACAATTCAACTCAAGCAATCTCATATAAGCAAGGCTCAATCATTGTTTCAATAACAATAGATCATACCATTTGATTTTCCTTTATAGTCAAGCAAACTCATATAAGCAATGTTCAATCAAGGCTTCAATATGCATAGTTCATGGCATTCAATTTTACCTTTACATTCAATCAATTCATTTCAATGTAATAACAGTTTTAATGTGCATGAGTTATTAGTTCATTTTATGAATAGACTTGAAAATATATTACTCGGTCTAGATACTCGAGTCTCCAACCAAACTGTCGCCAATAACAATAATCAATATGGTACCAAGTACCTAGTCAATCCCTCTTACTATCGCCAATGACCAATAACAATATTTCCCTCATACTGTCGCCAATTAAGGACCAATGTCCCGGACCATAGTCCACCCCGACAATGAGCTCTATAGACTCTATGGCATGCCATGTAACAGCCCCTACCTGCGCTAGTAGGAACCTGGCTCTAGAGCGTTACTTAACAAGCAAGCAATGGCAAGGACATTGACAAACAATTCAAGAACAAACAATACAACCAATACATGAACAATCAAGCAACCATAATTACTTAACTAACTAGTAAGCTCACAATTGATTCTTACTTCAAATTAAAACCATTTGAACAGGGAATATAGTTGTTTCCTTTCATACTTACATAATAGGTTACTACTTACACAATGAAATTAACTACATTTAAACCCTATCATTTGAATGAACTATGATTATAACATAATTCTATTTCATTTCAATGTTCTTTAATTTATTTCATGTATCATTACAAACCTAAGTTATTAAACATGATCATATTAACTTACAATAGCATGAAACTAGCCTCGTAATCAACTAGATCATTTGGCCATTAACACCAAATACATACAACAAGGTATATAACTAGTTCATTCAAGTCTTATTCTAATCCTATGCATTCGGCAACACCATTCAAAGACACAAGAGACCATATATTTCCCAAGGCAATCGAATGGAAGACAAGCAAGCATGATTCGATCGTTCTATCATCAATTCAAGCAAACACATATACATGAACATGGCATTCGAATGTCATCAAGGTAAACTAGATCAACATTTGATCATTCCATTCTTAAAACACCATATGCACAACAAATACCATTCATTTCATGAAACTTAAGTTCATTACATACTTGAAAATAGGTTCATAACATAGTAGGCCAATCAAGACATTATATACAAGCTTCAAATGTACCAAAAAGCATGATCAAGCTAAGTATATAGAATCTAGTGCCACTATTCTAGGAGATATACAAAACAAGTATGAAACCATACTTAGGCAATGCTTGTGTGAGTTGCTTCTTGCTCAAGGTAACAGGCTTCAAGATCAAGCAACGATTGAATCCTTTATCCTGTAGTTGGGAAGAATGAAAAACAAGAGTGATAAGTACAAGAATGTACTTAGTAAGGTAGTACTAAGTCTAACCAATTGTTATGTCAAGTTTCATGTGTCATTTAATCAAGTATAGACTTAGCTAAGGCTTTCAAGAATTAGAGTGATCTTAGCTAGGCTTTCAAGCATTAGAGTGATCTTAGCTAGGCTTTGAAGCATTAGATTATCCTAGCTAAGGATATCAAGCATTCGGCCATTCAAGGAACAAGAATCAAGAAATTCATATCATGAGTCAAGCTTATCATGCTTGCAAACCAAGAAATCAAGGAGTCATGCTTTCAAGTCAAGTAACATACAAGTTCATGGTATTAAAGACAAGTAACAAATGATGTAGGATTGTTATTTCAATTGTTATTCATTAAACAACTCCTTAGTACTTAGTTTGTATAGGTAATCGAGTCTCCAACCAACTGTTGCCACAAGATGCACTGTAGTGCTGGTCAACCCTCTTACTATCACCAAAGACCACATACGTACCCTCCGTCTGTCACCAAATAGAGGCCTTAACCCTGGACCGTAGTCCACCCTTACACAATGAGCTATAGACTCTAAGGCATGCCCTTCTACCTAGTCCAACTAGCTACCAAGGTTGTTTGATTTACCATTTATTCAAGTGTTTCAAGATCAAGATCATGTCAAGAAAGTTCATTTCATGTTAGGCCCTTAGGCCATTGAGCCATAGCTCACATATCAAGTAGTTTCATGTTTCATTTCATCAAGATGAGAATATGTCTCAAGCAAGTCTTTAACATTCAATCACATTGTATCATAGCAGATACAAGCATCCATGTTATCATATAATCATACTTAAGCATTCGAATTGATCATTTATGCAAGGCTAGGATCAAGTTTCATGTATTACTTTAGTCATCCTTCCCTTATTAGGTCAAATTAGTGATTAGATTCATTTAACATTTCAAGAATGTAACAAGAATACATTGGTTAGGACCTAGTCATAACCCTAGAGGTAACTACACTCAGAATACTCCAAGCTTAGCTAGTCTTGGTTCCACACTCCTTTGTTCTTGGCTTTAGGTTGATCCACTCTATCCTCTTCCACCAAGTTTACTCTCGGTTCTATCACAATACACAACAAGTACATGTCAAGACAAGTTCATATGATCACCAAATCAAGAAAAGTTACAAGCACACAACATTCCAAATTTGGCAGCATGCTCATATACATTTTCCATTACACTTCATTACACTTATCTATATTCTAGTTCATGTAAAACAATGCATAATCAAAGGCCTAAAACTGTTTACAAGACAGTTTACAAAATGCCACAAAACAGTGTGTAATTGCCTATATTGCTGCTGCCAGACAGCTTGCACTCTAGTCACTAAAGCATTCATAACTTTCATTCCGTACGTCGGAATTTCAATTGGTTTACACCGTTGGAAAGCTAACAAAATTGTCTTTAAGAACACATAAGAATTGCATTTTATTTCTTTTCCAATTAATACAGTTTTTAACTTAAAGACAAGGCATTTTGCTATACTAGACAGTTTGCACGTCCCTAGTGTTTCTTCTCAACATTTCAGTATACAGCCCATAGTTCAGTTTTGTTTTCTCCTAATGAATTTAGTCATGTCAAGGTGTTGTACTTAAAAATTTCAGCCTTAAATTCATTATACATAATTTATAGTTATTTTTCAAAGTTATTGCCCAGAACAGAGCAGTCTATGGATTGTTCTGCACATGTCTAAGTCATCACAATTCACCTAGCAATGTTCTTAAACCAGGGCATTATCATGTTGAACCTAATTTGATCTATTTGATCACATTTACACATCCAATTCATCAACTAGGTAGTCCATTACCTAATTTAACTAGTTCAATTAGGTGTAGTCATTTTCCAGCTACATACCTATTTAATTCAATCTTCATTTTACCTAGCAACATGATCAAAACATGGTTCTATGTTCATTTGACATGTTTACACATTTTCTATATCAAAATAGTCCCTAATCAAGACTATTTTCAATCATGTTCATATTTCTCAAATTTGAGGTCGTGATTGATTTTAATCATGATCTTGATGGTTAATAATGTTAATAAGTTGGTTCTAACATTGGTATCCCAAAACTAAGTAAAACTCTAATTTCATAGGTAGCTAGTGTTGTGTTTTGGTGAGTTTTGGTTGTTTAATGAATGTTGGAAGTATAAGGATGATGTTAGGTTGTTTTGGATGTCAATTGAAGTTAAGTGATGGATTAAACCTTTAGGTTTTGGCTGGGTTAAGTTTGGAGGATGTTTGATGTTGTTTTCGGTTGTTGGAGAAGGTTGTTTTGATAGTGATGTTGGGGATTAATGTTGCTTAAACTTTTATTACATTTTGATGCATTGAATCCTATATTTTTGCGTGGTTAAATTAGGGGCGATTGATCCTCAATCTTGTTGCATTGCTTCAGATGATTTGGAGGAGTAATTCGAATCAGCGAACAAAGCTTTGCGTTGCCGGTGAGTGAGAATGTGAATTTAGCTTTGAAATGGTTTAAAGGTTATTTTGGGAGTTTAAATTAAGCTTGAAATGCTAGTATAAAATTGGAAATAAGTATAAAGAGATTTCTCCTTCAGTCGTGCTTTGACGAAATTGTTTTATGCACTTGTTTTTGAATTACATGGTACCTACTATTTATGCATGATTTAATGTATGTTTTATGCTGGTTTTGATCATATGTTGATGATTGATGCATTGGGAAAATGATCCATGTAAGTATGTGGAATACTTATGAATGCATGATTTAATGCATTGAAAATGGTTTTGATATTGCATATAAAAACAGAGAGGTACACGGTTAATAATGAATTATATTGGTAAGTGACGTGGCTTAAAATGTTATCAGATATAGTTGCCCAGCCATATGATTTATAGTGTACTATAAAAAGTCACCTCGAGTGTTGAGGGGTTTATGTGTACCGAATACTCCACCTGAGTACCATAATGGTTGAGGGGTTATATGGTACCGAAAACTCTCGTTAGTGAATTATACACCTAACCGATGATTGAGGTTGCGATTGTACCCAATTGTGATTGTACCACTGTTGTGATTGTACCGTTATTCTGGTTGAGGTTGTATGAAGTGTTGAGAGGACACTTGTTCAATGCGCGTATCCGATGTAATATTTTGTAAAGTGGAACTTGGTTCTTGATCACTTGAAAGCTAATATAATTGATAATGTATCTTATTGATGGATTATGTTGTATAAGGTTGATTTATACATGTTTAATCTTTAAGCCTTGCATATGGATTGTTATGTATGGGAAAGCTTAAATTGAGGATTAGCAAATGGGATTTTGTTGTTGATCCATGATACATGTTGCATATGGTGTAATATGCATGTTTTGGAAATGTTAATTGCATGGTTTAAAAGGCATGATAATTTTTTGAAAGTTGTTTTAAACAATAAACTCATTGTGAGTTGGAAACAGGCTTTAAATGCACTGATGGTGTTGTGTTTTGAGCACTCCTCACTAAGCTTAGTGTGCTTATGCTCTCTTTATTTATCAATGCAGAGAATTAGAGGTTGGAGGTAGCAAGCAAGCGAGGGGAAATCCAAACACTTGAATACCTCGAAAGTATGGTTTTGTGAACTAGACTGGTAGTAATAATGGCAATGGCATTCATTGTTTTTTTGGAGGGTTTTTGATAAACTCCGTATTTGAGCAAGTTTGCTATGTTGTTTTAAGATTGTAATTGGCCTTATATGTTTGGTTGATATTTTGGATTTACGTTTCATGCTTTGGATGGATTATTTTTGGGAAACATGCCACTAGATTCTTGGTTGAAGCATGTTGTTATGTTTTAATCATATAACTCTGATGTTTTATGAACTATACTGGTTCCCAGAGCTCCTTGAAGTGATCTTCAAAATTGACAAGCAAATCATGGATCTCGATTGGAAATGATTGACAAAGGCACTCTGTGGAGTTGGATAACTTCCTTCGTATACAAGTTAGCTAGCTTATGAAGGCCATAGTCCATTCGAATCGGGAAGAAATGTGCTGACTTGGTGAAACGGTCTACAATGACCCAAATGGCATCTTGTTTAGCAAGAGTCAAAGGTAGACCACTAACAAATACATTGTGATCTTCTCCCACTTCCCTTGAGGTAATTCAATAAGTTACAATAACACGGTAGGGACACGATGCTCAGCGTTGACACGTTGGCACGTGAGACATTTAGACACAAAGTCAATTATGGCCTGCTTCATACCCGGCCACCAATAGAGCTCACTAAGATCCTTGTACATCTTCACAGAACCCAGGTGAGTAGAGAATGTGCTCGAATGATCTTCTCTAAGGATATCACCATGAAAAGCTTCATCATTAGGCACACATACCCGATCAGGGAAACATAAGAGTCCTTCAGAATTGATTCTGAAGTCAGGGTTGTCTTGCAGCTTGGAGATGGTAACTTGAAGCTTAGAATCTTGTTTTTGCAATGCTTGAATTCTCAACAAGATAGTAGACTGAACTTGAAGTTCAGCCACCAGATAACGATGCTTCTGAATACGAAAGTGAACATTGATAGCTCGAGGGGCATGCAGAGGTTTGCATATGAGTACATCCGCTACAACATTGGCCTTGCCCGGATGGTAATCATTAACAAGGTCATAGTCGTTGAGGAGTTCAATCCATCTTCTTTGCCGACCATTTAGCTCTTTTTGAGTCAATAGATACTTAAGGCTCTTATGATCGGTGAAGAGATAAAACTTTTCTCTGTAGAGATAGTGTATCTAGATTTTCAATGCAAAGAAAACTGCACCCAACTCCAGGTCATGAGTAGGATAATTCATCTCATATGGCTTTAGTTGCCTCGAAGCATAGGCAATGACTTTGCCTTCGTGCATCAATACACATCCTAACCTAAGATGCGAGGCATCACTGTAACGGTGTAGTCCTTTCCAAACTCGGATTGGGTTAGGACCGGTGTATGGGTTAACACTTACTTCAATTGATCAATGCTTCTTTGTTGATTCCCAAACCAAACGAATGGAGCTTCCTTTCTCAACAACCTAGTCAGAGGAGCTGTTGTCATAGAGAATCCTTTGACGAACTTCTATAATAGCCAACAAGACTAAGAAAACTTCTCACCTCACCAATATTCTTCGATGGGTGCCAATCAACAATGGTTTGGATTTTCTTCGGATCCACCTGGATGCCGGAAGTCGATACAATGTACCCAAGGAAGGCAACTTCGGTGTGCCAAAACTCACACTTAGAGAATTTAGCATACAATTGATTCTCCCAGAGAGTTTGAAGCACGATGCAGAGGTGATCTCCCTGTTCGGTAGGATTCTTAGAATAAATCAGATTGTTGTCAATGAATACCACTACGAATTTATCAAGGTAGGGTCCGAAAACCTGATTCATTAGATCCATAAAAGCTGCCGGTGCATTGGTTAGTCCAAAAGGCATCACCAAGAATAAGTATTGTCTGTACCTTGATCGAAAGGTAATTTTGGGTACATCACTTTTTTTAACTCATCAACACAATCTCATGGAACCCATCCTTCTTCTTAACAAAAAGAACCGGTGCTCCCCAAGGAGAGGAACCCAGTCGAATGAAACCTTTATTCAAAAGGCCTTGAATCTGAGCCTTCAGCTCCATGAGCATAACGGATGCCACGCGGTAAGGTGCAATAGAAACTGGGCAGTACCAGGTTGCACTTTGATGCCAAATTTGACTTTATGGATTGGAGGTAATCCGAAAAGTTCATTAGGAAAGACATCAGAAAATTCACATACTGTGTCAACATCCGACAACCGGAGTTTCTTTAACTTGCAATGAAGGGTTTCTTTAACTCATCAACACGATACTCTCCTTGCCAAGACCTCTGAGATACAACTTCCTCTTGCTACAATCTACCCACGCTTGATGCTCACTAAGCCAGTCTAACCAGTATAACATCAAACTCATGGATCGGTAGGGCCAATAGATTGGCCACAAAAGGAATCCGTTGAATCACTAAGGGACAATTCTTGAACATAAGATTTATGGTAACAGAATCACCCAAAGGATTTGTTACAGAAATCCTTGGTGCTATAGGTTCAGACGATAATCTGTCTTTTAACCAACACGGTGCTTATAAAAGAGTGGGTAGAACCAAGATCAATCAATGCATATAAATGATAGGAATACAATTCAATGGCACCTGTAATGAAATCAGGTTTATCCTCTTCTTCCCTGCTCCTCACATGATACATTTGGGAAGGTGCCTTCGATTCTTGCTTGCTCAATGCCTTCCCAGAGCCTCTAGATCTCCCCACAGCTCCCGATTGAATCATGCCTTGACCCCTTACCTCAGAAGGACTAAGTAGGGGTTGCAACGTTAGACAGTGTAGCAGTAGACTTGGTTGCATTCAACGAATAATCAAAGATAAAGTGTCCTTGCTCATCGCATAACAAACAAGCTCCAGTCTGTTTACGACATGGACCTGCTGGATGCCTATTCTGACAGTAGTTACAAATAGGGTGTTGTGAACCTCTATTAGAGCCTCTAGTGCTCTCAACTGAGGCCGCCTTGGGAAGAGACTGAGTCATAGTCTAAGGCTTCTCAATGTTCCCAGAACAAGATGGCTGGGGATAGACATGTTGCTTAGGGCCTTGATACTTTCCCTTCTTGTTGCATCTAGGAGGTCAAGAATTATCTCTAGAACTTTTCTCAACTTTGCCGTCCCAAATGTGTTTTGGGCTTTCAATGACGCTTTATTAACTTTGACTCAGTTCACCAAATCTTGGATGTCGGTTATGCCCAGTACAATAAACATGGGGCAAAGCTCGTCACTTAGTCCGGCAATAAACATATGACACTTTTCTTCCACTTTCTTGATATATTTAGCACCATATCGGCAATACTTGTAGAAATAATGGATGTATTGCTCGACTGGCCGCCCACCTTGCTTGAGGTGGAGGAAGATGTTACATCTTTTTGCGAGATAAAACTTGCTAATGTACTTCTTGCGGAACTCTCGAAGAAAGAATTTCCAGGTCACAATGTCTTCAAAGATCGTAAGGGTAGTAGTCTCCCGCCAATGCAAAGCTTCATTGGCTAGCAATGCAAGGGCACATTATAGCTTGTGCTCGTCCGAACACTTCAACTGCTTATTCAATATTCGTAGGGTGTTGTCCAGCCAATATTAAGCAATTTCAGGGTTGTCATCATCCTAACCAGTGAAAGTATAAGCCCAGTACTGTGAAAGCTTATCAATAGGGGCTCGAGCGTGCTGGACAACTGGTACAATAGGCTGCGCTGACGGCGCGGGTCTCACCGCAGTCATAATCTGCTTAAACATATCAGCCGAATTTCAATAATATTCGGCCTTAGCAGTAGGCACCCCAAGTCTGGTGCCCAGTGCAGGGATTTCTTGTGGATTAGGAGGATATCCCCTTAATTTCCTTGCCATGTGTTGAGGAACAAGTGGTAGGCTCATAAATGTGAGCTTCACTAGTTTCAAACATAACTATAAGATAAAGAGAGATCAGATTAGTCAACAAGTCACAATATATAACTCCTAGGTGGCAAAGAAACTCAATAACAATGCAATAGCCTTCGGATTTGTCCTGGAATCGACTAAACTCATGCTTTGATACCACAATCGTATCATCCCTTAACGGTCCAGTAGAGAACCGGGTCAGAAAGCGTTAATGGTGAACAGTATGGTGAATGGTGCAATACTTTCCAACAAGAATTCAATGCAAGGCAATACAATACAATACGATATCAATACACTGAGGCAACAGATCGATAAGGAATTACGATAATCAGATTAGGGCTAATTTTAAACTTTTACAACTTTTAAGGACTAAATAGTAAATTTTAGGAATTTGGAGTTTTTATCTAAAATTAACCACACGTCTATGTAATTCAATCAGTAAACAGTAAGTCTACAAATTTTCATGTTAATTCGATGTCATGTACCCATCCAATTAGGCTCACCAAAATTCGGGGACTAATATGCAATGTTTCAATACTGTGATTAATGACTTTTAACAGATTTAACCGCTCCCGTTCTGAAACACTAGAAGCCATATCTGTACGGCACAATTGGATTATCTAATCCAGACTTCACTACCCAAACTTGTTTCGGTACGGCCGAGGACCGTATCGATACAACATGCAAGGTGATAACCCAATTTCTAGCAACTCCATAACTCGTTTAGGTACAGCTCAAGATGTACCAGTACCTATTGAGCTTCATTGACCCGTTTGGATACGCCCCTAAGGCCGTATCAATATGATTAAAATCTTAAATGCTTTTGTAAGTTTCTGTATCGATACACCTTTAGGCCATTTCGATATGCCTAGGTTGACCTGAGCTTCGACTAACCAAATATGCACAGCAGTACCAAACACAGGTGAACCCGTATCGGTACGCGCTGCCTTGTAATGACAGATTTTATCTTGTTTTCATCCATTTAACATGCTGAAAAATGTCCAAATGCAATTAAATTTTACCAGCAATGTTCAATCCCTGTAATCTATTAGCATGTCAAATTTTTGGGCCATTTGAATCCATTTGCTAGGTTTTCACCTTTTAGTGCCAAATATGCATATTTAGCCAATTCTAAGCTACACTAAAATGCCATTTAAGAGACATAGCACTATTACAAGGCAAGCATAACTTATACACACTAAAAAGACCACATATGACTAGTCTAACTACTTTGCCACCATCCTAGGAGTTCATAGAGACAAAATACATTTATTTGGCCTTGATTGCGACTTGTCAAACTCTTCAACTGCTCTGATCTTCAATTACGAATCTTGTAACCTAAAATGTATGACATGAAATGCATTAGGCATACATTGCCTAACGAGGCAGTTTAAAATAATAGCAATAGCAATGGTAGGCCTTTAAAGTCATGCATAGGCAATAACAATGCAATTACACATTGTTAATAATGCATGATCATGTTCAATAATAATAAATCCATATTTCAATATTAACCCTTGGATCGATTCGGGATAGCGGATACGCGAATTCCTATGCCTTGCCAAATCAATGAATGGTATAGTCCCTCCGCCTCGCCAATATAACCAATAACACATACATCCCTATTCTTCACCACAATAAAGGCCGTAGCCCAAGGACCATCGTCTACTCGTACACTGAGCTCATGAATTCTATGGCATGCCAATTCTATCCAATCTCCTTTCGAATCCAAGGTCCGGTAACAATATCAATGATCGATGTTTGATAACAACAACAATGTTCAATATTCTTGTCAATAAGCAATGATTCGATATCAATGTTCAATAAAAATATCAATAGCAATGTCAGTGCTATATAATCTCAATGACAATGACAATGATCGATGCTTCATTTATGATATTTCGATAACTATAGCTATATCAATAATAATGCTCAATGACAATAACAATGACGATAGCAATGATTATAGTCTATGACCAATGTTCTATGTTTATTTAATTCAATGATGATGATAATAGGAAATCAATAACGAAGTCCAATAACAATGTCAATGGCAATGCCGTCGATGCCTACCAATAGCGTCCTCAAGGTAATTCAGTGCAAAATTCCTTAACAATGATGTTAGCAATACAATAATCAAGGATGATGGGATCGGGAAAGGCACTTAGCCTATCCTAAGACTCCGACTACACTCACCTTGATAATCTGATGCTCTTACGGCTCTTGGATGAAATTTCCTTTGTTCATAGCCTTCGACGGTGACGGTGGATGTTCTCTCTCCACTTCTTGAGCTAGGTAAACAATAGGAAAATTTTTGGAATTCACCATACAATATCAAAATCAATATAACGATATCAAAATCAATCCCGAAGATTGAAATAGGTATTAGCTATCAAATTCCATGGATGACTAAATCTGTAGCTTGAGATTAAGCTTGTTTTAGCCATGGATTTTGACAATAGATTGAGGATACTAGCTTACCCAATTGATAGCAATTATTAGATATCAATAAACCGAAGAAATCTCAAGCTTTTCTAACCTCAACAATGGAGGTGCTTGCTTGGAGGAAGATGACGAATACAAGGAGGTGCTATAGCTTAGTTCAAGCAATCAGGTAAAGCTTCTAACTTTGGCTATTCTCTTGTTTAATAGAATAGCTTTCCTTCATGTGAAGGAATTCAATCCAGATCACCCACGTATGCGGTGATTATAATTGAAGACGGGCGAATCACAAGGTTAGTCCCTTAACTCTCAATTCTCTATACTTGTACCCCTAAACTTTCAATTTCTATAATTTAGACACTAAACAGATTTTCAATACATTAAATAAGGTCCTTAAACAATAATTTGATTCAATTGCTGTCCATTATCGATGCAAGTAACCTTGCGGTCAAAGTCAATACGATATTTGGACCTTTTCGATGTAAGGTTTTTGATCGCCGGAACCCAGTTACAACTAGACCTATTTTTGGGATGTTACAATTGACATCGAAAGATGTAGTGATAGTCAGATTAACAAGCAATTACAATGAGAGTTAGAATAGGATACAACGGGAGTTGATCCATGTAACGCCCTTTCCCAATCTAGTAGAGAATTGGGTCAGAATGCGTTAATGGTGAACAATTCGGAGAACGGTGCAATATCTGTCAACAAGAATTCAATGCAAGACAATACATTGCAATATGATATCAATACACTGAGGTAACAGGTCGATACGGAACTTCGATAACCAAATTATGGACAATTTTAAACTTTTACAACTTTTAGGGACTAAATTGTAGATTCTAGGAATTATTGGTCATTATCTAAAATTAACTATATGATTATGTAATTCAATCAGTAAATAGTAAGTTTGGAAATTTTCATGTTAATCTGATGTCATTTACCCATCCAATTAGACTTACCAAGATTTAGTGACCAATATGTAAACAATGAAAAACTGTGTTCAGCAGTCCCTAACCGATATAACAGACACCGTATTGAAACGCCTTGGGGCCATATCGGTACGTGTATACATGGATTTGAACTCCAAATGAAACTGTCCAACTTCATTTCAGTACGGTCGAGGACCGTATTGGTATGACATGCAAGGGTGATAACCCAATTCCCAGCAACTCAAGAACTCGTATTGATACAGCTCAAGATGTACCGATACCTGTTGACCTTCGTTGACCCATTCTGATAAGCCCCTAGGGTCGTATCAATACATTTAAGATCTTAAATGCTTCTGTGAGTTTCCATATCGAAACACCTCTAGCTATTTCGATATGCCTAGGTTGACCTGAGCTTTGACTGACCAAATATACACAGTCGTACCAAAATAGGTGAGCCCGTATCGGTACGCCCTATACTATAATGATAGATTTTATATTGTTTTTAGCCAATTTAACATGTTGAGCGATGTCCAAATGCAATGAAATTTTACCAGCATTATTTAATCACTATAATCTACTAGTATGTCAAATTTTAGGGCCATTTAAATCTGATTACTAGGTTTTCACCTTTTTTGGTGCCAAATATGCATATTTAGCCAATTTTAAGCTACACTAGAAAGCCATTTAGAGCCTTAAACACTATTACAAGGCAAGCATAACATATACATATAAAAAAGACCACATGTGACTAGTCTAGCTACTTTGCCACCATCCTAGGAGTTCATAGAGAAAAAAAAACATTGCTTTGGCCTTGATTGTGACTTGTCAAACTCTTCAATTGAATACAAAGTCCTTTTGAATCAAAGGTCTGGTGACAATATCAATAATCTATGTTCAATAACAATAATAGTATTCTAAGTTCTTATCAATAAGCAATGTATCGGTGCCATTGTTCAATAGCAATGTCAATGATAATGACAATGTTCAATAATCTCAATGAAAATGATCGATGCTTCATATTCAATGTTTCAATGACAACAACTTTTTCGATATCAATGTTCAATGACAATGACGATAAAAAAAGCAACAACTATGCTCTATGTCCAATGTTCCATGCTTTCATATTTCAATGGCAATAACAATGGCGAAATCGATAATGATGCTCAGTAGCAATGACTATAGGAATTTCAGTGATTGATATTCCATGCAATAACTTACCTTAATTTACCAATGGAATCCTCTAAGTGGTTCAATGCAATATTCCTTGACAATGATGTTAGCCACGCTATAATCAATGATAATGAAATTGGGAAGGCACCTAGCCTAATCCCGTGACTCTGACTACACTCACCTTGGTAACCCGATGCTTCTATGGCTCTCGGATGACAATTCATTTATTCTTAGCTTTCGTCAGTGATGGTGGATGATCTCGATCCAATTCTTGAGCTAGATTATGAAATAGGAATCGGTTAGAATCGATAATATGACATCGAAGTCAATATAACGATATCAAATTCAATACAAAGCTTAAGGCAGCTATTGGCCATAGATTCCATGGATGAGAAAAACCCTAGATTAAGATTAAGCTTGAATTATCCATGGATTTCAATGATTGTTTAGGGATTATAGCTTACCCGATCAACAACAATGATTCTATATTGATAAACTCGAGAAAACTTAAGCTTTTATGCCCTCAACAATGGAGATGCTTGCTTGAAGGAAGATGAAGATGAAGATGAAGGGATGTGCTTGCTTAATACATAATGGGTAAGTCTCTTTTGCTCTTTCATTCTTTCTTTTATTTCCTAATGCCTTAAAGTTTCTATAAGGTGAAGGAAACTAATTTTGATCACCCATGTAAGTAGTGATTGTAATAGAGGATGGACTAATTGCAAGGTTAGTCCTCAACTCGCTATACTTGTACCCCCAAGCTTTCAATTTCTATAATTTAATCACTAAACAGATTTTTAATACATTCAATAAGGTCCTTAAACAATAATTTGACTCAATGTGAGTCCATTATCGATGCAATTGACCTTGTGGTCAAAGTCAATACAATATTCAGACTTTTTTGACATAGGGTTTCTGATCGCTGGAACCCAATTCTGACTAGGCCAAATTTTGGGATGTTACAACTCTGCCCCCTTAAACAAAATTTGTCCTCAAATTTTACCTGGATCGAAGAGATGAGGATATTGCTTCCCATTGTCTCCTCCGGTTCCCAGGTGGCTTCTTCCATGAAATGACTCCTCCATAGCACTTTAACTAAGGAAATAGACTTGTTGCAAAGTCTCTTGACTTCGCTTGCAAGAATTTGAACTGGTTCTTCCTCTTAGGACAGATCTGGTTGAAGTTCCACCGATTCAAGTTCAATGATAGGCTAAGGGTCTGAACGATACTTTCGGAGCATTGATACGTGAAACAAATCATGGATCTTACTATGTTCTACGAGAAACAATAAGCGATAAGCTACATGACCAACTTTCTTAATAACCTTGAAAGGTCCGATAAATCAGGTACTCAACTTTCTTCCACGATGAGACTTTAAGGAAGGCTTTTTCACCAGCTCCATACTGTAGGTCCTTTCGCTTAAGATCAACATAGGCCTTCTGGTGGTCAAAGGTAGCTTTTAATCGATCTAGGATGGTGGTAACTCGTTCCTCCACTTCCTGAAGTAAGTTAGGGCCCAACATCTTGTCTTCACCGAGTTCAGACCAACACCGTAGAGTTTTACAATGTCTGCCATACAACACTTGATACGGTGCCATCTTGATGGAAGCTTGGTAACTACTATTGTACGTAAACTTGATAAGAGGTAGGGATTTCTCCCAAGAGCTTCAAAAATCAATGATGCATGCTCGAAGCATATCTTCCAAGATTTGGATTACCCTTTCTGACTGGCCATCAGATTGAGGGTGAAAAACAGTACTAAGATTAATTTCGGTGCCCAGAGCTCCTTGCAACGACTTTCAAACTTGCGATGAAAGTTGTGGATCTCGACCAGAAATGATTGACTTAGGCACTCCTTGGAGTTGGATAACTTTCTTGATATACAAGTGCTAGCTTAGGAAGACTGTAATCCATTCTACCTAGCAAGAAATGGGTTGACTTGGTGAGACGGTTCACAATGACCCAAATACCATTGTGTTTAGCAGGAGTCAAAGGTAGACGACTAACAAAATCCATAGTGATCATCTCCCACTTCCATTACGGTAGATCAATGAGTTGTAATAAGCCGGTAGGGACTCGATGCTCAGCCTTGACACGTTGGAATGTGAGACATTTAGACACGAAGCCAGTTATGGCTTTCTTCATACCCAACCACCAATATAGTTGCTGGAGGTCGTTGTATTCAATGACCAATATTTAAACAATGCAAACCTATGTTCAGCAGTCCCTAACCGATATAACAGACACCGTATCGAAACTCTTTGGGGCTGTATCGGTATATGTATACATAGATTTGAACTCCAAATGAAACTATCCAACTTCGTTTCGATACGGTCGAGGACTGTATCGATAAGGCATGCAAGGTTGATAACCTATTTCCCAGCAACTCAATAACTCGTATCGATACAACTCAAGATGTACCGATACCCGTTGACCTTCAATGATCCATTTTGATACACCCCTAGGGTTGTATCGATACAATTAAAATCATAAATGCTTCTGGGAGTTTTCGTTTTGAAACACCTCTAGGCTATTTCGATACGCCTAGGTTGATCTGAGCTTTGACTGACCAAATATGCACAGCTGTACCGAAACAGGTGAGCCTGTATCGATATGCCATGTACTATAATGATAGATTTATCTAGTTTTTAGCCAATTTAACATGTTGAACGATGTCCAAATGCAATGAAATTTTACCAGCAATATTTAATCACTATACTCTACTAGTATGTCAAAATTAAGGGTCATTTGAATCCGTTTACAGGTTTTCACCTTTTAGTGCCAAATATGAATATTTAGCCAATTTAAAGCTACACTAGAAAGCCATTTAGAGCCTTAAACACTATTACAAGGCAATCATAACTTATACATATAAAAAAGTCCACATGAGACTAGTCTAGCTACTTTGCCACCTGTGAGAAAGGGGCCATGATGGCCGAAGTGCAATGAATAATGGTGGTTTGTGTGTGATCAGTGTGTAGGGATTTGTTGCTTGAAGAAGATGAACAAGATATTTTCTAGAGAGAACAATGTGTTTCTTTGTATGTTCTTATTATTCTTATTTATTAAATGTATACAGAGTAAGCCTTTAAATAGTCTAATATAGAGTTTTAATATAACTAAAACTATACTTTTATCTTTAATTTAAATAGCACTTCTAGTAAATATAAATTACTGATTAGGAATAAATTCTAATTACACATTAAATAAAAACTCTAACACTCCTCGTCAACTTACACTCCCCCTCAAGTTCTAACACTTCTCAGATAACTTACACTCCCCCTCAAGCTGGTTTGCAAACGTAGTATAGCACCATCTTGGATCTTGGATATGATGCCTTACTCATAGTTCTTCTACTGTTTTTTAGAGAAAAATGCTCCATGTTCACAAGAGTCTTTGATTTGAAGAGTGAGGACAGAACCATGATGTTCTTGTTCAACAATTGTTGATGCCATCCAACTTATGGTACGCTTGAGATGGTTGATGCATCAGTTGGAATATCAAGACTGCTCCACATGATGCTCCAGTATGCAGTTCATGACTAAAAGGGCTGCTCCACATGATGCTCTAGCATGCAGTTCTTGATTGAAAGGTTTGATGCGAGCGATGTAGGAAGTGATCACATAAATCTACACTACCCTCAAGCTGGTAGTTACACATACTAGAGTTTCATCTTGGATCTTTGATGTAGAATCCCTTAAAAATATTATCTAGCTTTTAAGGCTAAACTATAACCTCTTCTCCTATCTTTTAAGATGGATGGCTAAGATAGAATTAAATAGTTTTTAAGGCTAAACTATAGCCTTTTCATCTATCTTTTTGATTGGCTAAGATAGAACCATTAAATAGAGAACAAAACAACAAAATTAAATGAGTAGAAATTTTACCAGAGATATAAGCTTCCAACGAGAAAGAAGCTAAGGAACGAGTGCGACCTAATGACAACAGCAAAAAAGAAAAATGATGTTATCTGAAAAATCATATAGTCAATCTATTTTAGATTAGAGATGGCAACAATGGTGATGGCATCTAGACCGTTGTTGGCTCTGATACCATGTGAGAAAGGGGCCATGATGGCCGAAGATGCAATGAATAATGGTGGTTTGTGTGTGATCAGTGTTTAGGGTTTGTTGCTTGAAGAAGATGAACATGATATTTTCTAGAGAGAACAATGTGTTTCTCTGTATTTTCTTATTATTCTTAATTATCAAATGTATACAAAGTAAGCCTTTAAATAGGCTGATATAGAGTTTTAATATAACTAAAATTATACTTTTATCTTTAATTTAAATAACACTTCTAGTAAATATAAATTACTAATTAGGAATAAATTCTAATTACACATTAAATAAAAACTCTAACAATCATTGTCAACTTACACTCCCCCTCAAGTTCTAACACTTCTCAGATAAATTACATCCTAGGAGTTCATAGAGAAAAAATACATTACTTTGGCCTTCATTGTGACTTGTCAAACTCTTTAATTGAATCCAAAGTCCTTTGGAATCATAGGTCTGGTGACAATATCAATAATATATGTTCAATAACAGTAATAGTATTCAATGTTCTTATCAATAAGCAATGTATCGGTGCCATTGTTCAATAGCAATATCAATGATAGTGATAATGTTCAATAATCTCAATGACAATGACAATGATCGATCTTTCATATTCAATGTTTCAATGACAACAACTTTATCAATATCAATGTTCAATGACAATGACAATGACGATAACAATAGCAACAACTATGCTCTATGTCCAATGTTCCATGCTTCCATATTTCAATGGCAATCACAATGGCAAAATCGATAACTATGCTCAGTAGCAATGACTATAGGAATATCAATGATCGATATTCAATGCAATAACTTACCTTAACTTACCAATGGAATCCACTAAGAGGTTCAATGCAATATTCCTTGACAATGATTTTTCCACGCCATAATCAATGGTAATGAAATCGGGAAGGCACCCAGCCTAATCCTGTGACTCCGACTACACTCACCTTGGTAACCCAATGCTCCTATGGCTCTCAGATGACAATTCCTTTGTTCTTAGCTTTCGTCGGTGATGGTGGATGTTCTCGATCCAATTCTTGAGCTAGATTATAAAATAGGAATCGGTTACAATCGATAATATGATATCGAACTCAATATAACGATATCAAATACAATATCAAAGCTTAAGGTAGCTATTGTCCATAGATTCCATGGATGAGAAAAACCCTAGATTAAGATTAAGCTTGAATTATCCATGGATTTTAATGATTGTTTGGGGATTATAGCTTACCCGATCGATAGCAACATTTCTATATCGATAAATCGGAGAAAACTCAATCTTTTCTACCGTCAACAATGGAGGTGCTTGCTTGAAGGAAGATGAAGATGAAGGAGGTGCTTGCTTAATACACGATCGGGGAAGTCTCTTTTGCTCTTTGATTCTTTCTTTTATTCCCTATTGCCTTAATGTTTCCTTAAGGTGAAGGAAACTAATTCTGATCACCCACGTAAGTGGTGATTGTAGTAGAGGATTGGCTAATTGTAAGGTTAGTCCTCAACTCTCATCTCTTTATACGTGTACCCTCAAGCTTTCAATTTCCATAATTTAATCACTAAAAAGATTTTCAATACATCCGGTAAGGTCCTTAAACAATAATTTGACTCAATGGGAGTCCATTCTCGATGCAATTGACCTTGTGGTCAAAGTCAATACAATATTCAGACATTTCTAACATAGGGTTTCTGATCGCCAGAACCCATTTCTAACTAGGCCAAATTTTAGGGAGTTACATCTCTACCCCTTTAAAGAAAATTCGTCCTCAAATTTACATGAATTGAAGAAATGAGGATATTTCTTCCTCATTGCCTCCTCTAGTTCCCAGGTGGCTTCTTCCATGAAATGGCTCCTCCATAGCACTTTAACTAAGTAAATGGACTTGTTACGTGAAACACATCATGGATCTTACTAAGTTCTGGGGGCAAAAATAAGCAATAAGCCACATGGCCAACTTTCTTAATAACCTCGAAAGGTCTGATAAATCGGGGACTCAACTTCCCTTTTTTGCCAAATCTCGTAACTTTCTTCCACGGTGAGACAATTAAGGAAGACTTTTTCACCAGCTCCATACTGTATATCCCTTCTCTTAAGATCGGCATAGGCCTTCTATCGGTTAAAGGTAGCTTTTAATCGATCTAGGATGATGGTAACTCGTTGATCAATTTCTCGAAGTAATTCAGGGCCCAACATCTTGCCTTCACCGAGTTCAAACCAACACCTCAGAGTTCTACAACGTCTTCTATACAATGCTTGATACGGTGGCATCTTGATGGAAGCTTGGTAACTACTGTTGTAGGCAAACTCGATAAGAGGTAGGGATTTCTCACATGATCTTCAAAAATCAATGATGCATGCTCGAAGCATATCTTCCAAGATTTGGATTACCCTTTCTG
This sequence comes from Hibiscus mutabilis, assembly GCA_019671005.1. Classification (NCBI taxonomy): domain Eukaryota; kingdom Viridiplantae; phylum Streptophyta; class Magnoliopsida; order Malvales; family Malvaceae; genus Hibiscus; species Hibiscus mutabilis. The sequence goes on from CM033714.1 coordinate 44,346,372, forward strand.
ACTGGCCGTCATAGTGAGGGTGAAAAGCAGTACTAAGATTAATTATGGTGCCCAGAGCTCCTTGCAACGACTTACAAAATCGAGATGAAAATCGTGGATCTCGATAGGAAATGATTCACTGAGGCACTCCGTGGAGTTGGATAACTTCCTTGATTTACAAGTCAGCTAGCTTAGAAAGACTGTAATCCATTCTAACTAGCAAGGAATGGGCTGACTTTGTGAGACGGTCTACAATGACCCTAATAGCATCGTGTTTAGCAAGAGTCAAAGGTAGACGACTAACAAAATCCATAGTGATCTTCTCCCACTTCCATTGTGGTAGATCGATGAGTTGTAATAAGCCGGTAGGGACTCGATGCTCAGCCTTGACACGTTGGAATGTGAGATATTTAGACACGAAGTCTATGGCTTTCTTCATGCTTGACCACCAATATAGTTCTCGGAGCTCCTTGTATTCAGTGACCAATATTTAAGTAATGCAAAAACTGTGTTCAGCAATCTCTAACCGATATAACAGACACCGTATCGAAACTCCTTGGGGTCGTATCGGTACAGGTATACATGGATTTGAACTCCAAATGAAACTGTCCAACTTCATTTTGATACGGTCGAGGACGGTATCGGTACAACATGCAAGGATGATAACCCAATTCCTATCAACTCAAGAACTCGTATCGATACAACTCAAGATGTACCGATACCCGTTGACCTTCATTAATCTGTTTCGATATGCCCCTAGGGTCGTATCGATACAATTAAAATCTTAAATGCTTCTATGAGTTTCCATATTGAAACTCCTCTTGGTCATTTCGTTACGCCTAGGTTGATCTGAGCTTTGAGTGACGAAATATGCACAGCCATAGCGAAATAGGTGAGCCTGTTTCGGTTTGCCATGTACTATAATGATATATTTTGTCTAGTTTTTAGCCAATTTAACATGTTGAACGATGCCCAAATGCAATGAAATTTTACGAGCAATATTTAATCACTATAATCTACAAGTATGTCAAATTTTAGGGCCATTTGATTTCGTTTACTAGGTTTTCACCTTTTAGTGCCAAATATGAATATTTAGCCAATTTTAAGCTACATTAGAAATCCATTTAGAGCCTTAAAACACTATTACAAGGCAAGCATAAGTTATACACATCAAAAAGACCACATGTGACTTGTCAAACTCTTAAACTACTATGATCGTCAGTGGTGAAATCCTCAACCTGAAATGTATGGAATGAAATGCATTAGGCATACTTTGTCTAGTGAGGTAGTCACAACTAAACGCTTTGTCAATAAAATGCATTCCTAACCATATCTTGACAATAACAATGCACTGAATCAACAGTGGCAATGCAATGATCATGTTCAATAGCAATAAGTCCGTATTTCAATATTAACCCTTGGATCGATTCAGAATACTGGATACGCGAATTCCTACGCCTTACCAAATCAATGAATGGTCTAGTCCCTCCGCCTCGCCAATATGACCAATAACACATACATCCCTCCGTCTCACCAAAATAAAGGCCGTAGCCCAAGGAGCGTAGTCCACCCGTACGCTGAGCTCATGAACTCTATGGCATGCCAATTGTATCCGAAGTCCTTTCAAATCCAAGGTCCGATGACAATAGTTTGTAATCCATGTTCAATAACAATAATAGTATTCAATATTCTTATCAATAAGCAATGTACCGACGCCATTGTTCAATAGCAATATCAATGATAGTGATAATGTTCAATAATCTCAATGACAATGACAATGATCGATGCTTCATATTCAATGTTTCAATAACAACAGCTTTCTCGATTTCAATGTTCAATGACAATGACGATAACAATAGCAAAAACTATGCTCTATGTCCAATGTTCCATGCTTCTATATTTCAATGACAATAACAATGGCAAAATCAATAATGATGCTCGGTGGCAATGACTATAGAAATATTGATGATCGATATTCAATGCAATAACTTGCCTTAACATACCAATGGAATCCACAAAGTGGTTTACTGTAATATTCCTTGACAATGATGTTAGCCACGCTATAATCAATGATAACGAAATTCGAAAGACACCTAGCTTAATCCCGTGACTCCGACTACACTCACCTTGGTAATCCGGTGCTCCTACGACTCTCGGATGATAATTCTTTTGCACAAAGCATTTGTCGATGATGATGGATGATCTTGATACAATTCTTGAGCTAGATTAAGCAATAGGAATCGGTTAGAGTCAATAATACATTATTGAAGTCAATATAACAATATCAAATTTAATATCAAAGCTTAATGTAGCTATTGGCCATCGATTCCATGGATGAAAATACCATAGCTTAAGATTAAGCTTAATTTATCCTTGGATTTTAATGATTGTTTGGAGATTATAGCTTACCCGATCGATAGCAATGATTCGATATCGATAAATTGAAGGAAACTCAAGCTTTTCTACCCTCAACAATGGATGTGCTTGCTTGAAGGAAGATGAAGATAAAGGGAGGTGCTTGCTTAATACATAATCCGGTAAGTCTCTTTTGCTCTTTCATTCATTCTTTTATTTCCTAATGCCTTAAGGTTTCCTTATGGTGAAGCAAACTAATTCTAATCACCCACATAAGTGGTGATTGTAATTGAGGATGGGCTAATCACAAGGTTAGTCTCTCAACTCTCGATTCTCTATACTGGTACTCTCAAGCTTTCAATTTCTATAATTTAGTCACTAAATAGATTTTCAATACATTCGATAAGGTCCTAAAATAATAGTTGACTCAATGGGAGTCCATTATCGATGCAATTGACCTTGCGATCACAGTCAATACAATATTCGGACCTTTTTGACGTAGGGTTTCTGATCGCCGAAACCTAATTCTGACTAGACCTGATTTTAGGGTGTTACAATCCACATGTTTGGTAATGTGTAGTTTCGAAAGACAATGGAAGTTGTGGTAAATTAACATATTTGAGTCATCGTTGAAAAGTTGAAGGAAAGCTAGTAAACAAGCTTAAAAAATAATTTTTAATTAAATAATCTTATGTTGCTCACAATATTTTTTACTTTTAGAGTTTCTTATATCAACGTAAGATTACAACCAAATTACTATCCTCATGAGATCGATATTTGACAGGATCTGCCTGTCGACTATACTTGCATCCACAGTGTACGCTTGCACATATAGTGTGATGTCATTTCACCAATCAAGTTTTTGCACCGTTGTCGGGGATGGCGTTATTTGGTATTTATATTTTTTGTTAGAAATTCTATTTCATTTCTTTAATTTGTAGTAGCCACTAATCTATTTTTGTTGTTTTCTTTTCTTTTCTTTTTATTCGCATATTTGGTGTTGTATGACCAGAAGTTCTGCTACACCACTTCTCACACCTAATCTAGAAATTGAACTGACTCTTAGAATAAGGCTTAGAGAACAAAGTGAAATGGCAAGGCAAGTTAACAATGCAGCCATACCAATATTGTTGCCACAAATCCTGAAGATCCACCGCTACATCCACAAGATCAAGCTAGAAATAGAACAATATGAGATGTTGTAGTTTCTCCTTTGGCTGATTTACATACATGAGTGGTTCGACCACCTATTCAAGCTGGAAAATTTGAGTTGAAGACAATCATGTTCTAAATGCTCAATAGAATGGACAATATGATGGGTTGCCACATGAAGATGCTAGAGAGAATCTTCAATTATTTCTTGATGGGCCCACCATGTTGGGACACTTGAAACTTATTTGTATTGATCTTGATGGGCCTACCATGTTATGTATTTAGTATAAAGTATGTAATAAACTTAGATAACATGAAATGCATGGTTGTTGCTGCGGATATGACGACTTAAATGGAATGATCTAATGTTTGATCTAGTTATAAGTACCATTTGAATGCTTTGATTGAGTACACGTGTTGCTTGAATTGAACATAGGATAACCAAACCACATTGCTTGCATTCTATTTGAATAGCCTAGTGTGTGTTTAGGTGATTGCCGAATGGTGTGTGTGTATATATGCATTGATGTATATGGTATGCATGTTTTGTATAAAAGGCCGAATGGTTAGGTATGGAAATAAGCTTGAATGAAACTAGTCACATGCTAATGAATGTTAGATAATTAGGCTTAGTAAGTGTAGGAATGAAATGACTAAATGTATACAAAATAAGGAACCTTGAAACGAAATGGAAGCATGTTACATCTAGAGATATTCGAACCTAAGCTAGGGAACAATGAAGTGATTTGAATTGGTAATGTTGTAACCTATAATGTAAGTATAAAAAGGAAACAATTTAGTGACCTGCTCGAATGTCTTAGATTGATGTAATATTCGAATTGTAAGTTACTTGCATGATAAGTAATGTATGATTGGTTGCCTTGGCCTTGATCGAATGCTTTGGATGATCTGAAATCAAATATGAAGATGCTTGTATAATAAGAAAGTTGCCTTGCTTGCCATGTTCATTGTTTGTATTGTGTTTGAATACTTTGTTCCTTGCCATTGCTTGCTTGTTAAGTAACGCTCTCGGGTAGGGGTGTTACATTTAATTGGTAATCAGAGCTTTAGGTTTAGTCAATTCTAGGACTAGACCGGGATATCATGCATCATATAGGATACTTGTGTCACCTAGGAGACTTCTATTGAATAGCTTCTGTCTTGCTTATTAAATCGAACCCCTAATTATTCTATTTGAACGTAAAATGTCTGAAGCAAGACTTGGTTGAGACAATGAAAGTCCTGAAGGCTCCTCGAATGAAGGAGACAGTGTGAGGATACAGAAGAATCCTCTACAACAACAAGCTCAAACCCGAACCCAAGCTGTTGCTCAACAAGAAGCTCCTGCTATAAATATTGTGCAGCAAGAATGTCTCCTAAGTATGAAGGAGATGTTCAATCATCTAGTTTCTTCTTTGAAACATGATCATCCTATTGCTCCTCCTGTTGTTGTGCCAAACCGAGCCCCGATATACAAACTGGCTCAACATCGGGCCTATACTTTCACTGGCACTGATGAAGCTAATCCAGAAGTAGTTGAGTACTGATTAGAGGCCACTACTCAAATCATGACTAAACAACTACCTTGTCCTGATGAACACAAGCTCGAATGTGCCATAGCCTTATTGGCAGATGAAGCTTTAAGCTGGTGGGAAACCACAACCCTGATTGCTCTTGCGGAAGCCGTAATTTGGAAATTCTTCCTCGAGGAATTTAGAAAGAAATACATCAGTGAACAATACCTGGCCGAGCATCGAAAACGTTTCTTGTACCCCAAGCAAGGTGGCCGACCCATTAAACAGTACGCGAGTGACTTCTACAAGTGTTGCAAGTATGGGTCATAGTACATCAAGACCGAAGCTGATAAATGTTGAATGTTAATTGATGTACTAAATGATGAATTAAGTCCAATTTTCACTGCCCTGGTATCATTGACTTCCAGAATTTGGTGAACCAGGTTATTGCAACCAAGGCAAAGATGAAGGCCTCTGAAAAATGCAATAGTGGTAACTCTTGGAAAGATAAACGATCCAAAAATGACGACAAGCCTCATTGGCAATCAAAGAAAGCTAAACACTCCAAAGATCACTCTTCATATTACACTCATGTTCAGAAGAGTAATTACATACTGAAACCTCAAATGTAATCATGTCTTTAGCGCTGATAATCTCTGTTGATAGTACGGGGAATTCCAGTAAAGCTACCCAATACCCTACTTGCAAGTTCTGTCAGAAGCACCACACCGGACAATGCAGAACTCAACAGAACTTGTGTTTCTTATATGGAGCCTCTAATCATTATATCTGGGATTATCCTTAGAATCCTAACAAGGTTTCAACTTAAACTCCTGCAAATGCTATTTTAGCTCCATATAATCGAAACAAGGGCCTGAGACAAGCTCAGTCCGGGAATCAAAGCAAGGGTAGAGGCCAACATTCGGCACCTACACACCAAGAATCCCGAGCCCCTGCTTAAATCTACCACATTCTTAGGAAAGAGGAAGAAGAAGCACCCGATGTTATCGCAGGTACTGTTGAATTAAATTCAAGTCCTGCATATGCTTTGATTGATTCGGGATCTACCCACTCCTTTATATGTTCTTCCTTGATTGCTAAGTTAATCATGAAACCCGAACTTGTTAGAACTAGCCTTGTAGTTTCGAACCCTATAGGAGGAAATATTCCTATTAACTTCCTTTGCAAGCAATGTCCTATAAGTATTCGAAATGTACCTTTTCCCATGGACCTTTATGTCCTGCATTTTTGTGAGTTCGATCTAGTGTTAGGACTAGATTAGCTAAGCAAACATGAAGCCTGGATAGATTGCCAAAATAGGAGACTGTATCTCCGGGGTTTAAGGAAGGAATCAATCCTCCTAAATGATAGAAAACTGACCTAAATCTTTGCTTCCATAACTATGCAAGATGAAGTTGAATTTGGCTTACCTAGTATACCAATTGTATCTGAATTCATTGATGTTTTTCCCGAGGAACTCCCTAGTCTCCCTCCAACCAGAGAAGTAGAGTTCGGGATTGAAGTTCAACTTGGAACAACTACGGTGTCTATCACACCCTATCGAACGGCACCTGTTGAATTGAAAGAACTCAAGAAGCAACTCCAAGAGCTACAAGACAAAGGCTTTATTTGGCCTAGCTCATCTCCCTAGGGTGCTCTAGTCTTGTTCGTGAAAAAGAAAGACAGGACTATAAGACTCTGTAATGACTACAGATAATTGAACAAGATTACTATCAAGAATCGGTATCCTCTACCAAGGATAGAAGATCTCTTCAATCAACTCAAGGATGCTTCGATATTCTCAAAGATCGATCTTCGATCGGGATACTATCAAATGAGGGTAAAAGAAGAAGATGTACCTAAGACAACCTTTCGTACTCGATATGGCCACTTTGAATTTCTTGTAATGCCATTCGAGTTGACGAATGCCCCAGCTGCTTTCATGGATCTCATGAACTGTGTATTCAAGCCCTATCTTGACAAGTTTGTGGTAGTCTTCATTGATGACATCTTAGTGTATTCTCAAAATAAGGAAGAATACTCCGAACACCTTCGAATTGTATTGCAAACTCTCTGAGAACGTCAATTGTTTGCAAAGTTCTCTAAGTGTGAATTTTGGCTATCAGAAGTCTCGTTCCTTGGCAATGTCATCTCTATAGAAGGAATTAAAGTAGACCCAAGGAATGTTGGTGAAATTAGAAGCTTTATCGGTTTAGCCGGGTATTTATCGGCGATTTGTCAAAAGATTCTTATCCATTGCCACAAGCTTGACTAAGTTAACCCGTAAAGATATGCCTTTTGCTTGGTCGAAGAACCAACAACGATGCTTCGATAAACAAGCTCTGACTCATGCACCGATTCTCATCCAACCAGAATTGGGCAAAGAATTCACTGTCTATAGTGATGCATCTCATTTAGGACTAGGATGTGTCCTAATGCAAGATGGAAAAGTGGTAGCTTATGCTTCAAGGAAACTGAAACCACATGAGTCAAACTACCCTACACACGATCTAGAATTGGCAGCTATCATGTTTGCTCTCAAGATATGGAGACATTACTTGTACGGGGAGAAATGTAACCTGTTCACAAACCACAAGAGTCTCAAATACCTCCTGACTCAAAAAGATTTGAATATGAGATAAAGAAGATAGCTAGAATTGCTTAAAGAATATGATTTGGTTATCGACTACCATCCAGGGAAAGCAAATGTGGTTGTTGATGCCCTTAGTCGCAAACCATACTCGGGTAAACCTCTAAATCTAAATTCTATAATATTTTCATTCGAATTTAAACTTACTTGGATTACAAGTAATCCATTCGAATAACTTACTTGTCTTGTAAGTAACTACTCAAAAATTATACCATAATGATATTGTTCTTTCATTTGTAGCTTCCTTGGCTATAAATGCTCTTTTTTGTTTATCCAAAGGGCAGAAATTCTTGTCTGAACTTCAAGTTCAATCTAGCTTGATCTCGAGAATCAAAGAACTCTAGCAAACTGATCCAGATCTTCAGAAGATCGTATCCAACCTAGACTCTGAGTCTAATTCTGACTTCTCCCTCAAGTCGAATGGACTCCTCTATTTCAAAGATAGAGTATGTGTTCCTAACAATGAGGAACTAAGACAATAAATGTTACAAGAAGCTCAACAAAGCTCATTCTCAATTCACCCGGGATCTGTTAAGATGTACAATGATCTAAAGCCACTATACTGGTGGCAGGGTATGAAATTGGCTATCACTGACTTCGTATCGAAGTGCCTAACTTGTTAAAGAGTTAAAGCCGAACATCAAGTCCCTACTGCATTGCTCCAACCTATCAAATTCCCTCAGTGGAAATGGGATCGGATTACAATGGATTTCGTTACTGGTATTCCTTCCACTCCAAGAAAGAATAATGTTGTATGGGTGATTGTGATAGATTCACAAAGTCTACTCACTTCATCCCTGTTCGAATGAACATGAGCTTGGAAAATTTAGCTGAGCTATACATCTGTGAAGTGATACGATTACACGGTGTACCTACAGCTATAATCTCTGATCGTGATCCTAGATTTGCATCTCGATTTTGGAATTCCTTACAGAAGGCTCTAGGAGCTAAAGTGCATCTTAGCATAGCCTTTCATCCTCAATCAGATGGACAATCTAAAAGAATCATTCATGTGCTCGAAGACATGTTACATGCTTGTATTATAGACTTTGGAAAGAATTGAGAGAAATCTCTACCCCTAGTAGAGTTTGCTTACAATAATAGCTATCAGACATCTATTCAGAGGGCTCCCTTCGAAGCTGTATATGGAAGAAGATGTAGAACTCCCTTGTGCTGGTCTGAATTGGGAGAAAGCAAGGTTTTAGGACCTCAATTGCTCAGAGAAACCGAAGAACAAGTGAAGATCATTCATGATCAATTAAAGGCAGCCTTTATAGGCAAAAAGCTTATGTTGACTTTAAAATGAGAGACATCCAATACAATGTTGGAGACAAGGTCTTCCTCAAAGTATCTCCTTGGAAGAAAGTCTTCAGATTCGGAAGAAATAGAAAGCTCAGCCCTCGGTTTATCGGACCATTTGAAATCATTGAAAGAATTGGTCCAGTGGCTTACTGATTGGCACTTCATAGTGAATTCGATAAGATCCACAATGTCTTCCATGTTTCCATGCTCAAGAAATATAGGTATAACCCATCTCACGTTCTTGAGCCCGAAGAGGTGGAATTGAATCCCGATCTATCATATGAAGAATAGCCTATTCAGATACTTGACAAGGAAGTCAGAAGACTCTGAAACAAGAATGTTCCTCTTGTCAAAGTCTTGTGGAGAAATCACAAGGTAGAATAGGCAACATGGGAATCTGAAGAAGTCATGAAGAAACAATATCCTCACCTATTTGATTCAGGTAAATTCGAGGATGAATTTATCTTAAAGGGGGAGAATTGTAATACCCCAAATTATGGCCTATTAACTTGTTATAAACCAATTAGAGTTTAATTGTACAAACAATCTACAAATTAGAAGAATTGATTAAACCTAGTGACTAAATTAGATGGATTGCTAAAGAAGTAGCCTAATCATGAATGATCAAATAATAACAAATTGTAAATGTAGAATTGCATGCAATAAGGATGAGCAATTAAGTATTTACGAAGCAATTAGACCAAAAATTGCCAAGTGGAGGCAAATAGCTAAGCCATGTGATAACACCATTGCCAAGTGGCCATCTTGTTATCATCTTCTCCACTTTGCCGAAAATCCTCTTCATCGATATAGGAAGAAAAATCACCATTGTTGAGAGGAAGAAAGCTTGCATGAGATCACAATTGCATGAAAATTGAATAGCTACAAAGATTGTAAGTAGATTCTAAATCCTTTCTCCCTAGCAACTTGATTGAATGAGTTATTGACGATGTTCTTGTTGTCTTGATGAAATTGGATGAATGTTATACATGTTAGGGATATGAAAGCTTCAATTAGAACCTGGAAATTGAATGCTAGTAACTAAATTGCTAATGAAATATATATGTAGTTGCTGGAAATTTGAGAAATATGAACAAGATTGAAAACAGTCTTGATTAGGGACTGTTTTGATTGAGAAATTGTGTAGACATGTTAAATGAACATAGAACCCTGTTTTGATCACGTTTCTAGGTAAAAAGAAGATTGAATTGAATACATGTGTTGCTGGAAATGTGACTACACCTAATTGAACTAGTTAAATTAGGTGATGGATTGCCTAGTTGATGAATTGGATGTGTAAATGTGATCAAATAGATCAAATTAGGTTCAACATGATAATGCCCTGTTTTCATCTCATGACTAGGTAAATTATGATGACCTAGACATGTATGAACATGAACATGAGTGAAATTGCCATGTTAAGACCATGCTAAAATGAGTTAAGAAGCTATAAATCCAACCTAGTGTAATCTGCCCAGAATGCTCTGTTCTGGGCAGTAACTTTGAAAAATCACTATAAATCGTGTATAATGAATTTAAGGCTGAATTTTTTATGGACAACAGCTTGGTATGTATAAATTCACTAGGAGAAAACAGAACGGAAATCTGGGTTGTATACTGAAATGTAGAGAAGAAACACTAGGGACAGTGCAAACTGTCCAGTATAGCAAGATGCCCTGTCTTTAAGTTAAAAACTGTATTAATTGGAAAAGAAATAAAATGCAAGCCTTATATGGTCATAAATAAAAGTTTGTTAGATTTCCAATGATGTAAACCAATTGAAATTCCGACGTACGAAATGAAAGTTATGCATGATTAAGAGACTAGAGTGCAAGCTGCCTGGCAGCAACAATATAGGCAATTGCACACTATTTTGTGGCATTTTGTAAACTGTCTTGTAAACAGTTTTAGGCCTTTGATTATGCCTTGTTTACATGAACTAGAATGTAGAAAAGTGTAGTTAAGAGTAATGGAGAATATATATGAGCATGCTACCAAATTTGTGTATGTTATATGCTTGTGACATTGTCTTGATTTAATGAGTATGTGATCTTGTTTTGACATGCTTGCACTTGTAATGTGATAGAACCAAAAGAAAACTTGGTGGAAGAGGATAGAGTGGATCATCCTAAAGCCAAGAACAAGGGAGTGTGGATCCAAGACTAGCTAAGCTTGGACTATTGTGAGTGTAGTTACCTCTAGGGTTAGGACTAGGTCCTAACCAATGTATTCTTGTTACATTCTTTACATGTTAAATGAATCTAATCATGAACTTGACCTAATAAGGGAAGGATGATTAAAGTAATACATGAAACTTGATCCTAGCCTTGAATACATGTCTATTTCGAATGTTTAAGTATGATTACGTGATAACATGGATGCTTGTATGTGCTATAATGCAATGTGATTGAATGTTAAAGACTTGCATGAGACATATTCTCATCTTGATGAAGTGAAAAATGCAACTACTTGATATGTGAGCTATGGCTCAATGGCCTAAGGGCCTAACATGAAATGAACTTGCTTGATATGATCTTGATCTTGAAACACATGAATAAATGGTAAATCGAACAACCTTGGCAGCTAGTTGGACTAGGTAGAAGGGCAAGTCTTAGATTCTAGAGCTCACTGTGTAAGGGTGGACTACAGACTACAGTCCAGGGATAAAGCCTCTTGAATGCCATGAAATTGTATGTTACTTTACTTGAAAGCATGACTCCTTGATTTCTTGTTTTGCAAGCATGTGTGCTTGATTCATGAAATATGACTTCTTGTTGCTTGTACCTCGTTGGCCGAATGCTAGATATCCTTAGATAGGATAATCTTGATGCTTGAAAGCCTAGCTAAGATCACTCTAATGCTTGAAAGCCTAGGTAAGATTCACCCTATTGCTTGAAAGCCTTGGCTAAGTCTATACTTGATTTAATGACACTTGAAACTTGACATAACAATTGGTTAGACTTAGTACTACCTCACTAAGTACATTCTTGTACTTATCACTCTTGTTTCATTCTTCACAACTATAGGATAAAGGACATGAGTGTTGCTTAATCTTGAAGCCTGTTACCTTGAGCAAGAAGCAACTCACACAATCTTTGCCTAAGTATGGTTTCATACTTGTTTTGTATATCTCCTAGAATGGTGGCACTAGATTGTATATAGTTAGCTTGATCATGCATTTTGGTACACTTAAAACTTATTTGTATTGATCTTGATGGGCCCACCATGTTATGTATTTAGTATCAAGTATGTAATAAACTTAGATACCATGTAATGAATGGTTGTTGCTGCGCATATGATTACTTAAATGGAATGATCTAATGTTTGATCTAGTTATAAGTACCATTTGAATGCTTTGATTGAGTACATGTCTTGCTTGAATTGAACATAAGATACCAAACCACATTGCTTACCTTCTATTCGAATAACCTAGTGTGTATTTAGGTGATTGCCGAATGGTGTGTGTGTGTGTATATGCCTTGATGTATATGTTATGTATGTTTTGTATAAATGGCCAAATGGTTAGGCATGGAAATAAACTTGAATGAAACTAGTTACATGCTATTGAATGTTAGATAATAATGCTTAGTTAGTGTAGGAATAAAATGACTAAATGTATACAAAATAAGGAACCTTGAAATGAAATGGAAGCATGTTACATCTAGAGATATTTGAACCTAAGCTAGGGAATAATGAAGTGATTTGAATTGGTAATGTTGTAACCTATAATGTAAGTATAAAAAGGAAACAATTTAGTGACCTATTCGAATATCTTAGATTGATGTAAGATTCAAATTGCAAGTTACTTGCATGATAGGTAATGTATGATTGGTTACCTTGGCCTTGTTTGAATGCTTTGGATGATTTGAAATCAAATATGAAGATGCTTGTATGATAAAAAGTTGCCTTGCTTGCCTTGTTCATTGTTTGTATTGTGTTCGAATGCTTTGTTCCTTGCCTTGCCATTTCTTGCTTGTTAAGTAACGCTCCCGAGCTGGGTTGCTACTAGCCTGGGTATGGGGTGTTACATTAATAATGTTAATAAGTTGGTTCTAATATTGGTACCCCAAAACTAAGTAAATCTCTAATTTCATAGATTGCTAATGTTGTGTTTTGGCAAGTTTTGGTTGTTTATTGAATGCTGGAAGTATAAGGATGATGTTAGGTTGTTTTTGGATGTCAATTGAAGTTATGTGATGGATTAAACCTTTAGGTTTTTGCTGGGTTAAGTTTGTAGGATGTTTGATGGTATTTTCTGTTGTTGGAGAAGGGTTTTTTGATAACGATGTTGGGGATTAATGTTGCTGAGTCTTTGAGTGCATTTTGATGCGTTGAATCCCGTAATTTTGTATGGTTAAATCAGGGGTGATTGACCCTCAAGCTTGTGGCATTACTTCAGAAACTTTGGAGGAGTAATTCACATCGGCAAACAAAACTTTGCGTTGTCGGTGAGTGAGAACATGTGTTTTAGCTTTGAAGTGGTTTAAATGTTATTTTGGGAGTTTAAATTAAGCTTCAAATTCTGGTTTAAACTTGGATGTAAGTGTAAAGAGATTTCTCCCTCGGTCGTGCTTTGGCGAAATTGTTTTATGCACTTGTTTCTTAATTACATGGTACATACTGTTTATGTGTGATTTAAAGTATGTTTTATACAGTTTTTAATAAGATGTTGGTGATTAATGCATTGGGAAAATGATCCACGTACGTATGTGGAATACTTGTGAATGCATGGTTTAATGTACTGAAAATGGTTTTGATGTTGCATATAAAAATAGTGAGGTCCATGGCTAATAACGAATTATATTGGTAAGTGATGTGGTTTAAAGTGTTATCAGATATAGTTTCCTGGACATAGGATTGATAATGTACTATAAAAAGTAGTCTCAAGTGTTGAGGGGTTTATGTGTACCAAATACTCCACCCAAGTACCCTAATGGTTGAGGGGTTATATGGTAACGAAAACTCTCGTTAGTGGATTATACACCTAACCGATTATTGAGGTTGTGATTGTACCCAGTTGTGATTGTACCATGGTTTTGATTGTACCATTAATCCAGTTGAGGTCGTATGAAGTGTTGAGAGTCCTTCTTGAATGCATGTATTCGATGTAATATTTTGTAAAGTGGAACTTGGTTATTGATCACTTAAAAGACAATATAATTGATAATGTATCATGTTGATGGATTACGTTGTATAACATTGATTTATACATGTTTAATCTTTAAGCCTTGCATATGGATTGTTGTGCATTGAAAAGCTTAAATTGAGGGCTAGCAAATGGGATTTTGTTGCTGGTCGATGATACATGTTGCAATGGTATAATATGCATGTTTTGTAAATGTTAGTTGCATGGTTTAAAAGGCATGGTAATGTTTTGGAAGTTGTTTTAAACAATGAACTCATTGTGAGTTGGAAACTAGTTTTAAATGCATTGATGGCATTATGTTTTGAGCACTCCTCCCTAAACCTAGTTTGCTTACGCTCTCTTTCTCCATCAATGTAGAGAATTAGAGGTTTGAGGTAGCGAGCAAGCAAGTGGAAATCCAAAGACTTGCATACCTTGAAAGTATGGTTTTATGAACTTGACCGGTAGTAATAATGGCAATGGGGTTCATTATTGTTTTGGGAGGTTTTTGCAAACTCCCTATTTGAGCAAGTTCGCTATGTTGTTTTGAGATTGTAATTGGCCTTATATGATTGGTTGATATTTTGAATTTATGGTTCATGCTTTGGATGAATTGTTTTTGGGAAGCATGCCTCTAGATTCTTGGTTGAAGCATGTTGTTATGTTTTAATCATATAACTATAATGTTTTATGAACTTGACTTGTTGTAATAATGGCAATGGGGTTCATTTTTGTTTAGGGAGGGTTTTTGCTAAACTCCTTGTTTGAGCAAGTTTGCTATGTTGTTTTGAGATTGTAATTGGCCTTATATGTTTGGTTGATATTTTGGATTTACGTTTCATGATTTAGATGGATTGTTTTTGGAAGCATGCCTCTAGATTCTTTGTTGAAGCATGCCGCTAGATTCTTGGTTGAAGCATGTTGTTATGTTTTAATCATATAACTCTGATGTTTTGGTCTGGTTTGAATCCTAGTACGCATTGGTATGTGTTTGAAGCATATTTGGGCAAGTTTGATTTCATGAGTGGATGAAAAACCAGCAAAAGTGGACATTTCAAGATCAGGCGTTTTAGTATGCATGATGGTGTATCGGTACGTGTATGATTCAAGTGAACCTGGGTTTTGGTACAGGGGTTGGTTCTTCGGTATAGGTATATCCTAAAATCTAGAATTTTGAAATGGTGCAAGTGTATCGATACACTTGCTCGTGTACTAATACGGGTGTCTGTTTTGTTAGTTACATTAAAGCCTGAGTTTAATATTATTCGGTCCAGGTCCCTAACTGTTGTGTATGCAATTAGTTGAGCTTGGATGGCTGTTTAGAGTTGAGTTTTGACTTGTGAGACTGAAACCTGGATAATTAAAGTGGTAATTTCAAAATAGATTAAGTCCCTGTAATTTTCCAAATTTGCAATTTAGTTACTAAATTTCAATGTGCACAATTGGATGTCTAATCGAAGCCCCATTTAGTTGAGATTTCACCCGCTGCTAGCATGCATACCTTAGGTTATAATGTTGCATCTAGACAAGATAAAAGAAAAAATGGTCATAAGTTTAGTTAGTCGATTTAGGTTTTGTTTCAGCAAAACCCAATGTAGCTCGTTGGGTTCAGTCTGGCATCTAGGCCGAGTCAAGGGGGTTACATTTGGTGGTATTAGAGTCAGGTTTGCAATATATGGGATGAGGTTGTTATTGTGGAATGTTTTTATTGATTGATTACTATTGTTTGCTATGCACGGTGATTGTTACAAGTATGTTGATTGTTATGTGCTATGTTGAGGGATAGTTGTGGGACACATTGCCTTATTACTACAATTTGAAATGTTTTATTTAGAAAGGAAGTCTTGGATCCTTGCTTAAAGCTAGCCTGATTGTTTTTGTTTTGGTGTAATTATCATGCCTTCGATATTTTAGTATGATAGGATCGAGGAGAGAATTAAGGTCTGGAGCAAATAATGTTGTTGTTGGGCAGGGAAATGAGGATAATGTTATACCCTTTGGAGGTTTGCCACCCCCTCTACCTAATCAACCTATAGGAGTGGAGCAAGTACCACCTGCGCTAGCTAGGCCAATATTGGGTGATATGGCGCCTTTGATACAGGCGATGGCTGGAGCGTTTCAAGTTGATGTTGCTGGAGCGCATGTGCCTACGCCAGCTGCGGGACATATGGTGTTGCTGTTAGAACTCCTTCGTAATTTGGGAGGAGTTGAGTATAAAGGGTTGGCACCCGAGGCATCGGGGAGTGGATTGCCAGTACGGATTAAATTTTGGAACAAATGGGGTGTAACTATACCCATAAGTTGGGAAGTGTTTTATCTCTATTGCAAGGAAATACGTATAGTTGGTGGTCTATTTTGATTGCGAGCATGGAACCCACGGTGTGACTTGGGAGTTAGATACTTGGATAATAAGAAGTGTGAGCTCATGGCTTTGGTTCACATCACTATGTTTGTAGCAGAGAATGAGGTACAGTTTGTATATATGAGTCAGTATGCTTCTGAACTGGTACTGGATAAGAGGCGTCGCAATGATCGATTCCGTTATAGATTGGTACTGGATGTTAAGACATATATGTTGGCTTCTGACTTCACTGATTTTAATGTGCTGGTTACACGGGCGAATGACATTAACCAGAACCTAGGTTTATCAGTTCATGTAGGAGGTTCTCACTCTGGCAAGAGAGTTGTGGACTCTGGTTCCGGTGGTGGTCAGTTTAAGAAGTAACGCGATAAAAGGTATTGTCCTGAGTTGAGGCTAGGTGGTATTGGTTCTAGGCGAGGATCGCCGGGTCAGGGTACCCAACCTAGAGTAGCACATAACACCTGTTGGATTTGTGGATTGCGGGATCAAATGAGGGGAGATTGTCCATGTTTGGCTCGTGATGGATAGGCTCCTACGGCCGTTGTTGCTAACTCTTATTGGAGTTGTGGATCGGGCGATCATCTGGGACGTGATTGCTTGTTGTTGGCGAGTGGTGGATAGGCCAGGGTACCTGGGGTTACACCACAAAAAGGTTATGGTTGTGGCTGGGACAGTTTTAGTGAAAGGATGAGGGTCCAAGGATTGTGGCTCATACCGTTTCTATTTCACCAGAGGGTTATGGTCCTGCAAGGGCGTATGCACATCGTAAAGGATGTAATGATACCAATGTAATTGCAGGTACATTTACAGTGCAATCTTTGTCGTTGTTTTCTTTGGTTGACTCTGGTTCAATGCATTCATATATCTCGCGTGAGCATGCGCATTTGCTTAATATCCCTAAAGATGTTTTGGATTTGGGTATACATGTAACTAATTCTTTCAGTGAAATGGTCATTATGAGGAGGTTGTTTAGGAGATGTCCTTTGACAGTTCAAGGTCATGTGTTTGTGGTTGATTTGATGGAGTTGTCATTTTACATTTTTGACGTAATCTTGGGCATGGATTGGTTGTCTGAGCATAGAGCTGTGGTTGATTTCGAAACCAAATGAGTTTCCTTGAAGCTCCCTGATGATTACGAAGTGGTTATTGTGGATGAAAATGCTAAGTTCTTGTCCAATGTTGTTTCAGATCTAGAAGCAAGTCATTTGATGGATTATAGATATCTAGTATTCTTAGCCTATGTTATGAATCATGTATCAAAAGAGGTGTATGTTCAGGACATCCGTACAATATGTGAGTTTCCAGCTATTTTCATAGAGGAGTTGTCGGGTTTGCCATAGGATAGAGAGATTGAGTTTGGCATGGAGTTCTATTCAAATACAATTCCAATGTCTATTACTCCGTATCGCATGGCGCAAAAAGAGTTGAAAGAGCTAAAGATTCAACTTCAGGAGTTGTTTGATCGAGGGTTTATTAGGCCTAGTGTTTTGTCGTAGGGTGCGCCTATGTTGTTTGTGAAAAAGAAGGATGGCACGATGCGGATGTGCATTAATTATCAGAAACTAACAGGTTGACAGTTAAGAATAAGTACCATTTTCCGCAGATTGATGATTTGTTTGATCAGTGTAGAGGTGTTATCGTGTTCTATAAGATTGATTTGAGGTCTGGGTATCATCAGTTGAAGGTAAAGGATGTGGATGTACCTAAGACTACGTTTCGTACAAGTTATGAGCATTATGAATTCTTGGTAATGTCGTTTGGTTTGACTAATGCCCCTGCTGCATTCATGGACACGATGAATCGGGTGTTCCATAAGTTTTTGGACCAATTTGTGGTCGTGTTTATTGATGATATCCTTTTGTACTCTCGTACTGAGGAGGATCATGATAGTTACTTGCGAATTATGATTCAGACATTGTTGGATAATCAGTTATATGCTAGGTTGAGAAAGTGTGTGTTTTGCATTAGGGAGGTTGTTTTTCTTGGGCATGTTGTGTCAGACGAAGGAATTCAGGTCGACCAATAGAAGATTGAGGCGGTGATGGGTTAGAAGTCACCTAAGTCTCTGTTAGAGGTTCTAGTTTTCTTGTGGATTGTTTTTCGAAGATTACTAGACCTTTGACAAAGTTGTTGCAGAAGAATGTCTGTTTTGAGTGGATGGAGGATAGAGCAGGGGCTTTTAAAAAGTTGAAGAAGGCTTTGATGCAAGCTGCGATCTTGATACAACTCAAGATGGGTAAGGAGTTTGTTGTTTATAGCGATGCATCATATGTAGGTTTGGGTTGTCTGTTGATGCAAGAAGGAAAAGTTGTGGCTTATGCATCTAGACAATTGAAGGTGCACGAGCACAATTTTCATACGCATGATCTTAAGCTTCATGTGGTTGTGTTTGCGTTGAAGATTTTGAGGCATTATCTCTATGGAGAAAAGTCTATTATGTATACGGATCACAATAGTTTGAAGTATTTGATTACTCAAAAAGATTTTAATCTTAGGCAACGTAGATGGTTTGAGTTGCTTAAGAATTATGATTTGACAATTGAGTATCATCTAGAAGGCTAATGTTGTAGCCGATGCTTTGAGTATGAAAGTTGTGGTGGAGTTGAGGGCTATGTTTGCACGGTTAAGTGTGACATAGGATGGAGGCTTGTTGGTCGATTTGAAGGTAAAGCCATCCTTGTTATAATTGATTAAGGAAAAGAAACCTTATGATGATGCGTTGGTACCGCATGTTAAGTATATCAGGGATGGAAATCTGACGGATTTTTACTTTAATGATGATGGGTTGTTGTGTTTTAAAGATCGGATAGTGGTGCCTAGTGATGATGAGTTGAGGCGTACTATTTTGATATAGGCACATACTAGTCCTTTTGTTATGCATCATGGTAGTACTAAGATGTATCGAGGGTTGAAGGAAGAGTACTATTGTGCTGGTTTGAAGAAAGATATGGCTGATTTTGTTGTTAGATGCATGGTGTGTCGGCGTGTCAAGGCTGAGCATCAATTTCCTTCTGGGTTGTTGCGACCATTTAGGATAGTGGAATGGAAGTGGGAGAGAATCACCGTGGATTTTATGTATGGGTTGTCATTAATGCCCACTAAAAAGGATTCCATTTGGGTAATTTTGGATCGGTTTATAAGGTGTGCACATTTTGTGCCAGTGCATACCGTATATACCTTGGATAAGTTGGCAGAATTGTATATTGTTGAGATTGTGTGTTTCCATGAAGTACCTAAGTCCATAGTTTTGGATAGAGATCCTCGGTTTGCAATTAGGTTTTGGGAGTGTTTGCATCGAGCTTTGGGTATACAATTGAATTTTAGTACTTTGTATCATTCTTAGACAGATGGTCAGTCGGAACGTGTGGTCCAAGTTTTGGAGGATATGTTGAGGTGTTGTATCATTGAGTTCCAAGGGTATTGGGAGAAGTAGCTGCCTTTGGTGGAGTTTGCTTATAACAATAGTTATCAAGCTAGTATACAGATGGCATCGTATGCGACCTTGTATGGTAGGAAGTGTCGTACGCCTTTATGCTGGACCGAGGATAGAGAAAAACATGTTTCTATGCTGCATGTGTTGAAAGAAACAAGTGAGAAAGTGAAGCTTGTTTGTGATTGCTTGAAAGCGGCCTCAGATCGTTAGAAATCCTGTGCAGATTTGAAGTGTATAGAGATTGAGATTGTGGTTGGTGATCGTGTGTTCTTAAAAGTGTCACCTTGGAAAAGGTGATGCATTTCAAATGTAAAGGTATTCTTAGCCCGTGATTCATTGGACCATATGATGTTGTGGAGCGTGTAGGCCCTGTGGCTTATTGTTGCCTCCTAAGTTGGAGAAGATTCATGATGTGTTTCATGTGTCAATGTTGCAGAAGTATCGATCGTATCCATCACATGTTATGCCGGTGGAGGACATTGAGTTGCAACTAGATTTTCCTTATGATAAGGAAATTGTTGATATCCTTAATTCTATAAGGTTCTTCATGGCAAGACAATCGAGCTTATGGAAGTGTTGTGGCAACACCGTAGAGTTGAGGAGGCCACGTGGGAGAGTAAGGTGGACATGATGAAACAGTTTCCACATTTTTTTCCTTCAAGTAAATTTTGAGAACAAAATTTCTTAAGTGTGAGAGGGTTGTAACGCCCCGGTTTTGGGCCTAGGAGTTTCTAGGTTGATTAGATGGTCCGGGGGATCGGGATTAGAGATTCTAGTTTGATTCATGATTGTAATCAGAATAAATATTTTTGGTGAGAGGGAAAATCAAAAAAATTATTTAATATATATATATATATATTTGGTCAAGTCAATTTTGGAAAATGGAATTTGGTAAGTTGGCATTTTGGCTAGTGACCAAAATGTAAAGAATGTAAAACTATTTTTATTGACTACTTTGTATAAGGGTCAAATCTTAGAATCTTTAAGGAGTAATTTTACCTAAATTTTTTATCACTTCTCTCTTAATTGGGATTATTTTAATACCTTTTTATTAAAGTTTAAAAGAGGTTTAATTAAGGAGAGGTGGTTATTTTCCCTAAATACTACTTTGACGTAACTTTCTTTCTCTCAAGTTTTTTTTCAAAATCTCTGTAACACCCCTAACCCAGTCTAAAAGAAAACTGAGATCGGAGATGTCACCAAAACAAAACATAGAATCGAAAACAGAAAATATAAGACTCAATTTTAAAATTTACATCATTTCAAGCAGGCTCACAAAAATTTTATTTTAACATTATCAATTCAATCATCATACATAAATATAATACACAATTGACACTCACGAAATCATATCGTATTATACCGACCAATACATGTTTAAGATTCAATAAAGAAACTATCATAGATTTCTTTTAATTCATTACAGACTTAACTCTAAAATTAAGATTTGAATCATAACAAGTTCACATAACTTAATTTACATCCTACAAGATCATGTGATAAAGTAGACATTATCATGGAAGTCTCAAACTTTAATCATGCACAATCCTTGCTGTAACTAACAACAAACATCATATTATTCCAAGTAGTATTCTATTAGCATAATTTGATCTACAAGGTTTTATAACATTTATATTACAAACTAATCGAACATAATGTGCACATATCAACATAGATTTTACTTGCTTAATTACCGTATCATCTTCTAAATACCTACTACTCTATTAAAATACCAACATGCCTACTTTAGCTCTTATTCATACAACTCACGCATTACAAAAAAGATGTCATCTTAATATAATCACATCGAATTATGCCAGACTTTAAATCAAAAAAGAACATTATCAAAGAACGATAATTGAAGGAAAAATACTTTAATGTCCTTTACAAAACCAAAAGTTGTAAAACAAACATTGACAACTTAAGTTACACATATGCTTATACAAATGCAGTATGGCACCATTCTATGAGTTCTTAACCAAAACATAAATATTTCACAGAAGTTCTGAAGAGTGACTTGCAACATCTATATACGAACGATAATCATAAGATCAATTCACCTGCAAATGCATGATATGAATGCATTAGACTTTTATAGACTAAGTGAGGCGGTGATCATATGATATCATAACATGATGTCAATAATAATGAATGCCATGCTTCATAGTAAGCAAAGCATATGATAGTGATAGAATATTTAAGCCTAAAACTTAATCTTACAAAGTCTTATCAAAGCTTTACCAGAATTCTTATAAAGTTCTATCGAATTTTGTATCATTGCTTATATGAGTTCATGTTATTGCTTGTCTGAGTTCTTGTTAAAGCTTATCAGATTTCTTGTCTAAGTTTATATCTTTTAGAACATTTGCCCAGGATCACATTCGGACATAGATACCATTGGTCTGAGTTTCACTCAGCACAAAGCACAAAGCAATGGCTAGTGTTATAGCATATTAAACCTAGCATCTATTCTCTATCTAGCGAACTGTCGCCAATCTCCTTACTGTCTCCCCTATTACCTCCTACTGTCGCCAATATATCACATATATGGGGTCATCATCCATGAGCTGTAGCCCACATACCATAGTCCCAAAATATCAGTATCATGTTAAAGGATCCAAGGACTTCCATTTCAAAGGCAACACATACATATTTTGTGCTTTATGATTAAAGGTAATATCTTATGTCACAAGTGAGCTTTTAACTCCTTAGGGCTTAAGAGTTTAAAGTCTTATAACATCTAGGATTCATATTTCATTGTGTTAAATGTTTCAAAAAGTTTTAGGATCAATATAAATTCAAAGCAAGGTTTATATACTTTAATTCAATTATCACAAAACATCAAAATATGGCTTGCAAATCCTTTTATGGTGCACATGCAATGCATTTCTTATCCATGAACTTACTACTTTCAATGACATGAATGTAGCCCAACCCCATGTGCTCTTTTTAAGCCTTATGCAAAAATGAATGCATATCAAACTCGACATATCAAATAACATAGATTAGGAGGACACCATGTCATCTCGAATGTGAAAACTTCACTCACCTGATATCCCGAAGTTACATAATACCTAAATAACAATCACATATTACCTCTCAACTAAATTCCTTTCCTATCCTTTCTTATCAATGAATATACCTCATAACAAATATCAAACCATTCGAAGCATTAGTAATGCAAATAACCATACAAACTCCAATTTGTTTCACATTTCCATGCTTATACGTCTTATAATTTACCAAAATGATTTCTATGGAAATAGCTATCAAATTGATCTTCAATGAACTCCAACTGTTATGCATATTCATATAAATCAATTGCAGTTCATCTACCTTTAAATATGTTTTCTTTATTAATCCAAACAACATTCAAAACATCATTCATTTCAACTCAAAACTACACATATTAAATCATAGAGACAACATGCATTTCAATTCATTTGAAAACCCATTTAAAAGAATATGTTTTAAGTTCTTAAAACTTAATTAACCAATCCATATGTTTATACATACCAAAACAGACCTTTACTACATCCAATGAGTCCAAAACATAAATTTTCTTATTGATTCCCTACATTCAAAATGAAATATATTACATGTTCCAGATCTCTAATTCTTGTATTATAAATTTAACATGACACCAATTTTCTAATTTCCAGCCTTTGGCAGCTTGCACTACCTTCAAACAATTTTCTCTACAGGGCAGAATACTCACTGGAATTGAACTTTCTTTGCATCACTAAAAACTAGATTCGACTACGGTTCTAACGGTATAAGCCACATCAATTAATAAAATCTACAAAAATTATGAAAATTCATAGAAGTCTCAAAACAGAAATTGTCTAGAGCAAAAAACTGCTTCCGATTTTTCTGACTTACTTTCGAATAAAAATTCATATATTTTGATACATGACTTGAAATAATTTACCATTTGTTTTAATAGAAACTATACTCACATACAAATCTATACATATGAGGATAATTCTCTAATTCTACATATAGATTTTTTTTGTGAATTTTTAAACTTACAGCCAACATAAACAGAAAGTCACAGCAACTTCATACCCCTTTTCATATCCGAATTCTAGCAGATAATCTTGTTCTTTACCATAACATTTCAGTTTCAACAAGGCAACAATCAAACAAATGATTTTAAGCTCATCATGAAATTCATTTATGCATAATTTTGCTACAAAACACATATCACGCAGTCATGAACTTAGCTATCAACAATGCAACCTCCATCTAACATACAAATTCTATCTCCAACTCAATATATTCGGCCAAAATTATGACTCCCAATCTAATGCTTGAATTCATATTATTTCATTCAATTTTATATCATCTCCCACCATTTATAAGAATTTCAAAAGAATTCTATACAAATTTTCTTTCTACATCACATTCGGCCAAACTAAAATTTTAATTTCTAAGGTCTAATTTTTCATATTCACCGTTCAAAGCAAATTTCACTAACAATATCAACATGTAAACTTGATTGAACATTGTTATTAAATCAAACAAAGGATTCATCTAAATAAGCAAAACCTAATATCATTCCATCCCAGTTCAAATGAAACTCAAGCTCAATAAAAATGTTTAACAAGATGACTTACTAAATTCTATCAACAATGCTCGAATTCATATTATTTCATTCAATTTTATAACATCTCCAACCATTTATATTATTTCATTCAATTTTATATCATATCCCACCATTTACGAAATTCAATGTAATGCTCAAATTCATATTTTTTCATTAAATTTTATATCATCTCCCACAATTTATAAGCATTTTAAAACAATTCTATATAAATTTTATTTCTACATCACATTCGGCCAAACTAAAATTTCAATTTCTAAGGTCTAATTTTTCATATTCACATTTCAAAGCAAATTTCACTAACAATATCACCATTCAAACCTTATTAAACTTAGTTATTAAATCAAACAAAGGATTAATCTAAATAACCAAAACCTAAGATCATTCCATGTCAGTTCAAATGAAACTCAAGCTCAATAAAAATGTTTAACAAGATGACTTACCAAATTCTATCAACAATGCTCGAATTCATATTATTTCATTCAATTTTATATCATCTCCCACCATTTATATTATTTCATTCAATTTTATATCATCTCCCACCGCTTATGAAATTCAATCTAATGCTCGAATTCATATTATTTTATTCAATTTTATATCATCTCCCACCATTTATAAGCATTTCAAAAGAATTCTATATAAATTTGCTTTCTACATCACATTCAACCAAACTAAAATTTTAATTTCTAAGGTCTAATTTTTCACATTCACCATTCAAAGAAAATTTCACTAACAATATAACCATTTAAACTTGATTGAACTTAGTTATTAATTCAAACAAAGAATTCATCCAAATAACTAAAACCTAAGATCATTTCATCCTAGTTCAAATGAAATTCAAGCTCAATAAAAATGTTTAACAAGATGACTTACCAAATTCTTGAAGAATTCTAAGAATTGAAAGCCAAAAGTATAGAATCCCAAGCTTAAATCAAGCTTTTTAAAGCTTTCCTTCCATGCGTATCTTCGGCTAAGAGAAAGGAGTGAAGAATATGACAATTTTGGTGTTAAAATTTCCCTCTCTCTTTCCTCACTACTAACCCCACCGCAAACCCCACCATTTCTCCAAATTTTATTTTAAAAAAACTGAAAACAAATTGCTATTATTCAACACCAAAGAGACAAGGTGTAGCCACATGGTTTCAACTAAAATTTTGGGTCAAATAGACCATGCATGCTTGAAGTTTTTCCTCCTAATCAATTTGGTCCTCTTTCTATTTCCAATCTTTCACAATTTGATCATTATTCATCCAAGCTTAATCCAATTCTTAACAATTCACTTTAAAATTTAGACCTTAACTTCATATTGCACATTTCCTTACAATTTAGTCCAAATTCCTTGAAATTTCAAATTAAACTTACTAAACAGAAATTAATCGAATCAAAGTAGTTTGGGAGATAACCTTAACTATCGGAAACTATAGGTTTCGGTAATTAAAAATTCAATAAACTTCTAAGTTGATTTTAGGGTATTACAATCTCTTCAGACAAACCTTCTCTTTTTTCATCAAAGATTTCAGGTAATACTCTTGACTAATTGAACTCTTGATTTCAAAATGATTCTCCCATCTTGTTTTCCAAAATCTTATTGTCTTTCTTAGTTTTTCAAGAGTAAACATCCAATTAAGAGGAAATTCACTCATTAGAGGTAAGGTTCGTTCTTCTCCTCTAATGAATAGTTATTTATTGAAATTCACAAGTTTTTTTATCATTGTTTAATGGTTTCTAATGAGTTTTAATGAGATTAAGTGATTTTCGTTTCGGATCTATTTTAATAGTTCTTAATGAATGATTCTTTATTGAAATTCTCAATTAAGGAAATTGGTTAAATCAAGGTTTGATTGATGAGATTAAGTGATTTTCATTTTGAATCTGTTTTGCTAAGTTCTTGATTGATTTTAATCATGATCTTGATGGTTAATAATGTTAATAAGTTGGTTTTGACATTGGAATCTCGAAACTAAGTAAATCTCTAATTTCACAGATTACTAGTGTTGTGTTTTGGCGAGTTTTGGTTGTTTAATGAATGCTGAAAGTATAAGGATGATGTTAGGTTGTTTTTGTAACATCCCAAAATCCAGCTTAGTCGAAAATGGGTTTCAACGACCGAAAACCCTACATCGGAAGGGTCCAAATATTGCATTGACTTTGACCATAAGGTTAATTGCATCGATAATGGATTCTAATGGAATCAAATTATTGTTTAAAGACCTTATTGAATGTATCGAAAATCTTTTAGTGACTAAATTATAGAAATTGAAAGTTTGGGGGGTTAAAGTTCAGTATATCGAGAGTTGAGGGAATAACCTTACGAGTAGCCCCTCCTCTATTAAAATTACCACTTACGTGGGATTATCTGAAGGCTTTCTTTCAATTCAAGGAAAGTTAAAACTATTAAATAGAATGAATACCAAGAGAGAAAGGCTTAACTGATTCCTAAAGAAGCAAGCACCTCCCTTTATCTTCATCTTCCTTCAAGCAAGCACCTTCACTGTTAAGGGTAGAAAAGCTTGAGTTTTCTTTAGTTTATCGATATCGGAACATTACATCGATCGGATAAGCTATAATCCTCAAACTATTGATGAAATCCATGGATAATTCAAGCTTAATCTTAAGCTAAGGTTTTGGTCATCCATAGAATTTGATAGCTAATAGCTATTTTAAGCTTTGATATTGATTTCGATATCGTTATATTGATTTTGACGACGTATTATTGATTTTAACCGATTCCTATTGTTCAAACTAGCTTAAGAATTGGATAGAGATCATCCACCATCATCGACGAAAGCTAAGGACAAAAGAATTGTCATCCAAAAGCAGTAGGAGCATTAGATTGTCGAGGCGACTGTAGTCATAATCCCAGGATTAGGCTAGGTGCCTTTCCCGATCGCATTATCATTGATTATAGTATGGCTAACATTTTTGTCAAGGAATATTGCATTGAACAAGTTAGTGGATTCCATTGGTAAGATACGGTAAGTTATTGCATTGAATGTCGATCATTGATATTGCTATAGTCATTGCCATCGAGCATCATTACATATTTATCCATCATTATTGTCATTGAAATATGGAAGAATTGAACATTGGACATAGAACATAGTTATTGCCATTGTTATCATCATTGTCATTGTCATTGTCATTGAACATTGATATCGACATAACTGATGTTATCGAAACATTGTAAGTGAAACATGGATCATTGCTATTGTCATTGGAATCATTGGACATTGTCATTGCCATTGGTATTGTTATTGAATATTAATGTTGACTCATAGCTTAGTGATAAGAACATTGAATATTGCTATTGTTACTGAACACAGATCATTGATATTGTCATCAGACCTTGGATTCGAGAGGATTCTGGATACAAATGGCATGCCATAGAATTCATGAGCTCAGTGTATGGGTGGACTACGGTCCTTGGGATACGACCTATATTGATTTGGTGAGGCGGAGGGATGTATTATGTTATTGGTCAAATTGGCAAGGTGGAGGGCTAGACCATTCATTGATTTGGTGAGGCGTAGGAATTCTCGTATCCACTATTCTGAATTGATCCAAGTGTTAATATTGAAATATGGAATTATTGCCATTGAAAATGGTCATTGCATAGTTACTATTGATTCATTGCATTCTTATTGGCAAAATGTAATTTGGAATGCATTTCATTGATATTGTGTTTACTTATGACTACTTCACTAGGAAAAGTATGGCTAATGCATTTCATTCCATACATGTCATGTTAAGGATTTCACCGTTGAATATCGAAGAATCGACATTGTTGAAAAGTCACTACAAGCCCCAAGTAATGTGTTTTGCCCTCATGAACTCATAGGATGGTGGCAAAGTAGTTAAATTAGTCATTTATGTCTCTTTTGGTATGTGTGCATTATGCATGGCTTGTAATAGTGTCTAAGGTTCTAAATGGATTATTAAAATAGCTTATAAATAGTGTAATGTGCATATTTGGCACTAAAATGTGAAAACTAGTAAATGGATTCAAAAGGCCCTAAAATTTGACATGCTAGAAGATTATAGTGGTTGAATATTGCTGTAAAATTTCACTGCATTTGGATATTGTTAAACTTGTTAAATCGAGTAAAAAATAGGTAAATTTTGGCATTATAGTGTAGGCCGTACCGATACAGGTTTTAACCTTGCAAAAAGTTAACATTTATGCCTTTTTACTTAAGTTATTATATGAAATAAAGCCCATTTCATCTAGTTTCATTGGATATAGATGCACTTAGTTCATATAGTTGCATTTGGTGTTGTTGGTTTTGTTTTCTTTGATTATTTGCAGCAATAGTTCTACTTTGGAAGGTTTTTGTTGGTGTGGTGATGTGTAGGGAAATGAGGAGCGATGCAGGGAGAAAAGCCATAGCATTTTGGATAGCATTCTTGGGTGCACTAGAGGACAACAGACTAAAGATATTTATTGTAGGCCTACACATGTACCTACCTGCCTATTTTATTCCTACAAGTAAATGGAATATTCCCTTGGAATTAAGGGCACAAAACCCTAGGAGCCTCCACTATATAAAGGACAAAATCCTCATTTAGAGGAGAGCTGGAAAAATGTTATGAGTGAGCTAAGAAAGAAAAGAAAAAGGCGGCTGCCTTCCATCTTCTTCTTCCTCCATCAAAGCGTCCTCCATTTTTGAAGCTCTAAGGGGCGCTCTCATTGGACTTTGAGAGAAGCAACAAGCTTAGATCAGTGCATGACAATCCAACACAGCTCATGAGTTTCTTCCTCTTTTAGTTGTTTGCTGTTTCACTTTATTTCTTTAAATGGGTTGTGTTAAACGAATAATTATGGATGATATTTTCCCAGCCATAAACTGATTTTAAGTGGCTTGGGCCTATTTTGGTTGATCATGCTTTAAGTTTTTATTAATGTTTGATTGTTTTCTTGTCCATTTGATGCTTTTTCCATTGTTCCTTATTGCCTTAAACTTGTAAGAGCTTTCGAGAGTTAATCATTGTTTAGGTTTGGGTTAGCTTAATATTCAAGAGAGTTAGGCTAAGACTATAGTGGACAATGGGGTTTGACGCTAAGAGGCAAAATCCTAACTCACCTTAGAGATAAGGATAGAGTTTCGACGACTAAAAAGAGTAGGGCTTTAATCGGTAGTTGCATGTTAAGGGTTTACACCGAGAGGTATTACTCTAATGTTCCCTTCTACTAGGTTTATTGCTAGAGATAGTTTTAGAAGCATTCTTGTGACTCTGTCGAGCATGAGGGAGGCAAGTTAGCCCTAGACATTCATTAGGCTTAGGTGTGATGGCCCATAGCAGGCCCAGCCAGTCATTCCCATATAGAGTCCCATATATGTGAGTGGACGTTAGAAGTGTCCTCATTTCATCTCAGTTTACATTATAGTTGTTTGCCACAACATTTATAAACCTGTTTCTTTTTGCCATAGCATTTTTGCGATTGATTCTTATTGCTATAGCATTTGTTTACTGTCTTAATTATGTGTTTTGACTTAACTAGTTTGGCTTCCAATCCCTGTGGAGACGATACTCACTTATCACTTTATTACTTGTTCGATGTGTATACTTGCACAAATTGCATATCAATTATAGTACACCTACACGTGCAACAACTTTTTGGCACTGTTGCTGGGGATTAGCAATAGGTTATTAGAGTTTAGTCTTTACATCCTTTCTTATTTTTCTATTTACTTTTATTTGTTTTTTTTGTTTCACTTTTTCAGGTGTTGAGATGTTGCATGACCCGAGGAAGACCCGAAGAACCATTATCACCTTTCGTGCCTGAGATTGAGCACTTATTTCTCCAAAGAAGACGTATACAAGAAGCTTTAAGAGCAATGTATAGAGGTGGTAACCAAGGCAATCAAGTAGATGAAAATATGGATAAATTAATGTTGCAGCAAATCCTGGAGCAATAGTTTGACCTCGAGCTATTAGGGACCACTTGAATCCTATCTTGGATGATCTAAATCCTGGAATTGTGGCTCCCGAGATTCAAGCATCTCATTTTGAGCTCAAACCAGTCATGTTTAACATGTTGAATTCCATTGGGTAGTTTGGTGGATTGCCTCATGAAGATGCAAGACAACATATTCGAGCATTCTCGGAAGTATGTGATTCTTTTCGACAACAAGGTGTGCATGAAGATGTGTTGAAACTCAAGCTATTTCCTTATTCTTTGCATGATCGAGCAAGAGCTTGGTTGAGTGGAGTAATGATACTTTGCCTGTGATAATCTCTTATAGTCTAACCCCTAAACAATAATGTAGCTTGATAAATATGCTTTCTCAACATAAAAAAGCTCTAGGGTGGACTATGGCTGATTTGAAGGGTATAAGCCCTACTATTTGTATGCACAAAATTTTGCTTGTTGATTATCACAGCAATTTTGTTGAACCCCAAAGAAGGCTCAATCCAGTCATAAAGAAGTTGGTGACGAAGTAGATAATCAAATGGCTTGATACATGAATTATCTACCCAATATCTAATAGTTCATGGGTCAACCTGGTACAATGTGTACCAAAGAAGGGAGGCATGACCGTACTGAGCAGTGAAGACAATGAATTTTTACCAACAAGGATTGTTACGGGGTGGATAATTTGCATGAACTATCGGAAGCTCAACAAGGCAACCAAGAAGGATCACTGCCTCCTCTCATTAATTGATCAAATGCTAGATAGATTGGAGGGAAAGTCTTTATATTTTTTCCTTGATGAATACTCAGGGTACAAATAGATTGCCATAGCACCGGAAGATCAAGAGAAGACAACCTTCACTTGCCCTTATGGTACTTACACATTTCGACGAATGCCCTTTGGGATTTGCACTACACCAACTACTTTTTAGAGGTGCATGTTGGCCGTCTTTTCTGATATGGTTGAAGAATTTTTGGAGATCTTCATGGATGAGTTTTTAGTCTCTAGAGATACTTTCGAATCGTGTTTTGGCAACTTGTCCAAGGTACTCAAGAGACGCGAAGAAGCAGACTTAGTGTTTAATTGGGAGAAATGTCATTTTATGGTGACTGAAGGAACTGTTCTAGGCCACAAAATCTCTCAGCAAGGGATAGAAGTGGACAAGGCCAAGGTTGAAGTAATTGAGGAGCTACCTCCACCCACCAAGGTGAAAGGGATTCGGAGTTTCTTGGGTCATGTTGGCTTTTATAAGAGGATCATTAAGGACTACTCCAAAATCTTTAAGCCATTGTGTAATTTGCTTCAGCAAAACCAGCCCTTCATCTTTGATGCAGAATGCTGCAACACATTTAAGGAACTCAAGGAGAAGCTCATCTCAGCACCCACAGTTGTTCCCTCAGATTGGACCTCATTATTCGAATTGATGTGCGATGCAAGTGACTATACAGTGGGAGCAGCACTTGGATAATGTCGAGGTAAAATTTTTCATGTTATTTATTACGCTAGCCACACCCTAAATGATGCACAAATCAACTACACTACCACCAAAAAAGAACTGTTGGCCGTTGTGTTTGCCTTTGATAAGTTTAGAGCATACTTGATAGGTACCAAGGTCATTGTCCATACTGATCATTCTGCTATTAAATACTTAGTGACTAAAAAGGATGCTAAACCTAGACTTATTAGATGGATACTTCTGTTGCAAGAGTTCGATTTGGAGGTAAAAGATAGAAAGGGTTGTGAGAACCAGTTGCTGATCACCTATCTAGGCAAGAAAATAAGGCTGAGAATGAGGAGAACTTAGATATTGAAGAGGAATTCCCTAATGAGAAAATATTATATGCTACAGGGTAGGAAGAAGTTCAAACATGATGTGAGATTCTACTTTTGGGACGAGCCCTATCTGTTCAAGCAATGTGCTGACCAAATAATCTGGAGATGTGTCGCCGAAGAGGATCACAAGGAAATTTTATTTCATTGCCATTCGTCTTCATGTGGAGGCCATTTTGGAGTAACTAGGACTGCTGCAAAGGTCCTACAATGCAGATTCTATTGGCCCACACTTTTCAAAGATTCACAGGAATTCGGCAAGGCATGTGATAGATGCCAAAGGATGGGGAATATATCTCGAAGACATGAAATGCCATTGCAATGCATTTTGGAGGTGGAACTCCTTGATGTATGGGGAATAGATTTCATGGGACCTTTCTCATTATCTTTTGGACACCTCTACATCCTATTAGCTGTTGACTACGTGTCAAAATGGGTTGAAGCGATAGCTACGCCGAAGAATGATTCCAAGAAGGTTTTGAAGTTCCTTCACAAGAATATCTTTACAAGATTTGAAACCCGAAGGGCCATTATTAGTGATGAAGGAACCCACTTTGACAATAGACATATTTCTAAACCATTGCAGCGGTATGGAGTGCGCCACAAAATTGCTACAACATACGACACTCAGACCAATGGCCAAGCTAAAATCTCAAATAGAGAAATCAAGCAAATTTTGGAAAAGGTGGTAAACCCCAAAAGAAATGATTGGTCTCCCAAACTCGATGAAGCATTATGGGCATATCGCACAGCCTTCAAGACACCCTTGGGGATGTCTCCATTTAAGCTTGTCTATGGTAAAGCATGCCACCTACCCATGGAACTTGAACACAAAGCCTATTGGGCGATCAAGAAGCTCAATAGGGATGCCCAGTTAGCTGGTGAAAAGAGGCTTTTGGAGCTGAACGAAATGGAGGAATTCAGGGCCCAAACTAATGAGAACGCATGCTTGTACAAGAATAAGACTAAGGAGTGGCATGATAAACATATTTTGCCATGACATTTTTCTGAGAGCCAACAATTCCTCCTTTACAACTCTCGACTCAAGCTCTTCTCAGGCAAGCTGAAATCACGATGGTCGGGCCCTTTTGTTGTGCACAAGGTCCATCCTCATGATGTTATTGAAATAAAAAAGCTGGATGATGACAATGCTTTCAAAGTTAATGGACAAAGGCTGAAGATCTATAAAGGGAGCTCCCATCTTGTAAGACAAATCAAATGTTTCTCCAAGAGCCATAAGAGTTTGCACCCTTCTTATCTCTTACTTTTCTATAGCATTTTCAGTTTTTTTGTTCATAAATAAGGTTATTTTTGCTTGAATCTCTTTAACCCTTAGTTATTTTATTTTAAGCTTTTGTGTTTTCTTTAATTCGTATTGTCAGATTTAACCCTAGAGTTGTAGGTGAAAGGATATGGTTTCATGCAGGTTTGGCGTAGCTTTAATATGGGAAGGGCTTTGTCCTTTTCCACATAAGGGAAGTTATTAAGCCCTCATTTTCCTATGTTTGGGGGGGCATTAAAGAAAAAAGCAAAAAGGGGGGATAATATTCTTTTTCCAATTTAAAAACCCTAATTCATCATAACCCTACATATTCTCTCTCCACCTTTTCACCTTTTCATTAAATACTCATCGTCTCTCTCCCCTCACACACGCCGCATAACCGTGAGCCATCATCTTCTCTCTACAATTACTTGTGGTAGTTGCAAAACTTGTCAACTCCCCTCTCTATTACCTTTTCTCTTTCACTTAACCCTCTCTCACCAACTTCATCTTCTATATTCAGCTAGTTTCTTTCTCTCAACTCCATTACAACAAAACTCCATCCTCTTCAAAATACCCAAAAATATTCCCCCACACAATATTTACCATACCCTTTGCAAGACATGGCACGTATGAAGAATGTCACGAGCGCCTCTAGTAACTCCCAAGCCCAACCCACTTTGGAAATGAATAAGTTCTATGACGCTGACGCTAAGGAGCAATTTCAACAGATGAAAGATCGCAAAGTCTACCCGGAGCAAGGTTTTAAAGTTCTATTAGAAAGAGAATGAGGCTTCGGCAAATAAATACTATATGAAATTGATAAACACGATTGGGGGACTTTTGTCCAACACCCTAGCGGCATCTTTGTCTCCTTGGTTAGGGAGTTCTATGCCAATTTGACGAGTCCCACCCAATATGTTGTTTATGAGCGAGGGGAACAAATTAAATTTACCGCTCGTGCAGTCAACAAGTTCTATGTATTAAAGAATTTCATGGACCACCATACTTCCTTTGTTGAATATACAGATGTCCAAACATACAAGTAGGTCCTAGAAGACCTATGCTTTACTGAGACATAGTTAGATCTAGCCAGCAGGGCTGTCGAAAGAGGATGCCTCAAGTCTGAGGCTAAGGTGTGGAACCATTACCTGGTGAGGTCGAGGAGCCCATCGTAGCATTGCAAAAGAAACAAAAAATCAAGCACAAAACCACCAAAACGGCGACACCAAAGTAGATTTTTAGGAGGTAACCTGCATTTGCATTTGCATTATAGTTTAGTTCATTTCATTTTTTTATGCATTGAGGACACTGCATCTTTCATGTTTGGGGGTGTTAGTGTTCATAGTTAATCATTTGCATTAGCATGTAGTGATAAGCAGAACTTTGCTATAGCATTTTGATTGGTTTAAAGATAGTTGTATGAATAATTTGATGATGTCCGATGAGGAGAAATTGATTATTATGGCTAAGAATTGCTTGAATGGTTTTGACTTGTGAGATTGGTAGGACTGCCTGTAGGACCTGATTTTTTTTTATGCTTTGCTACTTAATTGCATGCTCCGTATGCTTATAACTGTTAGAATAGTTTTTGTAAAAGGAACTCTTGGATGTCTTAGTTTGAATATAGATTAAACTTGAATGATAAATGAAAGCTTAAAGGCTTAATTGGCTCCCTTGTTGCTTGTGTTAAAATATGAATAAATGCAAAAGCATAGCTAAAGAGGGACACTCCTCTATGTGTTGTAGTTCTTGGTTACTTACTTAAATAAATGGCAGCAACATCATATGAGTGAATGAAAGTTGTCACGGGATAAGTCTACTTACCAGCTTGGGGTGAGATGTTTGCTCTATACTCATCTAGAGTTAGGGACGGTAGTTGTGATGAGCAGACACCCCTCAAGGCATAAAAATAAAAAAAAAAAGAGAAAAAAGAATATGGGAGTAGTTTGTGCTTACTTTGATTAAGAAAAATTAAGGCAAACTCGAGAACTTAGCTAAAAATTTCTAACATTGTTAAACATAAGGAGGATGTAGTCACATGCACGCACATTTGAAAAATCTTGGCCTAAAGAAAAAAGTTCTTAAAATCTCATATTAGTCTAACATGTTTGAGCCAAAATTGTTTGAGGACTAAAATTTTGCCGTAGCACTATCTTGAAATGATTCTATGCTGTAGCATTTTTCTACATATTTCTATTCATTACTTGAGGACAAGCAATTGCTTAAGTTTGGGGGTGTGTTAACCTTGCAAAAGGTTAACACTTCATGCCTTTTTACTTAAGTTATTGTATGAAATCAATGTCATTTCATCTCGTTTCATGCATATAGTTGCATTTGGTGTTGTTGGATTTATTTTCTTTGATTATTTACAAGAATAGTGTAGTTTGGAAGGTTTTGGTTGGTGTGGTGATGTGCAGGGAAATGAGGAGTGATGCAGGGAGAAATGCCATAGCATTTTGGATAGCATTCCTGGATGCACTAGACTGCCAGCCTGCTTTATTCCCACATGTGAAGGGAATATTCCCTTGGAATTATGGGCACAAAACCCAAGGAGCCTCCTCTGTATAAAGGACAAGATATCCTCATTTAGAGGAGAGTTGGAAAAAGGTTACGAGTGAGCTAAGAAAGAGAAGGAAAAGGCGGTTGCCTTCTATCGTCTTCTTCCTTCATCGAAGCGTCCTCTATTTTTGAAGCTCTAAGGGGTGCTCTCACTGGACTTTGACAGAAAGTAGCGGGCTTAGATCAATGCACCACAATCCAACACAACTCAGGAGTTTCTTCCTCTTTAGTTGTTTGTAGTTTCATTTCATTTCTTTAAATGGGTTGTGTTAAACGAATGATTATGGATGATATTTGCCCAGCCATAAACTAATTTTAAGTGGCTTGGGCCTGTTTTGGATGATCATGCTTTAGGTTTTTATGAATGTGTGATTGTTTTCTTATCAATTTCATGCTTTGTCCATTGTTCATTATTGCACTAAACTTGTAAGAGCTTTCGAGAGTTAGTCGTTGTTTAGGTTTGGGTTAGCTTCATATTCGAGAGAGTTAGACTAAGACTAGAGTGGACAACAATACTGAGAGGCAGAATCCTAACTCACCTTAGAGATAAGGATAGAGTTTCAACGACTAAAAGGAGTAGGGCTTTAATTGGTAGTTGCATGTTAAGGGTTTACACCGAGAGGTATTACTCTAATGTTCCCTTCTACCAATTTTATTGCTAGAGATAGTTTTAGAAGCATTCTTATGACTCTGTCGAGCATGAGGGAAGCGAGTTAGCCATAGACATTCATTAGGCTTGGGTGTGAAGGTCTATAGTATTTATAGTTGTTTGCCACAGCATTTATAAACCTATTTCTTTGTGCCATAGCATTTCTGCAACTGATTCTCCCCAAGCAAGCACCTCACCTTATTGTTGTCTTCCACCTCCAAGCACACACCTCCATTGTCATTGAACCATGAAAGTATATGATATTGACATAGCATCAACATAGCATTGATGTAGCCATTGTCATTGATCATTGATGTTAACATCGTTATTGTTATCAAACCATTGTAAATGAAGCATTGCCCATTATTGATGTCATTGAAACATTGGACATTACCATTGTTATTGATGATTCCATTGAACATGGACACCAAAATATTGTTTATTGGTAAGAACATCGAATATGGCTGTTAATAGTGAACATGAATTATTGATATTGTCACCGGACCTTGGATTTGAAGGACGTTGGATACAATTGGCATACCGTAGAATTCATGAGCTCAGTGTACCGGTGGACTACGGTCCTAGGGCTACGACCTATATTGATTTGGCGAGGCGGAGGGATGTGTTGTAATATTGGTCATATTGGCGAGGCGGAGGGACTAGAACATTCATTAATTTGGCGAGGC
Organism: Hibiscus mutabilis; assembly: GCA_019671005.1. Classification (NCBI taxonomy): domain Eukaryota; kingdom Viridiplantae; phylum Streptophyta; class Magnoliopsida; order Malvales; family Malvaceae; genus Hibiscus; species Hibiscus mutabilis. The sequence continues at coordinate 44,383,753 of CM033714.1, forward strand.
GTAGGAATTCACGTATTCATTATCCAAAATCGATCCAAGGGTTATTGATGAAATATGGATTTATTGTTATTGAACCTCATCATTGCATTGTTTCCATGGATCTATTGCATTGTTATTGAAAAGATATGAATTGTAATGCATTTCCATGACATAGTGTTATTTCTGACTACATCACTATGAAAAGTATGCCTAATGCATTGCATTTCATCCATTTTAGGTTAAGAGATTCAATGTCAGAGATCAGAGAAGTTGTTACGTTGTACAAGTCACAAGCAAGTTCAAAGTAATGAATATCGTACCTATGAACTCATAGTAGGGTGGCAAAGTAGTTAGAAGAGTCATACAAGGTCCTTTTGATTTGTGTATTTTGTGCTTGTGGTGTAATAGTGCTTAATGCCCTAATGGCCCTTTCGGAATGACATAAAAATGACTAAAAATGAATATTCTGCTATAAAAGGTGAAACATAATAAATGGTTTCAGATTAACAGGAATTTTGGCATGCTAGTAGTTTATATTGTTTAAAACCTACTAGTAAAATTTCATTGAATTTGGACCTTGGTTGATAGGTTAAATCGAATAAAAACTAGTAAAAATCTGTCATTACAGTGCATGGCGTATCGATACGGTTGATGGCGTATCGATACGGCCTTGCATATTTGGTCAGGTCAACGATGGTCAAAAAGGGGCATATCGATACGGCATGGGCGTATCGGTACAGATTTTGGCTACTGGAATTTGGGTGTACAAATGGTATCGATACAAGGTCAAGGCATATCGATACGCGATCAACGTGGTCCACCAGTATTGGTACAATCCTCGACCGTATTGATATGGGTCGGTTAAATTGATTCTAGAATTTGGGAATTAGGTTAAAGCGTATCGATATGGCCATCAAGGTATCGGTACGGGGACAATTAAATCTGTTAAATGATGAAGAACCCAGCTTTGTATTGTTTACAGTATGGTCACTATTTAATGCATGGCTTAATTGAATGGGCAAACTAACTCCGAGTAGTATGGAAATTTGTTCACTCACATGAATTTGTTAATTTCGAAAAAAGACCCCTAAAATAGTGAAATTAGGATTAAGTCCCTAAAACATGTAAATGTTATAATTTGGTCCTAATTGGATAATCATAGACTCGTAATGGATTAATTGAAATTTTATATTACTCATTCTTGTATGTTAGGCCTAATATCATTACCTTTTGTATGGAATTATCGTAACGATCACCGTTAGTTCATCGGTAGCATACTCCAACCCAGATCTTGACCAGACTCGAAAGGGGTGTTACATTTGTGGTATTTGAGCTAGAGTTTAGTCGATTCTAGGACTAAACGATGTTTATTGCATTATTATTGTGCTACTTTGCCACCTAAGAGTTGTACATTGTGTATATTGTGACTTGGCAACTAATTCGATCTCTTTATCTTGTAGATATGTCTGAGACAAATGAGGCTCACATTCACGAGTATGCCAACGGCTCCTCGACCCATGGCTAGGAAGTGAGGGGGGAGACCCATTGAACCCACCTAATCCCCAACTCAGCATGCCGAGCTAGTTGTGCCTGATGTATAGGCAGAATGTTATCAAAACATGGCTGACATGTTCAAGTATTTCATGGCATGAATGAGGGCCGAGACGGTGGTGCAACCGACCCCACCAGTTGTCTAGTATACTCGAGCCCCTATTGATAAGATGGCATCACTCTGAGCCTACACCTTTACTGGACAGGATGATGGCAGTCTTGAGACTGTAGAATATTGGCTGGCCGACACGCTAAGGATTCTAAATAAACAACTACAATGCTCGGACAAGCTGGAGTGCGCCCTTGCATAGCTAGCTGATGAAGTATTGCAGTGGTGGAAGACCACGATTCTTACCGTCCCAGAAGAATCAGTCACTTGGAAGTTCTTCCTTCAAGAATTTTGAAAAAAAGTACATTAGGGAGTATTACCTTAGAAAGATGCAACATCTTCCTCCACCTGAAGCAAGGCGGTCGACCTGTTGAGCAGTACATTCATGATTTCTGCAAGTACTATAGTTATAATGCAGAGTACATCAAGAAGGAAGAAGACAAGTGCAAGATGTTCATTGTTGGGTTTAGTGATGAATTACGCCCTATGTTTACTACCTTGGGGATCACCAATTTCCAAGATCTTGTGAATCGAGTTAAGGCCACTGAAGCTGCATAGAAGACCTTGAGATTAGGTGGAACTAGAAGGATCGAAAAGTGGTTTAGGGATGATTCCAGACCTCTCAGTGGAATAAAAAGAGAAAGAATCAAGGCCCAAGCAAAATGTGCATGTTCAACCTTTCCGTTCTAGAATATCGAGAAACCTCAAACGGTGACTCAATCTTTTCCAAGACAGCCTCAGTTGAAAGCACTGGAGGCTCCAACCGAAACACACAGAATCCGTTTTGCAATTACTTGCAGAAACGACATCCAGTAGGTCAGTGTTGTAAGCAGACTGGAGCATGCTTCTATTGTGGTGAACATGGTTATTTCATTCGTGATTGTCTCTTGGTTGCTACCAAGTCTATGGCTACACCGGTAAGTACTCCATCCCCTGCTCAGTCTATCCGAGGTAAGGGGTCAAGACAAGGTTCGTCATGAGCTACAGGGAAGTCCAATGGCTCTGGCAAGGCACCGAGTAAGCAATAATCCAAGACTCCTACTCAGATGTACCATGTGAGGAGCAGGGAAGAGGAAGATGAGCCTGATGTCATTATAGGTATCATTGAATTGTATTCCTTTTCTCTATATGTATTGATTGACCCTAGTTCTACTCATTTTTTATAAGTACTGAACTGGTTAAGAAGTATGGAATGACTAGTGAGCTTATAGCATCGAGAATCTCCGTAACTAATCCACTTGGTAATTGTGTCACCATAAACTTTGTATGTAAGAATTGCCCTGTGGTGATTCAAGGGATTCCTTTTGTGGCCAACCTGCTGGCTCTACTAATCCATGCATTTGATGTGATACAGGGTCTAGATTGGCTCAGTGAGCATCAAGCATGGGTGTATTGTAATAAAAGAAGATTGTATCTCTGAGGCCTTGGCAAGGAGAACATTGGGTTGATGAGTTCAAGAAATCCTTCTTTGTATGCTTTGACAATTGAAGCTAACGATGGGCCACAGTTATCGAATGTTGATGCTGTGTGCGGGTTTCCTAATGTGTTTCCCGATGAACTTCCAGGTTTGCCCCCAACCCCTGAGATTGAGTTTAGCATCGACGTGTAATCTAGAACTACTCCAATATCCATTGAACCATATGGAATGGAAGTCGTTAAGCTGAGGAGTTGAAAGTTCAGATTCAAGACTTTCTTGATAAAGGTTTCATTCGACGAGTTCTTTGCCGTAGGGAGCTCAGGTTCTTTTTGTGAAGAAGAAAGATGGTTTTATGAGATTATGTATTGATTACCGACAGTTGAATAAGGTGACCATCAAGAACAAATACCCATTGCCAAGGATTGACGACCTATTCAATCATCTTAAGGATGCCACTATGTTTTCCAAGATTGACTTAAGGTCTGGCTATTATCAAATGAGAGTTAAGGAATGTGATGTGCCCAAAACTGCCTTTCGTACAAGATATGGTCACTATGAATTCTTGGTGATGCCATTTGGGCTAACCAATGTACCGACAGCTTTCATGGACCTAATGAATCGTGTTTTTAGACCTTATCTCGACAAATTTGTGGTGGTGTTCATTGATGATATCCTAATCTATTCTAAGGATGCAGCGGAACATCGTGATCATCTCCGCATTGTGCTTCAAACCCTTCGTGGGAAGCAATTATTTGCCAAGTTATCAAAATGTGAGTTTTGGCTTACTGAAGTTACTTTTCTTGGGCATGTAGTATCGGCTTTGGGCATCCAAGTCGACCCGAAGAAGATTCAAACATTCTTGATTGGCATCCACCGAAGAGCATTGGCGAAGTAAGAAGTTTTCTTGGTCTTGTTGGCTGCTATAGGAGATTCGTAAGGGGTTTTCTATGATAGCAACCCCTCTGAGTAAGTTATTGAGAAAGGAAGCTCCATTTGTTTGGACGGCGAATCAACAGAGGAGCTTCAATCAATTGAAATAGGTTTTGACTCATGCACCAGTTCTACTCTAACTCGAGTTAGGTAAGGACTATACAATTTATAGTTATGTATCGTACCTCGGGTTAGGATGTGTATTGATGTAAGAAGGAAAAATCATTGCATATGCATCGAGACAGCTCATGCCACACGATATGAACTGTCCTACTCACGATTTAGAGTTGGCTGTAGTTGTCTTTGCATTGAAAATTTGGAGACATTATCTCTACAGGGAGAAATGTTACCTCTTTACCGATCATAAAAGTCTCAAATATCTCTTAACTTAAAAAGAGTTGAATCTTCGATAACGGAGATGGATGGAACTCCTCAAGGATCATGACCTTGTCATTAACTACCATCCGGGCAAGGCAAACATTGTAGCTGATGCACTCAGCCGCAAAACTCTACCTGGTAAGTATTATTATTGATCCTCAAGTTTAATGAAATGACTTGTACACCGACTCATTACAAGTCCTTATGTTGTAGATCCTCAAGCTATCAACGCTCACTTTCGTGTTAGGAAGGATCGTTGCTTTGTAGTTGAACTTCAAATCTAGTCTACCTAAGCATCGACGATTTCAGAATGAATTTTGAAGGACTCTTATTCATTTGTGATCGAGTCTGTGTACCTGATGATGAACCTCTTCGCACTAATATCCTCATGGAAGCTCATTCGAGCTTATTCTTTATTCACCCGGGGTCAGTGAAGATGTACAAGGACATATGTGAACTTTATTGATGGCCGGCCATAAAACAAGCCACAGTTGAGTTCGTGTCAAAGTGCCTTACGTGTCAGTGTGTTAAGGTTGAACATCGTATCCCTAATGGGTTACTGAAACCTATTGATCTACCGCAATGGAAGTGGGAGAAGATCACTATGGACTATGTTAGTGGTCTGCCTCAGACTCCTACTAAACACGATGCCATTTGGGTCATTGTGGATCGTTTAACCAAGTCAGCACATTTCTTACCGCTTCAAATGGAGTACGGTCTTCCCAAGCTGCCTGACTTGTCTATCAAGGAAGTTATTCGAATCTACAGAGTACCTCAATCTATCATATCCGATTAAGATCCCCGATTTGCATCTCGGTTATAAAAGTTATTGCATGGAGCTCTGGGCACCAAAGTTAATCTTAGTAGTGCTTTTCACCCTCAGTCTGATGGCTAATTAGAAAGGGTAATATAGATCTTGGAGGACATGCTACGAGCGTGTATTATTGATTTCGGCGGATCGTGGGAGAAATCACTACCCCTCATTGAATTTGTATACAATAATAGCTATCAAGCTTCCATTAAGATGGTACCCTATGAAGCATTGTATGGGAGGTGTTGTCGAACTCCTTTATGCTAGTCTAAGCTCGGTGAAGGCAAGATATTGGGCCCTGATTTACTTCGGGAAACTAAAGAACAGTCTGCCACTATCCACGACCATTTGAAAGCAACCTTTGACCGACAGAAGGCCTAAGCTGATCTTAAGCGTAGATATATTTAATAAAGAAGTTAGTGAAAAAGCCTTTCTCAAGGTTTCACCATGGAAGAAAGTACTAAGGTTTGGTCAGAAAGAGAAACTAAATCCTCGATTTATCGGACCCTTCGAGGTTACTGAAAAAGTTGGCCCTGTAGCTTATCGCTTATTTTTGCCCCTATAAATGTGTAAAATCCATGATGTGTTTCATGTATCCATGCTTTATAAGTATCGTTCTGATCCTTCGCACATCATTGAGCCCAAATCTGTAGAAATTAAATCCAACTTATCCTACGAAGAAGAACCAATTCAAATTCTTGCAAGGGAAGTCAAGAGACTTCGCAACAAGACTATTCCATTGGTTAAAGTGCTCTAGGAGAGCCATACCGCTAAGGAAGCAACATGGGAGCTAGAGGAAACGATGCGGGAGCAATATCCTCATCTCTTTGATCCAGGTAAAAATTCAAGAACGAATTTTTCTTAAAGGGGGAGAGTTGTAACACCTCAAAATCCTGCCTAGTCAAAATTTGGTTCCGCTGATCGGAAACCCTATATCAGAAATGTTTAAATATTGTATTAATGTTGAACACTAGGTTAATTGTATTGATATTGGACTCTAATTGAGTCGAATTATCAATTCAGGGCCTTATTGAATGTACGATAAACCTTTTAGTGGCTAAATTATAAAAATTAGAAGTTTGACAATATAAGTATAAGAAGAAGAAAGTTGAGGGACTAATCTTGTGATTAGCCCCCCTCAATTATAAATCCCATACATGGGATAACCGGGAGAGCTTCTTTCGTTACAAGGAAAGCCCTTAAATTAAAACAAAGAGAATGGCTAGGAATTGAACTTACCCGAAATACTCCACAAGCAAGCACCTCACCTTATTGTTGTCTTCCACCTCCAAGCACACACCTCCATTGTTGAGGTTGAAGAAAGCTTAGTATTGATCGTTTTATTGTTATCGAAATGATCCTAGCGAATGGGTAAGCTTATTCCCTCAAGATATTGTTGAATTCTATGGATATGTCAAGCTAAATCACAAGGTAGGGTTTGGCCATCCATGGAGTTTGCTAGCTAATAACTATTTCAAGCTTAGATGTTTATTTTGATATCGTTATATTGATTACAGTATCGTTATATTGAATCTAACCAAATCCTATTCTTTTTATTTAGCTCAAGAAGTTGGTAGAGATCATCCACCATCACGAACAAAAGCTAGGAACAATGGGATTACTATCGAGAGCCTTGAAAGCTTTGGAATATCGGGGTGAGTGTTGTTGGTGTCTCAAGATTAGGCTAGGTGTCTTTCTCGACTTCATCATTCCTAGAATTGTCATTGTTAACTTTGCTATTAAGGATTATTGCATCGAATCACCTATCGAACATTATGGCAAGCATTGGTAAGTTATCGCAACGAGTATTGAGCATTGTCGATTCCATCGACATTGTTATTCAACATCGGGCATAGCTATTGTTGTTGTCATTGAGTATTGTTTTTAGCATTATCATCGCCATTGTCATTGAACCATGAAAGTATAGGATATTGACATAGCATCTATATAGCATTGACAAAGCATTGATGTATCCATTGTCATTGATCATTGATGTTAACATCGTTATTGTTATCGAAACATTGTAAATGAAGCATCGACCATTATTGATATCATTGAAACATTGGACATTACCATTTTTATTGGTATTGTCATTGAACATGGACACCAGAATATTGTTTATTGGTAAGAACATCGAATATGGCTATTAATATTGAACATGAATTATTAATATTATCACCGGACCTTGGATTCGAAGGACATTGGATACAATTGGCATGCCATAGAATTCATGAGCTCAGTGTATAGGTGGACTACATTCCTAGGGCTACGGCCTATATTGATTTGGTGAGGCGGATGGATGTGAAGTGATATTGGTCATATTGGCGAGGCGGAGGGACTAGACCATTCATTGATTTGGTGAGGCATAGGAGTTCGCGTATCCACTATCCGAAATCGATCCAAGGGTTATTGATGAAATATGGATTTATTGTTATTGAACATGATCATTGCATTGTTTCCTTGGATCTATTGCATTGTTACTGAAAAGATATGAATTGTAATGCATTTCATTGACATAGTGTTATTTGTGACTACCACACTAGGCAAAGCATGCCTAATGCATTGCATTTCATACATTTCAGGTTAAGTGATTCAACATCGGAGATCAGAGAAGTTGTTGCGTTGTACAAGTCACAAGCAAGTTCAAAGCAATGTATATCATACCTATGAACTTCTAGTAGAGTCATACAATGTCCTTTTGATGTGTGCATTTTGTGCTTGTGGTGTAATAGTGCTTAATTCCCTAATGGCCCTTTTGGAATGGCATAAAAATGGCTAAAAATGCATATTTGGCTATAAAAGGTGAAAACATAGTAAATGGTTTCGGATTAACATAAATTTTGGCATGCTAGTATTTTATAATCTTTAAAACTTACTGGTAAATTTTTAATTATTTGGGCCTTGGTTGATAGGTTAAATGGTATAAAAACCAACAAAAATCTGTCATTATAGGGCAGTGCGTATCGATACAGTTGATGGATGATAAGTGTTCAAAAGTACTATTTTTCTTACCCTTTTTACTCATATTATTGTTAGACTTAGGCTCATATTAGTTGCATAATTAGCCATTCATGCATTAATCCATGTTTCCTTCCATCGTTGATCTTGATTACATAACTTGGTAGTTTTTGTGGGAAAATATGCTGCTTTGGTGTGTTTTGTGTGTATGTACAGGATCACTTGCCAAAGCAAGGCTAGAGCTAGTTGCCAGGGCAATGCATGAAGGAGACGCCGAGCTAGTTGCCAGGGCAATGCATGAAGGAGACGCCGAGCCAGTTGCCAGGGCAATTGTCGACAAAGAACAAGGTGATATGGTAGTCGAAATTGATGACTAGACAAGCCCAATATGACGTGGAGCAAAGCTAAATCCTAAAGGAGTTTGATTTCCATGAAGATATTAAAGAAGAATTAAATTCCAAGAAGATAGGAGAAGTTCTAGAAGGAATATAATTATAATAGAGAATTATATTCCTTAAAGATAATTTAATTCCAGCTTAACTTCCTCCTCAAAGAAGGACTTTGATCTAGCCCTATAAATTAGAGGAATTTCGATAACTCCAAGGGGAGAGCAAGAGGAGAGAATTTTCGACAAGCATCTAGGGCAAGGAGATTTCGACAAGCTTCATTCTTCATCTTTTTCTTTCTTGTTCAATTAGGTTCATGCTAGGGATTATTTATCTTGTGTTTCTTTGGAACCTAGCCATGAACTAAATCTATTTGGCTAAGGTTATTGTGTTTTGTGGTTGTGAGAAACTATTGGATTTTGTTTAGGTAATAAGAGTTTGCACTTTTCTATTCAAGGTTTATTCATTCTTGGTTCTTATTCTTGTTTGCGAGTGAATTGGGAGAGGATCTCTGAACTTCATCTATTTATTTAAGATCGGGAGAGTTAGATTCAAGAAACGAATGAATGTGATCTTTATTCAATCTATTGATGGTGAAGATTAATCCGGCTTAGGAATAAGTCAAGGATTTCAACGGCTAAGAGGAACGCAAGATTGGTTGTTGTTCACCCTTGATTCACGCAGTGATGTATTATCAAGGCATGCACAAGTAGCTAGAGTTTTGACTTAGGGATAAGAAGAAACCATTGAAGAACGCTCTGCCGAACCTTGAAGGTTGCTGCCCAGACGCCCAAGTAGTTGCCCAACTAGTCGCCCATGCAACCATCGATTAGTTGCCAAGGCAACCCCGTTGTGCAAGTTTCCACGGCAACTGAGTTGCCCGTGCACTCTTTAACCAAGACGATCCAATCGGCTATCACACCTCAACTCACGATAACCTGGCCTATCTCTCTCATTTAATTACATCGCCTTTTGCTTATCTGCTTTCTAGATTAGTTATTAGTTAAAACTCCTATAATCCTTTATTTGTGTTTTTACTTTTTTCAATGCAAGAGACTAGATTCTTGAAGTGGCACCAATCCTTGTGGAGACGATATCTTTTATACTATAACTTGCAACATGTATACTTGCACAATTGCGTAGCACTTATTACGCGCAACAAGTTTTTGGCGCCGTTGCCGGGGATTGGCAGTAGCGACTTTGTTTTTATTTTCTTGCACTTTCTTTTTACTTTTCTTGTTTAAGATTCAAAGGGCTAACAAAGTTTGGTTTTGCATTGGTATATGACCAGGGCGAGACCGATTACACCAGAATATCCCTTTGATCCAGAAATCGACGAACCTTACAAAGACTTAGACGAAGGATAAGAGTAGCAATGGCTAATCAAGACGGCAATATGAATCAAGATGTTCCAGCAGGAGGAGGAGTGATTCTTGCACGAAACAGAACTATTCGAGACTATCTTGAAGAAGATCTTGATGGACTTAATCCAGGAGTTGTCGCACCTGAAATTGAAGCCGACCACTTTGAGTTGAAACCGGTAATGTTTAATATGATCAACACAATTGGTCAATTTGGCGGCTCAACAACATCTTAAATCATTCCTCGAGATTTGCAACTCGTTCAAAATACACGGAGTCACCCCCGATGTCTTACGATTAAGATTATTCCCCTATTCACTGAGGGATAGGGAGAAAGCATGGTTAAATAGCATTCCTGCCAGATCAATAGGATCTTGGACCGATCTTTGTCGTGATTTCCTTGCTCGGTTTAATCCTACAAATTTGACTGATAAGCTTCGTAACGACATTACTTTTTTTCGGCAGGCAGATGATGAATCCATGTACGAGGCTTGGGAGCGATATAGAGAACTTCTACACAAATGCCCCCTACACGGATTCCCGGTGTAGACTCAAGTAACAATGTTTTACAACGCCATGAATACACCAACAAGGATGATGCTAGATGCCTCGGCAAACAGCATACTTCTAGATAAGTCGTCGGAGGAAGCAATACAAATTCTAAACAGGCTGGCCAAGAATGATTATCAATTCCCCTCTACTAGAAGAGGAGGAGTTAGACGCCAAGCCACAATACATGAACTAGGATCATAAGATTCAATTTCGGCACAATTGACCACTTTAACCAAGATGGTCCAGGACATGCAAAAACCAAACATCACACATGAAGTCAAGGTAATGGATTCTTTTTGTGAGTTATGTGGTGATAACCATGATTCTTCTGAATGTATGCAGAATCCGGAATCCAGCTTCTATGTGGGGAATTACAATCGGAACAACAATGTGATGTCAATAACTACAATCCAGCTTGGAAGAAGCACCCTAATTTTTCATGGAGTAATCCCAACAATGCTCTAAACCAAAACAATCAGAATGCACAAGCATCGGGATTCTAGCAGAATATGCCACGACAACAGTTGCCGCAGCAACAACTAACAACATCTAGTTCTTTGGAAAATTCTCTAAATGTTTTTATGATGAAAACTGAATCTTATATGGCTGAGAATAGTAATTTCATAAAAAGAACTGATGCTTTTATTAACAGGACCGAGATGAGATTGCAAAACCAAGAGGCGGCAATCAAATCATTGCAAAATCAAGTCGGACAGTTTGCTCAAAATCCGAATACTAGACCGCAAGGAGGTTTACCTAGTGATACTGAAGTCGCAAGAGGAACTGGCCATGAGCAATGTAAGGCAATCACCACTAGAAGTGGCCAACAACTTAGAGAGACTCAAGCCTGCTCGTCAAACAAAACTCCATAAAAAGATCAAGAAGAACCTAGCGACAAAACCTCAGATGCTGAACCAGGAATTGCCACGGCAACCGGCAATAAGCATGCCTCAGCAACCGACGATAAGGATGCTTCGGCAACTTGTGATAAGCATGCCTCGGCAACCCCTATTGATAATGCCTCGACAACTCCAGTTGTCCCGGCAATGCCGTCAATCAGGTTCCAAACCAATGAAAGGATTGAAGATATCCGACTTCCACCACCATTCCCATAAAGGTTGAAGCGACAAAAGCAAGAATATCAATTCAAGAAGTTTCTTGATATCCTAAAGCAACTCCACATCAACTTGCCATTGGTGGAAGCAATTGCAAAAATGCCGAACTATGCTAAGTTTCTTAAAGACATTGTGTCCAAGAGAACAAGGCTAGAAGAGTTTGAAACAGTTGCTGCAACAGAGGGATGCATGGCAATGTTGCACAATCGTATGCCACCTAAATTGAAGGATACCGAAAGTTTCACAATACCCTGTTCTATTGGAAACCACTATGTTGGGAAAGCATTATGCGACCTTGGGGCTAGCATAAACTTGATGCCTAAATCGGTTTTCCATAAACTAGGAATCGGGAAGGCAAGACCTACAACAGTTATGCTACAGCTAGCCGACAGATCCTATGTGCATCCAAAGGGAAAAATCGAGGACATACTAGTAAAAGTTGATAAATTTATTTTTCCCGCTGACTTTATTGTTTTGGATTGTGAAGCAGATGAGCATGCACCTATCATTCTCAGGAGACCATTCCTAGCAACAGGGAGAACCTTGATTGATGTTGAAAAAGGAGAACTCACAATGAAGGTGAATGACCAGCAAGTTAAACTAAATGTGTTCCAAACACTAAGGCATGTCGATGATCCAGAAGAATGCCAACTTCTTCATGCCACGACAGAGTTTAACTTCAACGAGGAATTTAGTTGCCTCGATAACTGCATTGCCAATCAAGAGGAACCTGAGGAGTATGAAGAACCGATCGATGAGGAACAACAAGAAAAGGCAAATTGGCTAGTCAATTGACCAGGTACATACTTTGAACCACTGGATTACTCGGGTAAGGAAGGTAAACTCGAAAAGCCCTCTATTGAACAACCACCGATTCTTGAGTTGAAACAATTGCCAGAGCAACTAAAATATGCATACTTAGGAACCGATAATACATTGCCTGTAATTATTTCTTCTAAGTTACAGCCTGAACAGGAAAAGAAGCTGATCAAAATGTTAAAGCTACACAAAAAGGCAATAGGGTGGACAATTGCCGACTTAAAGGGAATTAGCCCGGCAGTGTGCATGCACAAGATTTTGTTGGAAGATGATCACAAACCTTCAATTGAGGCCCAGAGAAGACTGAATCATGCCATGAAAGGGGTTGTAATGAAAGAAATCATCAAGTGGCTTGACGCTGGCATTATATATCCTATCTCTGATAGTACATGGGTAAGTCCGGTACAATGTGTACTAAAAAAGGGAGGTATAACGGTGGTAAGTAATGGAAACAATGAACTCATTCCAGCCAGGACTGTGACCGGTTGGAGGGTTTGTATGGATTATCAAAAGCTAAACAAAGCCACTAGGAAAGATCACTTCCCATTACCCTTTATTGATCAAATGCTTGACCGTCTTGCAGGTAAACCCTTTTATTATTTTCTTGATGGTTATTTAGGTTACAATCAAATTGACATATCACCAGAAGATCAAGAAAAGACAACCTTCACATGCCTATACGGTACTTATGCTTTCCGAAGGATGCCGTTCGGATTGTGTAATGCCCCGACAACCTTCCAAAGATGCATGATGGCACTCTTTTTAGACATGGTTGAAGACTTCCTTAAGATCTTCAAGGATGATTTTTCTGTTTTTGGTAATGACATCGACAACTGTCTTGGCAATTTAGAGAGGGCGTTGGCAAGATATGAAAAAACTGATTTAGTCCTCAATTGGGAGACGTGCCATTTTATGGTAGATGAAGGAATAGTGCTCGGCCACAAGATTTCATCCAAGGGAATTGAAGTAGACAAAGCCAAGGTGGACGTGATCGAGAGATTACCCCCACCAAGTTCGGTTAAAGGAATTCGAAGCTTTCTTGGACGTGCAGGTTTTTATAGGAGGTTCATTCATAATTTTTCTAAAATCACTAAACCCTTGTGCAATTTGCTTTAACAGGATAAAAGTCTTCGATTTTGATGATTCTTGCACCCAAGCATTCAAAACCCTAAAGGAAAAGCTTGCCTCGGCACCCATTGTCGTTCCACCAGATTGGACTCTACCTTTTGAGCTCATGTGTGATGCAAGTGATTTCCCGGTAGGAGCAGTCCTAGGGCAACGCACAGGTAAGACCTTCCATGTGATATACTACGCTAGTAAAACTCTTAATAGTGCTCAAGTGAATTACACAACAACGGAGAAAGAGTTACTAGCTGTAGTTTTCGCATTTGACAAGTTCCGATCCTATTTGATTGGTACAAAGGTAATTGTTCATACGGACCATTCGGTAATCAAATATCTATTTGCTAAAAAGAATGCCAAACCTCGTTTGATTCGTTGGATATTACTTCTACAAGAATTTGATATTGAAATTAAGGACAGGAAAGGAACAGAAAATCAAGTGGCCGATCACTTATCACGTTTAGAACGCAATAGGGAGGAGGACGCGGATCTAGAGATATGTGATGCATTCCCAGATGAACAAATTTTAGTTGCCTCGGCAACCATGGACACGCATGCCTCGGCAACCCTCGACGCCTCAGCAACGATGGACGCGCACTCCTCGGCAACTCTCGATGCTGCAGCAGCCCTTGATGCGCATGCCTCGGCAATTTTGGGAGCAGTCGCCACGACAGCACATGCCTCGACAATACCCTGGTACGTAGATTTAGTTAATTTCCTTGTTTGTGGTATTTTACCTTATGGCCTTACTCACCAAGGGAAGAAGTTGTTCCGCCATGATGCTAAGCATTACTTTTGGGACGAGCCTCTTTTGTTTAAACAATGTGCAGATCAGGTTATACGCCGATGTGTCCCTGAAGAAGAGCAACTGAATGTACTCCGGCAATGCCATTCTTCACCCTATAGAGGACATTTTGGAGGAACTCGCACCGCGGCCAAAGTTTTGCAATCCAATTTGCATTGGCCAACATTGTACAAAGATGCCCAAGACTTTTACAAGCAATGTGATCATTGCCAGAGGACGGGTAATATCTCTAGACGACATGAGATGCCGCTCTAGAACATCATCGAGGTGGAATTGTCGATGTATGGGGGATCAATTTTATGGGACATTTCCCATCTTCATTCGGCAACCTCTACATTCTACTTGTCGTTGACTACGTGTCTAAATGGGTTGAGGCAGCTGCAGTTCCCAACAACGATTCCAAGACCGTGCAACGATTCTTGGAGAAAAACATATTTACACGGTTTGGGATGCCGAGAGCAATTATCAGTGATGAAGGCAAGCATTTTGACAATATCCTTATTGTCAAGATGTTGCAACGCTTCTGCATATCACACAAGATCGCCACGGCATATCACCCACAAACCAACGGGCAAGCAAAAATTTCCAACTGGAATTGAAGGGTATACTCGAGAAAGTTGTAAATCCCTCTAGGAAGGATTGGTCATTAAGACTAGATGCGCACTTTGGGCATATCGCACTGCATTCAAAACACCCTTAGGTATGTCCCCTTCTGACTTGTCTATGGAAAATCGAACACAAGGCATACTGGGCAATCAAGACCGTGAATATGGATTGGGAAAGTGCCGGACAAAAGCGTTTGTTGGACCTCAACGAGATAGAAGAATTCCGTGCGCTGCCTATTACAATGCACGAATCTACAATGAGAAAACAAAGCAATGGCATGACAAGAAACTATTGCCGCGGTAATTCATACCAGGGCAACTAGTTTTCTTATTCAATTCTCGGCTAAAACTCTTCCCGGGAAAGCTGAAATCAAGATGGTCGGGACCATTCGAAGTTGTCAAACCATTCTCCCATGGTGCCGTGATAATCAAGTCCATCACTGACAAACATGAATTCAAAGTTAATGGACAGAGATTGAAACACTACAATGGTGCCCATGTGGAACGTAACAAAGAAGTGGTCACTTTAGGAGATGCATGAGCATGCTCTCCTTTCAATATTTTCTTTTTCTTTTTATTTTCATTTTTATTTTTAGGAGATATTTTATTTTTCTTCATTGTCTTTAGTTTCCAGGTTTTCTTTGTTTTCTTTTCCACAACAAGACTCACAACCACCATGCTAAGGAAATTCACTACCGACTACTTGCCACGATAATCACAACAGAGGATGCCCCGGCAACCAACCCTGAAGATGCCATGGCAACCAAAGCTAAAGTCATCCCGGCAACCACTACAAAAGCCAAAGGTAAAGCACCTATGCCCGAATCAACTCCTACGGAATCATTGTCTGATTTTTTAGATTCGGACGAGTCCTCCATTGCACCAACAAAGACCGCACCAATTGAATCCTACAAGCGAAAAGCCAATGACATTGATGAAGAGGACGATGAGGACAACCCCGTCCGAGGATCGATTCCACCGCCGGCAACAAGAAAACAACCATCGCGTTCAAGCAAGAGAATCAAGACACCGACCAAAAGGAAACTAATCATCCACGATGACGAACTCTCGGAGTAAGTCCTCGTTTGTATTTTATTTTTTGTTATTTTTATTTTTCTTTAATGCATGCATTGAGGATAATGCCTCACTCAAGTTTGGGGGGATTGTTATTAGTAGTTACCATGTTTAGTTACATTCATCTTAAGTATTACATTTAGGATACATAAATTACTTGCCATGCCTTTAGTTGGAACAAGAATTGCCTAGATTTGATGAATATCCGATGATGACTTTGCCAATGCACTTAATTGATAAAAAATTTTATTCTAGGATAACCATGGAAAAACTTAGAATTTTACTATGATGCTAAATTTGATGAAACACTGTTGTGGTTTGATTGATTTAAGGAATTCTAGTGAACTTAGGTTGATAATTAAACAAATTGGGGGATTAGAATAAAAATTGGATGAATGTTAGAGGTGCCCGAAATTGGCTCTAGCATGTGCTAAAAAGTGAATGCTAAAGGTGCCCGAAATTGGCTCTAGCATGTGCTAAAAAATTGATCGCTAGAGGTGCCCGAAATTGGCTCTAGCATGTGTTAAAAAATTGATCGCTAGAGGTGTCCGAAACCGGCTCTAGTCGAATAAATTAACTTAAGAAAACTAAAAACAAAACAGTAGAGGTGCCCAAAACTGGCTCTAGTTAAAACATGTTAAAAAGAACCCAATGAAGTAATTTGAAAACCTCTTGTTTGCATAGAATCCGAAAAATCAACTTGCACACAACTCCACACACACTCACAAGCATTATAGTTTGATTCCGAGTAACTCCTAAGTTTTCCGAAAAATGAAAAGCCAATCATACTTTGTGCCCCGGTTCTGAGAATTGAAATCAAGTTCAAAGCTATGTTTGTGAAAATTGAAGTCTTGGCAGGTAATTATTAGTTTGCATTGCTTGAGGACAAGCAATAGTTAGAGTTTGGGGGTGTGATAAGTGTTCAAAAGTACTATTTTTCTTACCCTTTTTACTCATATTATTGTTAGACTTAGGCTCATATTAGTTGCATAATTAGCCATTCATGCATTAATCCATGTTTCCTTCCATCGTTGAGCTTGATTACATAACTTGGTAGTTTTTTGTGGGAAAAGATGCTTCTTTGGTGTGTTTTGTGTGTATGTGCGGGATCACTTGCCAAAGCAAGGCTAGAGCTAGTTGCCAGGGCAATGCATGAAGGAGATGTCGAGCTAGTTGCCAGGGAAATGCATGAAGGAGACACCGAGCCAGTTGCCAGGGCAATTGTCGACAAAGAACAAGGTGATATGGTAGTCGAAATTGATGACTAGACAAGCCCAAGATGACGTGGAGCAAAGCTAAATCCCAAAGGAATTTGATTTCCATGAAGAGATTAAAGAAGAATTAAATTCCAAGAAGATAGGAGAAGTTCTAGAAGGAATAAAATTATAATAAAGAATTATATTCTTTAAAGATAATTTAATTCCAACTTAACTTCCTCCTCAAAGAAGGACTTTGACCTAGCCCTATAAATTAGAGGCCATATCGTCAACTTGAGGGGGAAAGCAAGAGGGGGGAAAATTTCGACAAACCCATAGGGCAAGAAGAGAGAAATTTTGACAAGAGAGCAAGGGAGAGAGAGATCGATTTCTTCTTCTTCTTCTTTGCTTCCATTAGATTCATGGTTTGGGGATTATTCTTTGTATATCTTTTGAACCCAACCATGAACTAACTTGATTGGTTGGGGTTATTCTGTTTTGTTGTTGTGAGAAACAATTTGATTTTGTTTAGGTAATAAGAGTTTGCACTTTTCTATTCAAGGTTTATTCATTCTTGGTTCTTATTCTTGTTTGCGAGTGAATTGGGAGAGGATCTCGTAACTTCATCTATTTATCTAATATCGAGAGAGTTAGATTCAAGAAACGAATGAATATGATCTTTATTCAATCTATTGATGGTGAAGATTAATCCGGCTTAGGAATAAGTTAAGGATTTCAACGGCTAAGAGGAGCGCAAGATTGGTTGTTGTTCACCCTTGATTCACGCAGGGATGTATTATCAAGGCATGCGCAAGTAGCTAGAGTTTCAACTTAGGGATAAGAAGAAACCATTGAAGAACGCTCTGCCGAACCTTGAAGGTTGCTGCCCAGACGCCCAAATAGTTGCCCAACTAGTCGCCCAGGCAACCATCGATTAGTTTCCAGGGCAACCTCGTTGTGCAAGTTGCCACGGCAACTGAGTTGCCCGTGCTCTCTTTTACCAAGACGATCCAATCGGCTATCACACCTCAACTCACGATAACCTGGCCTATCTCTCTCATTTAATTACATCGTCTTTTACTTATTTGCTTTCTAGATTAGTTATTAGTTAAAACTCCTATAATCCTTTATTTGTGTTTTTACTTTTTTCAGTGCAAGAGTCTAGATTCTTGAAGTGGCACCAATCCCTGTGGAGACAATATCTTTTATACTATAACTTGCAACGTGTATACTTGCACAATTGCGTAGCACTTATTACGCGCAACAATGGAGTATTGATACGGCCTTGCATATTTGGTCAGGTCAACGATGGTCAACAAGGGGCATATCTATACGGCATGGGCATATCAGTATGGATTTTGGCTACTGGAATTTGGGTGTAAAAATGGTACCGATACGCAGTCAACTAGTACAAGTACGGTCCTCGGCCGTATCGATACGGATCCATTAAATTGAATCTAGAATTTGGGAATTAGGTTAAAGCGTATCGATACGGCCATAATGGTATCGGTACGGGGACAGTTAAATCTGTTAAAAGTTGAAGACCCCAGCTTTGCCTTGTTTACAATATAGTCACTGATTAATGCATGGCTTAATTGAATAGGCAAATGAACTCCGAGTAGTATGGAAATTTGTACACTCACTGTTTGAATGATGAATTTCATTTTGGTAAGGCTAATTTTGTAAAACGTCCCCTAAAATACTGAAATTAAGATTAAGTCCCTAAAACTTGTAAATGTTATAATTTGGTTCTAATTGGATAATCATAAACTCGTAATGGATTAATTGAAATTTTATATTACTCATTCTTGTATGTTAGGCCTAGTATCATTACCTTTTGTATGGAATTATCATATCGATCACCGTTAGTTCATTGGTAGCATACTCTGACCCGGTTCTCGACCAGACTGGGAAAGGGGTGTTACATGCTGTATCGATACGTTTCCGGACCGTATCAAAACGAAGTTAGAAAGTTTCATATAGAGTTCAAGTCCATGCATACCCATATCGATACGACATCATGGCATTTCGGTACGGTGTTTGTTAAATCGGTTAGGGGATGATGAACACAATTTTGCATTATTTACAGAATGGTCACTGAAGCTTGGCAAGCCTAATTGGATGGGTAAATAACATTGGATTAAAATTAAAATTTATGGTCTCTCTGTTATTGTATTGAATTTCATTATGGTGCAGTTAATGGCACTAAAGGACCTCTAAATTACTGGATTTATAGTTTAGTCCCTAAAACTCGTAGTAATTAAGAATCAACCTTAATTCTTTAATTATTGTTTCCTGAGAGATAAATTGAGATAAAGATCTTGTTTAATGAGGTATAAAGAGCATTACATAGACTAAATGATAATCGACGATTGAAAATTAACGCACCAAATCACCGTATCGCTCACCGGTAGCATGCTCCGACACGGTTTCTAATTAGGCCAGGAAGAAGGTGGTATATTTGTGTTATCAGAGCTAGAGTTTAATCGATTCTAGGACTAAACCGAAGGCTATTGCATTTTTATTGACTTACTTTGCCACCTAAGAGTTATATATTGTATATATTGTGACTTGTCAACTAATCCGATCTCTCTTTATCTTATAGTTATATATAAAACTAATGAAGCTCACGTCAATGAGCCTACCACTGGTTCCTCGACGCATGGCAAAGAAATTAGGGGGAGATCCTCCTAACCCGCAAGAAGTCCCTACATAGGGCACCAGATCTTAGGTGCCTACTGCTCAGGCCAAATGTTATCGAAATTTGGCTGATATGTTTAAGCAGTTTATAACTGTGATGAGAGCTGAGTCAGCAGCGCAGCCTACTGCACCAGTCATCTAGCATGTCGGAGCCCCTATTGATAAACTTTCACAGTACTGGGCTTATACTTTCACTGGTCAGGATGATGAAAATCCTAAACTTGCTGAATTGGTTGGGCAGCATCCTACGAATATTGAATAAGCAATTGTAGTGTTTGGATGAGCACAAGCTAGAATACGCCCTTGTATTGCTACCCGATAAAGCTTTGCATTAGTGGGAGACTACTACCCTTACGGTCTTCGAAGACACTGTGACCTAGGAATTCTTTCTTCGAGAGCTTTGTAAGAAGTATATCAGTGAGTTTTATCTCACGAAAATACGTAGCATCTTCCTCCACCTCAAGCAAGGTGGGTAGCCATTCGAGCAATACATCCATGATTTCCAAGACTTGGTGAACTGAGTCGATATGGTGCTGAACATATCAAGAAGGAAGAAGAAAAATGTCGTATTTGCATTGATGGGCTAAGTGATGAACTTCACCTCATGTTCACTGCACTGGGCATCACTGATTTCCAAGACTTGGTGAACTGAGTCAAAGCTACTGAAGCAGCGCTAATACCCCAAAGGACCACTGGGTCGGGCAAAGCTGAAAAAAGGTTTAGAGATGATTCTTGACCTCCCAGATGGAACAATAGGGGAAAGTATCAAGGCTCTAAGCATCATGTCTATCCGCAACCATCTCGTTCTGGAACATTGAGAATCCTCAAACTATGACTCAGTCTTTTTCCAAGGCGGCCTTGGTTGACAGAACTGGAGATTCTAATAGAGGTTCACAACACCCTGTTTGTAACTATTATCAGAACATGCATCTAGTAAGTCCATGCCATAAACAAACTGGAGCTTGTTTTTTATGGCAAGCAAGGCCACTTTATCTGTGATTGTTGGATGAATGAAACAAGTCTACTGCTACACCGACTAGTGTTGCAACCCCTACTCAGTCCTTTCGATATAAGGGGCCAAGAAAAGGTTCATCAAGAGATGTGAAGAGACGTAGCAGCTCCGGGAAGACATCGAGCAAGCAAGAATCAAATGCATCTGCCCAAATGTATCATATGAGGAATAAGAAAGAAAGAGCTGTGGAGAGATGTATCATGCCGAGCATCAAAATCACCTTCGAATTGTACTTCAAATCCTTCTGGAGAAATGGTTGGTTGCTAAGTTCTCAAAATGTGAGTTTTGGATCACCGAAGTTGCCTTTATTGGGCACATTATATTGGCTTCAGGCATCCAGGTGGATCCAAAGAAAACCCAAGCCATTTTTTATTGGCACCCACCGAAGAATATTGGTGAGGTGAGAAGTTTTCTTGGTCTCGCTGGCTACTTTAGAAGATTCATCAAAGGATTTTCTATGATAGCAGCTCCTTTGACTAAGTTGTTATGAAAGGAAGCTCCATTCTTTTGGTCTGGGATCAACAAAGAAGTTTTGATCAATTGAAGCAAGTGCTGACCCATTCACCAGTCCTAACCCAACTTGAGTTTAGAAAGAACTACACTGTTTACAGTGATGCTTTGCAACTCGAGTTAGGATGCGTATTGATGCAAGAAGGCAAAGTCATTGCCTATGCTTCGAGGCAACTAATGCCACACGAGATGAATTACCCTACTCGTGACCTAGAATTGGTTGTATTTGTCTTTGCATTGAAAACATGGAGACACTACCTCTATGGAGAGAAATGCTACCTTTTCACTAATCATAAGAGTCTCAAGTACCTCCTGACCGAGAAGGAGTTGAATCTTCAGCAAAGGAGATGGATGGAACTCCACAAGGACTACGATCTTGTCATTGATTACCATCCAGGAAAGGCTAATATTGTAGCTGATGCATTCAGCCGCAAACCTCTGCCTAGTAAGTATCGTTATCGACCTTTGAGTCTAATATGTTGGTTAGTGTATCGACTCATTGCAAGGTTCTTATATTGTAGCTCCTCAAGCTATCAATGCCCGCTTCCGTCTTCGGAAGCATCGTTGTCTCGTACCTGAACTCCAAGTTCAGTCTACCATCGTATCGAGAATTCAAGCATAGCAAAAACAAGATTCTAAGCTTCAAGTTATCATTTCCAAGCTACATAGCAACTCTAACTTTAGAATGAATTCTGAAAGGGCTCTTATGTTTTCGTGATCAAGTCTGTGTACCCAATGATGAATCTCTTCATAGTGATAACCTTAAGGAAGCTCATTCGAGCTCATTAGTTCACCCAAGGTTAGTGAAGATGTACGCGGACCTACGGGACCTTTATTGGTGGTAGGGCATAAAGCAAGCCATAGTTGACTTCTTATCCAAGTGCTTCAAGTGTTAGTGTGTTAAAGCTAAACATCGTTGTGAATAAGTGCTACGCAATTGTGCAAGTATACACGTCGCAAGTAATAAAGTGATACGAGTATCGTCTCCACAGGGATTGGTTTGGGCCACTTTGCTTTAGTTATCACACTATAAAAGTAAAAACACAATTGATAGTAGGAGTTGGTTTTAACGAGTAAAGTAAAAGCAATAAAATAAAAGAATAGATGAAAGAAAAAGAGAGAATAGGCCAGGTTATCGTGAGTTGGTGTGATAGTCGATTGGATCGTCTTAGTAAAAGAGTGCAAGGGCAACTCAGTTGCCATGGCAACTTGCACAGCGGGGTTTCCTTGGCAACTAATCGAATAAAGATCATACTCATTCGTTTAACTTATTCCTAAGCCAGATTAATCTTCACCATCAATAGATTGAATAAAGATCATACTCATTCATTTCTTGAATCTAACTTTCCTGATATTAGATAAATAGATGAAGTTACGAGATCCTCTCCCAATTCACTCGCAAAAAAAATAAGAACCAAGAATAAATAAACCTTGAATAGAAAAGTGCAAACTCTTATTACCTAAACAAAATCCAATTGTTTCTCACAACAAAAAAACACAATAACCCCAACCAATCAAGTTAGTTCATGGTTGGGTTCAAAAGATATACAAAGAATAATCCCCAAACCATGAATCTAATGGAAGCAAAGAAGACGAAGAATAAATCGAACTCTCCCCCTTGCTCTCTTGTTAGAATCCCTTCCTTCTTGCCCTCTGGAGTTTTCGAAAATCCTCTCTTCTTGCCCCCAACTCTCTTTGACGGCTTGATCCTTTAAATATGAGATGGCTAGGTCAAAATCCTTCTTGAGGAGGAAGTTAAGTTGAAATTAAATATCATTAAAGAATATAATTCTTTATTATATTTAAATTCCTTCTAGAACTTCTCCTATCTTCTTGGGATTTAATTTCTCTTTAACCTCTTCATGGAAATCAAACTCCTTTGGGATTTAACTTTGCTCCAAGTCATCTTGGGCTTATCTAGTCATCAATTTCGACTACCATATCATCTTATTCCTTGTCAAAAATTGCCTTGGCAACTAGCTCGACATCTTCTTCAATCATTGCCCTGGCAACTAGCTCGGCATCTCCTTCATGCATTGCCCTGGCAACTGGTTCCAGCCTTGCTTTGGCAAGTGATTCTGCACACACACAAAAAACACACCAAAGCAGTAACTTTTTCCACAATAATCACCAAGTTATGTAATCAAGCTCAACGGTGGAAAGAAACCTGAATTAATGCATGAATAACTAATTATGCAACTGATATGAGCCTAAGTCTAAAAATAAATATGAGTAAAAAGGGTAATAAAAATAGTACTTTTGAACACTTATCACACCCCTAAACTCGAACTATTGCTTTTCCTCAAGCAATGCAAACTAACAATTATCTGCCAAGACTTTAATCATCAAAGACATGCTTCAAACTTGAATTTAAACCTCGGAACCATGGCACAAAGTATGAACACCTTTTAATTTTTCAGATAGCACAAAAATTACCCAGAACCAAACTATAATGCTCCTGACAATGTGTGCGAGTAGTTGTGTACAAGTTGATTTTCAAGATTCTATGTGAACAATAGGCTTTTATCAATTTAATTATCGGGGCATTTATTTTTATTTTCACTAAAGCCAATTTTCGGGCACCTCTAGCAAAGTAAGCAATTTCTCATTTTATTTTAGTCGACTAGAGCCAATTTCGGGCACCTCTAGCGATTCTTTAATGTGCATTATTACTAGAGCCAGTTTTGGGCACCTCTAGCAAGAATTTAACTATTAATTTTCAATTTCAAATTTACCCAAATTTTAAGTAGTCTAAGTTCACTAAGTTTCTTTCAACAAGCCACAACCGTGTTTCTTTCAACAAGCCACAACTGTGTAAAAAATTCAGCATCATAGTAAAATTTTAAGTTCTTTTCATGAAATCTTAAAATTAAAGGTTCTTTCAATTAAGTGCAGTGGCAAAAATTCATCATTGGATATTCAACAAGTTTTAAGCAATTAAATCCAATTAAAGGAATGGCAAGTAACATATGCAACCTATATGTGATTGCTAAAGATGAATGCAACTAAACATGAAGCTAACTAGAAACCAACACCCCCCCAAACTCGAGAGAAGCATTGTCCTCAATGCATGAAAAAGTGAAACAAAATTTAAAAGAAACTAAATGAAATGAGTTAGTCGGAGAGGTCGTCACCTCGAGTGATAAGTTTCCTTCCTGTCGTTTGCTTGATTCATTTTCGGTCAGTGGTTGAATGCTTGTGGCTGGTACCGCGTGAATAGCATTGCTTTGATTTGATCCATGTTTGGGCATTAGAAGTTGCCGACGCCATTGTTGTTGCCTGGGCAATCTCTATTGTGGTTGTTGTGGCAAGTAGTCGGCAGTGAATTTCCTTAGCATGGTGGTTGTGACTGTTGTTGTGGAAAAGAAAAGAAAACAAAGAAAACTCAGAAACTAAGATAATGAAGAAAAATAAAATATCTCCTAAAAATTCCAAAAATAAATAAAGAGAGAAAAAAACTCGAAAATAATAGAAAAAAATAGTTCAAAAAAAGAAAAAGAAAAAGGAAATATCGAAAGGAGAGCATGCTTATGCATCTCCTAAGGTGTCAACTTCTCTGTTACGTTCTACATGGGCACCGTTGAAGTGGTTCAATCTTTGTCCGTTAACTTTGAATTCATGTTCGTTGGTGATGGACTTGATTATCATGGCACCATGGGAGAATGGTTTGATAACTTCGAATGGTCCCGACCATCTTGATTTTAGTTTTCCCGGGAAAAGTTTCATCCGAGAATTGAATAAGAGAACTGGTTGCCCTGACATGAATTGTCGCGGCAATAGTTTCTTGTCGAGTCATTGCTTTGTTTTCTCCTTGTAGATTCGTGCATTGTTATAGGCGAGTGCACGAAATTCTTCTATCTCGTTGAGGTCCAACTAACGTTTTTGTCTGGCACTTTCCCAATCCATATTCACGGTCTTGATTGCCCAATATGCCTTGTGTTCGATTTCCACCAGTAGATGGCATGTTTTGCCATAGACAAGTCGGAAGGGGGACATACCTAAGGGTGTTTTGAATGCAGTGCGATATGCACAAAGTGCGTCATCTAGTCTTACTGACCAATCCTTCCTATAGGGATTTACAACTTTCTCAAGTATATCCTTCAATTCTCGGTTAGAAATTTCTGCTTGCCTATTGGTTTGTGGGTGATATGTCGTGGCAATCTTGTGCGATGTACCGAAGCGTTGCAACATCTTGGCAATAAGTCTATTGTCAAAATGCTTGCCTTCATCACTGATAACTGTTCTCGGCATCCCAAACCATGTAGATATGTTTTTCTGCAAGAATCGTTGCACGGTCTTGGAATCGTTGCTGGGAACTGCAACTGCCTCAACCCATTTAGACACGTAGTCAATGGCAAGTAGAATTTAGAGGTTGCCGAATGAAGATGGGAAAAGTCCCATAAAATCAATCCCTCGTACATCGAACAATTCCACCTTGATGATGTTTTGGAGTGGCATCTCATGTCGTCTAGAGATATTGCCCATCCAATCGCAACGATCACATTGCTTGTAAAACTCTTGGGCATCTTCGTACAGTGTTGGCCAATACAAACCGGATTGCAAAACTTTGGCTGCAGTACGAGTTCCTCCAAAATGCCCTTTATAGGGCAAAGAATGGCATTACCAGAGTACATTCTGTTGTTCTTCTTCAGGGACACATCGGCGTATGACCTGATCTGCACATTATTTAAACAAAAGAGGCTCATCCCAAAGTAATGCTTAGCATCATGGCGGAACTGCTTCTTCCCATGGTGTGTAAGGCTATAAGTAAAATACCACAAACAAGGAAATTAACTAAATTCGCGTACCAGGGTATTGTCGAGCCATGTGCTGCCGTGGCAACTGCTCCCAAGATTGCCGAGTCGTGTATGTCTAGATTTGCCGAGGCATACGCGTCCATGGTTGCCGAGGTGTGCGTATTAATGGTTACCGAGGCGTGGGCGTCTGGAGTTGTCGAGGCATGCACGTTAAGAGCTGTTGCGGTGTCGAGGGTTGTCGAGGCATGCACATCCATGGTTGCCGAGGCGTGCGCGTCAAGAGCTACTGCGGCGTCGAGGGTTGCCGAGGCATGCGTATCCATGGTTGCCGAGGCGTCAAGGGTTGATGCGGCATTGAGGGTTGCCGAGGCGTGCGCGTCTGGAGTTGTCAAGGCGTGCGCGTCTGGAGTTGCCAAGGCGTGCGCGTCAAGAGCTGCTGCGGCGTCGAGGGTTGCCTAGGCATGCGCATCCATGGTTGCCGAGGCGTCAAGGGTTGTCGAGGCGTGCACATCCATGGTTGCCAAGGTAACTAAAAGTTGCTCTCATTGGCATCCTCTTGACTTTGAGGTTCTAGTTGTTCCCCACACATTGGAGAGATTTTTTGCATTGCTCCTTATCCTCTTGCCTTGGGACGTCAGTATCCCTAAGAATGAATTGTTGGTGCATGTTATCCATGACATATGTGGATTTCCTCAATTGATCTTTTGAATCCCCCAAGGTTGCATCCCATTGAGCTATCCTCGTATCCATGGACTTTGATAGCTCCTGAATCTCTTCAATTGATCCGTCAAGTCTAGCCAAGGAAGCTAGCAACATTTCCTCCGAGGAATTGGAATGCTCTTGAAAAGGACTACATTGCAATGGCATATCTATTGCTGTGGCAAAATTGTTATGGTAAAAAAAAATTTAGCTTTTTGACCATACCATGAAGAATTTTGTTGTTGGTTCCCTATATGGTCCTCCATGTCCACACATAGCACAAGAGTTTTCCACGGTATAGACTCTTTGGGCTTTTCTCGGTTGGTATAGGTAATCATCATAGGGTGCAAGAAACTCTTGATTGGATTGATTCATATCTTCCAACATTAACTCTCGAATAGATCAGCTTTTATTTCTCGACATGTTGATGTCCCTTAACTTGTAGCGCACCTAATTTTTTTTGATAAAACAAACAAAAAGAAAAGTTAGTGAAACTAATAGAAAAAAATGCAATAACAAAAACAACTAACACCAATTGCCAATCCCCGGCAACGGCACCAAAAACTTGTTGCGTGTAATAAGTGCTACGCAATTGTGCAAGTATACACGTCGCAAGTAATAAAGTGATACGAGTATCGTCTCCACATGGATTGGTTTGGGCCACTTTGCTTTAGTTATCGCACTGTAAAACTAAAAACACAATTGATAGTAGGAGTTGATTTTAACGAGTAAAGTAAAAGCAATAAACTAAAAGAATAGATGAAAGAAAAAGAGAGAATAGGCTAGGTTATCGTGAGTTGAGGTGTGATAGCCGATTGGATCGTCTTGGTAAAAGAGTGCAAGGGCAACTCAGTTGCCGTGGCAACTTGCACAGCGGGGTTGCCTTGGCAACTAATCGATGGTTGCCTAGGTGACTAGCTGGCCAACTACTTGGGCATATGGGCAGCAACTTCAAGGTTTGGCAGAGCGTTCTTCAATGGTTTTTTCTTATCCCTAAGTCGAAACTCTAGCTACTTGTGCATGCCTTGATAATACATCCCTGCGTGAATCAAGGGTGAACAACAACCAATCTTGCGCTCCTTATAGCCGTTGAAATCCTTAACTTATTCCTAAGCCGGATTAATCTTCACCATCAATAGATTGAATAAAGATCATACTCATTCATTTCTTGAATCTAACTCTCCCAATATTAGATAAATAGATGAAGTTACGAGATCCTCTCCCAATTCACTCGCAAACAAAAATAAGAACCAGGAATGAATAAACCTTGAATAGAAAAGTGCAAACTCTTATTACCTAAACAAAATCCAATTGTTTCTCACAACAACAAAACAAAATAACCCCAACCAATCAAGTTAGTTCATGGTTGGGTTCAAAAGATATACAAAGAATAATCCCCAAACCATGAATCTAATGGAAGCAAAGAAGAAGAAGAAATCGAACTCTCTCCCCCTTGCTCTCTTGTCGAAATCTCTTCCTTCTTGCCCATTGGAGTTGTCGAAAATCCTCTCTTCTTGCACCCAACTCTCTTTGACGGCTTGATCCTTTAAATAGGACACGGCTAGGTCAAAATCCTTCTTGAGGAGGAAGTTAAGTTGGAATTAAATATATTTAAAGAATTTAATTCTTTATTATATTTAAATTCCTTCTAGAACTTATCCTCTCTTCTTGGGATTTAATTTCTCTTTAACCTCTTCATGGAAATCAAACTCCTTTGGGATTTAACTTTGCTCCTTGTCATCTTGGGCTTATCTAGTCATCAATTTCGACTACCATATCATCTTATTCCTTGTCGAAAATTGCCTTGCCAACTAGCTCGGCATCTCCTTCAAGCATTGCCCTGGCAACTAGCTCGACATCTCCTTCATGCATTGCCCTGGCAACTGGTTCCAGCCTTGCTTTGGCAAGTGATTCTGCACACACACAAAAAACACACCAAAGCAGCATCTTTTTCCACAACAATCACCAAGTTATGTAATCAAGCTCAACGGTGGAAAGAAACATGAATTAATGCATGAATGACTAATTATGCAACTGATATGAGCCTAAGTCTAACAATAATATGAGGAAAAAAGGTAATAAAAATAGTACTTTTGAACATTTATCAATCGTGTTCCTACCAGCTTATTGCAACCCATTGATTTACCGCAATGGAAGTAGGAGAATATCACTATGGATTTGGTTAGTGTCTACCTTTGACTCCTTCTAAATATGATGCTATTTGGGTTTAAAGACCGTTTCACCAAGTCAACCCATTTTTTGCCAATTAGAATGGATTACAGTCTACCTAAGCTAGCTAATTTGTATATCAAGTAAGTTATTTGACTCCACATAGTGCCTCAGTCAATTATTTCCGATCAAGATACACAATTTGCATCTCAATTCTAGAATTCATTGCAAGGAGCTCTAGGTACCAGAGTTAATCTTAGCACTGCTTTCCACCCTCAGTCTGACGGCCAGTTAGAAAGGGTAATCGAAATCTTGGAAGATATGCCTCGAGCATGTATCGTTGATTTTGGAAGTTCTTGGGAGAAATCCCTACCTCTTACTCAGTTTGCCTACAACAACAATTACCAAGCTTCCATCAAGATAGCGTCGTATAAAGCATTGTATGATAGATGATGTAAAACTCGTTATGTTTGTCTGAACTTGGTGAAGGCAAAGTGTTGGGCCCTAACTTGCTTCAGGAAACTGAAGAACGGGATACCATCATCTATGTCCGATTAAAAGCTACTTTTGACTGACATAAGGCCTATACCGATCATAAGTGAAGGGATATATAATATGAAGTTGGTGAAAAAGTCTTCCTTAAAGTATCATCATGGAAGAAAGTTCTGAGGTTTGGTAAAAATGGGAAGTTTAGTCCCCGATTCTCGGACCTTTTGAGGTTATTGAGAAGGTTGGCCATGTGGCTTATCGCTTATTGTTGCCCCCAGAACAACAACAAACTCAACCCCAAGCCCAAGTTGTTGCTCAATAGGAAACTCCAGTTATAAATCATGCACATCAGCAATATCTCCTGAGCATGAAGGAGAAGTTCAATCATCTTGTAACTGCTTTGAAACAAGACCATCCTATTGCTCCTCATGTTGTTGTGCCAAATAGTGCTCTAATTGACAAGTTGGCTCAACATCGGGCCTGTACTTTCACTAGCAGTGATGAAGCCAATCCCGAAGTAGCTGAGTATTGGTTAGAGGCCACTACTCAAATCTTGACTAAACAACTACCCTGTCCTGATGAGCACAACCTCGAATGTGCCATATCCCTGTTGGCAGATGAAGCTCTAAGCTGGTGGGAAACCACTACACTGACTGCTCATGTAGAAGCTGTAACTTGGAAACTCTTCCTGAAGGAATTCAAGAAGAAATACATCAGTGAACAGAACCGGATGAGTGCCAAAAATGTTTATTGTATCTCAAGCAAGGTTGCCGACCCATTGAATAGTACGTGAGTGATTTCTACAAGTATTGCAAGTACAGGTCAGAATACATCAAAATCGATGCTGATAAATGCTGGATGTTTATTGATGGACTGAATGATGAACTGAGTCCAATCTTCACTGCCCTGGGTATCAGTGACTTCCAGAATTTAGTAAAATAGGCTATTGCAACCGAGGCAAAGATGAAGGCCTCTGAGAAGTGTAAAAGTGGTAACTCCTGGAAAGACAAACAATCCAGAAATGATGACAAGCCTCATTGGCAGTCAAAGAAATCTAAGCACTCCAAAGATCACTCCTCGAATTACACTCCTGTTCAGAAAAGTAATTACGTACCGAGACCACAATCGGTAACCAAGCCTTCAGCCACGATCATCTCTGTTGATAGTACGGGGAATTCCCGTAAAGCTGCTCAATATCCTACTTGCAAGTTCTGTCAGAAGCACCACACCGGGCAATGCAGAACTCAACAGAATTTGTGTTTCTTATGTAGAGCCTCTGATCATTATATCTAGGATTGTCCTCATAATCCTAACAAGGTTCCAACTCGACCTCCTGCAAATGCTAGTTCAGCTGCATCTAATGGAAACAAGGGCCCGAGACAAGCTTAGTTCAGGAATCAAAGCAAAGGTAGAGGCCAACTTTCAGCACCTACACACCAGGAATCTCGAGCCCCTGCTTGAATCTACCACGTTCGTGGGAAAGAGGTAGAAGAAGCACCCGATGTTATAGCAGGTACTATTGAATTAAATTTAAGTCATGCATATGCTTTGATTGATTCGAGATCTACCCACTCTTTTATATGTTCTTTCGTGATTGCTAAGTTGAACTTAAAACCCGAATTTGTTAAAACTAGCCTTGTAGTTTCAAACCCTATAGGAGGAAATATGCTTATTAACTTTCTTTGCAAGCAATGCCCTATAAACATTCGAAATGTGCCTTTTCCCATGGACCTTTATGTCTTGCCTTCTTGTGAGTTCAATCTATTTTTAGGACTAGGTTGGTTAAGCAAACATGAAGCCTGGATAGATTGCCAATATAGGAGACTTTATCTCCAGGGTTTAGGAAAGGAATCAATCCTCCTAATTGATAGAAAACAGACCTCAATCTTTGCTGCCATGACTATGCAAGAAGAAAATGAATTCGGCTTACCTAGTATGAAAATTTTAACTGAATTCATTGATGTTTTTCCCGAGGAACTCCCTGGTCTCCCTCCAACCAGAGAAGTAGAGTTCGGGATCGATGTTCAACGTAGAACAACTCCGGTGTCCATCACACCCTATCGAATGGCACCTGTTGAATTGAAAGAACTTAAAAAGCAACTCCAAGAGATACAAGACAAAGGCTTTATTCGGCCTAGCTCATCTCCCTGGGGTGCTCCAGTCTTGTTCGTGAAGAAGATATACGGGACTATGAGACCCTGTATTGACTACAGACAATTGAACAAGCTTACTATCAAGAATCGGTATCCTCTCCCAAGGATAGAAGATCTCTTCAATCAACTCAAGGATGCTTTAGTATTCTTAAAGATCGATCTTCGATCGGGATACCATCAAATGAGGGAAAAAGAAAAAGATGTTCCCAAGAAAGCCTTTCGTACTCGATATGGCCATTTTGAATTCCTTGTAATGCTATTCAGGTTAACGAATGCTCCGGCTGCTTTCATGGACCTCATGAACCGTGTATTCAAGCCCTATCTTGACAAGTTCATGGTTATCTTCATCGATGACACCCTAGTGTATTCTCAGAATAAGGAAGAACATTCTGAACACCTTCAAATTGTTTTGCAAACTCTCCCATAACGTCAATTGTTCGCAAAGTTCTCTAAGTGTGAATTTTGGCTATCGAAAATCTCATTCCTTGGCCATGTCATCTCGGCAAAAGGAATTAAAGTAGACCCAAGCAAACTTCAATCCATCTTGAATTGGAGACCTGCGAGGAATATTGGTGAGGTCATAAGCTTTCTCAATTTAGCCGGGTATTATCAGTGTTTTGTCAAGGGATTTTCATCCGTTGCCGCAAGCTTGACTAAGCTAATCCGTAAAGACACGCCATTTGTTTGGTCGGAGAACCAACAACGAAGCTTCAATCAACTTGAACAAGCTCTGACTCATGCACCGGTTCTTATCCAACCAGAACCGGGTAAAGAATTCACTGTCTATAGTGATGCATCTCATTTAGGACTAGGATGTGTCCTAATGCAAGATGGAAAAGTGGTAGCTTACGCTTCAAGGCAACTAAAACCACACGAGTCAAACTACCCTACACACGATCTAGAATTGGCAGCTATTGTGTTTGCTCTCAAAATATGGAGACATTACTTGTACGGGGAGAAATGTAACCTGTTCACAGACCACAAGAGTCCCAAATACCTTTTGACTCATAAAGACTTGAATTTGAGGCAAAGAAGATGGCTAGAATTGCTTAAAGACTATGATTTGGTTATCGACTACCATCCGGGGAAAGCAACCGTGGTTGCTGATGCCCTTAGTCGTAGACCATACTCGGGTAAACCCCTAAATCTAAATTCCAGACAAATTCATTTGAATTTAATTTTACTTGGATTACAAGTAACCATTTGAATTGATCTTTCTTGTCTTGCAAGTAACCATTCGAAATCTTCCTTAATGATCTTGTTCTTTCGTTTGTAGCTTCCTTGGCTATCAATGCTCATTTATGTTTATCCAAAGGATGGAAATTCTTGTTTGAACTTCAAGTTCAATCTAGTCTAATCCTGAGAATCAAAGAACTCCAACAAATTGATCCAAATCTTTAGACGATCATATCCAAGCTAGACTCTGAGTCTAATTCTGACTTTTCTCTCAAGTCGAATGGACTCATCTATTTCAAGGATAGAGTATGTGTTCCTAACAATGAGGAACTAAAACACGAGATGCTACAAGAAGCTCATCAAAGCTCTTTCTCAATTAACCCGAGATCGGTTAAGATGTACAAGTATCGAAAGCCACTATACTGGTGGCCAGGCATGAAATCGGCTATCACAGACTTTGTATCGAAGTGCCTAACTTGTCAAAGGGTTAAAGCCGAACATCAAGTCCCTACTGGATTACTCCAACCAATCGAATTCCCTCAGTGGAAATAGGATCGGATTACAATGGATTTCGTTACTAGTTTTCCTTCCACTCCAAGAAATAATGATGTTGTACGGGTTATTGTTGATAGATTCATAAAGTCTACTCACTTCATCCCTACTTGAATGAACATGATCTTGGAAACCTTAGCCGAGCTATACATCCGTGAAGTGATTCGATTACATGGTGTACTGATAAGTGTTCAAAAGTACTATTTTTATTACCCTTTTTACTAGATGATATGGTAGTTGAAATTGATGACTAGATAAGCCCAATATGACATGGAGCAAAGTTAAATCCCAAAGGAGTTTGATTTCCATGAAGAGGTTAAAGAGAAATTAAATCCCAAGAAGATAGGAGAAGTTCTAGAAAGAATTTAAATATAATAAAGAATTATATTCTTTAAGGATATTTAATTCCAACTTAACTTCCTCCTCAAGAAGGATTTTGACCTAGCCATCTCCTATTTAAAGGATCAAGCCGTCAAAGAGAGTTGAGCAAGAAGAGAGAAATTGTGACAAAACTCCAAAGGAGCAAGAGAAGAGAAATTTCGACAACTCCAAAGGTTCAAGAAGGAAGAGATTTCGACAAGAGAGCAATGGGAGAGAGTTCAATTTCTTCTTCTTCTTCTTTGCTTCCATTAGATTCATGGTTTGGGGATTATTCTTTGTATGTCTTTTGAACCCAACCATGAACTAAATCTATTTGGCTAAGGTTATTGTGTCTTGTGGTTGTGAGAAACAATTGGATTTTGTTTAGGTAATAAGAGTTTGCACTTTTCTATTCAAGGTTTATTCATTCTTGGTTCTTATTTTTGTTTTGAAAGTGAATTGGGAGAGGATCTCGTAACTTCATCTATTTATCTAATATCGGGAGAGTTAGATTCAAGAAACGAATGAGTATGATCTTTATTCAATCTATTGATGGTGAAGATTAATCTAGCTTAGGAATAAGTTAAGGTTGTCAACGGCTAGAGTTTCAACTTAGGGATAAGAAGAAACCATTGAAGAACGCTCTGCCGAACCTTAAAGTTGCTGCACAGACGCCCAAGTAGTTGCCCAGCTAGTCGCCCAGGCAACCATCGATTAGTTGCCAAGGCAACCCCGCTGTGCAAGTTGCCAAGGCAACTGAGTTGCCCTTGCACACTTTTACCAAGACGATCCAATTGGCTATCACTCCACAACTCACGATAACCTGGCCTATTCCCTCTCTTTTGATTTCATACTCATTGGTTTATTGCTCTTAGTTTACTCGTTAATTAGAACTCCTATTATCAATTGCGTTTTTACTTTTCACAGTACAGTAACTTAAGCAAAGTGGCCCAAACTAATCACTGTGGAGACAATACTCGATACTCATATCACTTTATTACTTGCGACGTGTATACTTGCACAATTGCGTAGCACTTATTACACGCAACAAGTTTTTGGCGCCTTTGTCGGGGATTGGCAATTGGTGTTAGTTGTTTTTGTTACTGCATTTTTTCTTAGTTTTACTAACTTTTCTTTTTTGTTTTATCAAAAAAAAATTAGGTGCGCTACAAGTTAAGGGACATCAACATGTCGGGAAATAAAAGCTGATCTATTCAGGAGTTGATGTTGGAAGATATGAATCAATCCAATCAAGAGTTTCTTGCACCCTTTGATGATTACCTATACCAACCGAGAAAAGCCCAAAGAGCTTATACCGTGGAAAAATCTTGTGCTATGTGTGGAGAACATCGTGTGTTTGAAAATTGCCCTCACATTTTCGGTGCATATGACTACATGAAGGACCATAGAGGGAACCGGCAGCAGAATTCTTCATGGTATGGTCAAAAAGCTCAAAATTTTTTTTACCATAACAATTTTGTCGTAGCAATAGATATGCCATGGCAATGTAGTCCTTTTCAAGAGCATTCCAATTCCTTGGAGGAAACGTTGCTAGCTTCATTGGCTAGACTTGACGGATCAATTGAAGAGATTCGAGAGCTATCAAATTCCATGGATACGAGGATAGCTCAGTGGGATGCAACCTTAGGGGATTCAGAAGATCAATTGAGGAGATCCACATATGTCATGGATAACATGCACCAATAATTCATTCCTAGGGATACTGAAGTCCCAAGGCAAGAGGACAAGGAACAATGCAATGAAAGCTCTCCGATGTGTGAGGAACAACTAAAACCTCAAAGTTGAGAGTATGTTAGTGAGAAAGACTGCCCAACACATGATGAGCCTGAGCAACAAATTGCCTCGGCAATGATTGAGGAGCCTGAACAGAGCAATGCCGCGACAACACTCAGTGAAGCTGAGAACAACAATACTACAACAAATTCTAAGGAACCAGATGCCCAGAAGGTTACAACGTTGATGTTGAAGCAGGAATCTGTAGATTGCTCTCATCTACAGTTACCACGACAATTGCACGATCACATGCAAGATCAACGAGATGATAATACTTTGCCAATGGAATATGAGCAGGTAATGGTTAAACCTTTTGAATTCTTTAAAAACTCACATCGTCCATTGCAGGAATGTGGAAAGGAACCAATGTTGGTAGATTTGAAGCCATCGAAATCTCTACTCATAGAAATGTTTGAGAGGCCAAAAGAAAATGGTGTTTGGACTCGTGAAGCTTTTCAGAAAATTGGTTTTTGCCTTGACTTACAGCGAATTTTGGCAACTGATTGCCACGACAATTGGCTTGAGCAGCAATTGCCACGACAACAAAGGATACATCCAACCATGGTAGAAGTCGACAAGAATGAGGTAGTAGAATGGTTGGGAATGGATATAATTTTTCCTATTAATATATTTGTGCATTCGGGAATAGTAGCAAGGTGGAGGGCATGCATGGAATACAACGGAACACGAAAGAAAGACACCTCCACCATGGTAACACAGAGGGGAGTAGCTGGGAGCACATTGGCCCAATTCTTTTGGGGCAATATTGTCACTCGATGGAGGGTGTAGATGGACTATATGAAGTATTAGAAACGACTCTCCTCAAGTTTTCTCAAATATGCAGTAACATTAGAAGATGCATGATGGCACTCTTTTCAGACATGGTCGAAGACTTCCTTGAGATCTTCATGGATGATTTTTCCGTTTTCGATAATGACTTCGATAGTTACCTCGGCAATTTAGAGAATGTGTTGGCAAGATTTGAAGAAACCGATTTAGTCCTTAATTGGGAGAAGTGTCATCTTATGGTAGATGAAGGAATAGTGCTCAGCCACAAGATTTCATCCAAGGGGATTGAAGTAAACAAAGCCAAGGTGGACGTGATCGAGAGATTACCCCCACCAAGTTCGGTTAAAGGAATTCGAAGCTTTCTTGGACATGCAGGTCTTTACATGAGGTTCATTCATAATTTTTCTAAAATTACTAAACCCTTGTGCACTTTGCTTGAATAGGATAAAGTCTTCAATTGTGATGATTCTTGCGCCCAAGCATTCAAAACCCTAAAGGAAAAGCTTGCCTCATCACCAATTGTCGTTCCACCATATTGGACGATACCTTTTGAGCTCATGTGTGATGCAAGTGATTTTGCGGTAGGAGCAGTCCTAGGTCAACGCACAGGACAGGAAAGGAATAGAAAATCAAGTGGCCGATCACTTATCACGTCTAGAACGCAACAGGGAGAAGGACGCGAATTTAGAGATATGTTATGCATTCCCGGATGAGCAACTTTGTGTTGCCTCGGCAACCATGGGTGCGCATGCCTCGGCAACCCTCGACGCCTCTGTAGCCCTTAACTCGCACGCCTCATCAACCATGGATGCGCATGCCTCGGCAACCCTCGACGCCGCAGTAGCTCTTGACGCGCACGCCTCGGCAACCATGGATGAGCATGCCTCGGCAACCCTCGACGCCTCGGCAACTCCAGACGCGTACGCCTCGGCAACCATGGATGCGTATGCCTCGACAACTCTAGACACACACGACTCCGCAATCCTGGGAGCAGTCGCCACGGTAGCACATGCCTCAGCAATACCCTGGTAAGCGGATTTAGTTAATTTCCTTGTTTGTGGTATTTTACCTTATGGCCTTACTCACGAAGGGAAGAAGCGGTTATGCCATGATGCTAAGCATTACTTTTGGGATGAGCCTCTTTTGTTTAAACAATGTACAAATCAGGTCATACGCTGATGTATCCCTGAAGAAGAGTAGCAGAATATACTCCGGTAATGCCATTCTTGACCCGATAGAGGACATTTTGGAGGAACTCGTACCGCGGCCAAAGTTTTGCAATCCGGTTTGTATTGGCTAACATTGTACAAAGATGCCCAAGAGTTTTACAAGCAATGTGATCATTGCCATAGGACGGGCAATATCACCCACAAACCAATGGGCATGCAGAAATTTCCAACCGGGAATTGAAGGGTATACTCGAGAAAGTTGTAAATCCCTCTTTGAAGGATTGGTCAGCAAGACTAGATGACGCACTTTGGGCATATCGCACTGCATTCAAAACACCCTTAGGTTTGTCCCCTTTTAACTTGTCTATGGCAAAACATGCCATCTACCGGTGGAAATCGAACACAAGGCATATTGGGCAATCACGACCGTGAATATGGATTGGGAAAGTGCCGGGAAAAAGTGTTTGTTGGACCTCAACGAGATACAAGAATTCCATGCACTCGCCTATAACAATGCACGAATCTACAAGGAGAAAACAAAGCAATGGCATGACAAGAAACTATTGCCGCGGCAATTCATGCCAGGGCAACTACATGAAACGCATGGCATAAGTGTGAGGAAACGCACACCCCCAAACCTAAGATGTACATTGTCCTCAATGTATGAAAACAACACATATATACAATAAAAATAGAAAAAATGCATGATGTAACACCCATTCCCGGTCTGGTCGAGAATCGAGTCAGAGTATGCTACCGATGAACTAACGGTGATCGATACAATAATTTCATATAATAAGCGGTGATAACAGGCCCAACATTCAAGAACGAGTAACATAAAATTTCAATTAATCTATTCTGAGTCCATGATTATCCAATTAGGATGAAATTATAACATGTAAAAGTTTTAGGGACTAAAATGCAATTTTAGTATTTTAGTGGTTTTTTTTTCTAAAATTAACCTTGCTAAAATGAAATTCATCATACAAACAATGAGCGTACAATTTTTTTTACTATTCGGAGTTCGTTTAAGCCTTGCATTAATCAGTGACCATACTGTAAACAATACAAAATTGTGATCTTTATCTTTTAACAGAATTAACTACCACCGTACTGATACCCTTATGGCCGTATCGGTATGCTTTAACCTAATTCCCAAATTTCTAATTCAATTTGACAGACTCGTATCGGTATGATTGAGGGTCGTACCGATACATGTTGATCGCGTATAGATACACCTCGACCCCATATCGATACAATTTTTACACCCAAATTCCAGTAGCCAAAATCTGTACCTATATGCCTAGGCCGTATCGATACACCCCTTGTTCACCATAATTGACCAGACGAAATATGCAAGGCTGTATCAATACGTCATCAACCGTACCGATATGCCCTGCCCTTTAATGACAAATTTTTGCTGGTTTTTATTCAATTGAACCTATCAGCCAAGGTCCAAATGTAATGAAATTTTACCAGTAAATTTTAAGCAACATAAAATACTAGCATACCAAATTTCATGTTGATCTGAATCCACTTACTATGTTTTCACTTTTTAGAGCCAAATATGCATTAATCAGTGACCACATTATAAACAATACAAAACTGTGATCTTTATCTTTTAACAGAATTAATTGCCACCGTACTGATACCTTTATGGCCATATCAGTACACTTTAACCTAATTCCCAAATGCCTGATTCAATTTGACAGACCCGTATTGGTACGATTGAGGGTCGTACCGATACAGGTTGACCGCATTGACCGCGTGTCGATATGCCTTGACCCCGTACTGATGCCATTTTTACACCCAAATTCCAGTAGCCAAAATCCGTACCGATACGCCTAGGCCATATCGATACGCCCCTTGTTGACCATCGTTGACCTAACCAAATATGCAAGGCCGTATCGATACACCATCAACTGTACCAATACGCCCTGCCCTATAACGACAGATTCTTGCTGGTTTTTATTCAAGTTAACCTATCAACCAAGGTCCAAATTTAACGAAATTTTATCAGTGAGTTTTAGGAAACATAAACTACTAGCATACCAAATTTCCTGTTGATCTGAATACATTTACTATGTTTTCACTTTTCAGAGCTAAATATGCATTTTTAGTCACTTTTATGCCATTCCAAAAGGGGCATTAGGGCATTAAGCACTATTACACCACAAGCACACAATATACATATTAAAAGGACCTTGTATGACTCTTCTAAGTACTTTGCCACCCTACTAGGAGTTCATAGGTACAATATACATTACTTTGAACTTGCTTGTGACTTGTACAACGCAACAACTTTTCCGATCTCCGACGTTGATTCTCTTAACCTGAAATGGATGAAATGCAATGCATTAGGCATACTGTGCCTAGCAAGGTAGTCACAAATAACACTATGTCATGAAAATGCATTACAATTCATATCTTCTCGATAACAATGCAATAGATCCTTGGTAACAATGCAATGATCGTGTTCGATAACAATAAATCCATATTTCATCAATAACCCTTGGATCAATTCCAGATAATGGATATGTGAATTCCTTTGCCTCGCTAAATTAATGAATGGTCTAGTCCCTTTGCCTCGCCACTATGACCAATATTACAACACATCCCTCCGCTTTGCCAAATCAATATAAGTCGTAGCCCTAGGACCATAGTCGACCCGTACACTGAGCTCATGAATTCTATGGCATGCCGATTGTATCCAATGTCCTTCGAATCCAAGGTCCAGTGACAATATCGATAATTCATGTTCAATATCAATGGCCATATTCGATGTTCTTACCAATAAACAATAATCTTGTGTCTATGTTAAATGACAGTATCAATAAAAATGGCAATATCCAGTGGTTTCAATGACATCAATAATGGTAGAAGCTTAATTTACAATGTTTTGATAACAATAACGATGTTAACATCAATGACCAATGACAATGGCTACATCAATTCTATATCGATGCTATGTAAATATCCTATACTTTCATGGTTCAATGACAATGACGATGATAATGCTAATAACAATACTTAATGACAACAACGATAGCTATGTCCAATGTTCAATAACAAAGACGATGGCATTGACAATGCTCAATACTCGTTGCGATAACTTACCTATACTTACCATAATGTCCAATAGGTGATTCGATGCAATAATCCTTAACAACGAGGTTAACAATGACAATTCTATTAACGATGAAGTCAGGAAAGGCACCTAGCCTAATCCCGAGACTCTGACTACACTCACCTCGATATTCCGAAGAGATAATGAGTAGGATAATGTCTCTAGATCTTCAACTCAAAGACAATTGCATCCAATTCTAGATATGAGTAGGATAATTCATCTCGTGTGGCTTGAGCTCTCTCGATGCATATGCAATGACCTTGCCTTCTTTCATCAAAACACATCCTAACCCGAGATGCGATGCATCACTGTAAATTGTATAGTTCTTACCTAACTTGTGTTGGATTAAAATAGGTGCATGAGTCAAAACTTGTTTCAATTGGTCAAAGCTCCTTTCTTGTTCCGTAATCCAAACGAACGTGGCTTCCTTTCTCAATAACTTAGTCAAAGGGGCTTCTATCATAGAAAATCCCTTGACAAATCTCATATAGTAGCCCGCATGACCAAGGAAACTTCTTACTCTGCCAATGTTCTTCGGTGGATGCCAATCAAGAATGGCTTGAATCTTCTTCGGGTCCACATGGATGCTCGAAGCCAATACTACGTTCCCAAGGAAAGTAACTTCAGTGAGCCAAAACTCACATTTTGAGAACTTAGCGAATAATTTATTCTCACGAAGGGTTTGAAGCACAATACGGAGGTGATCACGATGCTCTATTGCATCCTTGGAATATATTAGGATGTCATCAATGAACACCACCACAAATTTGTCGAGATAGGGTCTAAAAACCCGATTCATTAGGTCCATGAAACTATTGGTACATTGGTTAGCCCAAATGGCATCACTAAGAATTCATAGTGACTATAACTTGTTCGAAAGGCAGTTTTAGGCACATCACATTCTTTAACTCTCATTTGATAATAGCCAAACTTTAAATCGATCTTGGAAAACAAGAAGGTTGGAAATACACATTTTGCTTGGGGCATTGGTACTTACTCTTTTTATTCCACCTGTGTGGTCGAGAATCTTCCCTAAACCTCTTTTAGGTCCTGCTAGTTCCACCCGACCTCAAGGTTTTTTGTGCAGCTTTAGTGGCCTTAACTCGGTTCACAAGATCTTGGAAATCGGTGATCCCTAAGGTAGTAAACATAGGGCGTAATTCATCACTAAGCCCAGCAATAAACATCATACACTTGTCTTCTTTCTTCTTGATGTACTCTGCACCATAACGACAGTACTTACAGAAATCATGTATGTACTATTCAATAGGTCGACCGCCTTACTTCAAATGGAGAAAGATGATGCGTATTTCTACGAGATAATACTCGCTAATGTACTTCTTTCAAAATTATTGAAGGAAGAACTCCCATGTGACTGATTCTTCGGGGACGGTAAGAATAATGGTCTCCCACCACTGCAATGCTTCATCAGCTGCCAATGCAAGGGTGCACTCCAGCTTGTGCTCAACCTTGCACTACAGTTGTTTGTTCAGGATCCTTAGTGTGTTGTCCATCCAATATTCCACAGTCTCAGGACTGTCATCATCCTGTCTGGTAACGGTGTAGGATTAGAGTGACACCAACTTATCAATAGGGGCTCGAGTATACTGGACAACTAGTGGGGTTGGTTGTACCACCGTCTCAGCCCACATTGATAACATGAATTGCTTGAACATGTCAGCCATGT
Organism: Hibiscus mutabilis; assembly: GCA_019671005.1. Classification (NCBI taxonomy): domain Eukaryota; kingdom Viridiplantae; phylum Streptophyta; class Magnoliopsida; order Malvales; family Malvaceae; genus Hibiscus; species Hibiscus mutabilis. The sequence continues at coordinate 44,426,064 of CM033714.1, forward strand.
TATGATAACATTTTTCCTGTGCATTAGGCACTACTGGCTCGGCATGCTGAGGTGGGGGATTAGGTGGATTCAGTGGGTCTCCCCCTCACTTCCTCGCCATGGGTCGAGGAGCCGGTGGCATGCTCGTGAATGTGAACCTCGTTTGTCTCAAACATATCTATAACATAAAAAGATCGAATTAGTCGACAAGTCACAATATACACAATGTACAACTCCTATATGGAAAAGTAACACAATAACAAATGCAATAAACTTCAATTTAGTCCTCAAATAGACTAAACTCTAGCTCTTATACCACAAATGTAAACCCCCTTCACGGCCTAGTCGAGAACCGGTCGGAGTATGCTATCGATGAACTAACGGTGATAGACATGATAATTTAATACAATAAGCGGTGATAACAGGCCCAACCTTCAGGAATGAGTAACATAAAATTTCAATTAATCTATTTTGAGTCCATGATTATTCAATTAGGACCAAATTATAACATGTATAAGTTTTAGGGACTTAACCACAGCTTTAGTATTTTAGTGGTCCTTTTCTGAAATTAACCTTGTCAAAATGAAACTCATCATACAAATAATGAGCGTACAAATTTTTATACTATTTGGAGTTCGTTTGCCCATTCAATTAAGCCTTGGATTAATCAGTGACCATATTGTAAACAATACAAAACTTTGACCTTTATCTTTTAACAAAATTAACTGTCACCGTACTGATACCCTTTATGGCCATATCAGTACACTTCAACATAATTCCCAAATGCCTGATTCAATTTGACAGACCCGTATTAGTACGGTTGAGGGTGGTACCGATACAGGTTGACCACGTTGACCGCGTGTCGATACGCCTCGACCCCGTACCGATGCCATTTTTACACCCAAATTCCAGTAGCCAAAATCTGTACCAATACGCCTAATCCGCATCAATACGCCCCTTGTTGACCATCGTTGACCTGACCAAATATGCAAGGCCGTATCGATACGCCATCAACCGTATTCTTGCTGGTTTTTATTCAATTTAACCTATCAACCAAGGTCCAAATGTAATGAAATTTTACCAGTAAGTTTTAAACAACATAAACTACTAGCATACCAAATTTCATGTTGATCTGAATTCATTTACTATGTTTTCACTTTTTAGAGCCAAATATGCATTTTTAGTCACTTTTATGCAATTCCAAAAGGGCCTTTAGCGCATTAAGCACTATTACACCACAAGCACAAAATATACATATTAAAAAGGCCTTGTATGACTCTTCTAAGTACTCTGCCACTCTACTAGGAGTTCATAGGTACGATATACATTACTTTGAACTTGCTTGTGACCTGTACAATGCAACAACTTCTCCGATGTCTGACATTGAATCTCTTAACCTAAAATGGATGAAATGCAATGCATTAGGCATACTTTCCCAAGTAAGGTAGTCACAAACAACACTATGTCATGGAAATGCATTAAAATTCATATATTTTCAATAACAATGCAATAGATCCATGGTAACAATCCAATGATCATGTGCAATAACAATAAATCCATATTTCATCAATAACCCTTGGATCGATTTTGGATAATGGATATGTGAATTCCTACGCCTTGCTAAATCAATGAATGGTCTAGTCCCTCTGCCTCGCCAATATGACCAATATCACAACACATCCCTCTGCTTCGCCGAATCAATATAAGTCATAGCCCTAAGACCGTAGTCGACCCGTACACTGAGCTCATGAATTCTATGTCATGCCAATTGTATCTAATGTCATTCGAATCCAAGGTCCAGTGATAATATCGATAATTCATGTTCAATATCAATAGCCATATTCGATGTTCTAACCAATAAACAATATTTTTGTGTCTATGTTAAATGACAATATTAATAACAATTTCAATGTCTAGTGGTTTCAATGACATCAATAATGGCCGATGCTTCATTTACAATGTTTCGATAACAATAATGATGTTAACATCAATGATCAATGACAATGGCTACATCAATGCTATATCAATGCTATTTCGATGCTATGTCAGTATCCAATACTTTTATGGTTCAATGTCAATGACGATGATAATGCTAATAACAATACTCAATGACAAAAACGATAGCTATGTGTGATGTTCAATAACAATGATGATGGCATTGACAATGCTCAATACTCGTGGCGATAACTTACCCATACTTACCATAATGTCTAATAGGTGATTCGATGCAATAATCCTTAATAACGAGGTTAACAATGACAATTCTATGAACGATGAAGTTGGGAAAGACACCTAGCCTAATCCCCAGACTCTAACTACACTCACCTCGATATTCCGAAGCTTTCAAGGCTCTCGAATAAAAATCCCCTTGTTCCTAGCTTTAGGTGAAGCCGATGGATGCTCTTTATCAATTCCTTGAGCTAGGAAATTAATAAGAGGGTGTTAGAAACAATACTACGATATCGTAATCAATATAACAATGCTAAAATCAACACCCAAACTTAAAATAGCTATTAGCTATTAAGATGACCATGGGTAGACAAACCCTAACTTGTGATTAAACTTAATATATCCATGGAATTCAATGATTGTTTGGGGATTATAGCTTACCCGATCGATAGATATGATTCAATAACAATAAATCGAAGAAAGGACAAGCTCGAAATCAAGCTCCAATAGAGGTGTTTGCTTAGGTGGAGAAGATGATAAAAGGGGTGTGCTTGTTTCTCATGTCTCGGGTAAGTTCTCTATCCCATTTTTCTTTTACTATTTTAACAAAATCTTAGGAGTTTTCCCTATGATGAAGCAACTTCATCAGATCACTCTACGGTGAGTGATTTTAATTTGAGGAGGGGCTAATTGCAAGGTTAGTCCCTCAACTCTTAGCAGACTATACTTGTACCCCCAAACTTCCAATTCTTACAATCTAGCCATTAAAAAGGTTTCCTATAACTCCAATAAGGTCTTTAAACAATAATTTGGCTCAATTAGAGTCCACTATCGATGTAATCGACCTTATGGTCAATATCAATACAATATTTGGAAATTTTTTATATAGGGTTTTTGATAACCGAAACCCAATTCTGACTAGGCCAAATTTTAGGGTGTTACACATGATCATGAAAAATGCAATGTAATGGACTGCAAAGGATTTTTGGAAAAGGAGGACTCCCATTCGATGCGACAATGGATGCTCTGAGGTCATGGAGAACTTCTTTAAGAAGCTTTGTCAGTTCTGAGGTGGCAGGGACAACGGTGGCAGCAGAGGAGACAAGTGCTGCAAGTCTGGCCGCAGCCTTGGCTTTTTTTGGACTCCTTCATCTTCAGACTCAGGAGGTGTGGTAGATTCAACACTTGGCAATCATTTTCAATCTTCTCATGCCAATCTTTTGTTGTGGCTGTTCGCCTGGCAACAAAAATCTTGCACTCACTCAAGAAAAACCTTTCAATGCAGCAAAGGAAAATGAAAATTAAAATAAAGGAAAAGATGAAACTAAAAAAACATCTATCCTAATATATACATGAATCGAACCATGACGATGATGATGATCACAGTAACTCATCCATGAGGATAACCTCCTTGGAATCCTTTTGAGTGCCATACAAATAGTGCTTCAAACAATTGTCGTTTACTTTGAAAATTGTTCTGTTTTCAAAACCTTGATACCCATTGCTCCATGAGCATATGGCTTCACAACTTCAAAGGGTCCCGACCATCTAGACTTGAGCTTTCCTAGAAACAACTTTAACCTCGATTTAAATAACAAAACACATTGGCCTACCTCAAATTGCCTTGGTAATATCCGTTTGTCATGCCAACGCTTTGTCCTTTCCTTGTAGAGTATGGCAATCTCGTAAGCATGTGTTCTGAATTCCTCCAATTCATTCAAGTCTAATAACATCTTTTCTCCAGCAACCCTCGATGCCATACGAAGTGTTTTGATTGCCCAATAAGCTCGGTGCTCCATCTCCACTAGTAAGTGGCATGCCTTCTCGAAAATAAGTCTAAATAGGGAGGTTCCCAAAGGAGTTTTAAAAGTAGTCATGTAAGCCCACAAGGAGTCATCTAGTCTCAAGGACTAGTCGTTCCTTGCTGGATTTATAGACTTTTGCACAATGTTCTTGATCTTTTTGTTGGAAATCTTCACTTGGCCATTCGTTTGGGGGTGATATGTTGTGGCAATGCTCTGTTAAATTCCATATTTACACAAAACTTTAAAGATTAGATTGCATTTAAAATGGGTACCCACGTCATGAATAATCACACTAGGGGCAGCAAATCGAGTAAAAATGTGTTTGTGCAAAAACTTGGCAATAGCCTTGGCATCGTCTGTCGGCAAAGCAACAGCTTCAACCCATTTTGAAATGTAGTCAACAACCACAAGGATGTATAGGTTACCAAATGATGGAGAAAAAGGACCCATAAAGTCTATACCTTATACATCAAACAAATCCACTGGCATAATGTTCTGGTGTGGCAACTGATGCCCGCCGAAAATGTTTTCGGTCCTCTGGCATTTGTCACATGCCTTGGCAAAGTTATGGGCATCATTGTATAGTGTGGGCTAAAAGAATCCTAACTGCAACACCTTGGCAGTAGTCTTCATCCCAGCAAAGTGACCTCCATATGGTGCGGCATGGCACAAATACAATATGTTATGTTGTTCATCCTCAGCACACACAGGTGGACCACTTGATCGGTACATTGTTTGAACAATATTGGCTCATCCCAATAGTATTGCCTAACTTCTTGCAGGAATCTTTTCTTGGCATTTTATGACAAGTCAGGAAATTCATCGCTAATAACTTTAGCCTTACCATCTTCAATGGGATGCTCTAAACGTGAAAGGTGGTTAGCTACTAAGTTTTCGCTGCCTTTCATGTCTTTGATCTCTAGGTCAAATTCATGAAGTAAGAGTGTCGATTGGATTAATCAGGTCTTGGCATCCTTCTTTTCCAAGAGATACTTCAATGCCGAATGATCTATATAAACCACAACTTGTTACCAACTAAATAAGATCTGAATTTATCAAAAGTAAATACAACTACAATAAATTCTTTCTCATTTGTGGAGTAACTAAGTTGTGCTTCATTCAAGGTTCTGCTGGCATAGTAGATGGAAGGGAAAACCATGCCATGCCACTGTCCCAAAACTGCTCCAACGACATAGTTACTAGCATTACACATGAGCTCAAATGGCTCATTCCAATCGGTGCTATGACTATGGGGGCATTAATCAATTTCTCCTTAAGTTCCATAAATGCTCTCAAACAAGAATAATCAAATGCAAAAGTGGCATTATGTTCTAACAACAAACATAAAGGTTTAGCAATTTTTGAAAAATCTTTAATAAAACGTCGGTAGAAATCAATATGTCCTAAAAAAAACTCCTTGTACCTTTTACACTTGTTGGAGGTAGCAATTGCTTGATTACCTCCACTTTTGCTCGATCGACATCTAATCCTCTCTCGGTTACCTTGTGCCCGAGAACAATGCCTTCCTTCACCATGCATTGACATTTTTCCCAGTTCAGTAGTAGGTTTGTCTCAATGCATCTCTTTAAGACTTGCTCCAAACTATGAATGCATTCCTCAAATGTTTTGCCAAACATTGAGAAATTATCCATGAATTCTTCCATAATGTGCTCTATCATATCAGAAAAAATGGACATCACGCAACGTTGGAATGTTGTCGGTCTATTACAAAGGCCGAATGGCTTCCTTGTAAAAGCAAACATCCAACAAGGGCACGTGAACGTGGTATTCTCTTGATCATCAGGGGTGATGGCAATCTGATTATAACCTGAATAACCATCCAAAAAACAATAGAAAGCTTTACCTGTCAACATGTCTAACATTTGGTTGATGAAAGGCAATGGGAAGTGGTCTTTCCTTGTGGCACTGTTGAGCCTTCTATAATCCATGCACACTCTCCATCCGGTATGGTCCTAGAGGGAATTAATTCAGCTTCACTATTTTGTACGACGGTCATGCCACCTTTCTTTGGCACGCATTGCACCGGGCTAACCCATGATCTATCGAAAATGGGATAAATGGTCCCGATATGAAGCCATTTTATGATCTCTTTCTTAACTACCTCTTTCATGCTCAGGTTTAGCCTTCTCTGACCTTCAATGGTCTTACCATGGTACTCCTCTAAAATGATTTTGTACATGCAAATGGTTGGGCTAATACCTTGGATGTCTACAAAGGTCCAACCCAACACTTGCTTATAATTTCTTAATATTTCTGGCAAACTCTTCTCATGATCATTAATGAGATCAGTGGCAATGATCACTGGCAGAGTTGAGTGTTTACCTAGATAAGCATACTTCAAGTGATTTAGCAGTGGCTTTAGCTCCAACTCTGGTGGTTCCTCAATTGATGGTTTAGGTTTTTTATCTATTTGTTTGCCAATAGTAGAGGCTCAAAATAACTTACATCTTCAGCCTCTAAGGCTGATTCCTCAGGTTCTTCAAACAATTTAGCTATGCCAACAAGCATGCTGACATCAAATTTGGTATCCTGGCCTAACTGTGTCATGTCCACAGTATAAATGTACTCCATCATCTCCTCAGCTTAACATTCATCAGGTTCATCTCTACATTTCAAAGCTTGAAATACATTAAAAATAACATGTTGGTCATTCAAATGCATTGTTATTTCCCCTTTATGAACATTAATAAGAGCCCTACCCGTGGCAAGGAATGGCCTGCTTAAAATAATCAGAACATTAACATAGGCCTCATAATCCAAAATGATAAAATCAGCTAGAAAGATAAATTTGTCTACCTTCACCAACATATCCTCAATCTTACCCTTGGGATGAGCATAGGATCGGTCTGCCAGCTAGAGTGCCATGGTGGTAGGTTTTGCTTCTATGCCATGCTTCCTGAAAACTGACATTGGCATCAAGTTGATGTTGGCTCCCAAGTCACACAATCCCTTGCCCATAAATTTGTTGCCAATTGTGCTGGGAATTGTGAAACTTCCCAAATCTTTCATCTTTGGTGGCAATCGGTTTAGGATCATGGCACCTCATCCCTTAGTGAGAGCGACAGTTTCAAAGTCTCCCAACTTTCTCCTTTTGGACATAATGTCCTTCACGAATTTTACATAGTTGGGCATTTGCTCAAGGGCTTCTACAAATGTAATGTTAATTTGCAATTGCTTAAGAGCTTCCAAGAACCGCTTAAATTGCTGGTCTTGTTTGTGCTTTTGAAGGCAGTTAATAAACATATGATGGCGTCTATTTTGACATCAATATGTTATTTAGCCTCAATCTGTCTGTCATCAATGTTGGCATCATGTTTGGTATCATTGTTGGCATCGGTTCCGGCACTGGTATTGGCATCATCTATTTTAATTTCCTCTTTCTCTACTTCTCTAGTCTTGTCTGCCGGCACTGGCTTTTTACTTTGGAAGTTAACTAGCTGATTGTCAGCCATCTCTGCCTTGTACTGCTTACCACTTCGAAGAGTTATGGCCTTGCGTTGCTCATTGTCTTTTTGCCGAGCATATTCAGTGTCACTTGGCAAGGCTCCTTGGGGTCGATTGTTTAGTGCATTGGCAAGTTGTCCAATTTGAATTTCCAAGTTTGTCACTGTTGCTGCAAACTCTAGAACGTGACATCTTTTTTTCTATGTAATCATTGGGAGGACCTCCTTGGTTGAATCTCTGCCCTTGCTGGTAATTGTTTTGAGCTCTTTGTGGTGTATCATTTTGATAAAACGCTGGCATGGCATTGCCATTGAATACTGGCATGACATTGTTATTTTGCGTATGGGCATTTTGGTATTGTTCATAGTGATGGTTACCACATTGATTTCCCAAAGCTAAGTTAGGGTGCTGTCTCTAACATGCAATATAAGTATTGGAGTTAGGTTTATAGTAACGATTAGCATTGCCAACAAAATTTACCGATTCAGGATTGGTAGGGCATTTTTCCACATGATGATTCTCTCCACAGATGTATATAAGGGGTCTAATGCTTTAACTTCTTGAGACTCCTTGTTTTTCTGCAACGATCTCACCATGGTGGTGAGGTTGGAAATCTCGGCATGAATGGATGTTAGTTTATCAACCTTCAATTTCCCACCAACTTTGGTTCCTGTCCTGAGTCTGGCAATAGGATATTCAAAGTTATTAATTGCAATTATTTCAAGAATATTAATGGACTCTTAATACTTCTTATCTAGAAAGGAACTGGCTACTGAAGCATCCACAATAGTCCTTGTTTGTGCATTCAATCCGTTGTAGAATGTTTGAATTTGGGTCCAATTCGAGAATCCGTGTATAGGACTCCTTCTCAACAAATCTTTAAATCTCTCCTAGGCATCATATAATGTTTCATCATCGGCCTGCCTGAATGTAATAATCTCACCCCGTAGCTTTGCAATGAGTGTTGGCGACTGAAATTGTGTCAAGAACTTCTGGCATAGGTCTGCCCGTTAAGTGGTTGAGTCAGGTGGAAAAGAATTGAGCCAAGCCTTGGGTCTATCTTGCAAGGAAAAAATGAATAACCTCAACTTCACAGTGTCTCCAAATACTCTAGTTTGTTGGAATAATTAGCAAATCTCCATGAACTGTTTCAAATGTTGCCTAGGATCTCTAGTAAGTGCTCCATCAAATTGAACTATAATCAAAAGAGTTTGAATCATTATCGGCTTAAGTTCAAAATTTGGTTCATTTACCTCTGTGACAACAAGTCCTGGCATTAAATTGTCAATGTTTGGTGCCGAATATTCTCTAATAGGTCTCTCTTCATCAACAATTGGGACAACAGGTGGTGGTTGCATCTCAATGTTATTTACATTGCCTTCATTGTTCGCCACACCATTCCCTCGATTACCTTGATTATTCATATCTCGGAATCCTCTCTTTAACCTCATCATGGTTCTCTCAATTTCCAGATCGTATGGCCACTCATCCACTATAGGGTGGCTTTTGGTCATACACCGAGTAAAAAAACAAAATTAAAATAAAAGTAAAAGAAAGACAAGTAAAAACTTAAAAACAATCAACTATATTGCAAACCCCGACAACGGCGCCAAAAACTTGTAGACCCTCTAGAAGAAGTGTGTTATGAATGCTAGCAAAAGGGGCAAAATGTATGTATTAGTGAAATAGTGCCAAGATGAGTCTTTTGCGTGTAAGTATACACGGTCTGCAAGTAATACATCAATTAAGCTGAGTATTGATCCCACAGAGATTGACTTGGAATTCGATTGTTTGATTGTTACTTGCCTTGGAAGAAAAGATGATTTGTTTTTGAATTGATTTTGACACTAAATAAAAGAAAAGTAATAAAAGTATAATAATGTGAAGATGTTGGCAAGGAGAGTGTTTTAATGAATGATGAGCGTTGGCAGGAGTGCTTGGTTTTCACGCTATTCATGTCCTGCCAGCCTTAAATGTCAATCTATCTTGCCATTGTTTGCCGAGCATATTCAAAATTAGCAAAGCCTCTCTCAATGGTCATTACCCTATGTCGATCATATAGAACCCCTATATCTCTATAGTGCATGTTTCTAAATAAACCTGTTTGATTAAGAACCAATCTATACTCATAAGGGGTAGATATCACTTCCGAAGTAAGTTCATCTACTTGAACGACTTCTCTCGAAGCTTCTCTCCTTAGTATTCAAAAACTCAATCGTTGCCACCCCAAGTCTGTTAAGATATTGAGGAGCAATAGGCCAACAGGGCCAGCTCTAGCTTGGCAGAGTATTTAGGAAAAATTAAAGTATTCCAAATGGAAAAACTTTGCCGAAATAGATTTATCGTTAAAGAAACTAAGGCATAAAATCAATGTTTAAACCAAACATCACCCAACCAACTTAAGAAAATTAGTTCATGGTTGGGTTTCCATCAAAAAACCAAAATCGTTTAACATCATCAAATAATAACAAAATAAACTAAGACGGTGTGTAAGAAGGCAACATTTTCTCAATTTGATCTCCAATGTGTCGCCTCTTATGTGATGGCTTGATATCATTTATATAGGCATGCGTGGTAAACCCTAGGATAAGCCTTAGTGTTTGAATTTGGGTAGGCTAAGGCTTGTGATCATCTTAGACGCACTTTGCATCCTAGGGCTGACATCATGTTGACTAGGGCTGATGTCATCTTGACTAGGACTGACGTCATCTTGACTAGGGCTAATGTTATTAGTCTTTGATCTTTCGCTAGCCGAGCTCATTATCGTTCAGTCAATTTGTGCCAGACCAGCTTGACATCTGATTTTTTACCCATCCTATTTTTTCTAAATTTGATCAAGCGCTATTTTTCTTCAGTCTGATCTAGTCCTATTTTTTCGGGCTGGTATTGCCAAGGGTCCTTGGAAAAACTCTTCTGGCAACGAATTGCCAAGGATGCTTGGCGTTGGTCTTCTAATCCTCTTGCTTCCTGCTCTTGCGCTGCTCTGCCATAGCTGTTCTACTCTGCCAAGGCTGTAATGATGCCAACAAACAACCCTTCACACTGGCAAAGTACAAAAATTCCCTATTTCCTAACTCCTTATACAAATGCACGAATTTAACAACTAAATGTACTTAAAGGGCTAGCAAAGGCTTGTAAAATAAGCCTACAAATAGTACTTTTGAGAAGTTAATAGTGGGTTCTAGAGAATTAATGGCATCGGTACGAGTGTAGGGGGTATCGAAATGGGTTTTGGTCAAATTCAACGTTAGTCAACCCGTATTGATATCGATCAAGATGAATCTGTACGAGTTATTGAGTTGCTAGGGATGGCTTATCATCTTTGCATGTTGCATTGATACGAAGTTGGACAATTTCATCTAGAGTTCAACTCCATGCACACCCGTACCAATATGACATCATGACATTTTAGTACGGTGTCTGTTAAATCAGTTAGTGGTTGATGAACACAATTTTGCATTATTTACAGAATGGTCACTAAATCTTGACAAGCCTAATTGGATGGGTAAATAGCATTGGATGAAAATGAAAATTTATGGTCTCACTGTTATTGTATTGAATTTCATTATGGTGCAATTAATGGCACTAAAGGACCTTTAAATTACCGAATTTATAGTTTAGTCCCTAAAACTCATAGTAATTAAGAATCAACCCTAATTGCTTAATTATTATTTCTTGTTATATAAATTGGGCTAAATCTATTGTTTAATAAGGTTTAAAAAGCATTACATTTTTAGATGGAAATCATGAGATTGCATGGAGTTCTAAGGACTATTGTATCCAACCGAGATGTGAAGTTCTTAAGCCATTTTTGGAAGACACTATAGAGCAAGATTGGAACCAAGTTGCTATTTTCCATAACTTGTCATCCGCAAATAGATGGTCAAGCTGAAATGGTGAACCGGGTATTGTCCATGTTGATAAGGACAATAATCAAAAAGAATTTGAGGACTTGGGAGGAAAGCTTGCCACACATGGAGTTTGCTTACAACCGGTCCATACATTCTGCCACAAAAATGTCGCCATTTGAAGTAGTGTATGGTTTCAATCCCTTAACTCCATTAATTTGTTACCTTTGCCTGCTGAACACATTGTGGATAAAGATGGAAGAAATAAAATTGAATTTGTCAAGAAGCTCCATCAACAAGTGCGGGATAATATTGAGAAAAGAACGAAACAATACGAGCAGCAAGCTAACAAAGGCCGAAAGCGAGTTACCTTTGAACCCGGAGATTGGGTTTGGTTGTATGTGAGAAAGGAAAGGTTTCCAGCCCAACGCAAATCAAAATTGATGCCTAGAGGGGATGGTCATTTTCAAGTGATCAAGCGTGTCAATGACAATGCCTACCAACTAGACCTCCCAGGTGAGTATAATGTCAGTGCAACTTTCAATGTAGCTGATTTATCTCCTTTTGATGTAGGTGATGATTTGGGGACAAATCATTTTCAAGAGGGAGGGACTGATGTGATCACAACTAGCAAAGACCCGGAGGAATTTCCTAGTGGGCCTATGACTCGTGCTAGGGCCAAGAAGTTCCGAGAAGCTATGGGAATTTGTTTAGTCAAAGCTTGAAGTTGAAGGAGGAAACACCAGCTTTGATTGAACAATACAACATTCTACTTGTGCATGATTTTGCATGAGTTTCTCTAAGTCTTTTATATTTAATTTCAGCATATGCGCATGAATAAATTAGTCTTTGTGTTCATTTAAACATTCTGATTCATTTAAGCTTGTTAATTTAATTAATGCGTGTCAGTTCATTAATGCATAATAGTTTACTTCAAGCATGTTAGTTTTCTTATGTTTGTGTATTCATTTAGTGTATGAGTTATTTAATTAAACTAGTTCATTCAATGTAACAAGTTCTATTAATTTAACTAACTCATTAAAACTATTTTGGCATTTGCTTTCTTTTTAATAAATAAGTTGTTTCTAAAGGATGGTTTAATGTGTTTCAGTTAAGGTCTAAGCATGGATAGATGGCTGGTCACGTTTACCCAAGTTGACAAAGTATTCAAGAGGATTTACACCACTTGAAGACACTTGAAAGAGGGTTGTCGGTTTCAGCAAGGTTTCAAGGCATTTCAAGAGAGCCTTTACAACACTTAAAGGTTGCCGGTTACAAGAAAATTACAAGGCATTCAAGAGCTCTTAAAACACCACTTAAAGAGTTACTTTATCATCCCTTAAAGCAGACCAATTCTGAACTCAAAGAAAACACACAATTAAAGCTTCTTTATCATCTTTTAAAGGAGAATGAATGACACTCCACCAAGCTTGGCAGCTCAAGGGTTTCTTCTATAGTGACGATATGTATGTCAACATTCATCCTAAAAATGTCCACATTTATCCTTCAACACCAAGCTTTTCGACTGCCCATTGGAGATGGGATAATCGACACTTTATTAGGCCTTTCACACTAGCATGATGAGTTTTATATCTTTGTCTATCTCATTCAATTTGCTGTTGCCTTACACCTATAAATAGGCACCCAATTTCTCTTGTAAAAACAACTTTTGGCTTATATTATACTTTAGAGTGTTTCTCTTTCAAAGTTCTTGTTGAACTTTATCAGCTTACAAGATTGTTCTTGTGGCATTTTTTTCCCTTCCATTTTCATTATATTGTTGGTTCCTAGTTTCTATAACTAGTGGGTCACAATCTGTATACCCTTCTACCCAATACACGGATAAGAACTCTTAAGGAACAGGTCTACACTATTTAGTGTTGGTTCCTCCTTTGTTCATACCTCACCACTTGTTGCATTTTTTGTTTCCCTACACCTATTGTCCACACAACCAATTTAAAAAGCTTACTTGAATCACGATCGGGCAAACTTGGATAACAATTCATCCATCATACAACCGGATTCGTATCAGTATATATTCATGCATTTAGTTAGCAGAATCATGCATTTGTATTAAGGAGTTAAGGAACGTTTCTTTTGCCAGAGTAAAGATGTATTTCTTTGTTGTGGTGTGGAGGACATGTAAGGAGCAAGAGTAGGACAAGAGCAGTTGGAAAATAGAGCAAAAGACAATAAGAGAAATGCTGAGCACTGTTGGCAAATGTGAGACGAGAATTGATAAGCTGGGTTGGCAAAAGAAGGGTGGCCGATATCTGGTCAGTTGGTCGTTGGTCTAAGAGTCCAGTCAGCCCTAATTTTCAAACTAGCAGATAAGTGAATAAGAAGATAATGCGCTTTATCTTATGTGCGTAACAAACTTTTAAACTCAAAACCCAAAACTAGGGTTTTCTAAGAGTGCCTATTTAAAGGAATCCCAATGATCGACTCAAAAAAGAAGGTTGCACTATGGTGAAGGAGGGAAAATGTGGTTCGACAAGGCTAAAACTAAGAACTTTGGATCCATTGAAGGTTTGCATCGCCGAATCTCCTTTTTTATCCATTTCTCTTTATTTTAATTCTATTTTTGTGATGCTTTTATTTAAAAATGATATGGTGTTGATGGTTCCCCCAACCATGGACTAATTTTCTTAAGTCGGTGGGGGATATTATTGTGATGAACGCTCAACTATTTTTTAGCTTTTAATAATTAAATGCCTTGGCATTTTTGTCTATCTTGCTAGTGATTAATTTTCTTCAATTGTTTGTCGTACGATAGTTGGCATTGCATGCCTATTATTTCTTCATATCTTAACAAACTTAGGAGATAACAATTAATTGCCAGGCACTATGGTTAGAAATTTTGACAGAAGATGTTCAAGTAGATGAGCTTACTTCGGGAGTGAATCTACCCCTTAGTAGTAAACATTAAAACTTTATCAAGTTAATTATTGAAAAAACATCACTATAGACATATAAGAGTTAATCGTAATTAACTTATGGTATTGTTATCGACGAAGGCAATACTAATTAAAATCTTCTCAGCAATAAAAACCAAGGCTGAAAGTTTTTAAGTGATAGCATAGCTAGCGTGAAAACCAAGCATCCCTTGCCAACGCACTACATCCAACTGAATACATTTGTTTGACAAACTGTTTAAATTTTCATTACATTTTTCCGTAGTCTTCTTAAACCAAAATCTAAAATCCAAATCAAATCATTTGTACCTTTCACAAGTAAAATTGTGGCATATAATTCCTGGACAATCCATATGGATACGATACTCAGCTTACTGTTGTATCACTTACTGGCCGTGAATACTTGCACGCAAAAAGACCTAAACTTGGCATTATTTACTGGCATATTTAAACTCGTTTATCAATAAGTTGCCAAGCGTTAAATAGTCGAGAGAGAAATAGGCTTTATTGCCATTATTCTCTTTGTTATTGCCACCACATTAAAACATTTACACTCCTTTTTATATGGCCATTGCAACAACCATTGCACCCACAACTACCACTCTTACAGTATTGTGGTGTAGTCACATAAGTATAAACATAATTCACCATCCTCGTGGGATCGATATTCAAAAAAGATTTCCTTGTTTCCATTCTTGCATTGATAGTGTAGCTTGCACTAAAAGTGTGTCATTTTTACACTGATCAAGTTTTGGCACCGTTTTTGGGGATGCATTATTATGTCCTTATATTTTCTGTTTGCAACTCTATTTTCTTTATTTAAGTTTGTACTTGTTTCTAATTGTTTTATTTTTCCTTTTCCTTTTCTTTTTATTACTTTGATCAGGTGTTGTAAGACCATAAGTGTTACTACACAACTCTTCGTACCATATCCAAAAGTTGAGAGATATTTTCGAAGAAGGATTCGTGAAAATAGTGGAATGGACCAGACAACAATGAGGGAATTCCTCATGCTCAAGAAAACCAACCACTACACCCACCAACCCATAATAGAATAATCTGCGAGGTTGTTGTTCCCTAGTTGGATGGTAACTTTGAGTTGAAGCTGGTTACATCCCAAATGCTCAACTCCAATTGGCAGTATGCGGGGTTACCACATGAAGATGCTCGAGAGCATCTTCAATCTTTTTTTTAATTTGTGCTTCATTTAGCCAGCAAGGCATTCCTGATGATGCGTTGCAAGTGCAATTGTTTCCCTATTTATTGCAGGGTAGAGCTCGCACTTGGTTTAGAGGATTACCTGCCAGCTCTATTACATCATGGAATGATCTTGTAACACAATTTGTTTTACACTTTAATCCATTAACAATGAATTCGCGCCTGAGGAATGACATTAAAGCCTACTACCAGTTGCAAAGATGTCCAAACCACGACATTCAACATGAAATTAAGATTGAGATATTTTATAATGGGTTGAATGCAGCCACAAGACATCTTGCGATGGTTCGTCTAATAATCTCTTACTTGATTGTACCTACAATGCTGTTGTTGGTGTATTCGATCAATTTGCTCAAAATGATTCACAATATCCTATCTCAAGGGCTGCATCAGCAAGGCTGAACCGGGAGTGTTTGATCTTGATAATCTTTCTTCTCTAAAGGCTTAGATTTCTACTTTGGTGAACAAAATCAAGAATATAGAGGGGACAAGTTAAGTTGCTCCTATCCAGCTAGCTAAACAAATAACCACTCATGTATTTTCCTATGATGTTTGTGGTAGAAACCATAGTTTTGAGGATTTCCCACAACATGTAGAAAATGCATGTTTTCTTACCAACATGCGAGGCAACAACATGAGTACATATTACGACACAAATAACCGAGGGTCTTGGGGTAACTCTAATTCTGCACAACAACATCAGTTCACGCCGCAGATTTCATTGCAGCCACAACAAAATTGGATGAAACCACAACATATTGCATCACAATCTCAACAATCACAATTTGGTATGCCATCACAATTTGTAGCACCATCTCAAGCTCAATCTCAGATGAGTCACTATGCCTCATCAGGTATCTCTAATCCATTTACTCTTTTTGAAGGGATGATATGTGATCACTTGTCTGGCACTGAAGCTATAGTGCATGGTCACTCTTTATCAATACGCACTTTAGAAGCTCAATTGGGACAATTAGTTGCTGATTTGAATCCTAGACAGCAAGTTGCACTACCTAGTAACACTGAGAGTCCGGTGAACAAGGGTAAAGAGTATTGCAAGGCTATTATTTTATGCAATGGCAAACAAACTACTAACTCGATGCAACAAGTACCCATGTCTACCCATGAATGAGGATAGTCATGTATACCTAGTCATACAATAAAGGATGGACAGAATGAAGATGAGTACAGTAATATCCCTCCTATTATTACTCTTGTTCCATCTTATTTGCAATCGACATTGTCGCCACAACTTCCAGTGTCGGTGCAGTAATCAGATAACCCATCTCCACCTTTTCCTCAACGGTTTAAGAATGTTGAGTTGGATAATCAATTTCAATTCTTTCATGATACTTTGCAACAACTTACAATTCAAATTCCTTTGATTGATGCCCTTACACAGATTCTAAGCTACACAAAGTTGATGAAGGATAATGTAACATCCCTAACCGGCCTGGTCGGGAACTAGGTCGGAGAATGCTACCGGTGAACAAAATGATGATCGTTGCGATAAAATTCTAGCAATGCATAACTCTTAATCATTATTATACCTTTCAATCATTACCCATTATCAATATTAGCTTGATTTATCCAAAGGGAACCAATAATTCATCAATTAGAACAAATTCATAATTTTTGCAAGTTTTAGGGACTAAACTGTAAATCTGGTAATTTAGAGGTCCTTTTTTGTAATTAACAATAGCACAATGAAATTCAATTTAGTAACAGTAAGCTTGTGTTAGAATCAATATAGCGATATCAAAATCAATATCTAAACTCAAAATATTCAATATCTATGAATTATCCATGGATAGCAAAACCGAGCTTGAGATTACTCTCAAATACTCCATATATTTCAATGATTGTTTGGGGAATTTAACTTACCTGATCGGTAGGAACGTTTCAATAATGATAAACTGAAGAAAAACTAAGCTTGAACTTAGGCTCTAAGGGAGGTGTGAGCTTAGATGAAGATGATGACCATGGAGATGCTTGCTTCTTTAGGAAGTCGGGTAAGATTTTCCACTCTTCCTTTCATTCTTTTAATTCTAATGAACCGATAGCTTTCCATCATATGAAGAAAGCTCATCAAATTAGCCCAAGTGTGGGTGATTAATATTTGAAGAGGGTATATTGCAAGGTTAGTCCCTCAACTCTCAATTATTCAAACTTGCACCCCAAACTTTCAATTTCTATAATTTAGCCACTAAACAGGTTTTCAATACTTTCAATAAATTCCTTAAACAATAATTTGACTCAATTGGAGTCCAATATCAATACAATTAACCTCGCGGTCAAAGTTAATACATTATTTTGACAATTTTGATGTATGGTTTCTGATCACCGGAACTGGAATCCAACTAGACCGGTTTTTGGGGTGTTACAACTTCCCCCTCTTAAGAAAAATTTGTCCTCAAATTTTACCTGGATCAAAAAGATGAAGATATTGCTTTCGTATTGTTTCCTTAGCGGTGTGGCTCTCCCAGAGCACTTTAACCAATGGAATAGTCATGTTACAAAGTCTCTTGACTTCCCTTGCAAGAATCTGAACTGGCTCTTCCTCGTAGGATAAGTTTGTTTGAATTTCCAAAGATTTAGGCTCAATAATGTGTGAAAGATCATAATGATACTTCCGAAACATGGATACATGAAATACATCGTGGATTTTGCTCAATTTTGTGGGCAATAATAAGCCATAGGGCCGACTCTTTCAATTACCTCGAATGGTCCAATGAATCGGGGACTCAATTTCTCTTTCTTGCAAAACCTCAGAACATTATTCTATGGCAAGACTTTAAGAAAAGCTTTCTCACCAACTTCATATTGTATATCCCTTCCCTTGAGATCATCATAGGCCTTTTGTAGGTCAAAGGCAACTTTTAATAAATCATGGATGGCGGTAATCCATTCCTCAATTTCTCGAAGTAAGTCAAGGCCCAACACCTTTGCTTCACTGAGTTCAGACCAACACAATGGAGTTCTGCATCGTCTCCCACATAGGGCTTCATATAGTCTCGTCTTAAGGGAAGCTTGTTAACTGTTGTTATAGGCAAACTCGATAAGAGGTAGGGATTTCACCCCAAGAGCTTCCAAAACTGATGATGCATGCTCGAAGCATGTCTTCCAAAATCTGTGAAGAAGGATTCAATAACGGTACATTTCATTGATGGTTCAAAGGAAAGTACTTGTGATAGTTACGTAAATTACGCTTTCCGACTAGCCATCAAACTGAGGTTGGAAAGCGGTGCTAAGATTAAATCTGGTACCCAGAGCTCCTTGCAATGACTTCCAAAATCGAGATGCAAATCATGGATCTCGATCTGAAATAATAGACTGAGGCACTTCGTGGAGTCAAACAACTTCCTTGATGTACAAGTCAGCTAATTTAGGAAGACCGTAGTCCATCCGAATTGGTAAGAAATGTGCTAACTTAGTGAAACGGTCCTTGTTTGTCCAAATGGCATCGTGCTTAGTTGGGGTTAGGGGCAGACCACTAACAAAATTCATAGTGATCTTCTCTTACTTCCATTGTGGAAGATCGATGGGTTGCAACAAGCCGATGGGAACACGATGCTCAGCTTTAACATGTTGGCACGTAAAGCACTTAGATACGATTCAACTATGCCATGTTTCATGCCCGACCACCAGTAAAGCTCTCACAAGTTTTTGTACTTCTTTAACAACCCCGGGTGAATAGAGAAAGAACTCGAATATGCTTCCCTGAGGATATCGGTGCGAAAAGATTCATCATTGGGTATACAGACCGGATCACGAAATCATAAAAGCCTTTCAGAATTTATTCTGAAGTCAGTGTTATCTTACAACTTAGAGACGATGGGTTGAAGTTTAGGATCTTGTTTTTGCAATACTTGAATTCTCGATATGATGGTAGACTGAACTTGAAGTTCAGTACGAGAAAACAATGCTTCTGAAGACGGAAGTGAGCATTGATAGCTTGAGGAGATACAATACGAGAACTTTACAATGGGTCGATGCACTAATCAACACTTTAAACTTAATTTTCAATAACGATACTTACCAGGTAGAGGTTTGTGGCTGAGTGTATCAGCCACAACATTGGCCTTGCCCAGGTGGTAGTCAATGACAAGATCGTAATCCTTGAGGAGTTTCATCCATCTCTGTTGTCGAAGATTTAACTCCTTTTGTGATAAGAGGTACTTGAGGCGTTTATGATCGGTAAAGAGGTAACACTTCTCTCCATAGAGATAATGCCTCAAAATTTTCATTGCAAAGACAACTGCAGCCAGCTCTAGATCATAGGTAGGGTAATTCATTTCATGTGGCTTTAGTTGTTTGGAAGCATAACCAATGATTTTGCCTTCTTGCATCAATACCCATCCTAACCTGAGATGGGAAGCATCACTATAGACAATATAGTCCTTCCAAAACTCCAGTTGGGTTAGGACCGGTGCATGAGTCAAAACTTGTTTCAATCGATCGAAGCTTTTTTGCTATTCCTCGGTCCAAACAAACGGAGTTTCTTTTCTTAACAAATTAGTCAATGGGGCTGCTAACATAGAAAATCCTTTGATGAATCTCTTATAATAGCCCATAAGACCAAGGAAACTTCTTACCTCGCCAATTTGCCGATATAATGTGCTTCAAACTTCTTACCTCACCAATTTGACGAAATTAGTCAGTGGATGCCAATCAAGGATGGCTTGAATCTTCTTCGGGTCTACTTGAATGCTCGAAGCCGATATAATGTACCCAAGGGAGGTGACTTTGGTGAGCCAGAACTCACATTTAGAAAACTTGGCATTAACTATTTCTCTCAAAGAGTTTGAAGCACAATGTGAAGGTGGTCTCGATGTTCAGCAGGGTTCTTGGAGCATATTGAGATATCATCAATAAACACCACCACGAATTTATCAAGGTAAGAATAAAAAACTCGATTCATTAGGTCCACGAAAGTTGTCGGTGCATTGGTTAACCCAAATGGCATGACCAAGAATTTGTAGTGATTGTATCTAGTACAGAAGATAGTTTTAGGCACATCACACTCTTTAACTCTCATTTGGTAATATCCATACCTCAAATCGATCTTAGAAAACACAATGACATCCTTAAGCTAATCAAATAGGTCATCAATCCTTGGCAATGGGTATTTGTTCTAGATGGACACATTGTTTAACTGCAGGTAATCGATGCACAGCCTCATGAACCATCCTTCTTCTTCACAAGGAAAACCGGAGCTCCCCAAGGTGAGGAACTCGGTTGAATAAATCCTTTATCAAGCAAGTCTTGAATCCAAGCTTTCATTTCGTTTAGCTCAACGACTGCCATTCGACAGGGTGTAATGGAAACTAGATCATTTCCAGGCTGCACTTTGATATTGAATTCAACCTCACGGGTTGGTGGTAAGCCCAAAAGTTCATCAGGGAAGACATCGGGAAATTCACACACAATATCAATATCTTGTAGTAGAGGTTCATCCTTGGCTTCCAATGTCAAAGCTTACAAGGAAGGATTCCTTGAACTCATCAACACGGTGCGCTTCTTGCCAAGGCCTCGGAGATACAATTTTCTCTTACTACAATCTACCCACGCTTTATGTTCACTGAGCCTGGCTAAACCCAATATAACATCAAACTCATGGATTAGTAAAGCCAATAGCGTGGCCACAATAGGAATCCCTTGAATCACTAAGGGACAATTCTTACATACAAGGCTTATGGTGACACAATCACCTACTGGATTGGTTATGGTGACCCTCGGTGCTATGGGCTTAGAAGATAATCTATGTTTCTTAACTAGTACGGTACTTATGAAGGAATGAGTAGAACTAGGGTCAATCGATGCATATAAAGAATGAGAGTACAGTTCAATGACACGTGTGATGACATCAGGATCATCTTCCTCCTCCCTGCTCTTAACATGATACATCTGAGCATAAGCCTTGGATTCTTGCTTACTCAGCACCTTGCCAAAGCCACTAGGTCTCCCTTTAGCTCCTGATGAACCCTGCCTTGACCCTTTCCCTCGGAAGGACTAAGTAGGGGTTGCATTACTTATCGGTGAAGCAGTAGGCTTGGTGGCACCAAGAGGGCAATCATGGATGAAATGACCTTGTTCTCCACAATAGAAGCATGCTCCAGTCTGCTTACGACACTGACTCGCTGGATATCGTTTCTGGTAGTATTTGCAAAATTGATTATGTGAACATCATTTGGAGCCTCTAGAGCTTTCAACTAAGGCTAACTTGATAGAAGATTGCGTTATGGTCTGAGGCCTCTTGATGTTCCAGTACGAGAAAGCTGAGGGTAAGCATTCTACTTAGTGCCTTGATACTTGCTCTTCTTGTTCAACTTGGGAGGTCGAGAATCATCTCTTAATCTCTTCTCGTACTTGCTAGACCCACCCGATCTCTAAGCACTCTGTGCAGCTTCAGTGGCCTTAACTCGATTCATAAGGTCCTAAAAGTTAGTGATGCCCAAGGCAGTCAACATAGGGTGTAGCTCATTGCTAAGCCCCGCAATGAACATCGTGCACTTGTCTTCCTCTTTCTTAATGTATTTTGCACCATATCGATAATACTTGCAAAAGTCATGAATGTATTGCTCGATGAGTCGGCCGCCTTGCTTTAGATGGAGGAAGATGCTGCACCTTTATGCGAGATAGTACTCGCTAATGTATTTCTTTTGGAATTCTTAATGAAAAAACTCCTACGAGATGGTCCCTTCAGAGATAGTGAGTATATTGGTCTCCCACCACTAGAGTGCTTTATCCGCTAACAATGCCAGGGCACACTCCAGCTTGTGCTCATCATAACACTGTAATTGTTTATTTAGGATTCTCAATCTATTATCTAGCCAGTATTCCACAGTCTCAAGATTGTCATCATCCTGGCCAGTGAAAGTATAGCCATGAAGCGATGCCAGCTTCTCGATAGGGCCCCGAGCATACTGGACAACAGGCTGAATAGGTTGCACAGTTTGTTCAGCTCTCATCGAGGTCATAAATTGTTTGAACATGTTGGCCATGTTTCGGTAACACTCAACTTGAGCATTAGGAAACTCCGGCTCAACATTTTGAGGTAGGGAATGTAATACCCTAAATTCTAGGCTAGAAGAATTGGAACCAATTACCTAAATTATTAATTTAATTGAACCTTGAACCTAGACTAATTGAATTATTTAATGACTTAATTGAAAGATGAATCAAATGGGTGACCAATTTGTAGTGACCTATTTGAATTAAATGAGGAAGAAGATGTTTGCATGCCAAAATCATCGATTCCCCTAATGCCCATGTGTAATTATTTGAATAAGGCTTAACCAAAGGCTAAGTCATTTCCTAATTCCATTAGTGGGATAATAACTTGTAATCTTCATTCTTCCTTCCCCTTAGCCGAATGAGAGAGAGAGTTAGAGAGAAATAGCTATATTGAGAGAAAAACACCATTTATACAAAGATTGAAGCTTGCATGTGTAAGGATTATCCATTGAAATTAAGCTAGGAAGTAAGTAAGCGTGTTGTCTTCTTTGTTCATTCGATTAAATGATGATATTGATTTAAATTGGTTGTGTGATTCTTATAGATAGAATTAGTTGTTGTATAAGCTTAATTGATGCTTGAATTAATTTTAGAACAATGTGAATTGAAAGAAGGAACCGTGGGTAATACACTAGATTGTACAAATATTGGATTGATGGTTAAAGCATGCTAGCCGAATTGACCAAGTGATTCAATTGAATGAATTGATATGTTAAATGAATAGGAGAAGATGCTAATTTGAAATTACCTAAAAGAAATCATGTGATATGTTTAAATGAGGCTCTGATCAAGTTATACTGGTAGTTAAACTGAAGAAATTGAATTGGTAGGCAAACTAGCCACAATTGTAGTTACAAAATGATTAGGGACTGTTTTGAATGAATTGGTGAATTTGGGATTGAATTGAACTGGAATAAAGACTGGAAAAGTTATTAAAATACAGGGGAGGGAGCAAAATGAATGTTTGACAGTTAGGTTGGCATGAATTAAGGTTAAATAAATAGCTTTAATGAGTATATTGGCAGAATAGGTGAAATTGGACTGTTCTAGAATACTGATAAAATTGAGGACCTAAATGAACTGAATAGGGACCAAACTCAACTTGTAAGAACAGGGTAAAATCAGGGGAAATCAATGGAAAAGAGGATTAAAATGAACTAGTAAGGGTCCTAGGATAAAAAGCTCACTAAATTGGATTAAACTACAAGCTGGCAGAATGTCACTAAAAAAAGGACATGTCTTAAAATTGAATATTGTATTGATATAGAAGGAATTAAAATATGAGCCTTATATGGTTAAAAAGGTAATTGAATAAGCTTTCCATTGGTATAAATTAATTGAAAATCCAATGAGTATATTAAAGGATATGAATAGATTACTAAAGGGTATGCAAACTGCCTGGAAGCAGAAACTGTTTTGGATGATGTAGTTTAAATGTGCTTGAATTTTTATTGTATTGATTCTAATGATCCTTCTATGTTGTTCATGACTTGCTAAACCAAGGATTAGGGGAGTTTTCTGAAGGCAATAAACTTGGATCATCAAGGGATAGACAAAAGGGAATAGCAATACAAGACTAGCTTGGAGTATTGTGAGTGTAGTCTTTCTTAGGGTTGGAACTAGTGTTTTAACCAAAGTTGTATGTCTAAATACTTGTTTGATGATTGATAACATGAAATGAACTTAAATTATATTTGGTAATATTGCATTAAGGGAATAAAGGACTAATTAAAGACTTGACAATTCAATATACTTGTAATATGGTGTGATTGTGGATTTGAAACAATTGTTAGTTTCCTAATATTCTATGCCCTATTAGAAAACTGCCATGGGTTATGCTTGATGAATTGTGTTCAATTGAATGAATATGTTCTTGAAATTGTTGGTTGCTTGAATGTGTACACAATGGAAGTTCATGAAAGCCTATAAAATGATTTTGACCTTACTATGTTCCTTGCTTAAACACTTGTTATGTGATTGCTTGACAATGAAAGACTTAAAAAGTCCTTGGATGCTAGTTGGCTTTAGGTAGAATGGCATGCCTTAGAGTCTAGAGATTGATTTAATATGTCCAGGTACTTGCGTGCCTTAATATGTGGTGTAGATGACACCTTAGCATGATTGGTACTTTGTGTGCCTTAACATGTGGTGTAGCAGACACCTTAACATGATCAAGTACTTTGTGTACTATAATACGTGGTGTAAAAGACACCTTAACATGATCCGGTACTTTGTGTACCTTAACACATGACTCGATTACCTAGTCCTACTATCTACCAAGGCAAAACAAGATTAAATGAACTTAAAAGAAAAACTTGTAATATGAATGAATGATGAATATGTTATCTTGGTTTGAACCTTACTTGAAAAAATAAGTTACATGGTATAATACACTATTCGAATTGGAATTATGATCTCCATGATTGAATTGCTCGATACTTGCCAAATCTTGCTTGCTTGAATAGCTAGTATTTGAAGATGCCTACTTGCTTGATTGTTCTATATGGATTTGTAATACTTCTTGATTTCCTAAGCTTGTCTATTCGAATACTTCATGAGAAATTAACTAGGTCATGACTTTGCTTAATTGAAGCCTAGATAGGTTAATCTTGATTAAAATGAATAAGGAATACAAGATAATATCCTTGATAAATTGATAGATTTTGGAACTACCTCACTAAGTACACTATGTACTTATCACTCTTGTTTTTCCTTCTTCCAAAACCACATGTTTAAAGATACTCGAATCAGTTACTTGATCAACAAGTTTATCTTACTTGGATTTGAAGCAAGAATCAAGCATAGACAAGTATGGTTTTGGAATATAACTTCTCTTATGATTAGGGGTATAGTTCGAAGAGTGTCCCTTGGAATGTTTGGACTTCTTTGATTGCCAATGTGGCTTATCATCGTTCCTGGGTCATTTGTCCTTCTAGGAGTGTCTGCTCTTGCGTCTTTCCGAGGCTTTCATCTTTGCTTCAGTAACAATGGCCCAATTTACCAAATTTTGAAAGTTAGTGATACCCAGAGCAGTACTTGCAATACTTGCAATACTTGCAAAAGTCACTCACGTATTGCTCGATAAGTCGACCAGCTTGTTTAAGATACAAGAATCGCTTTCGGCGCTCAGCCAGATATTGTTTGTTGATATATTTATTTGTGAAATCATCGAGGAATAACTTCCAAGTGATAGACTCCGCAAGAGCAGTCAATGTAGTGGTTTACCACCAGCTTAGTGCTTAGTCTGCCAACAGAGCGTTGGCACACTCAAGTTTATGCTCATCAGGACATGGCAATTGTTTAGTCAGAATGCGAGTAGTGGCCTCTAACCAATACTCGACTACTTCAGGATTAGCCTCGCCGGTGCCAATGAAGGTATAGGCCCGATGCTGAGCCAACTTATCAATAGGGGCTGGACTTACTATAGGAGCAGGAGGTGGAATCATATGTTTTCTTTTTAGGGTGGATATGAGATGATCAAACATCCCTTTCATGCTTAACAATCACTATTGTTGTATATAATTTATAGTTGGGGCTTTCTGTTGAGCTGCGGCCTGAGCTCGAGGTTGCGTTTGTTGTTGAGGAGGATTCTGTTCCATCCTCGCATTGTCTCCTTCGTTAGAGGAGCCTACGGGACTTTCATTATCCCGACCCAGTCTTGTTTCTGACATTCTAGTTCAATCAGAAGAATAAGAGTTTTAGTTTATACATTTAAGCAACAATACAAGCTTATATCAAGTCTCCTAGGTGGCACAATATCCTATATGATGCAAGTGAGCTTAGTTTAGTCCTAGAACCGACTCAAAAGCTGTGATTACCAATAAATGTAACACCCCATCCCTGGGTTAGCCGTAATCCGGTTCAGGAGCATTACCAAAGCAAAAGCAAAGCAAAAGATAGGTTACTTGTCAAACAAGTAACCTTAGTATACATGACTTACAACGTAAGTAACCTAAACACAATCGTACAATACAAACAAGTAAACCACATTAATCAAAACCAACATTCTTAGCATGCTAATTTAGGTACTAACTTGTTTCATTTCATATTTATATCCTAAGTTACCACTAACATATTTCAATTTACCATTCCATTCAATACACATGCATCATTCAAACAACAACAACAAGTGTGGCATACTTCACAATAGGTTACTACTAGACATGATTCAACTTTCATTCTTATTACAAGATCATGTACCCTATTCGAATGATACAAGATGGTCACTTAGCACATTTCAATTAGCTTACTTGCATCTCAAGATACTACTTATTTAACCAATTAACATGATCAATACAAGGCATCCAACTTACATTCTTATTGCATGTTCTTACACCCTATTTGAATAGCTAGGTGTTCACTAGTTCATTTCATTTGTTTCTTTTTCAATCAAGTCATACTATTTGATGGCATACTTAGCTAGTACATTGTTAATGCGTGCTTGTACATACCTTAGCTCCAATCTAAGCATTGCCGAATCATACCAATAGCCACAAGAATGAATACATGATCATACAATTTTAGTCTAGCATTCGAATCATACAAGGTTTCATCAATCATTGAATTACTTCATTATTTGCGCAGCATTATACTAATTTATATACATATCAACAAAGTAATATACATAGTTTAAGTCATCAAAGTTGGTTACATGATAGGCCCAACACAACATTACATATACTAGTCTTAACAACACAACAAAATGCATGATCAAGGCTACCTATTACAAGTTCTAATGCCACCAAACTAGGAGTATACAAAGAGTATGAAATCATACTTTCAAGTTTCTTCGAGATCAAGATATCCTCTTAAAAGTGTCTTTAATCTGTTATGGGAAGAATGAAGAGTAGAGTGGTAAGTACAAGTTATGTACTTAGTGAGGTAACACTAAGTCTAGCCAATTTCCAAGCATACATATCCAACTTTACATGTATTTTGAAGCATCAAGATCATTACTACATGACATGTTCTTTTCAAGTGAATAGGGTAAACATTGGCAAACTTCACGTATCACACTTTCAACATTGTAACATCCATCATATATCCATAACATACTATTCGAATATCTTGCTTAGAAGACAAGCAACCATATACACCAAGTACCAAATAGGCATTTCTACACAACAAGCATCAATCATGCATAACTTTCATGTGAAGTAACTAGTTATACAATCATTCAAGCTTTATCTTCCAAGGCAAGGATGTTCATTCAAGAAACTTACAAAACAAGCAATGTTCACATCACACATCCAAGGCAATAATGTTCATTTCAAGTTTTAGTTCATCTTATAACACCCTTGGTATTTAGTTCACTAAATAATCAAATCTTCAACAATATGCACCGAAGTGCCAATATGCACCGTAGTGCCAAAATGCACCGTCGTGCCAAAATGCACCGTAGTGCCAATATGAGCTCAAGATTCTAAGGCATGCCCTCCTATCTATCCAAACTAGCTACCAAGGTTGTTGATTATCCATTTCATTCAAGCTTTATACCATTCATTATTCAATACAAGATTATGCCATTCAAAGGCCAAGCCCTTAGGCTTATGGAGTCTTAACTCCCAAGACAAGTCTATCCATGCCATTCGAATGTCATGAATACAAAGTGGTACCATTGTTCTTTTCATTTCAACCAGCCATGTATATCAATCACAAACACATGCATATGTATGCAATGTGTGTACCTTATTCTCCAAGCAAGCATGCCATTTCTGACCTTTGGCATAAGCAATGCAACATGCCAAGCATTACATTTCATTTGCTTAACACTCAAGAAAACAAATAGATCATGGCATCAAACAAGTTGACATTCATATCATTCTTACCTTAACTAGCCAAATATATATTAGGTCATGTTACACGGCAATGTCATTTAATTAAGACAATAGCAAGGTTGGTTAGGACCTAAGTCCCAACCCTAAGGATAGTTACACTCACAATACTCCTAGCTAATAAATTGTCTTGTATCCAAATCCCTTTGGCTCTTACTTTGGGATGTCCACTCTTATATTCCTCTTCCAAAACTAGCTTCCCTTGGTCTAGCAAGCATAACACATACAATTCATCAAAACAAGAACATAATGTCACACATATATAGTAGCAATGTTACCACATTTGCACTTAACATTTAGCTACTGTTTTTATGCCTTCTTTTAAGCATTTCTTACTAGTTCATCTCTGTATTGTTATTACCTCATTTTAAGATATAACTGGATAGGTTACAATGTCCCAAAACTGTTTTAGAGACAGTTTTCTTCTAGGTGCAAAAATAGTCCCAAACTGCCTAGGACACTGTTGTTTGGCAATTTGCACACTGTCCCTTTAAATGGTCATATCGTTTAATCCGTACGTCAGAATTTTGATTACTATACACCGTTGGAAAGCTAACAAAATTGTATTTAATACCATATAAGACTTGTATTTTAGTTCTTATCCAATTAATACGGTTTATTGTTCAAAGTAGGGCATTTACATTGTCTGGATAGTTTGCACTGTCAGCTATTTCTATTTACAGTTTCCAGCATAGGACCCAGTTTTCAGTTTTGTTTTCACCTAATGAAAACAGACATACTAAGGATAATGTCACTAGAATTTCAGCTCTGAATTTGATCTATACAAATTTTGGTGAATTCTCAAATCTACTGCCCAGAATAGAGCAATTCTGGGCAGATTGCACCTATTCACATTTTAATTCCTTAAATTCATTTTGACCAATGTTTTGGCCCTATAATTCATTTCTTATGAAATCCTAAACATGTTTAGTCAAAGATGATTCATTTTTTTCAAAGCTGCCAAAATAGAGTAAGTTGGTTAAATTGCTTAATTTTGCATGTTTACTCAATATGTTCTTACTAAAACAGTTTTCTAAGCTATATGACTTTGTTCATACCTTTATCTATCATTTCCATCATTGGTTACTAACAATTTATCTTGTTTAACACCTTAATTACATTATCTAATCATGATTATATTCAATTCATTAGTTCCATAGCTCAATTACAAGTTCTAACCATTCAATTCTTACATCAACATCTCATTTCAATTTTCCAGCAACCTAGCTTTGTTACACTATCACGTACACATAATTTCCAACATAATACCTAGTGTTCATTCTCCAAATTTGCATGATTCTACAACAATTCAATCATCTAACAACATATTCAACAGTTAATTGTATCTAAAATCATCAAAACAGCCCAAGTCAACAAGTATAGTTGCCTATTCGATTAAACAAGAGTATAATCATACTTACTTTGCTTCTAGCCTTAATTTCCTTACAAAATCTTATACATGCAAGCTTAATTTCTCTTCATCAATGGCTGATTTCTCTTTTTCCCTCTCTCCCTATTTTTCCTTCTTCCAAATGGCATAATGAAGAATTGGATGAAGATGATATCCATCTTAATGGATTTATGAAATGTCTAAAATGTCCCTTAATTTATCCTTATTATTAACTTAATCAAGGGCATTAGGGGAAATGAGAAATTTAGCATGCAATTATCATCTTTCTCATTTAATTCAATTTGGTCATTCTAAATTGGTCACAATTCTCTTTTAATCTTTCATTTTGCCAACTAATTTTGTTGATTATTCAATTCAACCCTTAATTGACTTTACTTAATTCGAAATGATTTAACTATTTAGGAATTCTAAATAGTGGTAACATTCTAAGCCCTATTTAGGGGTGTTACATCCTCGACCTATACTCTTGCTTCAAGAAGCTATTATATGACGAGACCTCAATTGGTGAACAAGCCCTCAATCCCAGTTATTTCAGTTAATAGTACTGGAAGTTTTGAGAAAAATCTTCCTTGCAAGTTTTGCCAGAAACTTCACCGAGGCCAATGCCGAGCCCAATCTAACTTGTGTTACATGTGTGGTGGGGATGACCACTACATTAAAGATTGTCCTCGGAATGCTAATAATGCTTCAATTCAATCTTTTGCAAATCCAAGTCCTGCACCATCTGACCGAAACAAAGGCCCGAGACAAGCACAGTCTGGGAACCAAGGTAGAGGGAGAGGCCACCATTCAGCTAATACACATCAAGAATCTCGAGCTCCTACTCGTATCTACCACATTCATGGTGGGAGGATGAAGAGTCTCCCGATGTGATCACAGGTACCGTTGAACTAAACTTAAACCATGCTTATGCTTTGATTGATTCGGGGTCTACCCATTCCTTTATATGTTTTACCTTGCTTGTTAAGTTAAATATGAAACCCGAACTTGTAAAATCAAGCCTATTAGTATCAAATCCTATAGGAGGAAATTTGCCGATCAATTTAATTTGCAGATCTTGCCCAATTGCTATTCGAAATGTTCCCTTCCCTATAGACCTCTATGTTTTGCCAAATTGCGAATTTGATCTAGTGTTAGGACTAGATTGGTTGGGAAAACACCAAGCCTGGATTAATTGCCAAAATAAGATATTGTATCTTTGGATTAGGGAAAGAATCCATCTTGCTAATAGATAAGAAACCGACCTCAATCTCTACTTCTATGGTCTTACAAGATGAATATAACTTTGTTTTGCCATCTATACCTGTTATATCTGAATTCATCGATGTTTTTCCCAAGGAACTCCTTGGTCTCCCTCCGACCCGAGAAGTGGAATTCGGGATTGACGTTCAACCTGGAACCAACCCGGTGTCAATTACACCATATCGAATGGCACAAGTAGAGTTGAAGGAACTCAAGAAGCAACTTCAAGAACTACAGGACAAAGGCTTCATTCGGCCTAGCACATCTCCCTGGGTGCACCTGTCTTGTTCGTAAAGAAAAAGGATGGTACGATGCAGCTTTGTATCGACTATCGTCAATTGAATCAACTTACCATCAAGAACAAGTATCCTTTGCCAAGGATAGAAGATCTCTTCGATCAACTTAGAGATGCTTCGGTATTTTCAAATATCGATCTTCGATCGGGTTACTACCAAATGAAGGTGAAAAAAGAAGACGTGTCTAAGACATCATTTTGTACTCGATATGGCCACTTCGAATTCCTCGTAATACCATTCGAGTTAACGCATTCTATGGCTACTTTCATGGATCTCATGAATAGGGTATTCAAGCCCTATCGCGACAAATTCGTAGTTGTCTTCATCGACAACATCTTGGTGTACTCTCGTAACAAGGAAGGACATGTTGAACACCTCCGAATTGTCCTGCAAACACTCTGAGAACGTCAGTTGTTTGCCAAATTCTCCAAGTGTGAGTTCTGTCTATCGGAAGTTTCATTTCTTGGCCACAAAATCACAGCCAAAGGGATCAAGGTGGATCCAAAGAAGGTTCAAGCTATTCTTGATTGGCGACCTCTGAGGAATGTTAGTGAGGTTCGAAGTTTTCTCAGTTTAGCTGGGTACTATCGAAGATTTGTAAAAGGCTTTTTTACTATTGCCTTGCCCATATCTAATCTCATTCAAAAGGATCAACCATTCGAGTGGTCCGATAATAAACAGCGAAGCTCTGATCAACTCAAGCAAGCCTTCACTCATACCCCGGTTCTCATCCAACCAGAATTAGGCAAAAAATTTACTGTTTATAGCGACGCTTCACATTTGGGGATAAGTTGCGTATTGATGGAAGGAGTTAACGTGGTAGTGTATGCATCAAGGCAATTAAAGCCGCACGAGCTTAATTATCCGACTCAGGATCTCGAACTTGCTTCCATTGTCTTCGCTCTCAAAATTTGGAGACACTACTTTTACGGTGAAAAATGCCACCGGTTCACTGATCATAAAAGCCTTAAATATCTCCTAACTCAAAAAGATTTGAACTTAAGGCAACGAAGATGGCTAGAATTGCTTAAGGACAACGAATTGATTATCGACTACCATCCTTGGAAAGCAAATGTGGTTGTTGATGCCCTCAGTCGAAGACCATACTTGGGTAATCCTTTTAAATCTAAATCCTTGAAAATTTTGAATTGAAATTAGTCTTCTTTACTATGCAAGTAACCATTTGAATACTTACCTTATTCTGCAAGTAATCATTCAAACTCCACCTAAATTATCTTGTTCATCTTGTAGCTTCGAATGCTATTAATGCTCACCTTTGAATGTATCAAAAATGAGGATTTTTGTCCAAACTACAAGTCCAATCCAGCCTAATCTCGAGAATCAAAGAATTGCAGCAAACCGATTATAAACTTCAAGCTATCATCTCAAAACTTGACTCAAAAGCTAATCAAGATTTCTCTATCCATTCAAATGGCATACTCTATTTCAAGAAGAGGGTGTGTATTCCGAACAACAATGGCCTAAAGAATGAAGTTTTGCAAGAAGCTCATCAGAGTTCATTTTTGATCCACCCTGGATCGGTTAAGAAGTACAAGGATCTAAAACCCTTGTATTGGTGGCCAGGAATAAAGGCAACCATCAACGATTATGTATCAAAGTGTTTAACTTGCCAAAGAGTTAAAGCCGAACATCGAGCTCCCACCGGATTGCTCCAACCTCTTGAATTTCCTCAGTGGAAGTGGGATTGAATTACTATGGATTTCGTAACCGGTCTTTCTTGCACGCCGAGAAAGTGCAATACTGTGTGGGTGATCATAGATCAATTCCCTAAATCAGCTCACTTCATCCCTGTTCGAATGAACTATAGCTTGGAAAGTTGAGCTGATTTGTATATTTGTGAAGTGATTCGTTTATATGGAATCCCTACTTCAATTGTCTCCGATAGAGATCCTAGATTCACAGCTCGATTTTGGAGATCTTTACAATGAGCCCTTGGCACCAAATTAAATCTAAGCACAACCTTTCATCCTCAAAGTGACGGCCAATCATAAAGGGTAATACAAGTTCTCGAAGATATGCTTAGAGCCTGTGTTTTGACTTCGAGAAAAATTGGGAGAAGTCCATACCTCTTGTAGAATTTGCCTACAACAACAATTATCAAACTTCAATTCAAATGGCTCCATTTGAAGCTCTGAATGGAAGGAGATGTAGAACACCTATATGCTGGTCTGAATTGGGAGAAAACAAAGTCCTTGGACCTCAATTTCTCAGGGAAACCGAAGAGCAAGTCTAAATCATCCATGACCGATTGAAACAAGCCTTCGATAGGCAAAAGGCTTATGCATACTTAAAACGAAGAGACATCCAGTATAATATTGGAGACAAAGTATTTCTCAAAGTCTCTCATTGGAAGAAAGTCTTCATCGAAAGAAATAGAAAGCTCGGTCCCCGATTCATAGGACCTTTTGAAGTTGTTGAAAGAATTGGACCAGTGGCTTATCGACTGACACTTCCTAGTGAGTTCGATACGATCCACAATGTATTCCATGTCTCAATGCTCAGAAAGTATCGATCAGATCCATCCCACATTCTAGAGCTGGAAGAAGTGCAATTGAATCCCGATCTATCCTATGAGGAAGAACCAATTCAAATTCTTGATAAGGAAGTCAAGAGACTTCGGAACAACAACATCTCCCTAGTGAAAATATTATGGAAAAATCACATGGTAGAATAAGCAATTTGGGAGCCTGAAGATACAATGAGAAAGCAATATCCTCACTTATTCAATTCTGGTAAAAATTCGAGGACAAATTTTTCTTTTTAAGGAGGGGAGAGTTGTAGTACCCTAAATTCTAGCCTAGAAGTATTGGAACCACTTACCTAAATTATTAATTTAATTGAACCTTGAACCTAGACTAATTGAATTAATTAAGGACTTAATTGAAAGATGAATGAAATGGGTGACCAATTTGTAGTGATCTATGCGAATTAAATGAGGAAGAAGATGTTTACATGCCAAAATCATCCAATCCCCTAATGCCCATGTGTAATTATTTGAATAAGGCTTAACCAAAGGCTAATTAAGTCATTTCCTAATCCCATTAGTGGGATAATAACTTGTCATCTTTATTCTTTCTTCCCCTTAGCCGAATGAGAGAGAGAGTTAGAGAGAAATAGCTATATTGAGAGAAAAACACCATCTATACCAAGATTGAAGCTTGCATGTGTAAGGATTATTCATTGAAATTAAGCTAGGAAGTAAGTAAGCATGTTGTCTTCTTTGTTCATTCGATTAAATGATGATATTGATTTAAATTTGTTGTGTGATGCTTATAGATAGAATTAGTTTTTGTATAATATTAATTGGTGCATGAATTAATGTTAGAACTATGTTAATTGAAAGAAGGAACCATGGGTAATATGCTAGATTGTACAAATATTGGATTGATGGTTAAAGCATGCTAGCCAAATTGACCAAGTGATTCAATTGAATGAATTGATGTGTTAAATGAATAGGAGAAGATGCTAATGTGAAATTACCTAAAATAAATCATGTGATATGTTTAAATGAGGCTCTGATCAAGTTAGATTGGTAGTTAAATTGAAGAAATTGAATTGGTAGGCAAACTAGTCACAATTGTAGTTACAAAATGATTAGGGACAGTTTTTGAATGAATTGGTGAATTTGGGATTGAATTGAACTGGAATAAAGACTGAAAAAGTTATTAAAATACAGGGGATGGATCAAAATGAATGTTGACAGTTAGGTTGGCATGAATTAAGGTTAAATAAATAGCTTTAATGAGTATATTGGCAGAATAGGTGAAATTGGACTGTTCTGGAATACTGATAAAATTGAGGACCTAAATGAACTTAATAGGGACAAAACTCAACTTGTAAGAACAGGGGAAATCATGGGAAATCATTGGTAAAAAGGACTAAAATGAAGTAGTAAGGGTCCTAGGATAAAAAGCTCACTAAATTGGATTAAACTACAAGCTGGCAGAATAGTCACTGGAAAAGGACCTGTCTTTAAATTGAAAACTGTATTGATAT
Organism: Hibiscus mutabilis; assembly: GCA_019671005.1. Classification (NCBI taxonomy): domain Eukaryota; kingdom Viridiplantae; phylum Streptophyta; class Magnoliopsida; order Malvales; family Malvaceae; genus Hibiscus; species Hibiscus mutabilis. Next base: position 44,461,280 of record CM033714.1, read on the forward strand.
AGAAGGAATTAAAATATGAGCCTTATATGGTTAAAAAGGTAATTGAATAAGCTTTTTATTGGTATATATTAATTGAAAATCGAATGAGTAGATTAAAAGATATGAACAGATTACTAAAGGGTATGCAAACTGCCTTGAAGCAGAAACTGTTTTGGATGATGTAGTTTAAATGAGCTTGAATTATTATTGTATCGATTCTAATGATCCTTCTATGTTGTGCATGACTTTCTAAACCAAGGATTAGAGGATATTTCTGAAGGCAATAAGGTTGGATCATCAAGATATAGACGAAAGTGAATAGCAATACAAGAGTAGCTTGGAGTATTGAGAGTGTAGTCTTTCTTAGGGTTGGAACTAGTGTTCTAACCAAAGTTGTATGTCTAAATACTTGTTTGATGATTGACAACATGAAATGAACTTAAATTATATTTGGTAATATTCCATTAAGGGAAGAAAGTACTAATTAAAGACTTGACAATTCAATATACTTGTAATATGGTGTGATTGTTGAATTGAAACAGTTGTTTGATTCCTAAGATTCTATGCACTATTCGAATGCTGCCATGGGTTATGCTTGATAAATTGTGTTCAATTGAATGAATATGTTCTTGAAATTGTTGGTTGCTTGAATGTGTACATAATGGAAGTGCATGAAAGCCTATAAAATGATCTTGACCTTACTATGTTTGTTGCTTAAACACTTGTTATGTGATTGCTTCATAATGAAAGACTTAACAAGTCCTTGGATGCTAGTTGGCTTTAGGTAGAACGGCATGCCTTAGAGTCTAGAGCTCGATTTAATATGTTCAAGTACTTGTGTGCCTTAATATGTGGTGTAGATGACACCTTAACACGGTTGGTACTTTGTGTGCCTTAACATGTGGTGTAGCAGACACCTTAGCATGATCAAGTACTTTGTGTACTATAATACGTGGTGTAGAAGACACCTTAGCATGATCCGGTACTTTGTGTACCTTAACACGTGACTCGATTACCTATTCCTACTATCTACCAAGGCAAAACAAGATTAAATGAACTTAAAAGAAAAGACTTGTAATATGAATGAATGATGAATATCTTATCTTGGTTTGAACCTTACATGAAAAAAATAAGTTACATTGTATAATACACTATTTGAATTGGAATTATGATCTCCATGATTGAATTGCTTGATACTTGCCAAATCTTGCTTGCTTGAATAGCTAGTATTTGAAGATGCCTACTTGCTTGATTGTTCTATGTGGATTTGCAATACTTCTTGATTGCCTAAGCTTGTCTATTCGAATGCTTCATGAGAAATTAGCTAGGTCATGACTTAGCTTAGTTGAAGCCTAGCTGGGTTAATCTTGATTAAAATAAATAAGGAATACAAGATAATATCCTTGATAAATTGATAGATTTAGGAACTACCTTACTAAGTACATTATGTATTTATCACTCTTGTTTTTCCTTCTTCCCAAACCACAGGTTTAAAGATACTCGAATCAGTTACTTGATCAACAAGTTATCTTACTTGGATTTTGAAGCAAGAATCAAGCATATACAAGTATGATTTTGGTACTTGTTGTTGATACTCCTAGATGGTGGCGGGTAGAATTAACTTTAGAACTCATCTTAGTTCATATGTTTGGAACCTTAAGGATTGTAATTGTATGTACACGATAACTATAATAATGTGTTAACCCTAAAATATTGGAACATGCATTTTGAGATATGTAAATGTATTTAAGTAAGTATGTTATGGTCTGAAATGAAATTAACTAATGAATGAATGACTAGAACTTTGCTTATAAGTTTGTTTGTAGATAATATGATTTTCCTCGTTTCCATTCCAATGGCGCTCCTCGCTCCTAACCCAGGCGAGGGGTGTCACAGGGAATTAGGTGGATTCGGTGGGTCTCCCCCTTATTTTGATAACACTCAACTTGAGCATTAGGTAACTTCGCGGCCTGATCGAGAACTGGGTCGGAGAATGCTACCGGTGAACAAAACGATGATTGGTGCGATAAAATTCTAGCAATGCATAACTCTTAATCATTATTATACCTTTCAATCATTATCCAGTATCAATATTAGCTCGATTTATCCAAAGGGAACCAATAATTCGTCAATTAGAACCAATTCATAATTTATGCAAGTTTTAGGGACTAAATTGTAAATTTGGTAATTTAGAGGTCCTTTTCTATAATTAAAAATACCACAATGAAATTCAATTTAGTAACAGTAAGCTTGTAAATTTTCGTGTTATTTCGATAACATTTACCTATCAAATTAGACCATACAACATTCAGTGACCAATTTGTAAATAATGCAAATCTGTAGTCTAAGTCTTTTAACAAAATTAAATAATATCGTATCGATGCACCTTGCGGCCGTACCAATACGGGTGTACATGATTTAGAACCCATTGAATCTGTCAAGTCCCGTTTCGATACAGCTTGGACTGTATCGATACGGGTTAACCAACTTTGACTTGTAATTGTGGTCTTATAACTGTAATAACGGTCATGCTGTATCGATACACCATCATGCTATATCGGTATGGAAATACTTATATTCACTTCTAACTTTCGTTGACCAATACCCGTTTCGATACAACAGGAACTGTATCGGTATGGGTTGACTAGAGTTGACCTATTTTGAAACACCCTAAGACCGTATCGATGCAATTAATTGACCAAATCTTTCTGACAAAACCTATATCGATACCCTTTAGACCTGTATCGATACGCTATGGTTAACTCATGCTTTCTCAGGCCAAATATGCAAGGTCGTATCAATACAGCTTGACCAGTATCGGTACGCCATGCACTGTTATGTTAATTTTCTTATGGTTTTTAGTTCATTTGAACTAGCAAATAATGCCTAAATGCAATGAAACTTTACCAACAATATTTTAATACTATATTCTACTTTTATGCCAAATTTTAGGGTTATTCGAATCCATTTACTAGGTTTTCACCTTTTGGTAACAAATGGAATCCACTTAAGTGGTTTAAAGCAATAATCGTTGACAATAGTGTTAGCCATACTATAATCAATGACAATGGAACTAGGAAAGGCACCTAGCCTAATCCTAAGACTCTGACTACACTCACCTTGATAATTGAAATCTTCTACGGCTCTAAATAGAAATCCCCTTGTTCCTAGTATTCGGTGAAGATGGTGAGTGCTCTCTTCCAATTTCTTGAGCTAGGTAAACAATAGGATTATGTTAGAATCAACATTACGATATCAAAATAAATATAACAATATCAAAATCAATATCTAAAATCAATATATTCAATATCTATGAATTATCCATGGATAGCAAAACCTAGCTTGAGATTACTCTCAAATCCTCTGTAGATTTCGACGATTGTTTAGGGAATTAAGCTTACCTGATCAGTAAGAACATTTCGATAATGATAAATTGAGGAAAAACTAAGCTTGAACTTAGGATCTAATGGAGGTGTGAGCTTAGATAAAGATGATGACCATGGAGGTTCTTGCTTCTTTAGGAACTCAGGTAAGATTTTCCACTCTTCCTTTCATTCTTTTAATTCTAATGAATCGATGGCTTTCCTTCACGGGAAGGAAGCTCATTAAATTAGCCCCCGTGTGGTGATTAATATTTGTTGAGGGTTAATCGCAAGATTAGTCCCATAACTCTCAATTCTTCAAACTTGTACCCTCAAACTTTCAATTTCTATAATTTAGCCAATAAACATGTTTTCAATACTTTTAATAAAGTCCTTAAAAATAATTTGACTCATTTGGAGTCTAATATCAATACAATTGACCTTACGGTCAAAGTTAATACAATATTTTGACAATTTTGATGTAGGGTTTTTGATCTTCAGAACCCGATTTCGACTAGACCGGTTTCCGGGGTGTTACAGATAGCTTGTTAAAAGAGAAGAAGCTCAATGCAATAGAAACCATTGCGCTCACTAAAGAGCGCAGTGTATTGATATCTACCCCTCTACCAAAAATAAGAAGGACCTAAGCAGCTTCATTATTCCTTCCCTAATTGGTAATCATTATTTTAGTAAAGCTCTTTGTAATTTAGGGGCTAGTATAAATTTAATGTCGTTATCTACTTTCCAAAAGTTGGGCATTGGATATATGAAGCCCACTACAGTCATATTATAGTTGGTTGATAGATCATTGACTCATCTGAATGGTCAAATCAAAGATGTGATGGTCCGTGTTGATAAGTTTGTTTTCCCAAATGATTTTATTATTTTAGATTGTGAGGTCGACAAAGATGTTCCTATTATTCTTGGTCGCCCATTCCTAGCTACTGGGAAAGCAATAATATATGTATCAAAAGGATAGCTTACAATGAGGGTTGATGATGACAAAATCACATTTGGGATATTTAATACTGATATGGGAAGAAAGTCTAGAGAATGTCATCATTTTGACATTCTTGATCACATTATTAAAGAAGACATCCGTCGTCATGGTATTATCGTGGCAGAAGATACTGCGCTGGCATTGGTAGAAGATCTCCCAAATTGTGACATATTGTTGGAGTTCTCACTATGAAAATTCATCATAAATGGCAAGTTCAATATTTTGATCTTGCACACTGGTCAGTTCCCTCTTTTAAACAATCTATAGAAGATGCTCCTACTCTGGAACTCAAGCCATTGCCAGCTAATCTCAAATATGTATTCCTTGGAGATGCAGAAGCACTCCCAATCATTTTCTTTTCAACTCTAGACACAATATAAGAAGCTAAGTTGATAGATATTTTGAAATGACAAAAGCGTGGTATTTCATGGACAATTGCTGATATCAAGGGCATTAGTCAATCCTTTTGCATGCTCAAAATTAAGCTAGTTGATGAAGGAAGTGGTAAAGAAGGAAATCCTTCAATGGTTGAACACAAGTATTATCTATACAATTTCTGATACTGCATGGGTAAGTCTAGTCACTATGTTCCTAAGAAAACTAGAATTATTGTGGTTCATAATGATGCTAATGAGTTGATTCCAACTCGTACATCTACTTGTTAGAGTATTTGTATGGACTACAGGTTCTTTAATGCAGCCACAAGGAAGGATCATTTTTGTAACACTCGAAAAACAAGTCTAGTCAGAGTTGGGTTCTAGCGATCGGAAACCCTACACTAGAAAGGTCCAAATATTGCATTGACTTTGATTGTATGGTCAATTGTATTAATATTTGACTCTAGTTGCGTTAATTTATTGATTGAGGACCTTATTGAACACATTGAAAGTAATTTAGTGGCTAAATTGTGAAAATTGAAAGTTTGGGAGTAAGAAGTGTTAAGTCTAGAAATATGAGGGACCGTCTTTGTAATTTTTCCATTTTAGATGATTCACCTACTTGTTTTCTACAATTCATGTCAAATGGTCGGGTGATGAGTGATAAGAAGACAACTTGATAAGGTTGTCATTATTATTGGAAAAAGGAAGAACTGACTAATGGAATATAATATTGCTTTCCTCTCTTATAGGGAAACCACAACCGATTACTTGAGTTGTTTGAGGAATGGAGTTTTAACTTTAAGGGTTTCTCTCATTTAGTTATAGTTCCACCGAAACCATCTCTCAAGTGTTTCATTCCTTGCTTAAGACCAAACACACACCACCATTGTTGTCTTCTTCCTTTAGCTCAAGCTAACACCTCCCTTGTTAAACATGCAAGATCTAAGCTTCCTTTGATCCATCGATACCATTGAATAGCCATTTGTTGGGTAAGAGGAAATCCCCTATTAATTGATAATTTCCATGGGCTGTGGATGCTCAATTTCAAGCTAAATTTATTGAGTATCTATGCTAAATTCAATAACTAATAGTTATTTCAAATTTAGATATTGATTTCAATATCTTTGTATCGATTTAACATGTCCTCTTATTTTACCTAGCTCAAGAGATGGAGAGGGAAAATCCAACATCTCCATGAAAGGATAGGAACAAGGGAGTTAACATCCGAGATCCATAGGAGCTTTGAAAAATAAGGTGACTGTAGTCGGAGTCTCGTGAATAGGCTAGGAGCTTTTCCCAATTTCATTGATATTGATTTTAGCATAGCTAACATTTTTTCCACGGGGTCATTGCATCGAACCTTATTGGAGGACTTATTGGTAAGCATCAATAAGTTATAGCATTTAAACATTGAACATAGTATCATTGATATTGTCATTGTCAACCTCGTAACATTAGAATATAGAAATATTGACCATTGGATATTGATAGTGTCATTTCTATAGACATTGGATATTGAATTAGGCATTGTTATGACTATTGGTCATATTGGTCATGAACATTGATATTGAAACATTGGTATGAATATTGTTATTGTCATCGAAATATTGTCACCGATGTTGTAATTGATATTATATTTGAACCTTGGATTTGAAAGGACATTGGATACAATTGGCATGCCATAGAATTCATGAGCTCATTCGTATGGGTGGACTACGGTCCTTGGCTACGACCTTTATTGTGGCGAGGCAAAGGGATGTTTATGATATTGTTCACTTTGATTTGGCAAGGCGTAGGAATTCACGTATCCACTATCTTGATTCGATCCAAGGAACAATGTTGAAATTTTATAATATTGTCGTTCAACATCATTCATAATATTGCTATTGAAAAAACATGATTTCGAATGCATCTCATTGTATTTGATATTGTTTATGACTACCTCACTAGGAAAAGTATGCCTAATACATTTCATCTAATGCTTTTTAAGTTAAGAAAGTCAACGTTGCGAGATCGGGGATCGTTGGAAGTTTTGGCAACTCACTGCAAGCTTAAAGTAATGTATTTTATCCCTACAACTCCTAGTATGGTGGCAAAGTAGTTAAACTAGTTGCTTTTAACCTCTTATTGTGTATATATGGTACATGGTATGCATAAGTGTTAAAGGCCCTAAATGTTGTTTTGAAATTGACTAAAAGTGGTAAAACTTGCATATTTGGTCAAAAAGGTAAAAACCTAGTAAATGGATTCATATGGCTATCAAATTTGGCATGATAGTAGATTATGATGTTATACACTTGTATGCAAAATTTCATAATAAATGGATATTGTATGACGTGTCAAATTCTATAAAAACTAGACTAAATTTGTCATTAGAGACCCTATCGTACCGATACGGGTGATGGTGTATCAGTACAATTGTGCATAACTAGACTAAGTCAACGTAGGTTAACAAGGCGTATCGATGCTGCTATGGGCGTATCGGTATGGATTTTGAACACTTTTGGTTTGCATAAAGGTTTCGGTACGGCTTTTAGGCATACCAATATTGGTTCATCTGTACCAGTACAGCTAAGTTGTACTGATACGAGTTTTGGTTACTGGAATTTGGTAATTTGAAAAATGTGCTTGGCGTACCGATACAGCCTCTCAAGTATCGGTACTGATACAGGTAATTCGGTTATAAGCTATTGAAATAACTCTGTAAAATCACAAAGTGGTCACCTATTAATGATTGGCTTAATTAAATAAGTAAACAGATCATGATTAGCATGAAAATTTTCATGTACACTCATTATAAGCTAATTTTCATTGTGGTGTAGTTAATTTCAGTAAAGTACCCATATTTTATTGAATTTGCAAATTAGTCCCTAACTTGTAAAAGATTTAAATTGGTCCTAAAATTTAGGGATTATTGAGTCTTATCGAATCATTGTTTCATGGTACAAAATTAGTCTTATAATGCGAAACTAGAATGAACTTTGTGATGTTTTTAACCCAATAAATCATTGAACAAGGTTTATAAATATTGTTCTGATTATTGTATTGAACTTCGGTGACATACTCTGACCCGGTTCTCGACTAGGTCGGGGATGGGGTGTTACTATTTTCCACTTCCTTTCATTGATTATATGTTAGATCGACTTACGGTCATAGAGTATTAATGATCTTTAGATGGATATTATAGCTACAATTAGATTGTTATTGCACCTGAGGACTAGGAGAATACTACTTTCACATGCCCATTTGGGACATTTGCTTTCCGTCGCATGTCTTTCGGTCTTTGCAATGCACCAACCACTATTCAAAGGTGCATGATGACAATATTCTCATATATGATTGATGATTCCCTCAAAATATTTATGGCTGATTTTTCGATAAACGAGAAAAATTTCAACCACTATGTCAAAATTCTAGAGCAAGTATTGCAGCAATGTGAAGACACCAATCTGGTTCTAAACTGGGAGAAATTTCACTTCACTGTCACTGAAGGAATTGTGGCAGGCCACAAAATTTTGAAAGCTGAAGTTGAGGTTGACAGGGCCAAAGTAGATGTTATCGAAAAACTACCACCAATAAAAAATGTGAAAGGTATCGACATTTTCTTAGGCCATATCGGGTTCTATAGGAGATTTATTCAAGATTTCTCAAAGATTACCAATCCTTTATGCCTACTATTAGAGCAAGGAAGAAAAATCATTTCTAACGATGTATATCTGGATGCATTCAATAAAATTAAATCACAGCTTGTGAATGCACTGATAGTTGTTGCACCCAACTGGGATCAATCATATGAGCTTATGTGTGACGCCAGTGATTTTGTCTTGGGCACAATGTTGGGACAATGCAAGGATAAGGTATTCCACGCAATCTATTATGCTAGTAAGGCTTTTACTAAAGCTCAAATTAATTATGCTACTACTGAGAAAGAGTTATTGACACTAATTTTTACTTTTGATAAGTTTCGTTCTTATCGTTTTGGTGCAAACAATTAGAGCTTTTTCTGATCATTCTACTTTGAGATGTTTTTTGCAAAGAAAAATGCAAAAGCTAGATTAATCTGCCAGAATTTATTGCTGCAAGAGTTTGATATTGAAATTAAAGACCACAAAGGGTCAGAAAATCGAGTTGTTGATCACCTTTCAAGGTTAAAAGCTGGCAGCAAAAACTATAGTAAGTTACAAATTGTCAATGCACTTTTAGATGAAAAGCTATTAGATTTGAACGCAACACTGTGGTACATTGATATAGTTAATCACCTAGTTTGCAGAAAGATTATTTTGCATCGAAGATTTGATGTAGGACAGTTGGTTCTGCTATTCAATTGTAGACTAAGATTGCACGTAGAAAAACTGAGATCACAGTGGTCCGGACCTTTTGAAGTTGTGGAAGAATTTCCACACGATGCTGTCACAATCAAAGGTACAAAAGGAGGAACTTCATTCAAAGTCAATGGCCAAAGATACAAACTCTATTGTGGTGACTTTGACCCTTGAAATATTGAGACCATTAAATTGGTCAATTTTTTTGAAATTCTCTTTAATTTCTTTATTAGATTTTGATTTTATTTTCCTTGTTTTTCATTTAATTTCCTTTATTTCCTTTTTTATAGAATAAAAATCTTTTTTTTTGTTTCTTCTCTAACAACTCGTACGGTGGAAGAATTCACAAGATATGCATGCAAAGTTCTTGGGGTAAATTGGGAATTCTATTGCAATGATTTCCCCTAATAATCACAGTAATTCATCACATGAGCGGGAAACACAATGGACATGCATCAGAGGGCAACAATTGCGCCTTTTCATTTTCCCTCTTCTTTTATAGTTTATTAAACATCTTGGTTTTTCATCAAATGATCACTTAATTTTCTATTTTCTCTTAGTATTCACAGCTATAAAGTTTACATTTTTCTTTGCAAGTTCTTTCTCTTCATCTCTTTTCTTATAATCATCCATGGAAAAGACAAGAGCAACCCGAAAAATATCAAAGAAAACTCTTGTCCTAGACATTCTAAGCTCTGAGTCAAACCCTCAATTGGAAGAACCCATTGCTCCATAAGAGATTCCTAAATATGTGATTTTCCAAACTAGGGTAGTAGGTGAACACTTCATAGAACACATCCAAAAGAGAAGCATCTATCTGGAGAAAGGAATCGAGCTCTCAACTGATGAAGAACCTGGGAAATCCACCCACAACACCGTTGCACTCCACAAATGGGACAGATTTTGCATTCATCCTAACAACTATAGTGTTGCCATGGTAAGAGAATTCTATGCAAATCTGTACTACCCCTCTTTGAAACTTGTTTTTGTTAGGGAACACTTTATTCCTTTGAGTGCATCTTATATTAACAAGTTTAATACTATTGTGAGTGCGGATGAGCATGCTTTGTTTGTGGATGGAATCACTAATAAGAAACTTGCTATTTTAGTTGAAGATTTATGTATAATATGAGCATTATGGTCAGGGAACAATGCTGGAAATTTCACCATGCTTAGGAAGTTTTTGACCTTGGCTGCCATAATTTGCTTTCAATTCATCAACTTTAGGTTGCTGCCCTCCACCCATAGAATGACTATTTCTCTGAATAGAACATGTCTGGTACATTCTATCATCAAGGTGAGGAAAATTGTTGTGGGGCAATCATACATAAAGAGATTAGGGGCGTTGCTGAAAGAAAGACTGGTATACTAGCTTTTTAGGCCCATTAGCAAGGTTGCTATAGATAGGATGATTCATGCTTCTGATGTCCCTACACCACATCTAGGTACTGCAACGAGGGAGAAAAATGGTGAAGCCAAAGTGGACGTTGCACCAAAAAATGTCCCATTGACTGATGAAGTCTGGCAGAAAGATTTGAAAATAGAAGACAAAATGGAAGAGTACCAGTCATAGTACAAACACTAGATCTAACACAAAATTTGTTCTATGCCTATGCGAAGACATGGCACAAGTCTACACTTGCTGCCATGTGTTGACTTATTTCAGTTGACCTGCCAGAATTTCCTATTTTCCCTCCTATCATCTGAGATTATGATTTTCCTCTAGTGCTCCACTAAAGATGTACTAGCGAAGTTAGTGAATTCCCTTGACAATGTCAAAGAAGCTGGTGACCCACCATGAAATGAGGAATCGAGTAAGATCATTATGGATTATTTGTTCGATTTGAATATCCCTACGGCTGTTGATACCATACCCACTATTTATGAGAATGACGAAGTCCTTGTTGAGGACGCTGAGAAGTCTGCCACAAAGAAAGTTGTTGAAAAAGATTCAGTTGTGTCCAAAACTGTGGATGCAACCATAGAAAGACATGAGATGAAGCTAGTTGCGGCGAGACCGACCGAAGCTGCACCCATAGAGGATGAACAAGAGGAAAACCCTATTTCTATGGTGCTATACAAGGCACCACCACCGTTCATCCTACATGAGGATACAGCCGATGATGCCTGTGAAGTAGAGGAGCTAGTGGAAGAAGATGAAGTTGAGCATGGTCAAGAAGAAACTCCTCTACCAAAGAAGGAAAAAAAGAAAATGCTCTAAGTCTGAGGAGAGAATCAAGATAAAAAGAAGAAGGGCAAGAAGAATAAGAGACGTTCCACCTCCTTTTCCCATGAGCTCGAAAACTGAGTTAGTTTGTTTTTAGTTTTTAGGCATGCATTTCATGTAGTGTAATTTCATTATGTATTCTTGTCATTGCATCTACATTGTAACATCATATAGTTGTAATGTCATTGCATTCATCATTGTAACTGCATTTTGTTATTGCATTTTGGCATTATATTTTGTCATTGCATTCCTTCATTCTAGTTTGTTTTCTTTTGCATTGGGGACAATGCAACCTTTAAGTTTGGGGGTATACGCCTAGGAGTTGAAATGCACCCCGATTTTAAAAATTTTTAAAAAGTCTTTACAAATGCAAGGTTCTTGTGCTTTGAAAATTCTCTTGCTCGCATTCAATGTATAAATCTTGAATTGCTCTAATCTTTGATAAGTCTATTGGATATACATGATCGATAATTGCATCTCATAGCTCTGCATTGATATATATCTGTTGGATTGATTAGAGAACATCTTGCATCATTCTTTTTATTTTTGGATGACATTGTCTTGTTGCAGCAAGTGTGATATATATATATATATATATATATCTTATTACGTATAAATAAAGGCATTCCAATGTGAATGCAATGAAATAAATAAAGTAGCTTCAAGGGGGAACACTCTTTTGCATGCGTTAGAAAAAGGAATATGGCGAAATGTTGTCTCTGCATGAGTGTGTGTCGTTACAATGAAGTACTTCCTGGGGGTTCGTTGCACAACATCTTACTTCTCAAGCCTTAGGGTGCATTCATTGTTCGATATCCTTCGCTACATAAAAAATGAATGATAAAGAAGAAAAATATGGAAAATATATATATGATATTGTCGACGTAAGATTGCATGGCAAAAGATTGAGGATTCATTGTAAATTTGCAAGTAAATAATGCCACAATACGTCTTTTTGCGTGCTATTATACACGGTCAACAACTAATATAGCAGTGAGTTAAGCATCGTCTCCATAAGGATTGCCTAGAAATTAATTGTCGTGATTAATACTTGTGAACTAGAAAATAAAAGTGATGCAATTTATTGAGAGAACGAGTAAAATAAAATAACTAAAAACATAAAAATGATAAAGAAACTGATGTAAAGATCCAGGTAGATTGGCAAACAACTGGTGTAGTGATGATTGGAAGGGTTGGCAAGGGATGTTTAGATTCCATGCTAACAAAGGCAGCAACTAATAACACTAAACTTTGGTTTTAATGTCGAGCATATTTTAAGTTAGTATTGCCTCTGTCGATGGCAATATCCTAATTTAATTACTTTTAACACCTATATGTCTATAGCGAGTTTTCAAACAATTAACTTGGTGAAGATTCAATCTTTACTCTTAAGGGGTAAATCACTTCAGGTGTAAGTTCATCTACTTGAATATCTTCTGTCTAAGTTTCTCTCCTTACAATTTGGCAATTAATAGTTATCTCATAAGTTTGTTAAGATATCAATGGATAATGAGCATTTAATGCAAAATGTTGATGGAAATAATATATATGAAATGTAAGCACATGCAAAAAAGACAATAATGCCAAAGCACGTAATTTTTAAAAACTGAAAATACTAAACGTTCATCACAAGCACCCCTAGAAAAAGTAAAAGATTAGTTCATGGCTGGGGAAACCAACAACAAATCATCGTTTTGATTCGTCATCACAAAAACCATAAATAAATTCAAGAGATAAGAAACAAAGAAGGAGTTCTTTCGATGTAGCCCTTTAATAGATCCAGGGCTTTCAAAAAATCTTCCTAGGTTTCTTCTACCCTTCTCTTCTTGTAAGACCCCAAAAATAGATTAGACGTTTTAAGGTTAGATTGGGTGAGGTTCGACTCGGTCGAACCAGATTAATCGGTTAAATAAGTTTTGTGGAATTAATATTTTAAAAATACAATTTGAGAAGATAAAGTTTGATTTGAGTTACCGAAAATGTTTGAATATATTATCAAGTGTTTTTGGTAATTAAAATAGGATTTAATTGAATGATTTCGAGTGACATTTGGAGTTAGTGACTAAATTATAAATACTACAAAATTGTTTTAATGACTATTTTGTAAATGGGCCAATACTAAGAATCCTTAGAGAGCTATATTTTCCAAATTTTTTAATCTAAAAATAACCACCTTAATTAAGTAAGAATTGATGGTTAATTTTTTTCCTAAATCATTTTACAATTGTTTTATATTTTCTCTCATTTTCTATTTTTATTTTCTGTCACTTTCCATTTTAACTTCCAAACAAGATCTTCCATAATTCTTTGTTGATTTTTAATGGAGGATTTATCATTTTATTCTACATTTGTTTCTTAACAAAACCCTACAAGATTTTCTCAAGGATTCCATCTATTGCACAAGTTAAGTTTCAAGAAAATCTTACGTCAATTTTGGTGAAGGCTTCTTCAAAGGGGATGACCAAATATAGAATAAAACTTTCCATTTCAACTTCAAAACAAGATCTTCCATATGTCTTTGTTGATTTTCAATGGAGGATTTATCATTTGATTCTACATTTGTTTCTTAACAAAACCTTACACGATTTTCTAAAGGATTCCATTTATTTCACAAGATAAGTTTCAAGAAAATCTTACGTCAATTTTTGTGGAAGCTTCTTCAAAGGGGACGATCAAGGCAAGGTTGCCTAGTTGCGTACATTGCTTACCGATGACTCGATTCGCATTGGCGAGCAAGGCAAGGCATATCAGTGAGTGTTTAAGCATGTTAAAGCTCTTAAAAGGTTTGATTGATGGATCATGGGGGCTTAGTTATAGCCTAAAAAGTTTAACTAAGCTCAAGCATAGGTTTATCTTATTTCGCTTGGTTATTGCTCTGATAGGATCTTGCGGATTTCATGTTTTGGGATTAAACATGGTTTGGTTTACTTGCTATAAATGCATCATTTTGGATTAATACGCAATGTTTAAACAAAGTAATGAATGCCTATGAGCATTCAGATTTGTTCCTTGGAAGGAATGTGTTGTTTCATTTGGCAATGAGGTTTTACATATGAAATGGTTTTGAGAAATGCATTGGAAAACAATAAGTAAATGTATTTAAAAATAATATATTGGTTATGTGATGTATTGTGAAAGTGTCGGATATAGTTGGCTAGCCATGAGATTAAAGTGCACTATAATATATAAAATCGATCGTGTCATAGTCCTTGAGGAAAAGCGGTTTAACTAGGCTACTTGGACTATTAGGTTATCACATGGGGTATGCGATTTAACTAGGCAGCCCAAGTTGATGGTATCTTGCAGTTTAACTAGACAAGGTATGAGATTTGGTGGAGGTGAGTCCACCATCAGAAATCTGTGTATTCAAACTCTTATGGATAGAGGAGCATTATCCAAGGATAGAGGCGAGTCTATTCGGGTCACTCTACATATCAATATATGAGAATATTTATGATAAATGCAGTTGAAAAATGGTTTTGATGCATATGGTAATTATGCATGATTTGTTTTGGGAAGACAAATGATATAATTTTTTGGAAATGATTAAGCATGAGACTTGTGAAAAATGTATAATGCATAAGATTATTATGCGTGTTTTGTTGTAGAAACAAATGAGATAATTCTTGGGTAGTAAAGCTTGTTTTTAAAACAATGTGGTTTATTGTTTTCAAATGGATTTCATTCAAATGTGAAATGCTTGGGTAGTAAAGCATGTTTTCTAAACAAGGCAGTTTATTGTTTTCAAATGGATTTCATTCAAATGTGAAATGCTTGGGTAGTTAAGCACATTTGAAGATTAAACAATTGTGTAAACGCTTGGGAAGCAAGCATGGTTTTGGAAACAAAATGTTTATGGTTTTCAAATGGTTGTCAATTGCATCAATGTTGTTATGAGCATCCTCACTAAGAAATTGTGCTTATGCTCTCTTCCCATTGATGCAGAGCAATAGAGTTGAGGGGCAACATTGGTTTGGCAAGGAAGGTCCAAGATCATTTACTTGAGTATGAGAACTTGGTTTAAAATTCGGTAAAAAGGGCAATGTGTTACCATGTTTTGGAGGAATTTGTAATATGAATTTTTGGTTGGCTTGTGAAGGTTTAATTGTTGTGGTTTGATGTCTTTTGAGGTTGAGATTGTGTTATGATTGTTGTTGACAAGCGAGCATGAGTTTGTGCTTTGTGATTTTCCCTTAGCATGCCTATTGGTTGGAAAAGCATATGCTTTATATTTTTGTAATGCCTGATTACTTTAAATATTACTAAACGATTGTTGATGTCATGCCTACGATGATATGTGCATAAAATCTCTTCTTGGATGTTGAGTTGATGGTTCATAGGAAGCATGCCTATAGAATTGTGGTTGTGGTATCTTCACATGAATAGATCATATTGCCTTGTGTTTATAGCTCTTTAAAGAGCATGTATGTTCCCTCGATTTATAGGTCCTATTGTCACACATTGGCATCCATTTCATCTATTTCTACATTTTCATGTCTATTTATACATACTTTGTAACTTAGTTCTTGTGGCTCAAGTTTTGTATATTTCTACCTATTTTTTCCTTGTTGTCGGTGCAATACTAATGTCCCTGCAAAGGTTGTTTTCACCACTACAGCCAATTTGACACTACATCTGTAACACCCCCTACCCCGGGTTAGTAGCAAACCGGTTCAGGAACTTTACCAAGCAACATTACAAGCAAGAACGAGGCAATAATAGGTTAACCCCTCCCTATTAGATGAGTTACTTAACTAGCAAGCAACCAAGCATTCATAACTTAACATGCAGGCAATCTCATATTTGTTTGCAAGACATTATAGGTTACTACTTCAACATTTTAATTAACATCACCATACTCTAGCATTCAAATAGCCTAAGTGAACAAACATGCCTAAATTTACTAAACATGATCATATGAACATACAATTTATGTATCTTATCTCCAAACAAGCCATACCATTCGGCATTTACCATACACACACATAAAAGCACCTTAATGCACATTACCAAACTGCCTACATTTAATATTAAGGCAAAACAAGGCAGAAATTAAATAGTCCCCAAACTATTTGCAAAACAATTTACAAAACTGCCACAATACCTAAACTGCTGCTACCAGGCAGCATGTACTTTGTTCACTTAAACATGCATAACTTTCATTCCGTACATCAGAATTTCAATTAGTCTACATCGTTGGAAAGCTAACTTAATTATATTTCTAACCATACAGGCCTTGCATTTTAATTCTTTGCCAAATAATTCATTTTTTAGCTTAAAGATAGGGCAATTTACAACATTGGATAGTTTGCACTGTCCCTAGTGTTTCTTCTCTACAATTCATTCTACAATCCATAATTCAGTTCTGTTTTCTCCTAATTAATTTAGACTCGTTAAGGAACCGTCCATAAAAATTTCAGCCTTAAATTCTATTTATACAATTTATGGTGATTTTTCAAAGTTACTGCCCAAAACAGAGTTTTCTGGGCAGATTACACTAGGTTAAGCTTCTAGCTTCATAATTCATTTAAACAAGATTCTAACATTATAATTCAACTTATTTTCATATTCCTACATGTCTAGGTCAGTCCAATTCACTTGGAAATGAGATCAAAACATGGCAGCATATACAATTAAGCATGTTTACACATTTGTATCTAGCAAAATAGTCCCTAATCCAAACTAGTTTCAACCATGATCCCTATTCTCAATTTCCAACATCTAGCATTGCATTTCACCATCAATTTGGCTATTGACAACATCAATTTCTCCTGCTCATTCGAATGGCAATATAAATTTCATGGACTAATCAATCAATTGAACTTCTTAACTAGTTCTTAGCATCAACTCACTAATCATTCATCAATTTCATGTAATTCAAGCAAGAACCCTAAATCTACATGCATCATTTGAATCTATAATGCATTAAATAAGAGATTTCAACTTCCTAACAAGATAATATGAATGTTAGCAATTCAAATTTCTCTAAATTTCAAGCTTGCATCAATGAGCATGGAGTTTTCTCTCCCAATTTCTCTTCTCTCTATTTTGTTCATATGGTTCGGCCAAAGGAGGAAGATGATGATAAATTATCAATTAATTCCTCCCTAAAATGACTATTTTTTCCTTAATTATTCACTAATTAATAAAATGTGTAGGGGCATTCTAGGAATGTATGAATTTTGCATGCATTCCTTCAATTTGTTGTTTGTTTTAGTTTGGTCACTTATACATTAGGTTACTACTTTTTCATTTATGACATTCTAGTCCTTATTAACTAGATCTAGTATCTTGCTTTCAATCAATTAGGGATCAAATGAAAGCATTGTAATAACTTCTTTTATACTAGTTTTGAGGATATTACAATTCCCTCCCCCTTAAAGAAATTCGTCCTTGAATTTACCTGAATTGAATAGGTGAAGATATCGCTTCCTTATGATTTCTTCAGATTCCCAAGTTGCCTCTTCTATCTTGTGATTTCTCCACAAGACCTTGACAAGAGGAACAATTTTGTTCTTGAGCTTTCTAACTTCGTATTCAAGAATCTAAATTGGTTCCTCTTCGTATGACAAGTCAGGATTCAACTCTACTTCTCCAGGCTCAAGGACATGGGATGGATCAGACATATATCTTTGGAGCATAGACATGTTAAAGACATTATGAATTCTATCAAATTCATTGGGAAGAGCTAATCGATAGGCCACTAGTGCTATCCTTTCAATTATTTCAAACAGACCAATAAATCGGGGACTATGCTTCCCTTTTCTTCCAAACCAAAAGATTTTCTTCCAAGGGGAGACTTTGAGGAAGACTTTGTCTCTAACATTGTATTGGATGTCTCCCCTTTTCAAGTCTGCATATGCTTTCTTCCTATCAAAGGCTACTTTTAATCGATTGTGAATGATCTTCACTTGTTCTTCGGTTTCTCTGAGTTATTGAGGTCCTAAAACCTTGATTTCTCCCAATTCAGACCAGCACAAAGGAGTTCTACATTTCCTTCTGTATAGAGCTTTGAAGGGAACCATTTGGATAGATTTCTGGTAGCTATTGTTGTAAGCAAACTCTACTAGGGGTAGAGATTTCTCCCAGCTCTTTCTGAAGTGTATAACACAAGCACGTACCATGTCTTCAAGCCCTTGGATGATTCTTTCAGATTGTCAATTTGATTGAGGATGAAAGGTTGTACTACGGTGCACTCTAGCTCCTAGATCCTTCTGTAATGAATTCCAAAATCAAGAAGCAAATCGGGGTCTCGATCAGAGATTATAGCTGTTTGTACACCGTGTAATCGAATCACTTCACAGATGTATAGCTCCGCTAAGGTTTCCAAGCTCATGTTCATTCGAACAGGGATTAAATGAGTAGACTTTGTGAATCTATCAATAATCACCCATACAACATTGTTCTTTCTTGGAGTGTAAGGAAGACCAGTAATGAAGTTTATTGTAATCCAATCCCATTTCCACTAAGGGAATTCAATTGGTTGGAGCAGTCCAGTGGGGACATGATGCTTGGCTTTGACTCCCTGACAAGTTAAGCACTTTGAAACAAAGTTCGTGATAGTCGATTTAATGCGTGGCCACTAGTATATTGGCTTTAGGTCCTTGTACATTTTAACCGATCTAGGGTGAATCGAGAAAGAGCTTTGGTGAGCTTCTTGTAATATCTCGTGTCTTAGTTCATCGTTGTTAGGAACACATACTCTATCTTTGAAATAGAGGAGTCCATTCGACTTGAGGGAGAAGTTAGAATTAGACTCAGAGTCTAGCTTGGACATGATCTTCTAAAGATCTGGATCAATTTGTTGGAGTTCTTTGATTCTTGAGATTAGACTAGATTGAACTTGAAGATCATACAAGAATTTGTTATTTGGATAGCGAAAATGAGCATTGATGGCCAAGGAAGCTACAAACGAATGGACAAGATCATTAAGGATAATTCTTCGAATAGTTACTTGCAAGTCAAGAAAGGTTTAATTTGATTGGATTATTCTAGGATTTAGATTTAATGGTTTACCCGAGTATGGTCTGTGACTAAGGGCATCAGCAACCATATTTGATTTCCCCGGATGGTAGTCGATAACCAATTCGTAGTCTTTAAGTAACTCTAGCCATCTCCTTTGCCTCAAATTCAAGTCTTTCTAAGTTAGGAGGTATTTGAGGCTCTTGTAGTCTGTGAACAAGTTGTATTTCTCCCTGTACAAGTAATGTCTCCATATTTTGAGAGCAAACACGATGGCTGCCAATTCTAGATCGTGTGTAGGGTAGTTTGACTCGTGTGGTTTTAGTTGCCTTGAGGCGAAAGCTACCACTTTTCCATCTTGCATTAGGATTCAGCTTAGCCCTAAGTGAGATGCATCACTACAAATAGTGTATTCCATGCCCAATTATGGTTGGATGAGAACCAGAGCATGAGTCAGGGTTTGTTTAAGTTGATCGAAGCTTCATTGTTGGTTCTCCGACCAAACAAAGGGTGTATCTTTGCGAGTTAGCTTAGTCAACCTTGCGGCAATGGATGAAAATCCCTTGACAAAACGTTGATAATACCCCACTAAACTGAGAAAGCTTCTGACCTCACCAACATTCCTCGGAGGTCTCAAATCCAAGATGGATTGAATTTTGCTCGAGTCTACTTTAATCCCTTCTGCCGAGATGACATGGACAAGGAAAAAGACTTTCGATAGCCAAAATTCACATTTAGAGAAATTTGTTAACAATTGACGTTCTCGAAGAGTTTGCAATACAATACGAAGGTGTTCAGAATATTCTTCCTTAGAGAATACACCAGAATGTCATCAATAAAGACGGCCATAAACTTGTCAAGATAGGGCTTGAATATATGGCTCATGATGTCCATTAAAGAAGTCGGAGTATTCATTAACATGAATGGCATTGCAAGGAATTCAAAATGGCCATATCGAGTTTTAAAGGTTGTCTTGGGTACATCTTCTTCTTTTACCCTCATTTGGCAGTATCCCGATCGAAGATCGATCTTTGAGAATACCGCAACATCTTTGAGTTGATCGAAAAGATCTTCAATTCTTGTGAGAGGATATTGATTCTTGATAGTAAGCTTGTTCAATTGTCTATAGTCAATACAGAGTCTCATAGTCCCGTATTTCTTCTTCACGAACAAGACTGGAGCACCGCAGGGAGACGAGCTAGGTCTAATGAAACCCTTGTCTTGTAGCTCTTGGTGTTGCTTCTTGAGTTCTTTCAACTCAACAGGTGCCATTCGATAAGGTGTGATGGACACCAGAGTTGTTCTAGGTTGGACATCGATCCCGAACTCTACTTCTCTGGTTGGAGGGAGACCAGGGAGTTCCTCGGGAAAAACATCTATGAATTCAGATACAATTAACATACTAGGTAAGCCAAATTCAAGTTCATCTTGTAAGACCATAGTAGCAAAGATTAAAGTTGGTTTCCTATCAATTAGGAGAATGGATTCCTTTCCTAAACCCCAGAGATAAAGTCTCATATTTTGGCAATCTACCCAGGCTTCATGCTTGCTTAACCAATCTAGTCTAGCACTAGATCAATCTCACAAGTTGGCAATACATATAGATCAATAGGAAAAGGTATGTTTCAAATGATTATGAGACATTCCTTGCAAAGGAAGTTAATGGATGTGATTCCCCCTATAGGGTTCGAAACTACAAGGCCTTTATCAACAGTTTCAGGTTTCAATTTCAATTTAGCAATCAAGGATGAGCAAACAAAAGAATGTGTGGATCCTGAGTCTATTAAAGTATAAACGGGAGTTGAATTTAACTCAACAGTACCTACTATGACATCGGGTGATTCTTCATCTTCTTTTCCCCAGATATGATAGATTCGAGCAAGAGCCCGAGATTCCTGGTGAGTTGGGGTGTTCGAATGTTGTCCCAAATCAATAAATGATCTAGTCCCTCTGCCTTGCCAATATGACCAATATCACAACGCATCCCTCCACCTCACCAAATCAATATATACCGTAGCCCTAAGACCGTAGTCCACCCATACACTGAGCTCATGAATTCTATGGCATGCCAATTGTATCCAAAGTCCTTCGAATCTAAAGTCCGGTGATAATACCAATATTCAATATCCGGTAGCAATAACAATGTTCAATGTTCTTATCATATACAATGTTTCAATATCAATGCTCAATAGCTATAACGATAACAATGGCAATGTTCAATGAGTATAATGACAATAACAATAGTTGATGCTTCATTTACAATGATTCTATGACAATAACTATATCGATATCAATGTACAATGACTATGACAATGAAGATAACAATAACGGTAACTATGCTCTATGTCCAATGTTCAATGCTTCAATAATTCAATGACTATATCATTGGCAAATTCAATGACAATGAGCGATGGCAATGACTATAACAATATTGATGTCCGATACTTAGTACAATCACTTACCTCCACTTACCAACGATATCCACTAAGTAATTCGATGCAATATTCCTTAACAATGATGTTAAAAACACAATATACAATGACAATGGAATAGGGAAGGGCACCTAGCCTAATCTGGAGACTCTGACTACACTCACCTCAATTATGAACCTTTCAAGGCTCTCGGATTACAACTCATTTGCTTCTAACTTTTGTTGGAGATGACGGGGTTCTTTCTCCAATTCGTGAGCTGGGTTACAACAATAGGAATTAATTATAATCGATAGTATAGTATTGAAAGCAATATAACAATACCAAACTCAATATCTATGTTTGAAATTAACCATTGGCTATTGAGCTAGAAAGATTTCCATGGGTTAGTCTATGAGCTCAACAACTTCAATTTGAAATTAAACTCAATATATCCATGGATTCGAACAATTGTTTGAGGGTTTCATCTTACCCAATCAAGGGTTATCTAATGATGTAGACATCATTCAAGAAAACCCAAGCAACCAAGGGAGGTGCTTGCTTGAGCTTAAGAAAGAAGAGGGAATGGTGGTGCTTGCTTGTGTTTTCAATGGAAAAAGGATGAAAGAGTGGGAAGTTTAGTCTCGGTTCACTAAGGTTATTTCTTTCATTCTTTTCTTTAACTTGACCGATAGCTTTCCTCCACACAAGGGTTGCCTCCCAAGCAACCAATCACATGGTTTCCTAGCTTGGGAGGGAACCTGTTTAATATCAATAAATCCATTTTTCCTCAATCAATTGTCATCTTTTGTCAAATAGATGACCCTTGTTCATGTAGGGTAGGTCAAGCAAAGAGGTGACTCACCCATCCATCTTCAATTCCATTGATTTAGTCACGAAAATCATTTTTTGACAGATGTCTGTACTGATACGCCTTATAGCTATATCGATACAGCTAAGCCAAATTCAGTAAGTTAGTTAAAAACTATTGAGCCGTACTGATACAAGACCTACTGTTTCGATACACTTGGCTCAGTTTATGGATTCAATCATCCCAGAGAAGTTATTAATTAAGGAGTGGACACATAAAGTCTCATTATCAATGAAATAAACATGTGACCAATGTCAAGGCAATATTTAGGCTCTTTTGATACCAGGTTTTCGATCGCTGGAACCCAATTCTGACTAGACCGATTTTAGGGATGTTAAAAAATGATTCCTTATGGGCATACAGAACAACTTTTAAAACTCTGTTAGGAAATTTCCTATACAGGCTTGTATTTGGGAACTCATGCCATTTGCCACTGGAATTAGAGCATCGTGCTTATTGAGCAACCAAGTAGTTGAACTTGGAATGGAGGGCTACAGGTAAGAAACATTTGTTAGGCTTAAATGAATTGGAGGAGTTTAGAGCACAAGCCTATAAAAATGCCAAGTTGTATAAAGAAAGAACAAAGAGGAGACATGACAACAGAATTTTTCCAAGACAATTTGAAGTGGGGCAAAAAGTTTTGTTGTTCAATTCAAGGCTTAAGCTATTTCAAGGAAAACTCAAATCCAGATGGTTAGGACCATTTGAGATTGTCAAGCCCTATGCTCATGGAGCAGTGGATATCAAAGACTTAAAAATAGGAACAATGTTCAACGTTAATGGCAAAAGATTGAAGCATTATTTGAAAGGAAATTAGATTGATGCCAAGGAGATTATTCTCCTTCATAAAGGCATCACTTGTGTTCACACCTAGCCGAATGATTACAAGGCTTTTCGGCCACAGCCCTTTGTATCCTATATTTAGCCAATCATTTGATATTTTGTAAACATCTCATTCACTTTAATCAAAGCTTTCTTTGTGAACATTTCTCTCTTTAAGTTCTTTGTTGAACTATATCGACTTATCAAGCCTTTGTGTTTGTGGCGTTACTCACCCCATCTTGAAACTTGTGGTTCTTAGTTCTTATAACTAAAGGATCCAAGTCCTTATTTTCATCCGAGCATAGAACTTATAAGGTCTGGGTTTATGCTTTCTATAGCATAAGTTCTTCCTTGTTCTTTTGTTCATCCTATCATCACCTTTCACCTATCTAAACACCATTATCATCTTCTTACACCACCTTCATCACCACGCCATAACCAAACACCAAAAATAGCCCATATTTCTTCATTTTATTTTCATCCTTCTTATTCATTTCTAAGCCTTCCCTACACCTATCATCATCTTCCTACCTTAGCCATTCTTTTGCAGCCTTCTTACATTACAAGGATTGCTTACTTGCTTCCAACAATCGGGAAACAGTCAAGCTAGCATTTTTCACCAACATTATAAGAGTGCTCGTGCATCAGTGAACAAGCTCATAAGCCACTAAGATGTTGTCAGATATACTCTTGTCCTTGACAAAGGCTACTTAATATTCACTAATATGAAAGGGGAGAATGGGCTTCATAAGGTTGACAAGCACTTTAGGAATGATTTTTTAGATTACCCTATATAGGATGATAGGGCGAAGTTGTTTCATATTGTTACGTTCGACTACCTTAGGAATGAGAACCAAAGAAGTTTCTTTAACGGTGGTCATATCTGCATTGCCCTTGAGAAGATTCATGCAAAGATTAACAACATTCGAGCCAATTGTATCCCAATGTTGTCGAAAAAAGCTACTTGGGAGGCCATCAATGTCGGAGCTTTCTTGGGATTAATATCCTGGAAAGCAAAAATAACTTCATCAGTGGTAAAATCTTTAATTAAAGAACATTCATATTATGAGTAACAAAAGGAACAATATTGTCAAGAAGCTGAGGGTCGGTGGCTGGATTAGAAAAGGCAAAATGAGTCAGAAAGTAATCAGTGACCACTTCATAGTATCTTCAATGCCTTCATACCCATCACCATTCTGATCAAATAAGCCTTTGATGTAATTTTTCTTCCATCGACCAATAGCTCAAGCATGAAAATTCGAGGTATTCTTGTCCCCCTATGAGAGCCATGAAATCCTTGACCTTTAAGTCCAACACGCCTTCTTTTTGTCAAGAAGATGTTGAAGCTTGCCTTTGGCCACAAGAAAGATCTCCATGTCAAAGACAAAAACATGGCAATGAAGGCAAGAATTTAGTTGATCTTGCAGGTCTTTAATGCGTTGTTGGCTCGTATCCTTTTGGTGATCCTACCAAGATTTTAGGGCCCCTCCAACGGCCTGAATTTTATCAGAGGCCGAACCAGCAATTTTCACCCAAGCATATTGTACCTTTGTCACACAATTTGCATCTTGCGCCCAATAGTTTTCAAAACAGAATAATCGTCTCGTGCACGGTGACTAAGAGCCTAGTGGATCCAAAGAGTATCTATAATAATAAAATAATGGTCAGAATCTATGTTGTATTTTGAGATAGCTCAAGAGTTAGGGTGAGAGGAAAGCCAATCCATATTGGCAATAAATCTGTCAAGGAGTTCACAAATAGGGGAAGCTCTTGGGCCAGATTTAGTCCAGGTGAACCAGCCCTTCGTAGGTTTGCAATTAAATAACTCATTTCATGATAAACAATCCCTGAAGCTATCAATTTGGCTACGTGCCTTATGGAGACCCCCTTGTTTCTTATTATCAGTGAGTTTCTCATTTAGATTACCCCTCACGAGCCATGGAAGAGGCGAAGTAATATACAGGCGATCAATCAAATCCCAGGTATTGTATTTCATATTGGTCTCAAAGCAACCATGAATACCAGCGAAATGAATTTATTCAGAATCTGAATGTATAATAAAATCTATGTGGAGACAAGAGTACGAAAGCAAATCAACAATAACTTCATTATTCTATAACAACATTAAACCAGTGCAACCATGGTCGTTATCAATAGTGATACAACCATCCATGTTCAAAGCATACTTAATTCTATCACTACTACACTTTTCAAACGTGTTTCACAAATGAAAATAACATGTAGAAACTTACGGGTAACAACTTGCCCAAAAGAGCGAACTGCCTTGGGTTTCCTGAGCCCGCGATAGTTCCAACATAGGATCCTCCTTTCTTTTGGCAGGGTTGAATGAAAACCTCCACCAAAAAGTTATTAACGCTGCTCATCCAAGCTTTTGTAGTCAGAGAACCTTTAGGAGTCGAAGATGAAGAGGATCATGGACGTTTTACTTTGACAGCCTCGGTAAAACCTCTACAAAAGGACCACAAAACAATATTAAATCAAATTTTATGATCTGAAATATTTGATTATGGGCTTTTGAACATTGTTATATAGCTTAAACTCAATTTCAGAACTTTTAGTTCGACTAAAATTGTAACGGGTCTATTATAAAGCTCATTTAGACCTCCACGCCTTAAACCTCTACAAACGACCACAAAACTAGATTAAACCAAATTAGTAGTTGAAATATTTTCTTATGGGCTTTTGAACATGATTGTGTAGCTTAAACTCAATTCAATACTTTTTACTCAATTAAACTTTCAATGGGTCCATTGTAAAGCCCATTTAGACCTCATGTCATAAACACCAACAAAAGGCCGCAAAACAATATTAAATCAAAATTTAGGAGTTTGGATATTTAATTATGTGCTTTCGAACATGATCGTATAGATTAAACTCAATTCAAAATTTTTACTCAATTAAAATTCAAACTGGTTCATTATAAAGCACATTTACACCTCTACCCCTTAAACCTCTACAAAAAGCCCGCAAAATAAGATTTAAACAAAGTTTATGAGTTTGAATATTTTATTATGAGCTTTTGAACATGATTATATAACTTAACCTCAATTTAAATACTTTTTACTCTGTTAAAATTCCAATAAGTCCATTGTAAATCCTATTTAGACCTCCAAGCCTTAAACCCCAACAAAAAGGCCGCAAAACTAGATTAAATCAAATTGTAGGGGTTCATATTTGATTATGAGCTGTTGAACATGATTATATAGCTTAAAATCAATTCAGAATTTTTTCTCGATTAAAATTCCAACGAGTCCATTGTAAAGCCCATTTAGACCTCCACGCCTTAAACATCTACAAAATGGCTTTAAAACAAGATTAAATCAAAGTTTATAAGTTCAAATATTTTCTTATGGGCTTTTGAACATGATTATATAACTTAACCTCAATTTTATAACTTTTTACTCGGTTAAAACTCCAACAAGTCCATTGTAAAGCCTATTTCGACTTGTACGCCCTAAACCCCAACAAAAATGTCACAAAACAAGATTAAATCAAATTCTAAGAGTTCAAATATTTGATTATGGGCTTTTGAACATGACTATATAGCTTAAACTCAATTCATAACTTTTTACTCGATTAAAATTCCAACATATCTATTTTAAAGCCAATTTAGACCTCTATGCCTTAAACCTCTGCAAAACATCCGCAAAAAAGATTAAATCAAAGTTTATGAGTTCAAACATTTTCTTATGGGCTTTTGAACATGATTATATAGCTTAACCTCAATTTCTGTACTTTTTACTCGGTTAAATTCCAACGGGTCCATTGTAAAGCCCATTTAGACCTCCACGCCTTTTTTTGACGATCATCAATAGGATCCTCACATTGCATAGACAATCAATAGCAAACTAACAATAAACTTTCATTGAGAATCAACAAAAGTACTCCTCATAAAACGCTTTGAAGGTTCGAGAATAAACTCAACAAAACCATTCTCTAAAAGTTTTTTCTAATTTAAAAACATACTTACTAAAATCGGGTATACTCAACTGAGTCTTTCCAACTTCACACCATATATATGAATTCTTCAGCGGTACCTAATGAATCCAATTTCCTTGGCATTCCTACGGAAGCACTGCCTATAACACATGAGCCTATACTTCCTAATGATGGCATGGGGGTTTCCACACACACAATAGGCACGAGAGCTAGGTTCGTATGTTTTGGGGTGACAATTCCAAACATTAGAGTGACCCATGATTGATCAAAAGCTCTAAAAGGCAAAAAAGGATCTGGAGCTTACTAAAAACCTAGAATCGAATGACCTGCACGCCTTAAACCCTAACAAAAAGGCCATAAAACAAGATTAAATCAAATTTTAGGAGTTCAAATATATTATTATGGGCTTTTGAACAAGATTATATAGCTTGAACTCAATTTAGAACTTTTTACTAGATTAAAATTCCAACGGGTCCCTTGTAAAGCTCATTTAGACTAGCACACCTTAAATCCCCATCAAAAACGCCGCAAAACAAGATTAAATCAAAATTTAGGAGTTCAAATATTTGATTATGGGCTTTAGAACAAGCTTATATAGCTTAAATTCAATTCAGAACATTTTACTCAATTGAAATTCCAACGGGTCCATTTAAAGCCCATTTAGACCTCCACGACGTAAACCTCTACAAAACGATCACAAAATAAGATTAAAACAAAGTTTATGAATTCAAATATTTTCTTATAAGCTTTTAAACATGACTATATAGCTTAACCTCAATTTTAGTACTTTTTACTCTGTTAAAATTCCAACGGGTCCATTGTAAATCCCATTTAGACCTTCACGCTTTAAACCCCAACAGAAAGGCCGTAAAACAAGATTAAATCAAATTTTAGGAGTTCAAATATTTGATTATGGGCTTTGAACATGACTATATAGCTTAAACTCAATTCAGAACTTTTTACTCAATTAAAATTCTAACAAATCTATTGTAAAGCCCATTTAGACCTCTACGTCTTAAACCTTGCAAAACGGCTACAAAACAAGATTAAATAAAAGTTTATGAGTTCAAATATTTCTAACGGGATGTTGAACATGATTATATAACTTAACCTCAATTTTAGTATTTTTAACTCGGTTAAAATTTCAATGGGTCCATTGTAAAGCCCATTTAGACCTACACGCCTTAAACCTCTAAAAATTACCAAAAATTAGATTAAATCAAATTTTTTGATCTCAAATATTAGATTATGGGCTTTTAAACATGTTTATATAGCTTAAACTCAATTTCAGAACTTTTTACTCGATTAAAATTGCAATGGGTCCATTGTAAAACCCATTTAGATATCCATGCCTTCAACCTCTACAAAACGGCCACAAAACCAGATTAAATCAAATTTTAGGAGTACAAATATTTTCCTATGGGCTTTTTAACATGATTATATAGCTTAACCTCAATTTCAAAACTTTTTACTCAATTAAAATTTCAATGGGTCCATTATAAAGCTCATTAAGACCTGCAAGCCTTAAACTCCCAAAAAAGGAGCAAAACAAGATTAAATCCAATGTTATGAGTTTAAAAATTTTCGTATGGGCTTTTGAAAATGATTGTATAGCTTAAACTCAATTCAATACTTTTACTCGGTTAAAATTTCAATGAGTCCATTGTAAAACCCATTTAGACCTGTACAGCATAAACCCCAATAAAAAGGCCGCAAAACTATATTAAATCAAATTTTAGGAGTTCATATTTGATTATGGGTTGTTGAACTTGATTATATATCTTTAACTCGGTTAAGAACTTTTTACTCGATTAAAATTGCAACGATTCTATTGTAAAGCCCATTTATCCCTCCACGTCTTAAACCTTTACGAAACGGCTGCAAAACAAGGTTAGATCAAATTTTATGAGTTCAAATATTTTCTTATGGGCTTTTGAACCTAATTATATAACTTAACCTCAATTTAAGTACTTTTTACTCGGATAAAATTCCAACAGGTCTGTTGTAAAGCCCATTTAGACCTCCACGCCTTAAACCTCTAAAAAACGACCGCAAAACTAGATTAAATCAAATTTTAGGAGTTCAAATATTTTCTTATGGGCTTTTGAACATGATTATATAGCTTAAAATCAAATTCAAATATTTTCACTCGATTAAAATTCTAATGAGTTCATTGTAAAGCCCATTTAGACCTCTACACCTTAAACCTCTTCAAAATGGCTACAAAACAAGATTAAATCAAAGTTTATGAGCCCAAAAATTTTCTTATGGGCTTTTGAACATGATTATATAATGTAACCTCTGATAGGAACTACCTGTCAACTATACTTGCATCAACGTGTGTTTGTTTTCATAAATCGTGGAAAATGTTGATGAGGAAAAAGATGATGAGAGTACATAAGCATAGAAGCATGCAGATGAAGATGTTGTTGCTACAATTATTTCTGTTGCATGCAAGATTGTGGATGCAACATCTGAAGGACCCAGAGGGAGTGATATGCGCTGAGACCGGAGGAAGCTATCGCTGCAATGGAAGAACAAGAGGTCTACCCTCTTGCTATGGTGGTATAAATATATCCATTTCATGTTCTTCCTATTGCAAGGGTGGCAGATAACGCCAAACCGGAGCAACAACATGAGGATGAGCCTGTTGTTGCTCCTCATAAAAAGGAAAAGAAGCGCAAACACTCCAAATTGAAAGACAAATAAAGAAAGAAGTGCAAAGAATAGAAGAAAAGGAATAAGCAGCAATATTGTGCTACCTCCTCTACACTTGAGCCATAACTGAGTTGTTTTTTTTTAGACTATTGTAGGCATGCATCCCATGTAGTTTTAGTTTTCTTTTTTTCAACGTGTTTTCATTGTATTTGCATGATCATTGTAATTGCATTTAGTTTATTATCATTGCATTATGTTTTTTGCATAGGAGACAATGCAATCTTTAAGTTTGGGGGTATACACCTAGGATTTGAAATGCACACCTATTTTTTGAAAAAAAGGTAAACTATTAGAATGGTCACTTATGTTTAGGGTATGTACACTTTTGGTCACCGATTTTTAAATTCGACCATTATGGTCACTTACGTTTTTGATCTATAAACTTATGGTCACTAGGAATTTTGTTGTCGTTAAACATTAATGGGAAGCTAATCTATAACAATAAAAAGAAGGATAAATTGACTAGTAATGAAGGATATTCATTTATTTTGAATCAAAGGAGAAGTCGTGATCCAATCGGTTAGGACCATTATCCCTCTAATTTCCAAAATAAAGAACATTACCTCATGCTATTGAGAAGTGAATCGGGCCTTAGTAATGGTATATTTAAATAGTTTAAAGTAATCACAAGGATCTAATTGTAAACATAAAATTATAATGCATGATTGGAAACAAATTGTCTAAACTAAGGATGAAACTATAAATGGATGTAAATTAATCATACAAATTAAAGCAAAGTTAGATTTAAATTAATGATAGAATTGAAAGAAAGAAAAATTTAAAGGTATAATTAAAAGTACATGAAATTAGATAACAAAGCAAAATAGAACTAAATAAAATGAAAACGAAATTGCAAGGCGAAAGTTAAAGCAAGAAATAATATTCAATCAAATAAGAATGAGGATTAATACTTACCATGTTTACAATATAGTCCAAAAATATACAATGTGAAATGGGGATTAATATAGTAGAAAATTAAGGATTGGCTTAGATGAAGAAGAATATGGAAGATGGTGGAGGGGAGAAGAAATAAAAAAATTGTAAATATAAAGGATTAAATGTGTAATCATACAAATTGTTTTTACTTTGGTGGTCAAAATATGAGTGAAGTAATAGTTTAGGGACTATCAAGGTAATTTATCCTTCTTTTTACAGCGGCAGATCAGCCTCTCGTTAATGTTTAACGGCAACAAACGTCCTAGTGACCATAAGTTTACAAATCAAAAACATAAGTGACCATAATGGTCATATTTGAAAATCGGTAACCAAAACTATACAAACTCTAAACATAAGTGACCATTCCAGTAGTTTACCCCAAAAAATTTAAAAAGCAAGTGCAAGGTTCATTTTGTGCTCTAAATAGTTTTTTTTACATTCGATGCTTAAATCTTGAATCCTGTTAATTATTATGAGTTGGTAGGATACATGTGATGAAATGTTGCAATAGAATTCTGCATGGATGAATTTGAGTGCCTGAGTAATGGATACCTAGCATAGTCTCTTAGATTTTAGATGAATCTGCCTAGTTTTGTTGTTTTATATATGTTTATAGATCAAATTAAGTGTAAATAAAGAACACTCTAATGTGGGTGCATAATGAAAGTATCTTAAGGGGGAATACTCCAATGCATACGTTAGAAAATGAATCCAGCTAAAGGTTGTCGTTGCATGAGTGTGTGCCGAAGCAATGAAGTACTCCCTGGGGTTCATTGCACAACATCTTACTTCTCAGGAAATCAAGGTGCATTCATGCAATGATGTCTCTCGCTGCTTTAAATATATATATATTATATGCTTATATTGTATAATTAAATAAATGTTGTTTAGGTAGAAAGAATCTGTGATGTGAGGTATGATGCCATGAATTGATGAAATTGCAAGTTCATTCATTCTTATGCCTGAGTTGTCGATGCAATATTCTATCATGTAGACGTAATTGATTCATTGATAGTTGAGATGATTCAAGTAGCTAGAATGTTCATCAATTTGTGCTTAACCTTGTTACTTTTTATTTTGTTTGAGGACAAGCAAAAACTTAAGTTTCGAGGTGTAATGGTACTCTAAAGAGCTCGGGTTTTCACCTTATTTATTGGTTAATTGTTCCTATTTAGTTAACCTTTGCATACATTTTTGCATTTTTCCTTTGTATTTGCATTTTCTTAACTAGTAGCTCTTTCTTGAATTATCCTTGAATTTATCACATTTTTTGTTGTTAATGTCACTACATGAGTTCTTCAAGAATTGTAGCTAGGAATGTCCTCGTATTAGGATGTCGCTGCAATATTGATTTCGCCGCATAAGCGTTGTTTAGATTGTGTCCAAGACTGTCGTTGCATTGACAATTGTCAAAAAGATAAGATTAAATGATGTTGGCAAGAAGATAAGATCAAAGGATAATGAGCTGGCAGTTAGTTACAACAACTTTTGTCTGGACATAATGTTGGCGCATTGAAACAGTCATTGTCGCCGCATTGAAAGCTTTCATGATAAGATAAAAAAATTATGAGTTGTCCATTAATACATCTTTCTTGTACGAAATTTTATCCAAAAAATCTATGAAGGACACATGTAAACAACCAATTAGAAAGTGATAAGGATATATATACATATATTCTTACCCTAAAAATGGGGCTCATTTCTTATCATCTTTTACCTTCATTTTGAGAGCTTTTTCCCTCTTGGCCATTAAGCTCTCCCTTGGGTGAACCAACATGAAACGGTTGCAGATCAACTTCTAACGATAAGTTCTAACTATAACACAAGGAGGAAATGTGAAATCGAGTCGAGAGTCGCTAGGAATAGTAATCCCCACTTGTCTTCTACATTTCTATTTTTCAATGTTGATGGATACTCTTTATGTCTCATTTTTATGGAAGCACACTTGATTTTTAGACTGAATGTTATTTTATTCTACTTGCTTCTATTGTTTAATCTTTGGGTTTGAATGTTTTTAAGCACGAAAGTGTTTATTGCAATTGCTGTCATTGGAAGATGCATAGCGAGATCAAGTTAAAGAGCATGAAAATGGAAGTTGCATGGGAGTACAATGGAATTTGAGTCACCTATTCTGTATTTGCTTTATTAGCCATCACTAAAGGTGTGGTAAGTGGGCTTATATAAGTCTTTGATTAGAAGTATAAGTGGAGTTTGGTAAGAGATTCATTGCTCTTCTTTGCACCAACATTCATCTATTTCTTACACCTTCTGATAGCATTTAACATTCTGTTGAAGAATCATTTTGGGGATCTACTCTTATCATTATTACATTTCTTCTATCTTTATTTTCAAGTATTGTTGCAACAACTTTACTAAAATTTCCCTTATTTTATTTTGTTATTGCACTAACAATTTAAGAATTTAAACAACCGTCCTCGTGGGATCGATATTTGATAGATTCAAATTTGTCTACTATACTTGCATCAACAGTGTACACTTGCACAAGTGTTGTGACATTTTATAGCCGATCAAGTTTTGACGTCGTTGTCGTGGATAGTTTTCGTTAGGTGTTTATTTTTTTCACAATATTTTTTTTTATTTTTACTAACTTTATTTTCTTTTGTTTGTTATTTTTAGGTGTGCTACAAAGAAAGAGCAACAACTATGTCGGAGGATAGACTGTGAACCATTTGAGATTACATGATGTCAAAAGAAGATGTTTATACAATACTCTCGATAGAAATTTCAGAATTGGACAACGCGGTCAAATCTATGCAAATGCCAAGAGCAGCCCAAAGAGTCAATGTCCCTGAATTTAGTTGTAAGATTTGCGGTGACAACCGAATTTACGAAGTTTGCCTACAACTCTTGTGGAAATTACTATAATGCTACCATAGGTAAACAACAGTCTTGGGGAAATCAGAATTTTGGTCAATTTGTTGGGACATTCTGATATGGGAATACTTTGTCCCAATGCGCTTATACTCAAAGACAAGGGATTTACACTCCATTACAGTCACAATTCAATCAATAGTCTCAGATGCATCAACAAAAAAAATCAAGTGCAACCACAATATGTTCAGATGCCACATATGCATGCCCAAGCACCTATGCAGCAACAGTATACCCTAGCTTCCACATTTGATCCCTTTGAAGCTCTTGAAGCTTTGATGCGAGAGCATATCACTCGAACAGAAGCAATTGTTCAAAGAATTTCATCACCAATTCATGCATTAGAAACACAATTGAGATAACTTGCTTCCACAATGAATCTTGGACCTCAAGGCACACTTCTGATTGATAAGGAATTAGATGTAACAACTTACAAAAGTGGAGAAGTGGATCATAATGAAAAGATTGCATCTAACGAGATTGTTGATGTACCAGAAAAAACATGTTCCAAGAATTGTCATTCACATGCCAAATGTGCGGCAATCTAAAGTGTCGGCGCATTCTGAAGTGTCGACATAATCTAAAGTGTCACCTCCACATTTGCCATAACAAGTTCATGACTATGTGCAGGATCAACAAGATGGAAATACTTTTTCAATGGAATCTAAGTAGATAATGGTTGGATCTTTGGAATTCTTGAAAAAAATCACTTCATCCATTGCAAGTATCTCTTGAGGAACAAACGATGTTAGATTTGAAGCCATCAAAAGAAGGGTATGAACATTTGGGAGAAGATACTCTATCCATGGTGACTCCCTTCGATATTAATGTTACACCAAAATCTCTACTGATGGAGATGTTTGAAAATCCTAAACAAAGTTGTGGTTGGATACTTTAAAAACTTCAGAGAATTGGTCTTTCACTTGATTTCCATATAATTCTAGCAGAGGATTACTACGACAATTGGTTGGAGTAGAAAATGTCACCACAATGAAAGGTACATCCAACCATGATAGATGTTAATGAGAATAAGGTAATCAAATGGTTGAATTTAGAAAATATTGCTCACATTAAATTCAATTATTCTAGGATAGTAAGAAGATAGAGGGTACACATAGACTTCAAATGAACACGAAAGAAAGACAGCTCCACCAAGGTAACACAAGTAGGAATGGTTACAATCATATTGGCCCAACTCTTCATGTGCAGACTTGTCACTCGTTGGAGGGTTCGAATAGACTATAAGAAGTATCAAAAATGACTTTCCAAGGTAACCCATGCCACAACGAAATAATAAATTGGCACTTTTGTGGGTGCACTTGGATTTTGCTGGGTGTGTTCTTTTGAATAAGAGGATGTTGATGATGCCCAAGCTAAACCAGAAGTAGATGAGGCAACTACGGACATAGCTAAGCTAAGAGAAAAGAAAAAGAAAAGGATGAAGATGCCGCTGCAAAAATTGTCAATGCATCCGAGGATGTGAATGCAATGTTGAGACAACAATGATGTAGTGAGATGGAGCTAGATCAGCGAAAGCTATTGATGACATCAAAGGAAAGGGAAACAAACCTTTGGGCAACAGTGGTTTACACTAGGCCACTCAAGGTGTTTTTTCCTACCCACGAGGCAACCGATGATGTCAAGGCCAAGCTAGAAACCAAGGAGCAATCTGTGGACTGTGCAAAGCCAAAGAGACAAAGAGGAAACGCTCCAAATATATGAAGCACCATGCAACCACATTAAGAGCATAGGAACACTGAGCTAGTTTGTTTTTAATTTTTTTAGTTTGTTCTGATCATGCATTTCATGTAGTTGTTGTTTTCCTTTTGCTACTGCACTTTGTCATTGCAACCATATGGTCATTGCATTCTATTCTTTGAATTGGGTACAATGCAATATTTAAGTTTGGGGGTATACACCTAGGGTTTGAAATGCACCTCCATTTCAAAAAAAACTTTCCTAAGCAAATGCAAGGTTCATTTCATGCTATAATTATTTTTCTTAGATTCAATGCTTAAATCATGAATCTTGTTAATTATTAATGAGTTGGTTGGATAAATACGATTGAATGTTGCGTTAGAATTCTGCATGAATGAATTTGAGTGCTTGAGTAATGGATACCTAGCATAATCTCTTAGATCTAGATGAATTTTTCTAGTTCAGCTCTTGTTATATATGTTTATAGATCACATTATGTGTAAATAAAGAACACTCCAATGTGGGTGCATAATGAAAGTAGCTTAAGGGGGAACACTCCAATGCATGTGTTAGAAAAATGAATCTGGCCAAAGGTTGTTGCTGCATGAGTGCGTGTGTCGAAGCAATGAAGTACTCCCTAGGGGTTCATTGCACAACATCTTACTTCTCAAGAAATCAAGGTGCATTCATGCAATGATATCCCTCGTTGCTTACAAAAAACAAATAAAGAAAGAAAAAGAAGAAGAAAAGAGAAAAAAAAATATATGCTTATATAGTATAGTGAAATAAATGATTTTTAGGTAGAAAGAATTTATGATGTAAGGCACGATGCTAAGCATTAATGAAATTGCAAGTTCGTTCATTCATATTCCTGAGTTGTCGATGCAATCTTCTATCATGTAGATGTAATTGATTCATTGATAGTTGAGATGATTCAAGTAGCTAGAATGTTCATCAATTTTTACTTAACCTTGGTGCTTTTTATTTTGCTTGAGGACAAGCAAAAACTTAAGTTTGGGGGTATGGTGGTACTTTAAAGAGCACGCGTTTTTACCTTATTTATTGGTTAATTTGTCCCCATTTAGTTAACCTTTGCATACATTTTAGCATTTTTTTTCTTTGAATTTGCAATTTCTTAACTAATAGCTCTTTCTTGAATTATCCTTGAATTTATCACATTTTGCTACTTTTGTCATTGTATGAGTTCTTTCAGAATTACAGCCAGGACTGTCACCGCATTGGGATGTCGCTGCATAAGAATTTTTTAGATTGCGTTCCAGACTATCACCACATTAACAACTGTCAAAAAGATAAGATCAAATGATGTTGGCAAGAAGATAAGATCAAAAGACAATAAGTTGGTAGTTAGTTACAGCAACTTTTGTTTGAACATGATGTCGGCGCATTAAAATAGTCATTGTCGCCGCATTGACAGCTTTTAGGATAAGATCAAAGAATTATGAGTTGTCCATTAATACATTTATCTTGTACGAAATTTTATCTAGAAGATCTATGGAGGACACTTGTAAACACCCAATTGGAAAGTGATAAGGATATATATACATATATTTCTACCCTGGAAAGGAGGGGCTCATATTTTATCATCTTTTTCCTTCATTTTGGGAGCTTTTTCCCTCTTGGCCATGGCGGCCTAAGCTCTCCCTTGGGTGAACCAGCTTGAAACGGATGTAGATTAGCTTCTGACTAGAAGTTCTAAGTGCAACACAAGGAGAATATGTGAAATTGAGTAGAGAGCCGCTAGAAATAGTTATAACACCCTGAAAATTAGTTTAGTCGAAATTGGGTGCCAGGAAACGGAACCGAAAAGGTCCAAATATTGCATTGGAATGTATTTGAGTCAATTTATTAATTAAGGACCTTATTGAATTTATTAAAAACCTTTTGGTTACTAAATTGTGAAAATTGGAAGTTTGGGGAGCAATAGTGCAAAGTGTGGAAAGATGAGGGACCACCCTCGTAATTTCCCTATTTTGAGGGTGAGTCACCAACTTGCTTTCTTTCCATTTATGTGAATCGGTCATCTTTTGTCTTAAAAAGATGACAATTTGATGGAAATAGTTTTATTAATTGGAAAAAGTAGAGAAATGACTAATTGAATAATAATAATAATAGGTTTCCTCCTATAGAACGAAAGCTCCACCGGGCATATTATAGTGTAATTGGGGTAGTATTGGAATATTAAAAAGGCTTATCCATTTATTTATAAACTCCATATCGTGCCACCTTTGCTTTTCTTTTCATCTTTTGCTTAAGAGTATGCACACATCACCATTGTCATCTTCCTTAAGCTTAAGCTAACACCTCTATAGGAAAAGTTCCTAAAATTTAGATTTCTTCCATCTATTGATCTCACCTTGTAGCTTTTGCTTGGGTAAGCTAAAACCCCCAATCTATTGTTCGATTCCATGGATATTGGATGTTTAGTTGCAAGTTGAAACTATTGAACATTAAGGCTAGACCCAAGTCTCCTTAGTTCAAATTCATGGAAGACTTAATAGCTAATTGTAGAATATTGTTATCTGTTGTGTACATAAGTAACTTGTACAGCTAGGAGTTAGTTATTTAGTCTTTGTATTACTATAGGAGTTAGACTTTTATTTAAACTCTTATCTCTAGATATAAGATAAGGCTCACCTAGAGTAGTGATAGAACTGAAACACTAATGTAACAAACCTATTATTAATAGGTTGTATCTACTGTATGTTAAGTATGAGAAAATAAGAGAAGAACAGATTTTATTCTCTTCCAAACTATCTTTCTCACACTAATAGCTATTTTGAGTCTAAATACTTATACCTAGCTCAAAATTGGAGAAAGATGAGTCACCATCTCCATCTAAAGCTAGGAACAAGGGAGTGGGAATCCGAGAGCCGTAGGGGTGTCGGAAAATAAAGTGAGTGTAGTCAGAGTCTCGGGAACAGGCTAGGTGCTTTCCCGATTTCATTATTATTGAATATTGCATAGCTAACATTTTTTTCAAAGGATATTGCATCGAATCTCCTTGGAGACTATATTGGTAAGCAATGGTAAGATATTGCATTGAAATATTGTTTATAGAAACATTACTATTGCTATTGACATCATTGAAGCATTGAAACATAGTGACATATATTATTGGACATTGAAATTGTTATTGCTATTGAAATATTGGCATTGACATTGAAATTGCCATTGTTATCGGCATTGATATTGTCATTGTTATATCCATCGACATCGCTATTGTTATTTAACCTTGGATTCGAAAGGACATTGGATTAAATTGGCATGTCATAGAATTCATAAACTCATTGGTATGGGTAGACTAAGGTCCTTGGGCTACGACCTTTATTGTGATGAGGCGGAGGGATGTTTGTGTTATTGGTCAATTGGCGAGGCGGATGAACCAGACCATTCATTGATTTGGCGAGGCGTAGGAATTTGTGTATCCACTATCTTGATTCGATCCAAGGAATAATGATGAAATATGATATAATTACCAATGAACATGATTTATAGTATCGACATTGTTAATACATGTTTTAGAATGCATATTATTATTATCGGTATTGTATATGACTATCTCACTAGGCAAAGTATGTCTAATGTATTGCATTTCATGCATTTTAGGTTAAAGAAGGTTTTGTTTGAGATCGGGAAAAGTAGGGTTTTGGCAAGTCACTACCACTTTGAAGTAATGTGTTTTGTCCCCTTTGAACTCCTAATATGGTGGCATATTAGCTAAACAAGTCAAGTTTGACCATTTTGATGTATATGTGTTGTGTATGGCTTGTGTGTAGTTAAAGGCCTAAAATGACCCCTTCTTCATATGCTCTAACTAGACAAAATACGCATGTTTGGCCTAAAAGGTAAAATCCTAGTAAATGGATTCATATAGCTATGAATTTTGGTATGATAGTAGATTATGGTGTTATAAACTTGCCTGCAAAATTTCATGGGATTTGGACATTGTTTGACTAGTGAAAAGGCATAGAAACCAGACTAACAATGATATTACAATGCAGGGCGTATCGATACAGGTGATGGCGTATCGATATGAGTGTGCAATGTTGGTCATAGGCTTACAAGCGTACCGATATTGTCATAGATGTATCTGTACAGAAATTTAATATTGGAATTTGGTTAGTAAAAGGTTTCGGTATAGCTTCACAGCGTACCGATACCTATCTCCCCATACTAGTACAAGAATAAGTCTATACCGATAGGGCTAAGGCTGTACTGGTACAAGAATTCGTTACTAGAATTGTTAGATCTTTAAAATGGTCACCGCGTACCGATACAGATAGACTTATACCGATACGGGTTCACAATCTTAACGATAGTACCAGTCATGACACAAGCATATTGTTTTGACCTCTTCGAGTACCGGTACCGATACAGGTAAGTCTGTTAAAAGTTATGGAAATAAGTTTGATAAATTACAAAATGGACATTGTTCTGTAATTAGCTTAATTAACTAGGCAGATGACCTCTTATTGGGATGAAAATTTGTATACTCACCGTTTGTAAATAAAATTCATTCTAGTTAGGTTAATTTTGGTAAGGACCTCTAATTTATGGGAATTACAGTTTAGTCCCTAAAGGTTGTAAAAAGTTTAAATTAGCCCAAAAATAGAAAGTTGAGCATAATATTGCATCATTGGCTTCATTGTGTTGTCAATGTTTCATCATATCACTAAATATTGAATAAAGATTTTGTATTGGTCACTGTATCGAACATCAATAACATACTCCGACCTGGTTCTCTATCAGGCCGGGAAGGGGTGTTACAAGAGTAATCTCGCTTGTCTTTTGCACTTCTATTTTCAATGTTAATGGATACTCTTTATTTCAAGTTTGTATGGAAGTACACTTGATTTTAGATAGAATGTTATTTTATTCTACTTGCTTCTATTGTTTAATCTTTGGGTTTGAATGTTTTTAAGCACGGAAGTGTTTATTGCAGTCATTATCATTGGAAGATATAGTGACAGTTCAAGTTAACAAGCATGACAAAGGAAGTTGCATGGGAGTACAACGGAAGTTGACTCACCTGTTCTTTTATTTGCTTTATTAGCCATCATTGGAAGATGTGGTAAGTGAGCTTATATAAGTCTTTGATTAGAAGTAGAAATGAAGTTTGGTAAGATATTCATTGCACCGACATTAATCTATTTCTTACACCTTGTGGTAGCATTTAGTATTCTGTTCAAGAATCATTTTTGGGATCCCATCATATCATTATTACATTTCTTCTATCTTTATTTTCAAGTATTGCTGCAACAACTTTGCAAAATTTTACCTTATTTTATTCTGTTATTGCATTGAAAATTTAAGCATTTAAACAACCATCCTCGTGGGATCGATATCTAATAGATTCAAATCTATATACTATACTTGCATCGATAGTGTATGCTTGCACAATTGTTGTGACGTTTTATAGCCGATCAGGGTCTATTGTACACCCATTTAGACCTCTACCCCTTAAACATGTGCAAAACGACCACAAACCAAGATTAAACCAATGTTTATGAGTGAAAATATTTTCTTATGGGCTTTTGAACATGATTATTTATCTTAACCTCAATTTTAGTACTTTTTACTCTGTTAAAATTCCAACGGCCACAAGCCAATTATAAATATCATTTAGACCTCCACGCCTTAAACCCCAACAAAAAGGCCACAAAACTAGATTAAAATCATATTTTAGGAGTTCATTTTTTATTATGGGCTTTTGAAGATGATTATATAGATTAAACTCAATTAAGAACTTTTTACTCGATTAAAATTCCAACGAGTCCATTGTAAAGCCCGTTTAAACCTCCACGCCTTAAACCTCTGCAAAACTACTGCAAAACAAGATTAAATCAAAGTTTATGAGTTCACATATTTTCTTATGGGCTTTTGAACATGATTATATAGGTTTTCTCAATTAAAATTCCAGCAGGTCCATTGTAAAACCCATTTAGACCTTCACCCCTTAAACCTTTACAAAACGGCCGCAAAACAAGATTAATTCAAAGTTTTTGAGTTCAGATATTTTCTTATGGGCTTGTGAACATGATTATATAGCTTAACCTCAATTTCAGTATTTTTTACTCGGTTAAAATTTCAACGAGTCCATTATAAAGCCCATTTAAACCTTCACGCCTTAAACCCCAACAAAAGACCGCAAAACTAGATTAAATCAAATTTTAGGATTTCATTTTTTATTATGGGCTTTTGAACATAATTATATAGCTTAAACGCAATTCACAACTTTTTACTCGATTAATATTCCAACGACTATAATGTAAAGCCCATTTAGATCTCCACGCCACAAAACAAGATTAAATCAAAGTTTTTCAGTTCAAATATTTTTATGGGCTTTTGAACATGATTATATCATCTAACCTCAATTTCAATACTTTTTACTCAGTTAAAATTCTAAATGTTCCATTATAAAGCCCATTTAGACCTCCACGCCTTAAACATCTACAAAACGACATCAAAACAAGATTAGATCAAATTTTATGATCTCAAATATTTGGTTCTGTGCTTTTGAACATGGTTTTATAGCTTAAACTAAATTTTAGAATTGTTTTACTCGATTAAAATCGCAAGAGATCCATTATAAAGCCTATTTAGACCTCTACACCTTAAACCTCTCCAAAATGGCCGCAAAACTATATTAAATCAAATTTTAGGAGTTCAAATATTTTCTTAGAGGCTTTTGAACATGATTATATAGTTTAACCTCAATTTCAAAACTTTTTACTCGATTAAAATTCCAACGGGTTCATTGTAAAGCTCATTTAGACCTGCATGCCTTAAACCCCAACAAAAACGCAATAAAATAAGATTAAATCATATTTTATGAGTTTAAGTATTTTCTTATGGGCTTTTGAACATGATTATGTAGCTTAAAGATAACTAATTACTTTTTACTCGGTTAAAATTGCAACGGGTCCATTATATAGCCCATTTAAACCTACACACATTAAACCTCTACAAAACGACCGAAAAATAAGATTAAATCAAATTTTAGGAGTTGAAATATTTTTATGGGCTTTTGAACATGATTATATAGCTTAACCTCAATTCCAGTACTTTTTACTCGATTAAAATTCCAATGGGTCCATTGTAAAGCTCATTTAGACTTACACGCCTTAAACCCCACGAAAATACCGCAATACAAGATTAATCAAATTTTAGGAGTTAAAATATTTGGTTATTAGATTTTGAACATGATTATATAGCTTGAACTCAATTCATAACTTTTTACTCGATTAAAATTGTGACGGGTCCATTGTAAACCTCTACAAAACGGCCGCAAAACTAGATTAAATCAAATTTTAGGAGTTCAAATATTTTCTTATGGGATTTTGAACATGATTATTTAGCTTAACATCAATTTCAAAACTTTTTACTCGATTACAATTCTAATAGGTCCATTGTAAAGCCCATTTAGACCTGCAAGCCTTAAACCCCAACAAAAAGCCAGTAAAACAATAATAAATCAAATTTTATAAGTTCAAATATTTTTTTATGGTTTTTGAACATGATTATATAGCTTAACCTCAATTTGAGTAATTTTTACTCGGTTAAAATTCCAGCAGGTCCATTTAAACCCCATTTAGACCTCCACGCCTTAAGCCTCTACAAAACGGCCACAAAACAAGATTAAATCAAAGTTTATGAGTTCAAATATTTTCTTATGGGCTTTTGAACATGATTATATAGCTTAATCTCAATCTTAGTACTTTTTACTCGGTTAAAATTCCAACGGGTCCGTTGTAAAGCCCATTTAGAACTCCACGCCTTAAACCCCAACAAAAAGGTCGCAAAACTAGGTTAAATCAAATGGTAGGAGTTCATATTTGATTATGTGCTTTTGAACATGATTATATAACTTAAACTCAATTCAAAACTTTTTACTCGATTAAAATTTTAATGAGTCCATTGTAAAGTCTATTTAGGGTTTAAGAGTCAGTTACGTGTGGGGAAGGATTAGCACCCATAAACGCCCAAAATTAGTACCTTTTAATTTTGTGTCGCA
Organism: Hibiscus mutabilis; assembly: GCA_019671005.1. NCBI lineage: Eukaryota > Viridiplantae > Streptophyta > Magnoliopsida > Malvales > Malvaceae > Hibiscus > Hibiscus mutabilis. The sequence goes on from CM033714.1 coordinate 44,504,852, forward strand.
TTTTACATTAAAAAATAAATGTTCAGTTTTAATTTATCTAATAATCCCAAAAAAATATTTATGTGATGAACTTGAAAATATGAATGCAAAAATAATAACCTAATTACCAATTTAAATGTTATTTTTATGAAACTATTTAAGGAAAAAGCTTTTAATTTAAAATGATAGTTAAATTACAAATTATTTAATAAGAAACCTATCTTAAAGGTAGGAGTGAGCAAAACTCGACTCGACTCAAAAAATCAATTTTTTTTCAATTTAGAGTTACTCAAGTCGAGTTATTTGAGCTGATTGAGTTATTCGAGTCAACTCAAGTAACTCAAAAAAATTTCGAGTTCGAGTCGAGTTGAAGTTTGCCCAACTTGAAAAATCGAAAAACCGGAAAACCGAATTTTACCGTTTTGCGATTTAGCCACTGATTTCACTTTTCTTCAATTCCTCATTCATTTTAAGTCCATTTTTGACCAAATTTGAACCACATATTCCTAAAGAAATGTAGCATACTTATTTATCTTCAATTCATATTTTTGAAAATAAATTATATTTTTTTTCAATTTAGCCCCTTAACTTTGTATGATTTCCTCATTTTTTCAATCCTCCTTCGTTTTAAGTTAATTTTTGACTGAATATAAATCACATGCTCCTAAACCACTGTATAATACCTATTTAGCTTCAATTCATATTTTTTAAATTAAATTTCCTACTTTTTCAATTTAGCCCCTCAACTTTGAATGATTTCCCATTTCTTCAATTCATCTTTCGTTTTAAGTCTATTTTTGACCAAAATCAAATCACATATTCGCTAACACTATATAATATCTATATAACTTCAATTCATATTTTTGAAAAATATATTCTTTTTGCAATTTAGTCCTTTAACTTTGCATTTTATTCAATTTTATCATTCAACTGAAATTTTTTGTAAAGTTTTTTTTTCACATCTATTCATGGACTCATTTACACTCCCATCAATACTTTATCCCTAAAAGTTCATTATTTAAAAATAATATTATAAATATATTTTAGAATTTTAGATGATATTTTTTTAAATAACATTACAAATCTTATTTATACATGTGAAAAATAATATGAAAATATATATATATATATATATTTGCATATCATATATGATTAGAGAAAGTCATTTAAATTAGAATCAAACCGTACTATAACATGATAAATAATTACAATTAAATTTGTATAGGAACTCAAAAACTCGACTCGAACTCGACTTGAATTTCATAAACTTGACTTAAATCGAAAAAATTTCAAATTAAGTTTGAGTTGTAAAATATGACGCGTCAACCCGAATAACTCAATTTTTTTGACTTAATTCGACTCGAATCGATCGAACGCTCACCCCTACTTAAAGGTGCTAAAATGTCAGTCTAATTCAAGTAAAATGTAAATAACATTTAACTAATAATGAATCCATAGAAACCACCCAATTATTTTAGAGACTCAAGATTAATTAGATATTATTTTCTAACTTTTGCCAATTATTGGATTAATTTTAAAATCTTAGAATAACACCCTATTAATTTTAGGATGTTTTTTTTATTTTAAAATTAATCAAATAATGGGTAAAAGGAAATTTAAAACTAATGTTTATTTATTAATAGAAAATTTTATAAATTTAACACTCAATTAATTTTAGGATGTTATTTTTAACTTGAATTATTGAATTAATAAAGAAAATTAATTTTAAATTCACAAATTATTAGATCCTAAAATATTTAAAGACAACATAATAGGCTCTAGTCTAAATCTAATTTAAATTAAACTAATTTTATTTAAAATTTATTCCTAAATATTATTTATTTAATTATTAAAAATCCTTAGAATAACACCAAATTGTATTTTGATATTATATTAAATTGATTTTTAAAAATTTAGTGCAAATAATATTAATTACTAATCAATTATCCTAATTTAAATTGTTAAACCTAATTAAAGCAAACCTAAATTAAGTTTAAATTGCCTAACTAATTAATTAATTAAACTATTCTAATAATTAAACCAAATACATGATAAAAGGACCTAATTGAATAAAACAGAATCTTTAAATAATAAGGACTAAATTGAACGAATTAAAACATGTATTGTTGAAATCCATACAAATAATGACCAAATTAAAAGAAATCAAAACAACAAGAAACAATTAGCATGCCAACAAAGTAAGGTGCGGCCCACTTAAAAATGTGTGGGTCAAAATAATTCAGAAGCCCAATCCTCTGAAATTAAATCTTTTTTGAAATATCTTTCTCACTCCTTATTTTTAAAATTCTCACTCTCTCATCTCAATTTTCTTTGTCATCTCCGTAGAAAAACATAAAATACCCAAAAATCGAATCTATATTTCAACCAAAACTTTTAATTCAAATAGAATCCATCTTCTATTCATCATTTTTCTTTGTCTCGGTCTTCAATGACCCTAAAACATTTTTTAAAATTATTTTTTTTAATCAGAACGTTTAAAATCTGATCACTTTTCTTTCTCTTCAATCTTAAACTAACAACCATGGTTCAACATAACCATCCCATCTTCCTCGAACCTACATCTACCCAACCATCTTTCATTTTAGACTCCACTCTTTCGACATGCCTTCGACTATTGTAATGAACTATTAATTTTTCTTTTTTTACAAAAAAAATAGATCTGACTTCACTTATTTTTGTAGGTAGATCAAAATGAAAAGAAAAATTATATTTTCTTAACCTTTGAGCTTCTGACGTCATCTCATCTTCTTCGTTGATGATCTGACTCTAAAAAATAATTTTCTCCTTTTTTAATTTTTAATATTACCTTTTAAGATTCTATTTCGTTCGATGTCTAATCACTATTTTTTTCTCTCTCCTTTTAAACTACTGCAAAAAATGATGCTATGTTGATGTCATATTTTCGTTCTGAAATCGACACAAGCCTTAAAATTTGATATTTTTATCAGAATAATAATTATTTTTTCGTTTTCTTGTATAATTTTAGTAGCATGGTGAGCTGGGATTGGACTTTGTTGTCAAGGTGGCCGAACAATGCACTATGAGTGGTCGTGATGCGTCACAAGCGCATAGGGCTGAAAGCCACGCTCCTGAATGTTCTGGAAAGGCTCTCTAGTAGAATGGAAGGGAAAGGACCTCCAACAAACACAATTTGTGTGCTCACAGTTCTCAATCGTTGGATTGAATCTGGCCAACAGTACATATTACAACTCTAAAATAAAAAAAAATTTATCGATGTGAGGCATTAACTGTCATTCATTGTGTGCCAGCTGGTATTCAAGGAAGAATCTAGAAGGTTGATATTCTGAAGGGTTACGGATTTGAGTGTTTGGGTTATTATTTGGGCTTTGAAAACTTGTATTTGGGCATTGGGTCTTAAATAAAAAACATACTTATATTTGAGCTTGTATTATTTTTGTAAATAGACTCTATTTTATATATTTGGGCTTTTGTATATGGACTGTGGGATCTAAATTTATTTAATTGATTTTGGGTTTTATATTTATATATGGGGACCTTTTATTGTGAATTTATATTTACTTGGTCATATTTTATGTTTAAGTAATAATAATAATAATAATAATAATAATAATAATAATAATAAAGACTCGGACAAAATAAGGGAATGATATCCTTATCATAGTACAATATTTAGATTTATCTGGGCTATGTATTTGCAGGACCTTATTGTGTTGTATAGTAACTCATATTTTGGATTATAACGTTGAGTTGAATGTTTTATGTTGTGATTTAAATGGAGCTTCCTCGTAAACGTTTTAAATTACTTATCTAAGTTTTAAAGATTTGAACTTATCGGATTTTTGAAAAAATAGTTGTGGATTTGTGCTTAACTAGGTTGAAATTTAATAGTTGCAGGTTGGGCTTGAGGCCCAGATATGACACCCAGACTTAGGGTGTTACATGATGCAGAACAGACTTACAAGTTTTCGGTCGAAACAACCCTCCAAACTTTTGACGAGGCTTTGAAAGCACAAACAGACGAAAACGATGTTGATATAGTAAATTAATTTTTAGTCCTTTAAAGGTAGTCGTTCATGTCATTATCTGATTAAAATAATTTTTATCCCAACCATCAATTATTTTCGGGTAAATTGTTCAAATAATGTTGTTTGAAAATAATATTTGCTGAAGTTGTATGCTTCATAGATTATTTGCTCACCTAGGATAAAATTATCACATAAATGGAGTAACCAATAAAATTGTTGAAATAACCTAAAGTACGTTTTTATGTCTGAAGTCAGCATGTAGACTTACAGTACTGTCGACTTCCTCTAAAGTCGGCCTCTAGTGTTGTTGACTTTTCTAATACTGCATCGATACCTTTAGTTTAATAAATAATTTTTAATTTTCATCAATTATTTTTTTCAAAATCATTATTTAACCAAAAAAATATTATTATAATAACATTTAACGAAAAAATATATGAAAATTTTAATAGAGTGACCATTTTACTCATGTTTGAAATGTACAGAAATTAATTTGTTATTTTTAGTAGAACCAAAATGCAATCTGATGGTATGGTACGTTTACCGAAAATCTAGTATTAATAAAAACTACCACTATATAAATCATTGTTTCCGGGCCCTTTTATAAAAAGAAACACTTTTATTTTTAGGTTCAAAAATTTCAAGCGATTCTGTAAGGTTCTAAACTCTCTATTCTTCAGCAACCTGATTTTTACCCACAATCTGCACTTTTGATTCGTTTCTTCTTTTATTTGTCAATATAAGTATAGAGCAAAGAAATGCCTAAATCAATGTGTATCGGATCATAATAATTACTTCATCTGTTACTCTGTTTTTTTGTTTCGTATTCTCCTTTTTTTTTAATTTTCAACATTCTTAAGTTAAGGGGGTAGGTTTTATATATTTTTAAATTTGGGTTTGACTTTGACTTTTCAGTACTTCCGGTCAAATTTTTTTTTAGTTTTCATCTTGTAATTTTTATTGAATGCTCTTTTTTAGGGTTTTTGCTTTCTTTGAAATTTCTTAGTGACTAGGTTTTTTATTTTAAAAGTGGGTTTAACTTTGATATTTCAGTCCTTTTGGTTCATTTATCCACGGAAAAACTATTGCTCTAGCGCTAGGTTATTGAAAGATTTTGCTTGAAATCTATAGGAGTAGTGTTCACACCTGTTGTAATTTCTCCCTTTCCTTTAATTAGTTTTGATATATTTCGTTCGTTGCTTAATTTATCTTGCATTTCTTGCGACTTTTATGTTCCATTGCTCGTTTCCGCGCATGAGATTGCAAGTTTTGCCAAATGTGGCTGAAAACAGTGATTTTTTCGTGCTTGGATTATGCTATCATTAATTTTTTTTTTTTTCATTTCTTCATTTTATTGTTTGTCTTAGGTAGATTTTACATTCTTGAAAGAGTTCAAATTCATGAAATTAATGTGTTTGTGTAGGAGTGCTTTCCCTTGAACTCGAGTATTCTCATGAACTGACTGGGTCCGATGTCTGGCCTTTATTCTTCTGGTTCTCCACTTGTATGGCAGTGGATCATAGAGTATTTATCAAGCTTCCCCCAGATAGATACTTCCATTATAAGCAGTATGGACAAATATGATTTTCTTGATGTTTTTTATTATTATTATTTTGGGGTTTTTACCTTTTCTCTGTTCTCTCAGGTCTGATTGAAACAGCTCCAATATTACCAGAGGAGTTAGAAGGAAATACAGATGAAAGGGTTGCTTTAAGATGTTTGGAGGAGTTATTTGGTCCTGAAAACAGTCCAGGAAGTGTTGCTCCTCCTGTTTCGGGAGCTGCTTTTCATCCTTCGCTGAGCTGTGGTATTGTTCTCAACCACATACTGGAGGAGGTAAAATATAAACCTTTGTTGACTCTCTCATAAAAACTTGCTAGCTGAAATGTATGCATTTTCAGTCATAAGCATCTTTTGTTTATCAGGTTCCCTTTCCAAATCTGAAAAAATCTGCGCCAGAGCTCTTGAGATGGGATGGCCACTCCTTTATTAAGCATAAAAGAGCCACCCTACCTAAATGTGCCTTAGAAAAGGTAAATTTGGATTTTTCTCCCGCTGTAATCATGTGATAACGGGCATCAAGCTTTTCTCCTTTTGCTTTTTTGCAACCACGTTCTTATTTGTTTTCTTGTTTATCGTTTTGACCCTTTTTGGAACAGCTAAAAGATTTTATATTGGCGGACATTCCAGCTTCTGATGGTCATAAAAATGGGCCTCCATCGAGGTCTGATGACAATGATGATAAAAATGGTAACCAAGAGGGTAACTTGATTCCTCAAATTCATGGAAATGATAATGAATCATTGCTTGGAAAAAATCTATTACCCTCTAAGAGGTGTAGAGATGACTTGGTTGCTGGAAATCCAATGGGAGTAGTCAGTGTTAACCATGGAAGTCTGCATAATTATCTTTGTTTGAATGCAAAAAAGTTCAAGCAGGATGCTACTCCCTCTTGTACTATTCAGCCTGTTGACGAGCTTCCAATTCACTTGAATGGTGGTTATGAACAGTTGGAAGATGAATCTCAAAGGATTGCTGAAATAGAAGGTAATAACTTGGGAAATGATTCTCAGATAGGTGAAGGTGATAAAGATTTATATGTTGCCTCAAGGACCCTTGTGCCAGTTGATGTTGTTGGTCGTGCAGAATTGCTGGACGATCAGATGGAAAATGTTCAAAATGATAATGCTGATGTGATGGCTGAGCACAAGCATGGAGATATAACTTGCCAAAATGTTGTGATTAATGAATCCAATCCTATTGAAAATGGTGCACTGCAAAAGGGTCCTAGTGGTGATGCAGGCGTGGATATTGATCAAGATTTTACATTAAATTCCCGAAAATCCATCTCCACTGATGGATTGCAACGAAATATTTATTCTAGTGTGGAAAAAGCTGACTTGGATCACCCTTGTCCGGAAGAAATATTTGAATTTGAAGATGAGATCTTTAATAATGCCGTGAAGAAAAGCATTTTCTTGAGTACACATTGGAAAGCAAGTCAAGATCCTGTGCAAAAAGCTGGTTGGACAGAACAAAATTATTGTGTCAAGTGTAATCAAAATGGTCAGGTGTTGGTATGCAGTGCTAGTGGTTGTCCACTTGTGGTTCATGAGAGTTGCTTGAATTGTGCTGCAAGATTTGATGCTAAGGGCAACTTTCTTTGCCCTTTCTGTGCATATTCTGTTTCCATCTCAAAGTACCTAGAAGCTAAGGACAAGACCATCTTGGCAAGGAAAAAACTAGTTGCATTTATGAGATTTATGGGAAAACTTACTCAGGAACGGGAGAGGTTTCCGAGTCATTCAACATTAAATGGCGATGATCATTCCACGTTAAATCAAGTAGAAGCTGAAGGAGATGACATTTTAAAGGAAGCTGTAGGGCCTCAGACTACTGATGCATGTCAGGAGCTTGTCAGTAGTGGTGGAAAGGGATCATCTACCAGTGCAGATGATAAATTTATAACATCTAATCACTCCACAAGATTCAGAGAAAAATTGTAAGTTCTTTTTGCATAAATTGATATTCTTGTTTCCTATAACATTCATTTATCTTTTTAAATTTTTAGCATGCTTTTGTTTATTTGTGGGAGGAAATGAGTTAGCCTTTGATTTGATTGAGAAGTAAATGTTAACAAGATTCTTATTTGTAGCTCATTGCCTCCAACTAGACAATCGAGAAAGAAAGTTACATGGACGAATGAGGAAGAAGAGATTCTCAGGGTAATCACTTTCTGTCATAAGATTACTTATAGTATTTATAAAGAGTTGATAGTTTTGAAGTTCACATCCTCGTCTATTCCTGGTGTTAAGTTCACATTCGTGAAGTGTTAATTGACCAAGCATGTGGCTTGTAAGATTTGAACTGGCTATTTTATACTTGCAGAAGGGAGTAGAGGAGTTTGCATGTAGTTATGATGGAACAATTCCATGGAAGAGAATTTTGGAGTTTGGTTCGCAAGTGTTTCCCAAGGATAAAACTCCGACTGACCTGAAGAATAAGTGGAGAGCTATGTGCAAGAGTAGTCCCAACTGCAAATGAGTAATGACTTGATGTCACAGCCCAGTGATTTTGCATGCAATGTAAGATCATGTCATCTTATAATCCTCAGTTAACTCAACTCTTTTTGTATAAAGGAATTAAACTCGGTCCAATAGCTCAGTTATCATATATTGTACTCGGGGCTAAGGCAGTAGTAACTAGGAATTTGGGAGTGGCACCCCTCATTTTTTTGTCGCTGTGGCTTTGATGGAATTGGAAGCTAGTATCTTGAATGACATTTTGTATATGTATCTGGTATCTCTAATGGTAATATAGTTTACCTTTTATGGTTTAATCTTTGATCTTCCTCTTCTTTTTAAGATTAAAATGTTTGATCTTTTGCACCCTGTTTGGATTATCTTCTGAAAACATTCAGAATGGGATTTGGAGGCTACATGATTTAATTCCAATTACAAATTGCAAAGTTTCTTTATAAAATGAAAATGATATGATGGTGACATTGTCGGTCAGAACCCTGTAATTTTGTTCTTTTTCATATTCTCCGAGTCAAAAGTTTGGCTTAACGGTAATTGGCTAAATTATCAATCAAGTCCCTCTATGAAAAACACATTCAATTGATTTCTAATGATGGCTAAATGATGAAAAACATATTCAATTGATTTCTAATGATGGCAAAATTATTTTTCATCAATCGCCGATCATCTAACCTTCCAATGGATGAATTTTCACATTCAATTGATTTCTAATGATGGCAAAATTATTTTTCATCAATCGCCGATCATTTAACCTTCCAATGGATGAATTTTCAATCATTTTTCAACACTATATTATTGATACGAATGAACTCAGACAAATTTACCCCAACAATACACCCTCAGCATTACTAATGTTAGAAAGTGAATAGTCCAATACAGCGTGGAAAGCTGAAACTGTGTTTGATTTTCATTATAGAATTGTTTGGGTTAATGTTGGAAGTGAGATATTTATCATTTGTTTTGGAGAGCCATAAAGCTACAATTGAATTATTTCATGTCAAGTGTTTACATGAAAAGCCAACATGACCTCAGGTTTACTTATCAGAATAAAATCAAACACATAATCAGGATGTTCTATCACATCTTTTGCAAATATAAAAATAACAGATAAATGCATAGAACATAAGGATGCCTATTTTCTTCTGCTCCAAAAACATGCAAGAGAACTCCCCAAACCCAACAAATTAAATTACCTCATAACATAATGTGATAAAGTTGTCCCACATGGATATTCACTTATTCATTACAATATTCTGAGGCACTTTGATACTCACCATGCTCCTCAAAATACTCAACCAATCGCATTAAGAACCCATCACTGCTGACTGTTTCGGTGTCGCATACAACACAACACTGTCTTCTTGCTCGTGTCACAGCCACATTCATTCACCTCCGATCACTTAAAAACCCAACCTGACATTGTTCGAGAATTATACGAAAGCCCAAGGATGTTCATCATCATTTAACACCCGACTTCTACCATATATTCGAAAAGGAATCCAGTAACAAAAGTCAGAGATGCTTAAAAATACCTCTTTCTTTGAGTTTGACCTAACCATTGAAATGATAATTGCTTCCTTCTCTCGACCTTGGAAACGGTTGATATTTCCATATCCTTCAGCTTATCTTCATTGCTTTTCAACATCTTCAGTAAGACCACCTGCAAAATCATCAATGAATCTACAAGTTCATGCATAGAAATACAGGGTACATGTTCATAAGTGTGTCAGTTTTCAATGTTTCAAAGTTGTCAAAGTCCACAGAAATGAGACAATTGACCACTTCAGAATAAAACCTTTTTACCTGTGCAGCATAAGGGGTAATAATTCCAATATCAGAAGCAGGGACTCCAGCCTGAACAAGTGTCTTTGCATGTGAAATAGCAACCTCGGCTTCACCTTCATTCAATGTGCTCTCTTCCTCATCCTTCTTCTCTTCCATATCACACCTATAGCAAATTAAAATCTAGTCATATATGTTTCCTATCACATTTGAGATCTCTCTTGTTGTGGATTCAAATTGGTTCCTTATTTTCACACGTTTATCTTCAACTTCTACCCACATTTGGTCCCACTTTTGTTTTAAAAAACGAAATAGTCAAAATATTTCACTAAATGCAAAGTTAAATAACAATACAAATGAAAGGAGGGAAATCCATTTCATGTGTTCTCTTGCTGGAAATCAAATTTCAAAAATAAACAGCTTACCCAGTTGTGTCTATGAGAAGAAAGGTTGGTTCAGTTGACGATGACTTCTTAACATTCTCGAGATCAAAGAGCATGTGCGCAGCAACGCTAGAATGGGCTTTGATCTGCAATAATGATATAACTTCCGTCAGCAACCCAAAAGCAAAACAAATTGTTTTATAACCTACAATTTAAATATGTAAGCAAGCATACAGCTAAAGTCTCAGTACCTTGCTGTTGTAAAGCTCTTTACATGACCAGTTCATAATAAGCTCATGCATGCGGTACTGTACAATGAGCATGGACATGACTTCATCTCCATACTGATCTGCAAGGCGTTAAAAAAGGGTTCTTCCTAACCCTTTCCTCTCAGCTTCAACACTCTGGATTGTTGGAGGAAGCTGCAGATGATCCCCTGCAAGTATACATCTTGAGCCCTGAAATAAGGATACTATATCTTAGATCAGATTGTAAATTGTTATTGCTTTACATGCTAGGTTGATGCTCAGCCACAAAATCTTATAAATAAAATATTAATTTTCATTTAGATATATTAAATAACTGGTAAAACTTTGATACACAGGCTGTGTAAAATTAATTTTACACAAGCCTGTGTATTTACATTATAAAAACTCAAATCCTAAATTCCTAACCCTAACCCTAAAAAACTAAACCCTAAACCTTAAATCCATACACTAAATTCTAAACACTAACCTTGAATTCTAAACACTAACCTTGAATTCTAAACCCCTAAACCTTAAACCCTAAACTAAAACCCCTAAAATTAAAAGGCACGTGTAAACTAAAGTTTACACGGCCTGTGTATCAAAGTTTTTTCCCTAAATAACACACTTAAACCTCGAAGAAGGCAAGTTTTACATTCATAAATCTTGAAGAAGCATATCCCACTAGATGTCAGAAAAACTACGTGAGCGGAATTATGGTGATCCAGTTCAAACATTTTTCTCTGGTCTGTACAAAATGTTACTTCATATCTGTTTTCCAGTTTACATGCTATTTCAACAGATTATTACCTTTAGTAGAGCCATCCAGCATGCTATTTCAAGAGCTTGAGCAGCTTCATCAATAATAATCAAATCAAATGTAGTGCTGTCTAGTTTGCGAGAAAATGCACCAGTCAAGGTTGCCAATATGACATCGGCGTCCTTAATTACATCAGTCACAGCAAGCTGCTGCCTTTTGCGCTCTTCTTTGGAAAGAGTTCTAAGCTCCTTCTGGATATCTCTCCTTGTATTTCTGTCTTTGGTTTTCAATAATTTCCCATTTAGTGCCTGAAGCAAAAAGTAGAGTATCAGGAAGAACACAAGAAACGAAAATTCCTTTAGACCAAATTAAACAATCTCTTGCATCTATATCAAACAAATAAGCCAGGAATGTCCTAAATATATTCAGCAAGCAATTTTTTTTTTTTATAAAAAACATACTACTATTAATACTAAATAGCCGCTAATTCAAACATTATATATTGTTATTATAGTTCATTTCAGGATGAAGAAACATAATACCTAAACAAAGGTCACATATATCAATCATTCTTTAGTGTATTAGCTTTACTATAGCAAACTGAGACTTCAAATTATATCATAAACATATACCTTCATTTCCTTACGAATGTCATTTGCAAGAGAGCTATTATCACCTCGCAGAACCTAGAAGCAGATATACATATAAGCATGTTAAGATTTAGACAAGAGGTAGCATCAAAATAATAATACATGCGAGAAGACAAGTTGCATCCCCTTCAAACAGTACAAGCCTTGGGAAACAGAGGAAACATCATTCTTGTTGCTATATTCGCAAACAGCTAACATAAAAAGAAAGTTTCCGCGCTTTTGGCTACTCGAATAATTTGATACGAGATCAGGTCTCAATTTCTCAGAAATAGAACATGAGTAGGACTTGTTTTTTTGCCAGGGAAAACTATGGATAACAAAATGATAAAGACCATTGTCCAGAAGCATCCATGACATCCTTTCAACATATAACCAAAGGCCCATAATCATAGTAAAAGCATTAAAAGAAATCTGTGAAACACTGGACCGGGGTAACTTTCAAGTACATCCTGAAATTGAATGAAGTACAGGCACAAACGCACAATACAGGTATGACTAGGGGTGTTAAAAATACCTGACCTGCCGACCCAATAGAAAATAACAAGGTATTTTTCTTTTTTTTTTTTAATTGTTTGGGTCGGGTACCCAATTTTTTCAATTTATTTATTTTTATTTTGGATTAAATTTTATTTAAGAATTTAGTACCTATTTACTTCTAATTTAAAAAACGAAGTAAAAGAATTTTGGGTTATTAAGGGTAACAAATAGAGAATTAATGTGCTAAAATAAGGGTAAAACTTTGATACACAGACTGTGTAAAATTAATTTTACACAAGCCTGTGTATTTACAGTATAAAAACTCAAATCCTAAATTCCTAACCCTAACCCTGTAGAAAAGCAATTTTCTAGCTTTAGGAAAAACTAAATCACGCAGAAAAATAAAGCAAAATTTAAGTTTCTGCAGAAAAGAAGAAGAAAACAGAATTAATTTTCTGTTATTGAATATTTTCGAAAAATTACATCCCTTTACAGTGAATTTATAGGCTCAAGTATTGGACTTTAGTTACAATTAGGAGTCCTAAGTACAAAAGACATCTAACTCTATCTTTTAGGAAGTAAACTTTAATTTAAACTACTATTTACACTCCCCTCAAGTTAGAGAATATACATTGTATAATCCCAACTTGAATAGAAACTTGTCGAAAGAAGCTTTTGGTAGTGCTTTTGTAAGTACATCTACCACTTGTTCTTCTGTAGGAAGATAAGATAAAGAAGCTGTCCCACTAGTAATCTTTTCTGAGATAAAATGCCTGTCAATCTCCACATATTTAGTCCTATCATGGTGGACTGGATTTCAAGCAATTTGTATGGTGGACTGATTATCACAAAAAATCTCAAACTTCTCCTCTTGGTTCACATATAGCTCCTTCAATAGCTTTAACAACCAAATTCCTTCACACATTGCCAATGCTAAAGCCCTATATTCTGCTTTAGCACTGCTTCTAGATACAACTGTTTGTTTCTTACTCCTCCATGTCACTAAATTTCCCCAAACAAAGGAGCAGTAACCACTAGTTGATCTCCTTTCTGTCAGTTCGCTTGCCCAACTTGAATCTGAATAAATCTGAACAGTTCTTTCTTGAGTCTTTTTAAATAGCAATCCATGCCCTGATGTCCCTTTCAAGTATCTCAAAATTCTAATTGTAGCTTCCATGTGATATTCCCTTGGATCAATCATGTGTTGACTGATAATATTAACTGAAAAAGCAATGTCTGGTCTGGTTAATGACAAATAAATCAATTTTCCCACTAACCTTTGAAATTTACTCTTATCAGCTTTAGGGCTTGTGTCCTCTTTATTGAATTTTAAGCCTGCTTCCATGGGGCCAAAACTTAAGAGAACTCTAACTATATTTAGCTTAGCTACAGGAGCAAATGTCTCATTATAATCAATTTCATAGGTTTGAGTAAAACCCTTGGCCACCAACCTTGCTTTATGCCTCTGTATACTGCCATCGGAGTTGTATTTTATGGAGAACACCCATTTGCATCCGACTAGTTTCTTGCCTTGCGGAAGATCTGTAATGGTCTAAGTATCATTCTTTTCAAGTGCTTCAATCTCCTCTTTAACAACCCTTCTCCACTTAGAACCTTTTAGAGCCCCTCAATAGTGTTAGGTATTTGTTCTTTATCTAAGCAAGCTGTAAAAGCCTTAAATGATGGCATTAGATTATCATAAGCAGCATACCTCTGAATGGGGTGTTTTGTACATTGTCTTACCCCTTTTCTTTTAGCAATAGGCAAATAATCAAATTCAAGTAAATGCGAGGGAATCTCGGCTAGAACATTACCTCCATCATTTTCATTGGCAACTGAACTCGAGTCCAATTCTCGGCAAGTGTCAGATAGCAAAACAGTTTCTGGAATAGTTTTCTGTTTTCTGGTATAAACTTTCAATTACTTAGGAGGCTGAAGGGTTTGTGAGGAAGGTTTAGGTGAATTCTGAGGAGTAGTAACAATAGGTGAAGGATGGGAAGCTGTAAGTGTAATAATAGGTGAAAAAGTAGAAGGGTTTAAAGCAGTATGAGATTCAAATAACAAAGAATTATTAGTAGGTAATAACTCTGAAGGTAAAAAAGGATAAACCTGATTCGTAGGAGGCTGAAAAATATCACAATTCTCCCCCTGATTTGCAACCGCAGGGAAATAAGGTTCCTGTTCAAAAAAGGTGAGATCCAAGGAAGTAAAAAATTTCTGAGAAGGAGGATGATAACATTTGTAGCCCTTCTTAAGTGAAGAATACCCGACCAAGACACACTTCAAGGATCTAGGGTCAAGTTTTGACCTAGAGGGAACATAATCTTTCACAAACACAGTGCAACCAAAAACTTTGAAAGGAGAATAGAGGAGGACAAAGGTTTAAAATTTGGGTAACTCTCTAAAAAAACAGCTCTAGGTGTTCTGTATTGCAAAACCTTACTGGGCATTCGATTAATGAGATAAGTTGCGGTTAACAAAGCCCCACCCCACAAATATTTAGTAATATTACTAGTGAACATCAAAGGCCTAGTTACCTCCAACAAATGCCTATTTTTCCTTTCTGCAACCCCATTTTGTTGTGGTGTATCCACACAAGTGCTAAGTTGAACAATCTTTTTTTGTTAAAAAATTAACCCAAGGACTTGGTAAAATATTCACTCCCATTATCAGATTTGAAGATCTGAATTTTACTTCCAAATTGAGTTTTAACCATATTGTAAAATTTCTCAAAAACAGAGGCTACTTCAGATTTATCCCTTAACAAATATGCCCAAGTTGTTCTACTATGATCATCAATAAAAGTGAATTTATGTTCCCTCTAGGTCAAAAACTGTAATGAACACTTCAAATTCTTGGAGAGTTTACTAACAGAGAGGAGATTGCAGGCGAGATTAGGCACAAACAAAACATCTTCAAGCAACAAATTATCATTAATGAGGACTGAGCCACTTCCTTTGATAGAAGAGAGAGCCATCGGCTGTTTTAATAGAACTTGTAGAAGATGAATCCGAAAAACTAAGGAATAATTCCCTGTTACCAGTCATGTGATCAGATGCTCCAGAATCGATGATCCATGCTGATGCACCTTTGGTAGAAAAAAGTGCAGTAGGAGAACAAGTATTATGTATGCTTTTATCCTCCACGAGGGCTAAATCTGCTTCACAGGTTACTGTCGAACTTGAAATTTCTGGAAAAAACTCCAATTCAGCAACCTGCTCTGCTATGGACAGCATCTCAAAGGTTGTCAAAGGGGATCCCATTAAGAATTCTAACTAGGATCGATGTTAGACTGATACCATGTAGAAAAGCAATTTTTTAGCTTTAGGAAAAAACTAAATCACGCAAAAAAATAAAGCAGAATGCAAAATTTAAGTTTCTGCAGAAAAGAAGAAGAAAACAGAATTGATTTTCTGTTATTGAATATTTTCGAAAAATTACATCCCTTTACAGTGAATTTATAGACTCGAGTATTGGACTTTAGTTACAATTAGGAGTCCTAAGTACAAAAGACATCTAACTCTATCTTTTAGGAAGTAAACTTTAATTTAAAGTACTAGTTACATAAGGACTCTAACTCTATCGGATAATCTAACAAACCCTAAAAAACTAAACCCCACACTCTAAACCCTAAATTCTAAACACTAATCTTAAATTCTAAACACTACAACCTAAACCCCTAAACCTTAAACCCTAAACTAAAACCATAACCCTTAAAACTAAAAGGCACGTGTAAACTAAAGTTTACACGGCCTGTGTATTAAAGTTTTTTCCCTAAAATAATTATAAAAAGAAAATTAAGAAACAAATAAATCGAATTTTTAAACCCTAAGAATAAAAAAGTGACTTATGACCTGATCTTACGGGTACCTTGTCTTCACGGTCCAGGATACGAGCCAACTTTTTTCCTAACCAGAGAATCAGCTACCCAGTTATGAACACACCTAGGTATGACACAGCATGGACACAACCACGGTAATTTTTAGAAAACCAAGATACGGGTGCGATAAGGCACCATAATAAAAATATTTTAATACAAAAATTTTATTTAAATAAAAACATAAATATTTTTATTAATATATAATTAAAAATTTAAAATATTTTTAATCAAATAAGTAAATTTAATTAAATGTATATTTATCATAACAATTGATTATTTGAAAACTTTAATAATGACAATATAATAAAAGTATATAATGGGCCAAAAGTTAAAATTTTACTTCCCAAATACATTTTCAATCCTCTCACATGATTCCACGCATCCCATTTCCTCATTTCATTATTATCCAAACCCATTTTCCCAAGTTTCTTCTTTCTTCTCCAAATCCATTTCTCATGTCTTTTCCACTTTCTTTTCATTGTCTTCCTATTTTTAAAAAAAGACAATTAAATTTCATTGTCAATATTTTTTCCTTTTCAAAACCAAAGGTTTACCTTTGCATCAAGAGCGATGTCTAAAACTTGAGGCAATAAACGTGCAGGATGTCCCAATCTCACAAGCTTTACTCTGATGAAAAGCAGCCAAGATAAATTGAGTAATAATATGCTTCCTAATTCTCAAAAGCTTCTTACATTTAAATTCTTAGAAGAACTCATATGAAAGGAACATTAAACAAAAACGAGAAAAAAAATAGACAAGACAACAGAACATTATTAACTGATATTTTGCCCAACAATTAATAATAAAAAAAATACTGGAAATTTTATGGAAATGAAATATTGAATCACGGTAAACATAAAAAATGGGTAGTTTAAAACCTTTGGTTCTTATCTGCTAAAAAACCCAGTAGTCCTTTTGCATGCATAAGGTCCCAAAAGTAGAAAATCGTGAGGATCAGAGACAAAAGTAGATCAAGAAAGATTTCTTTACTAGCTGAGGCTGAAGAATACTTTCAAATATGTTGGGCCATTGTACCTGTGAGTTGCAAGTTGCTCAACAATGTTGTCAACAGCAATGTTTGAAGCAACACAAGCGAGTATCTTTGATCCTCACTTCACTTCTTGTAGTATAATTTCCACAACCGTTGTAGTTTTTCCAGTTCCAGGAGGTCCATGAAGCAAAAATACACCCTTTGATGACAGTGCTTTTAAAATGGCATCTTTCTTGATCCCAAAAAGAAGGTTAATGGATAAATTAGGGCAAGGAAAGTGATCCTTAATTTGTAAAATATATATAGCACGCATAAAGCCTATAAATAGGTTTTACAGTGTAAATATGTTTTGCTGCCAGCATGTTCATAGTGCAAATAGAATATAGCTTTTAACCATAACATCATCACCATACAGTGTGAGAAGAATGGAACAAAACAAAAGAAACACTTGAAATAAATAATAAGTAAATTATTTTAAAAGATGAAAACAATGAGTCCATACAACGCACCTGAGAATGATCAAGGTTTTTGTTAAATGGGGTGAATGTGACAGCTCCCTTCTTTGACACTCTTGGTTGTCTCTCTCCGAACAATACAGGAACTAGATCTGCAGCAGGACCCTTCAGCACACCTTTACTCAGTTGTATCAAAGCATCCTTCATCCTACGATATGTCACCTGAAAAGGCCGTTATATGTGATATGCTTTTCCTTATAAGCATTGACAGTACCAACTCCAGATATCTTGTAAACCATTAAGTATACATATTAATTCCACAACTACCAATCTAGTCTAAGCCTTGTATATAATTAGATGTAAATAGCAAAAATGAACACCGCGACCTCACATTGCAATTTCCATATGATACCCAGGTCAACCGAAACAAACTTTTCAACATAAAAAGAAAAAAAACTGAAAAGTGATTTGAAATGAACTGGGGAAAGTCTGAATCCGCATAAAAAAAAGTAAAAGTATTGTCCACACTGTGTAACTGAAGAAGCCAATATGAAAAACCTGGAAGCAAAAGAAATTCAGAATAGCAGACCTCATTCGCCACTTTTTCGAGACGCAAGGGACTATTTAAACCGTCTTCTGGGACATCATCAAAAGCAACTGTGATTGAGGAATCCTGTTCAGTATGCACAAGGATCAGTGGTAAAAGCATTTCAGAGGTGGGTCATACTCATACATGATATGAAACAACAAAACCAATAAAGAAATTACCGAACACCAATGCTCTATCTCTAACAAAATCAAAATTACCTTCAACCGGTAAACTACACCTTGCCCAAGAGCAGGAGAACCTAAATTAGCCTTGTTTGGTTTTAGAACAACTACATCATGGGTTCCAAACTGCATTGCAAGCAGGGGGAAACATAAGCTAATAAAAAAGAAGGGAACATGCTTTTCAAAACAAAAGAACAAAAATTCCCTTCATTTTCATTGGAAATATACTCGATTATAACCCAACGCAAGTGAACCTAGGCCATTTCTCATTTACATCAATCAGTTATTTCATCGTTTTCAAGAAATCAAATTAGAACATTTTGACCCCAAATCATGTCTTCAAGCAATATTCAACCTAAAGCAAGCCAGACAACTGTTGAAATCCAGCATAGCATCACATTCAATAAAAATAGAAAGAGTGTTATACAAATAAGAAAACTAGTTTTCAAACAGCATAATAGAGAGGAAAAACACACACACTTGGCAGTTGTTGCAATTATAATAAATACTAAGAAAATATTCACTGAAAGAAAAAGAGCAATTAAATATAAATTCTTTCTTCACTGCAAATGTATTCAATAGTTCATCAATATCATGGAAAAACAAATAAAGCACCAAAAATTCCAAAAAAACACCCAGCTCTACCACTTCAAGAATCCCCACCTTGTGAGCAGGAAGAACATCTCCTTTTGTCGATTGGAACTCAAGCAGAGTTTTCCCCATAAGCCCGGTCTATTTGCAAAACCAAATTATGGATAAACAATAAGAAACTCAAGCTGTTTCTAATACACAATTTTGAGCATGGTCCTTTTAACAAAACAAAAACGGTATCCTCCTTTGTTTCCATTGCCTTCTACTTTACAGCGACAGCAGAGGAAGCTAATTAAAAGTAGCACGAAGACCATTAAAAAGCAAAGAAAACAATAAAACCTGAGCATCAACACACTTCAAATTTAGAATGGTGGAGCCCCTCTTTTGAGCAGTATCCAAATTTCTTGCTGCTCCTGAACTTAGTGAAGCTGATATCTCAGCTTCCTGAAACACAAACAGATTTTTCATTTCCAAACTCAGTAGAATCAGAAAATGAATCAACAGCGATATTAAAACAAAATAATATCTTTTACATCAAAATCACCACTGAAGTTTCAGAGTCGGATAATGCTGCAACATTATATGAAAATTTCTCCAGTTTTGTGCTATTTGATAATTGAAAAGTTATTTAGAGAATAATCAAAGAAAGAAAGAAAGAAAGAAAGAAAGAAATAACCTTCTCCAAATCAATTAAAGGGGTGATGTTGGAGATGAATTGTTGAAGAGATATTGGAGATGGTTTTTTCTTCTTTTCTCCCTCCGTAGCCATTACTGCTACTCTCGCTGCTACCACTAACTACGAAAATTCATCGAGAGGTTAGGTTATAGACAATTTAGAGGTTAATTTAATTTATCTTTCATTTATTTAAAGGTGAAATTACGTCAATGGCCACTAAATTTTGGTTAAGTTTCTATTTTTACCATATAAGTTTAAAAGGTTAAGTTACGGTCACAAACATTATCTATGTATAACAAAATACTCACTTAGTCGTTAATGTCAGTTATTTAGGTTACGTAAATAGTCACAAACATTATATATCACCCATCTCCACCACCACTCTGTCATCAACAACTCTCATCACCGATGACCATAGCCAACGTCAGCATCAACAATCAATCATCAAACTATACCATTGTCATGGCCCTAAGTGAAGAATTAAGGAGCAGATACAGTCCAAAGCACTTAATGGATATCGAGCGAAGGTTCGAACAAGCCTGACAGTTGATGGACCACAAACCAAAAGAATTAAAGAGACCACCTGGAGGATTATATAGAATCTATTAGAGTTTGTTAGAGGTTTACACAGCTATAAATGAATAATTACTGTACTGTGTAATTTAGCTGATATATATGGGATGTAAACAAACAATGAATCTTATCTTAAATGAAATATCAGAAACTTTCTTCTTCTACAATCATCTCCTCTGCTTCTTATACTTATTTCTTCTGCTTCTACAATCCTTTCTTGTATTTTCTCAAATTCACAACTGAGGTTGTGACAATCCCACATTGTGATACTAACAAACAAAATCTAACCCTAAGGCCTTAACCTTCATCACCATTTCATCTTAAACTTCAGCCTTCACTCGTCACCAATTGTATCGAATCATCACTACAGCCAAGCCCTAACTATAACATTCTAAATCATTTCCCTTGATAAAATTCAAACTTGTTGTTTCACTAGTACTGTAAATCAAACTCAACAATAAATACAATAATGGTCAACAATAGACAAATTTAAAATCAAAGCATAAAGAGATGAAAGATTATAGGAAGAAAAAAGACTCATCTTTCGCATGTGATTGAGAATATGGGTGTAAATGAGCAGCGGTAGAGTTAGGATTTTCATATGGTGGGGTCAAAGTGGGGTATGGGCTACGGGAAATTCTCATACCACTACTATTAGTATTGATGACCCCATACCCTAACAAATTAAATGGGGTCAATTTTAATATTTCCTATGAAAAACTCTGATACAATTCTAATATTTCTGTACACAATTTCGTAAACTTTCTTTGTTGAATAAAATGTGATTTAGAGAAATCTTTTAACAATCTTTGGCAAGATTTTGCAAAGCCAAAAGAGAGGAATCCGTTGATGTAATCTCTATTGAAAAAAAACAAAAACTCATAAATCTTATGGAGAGAAAATGAGAGAAAGTTTTAGAAGAAAATATTGAGAAAAAAGAAAATGAAGCAAAATGTTTTTAACAAAAAAATTAACCATTAATTTGTTTTGTTAATTATGCTGGAAAACCCAATTAATGATTTTAGGATAATTACCTTTCTAATGGTTCATAGTTTTGGCCCCTTTTACAGTTTAGTCATTAAAACAGTTTTGCATTTATTACATTTTGGTCACCAAATCCAAAATGTCATTTCAATCGATTAAATTGATTTCCAACTCCAAACCCAAAACACTTAATTTGATTATTAAACATTTTTAAAAGCATTAACTGAATTTATCCCTCACGAAATTCCCATTTCAAAATATTTATTTCTCGAAATGTATTTTAATCACCAACTCGGTTCCCCAATCCGAACCTAAACCACCAAAACACCTAAGCCCATTTTTGGGGCATTACATTGCACATCAGGCAAATATGTGGTGGTGGTAAGTGAGTTACCACCCAAGATGAAGGATCCCGATAGTTTCACCATTCATGTTCTATAGGTCGCAACTACTCTAGTCGTGCTTTATGTGATCTCAGTGCAAGTGTCAACTTGATGCTAAAATCAGTTTATATGAAATTAGGCTTGGGAAAAGCCAAGCCTACATCGGTGATCCTTCGATTGGTCGATCGTTCCCAAATTCGACCTACAGGAAGGATTGAAGATGTCTTGGTCAAGGTAGATAGATTTTATCATTCTTGACTGTGAGGCCAATGAGAATGCTCCCATCATCCTCCGAAGACCATTCCTTACTAAGGGCGTATTCTGATCGATTGCAAAAATGTTGAATTTACTATAAAGATGAATGACCAAAAGATCACACTCAATGTCTTCAACACTATAAAGTTCATGGATGACTATGAAGAATGTCAGCTTGTACATAGTGAAGAAGCCCTAGTCGAAGAGAACCTTTAGAAAATAAGCTGCAGCAATGTACTCAATGCTGTAGAGCAATTTGATTTCAACAAGGCAGTATATGAAGCTGAAGAAGAAGGTAAGGAAGAAACTAAACAATCCAATGTTGTGCTCACTAGGTCGGGTACGTCCTTTGAACCTTTAGATTTTTCAGAATTTAAATCTCCCAAACCATCGTTGGAGCATCCGCCTGAACTTGACCTAAAACCTTTTCCCTCATAATTAAAGTATGTATTTTTAGGGGATAAAAACACGTTTCTTGTAATCATACTGCTAGCTTGTCACCTGACCAAGAAAGTAAACTGTTACATGTACTTACTCAACATAAGAAAGCTATTGGTTAGACTATTGCTGACGTGAAGGGCATAAGCCCTACTTTGTGGATGCATAAGGTTTTGCTTGCAGATGATCACAATAGCTCAATAGAACCACAACGGAGATTCAATCTGATCATAAGGACTGTGGTTATGAAGGAGGTCATAAAATGGCTTGATGCTAGAATCATCTACCCTACCTCATATAG
This sequence comes from Hibiscus mutabilis, assembly GCA_019671005.1. Classification (NCBI taxonomy): domain Eukaryota; kingdom Viridiplantae; phylum Streptophyta; class Magnoliopsida; order Malvales; family Malvaceae; genus Hibiscus; species Hibiscus mutabilis. The sequence goes on from CM033714.1 coordinate 44,527,494, forward strand.
TTCTTGGGCGAGTCATGTCTAGTGCGTGCCAAATAAAGGATGCATGACCTTGATAAAGAACGACTTCGATGAACTCCTCCCAACCAGAACTGTTATTGGATGTTGGATCTATATTGATTACCGTAAACTAAACAAAGCCACAAAGAAGGATCACTTCCCCTTGTCGTTTATCAACCAAATGCTCGACAAGCTTGCAATGAAGCCCTATTATTGCTTCATGGATGGTTACTTCGGGTACAACCAGATTGCTATAGCACTAGAGGACCAAGAGAAGACGACATTCACATGTCCCTAAGGAATTTATGACTTTCATCAAATGCCTTTTTGTAACGCCTCGATTTTGGGTCTAACGGTTTATAGGCTACTTAGACGGTCCGGTGGACCGGGTTAGAGATTTGAGTCAGATTTGGGATTAAAATTGGAATAAATATTTTTGAATGAGAAAATATTTGGGAAAAATATCTAAAAATTATTATTTAATATAAAAATATTTTTGGTAAAATTCAAAAATGTGACATTTTGGCTAGTGACCAAAATGTAAAGAATGGAAACTGTTTTTAGTTATTGTTTTGTAAAGGGTCAAAACTTTGAATCTTTAAGGAGCTATTTGCCCAAAGTCTAATATCGGACTTTTCTCCTTAATTGACTATTTTAAAATGATTTGGGAAGGGTATAAATATATTTTTGGAATTAATTTTATAATTAATTTCCTAAACAAACTTTACGTAACTAACTTTTCTCTAAAAGATTTTCTCTCAAATTCTCTTCAGCCAAACACTCTTCTCTTCTTCAAATTCTTCAGGTGACTTCTTGATTTCTTCAACCTTTTGATTTTAAAAGAATTCTTGGTTGATTTCTATCAAAACCTTATTGTTTTAATCTTGTTTTCTCATGTAAATCAATACAATTAAGGAGGAAAGTCAACATTAGAGGTGAGCTTCGTTCTTCTCCTATAATGTATGGTTCTTTACTGAAATTCACAAGTTATTGATCCTTTATAAATGTTTTCTAATGAGTTTTAATGATTTAATTACGAAGATTGGTTAAATCAAGGTTTAATTGATGAGATTAAGTGATTTTCATTTCGGGTCTATTTTGCTGAGTCCTTGATTGATTATAATCATAATTTTGATGTTTTATAATGTTAATAAGTTGGCTTTAACATTGGAATCCCGAAATTATGTGAATCTCTAATTGGTTAGGTTGCTGGTGTTGTGTCTTTGGTGAGTTTTGGTTGATTAATGAATGCTGGAAGTATAAGGATGATGTTAGGTTGTTTTTGGATGTCAGTGGAAGTTAATTGATGGATTAAACCTTTAGGTTTTGGCTGGATTAAGTGTGGAAGGTTTTTGATGTTGATTTTAGTAGTTTTGGAAAGGTTTCGACTAGTGTTATAGAAGATTGTTGTGAATTGATGTTGCTGGGTTTGTGGGTGCATTTTGATGCATTGGATCCTCTATTTTTTTGAGTTGAAACCAGAGAAGGTTGATCCTCAAGCTTGAAGTATCATTTCGGAAGCTTTGGAAGGATAATTCGCGTCGGCGAATAAGGGTTTGTGAAGTCGATGAGTGAGAACGTGGATTTCAGCTTTGAAATGTTTTAAAGGTGGTTTATGGGAGTTTAAACTTAGCTTGAAACGCTGGTTTAAACTCAAAAGTGAGTATAAAGAGATTTCTCCCTCGGTCGTGCCTTTACAAAGTGGTTTTTATGCACTTGTTTTAAATAACATGGTATCTACTGTTAAAGCATGTTTTAAAGTATGTTATATACTGTTTTTGATCATATAATGACGATGGATGCATTGGTAAATGATCCATGTAAGTATGTGCAAATACTTGTTTTAAAGCATGGATTGTTGCTTTGGAAATGGTTTGGTTTGATGCATATAAAAACAGTGAGGTATGTGGTTAATAATGAATTATATTGGCAAGTGGTGTGATTTAAAATGTTATCGGATACAGTTGGCCAGCCATAGGATTGATAGTGCACTATAAATAAGTCGTCTTGGATGTCGAGGGGTTTATATGGTGTACTGAATACTCCATCCAAGTACCCTAACAATTGAGGGGCTATATGATACCAAAACATCCCGTTAGTAGATTATGTGTCTAGCTGATGATTGGGGTTGGTGTCCTCAGGTTGTAAGTGGTACCATAATTTCGGTTAAGATAGCATGAAGTGTTGAGAGGACACTTGTTGAATCCATGTATCCGATGTAATATTTTGGAAAGTGGAACTTGGTTTATAATCACTTGAAAGCCAATATAATTGTTGATGTATGATGTTTATGTATAATGTTGGTTTATACATGTTTTCTCTTTTAGCTTTGCATATGGGTTATGCATGGAAAGACTTAAATTGAGGGTTAGCAATGAGATTTGTTGTTGATCCATGATACATGTTATATATGGTTTAATATGCTGGTTTTTTTAAATTGTTAAGTGCATGGTTTTCAAGGCATGATATTTTATAAGTTGATTGAAATGATGATTTCAATGTGGTTTTGGAAAATGGTTTTAAAATGCATTGATGGTGTGTTATTTGAGGACTCCTCACTAAGCCTTGTGTGCTTAAGCTCTTATTTTCCATCAATATAGAGAATTAGAGGTTGAAGACAGCAAGCAAGCGAAGGATATCCAAGGACTTTGGCTATTGAACGTATAGTTTCAAACTAGACTCGTAGTAATAAAGGCAATGAGGTTCATTGTTGTTTTAGAAGATGTTTTGTTAAACTCCCTATTTTGGCAAGTGGTTATGTTGTTTTGAGATTGTAAATAGCCTCAAATTTTTGGTATTACTTTGGATTTGTTATTCATGCTTTGGTTGACTTGATCTTAGGAAGCATGCCTCTAGTTTACCCCTCTAAAGCTTAATGCCATGAATTGATGATGATTCTATGATGACTTAATGAGGATTGATCCATAGTGGTATTGCGTACCTAAGTGAAGCATGTTAGAGTGTGTTTGAATCCTTGAAAGCTTGTAAAACCAGCAAATATGGACATTACAGGTCCAAGCGCACGTGTCCTTGTACTTGTACGAGTAAGCTTTATTTGGGACTGCGCTTCGATACGCATGAACTTGTTTCGATACGAGTAATGGTACAATTTTTAGCTTCTGGAATCTGGGATATAGAAAATGGCAAAGCATACTGATACACTTGCTCATGTACCGATACGGGCAGCTGTTATTTCAGTTAATGAGATGTTTGAAAGTTTTTGCTTCTTCCATTTTGGTCCCTAAATTATATGTATGCAGTTACATGAGTTTGAATGGTTGATTTGAGTTGATTTTTGACATATGAGCATGAAACCTGATTAATTAAGGATCGATAACCTTAAAATGAGTTAAGCCCTTGTAATTATCTAGATTTGTAATTTAGCCCTTAAATTGCAATTGAGCGCAATTGGATGTCGAACTGACACCCTATTGAGTTGAGTTTTCACCCGCTGCTGTAATGCACACCATAGGTTAATGTTGCATCCAGATAAGATAAAATGAAAAAAGAGGAGTAATTAAAGTTAAATCTAGCGAGTTCGTTTAGGCAAATCCAATGTAGCTCGTATGGTTCGACCTAGCGACTAGGCCGAGTCAAGGGGGTTACATTTGGTGGTGTCAGAGCCAGTTTACGATAAGTGGTATGAGGTTATGATTGTTAGAATGTTGTTATTGGTTGATTACTATTGTTTACTATACAAAGTGATTGTTTATAAGCATGTTGATTGTTTACATGTCTATCAGATGACATATGTTATGTTGGGGGATATTTGTGGGACACATTACCTTATTACTACAGTCTGAAATATTTTATTCGGAAAGGAAGTCTTGGATCCTCGCTTGAAGTTGGCCTGATTGTTTTTGTTTTAATGTAATTATCATGCTTAGAAAATGTGTTATGTTACGACCGAAGGGAGAATTGAGAACTAGCACAGGTTCTGTTGCTGTTGGGCAAGGGTTGAGGATAATGTTATATCTCCTAGGGGTTAGCCACCCCAAAGTAAGTACCACCTGCGCCAGTTGGGCCAGTTCTGGTGACATGGCGCCTTTGATATAGGCGATGTCTAGAGCTTTTCAAGATGTCATTGTTGAAGAGCATGTGATTGCACCAATTGTTGGACAACCGAGGTTGCTATTAGGGCGCCTCCATAGCTTAGGAGGAGTTGATTTTCGAGGGTTGGCCCTGAGGCATTTGGAGAGTGGATGGCCAGTATTGATAATGATCCCCGTAAGTTGGGGTGTATTGTGTCTTTATTGTAAGGAGATGCGTATAGTTGGTGGACAACTGTGGCTGTGGGTATGGAACCCAGTGATGTGAACTGGTAGTTCTTTCAAACTGTCTTTAAAAAGAAGTATCTGGGAGTTAGATACTTGGATGAAAAAATATGTGAGTTTATGGCCTGGGTTCAAGGCAGCATGTCTGTGGCTGAGTTTGAGGTACAATTTGTTCAGTTGAGCTAGTATACTCCTGAACTGGTACCAGATATGAGGCATCGCTGTGATCGATTTTGTTGCAGATTGGTACAAGATGTTAAGATATACATGTTAGCTTTTGACTACATCGTTTTTGACTTGTTGGTTACACGGGTGAAGGATAATGAGCAGAACCTGGGTTTATCGGTTCGTGTGGGAGGTTCTGGCTCCGGTAAAAAAGTTGTGGACTCTGGTTCCGGTGGTGGTCAGTTTAAGAAGCAACGTGATAAAAGGTATCGCCCTGAGTTGTGGCGAGGTAGAGGTAGTGCTGGGCGAGGACCACAGGGTTAGAGTATCCAGGCTAGATTAGCGCACAATACATGTTGGGTTTGTGGATCATGTGATCGTATGAGGCGAGACTGGCCATGTTTGGTTCATGGGAGATGAGCTCTTGCGCATGTTGTTGCTAATTCTTGTTGGAATTGTGGATCGAGCAATCGTTTGAGACGTTATTGTCCGTTGTTGGCGGATGGGCAGGCCATGGCACCTATGGTTGCACCACGGAGAGGTCGTGGTCGTGGCCGAGTGCAGTTTCAGTGTAGAGATGTGGGTATGCAAGTAACTAGTTTTTGCGATGAGACAGTCGTTATGAGAAAGTTGTTCAGGAGATGTTCTTTGACTGTTCAAGGTCATGTGTTTGCGGTTGATTTGATGGAGTTTCCATTTCACGGTTTTGATGTAATCATGGGTATGGATTGGTTGACCGAGCATAGGGCTGTGGTTGATTTTGAAACTAAGCGAGTTTCCTTAAACTTGCTGATGTCTATGAGGTGGTAATTGTGGATGAGAATGTTAAGTTCTTGCCTAATGTTGTTTCGACTTTGGAAGCAAGTCATTTGATGGATTTTGGAAGTCAGACATTCTTAGCCTATATTATGAAATCGGGAACAAGGAGGTGTGTGTACAGGACAACTGTACCGTATGTGAGTTTCTAATTTTTTTTTCAAAGGAGTTAAAGACGCAACTTTAGGAGTTGCTTGATCGATGGTCTAGTAGGCCTAGTGTTTCACCATGGGGTGCACCGATGTTGTTTGTGAAAAAGAAGGATGTCACAATATAGATGTGCATCAATTATCAGTAACTGAGCAAGTTGTCGATTAACAACTTGATTTCCTCAACTGACACAACATACGACGGATCTGACATATACCTCTAAAGCTTAGACACATAGAAAACATCATGTATCTTCTCTAACTCAGCTGGTAATTTTAACCTATAAGCAACTGGACCAATGCTCTCAAGCACCTCATATGGCCCAATGAAACTAGGGTTTAAATTACCCTTACGCCCAAATCTCATAACCTTATTCCAAGGAGAAACCTTTAGGAATACTTTTTCCCTAATAACATACTCAATCTCCATTCGCTTCAAATCTGCATAAGACTTATGATGATCCGAAGTTGCCTTGGCATTCGTACCTCTAAGCAAATCAGGTTTGATGACATCATTTTTGCCTACCTTCGCCCAACAAAGTGGCGTCCGACATCTACGTCTATAAAGAGCTTCATACGGAGCCATATGTATACTTGATTGAAAATTATTATTATAAGCAAACTCCACCAACGAAAGTTGCTTCTCCTATGTCCCTTGAAATTCAATGATACAACAACGTAATATGTCTCCAAAATTTGTATAACACGCTCAGATTGTCCATCCGTCTGAGGATGATACAAGGTACTAAAATTAAGCATGGTTCCCAAAGTCATCTGTAGACTTTCCCAAAACCATGATGTATAGTAATAATCTCTATTCGATATAATATAATTTAGAACCCTTTGCAACTTATCAATCTTAGCGATATACATCTCTGCCAGCTTATCTAATGTATACATCGTATGCACAGCCAGAAAATGTGCACACTTCATAAAACAGTTAACAATCACCCAAATAGAATTCTTTTGGATGGCGCCAAAGGAAACCTTGTCACAAAATCCATAGTGATTCTTTCCCATTTCCATTTCAGAATTTTCACAGGTTGTAACAACCTGGCTGGAAACTGATGTTCAGCTTTAACTCGTTAACACACCAAAAATTGAGCAACAAACTCTGTTATATCATTTTTCAAACCAACCCAAAAATACTCTTCCTTCAAATCACGGTACATCTTGGTACCACTAGGGTGCATGGCAAAAGAACTAGAATGTGCTTTAGTCAGAATAGTGCGCCTCAACTTTGAGTCTTCCGACACCACTTTTCGGCCCTTTAAACACAAAACACCATCATTATTAAAATAAAAATCTATCGGATTACCATCCGAAATGTCGTTAACATGCGGAACCAACGCATCATCATACGGTTGCCTCGCTTTAATCATTTGAGACAAAGTAGGCTTAACTTGCAACTCTGCCAACAAACCACCATCTCGTGTCACACTTAACCGAGCAAACAATACTCTAAGCTCACCATCTGCCTTACGGCTCAACACATCTACTACAACATTAGCTTTTCTATGATGATATTCGATCGTTAAATCATAATCCTTAAGTAACTAAATCCATCTTCGTTTCCTATAATTTAAATCCTTTTGAGACATCAAATACTTCAAACTCTTATGATCAGTGTAAACAATACACTTCTCACTATAAAGATAATGTTTCCAAATCTTTAGAGCAAAAACCACCGCGGCAAGCTCTAAATCATGCGTAGGGTAATTGCACTCATGTACCCGTAATTGTCTCAATGCACAAGCCACAACTTTCTCCTCTTGCATCAACACACAACCCAATCTAACATACGATGCATCGCTATACACCACAAACTTCTTACCCGGTTCTGGTTGAATTAGCACAAGAGAATGTGTCAAAACCTCCTTTAATTTCTCAAAACTACGCTTACGATCCTCTGTCCAAGCAAACAGAACATTATTTTGAAACAGTCTTGTCAACGGAGCAACAATACTAGAAAAACCATCCACAAAGTGACGGTAGTACCCATCTAAACCAAGAAAATTGCGAACTTCTGACACTGTCTTAGGTTGCTTCCAATTAAGGATAGCCTAAATCTTCTGCAGATCTACACGAATACCTTCCGCTGACACTACATGACCAAGAAACATCACCTTTTTAAGCCAAAATTCACACTTACTCAAACAACTGGTTTTCCTTCAAAGCTTGCAACACTATTCAAAGATTTTGATCATGCTATTCCTCGATACAGGAGTACACAAGGATATCATCAATAAACACAACCGCAAATCGATCCAAAAACTCATGAAACACTATATTCATCATATCCATGAAAGCAGACAAGGCATTAGTTAACCCAAACGACATCACCAAAAACTCATAATGCCCATACCTTGTGCGAAACACAGTTTTTAGCACATCCGCTTCTTTAACCTTCAATTGCTAGTACCTGGACCTTAGGTCAATCTTTGAGAATACAACTGCGCCTCGGAATTGATCAAACAAATCATTAATCCAAGGTAACAGGTACTTGTTCTTAATCACCAACTTGTTCAATTACCAATAATCAATGCACATCCCTATCGTTCCATCCTTCTTCTTTGCAGACAACACTAGTGCACCCCAAGGTGAAGCACTTGGACGAAAGAAGGCACTATCAAACAGCTCCTAAAGTTAAGTTTTCAACTCTTTCAACTCCTTCAACACCATGCGAGAAGGATGACACTAGAGTCATACTAGAGTACGTCTCGATACAAAATTCAACTTCTTTGTCCGGTGGTAACCCATGCAATTCTTCTAGAAACACTTCTGAAAAGTCACATACCGTCTGAATATCCTATACACAAACTCTTTTGGTACCCAGATTCATCACAAAAGCCAGAAATGCTTGACACCCTTTATTTATCAACCTTTTAGCTTGTAACATCGAAACGACATTAAACAAGAATTTAGCATTCTCGCCTACTACAACAATAGTACAATCATCGATTAGCCTCAAAGATATCTTTTTGGTTTCGAAATCAACAATAGCCCTTAACTAGTCTAAGTGCTAGGCTGAACCGAGCGAGCTATATTAGGTTTGTCGTGGTAAACTTGAATTGAATATCTCCAATTAGGTCCATTTTTTATTTTTTATCTTATCTAAATGCATCTTTTAATATAAGGTGTACAAACTGGCAGCGGTTAAAAACTCAACTGAATCGGGCGTCGAATCGACATCCAATTGTGCAAATTTGCAATTTAGGGACCAAATTACAAATCTAGAAAATTACAAGGGCTTACCTACAATTGGGGTTACCAATCCTCAATTAGTTAGATTGCATGCGTACGTGTTCATTTTCAGCTAAAACACATCATTAAAATACACCCAATTCGTATACTTGGATAAACATGACCAAAGTGAGAATCTAAAACCACAACATCGCATCATCTGACATAACAAATTGGGTATCGGTACGTGGAAAACTGTATCGATACCTGGCTTAATATTTCAGGGCTGTACCGATATGCAAGCTATTTTATACAAGGCTCGTACCGATACATTTCCTCAAGTATCGATATCCAAGCTATTTTTGTCAAAGTCCCAAATTCTAGTAGCTAAAACATGTATCGATACAACTCGCCGTGTACCAATACCCAGGCCAAATTTTCACTTCCAAGACCTGATAAGACCCTAAGTATCGATACCAAGGGTACCGTATCTATAACACCCTTTTCCCGGTCTGGTAGAAAACTGGGTCGAAAAGCGTTACCGGTAAACAATACAGTGATTGGTGTAATAATTTTAATTAAAATTTGGTAATTTAACAAAAACATTCTTTTCAATCGATACAACATCAATACAATAAGCTTAATAACTCAGTACAATACTATGATTGTCAGTCTCGGACCAATTTTAGGCTTTTATAAGTTTTAGGGACTAATTTGTGAATTTAATATTTTAGAGGTCCTTTTTTGAAAAGAATCTTACTATATTGAAATTCAACCTATATTCAATGATCATATGAATTTTCAAGATAATCTGAATTCAATTACCTCTTCAATTTAACTATACAATGTTCAGCGACCAATATGCAATGTTCCAAACTCATTCCAATTAACTTTTAACAGATTTACCTGTATCACTATCAGTACTCGAGAAGCTGTACCGATACGCATGTGTCATGACCGTTAAAACGGTTAAAGATCAAGGAGTTCATATCGATACGCTGATCATCCATATCGATTCGCAATGCATGTTTTATGATTATCAGATTCCAATGTTTATTACCTATATCGATACGACTGGGAACCGTATCTGTACGTGTTGACCAGGTTGACCCGTATCGATACGCCCCTAAATCGTACCGATGAAATTAATTCGTCAGATTCTGGTGTTGACTTTTTGTACCAATACGCCTTTGACGTATCGATACTCTATGGTTGACATGTGCTTGACCAGACCAAAAATGCATAGCCGTACCGAAACACTTGCACTTGTATCGGTAACTCAGCACTATAATGACAGATTTTATCTGGTTTTTACTTACTTTGACATATTAAACAATATCCAAATCCAATGAAATTTTACCAGCAAGTTTATAACACTATAATCTACTAACATACCAAATTTTATAGCCATCCGAAACCATTGACTATGTTTTCACCTTTTTAGGCCAAGTATGCAATTTTGGTCACTTTTAAGCCATTCAAAAAGGTCATTTAGGGCCTAAGGCACACTTACAAACCAAGGGCAATACCTACATACCAAAAAGACCATAAGTGACTAGTCTAACTACTTTGCCACCATACAAGGAGTTCATAGATTCGATATACATTACTTTAGATTGGTTGTGACTTGCCAAAATCTTCTAATTCCCCCGATCTCCAACAACGAACTTCTTAACCTGAAATGTATGAAACGAAATACATTAGGCATACATTGCCTAGTGAGGTAGTCATGGACAATAACGATAACAATGAAATGCATTCCAAATCATGTTTTAGCAATAACGATGTAATGAATCGATGATGACAATGCAATATTCATATTCAATAGCAATTATATCATATTTCAACAATAACCCTTGGATCGATTTGGGATAGTGGATACGTGAATTCCTATGCCTCGCCAAATCAATGAATGGTCTAGTTCCTCCGTCTCACCAATATGACCAATAACACAAACATTCCTCTGCCTCGCCACAATATAGGTCATAGCCTAAGGACCGTAGTCCACATGTACACTGAGCTCATGAATTCTATGGCATGCTAATTGTATCCAATGTCCTTTCGAATCCTAGTTCTGACGATAATATCAATAATCAATGTTCAATGATCTCAATAACAATGTCAATGGTTGATGCTTTCAATATCAATGTATCAATAACAATAATTATGCCTATATCAATGCTCAATGACAATGACTATAACAATAGCTATAATAATAACTTTGACAATGTTCAATGACTGATATCCTGGAAAACTATAAATCAATGGAAATAACGATGGTGATATCAATATCAATGCTTAATGACGATGACAATATCGATATCTGATATTCAATGCAAAGCTTATCGGTACTTACCGATGATGCCTCCTAAGAGGTTCGATGCAATATCCTTTATCAAAAAGGTTAGTAATACTAAATTCAATAACAATAAAATCGGGAAAGGCACCTAGCCTAATCCTGAGACTCCGACTACACTCATCTCAATAATCTAAAGCTCCTATGGCTCTCTAATGACAACTCCATTGTTCCCAGCCTTTGTTGGAGATGGTGATTGCTCTTTCTCCAATTCTCGAGCTAGGTTAACAATAGGAAATTTTTAGAGTTAACAATACAATATGAAATCACTATAACGATATCAAAATCAATATCTAAATTCAATATAGCCATTAGCTATAGGATATCCATGGATTGAAGCTTTGAAAATCCTATGTTATCATAGATGATCAAACCCTAATTTGAGATTAAACTCAATATGTCCATGGATTTCAATAATAGATTAGGGATTATAGCTTACCTGATCAATATCTATGCAAAGGATTCGATAAACCGAAGAAAAGCTAAGCTTGAAACCTAGCTCTAATGGAGGTGCTTGCTTAGGTTGAAGACAATGGAGAGGTGCTTGTTTTTTTTCCTAATTGAGTAAGCTCTTTTCACTATCCAAATTGGTTTTAATAACAATAGCTTTCCTTCAATTGAAGGAAAGTTATCTAAGCATTCCACATATTGTTAATTAGGCTTAGGGAGGGGCTAATCGCAAGGTTAGTCCCTCAACTTTCCATACTCTATGCTTTGGCCTCCTAATTTTTGATATCTATAATTTAGTCACTAACTTACTTCCAATGTAATCAATACGACCCCTAAACGATAAATTGACTCAATTAGAGTCCAATATCAATGTAATTGACCACACAGTCAAAGTTAATATAATATTTAGACCTTTCCGATGTAGGGTTTCTGATCGCCAAAACCCAATTTCGAGTATATCGGTTTTTGGGGTGTTACAGTATCGATACTGAGAGACATGTAGTGCCCAATTGGACTGGTTTTAGACTCTAAAACAACACAATCTTGCCCCTAACAACCTAGCATGTATTCTAAACATCTTTGGCATGTAATACATTTATCCACAACATACCAAACCAGCAAATACGTACATTCGTACACAAAAGTTAATTGGAGGTTCATTCTTAGTTTTTTGTTAGTTGCATTAACTGAGAACAAGATACAATTCAAGTTTGGGGGTATTTTGTACCCTTTTTACTTAGTTTTTCATGTGTTTAAGCTCATATAACATATTTATGAGAATTTTGCATATAGTTTGCATATAATTAGGGAGTTATGGTGCTTGTGATTAATTGATATATATTTTGGTGCTTTTCATGGGGAAAGGTAGTGCGTTTTAGTGGTGCTTGTGCAAGAAGCAACCGATGCAAAGGAGCACTTGAGTAATGGAATGGATTTCTCTCACATTGAGCCAACAAAGCAAAAGAGTTTGAGATGAACCTAGATTTTGGCACATGTGGACTTCTATCCGATATGAACTCTCGTTGAATATAGCAAGAAAGCAAGATCCTCATTAATGGGCTTCATACGCTCTAGGGTTTCTAAACCCTAGCTTTGTCACCTATATAAAGAAGACTTGGGCCACAAACAAAGGGAGCTCGATCTTAGACGATAGCCCTTAGTCTTCACCTATTGGAGAGCCACTGTAGTCGAGGGTCTAGAGGAGTCTCCAAACGATGAGAGCAATCAAGAGAGGCTTGAGGAGTGCGGGACTTGTAGCACAGTTAGAGGGCTTGAAAGAGAACGACGATGACACTTGATCTTTCTTTCTCCTTTCTTAATAAACTGTCATGTTTTTAATTATTTTTATTATGGATGTTATTTGCTCATACATGAGCTAAATACTTTTGTTGGGTTTATTGTTTTAGGATATTATGTTTTAATTACTAGTTCAATGTTATAGTCTTTTCCTTTATCTTTTTCTGTTCATTGTTCTTCATGCGTAGTTAATGTAAGAGCTATCGAGAGAGGCCTTTTAGCTATCTTAATATCCCAAACATTGGCTTAGAAGTATGTTGCATTTTGATCACTAGTTAAATGGGATATCTTTATGTCACTTAATAGAGTAATCAGTAGGAAAGTGACTGAATTTAAAGTAAGAAAAAGTTCATGACTAAATCCTTAAGGACTAAATCAAACTCTAGGTAAAAATCAAGGATTGCATGATAAATAAATTTTATAAGGGGTTTTATACACATGGCAATTGTGGATGAAGGCATGTGCTAGGGGGTTTCGGCCACATGGGGGATAACCCAATTGTTGTCTTCTTTATCCCCCTCAGTCGCAAACATTCGATTGGTAAGATCTTAAACAAGTTATACTTCTAGTCTTAATCGAATCCTAAACCCTGTTATATAAGGATGTTCCATTGTTTTGTAGCTCCTACTGTAATTAATGCATATTTTAGATTACTAAGGGATCAGAAGCTTTTTTTCGAGCTTCAAGTTCAATCCAACCTGATCTCGATGATCAAGACTCTTCAGCAATCAGATCTTGAGCTTCAGAACATCTTGCGTGAGCTTGAAGTTGAACCTAATCCAAACTTTTCTTTGAAGTCAAATGGTTTACTCTATTTTTGAAATAGAGTTTGTGTACCAAATGATGAAACCCTTAAGAGGGAAATGATTCAGGAAGCTCATAGTAGCCTTTTCTCAATCCATCATGGACCGGTTAAGATGTATAAAGACTTGAAGGAATCGTATTGGTGGCCAGGGATGAAGTATGCTATCAAAAAATTTGTATCTAGATGTTTAACTTTCCAGAAGGTGAAAGCTGAGCACTAGGTCTCTACGAGACTTTTACAACCCATCGAACAACCCCTGTATAAATGAGATCGTATAGCTATGGATTTTGTGAGTGGCTTACCTTTATCTCCAAGGAAGAATGATGTAGTCTGGATGATAATCGATAAATTTTCTAAATCAGCTCACTTCATACCTATTTGAATGAGCTTGAGCTTGGATCAGTTGGTCGAGTTGTATATACGTGAAGTGATACGTTTGCACAGTGTTCCTACCTCTATAATCTCAGATTGAGATCCTCAGTTTACTTCTAGGTTTTGGAATTCCTTGCAAAAGGCCTTAGAAACCAAAATAAACCTCAGCATAGCTTTCCATCCTTAGTCAGATGGTCAATCTGAAAGAGTAATCCAGATTTTTGAAGATATGCTTCGGGCTTGTGTACTTGAATTTGGAAAGAACTGGGAGAAATCCTTACCGTTGGCAGAATTTGCATAAAATAACAACTATCAAGCATCCATACAAATAGCCTCGTTTAAAGCTTTATGTGGAAGAAAATGCAGAACTCCCTTGTGCTGGTCAGAATTGATTAAAACCAAGGCTTTAGGGCCTGAACTACTTAGAGAAATAGAGGAACATGTACATGTTATTCACAGTAGAATAAAATAAGAAATGGCTTAGAATGTCATATTTTGGTGAAACGTGACAAAGGTTGCGAAACCATACCAAGAGGTATCAAAATCTTTGTTCTAGAATGTCAAATTTTTTAATCTGTGACAAAGGTTTCAAAACCTTTCTCAGAGGTTTTGAAACCATCCCTAAAAGTTTGAAATTTTACGTCTTGGTCACTATTTCATAACATTTTCAATTGAATTCCGATTCAGTTATCATTTTTTAATTCAATTTTTGGGATTAATATGAGATTAATAATAAAACCTATTAATGATTGGTCCTTGAAACTTTTAGAAATTTATAAATAAGTCCCTAAAGTTTTGGAACTTCATTGTTTAGTCCCTAAGAGGGTGTTTGGATCATGGAAAAAAAGAATACCAAGAGGAAAAATCTTTTCCAGAAGTTAATTCCTACGTTTGGATTGGGTGGATTCCCATAAGGAGATATTACGCTATTACCAACATTAGTGTTATTTTAAGTTTATTCCAAGAATGTCATTCCCTTAGTTTCCTTAGGTATTTGATGATTTTCATCCTATAAAACAAAAATACCCTTGTTATTCTCTCTTTTATCTTTCCATTTCTTTCTTATAGACGTGAAATTCCCTTTATTTCTCTAAGGTTAAGAAATCCCTAGAAGAAGAAAAATCTACTACTGAGTAAGTTATCAAAGTATTTTAAATTATATTTTGCTTGACAAAAAGGGTAAAATTTCATTCGATTGTGAGAAATATCTTTGTTTGTTTTGTTAGATTTTTATGATATTAGTTTGGGTTTCTCTTTTCTTTTTAAAATTTATAGTTCATGTTCTTAGTTTTTATTGTTCTATGCAATTCTTGCTTCCTGTAAGTTAGTTTGGTTGAAGTTTAGACTCTAATTTTAGTGCCACTGTAATGAAAAGATTTTGCTTTCATTGAAGATATTTATTTTGGAATATAAATTGTGTTTTTAATCGTAAAAGCAGTCTTTGGATTGAAAATGGGTTTTTAATGTATAATTGTTTTTTATCTTGTTCACTATGATTGTTTACTTATTTTGATTGTGAACTTTGCAAGTGTTATAGTTTGTAAGAAATAAAGATTAAAACAAAATTGCATAAAACAATTGGAAATCTTTCTGGAATAGGAACTTTTATATCTTACGCCTATCTTGCAATGTAACTCCATTGAATCAATTCGCAAGTAATAAATTGATACGAGGCTGCCCGTTGAAGAATGCCTCCATTGATTGTGTCGGATCTAGGATAGAAGTAAGAATTCCTGCATAGAAGTGTGGCTACAAAATAATAAGTTTATGGTAGATTTCATGTTGTTTAAGGTTGCTGGAAATTTGGTTTAAAGATGGTGTAATTGGTGTCGGGAAATATGAAGGTTTGAAGGTTCAACAATGGTGGAAATGGCCGCTGGAAAATGGTGAAGAATAAGGCTTAAAGTTGCTGGAAATTAAAATAAAAATAAGAATAAGGAAGAACCTATACTATAAAGAGTATAAATATGAACCTTATACGTTTAATGCTCGAAGGACTTGGACCCATTGATTGGTGAATCAAGAACCCGAAGTATCTGGTGTAGACAACACAAGCAAAATGCTTGAAAAGTCTAAATAGTTCAATGAAGAACCAAATTGAGAGAAATTCTCACAAGTAAATTATGATTTCATGTAATTCTCGATAATACAAAGTCCTAAGGCTATAGATAAGTCAAATTACAAGAGGGAATCTAATTATTTGAAATTCAAAAGAAAACTTCCTAATTTAAATCCTAGGGTGGCGAAACGAGGAGTTAATTTACAAAGGAATCTAATGGTTGATTTTAAAGTTGTTTAAAAATCAAAATCTGATCATCCTTTAAATGACGCCTAGATGAGAGGGGGAAATATGATTTTAAACATTGTGTACATGTGAAATGTTAAAAATTCAAAGATAAAACCACTTGGCCTTATCCTTCATTGTCGCCCATGTGAAGAGGAGGGAAATCAAATTTCAAAATCTGCGATGCTTGGCATGCTTGCACCGCACATGTGCTCAATTGAGCTGCTTGGACGCCTAGCTTGCTGGAGCTTCTAGCTTGATGCACACTTGTTGTAGGACACTCTTCCAAGTGTAGGACATGTCCCTCCATCATTGAGCTACCTTTGGACTCATTAGCTAGAGTTAAGCTACTAGAGCTGAAGGTGAGCTGATTGAGCTTAAATTGAGCTGAATTGATGTGCTCCACTGAAATGAGCTGAAAAACAATGGTGTGAGCTGTTTTGAGCTACACACTTGTTGTTGAGCTTCAATCGAGCTAACTAGAAAACTCTTAGCTGCCAAACTTTATTGTGCTACTAGAGAACATAAAGAAAACTCTCATAAGTTCTGGAAAAACATAAGGAAAACACACTTAACTTAGTAAACAATATGCATATATATATAAACTAAGTATAAGTATAGATTATGTCACATATCAGCATGTAACATATTGAATAACTTATTATCTAAGGTTGAAACATTAAGAAACAAATTTGAAACTTGAATGCATTTAAGTGAAAGAACTTCCCTGAATATCTTAGCCTTAGATCGAGTAATAGGTCCTATTGGCATGATCTCCGGATCAGAAGTTGATGTGCTCACATCATCCCCTATTCTTTTAAGCGATTTGTCCTTAAATCAGCATCATCTTCAAATGAAGACAAATTAGAAACATTTAAGGTAGCACTTACATTATAATCACCCGGTAAATCCAACTTGTAAGCATTGTCGTTTACTTTCTCAAACTCTTGAAATAGATCATCTACTCACGGTAACAACTTCAATCTCCATTGCGCTCGAAATCGCTCCTTTCGAAAATGAACCCAAACCCAATCTCCAACATAAAGGTAACTCGTTTGTGTCCCTTATTGGCTTGTTGTTCATATTTTTTGGTTTTTCGCACGATGTTCTCCTTGACTTGCTGATGAAGTCTCTGTACAAATTCTGCTTTGGCTTTGCCGTCTTTATTCATAACCTATTCAAGAGGAAAAGGTAAATGGTCAATAGGAGTCAAGGGATTAAATCCATATACCACTTCAAATGGTGAATGCTTTGTTGCCGAATGAACATAATGGTTGTAGGAAAACTCGACGTAAGGCAAGCATTCTTCCCAAGTGTTGATGTTCTTGCGGATAATGGATCTCAATAAGGTAGACAAAACACGATTCACAACCTCGGTTTGTCCGTCAGTCTGTAGGTCGCAAGTTGTAGAAAATTTCAGCTTCGTTCCTATCTTGCCCCAAAGTGTCCTCCAAAAGTGGCTAAGAAACTTGACATTTTAATCAGAAACAATCGTCCTCGGAACTCCATGTAGTCTAACCACTTCTTTGAAAAACAAATTAGCCACATTTGTTGCATCATTTGTCTTGTGGCAGGCTATGAAATGCGCCATCTTTGAAAATCTATCAACAACAACAAATATGCTATCTCGTCATGTCTTCATCCTTGGGAGACCTAGCACAAAATCCATAGAAATATCTACCCAAGTTGAACTAGGAATAGGTAAAGGCATATACATACCATGTGGCATAACTTTGGACTTAGCTTTCTTGCATATGACACAACGCTCGCATATCCGTTCAACGTCTCTTCTTATCTTCGGCCAAAACAGATGTTCCTTCAGAATATGCAAGGTCTTGGTGACTCCAAAATGACCCATAAGTCCACTTTCGTGTGTCTCTCTAACTAAAATTTCCTAGATAGATCCTCGAGGAATATAGATTCGTCCTTCCTTGAAAAGGTATCCATCATGTCGGTACTACTTTTCATCTGCGCCTTTTTCACACAAACTAAACTTTTCTCCAAACTCAAGGTCAGTTGCATAAAGGTCTTTAATAAAAGAAAACCCAATTAAATGAGAATTCATAAAATTAAGAATTACATATCATCGGGACAAAGCATTTGCCACAACATTATCCTTGCCTTTCTTGTAACGGATGACATAAGGAAAGGATTCCAAAAATTCTACCCACTTGGCATGTCGTCTATTCAACTTGCGCTGGCCGATAATGTGCTTTAGTGCTTCATGGTCAATGTGGATGACAAATTCTTTCGGCAAGAGGTAGTAATGCCATGTCTCAAGAGCCCAAATAAGTGTATACATATCTTTTCTTATGTCGGGTAATTCAACGTAGCTCCACTTAACGTTTCACTAAAATATGCAATATGTCGCTTTTCTTGTGTTAAGATAGCTCCAATTCCAATACCTGAAGCATCACACTTGATCTCGAACATCTTGTCAAAATTCGGCAAATCTAACACCAGTGCTTTGATCAAACACTCCTTTATTGCAAGAAATGCATCTTCTTGTTCCTTACTCTAATTGAAGATGGGATTTTTCTTAATAATCCCGGTTAAGGGGGCGGTAATGGAACAAAAATTTGGCACGAATAGTCGATAGAAACTTTAAATCCATGGAAACTTCTCACTTAGCTCACTGATGTCGGTCTTGGTCATTCTTGAATTGTAATATCCCATTATTTGATTAGTGACCAAAACGTAAAGAATCAAAAGTTAGTGCTTTTAGTTCAGTGACTAAAACGTAAAGTTTTAAAGTTTGGTGACAAAAGTGAAAAGTTGAGAAAAGTTCAAGGACCAACATAGTAATTTTCCCAATAATCATTTTTATTCCATAAATAGATAGATCATCTAAGGGTGCGGGTCGAATATAAAAACTATGGTTTGATGTGATGTTTCTATTATTGGGAAATTACGGTTAAAGTTTAAGTATAATTCGGGTAATCGTATGAGCTCAGAATTTTATGAAAATTTGAAGGAAGTCTTAAAAAGACCCGAAGAGCATAGCATCGAAGTTTTGAATCATTTTAAATCAGTTTAGATTCGATTCTATTCAGTATTTTGTATAGGTGGTGGAATGGCATTTTTGAAAATAAATTATTTCATTAATGGCATTTTAGACATTTCACCTATACTTTTTAATGAAAATGTATTATGGAAGAGGATAAAATATAGGTGTTGGCTTGTGATTGGTTATAACTAGGGGTGAAATAGTCATTTGACTATTTTAGAGATTGTTATTATTATATAGCCAAATTAGAAGACATTTGGCATTAAAATTAAAGATAGAAAAGACTAGAAATTTGCTCATCTTTCTCCCAAGTAGCCGAGACCCCTAGCAAGGTAAGAGCAAAAAATTTCAATTCAATTTTTGGCTTGATTTACTTGGTTTTTGGTTAGAGACATGAAATAAGAAATTGATCTCCTTTGAATTCTCTATCTTTTCACATAAGTTTTGCTTAGTTTCCATGTCTCTAAGTTGAGTTTGATGATTAGGGTGGTTGAAGAGCATGTTAAGATTTCATGTTTTAAGGCTTAATCAAGTTGGAAATGGTGTTGTAGTGTTGTTTAGATGCTTGAAATGATGAAAACTTCTTGATAAACCTATAGGGACCATTTCGGCAAAATGAATAATATTAGGGGAAATTTTGTAAAAATTATTTTGATGATGGATTTGATTAGAATGATGTTTTCTAAGTTGAATTGAAGAAAACATCATTTTAGGACCAATTTGTGAATTGTGTAAATTGGGTGAAATAAGTGAAAATTTGGGAAATATTCAAGAAGCATGGGTATGTTGTTTGCTATGATACAATGATCATTTTGGTATTAATATTTTTGAAAATGGAGATGAAATGTGGAAGTTTCCAAATTTTAGTTTATAAACCCTAAGAGAGAGAATTTAGGGTTTAAAGGGAAATTATCAAATTATTGGTTGTAGTGTGTAATTTGAGATGTGATTAAAGTATTGGGAGCATGGTGGTTACAAAGAAGCACTTGGTTGAAAATATTAATTTTTCCATATTGGTATGTACATGTATTAGCAAGGTTTGGACATGTACTTAAGGTTGCTTGTGTCATGTATTTAATGTACATACAGATAACAAGCTAGTTCGGAATCAAACGAGTGAAGAAAGAAGATAAAAGTGCAACCAAGCTTAGTGAGGCAAGTATAAAGTTTACTTTTGAAAGTGTCAAGGTGAGTGCAATGCATGATCTTTATGTCATTCATCATATAATTGACATGTTAAAAATATGCCAAGAATTGAAAATACATGCATAGATCACTACTTGTTCATGGAATGTTATTTTGTATAGGAATTGCTTAATATGTATATATGTTGCCATGTATAAGATTATGATTGATATAAAGCCCAAAGTATGAGATAGGAAATTAAAAGTATAGTTGGATATCCATAGAGTCATAAACAGCTGTATAAACATTTTAGCACTCCCGGTAGAGTGCAATTTTATTATAAGCACTTCAGGAAAAGTGCAAAATAATTAATAACTGTATACTCCGATAAGTATACAAAAGCACTTCGGTGGTAAGCACTTCCAGTAAAGTGTACATAATATACTATACTCAAGTAAGTATAGGGGGGATGACTCGCGTACATAAAATTTCCTTAACTCAATACTTGGGCTAAATGAATTGAAAAACAAGATAAAAAGGCTTGAAAACTCAATGATGAATATGGCAACGGTATTGGTAAGAATCGAGGATATTACCATGTAATATGTTATTATACTTATATCATGTCATATATGCTAATATGCATAAAATGGTAGGTGATCATATGCATTGTTATTTTATTATATTGATATCTATGTTAAATTGCATTTGAATGAAATGTAGATGCCTCACTAAGTATATGCTTAGCGTATGATGAATTTCATGTGTAGGTTTTAAAGGAGCTTCGAGAGAAGAGTAGCCGAGCATCACTTTCATATTTTGGGAGGTATATCTCCATACTCATAGTAATGTAATGACATTCATCCTTTCTTTTAGAAATGTACTAGATGGCATGTATAATCAATGTGGTTGTAATAACTTATTACCAAATGTGGTTGTTTAATAGTTGTGATAATATAGATAATGAACCTAGTTGTATGTATGAACTAAAAATTTTGTCTATTTTCTTAGATGGTTAATCTTATATGTATGAACTAAAAATTTTGTCTATTTTCTTACAAAATTAACGGTGACTGATTTCGAGTTGTATGTAAAAAGCTATGAATTTTTATTCGACAGAAGGTCAGAAAACAGGGTAGCAGAATTTTTGAAATTCTGGGTTGTGACGTGAATCTAAGGATTTATTTGAATTTTTGTGTAATGAATTTAGGCTAATAATTTATATGGTTAGAAAGCTTAATGAATCTAGTTTAATTAGAAAATTTCGGAAAGAATTTTTGATGTCTATTAAAATTTTTATAATTTTTTTAAGTAAAGGCAGTGCAGGCTGCCAATTTTCTATATTAAGAAAATATAAGGGTTTAATCTTTGTTAGTAACATCACGGACTCGTATTTGGTGATAAATACGGAAAAGGGATGTTACATGAATTGCCTTTATCTTTTCAGGATCAACTTCCACACCCTATGAACTAACAATAAAGCCTAAGGAAGTAAGCTTGTTAGTACAAAAAACACATTTTAAAAGATTATCGAAAAGTCGTTCCCTTATCAGAGTGCTAAGAACATTTCTCAGATGTTGTTCATGTTCTTCCAATGTCTTGCTGTAAATTAAAATATCATAAAAAACCACACAATACTTACCGATGTAGGGTCGGAGCACATGATTCATCAACCTCAAGAATGTACTAGGAGCATTGGTTATGCCAAAAGGCAGTACCAACCATTCGTACAAACCTTGTTTGATTTTGAATGTTGTCTTCCACTCGTCTCCTTCCTTCATTTGGATCTGATGATAGTCGCTCTTCAAATCAATCTTAGAGAAATTACTCGCACCACAACTCATCTAACATGTCATCGAGGCGAGGAATGGGATGTCGGTACTTGATAATGATCTGATTCACTACTCGACAATCCACGCACATTCTCCAAGTTCCATCCTTTTTAGGCACCAACAAGACTGGCACAACACATGGACTTAAGCTTTCTCAAATGTAACCCTTATCCATCAACTCACTTATTTGCTTTTGAAGTTCTTTCGTATCTTCAGGGTTACTTTTATAGGCTGGTCGATTCGAAATGGTGGCTCCCGAAATAAAGTCAATATGATGTTCAATGCCACAAATCGGTGGTAATCCACTTGGTGTTTCTTCCGGAAAGACATATTTGAATTCCTACAAAAGAGTCGAAATAGAAACAGGTAAATCATCAGGAAGGCTAGTCAATAACAAATTCTCTTTATACATCAAAATAAATAAAGATTGTTGAGATGAAAGATGCTTCCTTATTTCTTTTCCGCTTGCAAAGGTGTTCTTTCCGCTTGCAAAGGTGTTCATCTTTTTCTTCCCTTTCATTGCTTCTATACTCTTTTTCAGACAAGCTTGATCTTCATTCACTTGGCTCGGTGTCAAAGGTACCAAAGTGATCCTTTTACCTCCATGCTAGAAAGAATACCGGTTGGTGCATCCATCGTATATTTCTCTCTTATCGAATTGCCATGGTCGTCCAAGTAACAAATGACTTACATCCATGGACACTACTTCACAAAGAACCTCATCCTTGTATTTTCCAATGGAAAATGGAACCATCACTTGTTAGCGACCTTCAATTCGCCTCTATCATTCAGCCATTGCAATTTGTATGGATTTAGGTGCTTTGTCATTTTCAAACCTAACCTGTCAACCATAAGAGTACTTGCAACATTTGTACAACTTCCTTCATCAATTATAACAACACACACCTTATCATTCTCATGACATCTCGTGTGAAAGATGTTTTCACGTTGCTGCTCTTCTTGTGACATTTAGGCATTTAAGCTCTATTTGACAATGAGGATCTCACCATCTGCTGCCAATTCAATCTCTTCTTCTTCTTCCTTAGGAGTTTCTGGTTCGTCTTCTCCATAATCAAACTCAATGTCACCATTATCTAACAAAAACATCATATTCCGGTTTGGACATTGGCTTGCTACGTGTCCTCGTCCAAGGCACTTGAAACACTGAATGTCCCTCATGCACTCATGAATAACCACTTGCTTTCCTCTGCCAATATCTACAACAGGTGGCTTTGTCTTGCTCGATTCTACCTTCTCTTTAATTTGAAAAGGTGCTGGCTTCCTGAAATTATTTTGATTGCAACGAGGGTCATAAAAATTATTAAAAGTTTTATTACCTCGGGAAGAAGATTTCTACCTTTGTTGACGTTCAACTTTAATCGCCATATGCACCATTTCATCCAATTCAACATAATGTTGTAATTCTACAACATTGGCAATCTCCTGGTTAAGACCGACTAAGAAATGCGCCATGGTTGCTTCTCTGTCCTCCTCAATGTTAGCACGAATCATGGACATCTCTATTTCTTTAAAATAGTCCTCAATGCTCCTATTGCCTTGTTTTAAAGTATGCAATTTTTGGAACAAGTCTCGATGATAATGAGACAGTACAAATCGCCTCCACATGATTCTTTTCATTTTGAGCCATGTTATGATTGGCCCTTCACCTGTTCTTCATCGTGTACTGATCAATTGATCCCACCAAATTAATACATAGTCCACGAACTCCATTGCTACCAAACTCACCTTTCTTTGTTCAGAATAATTGTAACAATCGAACACATGTTCTACTTTGCTTTCCCATGCTAGATATGCATCCAGATTTGTTTTTCCTTGAAATGAGGGTATAGTAACATGAGTATTGCTCAAATTATCATCCGGTTGTGTACGCCCTCCATAGTTTCTTGGGGCATTCTTCCTTGGTGATTGGTCCACTTCATCTTCATCGTTGTTTACATTATGTGTGTTGATTTGGGACCCTTCAAGTCTGTCCAATCTTTCATGCAATGGTTTGAGTTCAGCCTTTAACAATTTTTGCAATTCTTGAATCATGGCCTGCATTTGAAGATTCGGTTGTCCTCCATCTTGATTGATTTCATTAGAACCTATCATTGTTAGTAAAATAAAAATAATACCTCACTTGCACACTCACAAAAGCCTCACAATTCTCTCCAAGGAAAGTAGATATGGCACTCCACTCTACGCTCATGTTTTCACTTGGGAAAATATTAATATGGCTTTTTTTTCTTTCCCCTGCTGTTCTCACACGCTCGTTATGCCTTTTTCCACTCCTTCTCTCGTTTTTAGTTCTTTAAGGAACTAACGTAGACTTTATCAAACCTGTTCAAGTGTGTCGGCTAAAAATACAATGGTTAGTAAACAAAGGAAAATAATGTAAAGGTAGGATTAGAATTAGAAAGAAAAGAAAAAAAATGGGTGACTTACTACATAGAAACGCTTACAACTTCCCTTCACCGAATAATCAAAAATTTCTTCACACCCGATTGATGTTGTAATGTTTGCTATTGTAGAACACATTGCCATTGCAATTTCTTTCATCTTTTTTTTCAATTCTGGAAGTGCTTTCTTCTTTCTTTTTGTTTACACTTTTCGAAACTAAATTTTCTTTTTTTTTGAATTTTCGGATTTTTTTCTTTTTTTGAATTTCAAAATTATTTTTTTTGTTTTTGCACTCACAAAGATGATTTCTTACTTTAATCCAACCTAGGCTCTGATTACCCTATGATACGAGGATGCTCGTTGAAGAAGGCCTCCATTGATTGTGTCGGATCTAGGATAGAAGTAAGAATTCATGCATAGAAGTGTGGCTGCAAAAGAAGATGTTTATGGTAGATTTCATGTTGTTTAAGGTTGCTGGAAATTTGGTTTAAAGATGGTGTAATTGGTGTCGGGAAATATGAAGGTTCAACAATGGGGAAATGGTGGCTGGGAAATGGTGAAGAAGAAGGTTTAAAGTTGTTGGAAATTAAAATAAAAATAAGAACAAGGAAGAACCTATACTATAAAGAGTATAAACCCGAACCTTATTCGTTCAATGCTAGAAGGACTTGGACCCATTGATTAGTGAATCAAGAACCCGAAGTATCTGGTGTAGACAACACAAGCACAATGCTTGAAAAGTCTGAATAGTTCAATGAAGAACCAAATTGAGAGAAATTCTCACAAGTAAATTCTGATTTCATGTAATTCTCGATAATACAAAGTCTTAAGGCTATGTATAAGCCAAATTACAAGAGGGAATCTGATTATTTGAAATTCAAAAGAAAACTTCCTAATTTAAATCCTAGGGTGACGAAATGAGGAGTTAATTTATAAAAGAATCTAATGGCTGATTCTAAAGATGTTTAAAAATCAAAATCTGATCAGCCTTTAAATGGCGCCTAGATGAGAGGGGGAAATCTGAAATTTGAACATTGTGCACATGTGAAATGTTAAAAATTCAAAGAGAAAACCACTTGGCCTTATCCTTCATTGCCGCCCATGTGAAGAGGAGGGAAATCAGATTTCAAAATCTGTCATGCTTGGCATGCTTACACCGCACATGTGCTCAATTGAGCTGCTTGGACGCCTAGCTTGCTGGAGCTTCTAGCTTGATGCACACTAGCTGTAGGACACTCTCCCAAGTGTAGGACATGTCCCTCCATCATTGAGCTACCTTTGGACTCATTAGCTAGAGTTGAGCTACTAGAGCTGAAGGTGAGGTGATTGAGCTTGAATTGAGCTGAATTGATGTGGTCCACTGAAATGAGCTAAAAAACAATGGTGTGGGTTGTTTTGAGTTGATTTGAGCTACACACTTGTTGTTGAGCTTCAATCGAGTTATCTGGAAAACCGTTAGCTGCCAAACTTTATTGTGCTGCTAGAAAACATAAAGAAAACACACATAAATACTGGAAAAACATAAGGAAAACACACTTAACTTAGTAAAAAATATGCATATATATATATAAACTAAGTATAAGTATATATTATGTCACATATCAGCATGTAACACATTGAATAACTTATTATCTAAGGCTGAAACATTAAGAAACAAATTAGAAGCTTGAATGCATTTAAGTGAAAGAACTTCCCTGAATAACTTAGCCTTAGATAGAGTAATAGGTCATGTTGGCATGATCTCCGTATCAGAAGTTGATGTGCTCACATCATAAATTCTCTGTAATAGCCAATAATCGTTGTAGCTCTCATGGAGTGTATAAGAACATGGTTGCTCTTAAAAAGAACCACCATCAATGCAATTAAAACATGTTATCAAAACCACTTGAAAATCTCATTAAAACATCTTTTAAAGCATCATGCCTTACAAACAATACACTTAACAATTCCAAAATTATGCATATTAAACAATATGCAACATGGATCAACAACAAAATCCCATTTGCAATCCATCGATTTAAGTTTTCCCATGCATAACAACCCATATGCAAGGCTTAAAGAGTAAACATGTATAAACCATCATTATACAACATAATCCATCAACATGATTCATTATCAATTATATAATTATATTGGCTTTCAACTGATCATAAACCAAGTTTCACTTTACAAAATATTACATCGGATACATGGATTCAACCAATGTCCTCTCAACAGTTCAAACAATCTCAACCAGAATTAAGGTACGATCACAACCGGGTACTATCACAATCCAATCATCGATTAGATGTATAATCCACTAACGGGTTTTGGCACCATATAACACCTCAACCGTTAGGGTAATCATGGTGGAGTATTCAGTACACATAAACCTCTCAACATCTGAGGCGACTTATTATACTACACTATCAATCCTATAGCCGACCAACTATATCCGATAACATTTTAAACCACATCATTTGTCAATATAACTCGTTATTAACCATGTACCTCACTATTTTTTATGCAATATACAAAACCATTTCCAATTCATTAAACCATGCATTTACAAGTATTTCTCATACTTACATGGACCATTTTCCAAATGCATCCATCATCAATATATGATCAAAAATCAGTGTAAAACATACTCAAAACATGCTTAAATAGTAGGTACCATGTAATTCAAAAACAAGTGCATAAAATCAATTTTGCCAAAGCACGACCAAGGGAGAAATCTTATCATACTTACTTCTAAGTTTAAACTAGCATTTCAAGATAAATTTAAACTTTCAAAACAACCTTTAAACCATTTCAAAGATGATTTCCACGTTCTCACTCACCGACTAAGCAAAACCTCATCCGTCGATACGAACTACTCCTCCAAAGCTTCTGAAACGATGTCACAAGCTTGAGGATCAATCAACCTTGATTTAACCACACAAAAATAGAGGATTTAATGCATCTAAATGCATTCAAAGACTCAGCAACATTAATCCACATCAACTTTAACCAAAACCCCTCCACAACAACCGAAATCAACATCAAACACCTTCCAAACTTAACCCAGCCAAAATTGAAAGGTTTAATCCATCAATTACCTTTAATTAACATCCAAAAACAAACTAACATCATCCTTATACCTCCAGCATTCATAAAACACTCATAACACACCAAAAACGCATCACTAACAACCTAAGAAATTAGAGATTCACTTAGTTTTAGGATTCCAATGTTAAAACCAACTTATTAACTTTATTAACCATAAAAATTATGATTAGAACCAATCAAGAACTCAACAAAATAGATTCAAAATGAAAATCACTTAATCTCATCAATTAAACCTTGATTTAATCAATTTTCATGATTAAATCATTAATACTCAATAGAAAACATTAAACAAGGATCAAATACTAGAGAATTTCAGTAAAGAACCATTCATTAGTGGAGAAGAACTAACCTTACCAATAATGAGTTAATTTCCTCTCAATTGGATGTTTTACTCTTCAAAAACAAAGGAAAATAATGAGATTTTGGAAATCAAGATTGAAGAATCTATTAGAAATCAAGAATTTAAGAAATCAAGAACATCACCTCATATTTTTGACGAAAAAGAGAGTGTTTGGCTAAAGAAACTTTGAGAGAAAAGCTTGAAAGAAAAAGTTACGTCAAAAGTGGTTTTAGAAAAATAATTATTTTTCCTTAATTAAATTCCCTTTAATTCACTAATTAAAACTCATTTAAACTAATCCAAATTGAGAGAAAAATCAAATTAAAACATTTGGTAAATTAGCTCCTTAAAGATTTTAAGATTTGACCCTTTTTTAAAATAGTCACTAAAAACAGTTTTTCACTCTTTACATTTTTTGTCACTAGCCAAAATGTCCAATTTCAAAATTCCATTTTTCAAAATTGACTTTACCAAAAATATCCATATATTAAATAATAATTTTAGGATATTTTTCCATATATTTTTTCATACAAAAATATTTATTCTGATTTTTATCCCGAATTTAACTCGAATCTCTAATCCCGGTCCACCAGACCGTCTAATCAACATGGAAACTCCTAGGCCCAAAACCGGGACATTACAACTCTCCCCCACTTAGGAAATTTCATCCTCGAAATTTACCTAAAGGAAATAAATGCAGAAACTAGTTCATCATGTCTGCCTGAGTCTCCCACGTGGCCTCCTCAACTCTACGGTGTCCCCAAAACACCTTCACAAGCTCAATCGTTTTTCCACGAAGAATCTTATTGCTAGAATCAAAGATCTCAATAGGTTCCTCATCATAAGATAAATCCGACTGTAACTCAATGTCCTCCACTGCATAACATGCGATGGATCCGACCGGTACTTCTGCAACATCGACACATGAAACACATCATCATTATTCGCTAACTCAGGAGGCAACCTCAAACGATAAGCTACAAGACCTACACGCTCCATAACCTCATACGGTCCAATGAATCTCGGACTGAGCTTTCCCTTACGCCCGAACTGCATCACCTTCTTCCAAGGTGACACCTTCACAAACACGCGATCACCAATCGCATACTCAATCTCCCTACGCTTCAAATCCGTGTAGGATTTCTGACGATCCGAGGTCGCTTCAAGCGATCACAAATAAAGTTCATTTTCTCATTTGTGTCTTTCAATACATCCGACGTAGAAACATACTTTTCCCCAACCTCAACCCAACACAAAGGCGTACGAGACTTCCTACCATACAGGGCTATATGTATACTAGCCTGATAATTATTATTATAAGCGAAATCCACTAAAGGTAACTATTTCTCCTAGGTTCCTTGGAACTCAATGATGCAACACCTCAACATTTCCTCCAAGACTTGGATCACACGCTCAGACTGACAATCAGTCTGAGGATGATACGAAGTACTAAAATTCAACTGTGTACCCAAAGCCTGATACAAGCACTCCCAAAACCTCGCTGTAAACAGTGGATCCCTATCCGAAACTAAGGAATCGGGCACCCTATGCAAACGTACAATCTCAACAATATACAGATCCGCCAACTTATCCAAGGTATATGTTGTATGCACAAACACAAAATGTGCACACTTCGTAAATCGATCAACAATCACCCAAATGGAATCCATCTTAGTTAGTGTCAATGACAACCCAGACACAAAATTCGGTATCCGCAACGATTGCAAAAACCTAGAACGAAATTGATGCTCAGCCTTGACACGCTGGCCTACCATACATCTAGCAACAAAATCAGCCACGTCTTTCTTCAATCCAACCCAATAGTAGTCCTCTTTCAACCATCGATACATCTTAGTACTACCAGGATACATAGAAAAAGGACTAGAATATGCTTCGGTCAAAATGGTACACCTCAACTCATCATCATTAGGCACCACGATCTGATCTTTAACACACAACACCCCATCATCATTAAAATGAAAATTCGTCAGATTTCATTCCATGATTTCCTTAACATGCGGTACCAACGCCTCATCAAAAGGTTGTTTGTCCTTAATCAACTGTGACAAAGATGGATTTACTTGCAACTCGGCCAACAAGCCTCCATACCATGTCACACTTAACCGGGCAAACATTATCCTCAACTCCACCGTGACCTTCCTACTCAAGGCATCAGCCACAACATTATCCTTTCATGGATGATACTCAATCGTCAAATCACAATCCTTAAGAAACTCCAACCATCTACGTTGCCTAAGATTCAAATCCTTTTGCGTCATCAAGTATTTCAAACTCTTGTGATCCGCGTACACAACACACTTCTCACCATAGAGATAGTGCATCCAAATCTTCAATGCAAACACAATCACGGCAAACTCAAGATCATGCGTAGGATAATTGTGCTCGTGCTCTTTAACTGTTTAGATACATAAGCCACAACTTTTCCTCCTTGCATCAACACACAACCCAAGCCTACATATGATGCATCGCTATAAACAACAAACTCCTTACCCGACTCAGGTTGAATCAAGATTGGAGCTCGCGTCAAAGCCTCTTTCAACTTTTCAAAAGCCCATTATCTATCCTCCGTCCACTCAAAATGGACATTCTTCTGTAACAACTTGGTCAAAGGAGCAGCAATCCACGAAAAACCATCCACAAACTGACGATAAGAACCAACCAACCCAAGGAAACTATGAACCTCTGAAATGAACTTATGTGACTTCTAACAATGCCTGAAGCACAATCTGCAAGTGTCTATGGTGATCCTCCTCAGTACGAAAGTACACAAGAATATCATCAATAAAAATAGCTACGAAGTGGTTTAAAAACTCATGGAATACACGATTCATCATATCCATGAACGCAGCCGGTGCATTGGTCAAGCCAAATGACATCACCAAAAACTCGTAATGCCCGTACCTCGTACGAAAGGCAGTCTTAGACACATCCACATCCTTTACTTTCAACTGATAGTACCCAGATCTTAAATCAATCTTAGAGAACACGTAAGCACCTCTAAACAAATCATAAATCTGCGGTAAAGGATACTTATTCTTAATTATCAACTTGTTTAGTTGCCGATAATCAATGCACATTTGTATCGTAGCAGCATTCTTTTTCACAAACAACACTGGCGCACCCCAAGGCGAAACACTAAGCCTAATAAACCCTCAATCAAGAAACTCTTAAAGTTATTGCATACCCACATCTAACACTTCTACAGGTATATTAAGCAAATGCACATGCTCACGCAAGATATATGAATACGTAGAACTATAATCAACCAAAGAAAACAATGACAGAGATTGCAATGTAAATGTACCTACAATCACGTTAGTGTCATTACGTCCTTCGCGATGTGCATACACCCTTGCAAGATCACCACCCTTTGGTTGGATAGCAGCGGTATGAGCCACCATCCTCGGACCTTCATCCCTTCGCTAAAACTATCCTCCTCCACGACCACGACCTCTTTGTGGTGTAACCGCACGTGCCCTAGCCTGTCCACCACCTACCAACAACGGGAAATCACGTCTCAAATAATCACTCGATCTACAACTCCAATAAGAATTAGCAACAACAGTCGCAAGAGCCTATCCCTCACAAGCAAAACATGGACAATCTTGCCTTAGGTGATCACGGGATCCATAAACCCAACAGGTATTATGTGCTGCTCTAGCCTAGGTACCCAAACCCTGTGATCCTCATCTAGCACTACCTCCACCTTGCCTCAGATCAGGGTGATACCTTCTATCATGATACTTCTTAAATTGATCACCACCGGAACTAGAATCTACGACTCTCTTGACAAAGCCAGAACCTCCCACACGAACTGATAAACCAAGATTATACTCAATATCCTTCATCCGTGTAACCAACATGTCAAAATTGGTGTAATCAGAAGCGAACATAAATGTATTAACATCCTTTACCAATCTGTAACAAAATTGATCACAGCGATGCCTCTCATTCGGTACTAGTTCAGGAGCATATTTGCTCAACCGAACAAACTGTACCTCATACTATACTATGGTCATATTGCCCTAAACCAAGGCCATGAACTCATGCTTCTTCTCATCCAAGTATCTAACTCCCAAATACTTCCTCTTCAAGGCAGCTCGGAAGAAATCCTAAGTCACATCACTGGGTTCCATGCCTGCGGTCACGGTAGTCCACCAGCTATAAACATCTTCCTAGAACAGAAATACAACACATCCCAATTTACGGGTATCATTGCATCCTATTTTTTCCAAAATCTAATCAGTACAGGCAAGCCACTCTTTAGATGCCTTGGGTGTCAACCCTCTAAACTCAACTCCTCCCGTACTACATAAGCGTTCCAATGGCAACCCCGTCTGCCCAATAGCTAGTGTAGGCGCATGCACTCCAGCAATAGCAGCTTGAAATGCTCCAATCATAGCCTGAATCAAAGGCGCCATATCACCCAACACTGGCCTAGCTGGCGTAGGTAGTACTTGCTCTACTCCTACAGGTGGATTAGGCGGAGGAGGTGGCAAACCCCCTAAGAGGTATAACATTCTCCTGATTCCTCTGCCCGTTGAAGTAAGGATTCATGCATAGAAGTGTGGCTGCAAAAGAAGATGTTTATGGTAGATTTCATGTTGTTTAAGGTTACTAGAAATTTGGTTTAAAGATGGTGTAATTGGTTTCAGGAAATATGAAGGTTTGAAGGTTCAACAATGGTGGATGGAAAATGGTGAAGAAGAAGGCTTAAAATTGTTAGAAATTAAAATAAAAATATGAACAAGGAACAAGGAATAACTTTACTATAAAGAGTATAAACCCGAACCTTATACGTTCAATGTTCGAAGCACTTGGACCCATTGATTAGTGAATCAAGAACCCGAAGTATCTGATGTAGACAACACAAGCAACAATGCTTGACAAGTCTTGAAATTTCAATGAAGAACCAAAATTGAGAGAAATTCTCACAAAGTAAAATTTATTCATCCAGAAATCTCCTTACTACAATGACATATGAGACTATTTATAAGAAAATACAAGACACATGTTGAAATCAGATTTGAATTAATTTACACATGCAAAATAATTCAAAACAAAAAAACCTCTCAATCTAATCTCTAAATGGCACCATGTGTGTTAAAAAGTACATGGTGAATTTTGAATTTTGAATTATTTGTACATGTTAATAATTCAAATTCAAACTTCAACTTCTTAGTCTTATCCTCTTCATGCTGCCATGCTTGCTTAAGAGAGGGAATTTTGAATTCCAAATCTATCTCCTTGATCCATGCTTCACGCCACCTATGCTAGGTCATTTTGAGCTTGAGCTAGCTGCATACATAGTGTATGACACTCTCCAAGTGTAGGTACATGTCCGTCCACCTTTGAGCTACCTTTAGACTCGTGAGCCAGAGTTGAGCTATTGGAGCTAAAAATGAGTTGAATGAGCTGATTTGATGTGCTGGAGGTGAATTGAGCAGAAAACAAAGGTGTTGAGCTGGTCACATGTTGTTGAGCTTCAATCGAGCTAGCTTTAACACACATAAACACACATAACTTAGCATATAATATACTTATAAATATAAACTAAGTATAAGATATATATTATGTCACATATTAGCATGTAACACATTGTATAACTTATTATCTAAGGCTGTAACATTAAGAAACAAATTGGAAGCTTGAATGCATTTAAGTGATAGAACTTCCCTGAATAACTTAGCCTTAGATCGAGTAATAGGTCCTGTTGGCATGACCTCTGGATCAGAAGTAGATGTGCTCACATCATCCCCCTTCTTTTAAGTAGTTTGTCCTCAAATCAGCATCATCTTCAAATAGGGATAGATCAGAAACATTGAATGTAGCACTTACATTATATTCATCCGGTAAATCCAACTTGTACGCATTGTCGTTCACTTTTTCCAACACTTGAAATGGACCATCTCCTCGTGGTAACAACTTCGATCTCTATTGCCCTGGAAATCGTTCCTTTCGAAAATGAACCCAAACCCAATCTTCAACATCAAAGGCAACATGTTTGCGTCCCTTATTGGCTTGTTGTTCATATTGTTGGGTTCTTCTCTCGATGTTCTCCTTGACTTGCTGATGAAGTCTCTGTACAAATTCAGCCTTGGCTTTGCCATCCTTATTTACAACATGTTCAAGAGGAAAGGCAAAAAATCAATAGAAGTTAAGGGATTTAATCCATATACCACTTCAAATGGTGAATGCTTTGTTGCTGAATGAACAAAATGAGGTAAGCGTTCTTCCCAAGTGTTGATGTTCTTGCAGATAATGGATCTCAATAAGGCAGACAAAACACGGTTCACAACCTCAGTTTGTCAGTCAGTCTGTGGGTGGCAAGTTGTAGAAAACATCAACTTCGTTCCTATCTTGCCCCAAAGTGTCCTCCAAAAGTGGCTCAGAAACTTGGCATCCCGATCAGAAACAATCGTCCTTGGAACACCATGTAGTCTAACCACTTCTTTGAAAAACAAATTAGCCACATTTGTTGCATCATTTTTCTTGTGGCAAGCTATGAAATGTGCCATCTTTGAAAATCTATCAACAACAACAAATATGCTATCTCATCCTATCTTCGTCCTCATTAGACCTAGCACAAAATCCATAGAAATATTATCCAAGGTGCACTAAGAATGGGTAAAGGCATATACATACCACGTAGCATAAATTTGGACTTAGCTTTCTTGCATGTAACACAACGCTCACATATCCGTTCAACGTCTCTTCTCACCTTCAGCCAAAACAGATGTTCCTTCAGAATATGCAAGGTCTTGGTGACTCCAAAATGTCCCATAAGTCCACCTTCGGGTGCCTCTCTAACTAGAATTTACCGAATAGATCCTCGAGGTATACAGATTTGTCCTTCTTTGAAAAGGTATCCATCATGTCGGTAGTACTTTTCATCTGCACCATTTTCACACAAACTAAACTTTTCTCCAAAGTCAAGGTATTTAATAAATGAAAACCCAATTAAATGAGAATTCAGAAAATTAAGAAGTACATACTTTCGGGACAAGGCATCTGCCACAACATTATCCTTGCCTTTCTTGTAACATATGACATAAGGAAAGGATTCCATAAATTCTACCCACTTGGCATTTCATATATTCAACTTGTGCTGACCGGTAATGTGCTTTAGTGCTTCATGTCAGTATGGATGACAAATTCTTTTGGCAAGAAGTAGTGCTGCCATGTCTCAAGATCTTGAATAAGTGCATACATCTATTTTTCGTATGTCAAGTAATTCAACGTAGCTCCACTTAACTTTTCACTGAAATATGCAACAAGTCGATTTTCTTATGTTAAGACAGCTCCAATTCCAATACCCCACAAAATATCCCTCCTAAGCATTGCATATGACCATCAACATACATATAAATGATCATCGTGCATAGCAAACAACAGTAATCAATCTATAACAACATCCCAACAATCCTAACCTTACCCCAATTATCGCAAACCTAGCTCTAATACCACCAAATATAACTCCTTCGACCCGGCCTAGACGCCCGACTAAATTGAGTGAGCTACATTGGGTTTGCCAAAACAAACCTGAATCGATTAACTAATCTTAGGTCTATTTTTTCTTTTTTATCTTATCTAGATGCGATATTATGTCCTAAGGTGTGCTTGCTAGCAGCGGGTGAATTCAAAAAGGAAATGAGATTCAAAAAGGCAACTGATTTTACATATATGCATTTTAGGGACTAAAATGTAAATATAGAAATTTACAAGGACTTAGTTAAAATTTGGTTTACCAACCCTCAATTAATCAGATTACATGCTTTCTTGCCAAATTTTAGCTCAAAATGATAATCCAAACTCATACAATTTCATTCACGAATATTAGGGACCAAAAATGAAATAATCAGAAACCTCTGGTTACACTTTAACTGAATTAAAGGCAGCCGGTATCGGTACACGTACACCTGTACCGATACGAGGCTTCAATCCAATGGGGTCATACCGATTTATGACCAAGTCGTATCGGTATGCGGGCACATTTGCAAAATCATGGATTCTAGTAGCTAAAACCCGTATTGATACGACCTCCCGTGTACTGATCCTCAGGCCTATTTTTAGCTTATATGTACCGATACGAGGCACCGTGTAAATCCACAACAACAATTAACAGATAAAGCCTCACACAACTTCACAACAAAAATATAACTTGCACATAACGTTAGTTTAGCAAATAACCCTCCCAAACAACATTGAACCCCATTGCCTTTATTACTACTAGTCTAGTTCAAAAACCATAATTTCAAATAGGTCAAGTCCTTGGATTCCCCTTCACTTTCTCCCTGCCTTCAACCTTTAATTCTCTGCATTGATGGAAAAAAGAGCATAAGCACACTAGGCTTAGTGAAGAGTGCTAAAAAAACAACCACAATCAATGCAATTAAAACCAATTATCAAAACCACTTGAAAATCTCATTAAAACATCTTTCAAAATATCATGCCTTACAAACCATGCACTTAACATTTCCAAAAGTATGCATATTAAACCATATGCAACTTGTATCATGGATCAACAGCAAAATCCCATTTGCAGTCCCTCAATTTAAGCTTTTCCATACACAACAACTCATATGCAAGGCTTTAAGAGTAAACATGTACAAACCATCATTATACAACATAATCCATCAACATGATACATTATCAATTATATTGGATTTTAAGTGATCATAAACCAAGTTTCAATGTACAAAATATTACATCGGACACAAGGATTAAACAAGTGTCCTCTCAACAGTTCATACAATCTCAACCAGAATTAAGGTACAATCATAACTGGGTACCGTCACAACCCAAACATCGGTTAGATATAAAATCCACTAACGGGTGTTTTTGGTACCATATAACCCCTCAACCGTTAGGGTACTCGTGGTAGAGTATTCGGTACACATAAACCCCTCAACATCCGAGGTACCACGTCACTTGCCAATATAACTCGTTATTAACCATGTACCTGACTATTTTTATATGCAATATAAAAAACCATTTCCAATGCATTAAGCCATGCATTTACAAGTATTTATCATACTTACATGGACCATTTTCCAAATGCATCCATCATCAATATATGATAAAAAAATCAGTGTAAAACATACTCAAAACATGCTTAAACAGTAGGTACCACGTAATTCAAAAACAAGTGCATAAAATCAATTTTGCCAAAGCACGACTAAGGGAGAAATCTCACATACTTACTTTTGAGTTTAAACTAGCGTTTCAAGATAAATTTAAACTCCCAAAACAACCTTTAAACCATTACAAAGCTGATTTCCACGTTCTCACTCACCGACTACACAAAACCTCATATGCCGATACGAACTACTCCTCTAAAGCTTCCAAAACGGTGCCACAAGCATGAGGATCAATTACCCTTAATTTAACCACACAAAAATAGAGGATTAAATGCATTTAAATGCATTCAAAGACTCAGCAACATTAATCCACGTCAACTCTAACTGAAACCCCTCCACAACAATCGAAATCAACATCAAACACCTTCCAAACTTAACCCAACCAAAACCGAAAGGTTTAATCCATCAATTACCTTCAATTAACATCCAAAAACAACCTAACATCATCCTTATGCCTCCAACATTCATAAAACACTCATAACACACCAAAAACACATCACTAACAACCTAAGAAATTAGATATTCACTTACTTTCTAGATTCCAATGTTAAAACCAACTTATTAACACTATTAACCATCAAAATCATGATCAGAACCAATCAAGAACTCAACAAAATAAATCCAAAATGAAAATCACTTAATCTCATCAATTAAACTTTGATTTAACCAATTTCCATAATTAAATCATTAATACTCATTATAAAACAATAAACAATGATCAAATACTTGATAATTTCAATAAAGAACCATTCATTAAAGGAAAAGAATAAACGTTACCAATATGAGTGAATTTCCTCTCAATTGGATGTTTTACTTTTCAAAAACAAAGGAAAACAATGAGATTTTGGAAATCAAGATTGAAGAATCCATTAGAAATCAAGAACATCACCTCATATTTTTGACACAAATGAGAGTGTTTGGCTGAAGAAACTTTGAGAGAAAAGCTTGAGAGAAAAAGTTACGTCAAAAGTGGTTTTAGGAAAATAATTACTTTTCCTTAATTAAATTCCCTTTAATTCAATAATTAAAAGTCATTTAAACTAATCCAAATTGAGAGAAAAACCAGATTAAAACATTTGGTAAATTAGCTCCTTAAAGATTCTAAGATTTGACCCTTTTTCAAAATAGTCATTAAAAATAGTTTTTACTCTTTACATTTTGGTCACTAGCCAAAATGTCCAATTTCAAAATTCCATTTTTCAAAATTGACTTTACCAAAAACATCCATATATTAATTAATGATTTTAGGATATTTTCCCATATATTTTCTCAAACAAAATATTTATTCCAATTTTTATCTCGAAACTGACTCGAATCTCTAATCTTGGTCCACCAGACCATCTAATCAACCTAGGAACTCTTAGGGCTAAAACCTGGGCATTACAACTCTCCCCCACTTAGGAAATTTCATCCTCAAAATTTAACTAAAGGAAATAAATGCAGAAACTAATTCATAATGTATGCCTTACTCTCCCACGTGGCCTCCTCAACTCTAAGGTGTCCCCAAAACACCTTCACAAGCTCAATCGTTTTTCCATGAAAAATCTTACTGCTAGAATCAAGGATCTCAATAGGTTCCACATCATAAGATAAATCTGACTGTAACTCAATGTCCTCCATCGGCATAACACGCGATGGATCCGACCGGTACTTCCGTAACATCAACACCTGAAACACATCATGAATCTTCTCCAACTCAGAAGGCAACCTCAAATGATAAGCTACATGACCTACACGCTACACAGCCTCATACGGCCCAATGAATCTCGGACTGAGCTTTTCCTTCCGCCCGAACTGCATCACCTTCTTCAAAGGTGACACCTTCAAAAAATGCGATCACCAATCGCATACTCAATCTCCCTACGCTTCAAATCCATGTAGGATTTCTGACTATCCGAGGCCGCTTTCAAGCGATCACAAATAAACTTCACTTTCTCATTTGTGTCTTTCAACACATCCGGCATAGAAACATGTTTTTCCCCAACCTCAACCCAACATAAAGGCGTACGAGACTTCCTACCATACAAGGCCTTACACAGCACCATCTGTATACTAGCCTGATAACTATTCTTATAAGAGAACTCCACTAAAGGCAACTGTTTCTCCTAGGTTCCTTGGAACTCAATGATGCAACACCTCAACATATCCTCCAAGACTTGGATCACACGCTCAGACTGACCAACAGTCTGAGGATGATAAGAAGTACTGAAATTCAACCGTGTACCCAAAGCCTGATGCGAACACTCCCAAAACCTTGCTGTAAACCATGGATCCCTATCCGAAACTAAGGAATTGGGCACCCCATGCAAATGTACAATCTCAGTAATATACAGATCCGACAACTTATCTAGGGTATACGTTGTATGCACAGACACAAAATGTGCACACTTGTTAAATCGATCAGCAATCACCCAAACAGAATCCATCTTAGTTAGCGTCAATGACAGCCCAGACACGAAATCCAATATCCTCAACGGTTGCAACAACCCAGAACGAAACTGATGCTCAACCTTGTCACGCTGGCATACCATACATCTAGCAACAAAATCAACCATATTTTTCTTCAAACCAACCCAATAGTACTCCTCTTTCAAACCTCGATACATCTTAGTACTACTAGGATGCATAGAAAAAAGGAATAGAATACGCTTCGGTCAAAATGGTACACCTCAACTCAACATCATTAGGCAGCACCGTCTGATCTTTGAAACACAACATCCCATCATCATAAAAATGAAAATTCGTCGAATTTCCATCCATGACATCCTTAACATGCGGTACCAATGCCTTATCAAAAGCATGTTTGTCCTTAATCAACTGTGACAAAGATGGCTTTACTTGCAACTCGGCCAACAAACCTCCATACCATGTCACACTAAACTGCGCAAACATTGCCCTCAACTCCACCGCGACCTTCCTACTCAAGGCATCAGCCACAACATTAGCCTTTCCTGAATGATACTCAATCGTCAAATCATAATCCTTAAGCAACTCCAACCATCTACATTGCCTAAGATTCAAATCCTTTTGCGTCATCAAGTATTTCAAACTCTTGTGATTCGCGTACAAAACACACTTCTCATCATATAGATAGAACATCCAAATCTTCAATGCAAACACAATCGCGGAAAACTCAAGATCATGCGTAGGATAATTGTGCTCGTGCTCCTTCAATTGTTTCGATGTATATGCCACAAATTTTCCTCCTTGCATCAACACACAACCCAAACCTGCATATGATGCATCGCTATAAACAACAAACTCCTTACCCGACTCAGGTTGAATCAAGATTTGAGCTCGCGTCAAAGCCTCATTCAACTTTTCAAAAGCCCGTTGTCTATCCTCCATCCACTCAAAATGGAGATTCTTTTGTAACAACTTGGTCAAAGGAGCAGCAATCCATGAAAAAATCATCCACAAACTAATGATAATAACCAACCAACCCAAGGAAACTACAAACCTCCGACACGGACTTAAGTGACTTCTAACAATGCTTAAAGCACAATCTGCAAATGTCTATGGTGATCATCATCGGTACAAAAGTATACAAGAATATCACCAATAAAAATACCTACGAATTGGTCTAAAAACTCACAGAATACCCGAGTCATCATATCCATGAATGCAGCCGTGCATTGGTTAAGCCAAATGGCATCACCAAAAACTCGTAATGCTCGTACCTTGTACGAAAGACAGTCTAAGGCACATCCACATCCTTTACTTTCAACTGATAGTACCCAGATCTTAAATCAATCTTAGAGAACACAAAAGCACCTCTAAACTGATCAAACAAATCATCAATTTGCGGTAAAGGATACTTATTCTTAATTATCAACTTGTTTAGTTGCCGATAATCAATGCACATTCGCGTCGTACCAGCCTTCTTTTTCACAAACAAGACCGACGCACCGCAAGGTGAAACACTAAGCCTAATAAATCCTTAATCAAGAAAATCTTAAAGTTACTCACATAACCGCATCTAACACTTCTATAGGTATATTAAGCAAATGCACATGCTCATGCATAATATTTGAATGTGTATAACCAGAATCAACCAAAGAAAACAATGATAGAGATTGCAATGTAAATGTACCTACAATCACGTCAGTGTCATTACGTACCTCATGATGTGCATACACCCTCGCAAGATCACCACCCTTTGGTTGGATACCAACGGTATGAGCCACCGTCTTCGGACCTTCATCCCTTCGCTAAAACTATCCTCGTCCACAACCACGACCTCTCTATAGTGCAACTGCAAGTGCCCTAGCCTGTCAACCACCTGCCAACAATGGGCAATCACGTCTCAAATGATTGCTCGATCTACAACTCTAACAAGAATTAGCAACAACAGTTGCAGGAGCCTATCCCTCACGAGCAAAACGTTGACAGTCTCGCCTCACCTGATCACGCGATCCAGAAACCCTACAGGTATTATGTGCTGCTCTAGCCTAGGTACCCAAACCCTGCGATCCACATCCAGCACTACCTCCACCTTGCCTCATGTCAGAGTGATACCTTCTATCATGATGCTTCTTAAACTAATCACCACCAGAACTAGAATCTACGACTCTCTTACCAAAGCCAGAACCTCCCACACGAACTGATAAACCCAGATTATGCTCAATATCCTTCGCCCATGTAACCAACATGTCAAAATTGGTGTAATCAGAAGTGAACATAAATGTCTTAACATCATTTACCAATCTGTAACAGAATCGGTCACACTTATCCGGTACTAGTTAAGGAGCATACTTGCTCAATTAAACAAATTGTACCTCATACTCTGCTATGGTCATACTGCCCTAAAACAAGGCCATGAACTCGTGCTTCTTCTCATCTAAGTATTTAACTCTTAAATACTTCCTCTTAAAGGCAGCTCAGAAGAAATCCTAGGTCACATCACTGAGTTCCATGCCCGCGGCCACTGTAGTCCACCAACTATAAGCATCTCCCTGGAATAGAAATACAACACATCCCAGTTTACGGGTATTATTGCACCCTATTTGTTCCAAAATCTGATCGGTACAGGTAAACCACTCTTTAGATGCCTTAGGTGTCAACCCTCTGAACTCAACTCCTCCCAGACTATGCAAACATTCCAAAGGCAACCCCGCATGCCCAGTAGCTGGTGTACGCACATACACACTAGCAACAACAGCTTGAAATGCTCCGGTCATCGCCTGAATTAAAGGCACCATATCACCCAACATTGGCCTAGCTGACGCAGGTGGTACTTGCTCCACTCCTACAGGTGGATTAGGCGGAGGGGTGGCAAACCCCCAAGAGGGTATAACATTCTCTTGACTCATCTTCCCAATGGCAACATCATTTTTGTTAGCCTTCAATTCTCTCCTCGGTCTCATCGTGCTAATATATCTTAGGCATGATAACCTCATCAAACAAAAATAGTTAGGCCAGCCTCAAGCGAAGATCCAAGACTTCCATTTTGAATCAAAACATTTCAGACTGTAGTAATAAGGCAATGTGTACCACAAAATATCCCCAAGCATTGTATATAACCATCAACGTACATATAAATGATCATCGTGCATAGCAAACAACAGTAATCAATCAATAAAAATATCCCAACAATCCTAACCTCACCCTAATTATCGCAAACCTAGCTCTGATACCACCAAATATAACTCTTTTGGGTTTGCCGAAACAAACCTGAATCGATTAACTAAACTTAGGTCCATTTTTTTCTTTTTTATCTTGTCTAGATGTGATATTATGTCATAAGGTGTGCATGCTAGCAGCGGGTGAATTCAAAAAGGAAATGAGATTCAAAAAGGCAATCGATTTCACATATATGCATTTTAGGGACGAAAATGTAAATCTAGAAACTTATAAGGACTTAGTTAAAATTTGGTTTACTAACCCTCAATTAATCAGATTACATGCTTGCTTGCCAAATTTCAGCTCAAAATGATAATCCAAACTCATACAATTTCATTCACGAATATCAGGGACCAAAAATGAAAGAATTAGAAACCTCAGGTTACACTTTAATTGAATTAAAGGCAGCCGGTACCGATACACGTACACCTGTACCAATACAAGGCTTCAATCCAACAGTTTTGTACCGATACATGACCAAGGCGTATCGATATGCGGGCACATTTACAAAATCATGGATTTCAGTAGATAAAACTCGTATTGATGCGACCTTCCGTGTACCGATCCCCAGGCCTATTTTTAGGTTACCTCTACCGATAAGAGGCCCCTTGTATCGGTACACTCTGACCTGTAATGTCTAATTTTGCCAGTTTTTCATACGATCATGGATTCAATTGTGCTTTAACAAGCTATAAACATGTACACCACTAAACTAAAGATCAAACCATGCTAAAATATCAAGGAAACATGATCAAATCATAGCTACATACTTTAATCGTAGATCTAGAGGCATGCTTTCTACAAACCAATCCATCCATCACAAGAAACGTAAATCCATAACAACAATGAACAGATAAAGCCTCACACAACTTCACAACAATAATATAACTTGCACATAACGTTAGTTTAGCAAATAACCCTCCCAAACAACATTGAACCCCATAGCCTTTATTATTACTAGTCTAGTTCTAAAACCATACTTTCAAATAGGTCAAGTCCTTGGATTCCCCTTCGCTTGCTCGCTGCCTTCAACCTTTAATTCTTTGCATTGATGGGAAAAAAGAGCATAAGCACACTAGGCTTAGTAAAGAGTGCTAAAAAACAACCAAAATCAATGCAATTAAAACCAGTTATCAAAACCACTTGAAAATTTCGTTAAAACATCTTTCAAAATATCATGCCTTACAAACCATGCACTTGACATTTCCAAAAGTATGCATATTAAACCATATGCAACTTGTATCATGGATCAACAGCAAAATCCCATTTGCAGTCCCTCAATTTAAGCTTTCCCATGCACAACTCATATGCAAGGCTTAAAGAGTAAACATGTATAAACCATCATTATACAACATAATCCATCAACATGATACATTATCAATTATATTGGCTTTCAAGTGATTATAAACCAAGTTTCACTGTACAAAATATTACATCGGATACACGGATTAAACAAGTGTTATCTCAACAGTTCATACAATCTCAATCGAAATTAAGGTACGATCACAACTAGGTACCATCACAACCCAAACATCGATTAGATGTATAATCCACTAACATGAGTTTTTGGTACCATATAACCCACAACCGTTAGGGTACTCGTGGTGGAGTATTTGGTACATATAAACCCCTCAACCTCCGAGGTGACTTATTATAGTACAATATCAATCCTATGGCCGACCATATCTGATAACATTTTAAACCACATCACTTGCCAATATATCTCGTTATTAACCATGTATCTCACTGTTTTTATATGCAATATACAAAACCATTTCAAATGTATTAAACCATGCATTTACAAGTATTTCTCATACTTACATGGACCATTTTCCACGTGCATCAATCATCAATATAATATAAAAAATCAGTGTAAAACATACTCAAAACATGCTTAAACAGTAGGTACCATGTAATTCAAAAACAAGTGCATAAAATCAATTTTGACAAAGCACAATCGAGGGAGAAATCTCATCATACTTATTTTCGAGTTTAAACTAGAATTTCAAGCTAAATTTAAACTCCCAAAATAACCTTTAAACCATTTCAAAGCTGATTTACACATTCTCACTCACCGGCTACGTAAAACCTCGTCCGTTGATGCGAACTACTCCTCCAAAGCTTCCAAAATGGTGCCACAAGCTTGAAGATCAATCACCCTTGGTTT
The DNA here is from genome assembly GCA_019671005.1 of Hibiscus mutabilis. NCBI lineage: Eukaryota > Viridiplantae > Streptophyta > Magnoliopsida > Malvales > Malvaceae > Hibiscus > Hibiscus mutabilis. The sequence goes on from CM033714.1 coordinate 44,572,385, forward strand.
AACCATACAAAAATAGAGGATTCAAAGCATCTAAATGCATTCAAAGACTCAACAACATTAATCCACAGCAACTCTAACCAAAACCCCTCCACAACAACTGAAATCAACATCAAACACCTTCCAAACTTAACCCAACCAAAACCTAAAGGTTTAATTCGTCAATTATCTTCAATTAACATCCAAAAACAACCTAACATTGTCTTTATTCCTATAGAATTCATAAAACACCCATAACTCACCAAAAACACATCACTATTACCTAAGAAATTAGAGATTCACTTAGTTTCAAGATTCCAATGTTAAAACCAACCTTTTAACATTATTAACCATCAAAATTATAATTAGAACCAATCAAGAACTCAACAAAACAGATCCAAAACAAAACTCATTTAATCTCATCAATTAAACCTTGATTTAACCAATTTCCATAATTAAATCATTAAAACTCATTATAAAACATTAAACAAAGATCAAATACTTGGAAATTTCAGTAAAGAACAATTCATTAGAGGAGAAGAATGAGCCTTACCTCTAATGAGTGAATTTCCTCTCAATTGGTGTTTTACTCTTCAAAAACAAAGGAAAGCAATAACAAGATTGAAGAATCCATTAGAAATCAAGAATTTAAGAAATCAAGAACATCACCTCAAATCTTTGATGCAAAAGAGAGTGTTTGGATAAAGAATGTTTGAGAGAAAAGCTTAAGAGAAAAAATTACGTCAAAAGTGGTTTTAGGAAAATAACTATCTTTTCTTAATTAAATTCCCTTTAATTCACTAATTAAATGTAACGTCCCCCACCCGGCTTGGTCGGGAACCGGGTCAGAGAATACTACTAGCGAACTAAACGATGATCGGTGTGATAAAATTTCAATAACGATTAACACTTAACAATGTTATACCTCTCCAACATTACAAAATATAACTATTGCCTCAATTTATCCCATATGGAACAATAATTCATTAATTAGGACCAATTTATAACTTTTACAAGTTTTAGAGACTAAATTGTAAATCTGATAATTTAGGGATCCTATTCTGTAATTAACAATACCACGATGAAATTCAATGCAATAATAGGATTCTCATAAATTTTCATGGCATTCTGATAATATTTACTTATCCAATTGAACCATACAATATTCAGTGACCATTCTGTAAACTATTTAAAACTATGTTCAATGCCTTTTAACATAATTAACTAACATCGTATCGATACACTTAAAACCGTATCGGTACGCTAAGCTATATTTCTCAAATCCAGATTCAAAGGTAACAAGCCCGTGTTGATACATCTAAGCCTGTATTGATATAGGTTGACCCGTTTCGGTACAGCCTAAGGTCGTATCGATACAATTTATATCCTAGGCCTTACTGTCCAAGTCTGTATTGGTACACCCCTTTTGGTGTATCGGTACACTCTATTTTGCCAAGTCCAAATATGCAAGGCCGTATCGATACAGCTTGACACGTATCGATACGCATGTCTTGTAATGACAAATTTTATCTAGTTTTTATTTGAATTAACATGTTGAACGATGTCAAAATGCAATGAAATTTTACCAGCAATTTTATATCCATCTAATCTACTAACATGTCAAATCTCATGTCAATATGAATCCATTTACTAATATTTTATCTTTTAAGGCCGGATATGCATATTAGGTCAATTTAAGCCAACACTAGCATACCATTTAGACCCTCTAAGGTCAATATACAATGTAGGCAATACACACATATCAAAATAGCCATAATTAACTAGTTTGACTACTTTGCCACCATTATATTAGTTTATAAGGACAAAATACATTACTTTAAGCTTGTGGTGACTTGTCGAACTTCAAGCTAGCTCTGATCTCAATCCGATATACTTTCTTAACCTGAAATGTGAATGATGAATGCATTAGACTTACATAGTCTAAGTGAGGTAGCCATAGCGATGAATGAGCATGGTATGCAACTTAACATGCTTCAATAACATATATATCATGCTCAAGAAGTAACATAGCATCTATGATCAATGTGACAACAATAATCAATGACTATATTCCACAACAATAATCGATAGCAATAATTCACATCAATGACCAATAATAGCAATATTCAATGGTTTCCTTGGATCGATTTCACGGTATATGGATACATGAATTCCACCTCCGTACCAATATCAATAATGGTCTAGTCATATTTCCTCTGCCGCACCAATTTGACCAATACATATCAACTTCCCTCCGGTGCACCACTATAAAGGTCGTAGCCAACACCCGTACCAATGAGCTCATGAATTTTATGGCATGCCAATTGTATCCAATACTTTCGATCCCAAGGTTCGATAATCAATGATTCAATAACAATGTATCAATAGCAATGATTCAATAACAATGATTTATACCAATAAATCAATAGCAATAATTCGATAACAATGTTTCAATGCGGTAACTCGATAGCAATAGGCATGTATCAATGTTTCAATAGCAATAAGCAATATCCAATACTCAATAACTCCATGTAACAATGATTCAATGATTTCAATGGCAATAACAACAATGCTTCGGACATGTATTCAATGTAATACTTACCCAGACTTGCCAATATGACCTTCTGATAATGTTTTATGGAAAATTCCTTCAACACCATGGTTAGCAATACAATAAGCAATAATCAATGATTAGAGATGGCACCTAGCCAACTCTCGAGACTCCGACTACACTCACCTCAATTCCAAAGCTTTCAAGGCTCTCGGATGATAAGCCCTTTATTCCTAGCTTTCGTTGGAGATGACGGGGGATCTTTCTCCAATTCTCGAGCTAGGTTACAACAATAGGAATTGATTAGAATCGATAGTATGGTATTGCAAGCAATATAACAATACCAAATTCAATATCTATGTTCGAATTTAACCATTGCTATTGAGCAAGAAGGATTTCCATGGATTAGTTTATAAGCCCAACAACTTCAATTTGAAATTAAACTCAATATATCCATGGATTCGAACAATGGTTTGAGGGTTTCATATTATCCAATCGAGGGCTATCTAACGGTGTGGAGGAATTCAAGAAATCCTAAGCAACAAAGGGAGGTGCTTGCTTGAGCTTGGTGGAGGGGATAACAATGGAGGTGTATGCTTAATCAAAACAAAAGATGGAACAATTGAAGATGATGGTGAATTCAGTGAGCTTGCAAAAAGGCTTTAGATACTCTTGTTAACTTTCTAAGGCATTATCATTGCCTAAAACCTCAACCGTCCACCACCTCTCCTTAAGCCAATAGGGAACTTTCCTTCCAAGGGAGGAAACTTATTTTTAAATTCTAATTTCTTAATTCCTCAATTTAAAATCACCACCAAGTTGTCATCTTTCTAACATTTCAGATGATTAACATCACGTGGGATGACAGCCAAGGAGGTGACTCAGCTTTAACTCCCAATTCTTTCATTTGGTCACTAAAACAAATTTTAACAGAGGCCCATATCGATACACCTCTAATCGTATCAATACGGTTGGCTCAAGTTCGGTAAGTTAGTTAGGCAATAGTTAGACCGTACCGATACAGGTCTTACTATATCGATACGCCTAGAAAATTTTTAGAGTTTAACATTCCAATAAGGTCCCTACTGAACATTGGACTCAATTATGTTCCATTATCAATGAAACTACTTCTCATGATCAATAACAATGTAACATTTAGACTTTTCGGTGTAGGGTTTCCGATCGTCAGAACCCAATTCCGACTAGACCAGCTTTTAGGGTGTTACATTAAAACTCATTTAAAATAATCCAAATTGAGAGAAAAACCAGATTAAAATATTTGGTAAATTAGCTCCTTAAATATTCTAATATTTGACCCTTTTTTCAAAATAGTCACTAAAAATAGTTTTTCACTTTTTACATTTTGGTCACTAGCCAAAATGTCCAATTTCCAAATTCCATTTTTGAAAATTGACTTTACCAAAAATATCCATATATTAAATAATGATTTTATGATATTTTTCCCATATATTTTCTCACGCAAAAATATTTATTCTGATTTTTATCCCGAATTCAACTCGAGTCTCTAATCCCAATCCACCAGACCGTCTAATCAATCTAGAAACTCCTAGGCCCAAAACCGGGACATTACAATTATGAATTTTTGTATTTATTTAACCTTTATTTGAATGTTTATTATTCTAATTAGGGATGGCAACGGGGCCGGACGGGTTTTTGGCTACCCTGATCTACAAACCTCTAAACTCGACCCCACCTTTCCCTGAATAAAATATTATTTTACCTACCTCACCCCGTCTTGATATACTAACTCCTAAACCTAACCTCGACCCTAACCCGACCTGAAAAATTTTAAAAATTTTTAATCTTCGTCAACAATAAATGTTAGATACGGTCAATCCACCATCATAGTAACAAAATATGATAAGCACAAACCTAAAAAACAAAAAAAAAGGAGCATAAAAACAATAGAAGTGATTATATATAGTGCCATTTTTATAAATATAATAAAATATAAATATATAATTAAAAATATACCGGGGCGAGGCGGGGAATTTTTAAAATATACCCAAACTCGCCCTGCCCGACTCAATACTTTTCAATACTGCCTTGATCCCCAAAATTCAAGAAGAAAAACCCGATCAGGTTAGGTCAAGTTCAAGTAATTTTGCCATTCGTAATTCTAATTTGATTTTCGGTGACACTTCTAATCCAATTTTCTTCCAGACCTGATAGGGGATGTTATATTTGTGGTATCAGAGCTAGAGTTTAGTCAATTCTAGGGGTAAACCAAACCTTATTGTATGTATGTATTCTGCACATGCCACCTAGAAGTTTAAATTGTATGATATTTGTGACTTGCAAATGATATGATCTTATTCTTTCTGATCGACTTCCAAGATGTTGATTTAAATCTTGGAGTCAATAATATTATGTGTTATGATTATTTTATAAGATTAGTAAGTTGATTAGAATCCTTTAAATTCATAAGAATTCTGAATATCTTGTGATAGTGTCGAAATGTTCTCGGTCAACGAGAAATATTTTGAAATTATAATTATTAAGATTAATGTAACGACCCATATATTTGATTCAACAAATGGACATTGACACGAGTTATGGACCCTCGTATTAAATGGAGTACCTTGGGCCAAGTTTGGGCTTTAATAGTTGACAATTAAATCTTGTGGCATGAATGAGGACTTCAGAGTTTATAAAGGTTGACATCTTTTAAGGAGCTTCGTCATCACCTGGGGGTTTAAGGGGACAAAAAGGAGTTTGGGTGATATCACCAATTTCTCCATGCTTTTTTAGTTCTTTTTCCCTATCTTTTCTCTCCAAGAAACCCATAAACTTTTTGACTAAAGGAGCCAACTTTCTAAATCATTTTATATGTTGATCAACATTTGAAGAGCTTTCTAAAGAGACCAAAATCCTTTGAAGATGAGGTAAGAGACTTTTTGGGGTTTTGGAAAGTTTGGACCTTTATGGGTTTTTGAAGCTTTCTTTTGATATTTGATGTTGTAAATTCAGAGCTAAGCTTACCCTTGGCTATTATCTCAAGTATTATTTTGTTTTCTCATTTTGGTATGGCAGAAAGAGGTGATTTAGGGATTCCTCAAGCTTGGGTCAAGAAAGAAAGTTGAAGGTTTTTGCTTAGAAGCTTAAATCTGTGAATTCTTGCTAAAGGTCAGTACCTCTTTGACTCCTACTCTTCTTAAAGATCATAAAGTGATTGCATTGCTTGATTTTATGGTTTAAGGTTGCTAGATTTGGTGTCTATGGTTGTTTGGGTGCATTTTAGGTGGATGAGACTCTAAAATTGTATAACTCGGAATTGATGTTGGTAAGGTGTAAAATTGGTAGTAAATCACCTTAAACAACTCCCATAAGATGTAAGATCAAGTTAACATGTTGTTGGTTGCGTTTTGGGACAATTTCCTAAGTATAGGAAGCATTTCTAGGCTTCAGTACCGATACATGGGGAGCCCGTATCGGTACCCTAAGTGTTATGGGTTGAAGAACATTTTTCGATTGAGTTGAGCTGAGAGAGGGGTACCAAAAAAGTGTTCAACATGTACTTGTATGCCATGTAGAGCAATATCGGTATGGGCCGACTCGTACCGGCACGCAAAGGCCTGGAGAAATTCCAACGAGCCATTTTGGTATTTGTACGCAGTAGGTACCGATACCCCAAGGGTACCGTATTGGTACACGAAGGCCAGTACCGGTACCCATTGGGTGTCATGGCAAAAATTTTTGAATTTGAGCCATAGGGGCTGAATAATTATAGGATATGGTCTAGTGGACTTCTAATGGGATAAGAAGGGTTGTAAAACTGAGAATTGAGATTTTATCCCTCTATATGAGTAAAATAGTTAACAACTCGGTAACTTATTTAGGTGACTTATTTATGATGATAACCATAGAGGTTGGTAAATGTGTTGATGTTGTCCTTGTGTGTTAGGTGGGCACTTGGGGGGATATTGATGATAAAATAAAAGTTAGCCATGTTGGTTTGTGTCATGCCTTGGGGGCATTAGCATGATAGCTTGGTTTGGTGCCACTTAACTCTTAGTGAGGTGTATGAATGCTCAGCGAGCATGGCTTATCTTATGATTGTTGTAAAGGAATTTGAATGTCCTAGAGTCAGTAGTATAGTACTTTTTAAAGGATACGTACTTAGGGCTATATGATCAAGTACATCTGACGTGCTCAAGGGTTGAGTGATCTAAGTGCGGTTAGAAAACTATTCATGGCTATGGTGATCCATATAAGATAATTAACTTGACGACTATGTGAGCTCAAGAAACTTGGTAGGCTGAGTGACCTCAAGTAAGGATGGGTAAAGTAGGGCTTCGTTGGCCATTATGTAGATGATGTATGGATTTATTTATGTATGTTGTGTGGAATGCTATAGATGATAGCTTATGTACCCAATGGCTGAGTCATCACGGTGCAGTACGAACTTACTCGATAAGCTGAGTGATCTCGAGTACTATGAAGCATTGTGTAACATGTAAGACTTCTTGTAGACTTATTGATGCTTTGAGATAGGTGATCTAAGAACTCTAGCTTATGTAAGCTTGATAATGACTCATAGATAGTGAATCTTTATTTATGCACTCTAGACTATGTTTATCTCGCATGCTTATTTTATGATAGTCACGAATTGTGGTAAAGTAGAAATGTGCCGCTAAGCTTTGTAAGCTCAGTGTTCGGAATCATTGTTTCTATTTAAAGGTCAGTAGGTTGATCGTGGCAGAAGAGCACATCGAGAAGGGATTCTCAACAACTCATCGCTTTAGAGTACATTGCTTAATATTTAGTTTTGGGCATATGTATTCATAGGACCTTACAAATGTTGAGTTTGTAAACTTTATTTGAACTATTATTTTGATATACGGTGTTTTTAACTGGGAGCTCATATTTTGTAAACTAAATTATATTGTTATTTAAGTGCTTGAGGTTAAGAATGGTTTAATGGTTTAAATGTTGGCTAAATGTATGGTTTTAAATTGGAAATTTGTTGGGTTAGATTTTGGGTGACCCAAATGTATTGTTTTGGATCAAGATCAAGATCGGACTGTTGCATTTAGTGGTATCAAAAGCTAGGTTTAGCTGGTTCTAAGAAACCCTAGGTTGTATAGAGGTCGTGGTATGGTATCTAGTGAATACAAGCCCCTAAATTTAAGTTGTATTATTCCAAGACTGAGAATCATGATGGTTCCTCGAAACTCAATGATACAACACCTAAACATATCCTCCAAGACTTGGATCACACGTTCAGACTGACCATCCATTTGAGGATGATACGAAGTACTAAAATTCAACAGTGTACCTAAAGTTCGATGCAAACACTCCCAAAACTTCGCAGTAAACCGCAGATCTCTATCTGAAACTATAGACTTAGGCACTTCGTGCAAACGTACAATCTCAGCAGAATACAATTCTATCAACTTATCCAAGGTATATGTTGTATGAACTGAACAAATATGCATACCTTGTAAACCAATCAACAATCACCCAAATGAAATCCTTTTTAGTGAGGGACAATGGTAACCCAAACACAAAATCCATGGTGGTTCTCTCCCGCTTCCAATCTAGTATCCTCAATGGTTGCAACAACTCGTGAGGAAATTGATGCTCAACCTTAACACGCTGACACAACATGTGTTTAACAACAAAATAAGCCACATCTTTCTTTAAACCAACCCAAAAGTATGCTTCCTTCAACCCTCGATACATCTTAATACTACCTGAAAGCATAGCAAAAGGACTAGTATGCACTCGGTCAAAATGATACGCCTCAATCAACATCACTAGGCACAAACATGACATGTCTATACCATATGCCACCTTACTAGGAGTTCAAAGCAAAAGTTAAGCATACATGAGGTCGATGAGAGTGACTTGCAACCGTAACACACGGTCAAGGCTCAGATTCTTTCAAGGTCCTGAAAATGTATGAGACACTAAGACGTTAGACTTACTTATCCTAGTGAGGCAGTCATAAAAAATACACAATAAATCTATCAATTACATGAATGTCATATAAGCATGCTCGGTTAACAATTTACATAACATCAATCATAGTAAAACATATTCATAATCACTAGTCATGATTTCATATAACACATATAAATCATATAAGCATATCATTTCCTTGGACATGGTAACCAATGGATACGCGGATTCCCCTATACACCACACATATCAGAAATAGGTCGTAGCCTTGAGCCGTAGCTCCGGATAGTCCCTTACACAATCCATCCTTATTTCACCACACATATAGGCCGTAGCCCCGGACCGTAGTCCAATCCCTTACTTGGTGAGCTCGAATAACCCTATGGCATGCCAATTGTATCCAATGTCCATGAATGTCCAAGTCACATGTTTCATCATAGTTCTTACCTTTCGGATCACATCGTATAGGATAGCAAATCGAGCCTTAGCTCTATAATTCATATTATAACACAACCATATCAAAACATACATGTAGCATATTCCACATATCATATTTCACATATCACATAGGAACTTATAACAAATTGAATAACATTGGGGACTTACCATGCTTGCCATTAGCATCCACACAAGTTTGCTCTATGTGAGCCTTTAAACAAAAATGCAATTGCAACATAAACGAATGCAACGGGATGGCTATTTGCCTATCCCTTAACGCGACTACACTCACCTAGTACTCAGAGACTTCAAGGCTCTCGGATTTCGATTCCTTTGCTCCTAGACTTGTTTGGAGATGACAGGTTGTTTCTTTCCAATTTTTGAGCTAGGGAGAAACACAAGGAATCAATACAATCACTATAACGATATAATGCTCATTTTAAAGATTAGGCTCAATAATTCGACTTGAAATTAAACTTCAACCATCCATGGATTTCAAAAATCGATTGAGGGCTTTTACTTACCGAGATACAAGCTTTCAAACGCTATATCAAAATCAAACAACGGTTGAGGATTGGATTGAGGTGCTTGTTTAACCTTGGGGTTGAAGACAACAATGGTGGTACTTGCTTGTTGGATGACAAAGGGTGTATTTTAGCTTTTAGGGGATTCAAAGGTAAGGGAGAAAGCTTTGTTTCATATTTTAAAACCACACACCACCCTTAATCATTCTCCCACCTACCTAAAAACCAATAGGAAGGTTTCCTATCCTTGAGGGTTTGCTAAACCCAATTCAATCTTCTTTCCCTCATTTCTTTCAATTGTCAATTGGATGACTATTAGTCACCTTTTCTGAGGTGTTTCACATGGGAGGGGCAAGCTAGGTGGTGAGTCATCACCCTAACCCATTTTTCTTTCAATTTAATATTCAAAACAGATTTTTACAGAGGTCCGTATTGATACACCTTATGGCCGTATCGATACGCTAAGCTAAAATAGGTAAGTTCGTTATGGCAGTTAGGCCGTACTGATACAGGCCTTGCTGTATCGATAAGCCTAACCAAAACTGTATCGATAAGCCTTGCTGTAGTAATTTGTGTACCTACACAAATCCTTACATTACTTGTTCTAAATTATGTTTTCGTGTAAGAAATTATGTATGTACACAAATCCTTACCCTATGTTGAGCCACTTTTGGCCTTGGTGATCTCGTATAAGAAATTCGGTACCTAAAGTTTTTCTTAAAACATTTGTAAGGATTTGTGTATACTCTGTAGTAATTTGTGTACCTAAACAAATCCTTACATTACTTGTACTAAATTATGTTTTCGTGTAGAAAATTATGTATGTACACGAATCCTTAGCCTATGTTGAGCCCCTTTTGGCATTGGTGATCTTGTGTAAGAAATCCACACATACCGTTTTTCTTTCAACTTTTGTGAGGATTTTTGTATTCTTGGTAGCAATTTGTGTACCTATACAAATACTTACATTACTTGAACTAAATTATGTTTTCGCGTAGGAAATTATGTCTGTATACAAAGCCTTATCCTATTTGGAGCCCCTTTTGGCCTTGGTGATCTCTTGTATGAAATTCGGTACCTACCGTCTTTCTTACAATTTTTGTAATGATTTGTGTATACTTTTAGTAATTTGTGTACCAACACAAATCCTTACATTAAATGTAAAAAATAATGTTTTCGCGTATGAAATTGTGTACGTACACAAATCCTTACCCTATGTTGAGCACCTTTTGGCCATGATGATCTCGTGTAAGAAATTCGGTACCTACCATTTTTCATACAATTGTTGTAAGGATTTGTGTATACTCTGTAGTAATTTGTGTACCTACACAAATCCTTACGTTACTTGTACTAAATTATGTTTTCGCGTAGGAAATTATGTATGTACACAAATCCTTTCCCTATGTTGAGCCCCTTTTGGGCTCGATGATCTCGTGTAATAAATTAAGTACCTACCATTTTCCTTACAAATTTTGTAAGGATTTGTGTATAGTCTATAGTAATTTGAGTACCTACACAAATCCTTACATTACTTGTACTAAATTATGTTTTCACGTAGGAAATTATGTATGTACACAAATCCTTACCCTATGTTGAGCCTTTTTTGGCCTTGGTGATCTCGTGTAAGAAATTCGGTACCTACCGTTTTTCTTACAACTTTGGTGAAGATTTGTGTATACTCTGTAGTAATTTGTGTACCTACACAAATCCTTTCATTACTTGTACTAAAATATGTTTTCGCGTAGGAAATTATGTATGTATACAAATCCTTACCCTATGTGGAGTCCCTTTTGGCCTTAGTGATCTCGTGTATGAAATTCGGTACCTACCGTCTTTCTTACAAATTTTGTAAGGATTTGTGTATACTTTGTGTACCAACACAAATCCTTTCATTAAATGTAAAAAATAATGTTTTCGCGTATGAAATTGTGTATGTACACAAATCCTTACCTTACGTTGAGCACCTTTTGGACATGATGATCTCGTGTATGAAATTCGGTACCTACCATTTTTCATACAATTGTTGCAAGGATTTGTGTATACTCTGTAGTAATTTGTGTACCTACACAAACCCTTACGTTACTTGTACTAAATTATGTTTTCGCGTAGGAAATTATGTATGTACACAAATCCTTTCACTATGTTGAGCTCCTTTTGGCCTTGATGATCTCGTGTAATAAATTCGGTACCTACCATTTTCCTTACAAATTTTGTAAGGATTTGTGTATAGTCTATAGTAATTTTAGTACCTACACAAATCCTTACATTACTTGTACTAAATTGTATTTTCACGTAGAAAATTATGTATGTACACAAATCCTTACCCTTTGTTGAGCCTCTTTTTGCCTTGGTGATCTCGTGTAAGAAATTCGGTACCTACCGTTTACCTTACAAATTTTGTTAGGATTTGTGTATACTCTGTAGTAATTTGTTTACTACACAAATCCTTACTTTACATGTACTAAATTATATTTTTGCGTAAGAAATTATGTATGTACACAAATCCTTAACCTATGTTGAACACCTTTTAGCCTTGGTGATCTCGTGTAAGAAATTCGGTAACTACCATTTTTCTTACAACGGTTGTAAGGATTTGAATATACTCTGTAGTAATTTGTGTACCTACATAAATCCTTACGTTTCTTGTTCTAAATTATGTTTTTGCGTGGGAAATTATGTATGTACACAAATCCTAACCATATGTTGAGCCCCTTTTGGCCTTGGTGATCTCGTGTAAGAAATTCGGTACCTACCATTTTCCTTAAAAAATTTGTAAGGATTTGTGTATACTCTATAGTAATTTCTATTCCTACACAAATCCTTACATTACTTGTACTAAATTATGTTTTCGCATATGAAATTTTGTATGTACACAAATCCTTACCCTATGTTGAGCCCCTTTTTGCCTTAGTGATCTCGTGTAAGAAATTCAGTACCTACCGTTTTTCTTCCAACAATTGTAAGGATTTTTGTATAGTTTGTAGTAATTTATGTACCTACACAAATCCTTACATTACTTTTACTAAATTATGTTTTCGCGTAGAAAATTATGTATGCACACAAATCCTTAGGCTATGTTGAGCACCTTTTGGCCTTGGCAATCTCGTGTAAGAAATTCGGCACCTACCATTTTTCTTACAACTTTTGTAAGCATTTGTGTATACTCTATAGTAATTTGTGTACCTACACAAATCATTACATTAGTTGTACTAAATTATGTTTTCGCGTAGGAAAGTATGTATGTACACAAATTCTTACCCAATGTTGAGCCTCTTTTGGCCTTGGTAATCTCGTGTAAGAAATTCGGTACCTACCATCTTTCTTAAAACTTTTGTAAGGATTTGTGTATACTCTGTAGTAATTTGTGTACCTACACAAATCCTTACGTTTCTTGCACTAAATTATGTTTTCGCGTAGGAAATTATGTATGTACACAAATCCTTACCCTATGTTGAACTCCTTTTGGCCTTGGTGATCTCGTGTAAGAAATTCGGTACCTACCATTTACCATACAAATTTTGTTAGGATTTGTGTATACTCTGTAGTAATTTGTATACCTACACAAATCCTTACATTACATGTACTAAATTATATTTTTGCGTAAGAAATTATGTATGTACACAAATCCTTAACCTATGTTGAACACCTTTTAGCCTTGGTGATCTCGTGTAAGAAATTCGGTAACTACCATTTTTCTTACAACGGTTGTAAGGATTTGAATATACTTTGTAGTAATTTGTGTACCTACACAAATCCTTACGTTTCTTGTACTAAATTATGTTTTCGCATAGAAAATTATGTATGTACACAAATCCTTACCCTATGTTGAACCCCTTTTGGCCTTGGTGATCTCGTGTACGAAATTCGATACCCACCATTTAGCTTACAAATTTTGTTAGGATTTGTGTATACTCTGTAGTAATTTGTGTACCTACACAAATCCTTACATTACTTGTACTAAATTATGTTTTCGCGTAGGAAATTATGTATGTACACAAATCCTACCCTATGTGGAGCCCATTTTGGCCTTGGTGATCTCGTGTAAGAAATTCGGTACCTACTATTTTTCTTACAACTATTGTCAGGATTTGTGTATACTCTGTAGTAATTTGTGTACCTACACAAATCCTTACTTTTCTTGTACTAAATTATGTATTCGCACAGGAAATTATGTATGTACATGAATCCTTACCCTATGTTGAACCCTTTTTGGCCTTGGTGAAGCTTGTAAAAAATTCAGTACCTACCAGTTACCTTACAAATTTTGTTAGGATTTGTGTATACTCTGTAGTAATTTTTGTACCTACACAAATCCTTACATTACTTGTACTAAATTATGTTTTCGCGTAGGAAATTATGTATGTACATAAATCCTTAGCCTATGTTGAGCCCCATTTAGCCTTGGTGATCTCGTGTAAGATATTCAGTACCTATCGTTTTTCTTAAAACATTTGTAAGGATTTGTTTATACTCTATAGTAATTTGTCTACCTACAGAAATCCTTACATTACTTGTACTAAATTATGTTCTCGTGTAGGAAATTATGTATGTATACAAATCCTTAGCCTATGTTGAGCCCCTTTTGGCCTTGGTGATCTCGTGTAAGAAATTTGGCACCTACCGTTTTTCTTACAACTTCTGTGAGGATTTCTGAATACTCTGTAGTAATTTGTGTACCTACACAAATCCATACATTACTTGTACTAAATTATGTTTTGGCGTAGGAAATTATGTATGTACACAAATCCTTACCGTATGTTGGCCTTGGTGATCTCGTGTAATAAATTCGGTACCTACCATTTTCCTTACAAATTTTATAAGGATTTGTGTATGAGTATAGTAATTTGTGTACCTACACAAATCCTTACATTACTTGTACTAAATTATGTTTTCGCGTAGGAAATTATGTATGTACAGAAATCCTTACCCTACGTTGAGCCTCTTTTGGCCTTGGTGATCTCGCGTAATAATTTCGGTACCTACCGTTTTTCTTACAACTTTTGTGAGGATTTGTGTATACTCTGTAGTAATTTGTGTACCTATACAAATCCTTTCTTTACTTGAACTAAATTATGTTTTCGCGTAGGAAATTATGTATGTACACAAATCCTTACCCTATGTGGAGCCCCTTTTGGCCTTGGTGATCTCGTGTAAGAAATTCGGTACCTACCGTCTTTCCTACAACTTTTGTAAGGATTTGTGTATACTCTATAGTAATTTGTGTACCTACACAAAACCTCACATTACATATACTAAATTATGTTTTCACGTATGAAATTATGTATATACACAAATCCTTATCCTATGTTGAGCACCATTTGGCCTTGATGATCTCGTTTAAGAAATTCGGTACCTACCTTTTTTCTTACAATTTTTGTAAGGATTTGTGTATACTCTGTAGTAATTTTTGTACCTACACAATCCTTACCTTACTTGTACTAGATTATGGTTTCTCGTAGGAAATTATGTATGTACACAAATCCTTTCCCTATGTTGAGCCCCTTTTGGCCTTGGTGATCTCGTGTAATAAATTCGGTACCTACCATTTTCCTTACAAATTTTGTAAGGATTTGTGTATACTCTATAGTAATTTAAGTACCAACACAAATCCTTACATTACTTGTACTAAATTATGTTTTTGCATAGGGAATTATGTATGTACACAAATCCTTACCCTATGTTGAGCCTCTTTTGGCCTTGGTGATCTCGTGTAAGAAATTCGGCACCTACCATTTTTCTTACAACTTTTGTGAGGATTTGTGTATACTCTGTAGTGATTTGTGTGCCTACACAAATTCTTTCATTACTTGTACTAAAATATGTTTTCGCGTAGGAAATTATGTATGTACAGAAATCCTTAGCCTATGTTGAGCCCCTTTTGGCCTTGGTGATATCGTTTAAGAAATTCGGCACCTACCATTTTCCTTACAAAATTTGTAAGGATTTGTGTATACTTTATATTTATTTGTGTACCTACATAAATCCATGCATTACATGTACTAAATTATGTTTTCGCGTAGGAAATTATGTATGTACACAAATCTTTACCCTACGTTGAGCCCCTTTTGGCCTTGGTGATCTCGTGTAAGATATTTAGTACCTACCGTTTTTCTTACAACTTTTGTCAGGATTTGTGTAACTCTGTAGTGATTTGTGTACCTACCCAAGTCCTTTCATTACTTGTACTAAAATATTTTTCGCAGAGGAAATTATGTATGTACAGAAATTCTTCTCCTACGTTGAGCCATTTTTGGCCTTGGTGATCTCGTGTAAGAAATTCGGCACCTACTGTTTTTCTTACAACTTTTTTGATGATTTGTGTAAACTCTGTAGTAATTTGTCTACCTACACAATTCCTTACATTAATTGAACTAAATTATGTTTTCGCATAGGAAATTATGTATGTACACAAATCCTTACCCTATGTAAAGCCCTTTTGGCCTTGGTGATCTTGTGTATGAAATTCGGTACCTACCATCTTTCTTACAACTTTTGTAAGGATTTGTGTATACTCTGTAGTAATTTGTGTACCTACACAAATCCTTACATTAAATGTACAAAATAATGTTTTCGCGTATGAAATTATGTATGTACACAAATCCTTACCCTATGTTGAGCACCTTTTGGCCTTGATGATATATTTTAAGAAATTTGGTACCTACCATTTTTCTTACAATTGTTGTAAGGATTTGTGTATACTCTGTAGTAATTTTTGTACCTACACAAATCTTTACGTTACTTGTACTAAATTATGTTTTCGCATAGGAAATTATGTATGTACACAAATCCTTACCCTATGTTGAGCCCATTTTGCCCTTGGTGATCTCGTGTAATAAATTTAGTACCTACCATATTCCTTACAAATTTTGTAAGGATTTGTATATACTTTATAGTTATTTGTGTACTTACATAAATCCTTGTATTACATGTACTAAATTATGATTTCGCGTACGAAATTATGTATGTACACAAATCCTTACCCTATGATGAGCCCCTTTTGGCCTTGGTGATCTCGTGTAAGATATTCGGTACCTACCGTTTTTCTTACAACTTTTGTGAGGATTTGTTTATACTCTGTAGTAATTTGTGTACCTATACAAATCCTTTCATTACATGTACTAAATTAGGTTTTCGCGTAGGAAATTATGTATGTACAGAAATCCTTAGCCTATGTTGAGTCCCTTTTGACCTTGGTGATCTCGTGTAAGAAATTCGGTACCTACCATTTTTCTTACAACTTTTGTAAAGATTTTTGTATACTCTATAGTAATTTGCGTACCAACACAAATCCTTACATTACTTGAACAAAATTATGTTTTCGCGCAGAGAATTATGTATGTACACAAATCCTTACCCTACGTTGAGCCCCTTTTGGCCTTGGTGATCTCGTGTAAGAAATTCGGTACCTTCTTTATTTCTTACAACTTTTGTGAGGATTTGTGTATACTCTGTAGTAATTTTTGTACCTACACAAATCCTTACATTACTTGTACTAAATTATTTTTTCGAGTAGGAAATTATGTATGTACACAAATCCTTACCCTATGTTGAGCACCTTTTGGCCTTGGTGATCTCGTGTAAGATATTCGGTACCTACCGTTTTTCTTAAAACATTTGCAAGGATTTGTGTATACTCTGTAGTAATTTGTGTACCTACACAAATCCTTACATTACTTGTACTAAATTATGTTTTCGTGTAGGAAATTATGTCTGTACACAAATACTTACCCTATGTTGAGCCCCTTTTGGCCTTGGTGATCTCGTGTAAGAAATTCGGCACCAACCATTTTTCTTACAACTTTTGTGAGAATTTGTGAATACTCTGTAGTAATTTGTGTACCTACACAAATCCATACATTACTTGTACTAAATTATGTTTTCACGTAGGAAATTATGTATGTATACAAATCCTTACCCTATGTTGAGCCACTTTTGGCCTTGATGATCTCGTATTAGAAATTCGGCACCTACCGTTTTTTAAAACATTTGTAAGGATTTGAGTATACTCTGTAGTAATTTGTGTACCTAAACAATTACATTACTTGTACTAAATTATGTTTTCGCGTAGGAAATTATGTATGTACACAAATCCTTACCCTACGTTGAGCCCCTTTTGGCCTTGGTGATCTCGTGTAAGAAATTTGGTACCTTCTTTATTTCTTACAACTTTTGTGAGGATTTGTGTATACTTGTAGTAATTTTTGTACCTACACAAATCCTTACATTACTTGTACTAAATTATGTTTTCGCATAGGAAATTATGTATGTACACAAATCCTTAGCCTATGTTGAGCACCTTTTGGCCTTGGTGATCTCGTGTAAGATATTCGGTACCTACCGTTTTTCTTAAAAAATTGTAAGGATTTGTGTATACTCTATAGTAATTTGTGTACCTACACAAATCCTTACATTACTTGTACTAAATTATGTTTTCGTGTGGGAAATTATGTATGTACACAAATCCTTAGCCTATGTTGAGCCCCTTTTTGGCCTTGGTGATCTCGTGTAAGAAATTCGGCACCTACCGTTTTTCTTACAACTTATGTGTGGATTTGTGAATACTCTGTAGTAATTTGTGTACCTACACAAATCCATACATTACTGTACTAAATTATGTTTTCACGTAGGAAATTATGTATGTACACAAATCCTTACCCTATGTTGAGCCACTTTTGGCCTTGGTGATCTCGTATAAGAAATTCGGTACCTACCGTTTTTTAAAACATTTGTAAGGATTTGTGTATACTGTGTAGTAATTTGTGTACCTAAACAAATCCATACATTACTTGTACTAATTTATGTTTTCGTATAGAAAATTATGTATGTACACAAATTCTTAGCCTATGTTGAGCCCCTTTTGGCCTTGGTGATCTCGTGTAAGAAATTCGGCACCTACCATTTTTCTTACAACTTTTGTGAGGATTTGTGTATACTTGTAGTAATTTGTGTACCTACACACACCCTTACATTACTTGAACTAAATTATGTTTTCACGTAAGAAATTATGTATGTACACAAATCCTTACCCTATGTGGAGCCCCTTTTGGCCTTGGTGATCTCATGTAAAAAATTCGGTACCTACCGTCTTTCTTACAACTTTTGTAAGGATTTGTGTATACTCCATAGTAATTTGTGTACCTACACAAATCCTTACATTACATGTACTAAATAATGTTTTCGCGCATGAAATTATATATGTGCACAAATCCTTACGTTACTTGTACTAAATTATGTTTTCGCGTAGGAAATTATGTATGTACACAAATCCTTACCCTATGTTGAGCCCCTTTTGGCCTTGGTGATCTCGTGTAAGAAATTCGGTACCTGCCGTTTTTCTTACAATTGTTGTAAGGATTTATGTATACTCTGTAGTAATTTGTGTACCTACACAAATCCTTACGTTACTTGTACCAAATTGTGTTTTCGCGTAGGAAATTATGTATGTACACAAATCCTAACCCTATGTTGAGCCTCTTTTGGCCTTGGTGATCTCGTGTAAGAAATTCGGTACCTACCATTTTCCTTACAAATTTTGTAAGGATTTGTGTATACTCTGTAGTAATTTGTGTACCTACACAAATCCTTACATTACTTGTACTAAATTATGTTTTCGCGTCGGAAATTATGTATGTACACAAATCTTTACCCTATGTTGAGCCCCTTTTGGCCTTGTTAATCTCGTGTAAGAAATTCGGTACCTACCGTTTTTCTTACAACTTTTGTAAGGAATTGTGTATACGCTGTAGTAATTTGTGTGCCTTCACAAATCCTTGCATTACTTGTACTAAATTATGTTTTTCGCGTAGGAAACCATGTATGTACACAAATCTTTACGTTGTAACATTTTATGTATATATCATTTTCCTTACAGTTTTTGTAAGCAATTATGTACAAGCGTCGTAAGAATTTATGTACAAACATGTTACCTGCTGAACTGGTCAGCCTTAAATTTGTCTTTATTTAACTGTCGTTCGCTAGAACTTTCCCATGTTGCACTGTTTGGGGAGCTAGAAAAATTTCCCGACGAGACCAGTATCAAATTTTATTGTCGGCTCCCACTGCTTTCTTGGGGTATTTTGCTGAGTATTCTCTTTTGAAAAATTATTTGGCCAAATAACCCCTTTGACAAACACTTGAAAAAAATACTGTTATTCGGGTCATGTAGGGCGAACTCGCGTTCTGCAGAACGAGAATTCTACACTCGTGTTTTACAAAACGCAAGTCCCGTCTTGAGTGGATAGGTAAGAAAAAAAGTTAATTTATCAAGTTTTTTATTACACAGAACTCGCGTTTTGTAAAGCGCGAGTTCGTCCTACTTAGGTCGAATGAGGGGTATTTTTTCAAATGTTTTTTAAAGAGGATATTTGGTCAAATAATTTTCCAAAAGTAAATATTCAGCCAAATACCCCTGCTTTCTTTCCGAATATTTGGATTTGAAATATTTGAATACTGAATTTGGAAAGCTTAATGATTACAATGAGACTTTCCTTAAGCAGTTCACTGGCAAATTTCGTGGGGTTTATTTTTTTCTTCTCTCATGGACTCTCTATTCGACTAAATTAAAAAAATATGTAAATAATAAAAATTAAATTTTTTAATTTTTTAAATCAAGACTAAATTGATTGAATATATAAATATAAAAGACTGAATATGTTATTATATAAAATTTCATAATAATCCATTAATATTTAACGCTAAATTATTTTATTACAAATCATAAAATTTAATTATAATTTTATAATATTTAAAAATTTAATTATTATTTTAATTTTTTAAAATAAAATTGAGTGACCATTTATAAACTTTAACAAAAAAAAGAAAAAAAAGTAGCCAACAAACTCCTTGCCTCAGCCTTATCAAAATTGCTCGTCTTTAAACTTGGGTTCCCCACCAATCCCAAAACTACATATGATGCTCAATTACATGATAGAACCAAATTTTATCAAGCAGTTTGGACATTCATTTCTTATAGAGAGATAGAAATCCGCTCAAATATTTGTTTTGTTGTTACAACAGATTTATGTATTTCCCTAATTTCGTCCCAAAAATTGCCCCATCATTTTAAATTATTCCCAGCACCAAAAGTATTGTTCTGCCAGTGTGCAGGAAAAATAAAATCAACTAGCAATAGCATGAGTACAAAAAATGGGCAATTATTTGTATATGAGAGCATCACGACCAGGTCCGATGCCGATGTAATGGATAGGCACACCAACAAGTTCCTGTATCCTCTCAACATATTGTCGGGCAGCTTTTGGAAGATCCGAATAGGTTCTGATAGAAGAAATATCAGACTGCCATCCAGGCAAAACTTCGTATTCAACCTAAACACATGGAAAGGAAATGAATTACCCAATGCTTCATAACTGCTACAAAAAATAGCATGCACGAGCGCATACTACCATTGCTAATGCATCAAACATTCACTGTTAGCATTATGAGCAACACACAACATATTATCATGTTCATTGTTAGTGCAACCTCTTTCACTAGCAAAACTAACAAAATTGCATGCATTAATGCAGAGCTCAAAGCAGAAATCGCAATCAACACTTGCTGTTCTCTGAGACAACAAAATCTGACATGGTCAAAGCTTTAAAAACTACCAGATTAACGTAGGTAACCATGGTTCACTTGCCTGAATGGTTTAATGGTAAAACCAACCCGAGTTAAGTCCCAGGACAACTGGCTCGACCATCAGACTACCCCAGTTATGATAAGCATGTTTGTAAAAGTGAAAAGAAAAGAATATATATAAAAGCGAAATATCTAATGGGTGTTAGTTATGTTGGAAAAGTTTACCAACCTTCAACTGCTCAAGAAGCTGAAGATCTCCTGGGAATGATTGCACCAGTGTACCATCAGCTTGTTTATAAGAAACACCCAATTTGATTTCAGGAAGATCAGACAAAACATCCAATTTGGTGAGATTTAGAGAAGAAAAGCCATTAATTTGACAACAGAACTTAAGAGCAACTATATCAAGCCAACCACAACGACGAGGGCGGCCAGTTGTGGTGCCAAATTCCTGCCCGGCAAACCTAAGGATATCACCGCCTTGACCAAGGATTTCAGTTGGGAAAGGACCAGAACCAACTCTTGTCGTGTATGCTTTCACCTGCACATAGTGTTTAAGATAGGAAAGTCGTTAAAGTTAAACCTATTTTGAGCATTAAAACTAAAAACTTTAACTTTTTGAACCATTTGATTTTCTGCCTGTACTTTGTAACACCAACCACACAACAAATAATTCAATGAGCAAAAAAAAAAAAAAGCCAAGAAAATAATAATAATAAAAATAAAAAAGAATATTCACTTACAACTCCAATTAGATCACCCACAACTCTAGGAGCAATACCAAGCCCAGTGCAGATTCCACCAGCAGATGGACTTGAGGAAGTTACAAAGGGATAAGTACCGAAATCAATGTCGAGCATGGTAGCCTGGCCACCTTCCACCAATATTTTCTTCTTCTGTGCGATTGATTCATTCATTATGTGTACAGTATCAGCAACGAAAGGCTCTAACCTCTCAGCATATCTCTTGTAATTTTCAATCTCTTCCTTCAGCATTTCTGGGGTGTAGTTAAAATCTGGGAACCTTGAATTCGCATCAAAGAATAAATTATGAATCTTCTGGGGGAAAGTATCCATGTGCCTCAAGTCACTTACTCTAATACCATTCCTGTTTATCTTGCTAGCGTAACAAGGTCCAATCCCTCTTCTAGTTGTGCCAATAAATGACTTGTTAAGCTCAGCTTCCCTTACTCCGTCAACTTCTTGATGGAAATCAAATAACAGATGAGCACGATCGGATACCAATATCCTTCCTTTGCAGGAAACTCCATTAGCTTCCAACCCATCGATTTCTTTAAATAGACCTGGTAAATGTACCACTACTCCATTTCCAATCACACACAGAGTCTCCTCATTAAGTATGCCAGAAGGAACAAGGTGAAGGGCAAACTTCTTTCCCTCCGAATTGTAGATTGTATGTCCAGCATTAGATCCACCCTGAAATCAGAAAAGAAGTCAAATACTAAGAATAAGAAGCAACAAGTTCGTGCAGGCAAATTAAACATATATTATCATCACATATGTACTCAAACTCTTTCTAACTAAACGTTTCTGGTTATTTAGATAGAGTGTGAGCAGTAGAGATTGACCTTTAACCTCAATTTTGAAGCAGTTTTCTAAGTATCAAATTGCAAATAATAACAATGAGAAATTATCTTTTTTTTCTGGAAAATAAATACTAAAATTTATCTTTTCTAAATCCAACTAAATATGTTAAACAAAGGCTCTGCCCGTATCATCCTTTGCCTTCCACTTGCTCTCTATCACTTATTTATTTTTCTAAAATGTAGGCAAAGTAAAATAATAAAAAAGCACCCAATATTCCTATAATTGATTGTTTAGTAGAATCAACAAAAAAGTACATTTTGAAAACGAAGCAAGAACAAAAATAAAAATACGCAAGGAAATACAGGTATAGGTGTACCTGGCAGCGAGCAACGATGTCGAAGTGCCCGGCCAAGATATCGACAAGTTTGCCTTTGCCTTCATCACCCCACTGAGATCCCAACACGCCGGATACCTGGCTCAGCGATCCGATTCGACTCAGGGACTCGCTGGCGGCTGACTCAGCCACGCTCAAGGAAGAGGAGGCGGCGGGCTTCAAGCGGCAGAAAACGAAGTTGCGGCGGTGGTGCTGAAAGGGGAGGATTCGGCTCCGACAGCCCCATCTGGAGGTGGCGACTGCGGTGGGGTCGAGAACGAGAGATGAGCAGTTCATTGTAATAAGAGAAGAAAACGAGGGTTTGGCGACGTAAGGAGGGGGAGGGTTTGAGTAAAAGGAGTTTACTAGTCTAGTAGCATTAATTTGTTTTGTAGTGTTTATCTGTCGAGTAAACTTGGAAAATATATATATTTTTCCTTAATGACTTTATTACCTCCTAAAGCGAGCTGACGTTTAAAAGAATTTTTCGAGATTTTTACTCTTTACCATTAATTATTGTTAAAATTTTTTTACAGCAAGTCAAAACACGATGGGTAACTAATAAAAGAAATCAGCTGATTTATTTTTAAAAGGGTAAATTACACGTTAAATCTGTAAAATATTTATTCTTGTTTAATTTATTACTAAAATTTTTTGTTTAACTCTAATTGACCCAAATTTCTTTTTAATTTTTATAAATTAGGCCAATATTTTTAATATGCTGATACTTTTGTTCAATTTAGTCTTCAAAATCTTTATTTAACCCACAATTGACCCCTGTTACTTTATAATTTTTTATAATTTAGTTCAATATTTTAAATATAATTATATTTTTGTTCAATTTAGTCCTAAAATCTATATTTAACCCGAAATTGACCCCTATTTCTTTATAATTTTTATAATTTAGTCCAATATTTTAAATATAGGCCATGTTTGGTAAACAAATTTTTGAGCTAAAATTAGAGGTTTGAAGCATTTTTAAAGGCTTGACCAGTCAAATTCGCTAATTTTTGGATATTTGGTAAATAAAGGATTATAATAGCGGATTGAGGTGAAACTTCTCATTTTGAAAAAGCTCCTAAAAGGAGCTTTTTGAGTTGGAGGTTTTGATAAAAGAGTTGTAAGGACTATTTGGTCCTTGATAATTATAAAAAAATTTCTAAATAACATAAATTCGATTAACTATTAAAATTTAAAAAATAATTTTATAGATAAGAAATTAGTATATAAATTAATAAATAAAAATAATTTTAATAATATATTCAAAATATAATTTTATAGATAAGAAATTAATATATACGTCTAAATTTAATAATTATTAAAATTATATTAAAAAAATTTAAAAAAATAATATGTACATCCTCATGTATGCTCAGTAATAATATTAAAAAATAATTTTCATAAACTAATTAATATTAATATATACATAAGGTTAATAAGTAATAAATTATTCAAACATGTATCAAATATATTCATGTTCTTATATGTCATTTTTCTTGTTCTAATAATCAAACAACTATCAGTTAATTTTACCAAATACTTTTACACAATTAGCTAATGTATTCCGCTAGTCAAATCAGCTAATGCAATCAGCTATCCGCTATTAGCTAATGTAATCCGCTATCTGCTAATTGCCAAACAGGGCCATAATCATATTTTTGTTCAATTTAGTCCTAAAAACCATTATTTAACTTGAAATTAACCCCAATTTCTTTTTAATTTTGATAATTTAGTAAAATATTTTAAAAGTAATTATACTTTTGTTCAATTTAGTCAAAATATCTTTATTTAACCCGAAATTAACCTCGCTTTCATTCTAATTTTGATAACTTAGTCAAATATTGTAAATGTAATTATTTTTGTTCAATTTAGTCCAAAAAATCTTTATCAACCCAAAATTAATCTTTGTTTCATTCTAATTTTTTAATTTAGTCCAATATTTTAAATATGATGATATTTTGTTCAATTTAGTCCTAAAAATCTTTATTTAACTAGAAATTGACCCCAATTTCATTCTAATTTTGATAATTTGGTCTAATATTTTTAATATGATGATATTTTTGTTTACTTTAGTCCTCAAAATCTTTACTTAACCCGAAATAGACCCTTATTTTTTATAATATTTATAATTTAGTCCAACATTTCGAATATAATTATATTTTTGTTCAATTTAGTCCTAAATATTTAACCCGAAATTGATGCAATGGTGCCCAAATCGATGTTTCTGTGAATTCGACAAGAACCAAGAAGGGCACCCCAAATAGATGCATCAGTTTTACTAGCATGGCTTTTTATAAAATTATATGCCATTTCGAGATGCCCAGCTCGACCAAACATATCTACCATGCAACCATAATGCTTCAAAATAGGCTTAATCATGTACTCTTCCTTCACCATATTAAAGAACTATTGACCCTCTTCGACCAAACCTAAATGGCTACAAGCTTTCTAATTTTTAACCCGAAGTATAATTATATTTAAAATATTTAGGACTAAATTGAACAAAATTAGAAAGAAATTAAGTTTAATTTCAGGTTAAATAAAGATTTTTAGGACTAAATTAAACTAAAATATAATTATATTTAAAATGTTGGACTAAATTATAAGGAAATAGTTGTTTATTTTGGGTTAATTATAGATTTTTAGAACTAAAATAAACAAAATATTATCATATTAAAAATATTAAACTAAATTAAAAAAATAAAAAGAAATCGGGGCCAATTTCATGTTAAATAAAGATTTTTAGGATTAAAATGAACTAAAATACCATCATATTAACCCAACTTATTACTTAATATCTCAAGGCCTGTAGCACATCCATAAAATCTATTCCCTTTGCTCTGTGGTATAGTTGAAGTGCAAATTGGTGATTGCAATCCACAATAACAGTGAACAATGTTTCCTTCGGTACGTGATTTAGAACTTCTATTAGACACCATCAAAAGAATTCTTATGCTTATTTCACAATGCCTTTGCTTGTCTTTGAGTACATTTAGTTGCATTTAGAAGTTAAAATCATGCATTTGCATAAGGAGTTAAGGTGCTATTCAATTGCCAGTGTGAAGGGTTATCTTGCTAGTTTTGATTCAAGACACAGGCATACGGACATGGTAGAGCAGCGCTAGCAGAGAAAGTAAGAAAAGAAGCAGAGAATTACTGAGTAGTAGTTAACATAAATGGACTAAACAATGCCAAGCTCGACTGGCAAAGGATTAACATCCAATGACCAGTCAAAGTAGCCGTTGGACCTTGTACACGTCAGCCATAGGATTCAAATTTGGATAAGATGATCACGCGTCTTATCCCTTGCGCATTCGAAATTCAAACTCAAAAGCTTATCCTAGGGTTTACACGGAAGCCTATTTAAAGAAGATCAAGCAACCGCTTGAGACGATCAGATTAGAGAGAGGCTGCACCGTGGTAAATCGAGAGGCAACATGGTTTGACCAGTTAAGACCGAGTGCTTTGGAGCATTCGAAAGGTAACATCAACGAATCTCCTTCTTGCCCATTCTCTTAGTTTTATTTATTTTTATTTCGAAAAGATGATGAGAAATGATGATGTTTTGTGGATGGACCCCCAACTATGAATTAAGCTTTTACAGTTGGTTAGGGGATGTTTGCGATTAACGTTTATTTTATATTTGGTTTTTAATAATCAGAATGCCTTGGCATTATTTTATATCTGCCAGTACATAATTTTTCCAAATCCATTGCCATACGACAATTGGCATTGTGTGCTTATTGCATCTTAATATCTTAACAGACTTAAGGGGCAACGATCAGTTGCTAGATACTAATGCGAGAAGCTTTGACAGAAGATGTTCAAGTAGATGAACTTACTTTGGAAGTGAGTCTACCCTTTAGGAGTAAAGATTGACAGTTAATCAGGTTAATTAAGGAAAAACTTCACTATAGACATATAAGGGTTTTATCGTGGTTAACTTAGGGTATTTCCATCGACAAAGGCAATACTATCTTTAATCTGCTCGGTAATAAACCAAGGCAAGACATTATTAAAGGCTCGCATAAGTATCATGAAATCCATGCATCCCTTACCAACACTCATCATTCAATTGAAAACTTCGCTGCCAGACTACTTTTTATTTCACTACACTATTTTTTGCCATCTTTTTAATCTAAAACCCAAAACATTTTAAACACTTTTAATTCTTTCAAACAAGTGAACATTGAGCAAATAAGTTCTTGATCAATCCTTGTGGATTCGATACTCAGCTTACTACTGTATTACTTGCTGATCGTGTATACTTGCACACATAAGACTCGCCTTGGCAGTATTCCTTTGTATTTTTACACTAAAAATTCTATCTTTTGCCAAGTGTTAGCAAAGTCGACAAGTTTTTGGCATCGTTGCCATGGATTGTGACGGAATTTATTATTTTAATTTTTACTTGTTTTTCTTTTGTTTTTGTTTCATTTTATTTATTTGTTTTACCCGGTGTATGACCAGAAACCACCATGTGATGGAAGATCGGCCATATGATCCGAAAATCGAAAGAACCCTACGAAGGTTAAAGAAAAAAGTTCTAGAGATGGCTCAACAAGGCAATGGAGGAGATGGTGGAAGATTGGACAGATTGCCAGCGCACTCAATAATAGACCCCATGGAGCTTTGCCAAGTGATACAGAGGATGCCAGGCATAGAGGTAATGAATAATGCAAAGTTGTAACTCTTCGGAGTGGCAAACAATGCGAGGTGGAGACATCTGTCAAACAACCAATTAGTTGCTAGGAGGAGAGAAAGAACCAGTAGATGAACCAAAAGAAGTAGAGAAGAAAGAAGTGAAATAAGAGATGCCAAACCTTAGTCAAATGCCAACGAAACCTTGGCAAAACCGATAAAGCCAACATATGCTAATCTACCTCCACCATTTCCACAAAGATTACAAAAGCACAAGCAAGATCAGCAATTTAAGTTATTCTTGGAAGTCTTTAAAAAATTTCAAATTAACATACCATTAGTGGAAGCTCTCGAGCAGATGTTAAATTCATGAAGGACATCTTGTCCAAAAAGAGTAAATTGGGTGATTTCGAGACTGTAGTTCTCATTAAGGGATGAAGTGCAATAATACTCAATTGGTTGCCACCAAAGTTGAAAGATCCAGGAAGTTTTACTATTCCTTGTACCATTGGTAACATATTGATGGGTAAGGCATTGTGTGACTTGGGAACCAGTATCAATTTGATACCAATGTCTATTTTTAGAAAGCTCGACATTGAAGCAAGGCCTACCACGGTAACACTCAGTTGGAAGGCCAATCTTTTGCACATTCTAGGGGTAAGATTGAAGATGTGTTGGTAAAGGTAGACAAATTCACATTCCCAGCTGATTTTATCATTTTAGATTATAAGGCTGATGTTAATGTTCCAATTATATTGGGTAGACCATTCCTTGCTACATGTAGAGCTTTGATTGATGTTCATATAGGTGAATTAACTATGCACATGGATGATCAACATGTTACATTTAATGTGTTTCAAGCTCTTAAATGCAGAGATAAATCCAAGGAATACCAAGCTGATGAAATAATGCAATCAATTTTTAATGTAGACATGGCACAGTTGTGTCAAGACTCAGATGATGATGCCAACGGATGAGACAATGAAGAAGAAACAAGTGAGGGCACTGAAGAAACAACTTTAGAAGAGATAAGCTATTTTAGACAGCTAGAGCCACTGGAGTTAGCTGGTAGAGAGATCGTGGCACCTAAACCATCCATTGAGGAGCCACCAGAATTGGAACTAAAATCATTGCCAAACCACTTCAGGTATGCTTACTTAGGTAAACACCCAACCTTGCCAGTGATCATTGATGTTGATCTAACTAATAATCTGGAGGAAAAATTGCTAGAAATTTTAAGCAATTACAAGCATGCATTGGGATGGACCTTGGCTGATATCAAGGAATAAGCCTAACCATTTGTATGCACAAAATAATTCTGGAAGAATATCATGGCAAAAAAATTGAGGGCCAGAGAAGATTGAACTTGAGCATGAAAGAGGTAGTAAAAAATAAATTATCAAGTGGTTGGATACCAAGATAATCTATCCCATTTCTAATAACTCGAGGGTCAGCCTGGTGCAATGTGTACCAAAGAAAGGTGGTATGACCATGGTTCAAAATAGCAACAATGAGTTAATTCCTTCTAGGACTGTTATTGGATGTAGGTGGTATGACCACGAAAGATCACTTTCTACTGCCCTTTATCGATCAAATGTTGGATAAGCTAGCAGGTAAGGCATTCTATTGCTTTACATTCTGCCTGGCACAAAAACCTGCACCTTCTCAAAGAAAACCTTTCAACGCAACAAGGGAAAAATCAAAACAAAATTAAAAGAAAAATAAATAAATGAAAAGATACTGAAAAAGAAAAACATCTAACTTACTATTTACAAAAAATGAACCATGATGATGACGATCACAGAACCTCTGCTAGGAGTACAACCTCCTTGGCATCCTTTTGCATACCTTCCAAGTAGTGTTTCAGTCTTTGGCCGTTTACCTTGAAGATTGTTCTATGTAATCACTCATTTTCACTTGTAAATACATATTAGTATTGCATGTATATTTATTATATTATATGCATGAATGTTACTAATATATATATAAGGTGTGGTGTGTGCATGTATATTATAAGCTATGTATGTATACGTATTAAGGGTGTATGTATGTCGCGTACATATCTATTTAGTACGAGTGTATTTGTTTAATGTGTATAGATGTTAAGTCAATTATGTGTATGATTATACGTACGTATGCTAGAATGTTATATTAATTAATGTTTGTATAATATAAGTATACGTTTGCGTATGTATGTGTATTGCTATTATAATACTAATTATATTATTATTAATGGGCTGATATAAAATGAAATCCAAAAAAATTAAATATATTAAACCCAAATAAAAATGAAGTCCAAGTCCAATTACAAATAAGTTACAAGGCCCGGTTGGCCCAAACCCTATCTAATTACAACTGTGTGTGCAGGTGACTGTGGGCCGTTGGATCAAGATCTGATCCAACGGCCATGATCCAACCAAGAAGTCAAAAATATCTACCAGCCGCGTGTTCCACACGTATGGACCGTTCGAGTGCCACGCGCGCGTGTGGTCCACGCGCGGACGCTTTGATATCCCACGCGCGCGTGAGCCCCACGCGTTCTGACTCCTCGACTGCGGAGCTCCACGTGGCAAGATCTGGAGCCGTCTCACCAAATCGAGGCTTCATCCAGGCCGTTCGTCCTTCAAGCCATCTCAACCGTTAGATCAGATCTGATCTAACGGCCGAGAACGCGTCTGGCCGCTGGCAGAACACCCATACCGCCACCATGCCGATATTCAACCACCGTGCTCAGAACATGCCAAATACAACAAGCAACAAGTTGTCAGTCCAGATCTGAAAAAGCAAGATGCAACTTGTACAAAACAAAGAAGCATATATATGAAACGAGTATTTTTTGTAACAAGAGAGAGGTAACAGAGGGTTGTAACAGAGAAAACAGAGAGAAGGGTAATAGAAAAAAACAGAGAGTTGTAAT
The DNA here is from genome assembly GCA_019671005.1 of Hibiscus mutabilis. Classification (NCBI taxonomy): domain Eukaryota; kingdom Viridiplantae; phylum Streptophyta; class Magnoliopsida; order Malvales; family Malvaceae; genus Hibiscus; species Hibiscus mutabilis. The sequence goes on from CM033714.1 coordinate 44,602,854, forward strand.
CGAAAGGAAGAAAGTTGTAATCAGTCAAGTTATAATCGAAAGAAAAGTCCAGTGGTAAATGCTCGTTTCTTTTTTTATTTTTGCATGCATATACAAAAGAGGTAAACAAAAAAAAAGAGGGAGAGTCGTCTTACCGTCGCCGTTTGTGGGTCTTCCCTCCTCAGTAACAAGCCTTTAGGCTTCCCCAAGCCAGATACGGTGAACTGAAGGGAAGGGGAGACCCCTTGTAGTTTCGTTTTAGGTTTAAAACATGGGTTTTTTCGTTTCGTATTTCCTAGATCTAGGGCAAATATAGGCGTATCCTCTGAATCCAACCTCGGATTCGTGTCAAGGATGAGACGAAGGTTATTTTGGTATATTTTTTAGGCTCACCGGCGCCGGTTAGCGGCGGCCGGCGGCGGAGAACACGGCGGTCGGCCGCCGGATTCTGGGTTTCATGGGATAGTTGAGAGAGAATGAAGAACAGATGGTTATTGCAAAACCGAAAAAATGAAACGAAATGGGGGAAAATTGGATTCGGCCTAAAAGAAGGGTTTATATAGTTATTATTATTTTTTGAAATGGGTAAATCACACACTTAATCCCCCCGCGTTTCCAATATTTTCATTTTTGTCTCGCCGCATGGTATAATTACAATCCCAGTCCCCCTGATATTTCAAAAGCTTACAATCTAGTCCCTAAATTACATTGAATCAGTTTTTAAATGGTTAAATTACGCCTTTAGCCATCCTGCGTTTTTGAACTTTTCATTTTGGGTCTGCCCCTTGGTCTAATTACAGTTTTGATCCTTTTAGGTTCTGTTTGTTAATCATTTTCGTCCCTAAATTACATATTATTGTTCTTTAATTTCTGCCACTGACTTTTATTTTTCTTTCATTTCAGTCTTGTTTCTTTATAAATACTCATGTTCGTATTATAATCGTATATGTTGATGTATTCTATTGTTTTATTTTATGTCCCTCGTATATGCCTCGTATTTTATGTTTAAATGTATATGTGTATTAGGCTTACGATAATTATGTATTTTTTATCCGGTTATTCGTATTAAAGCATGTTATGTTCTATTTGACTCGTAAACGGCATGTTCTTGTATTTTTGTACGTATTGTATGTTTTCTTGGCTTTTAGGTTACGTGTTAGTGTGTCTTCTTTTATGTATAATATATTGTTCCATATATGTTGAAATATGTTTTATCACTAGTATGCATGTCTTTTTTGAAATATTTGTTCGTCTATACGTACTTATTCCTACCTTGTTATTCTGACATGTTACAGTTGTTTTTATCTATTATTTAGATTAATATGTATATATGCATGTTTTAGTCTAGTATATTATTTATGTTAGATTAGTATTCTGTTGTGTCAATATTTATTGCATTTAAGTATTTTGCCATGTTTTATATTTTTGCCACTAAGATTGCATATGATATATAAATTGTCAATGCGGTGCCCTTTTATCCGAGCGTAAACGGGGCCAGTATCAGGCGTAGTGATAGTGGTTGGGCGTTTATCCTCGGATAACGGGGCCCTTAAAATTTATTCGCAATTATGACCGAATATTAAAATAATTGTCACTTTAATCCGGAAAATCCAATATTAATAAAGCGGTAATTATTAAAGTACCAATTTTGGGCGGTGTGGGGGTGCTAATCCTTCCCCATCCGTAACCGACTCCCGAACCCAATCTTTTTGAATCTCTGGTTTTATGGTGTCCGGCCTACCTAAGTGGCCGGTGGCGACTCCATTTTTTTTAAAATGCGGTTTCTTTTAAAACCCCACGGAATAAATATTTTATATCCAAAAGAGTCACAAACGCCTTTCAAAGACACTTCGAAAACCCACGTTTTTATTTTAGCGATTTAAAAAGAGACATCGCTACAGATGGCGACTCCGCTGGGGACAATTTTTGTTTTTTAAAAACAAATGAGAGTCAAGCTTTGAAAATAATTACCGCTTTACTAATATTGGAAGTTCTGGATTAAAGTGACTATTAAATTAACATTCGGTCATAATTGCGCGTTTATTTTAACGCATTTAAAATATGGCATATAAACCCGTCTTTTTAAGTGGGGGGAAAACGCTAATGCTTTCGTGGAGATATCGTTCTTCCGTATGGGCCTAGCAAGTACCTTCGGGGCTCGAGTACCTTATGCTTTCGTAAGGATATCGTTCCTTCGTACGGGCATAAGCGAATGGGTCCCCCTGAATTGAACGCGGTTGAAAAGAGCCTATAATGGGTGATGATCGGGGGCCTTGCTACTCTTAGTAGAGGACAGCAAGGACAATTCGGGTACCTCCTAGCACCAACACTGCATGTAGAGAACATAGAAACCCACCCTGTTAGAGCCATGCGGATAACCTTAGGTGTTTTAGACGGGATAAATAGGGTTGTTTTGTGTGCTTATTCTGTTTAATTTTGTCCTTTTATTTACATATTTATTAATTTTATCCGATACTGACTTGTTTTCTTTTCGCTTTTGTTTTTTTTCATACATCATGCATTTGCATCACATAAAGGTACTGGATCAAGTGGTTTGCTTGATCAGAAAGTCTTTCACCATGGAAAAAAGGTGTCTTAGGAAAGAAGAGTTTAATTTGTCAGTCAGACATTGGTCAGAGGTCAACCAGAAAATCCAAGGGGACAGTTTGCCGAACGAACGCGTAATAGCAGGATACACCTATGTGAGTCTCCAACAGAACGACTTATGGGATCTTCAAAACATTTGGGAAAGATGGGACCGAAGACTACAAGACTTGTTCTGCAATAGTTATGGCGACATCGCACAGCTGTTATATGTTCGGATTAACCAGCCCTTACTCCGAGCTATAGTCCAGTTCTGGAATCCGGCTTTTTGCTGCTTCACCTTCAATGGGCAGGACATGATGCCTACGGTAGAAGAATACACTCTTTACTTAACCAGAAAAATATTCAGGAAGATTGGATCTACGCGAAGCCTCCGAGGAATCAATTACACTCGCGAAACTCAAAACCTTTGCGGGAATGAGTGACGATTGGGTTAGTGGCCTCCTTCAAATCCGAGGAGACAATACAGTCTTTGTATGGGAAAGTATTCGGGACATCATACCGACACATCCAGACGAGGCAAAGAAAATAGACTTGTTCGCTTTAGGAATATATGGCTTGGTGATCTTTCCAAGAGTACTCGGGAACATTGACATAGCCATTCTGGATTTGTTTGAGTGGGTGAAACGGAAAGCAAACCCAGTACCAGCAATCTTGGTCGAGACTTTCATTTCCTTAAATGCTAGCCGGAAACATGAAGAAGGACGTTTTGAGGATGCGCACAATTTGTTACAAGTATGGATTCAGAGTCACATGTGGAAGACGCCGACGAGGGTCCTGATGGGGATATCCTTCCAAGGTTTTTCGCCTTTACGAGAATACTTAGCAAAGGAATGGCGAGAGGATTTGAAAACAAAAATGTGGACCAGTTTCTTCAGGAACATTCAAGATGAAGACATAGCATGGAGGGTCCCATGGCTCGGTAAAGTTAATTATTTTCTATACAGTTGTGGTGACTTCAACTGGCTGATGATGTTGGGATTGCATGGAGGGATCGCCTGTGCTCCGCTTTTAGTGTCTCGGCAGTTCGGATCACGACAGTTCATTCCCAATACCGCCGAATTAAGTCAAACTGAATTTCTTTTCAAAGGGGAGTTTAAAGGAAAAATTCAGACCATTATGAGGGCCTGGGATCATTGTTACCGGATCAGGGTGGAAGGAGATACCGAGCACATGACTACTCCAGATTACGATCTTTGGAGACGTTTGAGGGTTAATAATGTGATTCCCGAATCTGATCAAGGACCAGCAGTGTCACTCGAAGAGCTTACAAGGGTGGTATCGTCTGAAGCCGACATCTTAAGGAATGAACTCGAAGAAGTTAAAAGGAAAATGGACATCCAACAGACCCAACATGCGAGCGAACTCTATAAGGCAAGCTTAGAGGTTGACGAGCGGGACGGGATCATTAGGCAATTGAAGAAATTAAATGCAGATTTGAGCGACAAGAACACTCTTTATCAAAAAGATGCCCTTCTATTACAAGCAAAAATACAGAAGGCCGGCCGGAGTCAGTTCATAGCTGTGGAAAGAGAAAGAATGAAAGGCATCCGTTTGGTGGAAGAAGAACGAGAAATCAACAAGAGAGCGATCGAGAAAGAGATAGAAAGCTGCCGTTTGGCTATGGAGGAAGAAAAACGGTCTGCCAAGAAGGCCATTAATCAAGAGAAAGAAAGATTCAGGTAAGAAATCAGCAAGGGAAAACAAGCTGTCCATCATGAGAGAGAAAGCGTCGCCGTATGGAAAAGAAAGTCCATGAGTAGTCGAAATAGACTGTTAGAGATGCAAAAACTGTACGATGACACTATTCAAAGGCTGGAGCAAAGCCAAAGTCAAAATGGCGAATTAAAAGGAAAGGTGGCGGAAGTCGAACACTCACTTGAATGTATTGCCGCAGAATAATCAGCCGAGCCGCAAGAAAGAGAACGCGAAGTGGGTGTGTTACAAGCACGAATTGGGTCCCTCAAGCAAACTGTTGAGGATTACAAGGAAAGAATTAATGTGTTCGAGGAGGCTGCAGCCGGAGGGGACACCTATTGGCAGAAGAGACTACGCGACGCTGCTCGAATGGTACAAACAGAGTCCAAAGATTACGCAAACCTAATGGTGGACATACAATGAGTCGCCGGGCATGTGAATGATTTAGTTGTCGAGGCGAGACACTCCGACCTTTCATAGCCCCAGGAATGGAAGAAGCTCCCGTGTTCCTCAAAGCTGCTCAGGGCAATTGGAAAATTAGGAGATAGAGCTAGAGCCTATCTATAGGACTCTGTGTTGTAATTAGATCTTTTGTACTAGGGATCTTTATTTTGTAACACGAACTTTGTTGTAATCTAGACCCTTTAATTCCCGTGGAAGTAGTTCAAAAGGGTGATTACCAGCGGAATCAGTACCTTATCTGCATACATTCTTGCATTTGCATCATAACATTCGCATCATTATACATGCATTTATTTCTTGCAACCATATTAACAATATGAATATTGTGGCATTGTGTGTAGTTAACCCGCAATCATTCATCACCCATACTTTACCCGGCTACAAAGAAAGCTCATGGAAGAAAGGATAATCAGTCTAGAAAGAGGGCAAAGAGAGCTCGAGACAAGGCTTGAAGAGGCCCAGAGAAGCCTTAGTGATCAGATTGCGCAGTCGCAAACATCTATAGTATCTGACATAACCGCATTGCTGGCAAAGAGTCTTGGAAAAATAGTGGAAGGAGAAAATGTTCAAGAGCCAGAAGGTACCCCGGCTCACTACAAGGTTCAACCAACTGCACCAAACCAGGCTAGGAAGGTGTATATTGACCCTGCAGGAATGTCTTCTAGCTTTCAAGTAGGGGCACCTGAGACTCAACCCCTCGATACTGAAGCACTCTATGAAGAAGAAGTGACGGACCTGAACATGGTCGAAAGAATCAGGAATGAGGTAGAAAAAGTGGGAGGAAAGATTTCTCCTCATGGAGGAAAAATTTAAAGCGTTACAATCAAATGAAGAATCAGGAAATGACGTTAGCGACTTAAGTCTGGTGTCTAATCTTGTCCTACCGCCAAAATTTAAAACGCCAGAGTTCGATAAATACGATGGAACCACATGTCTTTCTGCACACATAACAATGTACTGTAGAAAAATGGTGGCCTACCATAAGGACGAAAAGCTACTGATCCATTGTTTCCAGGATAGTCTAACTGGAGCGGCGTTACGTTGGTACACTCAGTTGAGCAAGGCAAATGTTAAGACATGGAAAGATCTATCAAAAGCATTTATCGAGCAATACAAACATGTAAATGACATGACCCTAGCAGAATTATGTTAGAAAATATGGGGCGAAGTCAACGAAAGCTGCGCAATACGTCCAAAGATGGAGAGAAGTGGCCGCCCAAATCCAGCCACCCATTCCGGAGCATGAAATCACGCCATTATTTGTCAATACTCTGAAAGGGGCACTCTTTGATCGCCTCATTAATAACACAATGCAGTGCTTTGCCGACTTAATCGGGGATCGGGAGTCCTCGAATCGCAATTAAGAGAGGTAGAATTGATGGTGGGGAAGGGTCTCGAAAGTATAACAAGAGAAATGAAGTAAACACTACCAACACCTATACCGCCCCGAAGAACTTCACAGTCTCACAGCTACAAGCACCTGTGGGAAAAACACAAAACTCGAATCAAAGAGATGAGAGAGTCACCAGAAAAGAGAAAGAGAGGAGAACTTTCACTCCCCTACCTGTTTCGTACTCAGAACTTTATTCCCAGTTGTATGAAGCAGACTTGGTCCGGCCATACATCGTTACTCCTGTCAATCCTCCCTTCCCGCCTTGGTATAATCCAAGCGCGCGTTGCGACTATCATGGCGGTACCCCTGGACATCCCACTGAGAACTGCCTTGCCTTCAAAAAAAGCATGCGTAACTTAATCGATTCCGGGATATTGAAGTTTGAAGAGCCAAGTGTAGCCAACAACCCGCTGCCTAATCATGGGAGCAGAGGGGTAAATGTTATTGAAGAATACTTTACCAGGAGGATAAATGATGATGTGTCAGAAATCAAGTCTCCTTTACGGTGGGTATTTCAACAGTTATGCATGGCTCGTGTGATCGACAAAGGCATGATAACAAGACAGAAGGAATATGGAAAGTATTGCGAATTCCACTAGACTGAAGGGCATGATATCCAAGAATGTGACGAGTTCAAGAAATTGGTGCAGAAATTGATGAATGAAAAACAAATAGAATTCTTCGAGGAGCCCATGGGGAAGAAGGGGTCGGACGTACACATGACGGATAGTCCCAAAATTAAATACGGGAAGGATAGACCTTTTATCATCTCTCCCAGGCCAGGGAATGCAGGTGTCTCCCAAGGAGAAACCAGCAAAATAAGTCCCAAGATCATCATTTCAGCACCATCTCCATTCCCATTCAAAGATATGCGACAAACTCCCTGGAATTATGCTGTAAATGTGACCACGCCAGAAAAACCAGAGCACGATCAGGTAAAAGAGCCTACGCTGAAAGACCAACAAAGCCAGAACGATGTGAACGTTGGTGAGGCAGGCCATTTCACAAGGAGCGGCCGATGTTATTCCTCCTAGGCTTTGAAGGCGGCTGAAAAAGATAAGGGGAATAGTACAGTAGTTAGCCCTATGCAGATATTTGGAGAAGAACCTCCCCCAAAGATAAATGAGCCGGTAACTGAGGCTCAGGCCAAAGAATTTCTAAAGTTCTTGAGACATAGCGAGTACAGCGTAGTGGAACAACTCCGAAAGCAACCGGCCAGGATCACAGTACTGGAATTACTCTTGAGTTCAGAGAAGCATCGGGAGACGCTATTGAAAGTGCTGAATCAAACTTTTGTGCCCCAGGACATTTCTGTAACAAACTTGGACATGATAGTGGGGCATATTACTGCCTATAATCATATCACGTTCAGTGATGATGAGATCCCTGAGGGAGGAATAGGGTCTACCAAAGCCCTTAACATCACTACCCACTGCAAAGGGTATGTATTACCAGGCGTACTGATCGACAACGGGTCAGCATTGAATGTCTTGCCTATGGTAACCCTGCAAAAATTACCAATAAATGGTTCGCACCTAAAACCCTGCCACAACTCGGTAAGAGCCTTTGATGGTACGCAAAAAGGAACAATGGGGAAAATTGAGGTGCCCCTATTGATCAGACCAACTGAATATGTGATCGATTTTGTGGTGATGGACATAAAACCATCTTACAGCTGCTTGTTGGGAAGACCGTGGATCCACTCCGCAGGAGTTGCCCCATCATCATTGCATCAAAAATTAAAATTTGTAGTCGAAGGCAAATTGGTCACAGTAGAGGCAGAGCAAGAATTTGTTGCTTCAGTGACATCAGATGCCCCTTACATTCAAAATGATGAAGATGCTGCGGAATGCTCGTTCCGAGCATTGGAACTAGTAAATGCCACATTCGTTTCAGAGGGAAGTAAGATCCCCTACCCCAGGTTATCTAATTGTACCAAGATGACCGTCGTAGAAACTCTGGGCCGAGGAGCCAAAATAGGAAAAGGGCTGGGGAAGAAATTACAAGGAAACCTGAGACCCAAGAATATGATAACCAAGAAGGATCGTTTCGGGCTGGGTTACCAACCAAGTGTCCAATAGAAGAAAGAGGAATATAAGAGGAAGGAGGAACAAAGAAAAGCCAGATCTAAAGGAGAAGACATTCCATGGAGACCGATGTCCTTTCCTAGTTTGAAAATCACTTTTGTCTCCGGAGGGTTCTACCAGCCAGGTCAAGATATTGGAGAGGCAATGAAGAAAAATGAGGAACTTAACCAGGAGGAAGTACTCAGTGAATCATTTGAAGGGATGTACATCAACATGATAGCTGAAAAGGACCGATGCAGCAAAATGTTGACTAACATCCGCCCTTGCCGTCCCAGGGAAACACTCGATAACTGGAGCTGCATTGATCTACCTGTAGTTTTTAGGAATAGATCAGAGTAATGCTCCGAATCAACCTTTTGTTTTTGCCCATAAACAATGGGGATCTCTTGTACGGGGCACCTATGTTAACTTTTTGATTGAAATGAAAATATCCCCACTTTCTTAAAAATGACCAAAGTTTCATTTATTTCATTCATGCATTCTTCATATTCATTCCCTTCATATAAAGCCGTCTCTTTCCCAATACAATTCATTCTCATTTAATGCAGGTCGCTCATGATTGACGATATGAATGATACCGGATCCAATCCTGGAGTGAATTTTGAATGGCCTGAGGTCTCAGAGGGAATTGAGGAAGGATATGATGAGATAGAAATTGAGGTCCTGGAAGAGTTAAAGAGAATGGTGGACAACGAAGAAAGGCAGATCATGCCCCACCAAGAAGAAACAGAAATTGTCAACTTGGGGACTGAAGAAGAGAGAAAAGAAATAAAAGTAGAAACGACGATTTCCTCAAAAACCAAGCATGAACTGATAGCCCTACTTCAGGAATTCAAGGATGTCTTCGCCTGGACTTATCAAGATATGACAGGGTTGAATACCGACATAGTGGTGCACAAATTGCCAACAAAATCGGAGTGCAAACCAGTACAACAAAAACTTCGGAGAATGAGACCAGATATGTTGTTAAAGATCCAAGAAGAAGTGAAAAAGCAATTTGATGCGGGATTCTTGGAGGTAGCCAAATACCCCGAATGGGTTGCAAACATTGTACCAGTACCAAAGAAAGACGGGAAAGTTCGTATGTGTGTAGATTATAGGGATCTGAACCGAGCCAGCCCTAAAGACAACTTCCCTTTACCACATATTGACACGCTGGTTGACAACACTGCAGGACACTCATGGTTTTCCTTCATGGACGGCTTCTCAGGGTACAACCAGATAAAGATGGACCCTAACGACATGGAGAAGACCACATTCATAACCATGTGGGGCACTTTTTGTTATCGAGTGATGCCTTTTGGGCTGAAGAACACAGGGGCAACATACCAAAGAGCAATGGTGACTCTTTTCCATGATATGATGCACAAAGAAATAGAAGTATACGTGGATGATATGATTGCCAAATCCCGAACAGAGGAAGAGCACCTACAAAACTTGAGAAAACTATTCCAAAGACTACGGAAGTACCAACTTAGGCTCAATCCTGCCAAGTGTACCTTCGTCGTTACTTCTGGAAAACTCCTAGGGTTCGTGGTAAGCAGAAGAGGGATTGAGATTGATCTGGATAAAGTGAAAGCCATCCAGGACCTTTCACCACCTCGCACGCAGAAGGAAGTCCGCGGTTTCCTGGGGAGGCTGAATTATATCTCTCGTTTTATTTCCCAATTAACCAACCAATACGACCCGGTCTTTAGACTTCTTAGAAAGAATAATCCTGGCGTGTGGGATGAAGAATGTCAAAGAGCCCTAGAAAAGATCAAAAAGTACCTGACAAATGCTCCAATTTTAGTCGCACCAGTACCTGGTCGACCACTAATTCTCTACTTAACAGTCTTTGAGAATTCAATGGGATGCGTACTGGGGCAACACGATGAGTCAAGAAAAAAGGAGCAAGCCATCTATTACCTAAGCAGGAAATTCAATGGTTGCGAAACGCGGTACCCGCCAGTGCAGAAGCTGTGTTGTGCTCTAGTTTGGGCTACCAAGCGGCTTAGACAGTACATGCTGTACCATACTACCTGGTTGATATCCAAGCTAGACCCATTGAAGTTCCTAATGGAAGCGCCAAAGACTAACGTGAAGGATGACCCGATGGCGGATGCTCTTATCCGAATTCGACATCGATATCGTTAATCGTAAAGCCGTAAAGGGGAGTGCCGAGCAGATTTCCTAGCTAGTCGTGCCGGATGACTATGAGGCATTGAACTTTAGTTTTGGACGAAGACTTGATGTGCATTACAACCAAGAAGAGGTTTTGGATGATAAGTCATGGAAACTTTACTTCGATGGAGCCTTCAACGCCCTCGGACATGGGATAGGGGGAGTGCTAATTTCTCCTGAGGACGTCTATTATCCTTTCACCAGCAGATTGGAATTCTTCTGCACAAACAATATAGCTGAATACGAAGCTTGCATCATGGGACTGAACTCAGCCATCGAGAGAAAGGTTAAGGAACTTCGAGTGTTTAGAGATTCGTCCTTAGTCATTTACCAATTGCGCGGGGAATGGGAAACCAGGGACCCGAAGTTGGTCAAATATCACGAATTGATCCAAGAGCTCACCAAAGAGTTCGAAAAGGTCAGCTTCAATTACCTGCCCCGAGAAGAAAATCAGATGGTAGATGCATTGGCAACCTTGGCATCCATGTTTAAAACAAACACCGGGGCAGAAATGAAGCCCATTGAGATGCAGACGTTTGAAAAGCCTGCTCATCGTTGTAATGTACATGAAGAGATTGACGGAAACCCATGGTACTATGACATCTTGCAATATGTCAAGCTTCGAAAGTATCCAGAAGGGGCAAACGACAATGATGTAAAAACGCCAGAAAAATGGCAACAAAATATGTCCTAGATGGAGAGATCCTATATAGGAGAAGTCATGATCAAACATTGCTGAGATGTGTGGATGCCCGGGAGGCAAAGGAAATCTAAGCCGAAGTACATGACGGGCTCTGTGGAACGCACGCCAACGGGCTGTCTATAGCCCGAAAAATTATGAGATACGGTTATTTCTGGTTGACCATGGAGGGAGATTGCATCGATTACGCCAGGAAATGCCACAAATGCCAAATCTACGCTGACAAAATTCACGCACCCCCATCGCCTTTACACACCATGAATTCTCTGTAGCCTTTCGCAGCGTGGGGCATGGACGTCATCGGGCAGATTCATCCGAAAGCTTCCAATGGACACTGTTTCATTTTGGTCGCCATAGACTACTTCACTAAATGGGTAGAGGCAGCGTCTTACGCCAATATCACCAGGACTACAGTTTGTAAGTTCTTAAAGAAGGAAATTATTTGTCGATACGGATTACCAGAAAGGATCATCACCGACAACGCTTCCAATCTGAATAACAAAATGATGATGGACGTGTGCACTCAATTCAAGATAACACACCATAATTCCATAGTCTATCGTCCTAAAATGAATGGAGCAGTGGAAGCAGCAAACAAGAACATAAAGAAGATCATAGCGAAGACTACGGATACCTACAGGGATTGGCATGAGAAGTTGCCTTTTGCCCTTTTCGCCTATAGGACGTCCATTCGCACATCAACAGGGGCAACACCCTACTCCTTAGTGTATGGTACCGAAGCAGTACTCCCAATTGAGGTAGAGATCCCGTCTCTCCAGGTCTTAAACGAAGTAAAATTGGAAGAAGCTGAATGGGTGCAGGCCAGACTCGACCAGCTAAATCTCATTGACGAAAAAAGACTAAAGGCCAATTGTCATGGTCAGATGTACCAAAAGCGGATGGTGCAGGCATACAACAAAAAGGTGCGCCCAAGAGAATTCAAAGAAGGGGATCTGGTGCTCAAGAAAATCCTCCCTATCCAGAAAGATTCTCGAGGAAAATGGATGCCCAACTGGGAAGGACCGTACGTCGTAAAGAAGGCCTTCTCAGGAGGAGCCCTGATCCTAACAGAAATGGATGGGGACGAGCTGAAAAATCCCGTAAATTCTGATGCCGTCAAGAAGTACTATCTCTAAAAAAACGATGATAAAAAATAAAAAATAGAACAAAAATGGAGAGCTCAGGGCGAAAACCCGAAACTGGGCGTCTTGAAGCAAAGAAATGACTCGAGTTGAAAACCCACAAAGGGCAGCTTGGGTAAATTGAAAAGTTGAATATCCGAAGAGAAGGGTATCCCCATGAACATCATGAAGAGGATGCTTCAGGCAAAAAAAAAATTCCACACCGGTTGACAGGATCATGTATCATTCATATCGAAGATAATGAGGGATCTTGTATTTTCATACTTAACTCATGTGTGTCATACCTTTCTTTTTAAGATATCCCAAGCCCTTAATCATAATAAAACCGTGTTTTTGAGCATCCATTCCTGGCCTTCTTGTCAATTTCAGTCAGATAAGTTAACATAGGCTTATAGTGAAACAAGAGATTTCGGAGCATTACTGTGATTTAACCTTAAAAATGCAGGTGATCAAAGAAAACGATGTTAACTCCGTCCTCTAGTTCCCTACATAATGGCTGTTGATAGGGAAGGCGAAAAGCTTCAAACAACCGGATAGGATGACCAATGGCGTACATCCTATCTATTCAAGGAAGGCATGCGAGATAACAAGAGAGATCTCTTGGGTGAAAACCCATAAGGGCACCCCTCAAAGACAAAAAAGACAAAAAAAACAAGACAAAAAAAAACTCTCTCTAAAGTGAAAACCCGAAAGGGCACTTTAGAATTCCAAGTCATAATTGGAGAAAAAGAAAGGTTGAGATGGTTGAACCTGACAGTGAAGCGGGGTATCGATGCCCGTAAGAAAGGAGAAAGCGAACATCAAGATCAAATAAGGACCAAAACAAGCCCACCAAGATATTGACACTCATGCATCATGAATAGTCAGACATCACTAGGATTAGGAGCATGTCAATTCATTTGTCATAGCATTTTGTTTTTATCTTAGACAGGTATCTGCAGATCCAAAGAGACATCGATGGCCATCGTGGTGTGAATCCCAAATGAGAAGACAATGTTTTTACATACAAAAGGCACATGTTTTCAAGCTCCAGAGAGAGGTTCTATATAGGAAGAATCCTCCGCTCTCCGAGGCTTCGAAGCTGAAAGTTCTATATAGGAAGGATCGACAGCTCGGGGTGAAGACTACTAGATTCTATATAGGAAGAACTCCCAATCGAAGGAATTCACCCATGACACGCAAGATTATATAGGAAATCTGCTGTGTCGAAAGCTTAAGAGTTCTATATAGGAAGGGCTCCGACCTTCAATGTCTTAGAGTAAAAGATTCTATATAGGAAGAACTGTAGCTCCAAGATTTCAGACGCCAAAAGTTCTATATAGGAAGGACCGACGGCTCCAAGGTGAAGACTCATGATTCTATATAGGAAGAACTCAATCGAAGGAATTCACCTATGACACAGGGTTATATAGGAAACCTGTTGTGTCGAAAGCGAAGAGTCTTATATAGGAAAGGCTCCGAGCTTCATTGTCTTAGAGTGAAAGGTTCTATATAGGAAGAACCTGTAGCTCTGAGATTTCAGACGCCAAAAGCTATATAGGAAGGACTGACGGCTCCAGGGTTTGAAGACTAGCAGTTCTATATAGGAGGAACTCCCAGTCGGAAGAATCCATCAGCGGCGCAAAAGGTTTTATATAGGAGAAACCAACGTTGAAGGCGAAGAGTTCTATATAGGAAGGACTCCAAGCTTTACTGTCTCGAAGTGAAAAGTTCTAATAGGAGGGACTCATAACTCGAGGCTTCAGAGCGAAGGGTTCTATATAGGAAGAGCCTGTAGCTCCAAGATCGGAAGGTGACGAAGCTCTATATAGGAAGAACTTACGAGCCTGAAGATTTAGCTAAGGAAGAGCGGAGATGTCCAAAAGAACACGTTTTTCCAAAGCTACAAATAGGGAAGTCTGATAAAAATGAGTGCTTATGAATCTTTGCTTTGTTTCCCATTCCATGAGAACAAGTAAAGAGGGGCAACTGTAATCACTCATTTTCACTTGTAAATACATATTAGTATTGCATGTATATTTATTATATTATATGCATGAATGTTACTAATATATATAAGGTGTGGTGTGTGCATGTATATTATAAGCTATGTATGTATACGTATTAAATGTGTATGTATGTCGTGTACATATCTATTTAGTACGAGTGTATTTGTTTAATGTGTATAGATGTTAAGTCAATTATGTGTATGATTATACGTACGTATGCTAGAATGTTATATTAATTAATGTTTGTATAATATAAGTATACATTTGCGTATGTATGTGTATTGCTATTATAATACTAATTATATTATTATTAATGGGCTGATATAAAATGAAATCCAAAAAAATTAAATATATTAAACCCAAATAAAAATGAAGTCCAAGTCCAATTACAAATAAGTTACAAGGCCCGGTTGGCCCAAACCCTATCTAATTACAACTGTGTGTGCAGGTGACTGTGGGCCGTTGGATCAAGATCTGATCCAACGGCCACGATCCAACCAAGAAGTCAAAAATATCTGCCAGCCGCGTGTTCCACACGTATGGACCGTTCGAGTGCCACGCGCGCGTGTGGTCCACGCGCGGACGCTTTGATATCCCACGCGCGCGTGAGCCCCACGCGTTCTGACTCCTCGACTGCGGAGCTCCACGTGGCAAGATCTGGAGCCGTCTCACCAAATCGAGGCTTCATCCAGGCCGTTCGTCCTTCAAGCCATCTCAACCGTTAGATCAGATCTGATCTAACGGCCGAAAACGCGTCTGGCCGCTGGCAGAACACCCATACCACCACCATGCCGATATTCAACCACCGTGCTCAGAACATGCCAAATACAACAAGCAAGAAGTTGTCAGTCCAGATCTGAAAAAGCAAGATGCAACTTGTACAAAACAAAGAAGCATATATATGAAACGAGTATTTTTTGTAACAAGAGAGAGGTAACAGAGGGTTGTAACAGAGAAAACAGAGAGAAGGGTAATAGAAAAAACAGAGAGTTGTAATCGAAAGGAACAAAGTTGTAATCAGTCAAGTTATAATCGAAAGAAAAGTCCATTGGTAAATACTCATTTCTTTTTTTTATTTTTGCATGCATATACAAAAGAGGTAAACAAAAAAAAGAGGGAGAGTCGTCTTACCGTCGCCGTTTGTGGGTCTTCCCTCCTCAGTAACAAGCCTTTAGGCTTTCCCAAGCCAGATACGGTGAACTGAAGGGAAGGGGAGACCCCTTGTAGTTTCGTTTTGGGTTTAAAACATGGGTTTTTTCGTTTCGTATTTCCTAGATATATGGCAAATATAGGCATATCCTCTGAATCCAACCTCGGATTCGTGTCGAGGATGAGACGGAGGTTATTTTGGTATATTTTTAGGCTCACCGGCGCCGGATTCTGGGTTTCATGGGATAGTTGAGAGAGAATGAAGAACAGATGGTTATTGCAAAACCGAAAAAATGAAACGAAATGGGGGAAAATTGGATTCGGCCTAAAAGAAGGGTTTATATAGTTATTATTATTTTTTGAAATGGGTAAATCACACACTTAATCCCCCCGCGTTTCCAATATTTTCATTTTTGTCTCGCCGCATGGTATAATTACAATCCCAGTCCCCCTGATATTTCAAAAGCTTACAATCTAGTCCCTAAATTACACTGAATCAGTTTTTAAATGGTAAAATTACGCCTTTAGCCATCCCGCGTTTTTGAACTTTTAATTTTGGGTCTGCCCCTTGGTCTAATTACAGTTTTGATCCTTTTAGGTTCTGTTTGTTTCGCATTTTCGTCCCTAAATTACATATTATTGTTCTTTAATTTTCCATGACTTTTATTTTTCTTTCATTTTGATCCTGTTTCTTTGTAAATACTCATGTTCGTATTATAATCGTATATGTTGATGTATTCTATTGTTTTATTTTATGTCCCTCGTATATGCCTCGTATTTTATGTTTAAATGTATATGTGTATTAGGCTTACGATAATTATGTATTTTTATCCGGTTATTCGTATTAAAGCATGTTATGTTCTATTTGACTAAAAAACGGCATGTTCTTGTATTTTTTATACGTATTGTATGTTTTCTTGGCTTTTAGGTTACGTGTTAGTGTGTCTTCTTTTATGTATAATATATTGTTCCATATATGTTGAAATATGTTTTATTACTAGTATGCATGTCTTTTTTGAAATATTTGTTCGTCTATACGTACTTATTCCTACCTTGTTATTCTGACATGTTACAGTTGTTTTTATCTATTATTTAGATTAATATGTATGTATGCATGTTTTAGTCTAGTATATTATTTATGTTAGATTAGTATTCTGTTGTGTCAATATTTATTGCATTTAAATATTTTGCCATGTTTTATATTTTTGCCACTAAGATTGCATATGATATATAAATTGTCAATGCGGTGCCCTTTTATCCGAGCGTAAACGGGGCCAGTATCAGGCGTAGTGATAGTGGTTGGGTGTTTACCCTCGGATAACGGGGCCCTTAAAATTTATTCGCAATTATGACCGAATATTAAAATAATTGTCACTTTAATCCGGAAAATCCAATATTAATAAAGCGGTAATTATTAAAGTACCAATTTTGGGCGGTGTGGGGGTGCTAATCCTTCCCCATCCGTAACCGACTCCCGAACCCAATCTTTTTGAATCTCTGGTTTTATGGTGTCTGGCCTACCTAAGTGGCCGGTGGCGACTCCATTTTTTTTAAAATGCGGTTTCTTTTAAAACCCCACGGAATAAATATTTTATATCCAAAAGAGTCACAGACGCCTTTCAAAGACACTTCGAAAACCCACGTTTTTATTTTAGCGATTTAAAAAGAGACATCGCTACATTCTAGTCTTCAAATCTGTAATATCTACTACTCCATGAACATATGGCTTCAAAACCTCAAAGGGTCCTGACCATCTAGACTTGAGCTTCCTTGGAAACAATTCCAGTCTTGAGTTAAATAATAAAACACGTTGGTCTGCCTCAAATTGCCTTGGCAATATCCTTTTGTCATGCCATCACTTTTTTTTCTTTCCTTGTAGAGTTTGGCATTCTCATAGGCATATGCTCTAAATTCCTCTAACTCATTTAAGTCTAGTAACCTTTTTTCTCCAGCAGCCCTCCATGCCATATCAAGTGTTTTGATTGCCCAGTAAGCTCGGTGTTCTATCTCCACTAGTAAGTGGTATGCTTTCCCAAAAACAAGTCTAAATGGGAGGTCCCCAAAGGAGTTTTAAAAGTAGTCTTATAAGCCCACAAGGAGTCATCTAGTCTAAAAGACTAGTCCTTCCTTGTTGGATTTACAGTCTTTCCAAAATGTCATTGATCTCCTTGTTTGAAATCTCTACTTGGCCATTCGTTTAGGGATGGTATGCTGTGGTAATCCTTTGCTGAATTCCATACCTGCACAAAGTTTTAGAAATTAAATTGTATTTAAAATGTGTACCCTCATTATGAATAATAACTCTGGGGGCACCAAATCAAGTAAAAATATGTTTGTGCAAGAATTTGGCAACAACCTTGGCATCATTTGTTGGCAAAGCAACAACTTCAACCCATTTTGAAACATAGTCAATGACCACAAGGATATATAGGTTACCAAATGATGGGTGAAAGGGATCCATAAAGTCTATTCCCCATATATTAAACAAATCTATTGGCATTATTTTCTGGAGTGACAATTGGTGTCTGCCGGAAATGATTCCTGTTCGTTGGCATCGGTCACATGCCTTGGCAAAGTTATGGGTATCCCTGTATAGTATGGGCCAAAAGAATCCTGACTAAAGCACCTTGGTAGCAGTTTTTATCCTGGCAAACTAACATTCGTACGGTGCTGCATGACATAATTGCAATATGTTGTGCTGTTCATCTTCTAGCACACACCATCTTATCACTTGGTCAGCTCATTGTTTGAACAATATTGGACCATTCCAATAATATTGCCGAACATTTCGCAGGAAACGTTTATTGGCATTATATGTCAATTTTGGTGGCAAAATATTACTTACCAGGTAATTGACTATGTCAGTGTACCATGGCATGGCATTGACTGCAAGTAAATACTCGTTAGGGAATTTATCTCTTATGGCAGCGATCTCACCATTTTCAAGGTGATGCTCTAGGCATGATAGGTGGTCAGCTACTAAGTTCTCACTGCCCTTCTTGTCTTAGATCTCGAGGTCGAATTCTTGTAGCAGTAGTATCCATCGAATCAATCTGGGCTTGGCATCCTTCTTTGCCAAGAGGTATTTTAATGTCAAATGATCTGTATACACCACAACTTTGTTACCAACTAAACAAGATCTAAATTTATCAAATGCAAATACAGCTGCAACATCCCTAAAACTAGTCTAGTCAGAATTAGGTTCCGGTGATCGGAAACCCTACACCATAAAAGTCCAAATATTTTATTGAATTTGACCGTATGATCAATTACATTGATTTTGGACTCTAAATGAGTCAATTCATTGATTAGGGACCATATTAAATTTATGGTAAGTCTTTTAGTGATTATATTGTGAAAATTAAAAGTTTAGGGGGGCAAAAGTATAATGTATCGAGAGTTGAAGGACTAACCTTGTGATTAGTCCCTCCCCAAACTCATTTATTCATACGTGGAGTGACCGGATGACTTTACTTCATATGAAGGAAACTGTTCGGTCACCAAATAATTAAAAGGGGGAAATATAGAGTTTTGAACTTACCCAATTTGAAAGGAACCAAGCACATCTTTGTCATCTTCAACCTTGGTGTAGCTAAGCACATACCACCATTGGAGACCTTGTTGGAGTTTGAATATCTTCAATTTCTTAATCCTATATTATTGCCATTGGTTGGGTAAGCTTAACCCTTCAACTTATTGCTTGATTCCATGGATAGTAATGATTAATTTCTAGTTAGGTTCATATTCTTAAAGGTTTAAATCCATGGAAATTTAGTAGCTAATTGCTAATTTTAGCCTAGATATTGATGTTGATATTGTTATATTGTTTTCGATATCCTAATATCGATTTTAACGATTTCCTATTGTTGTTACCTAGCTCAAGAATTGGAGAAAGCTAATCCATCATCTCTAACAAAAGCTTTAAAATCGAGGTGAGTGTGGTCGGAGTCTCAAAATTAGGCTAAGTGCCTTTTCCCGATTCCATTGATATTGAATTATTTATAGCTAACATTGTGTCTAAGGAAAATCATATCGAATCTTATAGGAGATTGCATTGGTAAGCATCGGTAAGTCATTGCATCAAACCATTGTTCATTGAGATATTGTTATTATTGTAGTTGTCATCAAACCCTTGGAATATTGATCATTGATCATTGAACACTTGCATTGTCATTGAAATAGATATTGTTATTGTCATTGTTATGGATTATTAATGTTGACATAGGCATTAAAAATTGCCCATTGATATCGGCCATTGATACTGACATTGAAACATTGACCATTGATATTGCTATTGGAATATTGAACATTGATATGATTACCGAACCTTAGATTCGAAATGATGTTGGATACAATTGGCATGCCATAAAATTCATGAGCTCATTGGTACGAGTGGACTACAGTCCTTGGCTATGGCCTTTATTGTGGCGAGGCGGAGGGATGTTGTGGTATTGGTCAAATGGCGAGGTGGATGGACTAGATCATTCATTAACTTGGCGAGGTGTAGGGAATTCGCGTATCCACTATCTTAATTTGATCCAAGGATTAAATTGTAATATTTTATAATTGATATTGAACATGAAACATAGCATTGACATTGTTTAAGCATGAGTTGTATACATTTCATCGTTATTTACATTGTTCATGACCGCCTCACTAGGCAAAGTATGCCTATGCATTTCATCTCATGCATTTCAGGTTAAAGGGATCGTATCGAAGAGATTGGAGAAGTTGCTGATTTTTGGCAAGTCACTCCAAAGCTAAAGTAATGTATTATGCCCTTGTAAACTCCAAGTATGGTGGCAAAGTAGTCGAATTAGTCACCCGTGTTCTTTTTGTTGTGTATTTGTGGCTTATAGTGTGTGTATGGGATAAAAACTCTAATTAGTGTTTTGTCTTTGACTAAAAGCAACATAATATGCATATTTGGCTAAAAAAGGTGAAAACATATTAAATGGATTCATAGATTATGTTGTTATAAACTTTCAGGTAAAATTTCATTGAATTTGGATATTGTTTGATAGGTCAAAATGATTAAAAACCAAGCAAAATCTGTCATTACAGTGCATGGCGTATCGGTACGGGTGATGGCATATCGATACGAGTATACATATTTGGACATGGTCAACATTGGTCAATAGGGCATATCGATACGTCAAAAGGGGCGTATCGATACGAAAAGTCAACACTAGAATTTGGTAAATTAATTACATCAATACGGCCTTAGGGCGTATCGATACAGGTCAACCTGGTCAACTCATATCGATACGGTCCCCAGTCGTACTGGTAGGGTTGTGGTCATTGTATTCTGATAATTATAAACCTTG
Organism: Hibiscus mutabilis; assembly: GCA_019671005.1. Classification (NCBI taxonomy): domain Eukaryota; kingdom Viridiplantae; phylum Streptophyta; class Magnoliopsida; order Malvales; family Malvaceae; genus Hibiscus; species Hibiscus mutabilis. The sequence continues at coordinate 44,623,546 of CM033714.1, forward strand.
CTTTGCGTATCGATATAGAAAAACACCGTATTAATACATGCTTATTGATTTCTAACCGTTTTAACTATCATGACACAAGTGTATCGGTACGGCCTTTCGAGTACCGATACCAATACATGTAAATCAGTTATAAGTTAATGAAATAAGTTTGAAACATTGTATATTGGTCACTAAATATTGATTGGATTAATTGAAGGGGTAAATGAACTCTGAATGTTATGAAAATTTCCATTCTTGTTAATTAGGGGCTGAATCTCATGATGGCAAGGTTAATTTTGGTAAAAGGCCTTAAAATACTGAATTCACATATTAGTCCCTAAAACTTGTAAAAGTTTTAAATTGGTATTGATTTTATAAATGAAGCCTTATATCAAATTGTTGAATCATTGTAGCATTATGGTATTGTTTATAGCACATGGCATTGTTAGTTATCGATTATTGGTTACAAATCATTGAACCAATCACCGATTTGTCTATCGGTAACATATTTTGACTCGGTTCTCTACCAGGCCAGGAAGAGGGTGTTACATTTGTGGTATCAGAGCTAGATTTTAATCGATTATAGGACTAAACCGAAGCCTATTGTATTATTATTATGTTACTTTGCCACCTAGGAGTTGTTTTATTGTGTATAAAAGGACTTGCCAACTAATCAGATCTCTTTATGTTATAGTTATGTCAGAAACTAACGAAGCTCACATAAACGAGCCTACTACTGTCTCCTCGACACATGGCGAGGAAATAAGGGGGAGATCCACTGAATCCACCTAATCTCCACCTTAGAATGTTGAGCCAGAAGTGCCGGCTGCTTAGGCTGAATGTTACCAGAACATGGCTGACATGTTCAAACAATTCATGATATCGATGAGAGCCGAGCAAGTGGTGCAATCTACTTCACCTGTTGTCCAGTATGCTTGGGCCCCCATTGACAAGCTTCTCTGCATCGAGCTTACACCTTCACTGGTTAGGATGATGATAATCCTGAGGCTGTTGAATACTGGTTGGACAACACCTTGAGGATATTGAATAAGCAATTGCAGTGCTCAGACGAGCATAAGCTGGAGTGTGCCCTCGCATTGCTTGCTGACGAGGCACTTCAATGGTGGGAAACCATTACCTTCATAGTCTCTGAAGAAACTATTACATGGGAGTTCTTTCTTAAAAAATTCCGAAAGAATTATATCAACGAGTTTTATCTCGCTAAAAGGTGTAACATCTTTCTCCATCTTAAGCAAGGTAGACGGCCTATTGAGTAGTATATTCATGATTTCTGCAAGTACTGCAGATATGGTGCTGAGTATATCAAGGAGGAAGAGAAGTGTAGGATGTTTATTGCTGGGCTTAGTGATGAGCTACGCCTTATGTTTACTGCATTGGGCATCACTAATTTTCAAGATCTCATGAACCGATTCAAAGCTACTAAAGCAGCACAAAAAGCCCAAAGAACTAGTGGGTCGGGAAAATTCGAAAAGAGGTTCTGAGATGATTCACGACCTCCCAAGTGGAACAAGAATGGCAAGTATCAAGGCCCTAAACAAAATGTGTACCCACAATCTTCTTGTTTAGGGAACATTGAAAGGCCTTAGAATATGACACAGTCTTTCGCTAAGACAACTTTAGTTGGTAGCACTAGAGGCTCAAATCGAAGCTCTTAGTATCATGTTTGCAACTATTATTAGAACCGACATCCAGCAAACCAATATCGCTAAGATGACATTCTAAAGACAAACACCCCCAATGGACACGTGAATATGGTCTTCTCCTAATCTTTTAGAGCTATGGAAATATGATTTTATCCTGAATAACCATCTAAGAAGTAATAGAAAGCCTTACCTGCCAGTCTGTTCATCATTTGATCAATGAAAAATGATCTTTCTTGGTGGCATTGTTCAGCTTCCTATAATCCATGCACACTCTCCATCTAGTAACAGTCCTGGATGGGATTAACTCATTGTTTCTATTTTGAACCACGTTCATGCCACCTTTCTTTGGCAAACATTGCACCGGGCTTACCCACGAGCTATCAAAAATAGGATAAATTATCCCAGCATCCAGCCACTTGATAGTTTCTTTTTTAACACCACTTTCATGCTCAGGTTTAATCTTCTTTAGCCCTCAATTATTTTGCCATGATATTCTTCTAGAATTATTTTGTGCATGCAAATGGTTGGGCTTATTCCTTGGATATCAGCCAAGGTCTATCCCAACGCTTACTTGTAATTGCTAAATTCCTAGCAATCTTTCCTCCTAATCATTAGTTAGATCAACAGCAATGATCACTGGCAAGGTTGAGTGTTTACCTAAGTAAGCATACTTGAGGTGTCCCGACAATGATTTCAGTTCTAATTCGGGTGGCTCCTCAATGGGTGGTTTAGGTTCCACATTCTCTCTACCAGCCAACTCCAACGGCTTTGGTTGCCTGAAATAGCTTACCTCTTCTAAAGTTGTTCCTTTAGTGCCCACACTTGTCTCTTCTTCACTGTCTCCCTCACTAGCATCATCATCCGAGTCTTAGCACAGCTGTGCCATGTCCACCTTAAAAATGGACTCCATCATCTCATTAGCTAGGCATTCATCGCATTCATCTGCGCATTTAAGAGCTTGAAACACATTAAATGTAACATGTTGATCATTTATGTGCATAGTTTAATTCACCTTTATGAACATCAATCAAAGCTCTACATGTGGCAAGGAATAGTCTGCCCAATATAATTGGACATTAACATCTGCCTCATAATCTAAAATGATAAAATCAGCTGTGAATATGAATTTGTCTACCTATACCAACACATCAATCTTACCCTTAGGATATGCAAAAGATCAGTCTGCCAATTGAAGTATTATGGTGGTCGGCCTTGCTTCAATGCCAAGCTTTCTAGAAATAGACCTTGGTATCAAATTGATGCTGGTTCCCAAGTCACACAGTGCTACCCATGAATATGTTGCCAATGGTACAAGAAATAGTAAAACTTCCTGGATCTTTCAGCTTTGGTGGCAACCGATTAAGTATCATTACAGTGCATCCCTCAATGAGAGCTAAAATCTCGAAACCACCCAATTTTCTCTTTTTGGACAAGATATCCTTCATGAATTTAACATAATTGGGCCTCTACTCGAGAGTTTCCACCAATGGTAGATTGATTTGCAATTGTTTAAAGACTTCCAAGAAGCGTTTAAATTACTAATCCCGCTTGTGACTTTGTAGTCTTTGTGGAAATGGTGGAGGTGGATAAACATAAGCTGGCTTTGCCAGCTTTGCCAAGGTTTTGCTGGCATCCGATTGAGGTCTGGCATTAGACTGCGGTTTGGCATTGCCTATGTCAGCTTCTTTCTTCTCTGCTTCTTTTGGCTCATCTACTGGTCCTTTCTTATCCTCTTGGCAATAATTTGGCTGCTTGACAGGTGTCTCAGCCTCACATTGTTTTAAACAAAATTAAAATATCGATTTTTCCTATTTTTTTCAATCAATTAGTAATAAAACAATAAAAGATAAATGTTTTAAACACTTGAACCAAAGCTCTGATGCCAAAAATAATATGAGGATGCCCTACTACGTTGGATTCTTCAATATGATTGCTTGGAAGTAAACCTAGGGCTTTAGACTCAAAGAGGGGAGTTAGGCACAAATCTAAAATTTCAAGAGAAACTTGTTGGGAGTTTCTTAAAATTCTAAAAATTAAGAATCAAAAGTTAAAGAAACAATATGAAGATGCTTAATTCGGTGAAAACAAATTAGAATTGAATGAAAAAGATTAAGAAAGATTGAAGAAAATATAGATAAAACAAATCTGAATTTTCAGCTTTACGTATGGCTTGTGGAAGATGGCATGAAGGTAAAAGATGAAGATGGCTTGATGTCCCATAGAACCCTCTTAATCGCAATTGAGTAGGCAACTCGGAGTGTGAAGATCTTCAACAAAAAATCCTAAAGAACTTGTAGTTTGATTTGCTTCTAAAACTCAAGATAAACTTCTTGCAAATATGAACTCAAAAGAGAACTTTATTTAATCAATGAAAATCTGAAAAACAATGAATGAGGCATCATCCTTTTATAAGTTAAGGATGGCTTTAACCTAAAGCTAAGAATGAATAAAATAAACAAGTAAATTTGGTCTGTTGGATTGGACTTGATCTAACGGCCTGGGAGAAGGGTGGAGAGGATGATGCCATCCTTCAACTTTTGGTCTTCAATGCATCGTTCTAGCCAACAGACCAGATTTACTTGTTTATATTATTCATTCTTAGCTTTAGGTTAAAGTCATCCTTCACCTATAAAAGGATAATGCCTCATTCATTGTTTTTCAGATTTTCATTGATTAAATAAAGTTCCCTTTTGAGTTCATACTTACAAGAAGTTCATCTTGTGTTTTAGAAGCAAATTGATATTCAAGTTCTTTAGGATTTGTCATTGAGGATCTTCACACTCTAGGTTGCCTAGTCAATTGCGATTAGAAGGGTCGGTTAGAGCCGTATCGTGGATGTTGCCTAGTTAATTATGACTAGGAGGGTTCCATGGGACATCAACTACATCAAGCCATCTTCATCTCTACCTTCACGCCATCTTTCACAAGCCATAAACAAAGCTGAAAATTCAGATTTATTTTATCTATCTCTTCTTTAATCTTTCTTAATCTTTTTCATTCAATTCTAATTTGTTTTCATATTGTTTCTTTAATTTTTTATTCTTAATTTTTAGAATTTCAAGAAACTCCAAACAAGTTTCTCTTGTTCAGATTTGTGCCTAACTCCCCTCTTTGAGTCTAAAGCCCTAGGTTTGCTTCCAAGCAATCATATTGAAGAATCCAACGTAGTAGGGCATCCTCATATCAACCCACCATACCTAAAAGGCCTATCAGAATGCATATTGAGTGTAACCCCCTCGACCCGACCTAGATGCTAGACCGAATCGAGCGAGCTACATTGGGTTTTGCCGAAACAAAACCCGAAAAGATTAACCAAAATTAGGTCTATTTTTTTCCTTTTTCTTGTCTAGGTGCAACATTAGGACCTAAGGTAAGCATGCTAGCATCATAAAAGCATGATCATAAGCCATTATGACCAATATGCATATTAAGGGAAAACACAAAGCATGAACTCATGCTCGCAAGTCATCAACAATCATGTCCCAAATCTAACAACAAAAGCCATCAAACCACAACCATTTAACCATCACAATATGACCAAAATCCAGATTACAAATGCCCCCAAAACATGGTATCACATTGCCTTATTTACTGAATTTAAAACCAAGTTCTCATACTCAAGAAAATGTCTTGATCTTAGACCTTCCTTGCCAAACCAATGTTGCCCCTCAACTCTATTGCTCTACATCAAAGATAAAAAGAGAGCGTAAGCACAATTGTTTAGTGAGGATGTTCATATATAACATTGATGCAATTCAAAACCATTTGTAAACCATAAAACATCTTGTTTCCAAAACATGCTTAACTACCCAAGCATCATCACAAATGTTTAATTAACAACTCATGCTTAACTAGCCAAGCATCTCACATTTGATTGAAAATCCACTTGAAAACAATAAACCATCTTGTTTTCAAAACATGCTTAACTACGCAAGCATTTTTCTCATTTGTTTCCAAACAAATCAAGCATAGCAACCATATGCATCATAATCATTTATAGAACTCTTTTATCACAGATATTCACATATATTGGCATTTATAGTGACCCGGATGGAACTACCACCATCCTTGGATAGCACTACTCCTATCCATACATGTTCGGATACATGGATTCCACTTGATGGCACTACCCCCATCAAGTGTCATGGCGGTACTACCTCCACCATAACTCACTTCAGCCAGGAATAGAACTACATCTATCCTGTTGTGATAGCACTACCACTATCACTTCACAATAGAAATACTCCGATTGTGTAATCGAAGAATTTCACACGATCGATTTTACATTTTATAGTACACTTTAATCCTATGGCTAGCCAACTATATCTAAAACTTTCTCAATACATCACATAGCCAATATATCATTATCAAATACATTTAATCACTATTTTCAATGCATTTCTCAAAACCATTTCATATGCAATACCACATTGCCAAAGGCAACAACACATTCCCCTCAAAGAACAAATCTCAATGCTCATAGGCATTCATTACTTTGTTTAAAAATTGCATAATAATCCAAAACGATGCATTTACAGTAAGTAAAAACCATGTTTAATCCCAAAACATGAAATCTATAAATTCATATCAAAGTCGATAACCAAGCGAAATAAAAGAAACTTACACTTGAGCTTAGTTAAGCTTGTTAGGCTATAACCAAACCCCCATGATCCATCGATCAAAGCTTTTAAGAGCTTTTACGCGTTTAAACACTCACCGATATGCCTTGCCTTGCTCGCCAATGCGAATCGAGCAACTGATAAGCAACGTACGCAGCTAGGCAACCTCACATTGATTGTCCCCTATTTTAACAATATAAAGCCAGAGGGAAAGTGCATCTCAAGATCCCCTGCATCCTTAACATTTGCCCTCCAAAAACTAACCAAAACTACCGAAAACAACACCAATCTTCGCTCTACCAACTCCTAACTTCAAACCAGGGATTCTAACATTCAAACCACATCAAAACATATCCATAACACCTTCCAAACATCCTTATATCTCTAGCAACACAAGAACACATAAAGTGACCCAAAACGACTAAAAACTCATTTAAAGATTAGCCAATTAAATAGTTTCGGGTTTTAATCTCAAAATCTCATTTAACATTATGATTACCTTATCAAAACATGAAATAACCCAATTAAAATCTTCAGGTTTCATCAAGTTAAACAAATCTTTAGGCAAATCATCAAAATAGGCATTAATTACTCAAATCTTGAAATCCATTGCAAAACCATGTTAATATCAATCCATAATCAGCCAACTACTAGGGAATATCAATAAAGAACCTCAGTTTAAAGAGAGGTAAAGAAATTCTCCTTTGAAGATGCTCCCATAAGATTTTCTTGAAACTTAGCTTGTGAAATAGATGAAATCCTTGAGAAAATATTGTGACGTTTTGTTAAGAAACAAAAGTAGAATCAAATGATAAATTTTCCATTAATCAACAAAGAAATATGGAGAATCTTGTTTGGAAATTGAAATGGAAAGTGAGGGAAAATAAGGAGAGAAAATGAGGGAAAATCAAAACAATAGGAAAATGATTTGGAAAAACAATTAACTGTCAATTCTTTACTCAATTAAGGTGGTATTTTCAAATTACAACATTTGGAAAATATAGCTCTACTTTCTTAGCATTGGCTCATTTACAAAATAATCATTAAAATAGGCTATACTTTTTACAATTTAGTCACTAAATCGAAATGTCACTTGAAACTATTCAATTAAATCCAATTTAATTACCAAAACACTTGATAATATATTTAAACATTTTTGGTAAATCAAACCCAATTTTATCTCTTCAAATTGTATTTTTAAAATATTAATTTCGTAAAACTTATTTAATCGATTAATCTGGTTCGACTGAGTCGAACCTCACCTGATCTAATCTCAAAACGTCTAGCCCTATTTTTGGGGTGTTACAACTCTCCCCCTCTTTAGAAATTTCGTCCCCAAACTTTACCCAAAGGAAAAACATGAGGAAACTGTTCATCATGTCCTCATTTGTTTCCTAAGTGGCTTCCTCGACTCTTTGATGTCACCACAATATCTTGATCAACTCTATTGTCTTCCCATGCAGAACCTTAGTGCTCGAACCTAGCACCTTTACAAGCTCTTCATCATAGGCACAACATGCGATGGATCCGATCTATACTTCTGAAGCATCGACACATGGAAAATATCATGTATCTTTTAAACGTCGACCAATAACCTCAATCGATACGCAACCGGACTAACACGCTCAATCACCATATAAGGTCTAATGAACCTAGGGCTCAACTTACCCTTGTGTCCAAATCTCATCACCTTCTTCCAAGGTGAAACCTTTAAAAACACTTTATCACCCTCTTCATATTCAATCTCTTTTCGCTTCAAATCCGCATAGGACTTTTGCCAACTCGAAGTTGTCTTAAGCCTTTCATAAACGAGTTTCAGTTTCTCATTCGTACCCTTAAGCAAATCGGGTCCTACAACATTCTTCTCACTCGATTCTGCCTAACAAAGAGGTGTACAACACCTATGACCATATAGAGCCTCATAGAGAGCCATCTAGATACTCAACTAATAATTTTTTTAGTAAGTAAACTCCACCAATGGTAGTTGCTTCTCCTACGTCCCTTGAAACTCAATTACACAACACCTCAACATATCCTCCAAAATCTGAATAACACGTTCAGATTTCCCATCTGTTTAAGGATGATAAGACGTAATGAGATTAAGCCTCGTACCCAAAGTCGTCTAAAGACTTTTCCAAAACCTTGACGTAAAACGTGAATCCCTATCTTATATAATCAACTTAGTAACTCCATGCAACCTTACAATCTCGGCAATATACAAATTAGATAGCTTACCCAATGAATATGTTGTATGCATAGCAAGGAAATGCGTACACTTCGTAAAACGGTCAACAATCACCCATATCAAATACTTTTTGGATGGTATCAAAGGCAAATCCATCACAAAATCCATGGTGATCCTTTCCCACTTCCACTATAGAATCTGAACAGGTTGCAACAACCCAGAAGGAAACTAATGCTCAACTTTAACCCGTTTACACACCATGCAACAAGCAACAAACTCGGCCACATCCTTCTTCAAACAAACCCAATAGTAAAAATCCTTCAAATCTCGGTACATCTTTGTACTACCCGGATGCATAGCAGAAGGACTAGAATGAGCCTCAGTCAAAATAGTGTGCCTCAACTCTGAATTTTCTAGCACAACTACTCGACCCTTAAAGCACAAAGCACCATCATCATCAAAATGAAAATCTATCGGATTACTATCCGAAATATCCTTAACATGTGGCACCAACGAATCGTCATACGGTTGCCTCACTTTAATCCTTTGAGATAACATAGACTTAACTTGCAACTCAGCAACCAAACCACCTTCCCCTGTCACACTTAACTTTGCAAACATCGCCCTAAGCTCAATAGCAACCTTACAGCTCAACGCGTCTGCTACCACGTTAGCCTTTCTTGGGTGATGCTCCAACGTCAAATCATAATCCTTAAGAAACTCAATCCACCTTCTTTGTCTAAGATTCAACTACTTTTGAGAAATCAAATGCTTGAAACTCTTATGATCTATGTAAACAATACATTTCTCGCCATATAGATAATGTCTCCAAATTTTCAAAGCAAACACAACTGCCTCAAGCTCTAAATCATGAGTTAGGTAATTACGCTCATGAACCTTCAAATGCCTTGATTCATAAGCTACCATCTTACCTTCTTGCAGCAACACACAACCCAACATAGGATGCATCACTATAAACTACAAAATCCTTACCAGACTCAGGTTGAATCAGGACAAGAGCATGTGTCAAAACCTCCTTTAGCTTCTCAAAACTACGTTGTTGACTCTCCGTCAAAGCGTAAGGAACATTCTTTTGCAAAAACTTTGTCAACATAGGATGCATCACTATAAACTACAAAATCCTTACCAGACTCAGGTTGAATCAGGACAAGAGCATGTGTCAAAACCTCCTTTAGCTTCTCAAAACTACGTTGTTGACTCTCCGTCAAAGCGTAAGGAACATTCTTTTGCAAAAACTTTGTCAACGGAGCAACAATACTAGAAAACCCATCCATAAAGTGATAGTAATATCCGGCCAAACCAAGAAAACTACGCACATCGGACACCAACTTAGGTTGTTTCCAATTAAGGATAGCCTCAATCTTCTGCGGATCAATAAGGATACCCTCGGCCGAAACCACATGACCAAGAGACATCACTTCCTTAAGTCAAAACTCATACTTACTCAACTTAGCATACAATTGATGTTCCTTCAAAGCTTGCAAAATAATCCACAAATACCAATCATGATCTTCCTCGATACGCGAGTACACGAGAATATCATCGATAAATACCACCAAAAAATGATTAAGATATTCATGGAAAATCCTATTCATCATATCCATGAAAACATCTAGAGCATTTGCCAAACCAAACAGCATTCTCAAAAACTTATAGTGTTTATATCTCGTGCAAAAAGTAGTCTTCGACATATCCACATCCTTAAACTTTAACTGGTAATACCCAAACCTCAAATCAATCTTGGAAAACACAACCGCCCCACAAAATTGATCAAAAAAATCATCAATTCGTGGCAAAGGATACTTGTTCTTAACCCTCAAATTATTCAATTGTCGGTAATCAATGCACATACGCATCGTCCCATCCTTCTTTTTCACCAAAAGAACTAGCGCACCCCATGGAGAAAGACTAGGTCGAATAAAACTATGATCCAACAACTCTTGGAGTTGAGTCTTTAATTCCTTCAACACTTTTGGTGCCATTAGATATGGAGCAATGGATACCAGAGTTGTACCTGCATATGTCTCTATGCCAAACTCAACCTCCCTATCCAGCGGTAAACCCGACAACTCTTCAGGAAACACCTCCCAAAAATTATACACCACCTGAATATCTTGCACTCGAACCCCTTTAACCTCCAGATTCATTACAATCGCTAGATAAATTTGACAACCTCCTTGCATCAACTTATCAGCTTATGTTGTCGAAACAACATTAGATAAGAACTTAAGATTCTCGCCAACCACTACAACTTCATAATCATCAGCAAGTCTCAAAGAAATCCTTTTGGATTCACAATCCACCACCACTTTATGCTCACTATGCCAATCCATACCCAAAATAACATCAAAGCCATAAAATGGCAACTCCATCAAATTCGTGACATACTCATGGCCTTGAACTACCAAAGGACATCTTCTATACAACCTTCTAAATGTAACTGCCTCACCAAAGGAACTAGTTACTAACATACCCACATTTAAGATCTCAACGGGTACATGTAACAAATTCGCATGCTCACTTAGAATGTAAGAATGAGCGAACCCCAAATCAATAAAGGAAAATAATGACAAAGATTGCAAGGTAAAAGTACTTGCGATCACATTGGTGTCATTACGACCCTCACAATAAGCATAGATTTGAACCAACCCACCATTCTCTGGTTGCACAACAATTGTATGAGCCACAGTCTTCTAACCATCATTACGCCTATGGAAACTACCCCTGCCACAGCCTCGACCTCTAGCAGGTGCGACAGCCTGAATCGATGCATCTCTCGCAATGCGAGGACAATCACGCTTCAGATGACCAGGTGACCTACACTCCCAAAAAGTTCCAACTGTTCCCCAACACTCACCAACATGGCATCTCCCACAACGCTCACACTCGGTAACAACACGTACACCTTGATTACAACCACAACCATCACGCTTAAAGTCTGGCTTGTATTGCTTATCACGCGACCTCTTGTTCTGTCTTCTAGAAAAGCTAGACTCCACGATTCTCTTTCCCGAACCCACATTCACCACTCGCATAGAACCACCAAGCGATTGTTCAATATCCTTAACCCTGTTGACCAACACATCAAAATCTGTGGCCAACAACTATGTCTAGATGTCCTTAACAAGTCCATAACGGAACCTGTCACATCTCTATCTATCATTCGGGACCAGCTTAAGAGCATACTGGCTCAACCAAACAAACTTCACCTCATACTCGGACACTAACATGCCACCATGCAACAATGACATAAATTCATGCTTCTTGGTATCTAGGTTCTGCGTACCGAGATACTTTCTCTTGAAAGCCAGCTAAAAGAACTCCCAATTCACCTCAGCATCAGAAACTCCCACAATCGTGGTTACCCACCAATGATACGCGTCACCATGCAATAACGATACAGTACAACCCAATTTACACGCATCATTATAGTCCAGTTAACTTAAAATGCAAACAGTGCTCTCAAGCCACTCTTCAGCCGCTTCAGGATTCAATCCTCTAAATTCCACACCTCCCAAGCTACGAAGACGCTCTAGAGGCAACCCATGATTAACGACCACAACAGGCACTAGTGATTGCACATGCACCCCAACTATCACTGCCTAAAAGGCTCCCGTCATTGCTTGAATCAGTGGTTTCATATTACCGAAAATTGGCCCTTGTAGAGCCTGAGGTACACAGCCGACTCCCGCATCGGCACCAACCAGAGCGATGGGTGAAAGAGGAGTTAACTCAATGTTTTGCCCAACTCCGACATTATTTATAGCTGCTCAAGTCTCACGATGCAGACCAATACTTACAAAGGCCTATTCACACAACATAACACAATAAATTTAAGCTAGCATTCGGCGAAGGATCCAAGACAACCTCACAAAACATTTTAAAACCACGGTAATAGGCAATGTGTTCCCATTAATACCCCCATATATCAATTATCATCGACATCACTCATAAACATGTATTCGAACAACATAACATTAATGAAGCGACCAAAAACAACCCCTAACAATCGCAAAACTGGCTATAATACCATCAAATATAACCCCCTCGACCCAGCCTATACGCTAGACCGAATCGAGCGAGCTACATTAGGTTTTGCCGAAATAAAACCCTGAAACGATTAACCAAAATTAGGTCTATTTTTTTCTTTTTATCTTGTCTAGATGCAACATTAGGACCTAAGGTGAGCATGCTAGCATCATAAAAGTATTCATAAGCAATTATGACCAATATGCATATTAAAGGAAAACACAAAGCATAAACTCATGCTCGCAAGTCATCAACAATCATGTCACAAATCTAACCACAAAAGCCATCAAACCACAACCATTTAACCATCACAATAAGACTAAAATCCAGATTACAAGTCCCCCCAAAACATGGTAACACATTGCCTTATTTGCTGAATTTAAAACCAAGTTCTCATACTCAAGTAAATGTCTTGATCTTGGACCTTCCTTACCAAACCAATGCTTCCTCTCAGCTCTATTGCTCTGCATCAATGGGGAAAATAGAGCATAAGCACAATTTCTTAGTGAGGATGCTCATGTATAACATTGATGCTATTAAAAACCGTTTGAAAATCATAAAACATCTTGTTTCTAAAACATGCTTAACTACCCAAGCATCATCATAAATGTTTAATTAACAGCTCATGCTTAACTACCCAAGCATCTCACATTTGATTGAAAATCTATTTGAAAACTATAAACCATCTTGTTTTCAAAACATGCTTAACTACCCAAGCATTTTCTTATTTGTTTCCAAACAAATCATGCATCGAAACCATATGCATCATAATCATTTATAAAACTCTTTTATCACATATATTGGCATTTATAGTGACCCAGATGGATCAACCCCTATCCTTGGATAGTAATACTCCTATCTATACATGTTCGGATACACGTATTCCACTTGATGGCACTTCCCCAATCAAATCTCATGGCGACACTACCTCCAAATAAATCACTTCAGTTGAGAATAGAACTACCCATATCCCATTGTGATAGCACTACCCCTATCACTTCACAATAGCACTACCCCTATTGTGTGACCAAAGAATTTCACACGATCGATTTTATATTTTATAGTGCACTTTAATCCTATGGCTAGCCAACTATATCTAAAACTTTCTCAACACATCATATGGCGAATATATCATTATCAAATACATTTACTCACTTTTTTTCAGTGCATTTCTCAAAATTGTTTCATATGCAATACCACATTACCAAAGGCAACAACACATTCCCTTCAAGGAACAAATTTCAATGCTCATAGGCATTCATTAATTTGTTTAAACATTGCATATTAATCCAAAATGATGCATATACAACAAGTAAACCAAACCATGTTTAATCCCAAAACATAAAATTTGCAAGCTCATATCAAAGTCAATAACCAAGCGAAATTAGAGAAACTTACGCTTGAGCTTAGTTAAGGTTGTTAGGCTATAACCAAACCCCCATGATCCATTGATCAAAACTTTTAAGAGCTTTTATGCGTTTAAACACTCACCTATACACCTCCCCTTGCTCCCCAACGCGAATCGAGCCACCTATAAGCAACGTACGCAACTAGGCAACCTCACCTTGATTGTCCCCTATTTTATCCATATAAAGCTAGAGGGAAAATGCAACATTATGCATTCAACTCGTTGCTAAACAAAGATCCCCTGGATCCTTAACATTTTCACTCCAAAAACTAACTGAAACTACCGAAAACAACACCAATCTTTGCTCTACCAACTTCTAACTTCAAACTAGTGATTCAAACATTCAAACCACATCAAAACATATACATAAACACCTTCCAAACATCCTTATATCTCCAGCAACACAAGAACACATAAAACGACCCAAACCACTAAAAGCTCATATAAAGATTCTTAAATATTTTTGGGTTTTATTCTCAAAATCTCATTTCACATTATGATTACCTTATCAAAACATGTATTAACCCAATTAAAATCTTCAGGTTTCATCAAGTTCAACAAATCTTTAGGTAAATCATCAAAATCGCCATTAATAGCTCAAATCTTGAAATCCATTGCAAAAACATGTTAATATCAATCCATAATCAGCCAACTACTAGGGAATATCAATAAAGAACCTTATTTTAAAGAGAGGAAAAAAATCACTTTTGAAGAAGCTCCCACCAAAATTGAAGTAAGATTTTCTTGAAACTTGACTTGTGAAATAGATGAAATCCTTGAGAAAATCTTGTGAGGTTTTGTTAAGAAGCAAAATTAGAATTAAATGATAAATTCTCCATTGAAGATTAGTAAAGAATTATGGAGAATCTTGTTTGGAAGTTGAAATGGAAAGTGAGGGAAAATAAGGAGAGAAAATGAGGGAAAATCAAAACAATAGGAAAATGATTTGGAAAAACAAGTAACTGTCAATTCTTTACTCAATTAAGGTGGTATTTTCAAATTACAACATTTGGAAAATATAGCTCTACTTTCTTAGTATTGGCTCATTTACAAAATAATCATTAAAATAGGCTGTACTTTTTACAATTTAGTCACTAAATCGAAATGTCACTTGAAACTATTCAATTAAATCCCAATTTAATTACCAAAACACTTGATAATATATTTAAATATTTTTGGTAAATCAAACCAATTTTTATCTCCTCAAATTGTATTTTTAAAATATTAATTCCCCGAAACTTATTTAACCGATTAATTCGGTTCGACCGAGTCGAACCTCACCCGATATCATCTTAAAACGTCTCCCCTTATTTTTGGTGTGTTACATTGATCCCCTCATCAACAACCTCGACCCATCTATCGTTGTCGTAGATTTAGGGACAATTCACTTTGAACTAAAGCTCATTTTGTTCAACATGCTCAACACTACTGGACAATTTGGAGGATCAACAAGAGAGGATGCTCGACATCATATTCAAGCTTTTCTGGAAATTTGTGACTATTTTTGAAAACCAAGGATTCTCGATGATGCATTGAGACTCAAGTTATTTCCCTACTGCTTACGAGATCGAGCCTTGGATGGTTGAAGACTTGTTCTTTAGGATCTATTACATCCTGGGATGACCTGTGCAACAAGCTTCTACACAGTTATGATTTGATGCTTGTCGAATAGTGATGCACTTTATAGCTTAGCCCCATTGTTCACGTTTGTATAACCTAACTCTCTCGATATTAATCCATAGATCAATAGTTAAAAGGCCTCTCTCGATAGCTTTTACAATAACTATGAATGAAGTATGATGATTAGAATAGATAAAGGGAAAAACAACTATAGCATTCTAAAAGAAATCAAAATATAAAATCATGGGATGCAATAATACCAACTAAAGTAATTAGCTCATGTCTGAGTATAAAACATCCATAACAAAATTATTAAAGTATGGTAGTTTATCAAGCTAGGTAAGAAAAGAGTCGAGCATCCTCGACAAATTCTCTCCAAGCTGTCCAACTGTACTATAGATATCCCACTCTGTGGCCTCTCTTGATGGCTCTACCGTGAGGAGAATTCTCTAGCTTCCACTTTGGCGGTTCTCTGCAAGCTTTAGACTAGGACCGTTGTCTATAATTGTGCTCTCCCTTTTGAAGTAGTGTCCAAGTCTCTCTTATATAGGCGGTGAAACTATAGTTTCAGTAACCTAAAGTTCACGTAGCTTCATTAAAGAAGGCCATTGGTTTCATGCTTCAATTAATGTTGCGTATCTAGGAGAAAATCCACATAGGCAAAAGTAGATTCATCTCGAACTCTTTATGCCTAGTCAGCATAAACCATGTGATCTGCTCCTCTTTTACTCTAGCTATCCTCCAGCATCCTGCACGCACACCACAAAACACCACCTTTCTTATGAGAAGCACCAATATATATGACATTTAAAGCACAAACGATGTAACTCCCTATATACATGCAAATATGTACGATCTAACCTAAATGCAAACTATATTAGCTTGAAAACATGCAAAAGACCAAGAAAAGGGCATATAAAATAGATCATTTACGCACTCATCAAATACCCCAAACTTGAATTATTGATTGTCCTCAAGTGATGCAAAATGGAAGCAAGAAAAATAAAAATAGAAAATAAGAATAGTAAACAATTCATAAGTCCTAAGGTTCCACTGAGCTATGATTACAGTGATTCCAAGTTATGTTGCAGCATTAATTCTTTCCTCAGCTATGTCAATGATAAGCAATGCATTAGAGCTCACAATTTTGCTCAAAAGATCAAATCTACTGTAGGTGCAGTGTATGCTAAGTTACATGTATTCATCACTTAATAGCCTTAGAGAAACTTAAGGGTTGATTTCTTTTGCTGCCTCGACATGTTGTTTTCTTTTTCAGCACATACTTTTACTCCCTTTTCTTTTTAAGTTTGAAAACTGTATCCTTGGGGCTTCAACTTATCACACTAACTCTTTAGTACCTAAAGATGGAGTGGAGCAAGCAGCCCATCCCCGAGCCCTACGAGCATTGTCATCCCATGGAGACTTTTTATTCACTCTTTGCCATTACTATCATTCTTACCAGTGAAAGTTAAACGGAGCAAACATAACTCACCTAGTGTACTAAGATAGTAAGATGCATAGAAGAGTTTCCCTTAATAGTTTTGTTTAAATTATCAAGTCTTAATTAATTTTCTTGATTTTCAAGGAGTTTTTAAGCCTTTATTTTGCTATATTGAGCATTTAGTACATTAGCTTTGATTCACTTTGGCATCAGAAAGTTGACCTAGAGCTTCCCTAAGATTTCTTAAGTTTTAAGAGTGCATGCAACATGCGGTTTTAAGGGCTACAACAAATTCATATTTAAGTTCAAAACCTAAAGCTCTTAACACCTTGCAAAGCATCAATATAGTTTCATCATAAGAAACATAATCAAGGCATCAACAGTTTCATAATCAAAGGAATCATAGCAAAGGGAACCTATAGGATATATTAGGCTATTTACAGTTTTATTTTTTTTAAAAATAAATTTAACCTTATATATATAAATATTTACACCCCCAAACTTGAGGAGAGCATTGTCCCCAATGAAAAAAGAAAATAAAAGGAAAATCAAAACAAATCAAGGAAAAGCAAAATATGCAAATGCAAAATATGAAAAACTAAACTAAAATACAAAGAAAGAAAAATAAAAACTAACCCAGGGAGTTATTGGGATGGTGGTTCGCAGATGATGATGCCCTTGCCTTTGCCTTTATCCCAGACAAATGTTGATTTCTTGGTAGGGCGAGAGGAGGCGCCAGCATCAGCATCTGGCCATTGTCCTTTTCTTGTGGTGGTGGCAGGTGCTTGTAGAAGCTGTTGGGAAAATGTTGGAAAGTCTATTGGTCCGTCGGGTAATAGCCTTTGAAATAAATATTGGAGCCATACTTCCCTTTGTTGAGCAGCTAAGAAGGGCGGTTGGAAGGATGTACGGACTGTGTCTGCCACAATTTTGTGGATAGGTAGAGAGGTGGCAGAAGGAATAGCGGAGGGTGCAATATGAGTGTATCCTTTTAATTCCTCCACTCGTGAAGGAAGTAGACCTTGGCGGGCTTCCACCATCTTGTCCACTTCATAAGTTGGGATTCCTAGTTGGGCGCAAAGAGTAGTGATTAAGTTTTGAAAGGGTATCCCATTGGATTTACTTATTGTGGCGGCTTCCTCTATTTTGGCTGCTCGAATCAACTACACCAGGTATAAGTTGTGCCCTTGTACAAGGGAATCCAACAATTGCATCCGTTAGAGGGAAAAAGTTTCCCGATTGTGGGTAGGTAGGAGACGATTGTTGATTATATGGGCCTAAAACCTTGAATCAAGCTTCAGTTACTGCCATTACACCCTTTTATCGTGGCCCTCGCTAGTCCATTTTGTTCCAAGGATTCAAAGATCTCGCAAGATTGTAGCGTAGTTGGTGTCGGTGGACTGGCTTGTTGTGTGGAGTTCTCGTGATGATCAAAAAATTTATAGTGTTGCTCTATTGTTGCATAAGAGACATTTACACACATTCCAGGAACTGAAATTTGTTTTCTCCTCCGCACCTGACATGGGTGTAAAATTCTTGATCCCAATAGATGTTGATGTAGCTTGACTGTTGAATGAGTGTGTCCCATTTATGCTTTCGAAGTGCATATAGCACATGGGGATCAAATCGGTGCCCATATATGGTAGTGAATTCCAGCCCTTCCTCTTCGAGGACCCCCTTTTTACAGATTAACTCATACATATGTTGCAGGGGTTTGTAGAAAAAAAGAGTTGTCTCATCAAAGGGCATAGTTGAGGGTTCATGGAGGGTGGTTGGGTTATCGGAGTAGGCCTCATTGGAGATAGAGTTAGAATTTGAGAAACTGGTTTCCATTGAAAGTAGCAGAAGGCTTTTGAGTTCTTGGATATAGAAAGAGTAATGAAACACTTTTGTTGCCACTTTGGTTGAGAATGACGATTGAAGGAATTCAAAGAACTAGGGTATTTTTTAGGCAAAAAAAGGGTCATGGATGTATCGAATAAGGCCGTGATTAGGATGTCATGTGAGAAACGCGTTGAGGGTGCACTTGGGAAGTGGAACTATCAGAATGAAGAGAGAGAATTAAGCCTAAATCTCCTCATATCTTCGTATTAATCGCATACATGTTTCTGTGCTAGTTTGCCTCTGTTGGTGCTCATTGTGTATTCAAGAGACGAAAAGACCCTTCCCTTCCCTTTTTCCTTGTTGTCTTGATACCTTTCAAATTAAAACATGAAACCTAAAAAATATCAAACTTGTGCAAAACTGAAAGCGAAAAATAAAAATGTAGAAAATTAAGAATGTATGGAAATTGAGTTATACTAATCCTCTCGTGGTGGCGTAGTGGATTTATCATGAAGGATTGTCACTCCACTATACATCTAAAACCCTTGTAGTACCATTCCAGTGTGGCTAATATGTCGATCCAGAATTGATGCCATGCTTATAGGTTGGGTTGAAAGAAGTTTATCAACATCGTTTAGAACTCTGATGCAATCCTATCTTCGCATATTACTTAGCTTAGGAATATCTGCGAAACATTTTAAGATAGAAATGAGAATCTTAGCTTTTCACCATTTGATAACCTCCTTCATAAGCATGGTCTTCATGGTTGGAGTTACTCTTGGTTCGATCGAGTTGCTAAATTCATCGGCAAGTAGCGCTTTGTATTTGCACAATTGTAAGCTTACGCTCTTTGAATTAGCCACATGACAACCTGTGGAGGTCTCTTATTTTTCCTTATCTACATGCATGGTCTCATCAAAGGTAGCTTGCTCCTCATTATTGAGTATGTTGCTACAACATATCTCCAGCAAACTCTCTTTAATTAAGGCTTCTTTAGTGTCTACAAGCTGGTATTCTTCATAGTCATCCACATACTTGAGAGTGCTGAAGATGTTGAATGTGATCTTTTGGTCATTCATCTTCATGGTGAATTCACCTTTTTCACAGTCAATCACAATACTCAATAATGATGGGAGCATTCTCATCAGCTTCACAATTAAGAATTATAAAGTTCGTTGGGAAGATGAACTTATCTACCTTAACTAGCACATCTTTAATTCTGCCTTTGGATCAAATTTGGGATTGATCAGCTAATTGAAGAATCACCGATGTAGGCCTTTTTTTCCCATCCTTAACCTTTTAAACACAAATTTTGGCATCAAATTTACACTTGCACTGAGATTACATAAGGCACAGCTAGAATAGTTATGATCTATGAAGCATTGATTGGTGAAGCTACCAGGGTCCTTCATCTTAGGTGGCAATTCACTCAGCACAGCCACGTGCTCGCCCCTAGTAGTAACAGTTTCAACTTTACACACCTTCCTCTTCTTTGTCACGATCACCTTTAGAAACTTTGCAAATATAGGCATCTAATCAATGGACTCTAAAAGTGGGACATTGATGTGCAATTATTTGAGCATCTTCATGAATTTCTGGTACTATATATATTGTTTTTGAGCTTTCAATCGCTGAGGGAATGGAGGTGGTGGTCTAGGCTCGTCATGTGGCTTACTAGATACAGGGGCATTGATGCATTCTTGTTTCTGCTTACGTTCACTATGCTTTCATCTTATTTTGCAAACATGAAAGAAAAGGGAGTTTTTCATAACTTTCCTTATATATATATTAATAAAATGATTATGTTATTTATACTTAAGCATGAATATCGTTGTTTGGTCATTCATGAAACTTATATTAGAGATATGTTTGTTTTCATGCATTTTGCATTATATTACATCTCATTTATATTCCATATTAAGTAGTATTCATGCATGTTTTAACTATTATTAAGCCACATCTTTTCCTTTGATGTTCGTATGCATTCTAGTCCTTATATTATGTTTAACATGCATTTCAATCCTTATATTTATTATAAAACAACATTTAGATTACTTATGTATTTCAGTCCTTATATTTTATATCAGTTAGCTTACATATGCATTTCAGTCCCTATACTTATTTTCCGATAAGTTTGATTACTATACTTATGTTATTTTGTTGTTTTCTTTGTAGGACACATTAAAAACATGACAAGGGATTAAAGGGCAGCTTGTCATCAGCTCATTCAAATCACAACTAGCTCAAATCAGCATGGAAATGACTCAAGGCAAGGATAGCTCCAATTTAGCTCCTATTAACTCCAATAACTCGAGACAAGCTCAAGGAAATTAAAGGAGGAGTTCACCTAGCTAAAGCCAGCTCATAATAGCTCAAATCACCTGCAAGGATTAGCTAGCTCTAGCTAGCTTAGCTCAAGTCATCTCATGCCCAGCTCGAGGAGATCAACTCAGCTCAAGCTATCACTCTTAGCTCCACTACCTAGCTAGCTAAGCATGAAGGGACACCTAGGCAACCATGGTGCCTCTCCACAAATTGGCACCATCATGAAGCATCACCAGCCCTTGAAGAGATAGCCAAAACATCACCACAACCCTTCACACCTTGCTGAACCATCACCAGCACCCTACATAGCTATTCGGCCATCTTTTCCCATTATAATATGCCTATTCGACCACCCCCTAGAAATCTATAAATAGGAAATCAAATTCACTTTGTAAGACACACAATTTTCATATATAAAATTTCTATCTTTGTGAGATTTTCTCTCAAACTTGTTCATTTTAGAACTTCTTGACTTATCAAGCCTTTCTAAGGTTTGTGGCGTCTCTTATCATCCATCTTTGATACTTCAGATTGTTGGTTATCCTTAACATTCGGTTTAAGTCCCTTTACCACCCTCAAAGCCTTCTTTAAGATTGGGTTTATGCTTTCATAGCACATGTTCATCTTTTTAATCTTTTGACACTCCCTATGATCAAAACTAATTTTGCTAACCCAACCTGAGCATCATTGTGTTCTTCTTCTTTTCAGGTTAACAAAGAGAAAAGAAAACTTGGGAAGGATGCACGCCAGATTTTGGCCACCCCAACAGCAAGAGAATGTCGAAAAACGAAGCCTTTCGATTTGAGGACAAATCACTTTAAAGAAGAGGGGGATGATGTATTCATGTTTATGCTCACATTCACTATGCTTTCATCTTGTTTTACAAGCATGAAAGAAGAGGGATTTTTTTGCTAACTTTCCTTATATATATTACTTATATGATTATGTTATTTATACTTAAGCATGCATATCGTTGTTTAGTCATTCATGAAACCTATATTAGATATATGTTTGTTTCCATGCATTTTGCATTATATTTCATCTCATTTATATTGCATATTAAGTAGTATTCATGTATGTTTTAACTATTATTAAACCACATCTTTTCCTTTGATGTCCGTATGCATTCTAGTCCTTATATCATGTTTAACAAGCATTTCAATCCTTATATTTATTTTAAAACAACATTTAGATTACTTATGTATTTTAGTCCTTATATTTTATATCATTTAGCTTACATATGCATTTCAGTCCCTATACTTATTTTTTGATTAGTATGATTACTATACTTATGTTATTTTGGTGTTTTCTTTGTAGGACACATTAAACACATGACAAGGGATTAAAGGACAGCTTGGCATTAGCTCATTCAGCTCACAACTAGATCAAATCAGCTTGGAAATGACTCAAGGCAAGGATAGCTCCAATTCAGCTCTTAACAACTCCAATAGCTTGAGACAAGCTCAATGACACTAAAGGAGAAGTTCACCTAGCTAAAGGCAGCTCGGAATAGCTCAAATCACCTACAAGGATTAGCTAGCTTGTTGAGCTAGCTAGCTTAGCTCAAGTCAGCTCATGCCCAGCTCGAGAAGCTCAACTCAGCTCAAGCTATCATTCCTACCTCCACTAATTAGCTAGCTAGCTTCACTACCTAGCAACCTAAGCATGAAGGGTCACCTAGGTTACCATTCAGACATGGAGGGAAACCATGGTGCCTCTCCACACTTTGGCGCCATCATGAAGCATCACCAGCCCTTGAAGAGATAGCCAAAACATCACCACAACCCTTCACACCTTGCCGAACCATCACCAGCACCCTACATGGCTATTCAGCCATCTTTTCCCCTTGTAATGTGCCTATTCAGCCAACCCCCTAGAAATCTATAAATAGGACATCAAATACACTTTGTAAGACACACAACTTTCATATATAAAATTTCTATCTTTGTGAGATTTTCTCTCAAACTTGTTATTTTTAGAACTTTTTGACTTATCAAGCCTTTCTAAGGTTTAAGGCGTCTCCTATCATCCATCTTTGATACTTCAGCTTGTTGGTTATCCTTAACATTCGGTCTAAGTCCCTTTACCACCCTCAAAGCCTTCTTTAAGATCGGGTTTATGCTTTCATAGCATAGGTTCATCTTTTGAATCTGTGAATACTATCACTTCCATTTTCATTCCCTTTTCTTCTATTTCCTTAACCATTTCCATTCACCATCCGATCAGCCCCATCACTTCACCATTTCATCCCTTTTATCCTTTCATTCGTACCCCTCACTACCATACTTCCACACTCTTATATTATCCTTTTATTCTTCACTCAATTTCTTCAAGAAAGCATTCGGAGGACAAGGCTTGCTTGTATTCATGATCGGGACAATCAAAGCTTCTCTCAACAGCTACAATTGGAGAGTTGGAGCGCATCATGTGGTATCAGAGCATAAGGAAGAATCAAGTAAGCCTACATTTTTTTTATTTCAATTTCTGATCAAAAAAGAGAGAGAATTCTTTCTTTTTTGAAATTCTACAAAAAAATCAGAATTCTTTCTTCATTTCTTAAGGAATTCAAATAGTACAAAAAATGAAAATCAAAAAAAGAAACAAAAGGTGCTGAAGCAGAGAAAAACAAACAAAGCAACCGACTCGAGAAGTTCCTCAAGTTTGATTGTTCACAATCGGTTTGTAAGTGAGTTTTGTTGGAAACGAATCTGTTTTCTTATTTCTTTTCTTCTTTTTCTTTATTTCATTTTAGTCCCTTAACTTTTTATTACTTTCTTTAAACCTTTATTTCTTTTCCATTCCCTACCCTAACCTTCTTTTGCAGTCCAAACGCCATAAATTCAAAAAAAATTTGACATGTTTAAGTTAGTTCTTTTAAGAACTTGTGTCGAGAGATCGAGCGGTAAAAGGTAAGAGAGTTGTGAGCACAAAAGGGGAAGTAAAAGCCTAAATTCCCAGAGTGAAACATGAGTGATCTGAGTGACATCTTTTCTTCCTTGGAGTAACCGTGAGAATTTTCGTGTGTGTTGGTGAGGTCTAATTTTTCTTTATTCTTTTGTTTTCTTTAACCATGTCACAACATTCAGGAGATGGCCATAGAGGAGAACGACTAGCCCCTAATCTCCAAACTCAAGCGTTGATCCAAGAAATGCAACGATTGTTGCGTGCTGAACTTGAACCGATTCATGAACGAATGGATCATTTAGAAGGATCCCAACGAGACAATAGGAGCAAACGAGGCAATGAGAGGCAGAACCGGCAAAGGCAACAAGTACAACATGAAATTGTGGATGAGAGTGAAAATGAAGACGCAGTGTCTGTTCGAAGTGTTGCAAGGAATCATGCCCAGATAGATGACAACCTTGGGAGCATTCGAGTCAGTATACCTCTTTTTCAAGGGAAGACTGATCCAGAAGCCTACATAGAGTGGGAAAGAAAAGTTGAACACATTTTCGAGTTTTATAACTATTCAGAACAAAAAGAGGTTCGTTTGGCAGCCATGGAATTTATGGACTATACTCTCGTTTGGTGGGATCAATTAACAAGTAGAAGCAGACACAATGGTGAAAGACTGATCAACACTTGGCTTGAAATGAAAGGTATCATGAGAAGAAGATTTATACCTGCTCATTATCACTGTAATTTGTTTCACAAATTGTAGAATCTTAAGCAAGGCAATAGGAGCGTAGAAGATTACTACAAAGAAATGGAGATTGCAATGATCTAAGCCAATGTAGACGAGGACCGAGAAGCAATAATGGCCAGATTCTTGTCAGGACTTAACCGAGAAATTGAAGATGTAGTGGAGTTGCAACACTACATTGAAATTGATGAAATGGTGCACATGGCCATGAAGGTTGAAAGGCAGCAACATAGGAGGACCATGACCAAAAGCAACAACAATGTTGCCCATAAATGGAGTCAAAGCAACACTCGGAGGGCCACACCTTTTTAAATCAAGGAACAAGCCGAATCCTTTAAGACAAAGCCGACAATGATGGAAAATGTTTGAGGCAAGCAAGAGGAAGCCCCGACTCGTTCAAGAGAGATTAAATGCTTCAAGTGCTTAAGGCATGGCCATATTGCTAACCAATGCCCAAATCAGAATACAATGCTGCTCATGGACAATGGAGAAGTCACTTTCGACCAAGAAGAGGAAATCAAAGAAGAACCGAAGCAAGAAAAGAAATTGAACTGGCCGTTGATGGAGAACTTCTAATGGTTAAAAGGATTCTTAGTGCACAAATGGCGGAAGAAGAACAACAACGAGAAAACATATTTCACACTTGGTGCCATGTGAACAATAAGGTGTGTTTTATGATCATTGATGACGGTAGTTGCACGAATTTGGCAAGCACACTCATGGTGGACAAGTTGGGTTTGAAGACCCTAAAGCACCTCGCAAGATACAAACTTCAATGGTTGAATGATTCCAGACAATTGAAAGTCACCAAACAGGTTCTAATTCCTTTCTCTATCGGTAATTATAAAGATGAAGTTATGTGTGACGTTGTACCTATGCATGCCAGCCATATTCTACTTGGGAGACCATGGAAATATGATAAAAGGTCAATTCACGGTTGCTACACTAATCGTTATTCCTTTAAGCACGAGGGAAAGAAGATCATCCTTACACCCTTAACACCAAAGCAAGTGCAATATGACCAGAATTTGATGAAAAAAAGCGTTGAAGTTTGGAAGGAAGAACGAGCCAAGGCAAAACATAAGGAGAAAGAAACAAAGGAAGAAAACGCTTCCACCAGCATTGAAATGATTAGGGAGTGCCTTTTGATACACCCTATGATCAAAACTAATCTTGCTAACCCAACCCTAGCATCTTTGTGTTCTTCTTCTTCTCAGGTTAACAAAGAGAAAAGCAAACTTGGGAATGATGCACACCAGATTTTGGCCACCCCAACAACAAGAGAATGTCCAAAAATGAAGCCTTTCGATTTGAGGACAAATCACCTTAAAGAAGAGGGGGATGATGTATTCATGTTTCTGCTTACATTCACTATGCTTTCATCTTGTTTTACAAGCATGAAAGAAGAGGGATTTTTTGCTAACTTTCCTTATATATATATATATATTAATTATATGATTATGTTATTTATACTTAAGCATGCATATCGTTGTTTAGTCATTCATGAAACTTAGATTAGAGATATGTTTGTTTCCATGCATTTTGCATTATATTTCATCTCATTTATATTGCATATTAAGTAGTATTAATGCATGTTTTAACTATTATTAAACCACATCTTTTCCTTTGATGTCTGTATGCATTCTAGTCCTTATATTATGTTTAACATGCATTTCAATCCTTATATTTATTTTAAAACAACATTTAGATTAATTATGTATTTTTGTCCTTATATTTTATATCATTTAGCTTACATATGCATTTCAGTCCCTATACTTATTTTCCGATTAGTATGATTACTATACTTATGTTATTTTGGTGTTTTCTTTGTAGGACACATTAAACACATGACAAGGGATTAAAGGACAGCTTGGTATTAGCTCATTTAGCTTACAACTAGCTCAAATCAGCTTGGAAATGACTCAAGGCAATGATAGCTCCAATTCAGCTCTTAACAACTTCAATAGCTTGAGACAAGCTCAAGGACACTAAAGGAGAAGTTCACCTAGCTAAAGGCAGCTCAGAATAGCTCAAATCACCTGCAAGGATTAGCTAGCTCGTTGAGCTAGCTAGCTTAGCTCAAGTCATCTCATGCCCAGCTCAACTCAACTCAAGCTATCACTCTTAGCTCCACTAATTAGCTAGCTAGCTTCACTACCTAGCTAGCTAAGCATGAAGGGTCACCTAGGTAACCATTCAGCCATGGAGGGAAACCATGGTGCCTCCCCACACTTTGGCGCCATCATGAAGCATCACCAGCCTTTGAAGAGATAGCCAAAACATCACCATAACCCTTCACACCTTGCCAAACCATCACCACCACCCTACATGGCTATTCGGCCATCTTTTCCCCTTGTAATGTTCCTATTCGAACAACCCCCTAGAAATCTATAAATAGGACATCAAATTCACTTTGTAGGACACACAACTTTCATATATAAAATTTCTATCTTTGTGAGATTTTCTCTCAAACTTGTTCTTTTTAGAACTTCTTGACTTATCAAGCCTTTCTAAGGTTTGTGGCATCTCCTATCATCCATCTTTGATACTTCAGATTGTTGGTTATCCTTAACCTTCGGTCTAAGTCCCTTTACCACCCTCAAAGCCTTCTTTAAGATCGGGTTTATACTTTCATAGCATAGGTTCATCTTTTGAATCTTTGAATACTATCACTTCCATTTTCATTCCCTTTTCATCTATTTCCTTAACCATTTTCGTTCACCAGCTGAGCAACCCTATCACTTCACCATTTCATCCCTTTTATCCTTTCATTCATACCCCTCACTACCATACTTCCGCACTCTTATATTTTCCTTTTATTCTTCAATGAATTTCTTCAAGAAAGCATTCGGAGGACAAGGCTTGCTTGTATTCATGATCGAGACAATCAAAGCTTCTCTCAACAACTACAATTGGAGAGTTGGAGCTCATCAAGCATCCTTAGCTTTGTCTTCCTTGCCGTTAATAGCAAAGTCACTCACTGTATTGGACACGTGAGTTGATTCCTTTAGTGTAGGAGCATCAATGGATGGCTTGCTTCGAGTTGAATCTTCTGGAGAGTCTCCCCCAAACTTGGCTTCTTTCCTCAGTTGCGTGCCACTACAAAAAGTGATGGCATTACAATGCTCTGCATTAAATGCTTTAGTGACTTTAGTATCACTAGGTAATTCGTGAGGTGGTCTCGCCTTTAACATCTGGGTAATTTGCCCAACTTGAGTCTCCAAGGACCTTATCGAGGTGGTGTTATTTTGCATGATCGATTGTTGGTTTTGCAGCATGGAACCCTAGATCATGAGCATTCCACTATGATTCTCTAGGTGGGCTGCTTGATCTTGCAAAATGACATGGGTAGTTTCTATAAAATTTTGATAAGAACTATCAATAGAATTAGAATTGGAGTTATAATCTCCCTGATTCTACCTCTGAGTCTTTTGTTGGAATCCAAGAGGTTCGTTTGATGCAATCTGTTGCACTAATGAATTATCTTTGTTGCTTCCACCCTGGGTTGTAGGTGTTGAAATAAGGATTGTTGTTGCGGTTGGTGCTCCTTACATAGCATCTCAATTTTTGTTGTTGGGGGAATTCACTCGATTGATGTTCCCTGGTAAGTGTTCAAAAGTACTATTTTTCTTACCCTTTTTACTCATATTATTGTTAGACTTAGGCTCATATTAGTTGCATAATTAGCCATTCATGCATAATCGCATCATTAACATTGGAAAAATTATTTGTGATGAGATTTTTGTATGTAGCTCAAAAGATAAGGGTTCTCTTTTCTTCCCTTGCTTAATTTCTAATCTTTGCAAGGAGATGCATGTCCCAAGTGAGTCCACCGATGAAAAGGCCCTACCAAAGTCCGGTTGGAATCAAGCACAAATCTGAAAGCTAATGGGAGAGGCATCGGGAAAATCTTCAAGGCTTCAAATTGCCGCGGCAACTCGTGCCACCCCGGCAATCCCTAATGCCCAAGCACCTAACGCCCGGGCAACTCGGCCATCAACCCCGGGACACTTTGAAGCACTTTTGCAACCATTGGTGAGCCACCTAAGGCAAATTGAAGACCGGAAAATAATGTTCATGAGGTACATGAAGGAGCACAACAATGCCATCACCCAAGTCATCCTAGAAAAGTACCCGGACAATCGCGTGCCGTTCCCAATCTTTCCTGCCAAGATCCTTGCCCCGGCAACCAATGAAGTAGTCGCCACGGCAACCGTAACAGATGATGCCGCGACAACCTACATCATGCCTGCAAAAGTTGATGCCACGGCAACCAACCCTGAAGACGCCACGGCAACAAAAGCTAAAGATATCCTGGCAACCACTGCAAAAGCCAAAGGTAAAGCACCTATGCCTGAATCAACTCCTACAAAATCATTGTCTGATTTTTCAGATTTGGACGAGTCCTCCATTGCACCAACAAAGATCGCACCAATTGAATCCTCCAAGCGAAAAGCCAATGACATTGATAAAGAGGATGATGAGGACAACCCCGTACGAGGATCGATTCCACCACCGGCAACAAGAAAACAACCATCGCGTTCGAGCAAGAGAATCAAGACACCGACCAAAAGGAAACTAATCATCCATGATGACGAACTCTCGAAGTAAGTCCTCGTTTGCATTTTATTTTTCGTTATTTTTATTTTTCTTTAATGCATGCATTGATGACAATGCCTCACTCGAGTTTGGGGGGATTGTTATTAGTAGTTACCATGTTTAGTTACATTCATCTTAAGTATTACATTTAGGATACATAAATTACTTGCCATGCCTTTAGTTGGAACAAGAATTGCCTAGATTTGATGAATATCTGATGATGACTTTGCCAATGCATTTAATTTATAGAATTTTTATTCTAGGATAACCATGGAAAAACTTTGAATTTTACTATGATGCTAAATTGGATGAAACGCTATTGTGGTTTGATTGATTTAAGGAATTCTAGTGAACTTAGGTTGATAAATAAACAAATTGGGGGATTAGAATAAAAATTGGATGAATGCTAGAGGTGCCCGAAATTGGCTCTAGCATGTGCTAAAAAAATTGATCACTAGAGGTGCCCGAAACTGGCTCTAGTATGTGCTAAAATAATTGATCACTAGAGGTGCCCGAAACCGGCTCTAGTTGAATAAAACTAAAAACAAAACACTAGAGGTGCCCAAAACTGGCTCTAGTTAAAACATGTTAAAAAGAACCCAATGAAGTAATTTGAAAACCTCTTGTTTGCATAGAATCCGAAAAATCAACTTGCACACAACTCCGCACACACTCACAAGCATTATAGTTTGATTCCGAGTAACTCCTAATTTTTTCGAAAAATGAAAAGCCAATCATACTTTGTGCCCCGGTTCTGAGAATTGAAATCAAGTTCAAAGCTAAGTTTGTGAAAATTGAAGTCTTGGCAGGTAATTATTAGTTTACATTGCTTGAGGACAAGCAATAGTTCGAGTTTAGGGGTGTGATAAGTATTCAAAAGTACTATTTTTCTTACCCTTTTTACTCATATTATTGTTAGACTTAGGCTCATATTAGTTGCATAATTAGCCATTCATGCATTAATCCATGTTTCCTTCCATCGTTGAGCTTGATTACATAACTTGGTAGTTTTTGTGGGAAAAGATACTGCTTTGGTGTGTTTTGTGTGTATATGCAGGATCACTTGCCAAAGCAAAGCTAGAGCTAGTTGCCAGGGCAATACATGAAGGAGATGCCGAGCTAGTTGCCAGGGCAATGCATGAAGGAGACGCCGAGCCAGTTGCCAGGGCAATTGTCGACAAAGAATAAGGTGATATGGTAGTCAAAATTGATGACTAGACAAGCCCAAGATAACGTGGAGCAAAGCTAAATCCCAAAGGAATTTGATTTCCATGAAGAGATTAAAGAAGAATTAAATTCCAAGAAGATAGGAGAAGTTCTAGTAGGAATATAATTATAATAAAGAATTATATTCTTTAAAGATAATTTAATTCCAACTTAACTTCCTCCTCAAAGAAGGACTTTGACCTAGCCCTATAAATTAGAGGCCATATCGTCAACTTGAGAGGAAGAGAGCAAGATGAGAGAATTTTCGACAAGCATCTAGGGCAAGGAGATTTCGACAAGCTTCATTCTTCATCTTTTTCTTTCTTGTTCAATTAGGTTCATGCTAGGGAATATTTATCTTGTGTTTCTTTGGAACCTAGACATGAACTAAATCTATTTGGCTATGGTTATTGTGTTTTGTGGTTGTGAGAAACTATTGGATTTTGTTTAGGTAATAAGAGTTTGCACTTTTCTATTCAAGGTTTATTCATTCTTGGTTCTTATTCTTGTTTGCGAGTGAATTGGGAGAGGATCTCGTAACTTCATCTATTTATCTAATATCGGGAGAGTTAGATTCAAGAAACGAATGAATATGATCTTTATTCAATCTTTTGATGGTGAAGATTAATTCGGCTTAGGAATAAGTCAATGATTTCAACGGCTAAGAGGAGCGCAAGATTGGTTGTTGTTCACCCTTGATTCACGCATGGATGTATTATCAAGGCATGCACAAGTAGCTAGAGTTTCGACTTAGGGATAAGAAAAAACCATTGAAGAACGCTCTACCGAACCTTGAAGGTTGCTGCCCAGACGCCCAAGTAGTTGCCCAACTAGTCGGCCAGGCAACCCCGTTGTGCAAGTTGCCACGGCAACTGAGTTGCCCGTGCACTCTTTTACCAAGACGATCCAATCGGCTATCACACCTCAACTCACGATAACCTGGCCTATCTCTCTTATTTGATCTCATCTATTCTTTTACTTTATTGCTTTCTAGATTAGTTATTAGTTAAAACTCCTATAATCCTTTATTTGTGTTTTTACTTTTTTTCAGTGCAAGAGACTAGATTCTTGAAGTGGCACCAATCCCTGTGGAGACGATATCTTTTATACTATAACTTGCAACATGTATACTTGCACAATTGCGTAGCACTTATTACGCGCAACAAGTTTTTGGCGCCATTACCGGGGATTGGCAATAGCGACTTTGTTTTTATTTTCTTGTACTTTCTTTTTACTTTTCTTGTTTATGATTCAAAGGGCTAACAAACTTTGGTTTTGCATTGGTATATGACCAGGGCGAGACCGATTACACCAGAATATCCCTTTGATCCAAAAATCGAACGAACCTTACAAAGACTTAGACGAAGGATAAGAGTAGCAATGGCTAATCAAGACGGCAATATGAATCAAGATGTTCCATCAGGATGAGGAGTGATTCTTGCACGAAACAGAACTATTCGAGACTATCTTGAAGAAGATCTTGATGGACTTAACCCAGGAGTTGTCGCACCTGAAATTGAAGCCGACCACTTTGAGTTGAAACCAGTAATGTTTAATATGATCAACACAATTGGTCAATTTGGCGGCTCAGCAACTGAAGATGCACAACAACATCTTAAATCTTTCCTCATGATTTGCAACTCATTCAAAATACACGGAGTCACCCCCGATGTTTTACGATTAAGATTATTCCCCTATTCACTGAGGGATAGGGCGAAAACATGGTTGAATAGCATTCTTGCCGGATCAATAGGATCTTGGACCGATCTTTGTCGTGATTTTCTTGCTAGGTTTAATCCTACAAATTTGACTGATAAGCTTCGTAATGACATTACTTCTTTTCGGCAGGCAGATGATGAATCCATGTACGAGGCTTGGGAGCGATATAGAGAACTTCTACACAAATGCCCCTACACGGATTCCCGGTGTGGACTCAAGTAACAATGTTTTACAACACCGTGAATACACCAACAAGGATGATGCTAGATGCCTCGGCAAACGGCATACTTCTAGATAAGTCGCCGGAGGAAGCAATGAAAATTCTAAACAGGCTGGCCAAGAATGATTATCAATTCCCCTCTACTAGAAGAGGAGGAGTTAGACGCCAAGCCACAATACATGAACTAGGATCATCAGATTCAATTTCGGCACAATTGGCCACTTTAACCAAGATGGTCCAGAACATGCAAAGACCAAACAACACACATGAGGTCAAGGTAATGGATTCTTTTTGTGAGTTATGTGGTGATAACCATGATTCTTCTGAATGTATGTAGAATCCGGAATCCAGCTTCTATGTGGGGAATTACAATCAGAACAACAATGTGATGTCCAATACATACAATCTAGCTTGGAAGAAGCACCCGAATTTTTCATGGAGTAATCCCAACAATGCTCTAAACCAGAACAATCAAAATGTACAAGCATCGGGATTCTAGCAGAATATGCCACAGCAACAGTTGCCGTAGCAACAACCGACAACATCTAGTTCTTTGGAAAATTCTCTAAATGCTTTTATGATGAAAACTGAATCTTATATGGCTGAGAATAGTAACTTCATAAAAAGAACTGATGCTTTTATTAACAGGACCGAGATGAGATTGCAAAACCAAGAGGCGGAAATCAAATCATTGGAAAATCAAGTCGGACAGTTTGCTCAAAATCTGAATACTAGACCGCAAGGAGGTTTACCTAGTAATACTGAAGTCACAAGAGGAACTGCCCATGAGCAATGTAAGGCAATCACCACTAGAAGTGGCCAACAACTTAGAGAGGCTCAAGCCCGCTCATCAAACGAAACTCCACAAAAAAATCAAGACGAACCTAGCGGCAAAGCCTCAGATGCTGAACCAGGAATTGCCGCGGCAACTGACAATAAGCATGCCTCGGCAACCGACAATAAGGATGCCTCGGCAACTTGCGATAAGCATGCCTCGGCAACCCCAATTGATAATGCCTCGACAACTCTAGTTGTCCCGCCAATGCCATCAATCAGGTTCCAAACCAATGAAAGGATCGAAGATATCCGACTTCCACCACCATTCCCACAAAGGTTTAAGCGACAAAAGCAAGAATATCAATTCAAGAAGTTCCTTGATATCCTAAAGCAAGTCCACATCAACTTGCCATTGGTGGAAGCAATTGAACAAATGCCAAACTATGCCAAGTTTCTTAAAGACATTGTGTCCAAGAGAACAAGGCTAGGAGAGTTTGAAACAGTTGCCGCAACAGAGGGATGCATGGCAATGTTGCACAATCGTATGCCACCCAAGTTGAAGGATCCTGGAAGTTTCACAATACCTTGTTCCATTGGAAACCACTATGTCGGGAAAGCATTATGCGAGCTTGGGGCTAGCATAAACTTGATGCCTAAATCGATTTTCCAGAAACTAGGAATCGGGAAGGCAAGACCTTCAACAATTATGCTACAGCTAGCCAACCGATCCTATGTGCATCCAGAGGGAAAAATCGAGGACATACTGGTAAAAGTTGATAAATTTATTTTTCCCCCTGACTTTATTGTTTTGGATTGTGAAGTAGATGAGCATGCACCTATCATTCTCGGGAGACCATTCCTAGCAACAGGGAGAACCTTGATCGATGTTGAAAAGGGAGAACTCACAATGAGGGTGAATGACCAGCAAGTTAAACTAAATGTGTTCAAAACACTCAAGCATGCCGATGATCCATAAGAATGCCAACTTCTTCATGCCACGGCAGAGTTTAACTTCGACGAGGAATTTAGTTGCCTCGGCAACTACATTGCCGATCAAGAGGAACCTGAGGAGTATGAAGAACCGGTCAATGAGGAACAACAAGAAGAGGCAAATTGGCTAGTCAATCGACTAGGTACATACTTTGAACCACTAGATTACTCAGGTAAGGAAGGTAAGCTCGAAAAGCCCTCTATTAAACAACCACCGATTCTTGAGTTGAAACAGTTGCCAGAGTAACTAAAATATGCATACTTAGGAACCGATAATACATTGCCTGTAATTATTTCTTCTAAGTTATAGCCTGAGCAGGAAAAGAAACTAATCAAAATGTTGAAGCTACACAAAAAGGCAATAGGGTGAACAATTGCCGACTTGAAGGGAATTAGCCCGGCAGTGTGCATGCACAAGATTTTGTTGGAAGATGATCACAAACCTTCAATTGAGGCCCAGAGGAGACTGAATCATGCCATGAAAGGGGTTGTAATGAAAGAAATCATCAAGTGGCTTGACGCCGGCATTATATACCCTATCTCTGATAGTACATGGGTAAGTCTGGTACAATGTGTACCGAAAAAGGGAGGTATAACGGTGGTAAGTAATGAAAATAATGAACTTATTCCAACCAGGACTGTGACCGGTTGGAGGGTTTGTATGGATTATCGAAAGCTAAACAAAGCCACTAGGAAAGATCACTTCCAATTACCCTTTATTGATCAAATGCTTGACCGTCTTGCAGGTAAACCCTTTTATTGTTTTCTTGATGGTTATTCAGGTTACAATCAAATTGCCATAGCACCAGAAGATCAAGAAAAGACAACCTTCACATGCCCATACGGTACTTATGCTTTCCGAAGGATGCCGTTCGGATTGTGTAACGCCCCAACGACCTTCCAAAGATGCATGATGGCACTCTTTTCAGACATGGTCGAAGACTTTCTTGAGATCTTCATGGATGATTTTTCTATTTTTGGTAATGACTTCGACAGCTGTCTCAGCAATTTAGAGAGGGTGTTGGCAAGATGTGAAGAAACTGATTTAGTCCTCAATTGGGAGAAGTGTCATTTTATGGTAGATGAAGGAATAGTGCTCGGACACAAGATTTCATCCAAGGGAATTGAAGTAGACAAAGCCAAGGTGGACGTGATCGAGAGATTACCCCCACCAAGTTCGGTTAAAGGAATTCAAAGCTTTCTTGGACATGCAGGTTTTTACAGGAGGTTCATTCATAATTTTTCTAAAATCACTAAACCCTTGTACAATTTGCTTGAACAGGATAAAGTCCTCGATTTTGATGATTCTTGCACCCAAGCATTCGAAACCCTAAAGGAAAAGCTTGCCTCGGCACCCATTGTCGTTCCACCAAATTGGACGCTACCTTTTGAGCTCATGTGTGATGCAAGTGATTTCGCGGTAGGAGCAGTCCTAGGCCAACGCACAGGTAAGACCTTCCATGTGATATACTACGCTAGTAAAACTCTTAATAGTGCTCAAGTGAATTACACAACAAAGGTAATTGTTCATACGGACCATTCGGAAATCAAATATCTTTTTGCTAAAAAGGATGCCAAACCTCGTTTGATTCGTTGGATATTACTTTTACAAGAATTTGATATTGAAATTAAGGACAGAAAAGGAACAGAAAATCAAGTGGCCGATCACTTATCACGTTTAGAACGCAATAGGGAGGAGGACGCGGATCTAGAGATATGCGATGCATTCCCGGATGAACAACATTTAGTTGCCTTTTCAACCATGGACGCGCATGCCTCGGCAACCCTTGATGCCTCGGTAACCATGGACGCGCATGCCTCGGCAACCCTCGACGCCTCGACAACCATGGACGCGCACGCATCGGCAATTTTGGGAGCAGTCGCCACGGCAGCACATGCCTCGGCAATACCCTGGTACGCAGATTTAGTTAATTTCCTTGTTTGTGGTATTTTACCTTATGGCCTTTCTCACCAAGGGAAGAAGCGGTTCCTCCATGATGCTAAGCGTTACTTTGGGGACGAGCCTCTTTTGTTTAAACAATATGCAGATCAGGTTATATGCCGATGTGTCCCTGAAGAAGAGCAACAGAATGTACTCCGGCAATGCCATTCTTCACCCTATGGAGGACATTTTTGAGGAACTCGTACTGCGGCCAAAGTTTTGCAATCCGGTTTGTATTGGACAACATTGTACAAAGATGCCCAAGACTTTTACAAGCAATGTGATCATTGCCAGAGGACGGGCAATATCTCTAGACGACATGAGATGCCGCTCCAGAACATCATCGAGGTAGAATTGTTCGATGTATGGGGGATCGATTTTATGGGACCTTTCCCATCTTCATTCGGCAACCTCTACATTCTACTTGCCGTCGAATACGTGTCTAAATGGGTTGAGGCAGCTGCAGTTCCCAACAACGATTCCAAGACCGTGCAACGATTCTTGCAGAAAAACATATTTACACGGTTTGGGATGCCGAGAGCAATTATTAGTGACGAAGGCAAGCACTTTGACAACAGACTTATTGCCAAGATGTTGCAACGCTTCGGCGTATCACACAAGATTGCCATGGCATATCACCCACAAACCAACGGGCAAGCAGAAATTTCCAACCGAGAATTGAAGCGTATACTCGAGAAAGTTCTAAATCCCTCTAGGAAGGATTGGTCATTAAGACTAGATGATGCACTTTGGGCATATCGCACTGCATTCAAAACACCCTTAGGTATGCCCCCCTTCCAACTTGTCTATGGCAAAACATGCCATCTACCGGTGGAAATCGAACACAAGGCATACTGGGCAATCAAGACCGTGAATATGGATTGGGAAAGTGTCGGACAAAAGTGTTTGTTGGACCTCAATAAGATAGAAGAATTCCGTGCACTCGCCTATAACAATGCACGAATCTACAAGGAGAAAACAAAGCAATGGCATGACAAGAAACTATTGTCGCGGCAATTCATGCCAGGGCAACTAGTTCTCTTATTCGATTCTCGGCTAAAACTTTTCCCAAGAAAGCTGAAATCAAGGTGGTCGGGACCATTCGAAGTTGTCAAACCATTCTCCCATGGTGCCGTGATAATCAAGTCCATCACCGACAAACATGAATTCAAAGTTAATGGACAAAGATTGAAACACTACAATGGTGCCCATGTGGAACGTAACAAAGAAGTTGTCAACTTAGGAGATGCATGAACATGCTCTCCCTTTGATATTTTATTTTTATTTTTATTTATTTATTTTTATTATTTTCGATTAATTTTTTATTTTATTTTTTTAGTTTTTTTTTCGAACTATTTTTTTATTTTTTATTATTTCCGATTATTATTATATTTTTTAGGATAGATTTTTTTTCTTTTTAAGTTTAAGAATCCCTTTACACATCTTTATTTATTTTCTTTTATTAGTCTATCTTTAATTTTAATCCTTATTTGATTTGTCTTTGAATTGTAGGAAAAGAGTTCAAGATAAAGAGGAATTTTGATCCAAGAAGGAAAACATCTTCAACAAGGAAATTAATTGGCTGAATCTAAGGCTTATATAAAGCCTCCAACTTACCCTAATTAAACCCCCTTGCCGTCACCCTTCCCCTAAACCAAAACCCTCTTTTTTGTCTTCCCCTAATCCCACCCACCATATTTACCACCTATCTTTTCTATAAAACCCATCACCCTTAACCTATTCCTACTTTTTATCTTGCAACTCTTTAGTTTCTTTTATTTTATTTTATTTGTTTTTACAAAACTCACAACCAAGAACATCCATGGCATCCAAAATTAAATTTTTGGTTCATCCAAGTTCCTCCAAAGAACCAAGATACAAGAAGTTTGCTACACCGGTGGTTCAAGAAAGATTTCACTCCAAGTTTGAAAGCCGGAAGATTTATGAAGAACAAGGATTTGAATACTCCAACTCTCATCAAGATTTCAGCCTTGAACCATTCATCTTTGAGAGGATTGCACATCAAAAGTGGCAAATCTTTTGCCATCAACCGGAACCGGGCAACATCTCATGGGTAAGAGAATTCTATGCTCACTCACCTAACCCAGATAATCCTTATGTTTTTGTTCGTGACAAGGCCATACTCATAAGCCCCGAAAACGTCAACACCTTTTACGGGCTTTACATTGAAAAGGACGAGCATCAAGCCTTCGTTGATCAAATCACGCCCAAGAAACTCGACAAGGTGCTTCAAGAACTCACTCAACCGGGAACTCATTGGAACGACGGTAAATACAAGGGCACGGTAAATCACCTTCAGCTTAAACCCGAGGCAATACTATGGAATAAGTTTGTTAAAACTTCTTTAATGCCCACCACACACAATACTACCGTTGATATACCACGTCTTTTGCTCATACATTCTATTTTGCATAATCGCATCATTAACATTGGAAAAATTATTTGTGATGAGATTTTTGTATGTAGCTCAAAAGATAAGGGTTCTCTTTTCTTCCCTTGCTTAATTTCTAATCTTTGCAAGGAGATGCATGTCCCAAGTGAGTCCACCGATGAAAAGGCCCTACCAAAGTCCGGTTGGAATCAAGGACAAATCCGAAAGCTAATGGGAGAGGCATCGGGAAAATCTTCAAGGCCTCCAATTGCCGCGACAACTCGTGCCGCCCCGACAATCCCTAATGCCCAAGCACCTAACGCCCGGGCAACTCGGCCATCAACCTCGGGACACTTTGAAGCACTTTTGCAACCATTGGTGAGCCACCTAAGGCAAATTGAAGACCGGCAAATAATGTTCATGCGGTACATGAAGGAGCACAACAATGCCATCACCCAAGTCATCCTAGAAAAGTACCCGGACAATCGCGTGCCATTCCCAATCTTTCCTGCCGAGATCCTTGCCCCGGCAACCAATGAAGTAGTCGCCACGACAACTGTAACAGATGATGTCGCGACAACCTACATCGTGCCTGCACAAGCTGATGCCACGGCAACCAACCCTGAAGACGCCACGGCAACAAAAGCTAAAGATATCCCGGCAACCACTGCAAAAGCCAAAGGTAAAGCACCTATGCCCGAATCAACTCCTACAGAATCATTGTCTGATTTTTTAGATTTGGACGAGTCCTCCATTGCACCAACAAAGATCGCACCAACTGAATCCTCCAAGCGAAAAGCCAATGACATTGATAAAGAGGATGACAACCCCGTACGAGGATCGATTCCACCACCGGCAACAAGAAACCAACCATCACGTTCGAGCAAGAGAATCTAGACACCGACCAAAAGGAAACTAATCATCCATGATGATGAACTCTCGGAGTAAGTCCTCGTTTGTATTTTATTTTTTGTTATTTTTATTTTTCTTTAATGCATGCATTGAGGACAATGCCTCACTCGAGTTTGGGGGGGATTGTTATTAGTAGTTACCATGTTTAGTTACATTCATCTTAAGTATTACATTTAGGATACATAAATTACTTGCCATGCCTTTAGTTGGAACAAGAATTGCCTAGATTTGATGAATATCCGATGATGACTTTGCCAATGCACTTAATTGATAGAATTTTTATTCTAGGATAACCATGGAAAAACTTAGAATTTTACTATGATGCTAAATTTGATGAAACACTGTTGTGGTTTGATTGATTTAAGGAATTCTAGTGAACTTAGGTTGATAATTAAACAAATTGGGGGATTAGAATAAAAATTGGATGAATGCTAGAGGTGCCCGAAATTGGCTCTAGCATGTGCTAAAAAAATTGATCACTAGAGGTGCCCGAAATTGGCTCTAGTATGTGCTAAAAAAATTGATCACTAATGGTGCCCGAAATTGGCTCTAGTATGTGCTAAAAAAAGTGATCACTAGAGGTGTCCGAAACCGGCTCTAGTCGAATAAATTAACTTAAGAAAACTAAAAACAAAACACTAGAGGTGCCCAAAACTGGCTCTAGTTAAAACATGTTAAAAAGAACCCAATGAAGTAATTTGAAAACCTCTTGTTTGCATAGAATCCGAAAAATCAACTTGCACACAACTCCGCACACACTCACAAGCATTATAGTTTGATTCCGAGTAACTCCTAAGTTTTTCAAAAAATGAAAAGCCAGTCATACTTTGTACCCCGGTTCTGAGAATTGAAATCAAGTTCAAAGCTAAGTTTGTGAAATTTAAAGTCTTGGCAGGTAATTATTAGTTTGCATTGCTTGAGGACAAGCAATAGTTCGAGTTTGGGGGTGTGATAAGTGTTCAAAAGTACTATTTTTCTTACCCTTTTTACTCATATTATTGTTAGACTTAGGCTCATATTAGTTGCATAATTAGCCATTCATGCATTAATCCATGTTTCCTTCCATCGTTGAGCTTGATTACATAACTTGGTAGTTTTTGTGGGAAAAGATGCTGCTTTGGTGTGTTTTGTGTGTATATGAAGGATCACTTGCCAAAGCAAAGCTAGAGCTAGTTGCCAGGGCAATACATGAAGGAGATGTCGAGCTAGTTGCCAGGGCAATGCATGAAGGAGACGCCGAGCCAGTTGCCAGGGCAATTGTCGACAAAGAATAAGGTGATATGGTAGTCAAAATTGATGACTAGACAAGCCCAAGATAACGTGGAGCAAAGCTAAATCCCAAAGGAATTTGATTTCCATGAAGAGATTAAAGAAGAATTAAATTCCAAGAAGATAGGAGAAGTTCTAGTAGGAATATAATTATAATAAAGAATTATATTCTTTAAAGATAATTTAATTCCAACTTAACTTCCTCCTCAAATAAGGACTTTGACCTAGCCCTATAAATTAGAGGCCATATCGTCAACTTGAGAGGAAGAGAGCAAGAGGAGAGAATTTTCGACAAGCATCTAGGGCAAGGAGATTTCGACAAGCTTCATTCTTCATCTTTTTCTTTCTTGTTCAATTAGGTTCATGCTAGGGATTATTTATCTTGTGTTTCTTTGGAACCTAGCCATGAACTAAATCTATTTGGCTATGGTTATTGTGTTTTGTGGTTGTGAGAAACTATTGGATTTTGTTTAGGTAATAAGAGTTTGCACTTTTCTATTCAAGGTTTATTCATTCTTGGTTCTTATTCTTGTTTGCGAGTGAATTGGGAGAGGATCTCGTAACTTCATCTATTTATCTAATATCGGGAGAGTTAGATTCAAGAAACGAATGAATATGATATTTATTCAATCTATTGATGGTGAAGATTAATCCGGCTAAGGAATAAGTCAATGATTTCAATGGCTAAGGGGAGCGCAAGATTGGTTGTTGTTCATCCTTGATTCACGCAGGGATGTATTATCAAGGCATGCACAAGTAGCTAGAGTTTCGACTTAGGGATAAGAATAAACCATTGAAGAACGCTCTGTCGAACCTTGAAGGTTGCTGCCCGGACGCCCAAGTAGTCGCCCAGGAAACCATCGATTAGTTGCCAAGGCAACCCCGTTGTGCAAGTTGCCACGGCAACTGAGTTGCCCGTGCACTCTTTTACCAAGACGATCCAATCGGCTATCACACCTCAACTCACGATAACCTGGCCTATCTCTCTTATTTGATCTCATCTATTCTTTTACATTATTGCTTTCTAGATTAGTTATTAGTTAAAACTCCTATAATCCTTTATTTGTGTTTTTACTTTTTTTTCAGTGCAAGAGACTAGATTCTTGAAGTGGCACCAATCCCTGTGGAGACGATATCTTTTATACTATAATTTGCAACGTGTATACTTGCACAATTGCGTAGAACTTATTACGCGCAACATTCCCCATCATAGTGCTCACAAGTATATTGCACCACCTTAGCCTCTCTAACACTAGATGGCCCTTGTATGTTTTTTAGCAGTTGGTGATGGTAAAGAGCTGAGCCGCTATAGTCTGAGAATCATCCAGTTGGATTGTTCTATATGCTTTGGGTATACATTCTCTATTGAGCAAAGTACCATTAGCTGACTAGTTGATCATCATCCTTGTTGGTGCATCGATGCCATTGTAAAACATCATGACTTGTAGTAAATCATGGAATCCAAGGATCAAGCACTTGCAGAGAAGATCTCTGCATCTATCTCATGCTCCATAAATAGATTTGTCATCGTATTACTAGAAAGAGATGATGTCACTTCGCTTTTGGTTGTAATAGATCCCGGAGAACAAGTCTTCAACCATGCTCTGGCTCGATCTCGCAGAAAGAAGGGGGATAGCTTGAGTCGCAAGGAATCGGTAGGAATATTTGATTGCCTGAAATAGTCACAGACTTCCAAGAAAGTTTGAATGTGCTCTCAATCATCTTCTCTTGCTGACCCTCCAAATTGTCCAATGTTGTTGAGCATGCTGAACATAACAGGTTTTAGCTCAAAGTGGGTTGTCCCTAGGTCAGGCACAACAATCAATGGGTAGAGATTGTTGATAACAGGCTCAATGATGTCTCTTATGTGCCTTCTGGGCTGGGTATGGGGTGGATTCTCCTATATTTGGTCATCAAATCCCGCTCAAATAACTCCCTATCTATCAACTAGGGGTATGCTTGGATTACGTACGTTCTCAGGGTTGTTCTCGTTGTTGATGTTCTCCATATTCTTTTTCTCTCGTAGTAGTCTCCGAAAAGTCTCTCCAATCTCCAAATTATATGGAAGAATAAGTTGTATGTTGGGCCTTCTTGTCATGCACCGAAACACGCCAAAGAATAAAAATAAAAAAGGAAAAAATTAAATGCAAATAAAATAGTCTTAAGCGCAATTACAACGTAATTATCAATTGTCAATCCATGGCAACGGTGCCAAAAACTTGATCCTTGTCAAACAGTGATGCACTTTAGAGAAAGTATACTCGTTGTATCAAGTAATAAAGTGATGAATAAAGTGTCGAACCCACGAGGATTGGAATAACAACTACGAAGTTATTATGCTTAAGAATGTGTTTGCAAATGATGGTGTTGAAGGTTGATTTTAAAACTAAAACAATTAAACTAAAGATAGCTAAGATTAAGATGAACAACTGCAGCAAATAACAAATAATTATGAAGGTTGGGATTATTGCTAAGGATATATGCTTGATTGCCTATTATAATGCTACAACGACTACAATACATGTCTGCGTAAACCATTAAAGTCTTTATCTACTCGATAGGATTTTCTAATGCACTTCTTACTCTCTCTATGCCTAGAAGTTAATAATATTGAGGTTAAGGTAAAACAAGTCTACGTGAACCCTAACAACCCTATTATTTGTTAAAAACTCCTTTTTAGTCGTCAAAATCCTAAACTTATATCTAAGCTGGATTAAAATTAAGTTAACTTAGCCCCACTTTTCATGTTTGTATAGCCTAACTCTCTCGATATTAAGCCATATTACAATAGTTAAAAGGCCTCTCTCGATAGCTCTTACAATAACTATGCATGAAGTACGATAAACATAATAGATAAAGGGAAAAACAACTATAACATTATAAAAGAAATCAAAACATAAAATCATGGGATGCAATAATCCCAACTAAAGTAATTAGCTCCTGTCTAAGCATAAAACATCCATAAAAAATTATTAAAGTATGGCAGTTTATCAAGCAAGGTAAGAAAACAGTCAAGCGCCCTCGACAAACTCCCTCCAAGTCCTCCAATTGTGTTGCAGATCTCCCACTCTATTGGCTTTTCTTGGTGGCTCTATCGTGTAGAGAATTCTCTACCTTCCACTTTGGTGGTTCTCCGAAAGCTTTAGACTATGACCTTTGTCTGTAATCACGCACACCCTTTTGAAGTAGCATCAAGTCTCTCTGATACGAGGCTGCCCGTTGAAGAAGGCCTCCATTGATTGTGTCGGATCTAGGATAGAAGTAAGGATTCCTGCATAGAAGTGTGGCTACAAAAGAAAATGTTTATGATAGATTTCATGTTGTTTAAGGGGCTGGAATTGTGTTAAAAAGGTTGTTGGAAATTCGGTTAAAGATGATGTAATTTGGTGGCTGGAAATATGATGTGTTGAAGGTTTATTAATGGTGGAAATGGTGGCTGAAAATGGTGAAAAATAAGGCTTAAAGGTTGCTGGAAACTAAAATAAAAATAAGAACAATGAACAAGGAAGAATCTATACTATAAAAAGTATAAACCCAAACCTTATACGTTCAATAGTCAAAGGAATTGGACCCATTGATTAGCAAATCAAGAACCCAAAGTATCTGGTGTAGACAACACAAGCAACAATGGTTGATAAGTCTTGAAAGTTCAATGAAGAACCAAAGTTGAGAGAAATTCCCACAAAGTAAAATTTATTCATCCAAAAATCTCATTAATAGAATGACATAGGAGAC
Organism: Hibiscus mutabilis; assembly: GCA_019671005.1. Classification (NCBI taxonomy): domain Eukaryota; kingdom Viridiplantae; phylum Streptophyta; class Magnoliopsida; order Malvales; family Malvaceae; genus Hibiscus; species Hibiscus mutabilis. Next base: position 44,668,065 of record CM033714.1, read on the forward strand.
TATTTATAAGAAAATAAAAAGCACATGTTGAAATCAAATTTGAATTAATTTGCAGATACAAGATAATTCAAAAATAAAAAACCTCTCAATCTTATCTCTAAATGGCGCCATGTGTGTTAAAAAGCACATGGTGAATTATGAAATTTGAATTATTTGCACATGTTAATAATTCAAATTCAAACTTCAACTTCTTGGTCTTATCCTCTTCATGCTGCCATGCATGCTTAAGGGAGGGAATTTTGAATTCCAAATCTGTCTCGTTGGTCCATGCTTCACGCCACCTATGCTAGGTCACTTTGAGCTTGAGCTAGCTGCACACATAGTGTAGGACACTCTCCCAAGTGTAGGTACATGTTTGTCCACCTTTGAGCTACCTTTGGACTCGTGAACCAGAGTTGAGCTATTGGAGCTGAAGGTGAGCTGAATAAGCTAAAATTGAGCTGATTTGGTGCGCTGGAGCTAAATTGAGCTGAAAATAAAGGCGTTGAGTTGCTTTGAGCTGGTCACTTGTTGTTGAGCTTCAATCGAGCTAGCTTTAACATCCTTAGCTGCCAAGCTTTAATAATCTGCTAGAAAACACAAATTAAACACACATAAACACACTTAACTTAGCATATAATATACTTATAAATATAAATTAAGTATAAGCTATATATTATGTCACATATCAGCATGTAACACATTGTATAACCGATTATCTAAGGCTAAAACATTAAGAAACAAATTGGAAGCTTGAATGCATTTAAGTGAAAGAACTTCCCTGAATAACTCAGCCTTAGATCGAGTAATAGGTCTTGTTGGCATGACCTCTAAATCATAAGTAGATGTGCTCACATCACCATATTTCTTTTAACGATTTGTCCTCAAATCAGCATCATCTTCAAACTGGGATAGATCAGAAACATTGAATGTAGCACTTACATTATATTCACCCGGTAAATCTAACTTGTAAGCATTGTCATTAAATTTCTCCAACACTTGAAACGGACCATCTCCTCATGGTAACAACTTCGATCTCCGTTGCGCTTGAAATCGTTCCTTTTGGAAATGAACCCCAATCCAATCTCCAACGTTAAAGGTAACACGTTTGCGTCCCTTATTGGCTTGTTTTTCATATTGCTGGGTTCTTTGCTCGGTTTTCTCCTTAACTTGCTGATGAAGTCTCTTCACAAATTCAGCCTTGGTTTTGTCATCTTTATTCACAACATGTTCAAAAGGCAAAGGCAAAAGATCAATAGGATTCAAGGGATTAAATCCATATACCACTTCAAACGGTGAATGCTTTGTTGCCGAATGAACAGAATGATTGTAGGCAAATTGGATGTGAGGCAAACATTCTTCCCGAGTCTTGATGTTCTTGCAGATAATGGATCTCAGTAATGTAGACAAAACACGATTCATAACCTCTGTTTTTTTGTCAGTCTGTGGATGGAAAGTTGTAGAAAACATCATCTTCGTTCCTATTTGCCCCAAAGTGTCCTTCAAAAGTGGCTCAGAAACTTCACATCTATATTGGAAACAATCGTCCCTGGAAACAATCGTCCCTGGAACTTCACATCTATATTGGAAACTTCACATCTATATTTGTTGCATCATCTGTCTTGTGGCAAGCTATGAAATATGCCATCTTGGAAAATCTATTCACAACAACAAATATGCTATCTCGTCTTGTCTTCGTCCGTGGAAGACCTAGCACATCATCCATAGAAATATCTACCCAAGGTGCACAGGAATAGGTAAAGGCATATACATACCATGCGACATAACTTTGGACTTAGCTTTCTTACACGTGACACACTGTTCACATATCCGTTCAACGTCTCTTCTCATCTTCGGCCAAAATAGATGTTCCTTCAGAATATACAAGGTCTTGGTGACTCCAAAATGTCCCATAAGTCCACCTTCGTGTGCCTCTCTAACTAGAATTTCCTGGATAGATCCTCGAGGAATACAGATTCGTCCTTCCTTGAAAAGGTATCCATCATGTCGGTAGTACTTTTCATCTACACTTTTTTCACACAAATTAAACTTTTCTCCAAAGTCAAGGTCAGTTGCATAAAGGTCTTTAATAAAAGCAAACACAATTAAATGAGAATTTAGAAAATTAAGAAGTACATACCTTTGGGACAAAGCATCAGCCACGACATTATCCTTGCCTTTCTTGTAACAGATGACATAAGGAAAGGATTCCATAAATTCTACCCTTTTGGAATGTCATCTATTCAACTTGTGCTGACCGGTAATGTGCTTCATTCCAAAAATTCATTCGGCAAGAGATAGTGCTGCTATGTCTCAAGAGCTCGAATAAGTGCATATATCTCTTTTTCGTATGTCGGGTAATTCAACGTAGATCCACTTAACTTTTCACTAAAATATGCAATAGATCACTTTTCTCGTGTTAAGACAGCTCCAATTCCAATACCCGAAGCATCACACTCGATCTCGAACATCTTATCAAAATTTGACAAAGCTAACATTGGTGCTTTGATCGAACACTCCTTGATCTCAAGAAATGCATATTCTTGTTCCTTAACCCAATTGAAGATGGAATTCTTCTTAATAATCTTGGTTAAGGGGGCGGTAATGGAACTAAAATTTGGCACGAACCGTCGCTAGAAACTTGCAAGCCCATGGAAACTTCTCACTTGGCTTACTGATGTCGGTCTTGGTCATTCTTGAATTGCCTTTATCTTTTCAGGATCAACTTTCACACCCTGCGAACTAACAATAAAGCCTGAGAAAGTAAGCATGTTAGTACAAAAAACACATTTTAAAAGATTACCAAAAAGCCTTCCCTTCTCAGAGTGCTAAAAACGTTTCTCAGATGTTGTTCATGTTCTTCCAATGTCTTGCCGTAAATTAAAATATCATCAAAATAAACCACACAATACTTACCGATGTAGGGCCGAAGCACATGATTCATCAACCTCATGAATGTACTAAGAGCATTGGTTAAGCCAAAAGGCATTACCAACCATTCATACAAACCTTGTTTGGTTTTGAATGTCGTCTTCCACTCATCTCCTTCCTTCATTCAGATCTGATGATAGCCGCTCTTCAAATCAATCTTAGAGAAAATACCCGCACCACACAACTCATCTAACATGTCATCGAGGCAAGGAATGGGATGTCGGTACTTGATAGTGATTACTACTCGACAATCCACACACATTCTCCAAGTTCCATCCTTTTTAGGCACTAATAAGACTGGCACAACACAGGGACTCAAGTTTTCTGGATGTAAACTTTTTCCATCAGCTCATTGATTTACTTTTTAAGTTTCTTCGTCTCTTCAGGATTACTTCTATAGGCTGGTCGATTCGGAATGATGGCTCCAACAATAAAGTCAATCTGATGTTCAATGCCACGAATCGGTGGTAATCCACTTGGTGTTTCTTCTAGAAAGACATCTTCAAATTCCTGCAAAAGAGTTGAAATAGAAACAGGTAAGACTTCAGGAAGGTTAGTCAATAAACAATTCTCTTTATACATCAAAATAAGTAATGTTTGTTGAGATGAAAGATGCTTCTTGATTTCTTTTGCGCTTGCAAAAATGTTCATCTTTTTCCTCCCTTTCATTACTTCTATACTCTTTTTTCAGACAAGCTTGATCTTTATTCATTTGGCTTGGTGTCAAAGGTGCCAAAGTGATCTTTTTACCTCCATGCGAGAAAGAATACCAGTTGGTGTATCCGTCATGTATTGCTCACTTATCGAACTGCCATGGTCGTCCAAGTAATAAATAACTTGTATCCATGGACACCACATCACAAAGAACCTTATCCTTGTATTTTTCCAATGGAAAATGGAACCATCGCTTGCTTGGTGACCTTTAATTTGCCTCCATCATTCAGCCACTGCAATTTGTAAGAATTTAGGTGCTTTGTCATTTTCAAACCTAACATGTCAACCATAAGAGTACTTGCAACATTAGTACAACTTCATCCATCAATTATAACAATACGTACCTTATCATTCACATGACATCTCATGTGAAAGATGTTTTCACGTTGCTGCTCTTCTTGTGACATTTGTACATTTAGGCTCCGTTTGACTACGAGAATCTCACCATCTACTGCCAATTCGATCTCCTCTTCTTCTTCCTTAGGAATTTTAGGTTCATCTTCTCCATGATCAGATTCGATGTCACCATTATCTAACAAAAACTTAGTGTTCCGATTTGGACATTGGCTCGCTACATGACCTCTTCCAAGGCACTTGAAACACTAAATGTCTCTCGTGCGCTCATGAGTAACCACTTGCTTTCCTCTACCAACGTCTACAACGGATGGTTTCATCTTGCTCGATTCTTCTTTCTCTTTAATTTGTATAGGTGCTAACTTCTTGAAATTATTTTGATTGAAACGAGGTTTAGAAAAATTATTTGAAAGTATTATTACATCGGGAAAAAGATTTCTTCCTTTGTTGTCTTTCAACTTTGATCACCATATGCACCATCTCGTCCAATTTAACATAATGTTGTAATTCTACAACATTGGCAATCTCCTGGTTAAGACCGACTAAGAAATGCGCCATGGTTGCTTCTCTGTCCTCCTCAATGTTAGCACAAATCATGGACATCTACATTTCTTTAAAATAGTCTTCAACGCTCCTATTGCCTTGTTTTAAAGTCTGCAATTTCTAGAACAAGTCTTGATGATAATGAGATGGTACAAATCACCTCCGTATGATTCTTTTCATTTCGAGACATGTTGTGATTAGCCCTTCACCTGTTCTTCGTCATGTACTGATCAATTGATCCCACCAAATTAGTGCATATTCCACGAACTCCATTGCTATCAATCGCACCTTTCTTTGTTCAGAATAATTATAACAATCGAACACATGTTCTACTTTGCTTTCACATGCTAGATATGCATCTGGATCTATTTTTCCTTGAAATGGGGGTATAGTAGCACAAATATTGCACAAATTATCATCTGGTTGTGTACACCCTCCATGGTTTCTCGGGGCATTCTGCCTTGGTAATTGGTCCACTTCATCTTCATCATTGTTTTCATCATGTGTGCTGATTTGGGACCCTTCAAGTCTATCCAATCTTCCATGCAATGGTTCAAGTTTAGCCTTTAACAATTTTTGCAATTCTCGAATCATGGCCTACATTTGAAGATTCGGTTGTCCTCCATCTTGATTAATTTCACTAGAACCTGTCATTGTTAGTAAAATAAAAATAAAACCTCACTTGCACACTCACAAAAGCCTCTCAATTCTCTCCAAGGAAAGTAGATATGGCACTCCACTCTATGCTCGTGTTTTCACTCGGCAAAATATTAATATGGCTTTTTTCTTTCCCCTACTGTTCTCACATGCTCGTTATGCTATTTTCCACTCCTTCTCTCATGTTTAGTTCTTTAAAGAACTAACATAGACTTTATCAAACATGTTCAAGTGTGTCGGCTAAAAATACAATGGTTAGTAAACAAAGGAAAATAATGTAAAGGTAGGCTTAGAATTAGAAAGAAAAGAAAGAAATGGGTGACTTACTACACAGAAACGCTTACAACTTCCCTCCACCAAACAATCAAAATTTCTTCATGCTCGGTTGATGTTGTAATGTTTGTTGTTGTAGAACACAATGCCATTGCATTTTCTTTCATCTTTTTTTCAATTATGGAAATGCTTTCTTCTTTCTTTTTTGTTTAAACTTTTCTAAACTAAATTTTCTTTTTTTTAATATTCAGATTTTTTTTCTTTTTTTTTGAACTTCAATTTTTTTTTTGTTTTTGCTCTCGCAAAGATGATTTCTTACTTTGATCCAACATAGGTTCTGATTACCATATGATACGAGGCTGCCCGTTGAAGAAGGCCTCTATTGATTGTGTCGGATCTAAGATAGAAGTAAGGATTCCTGCATAGAAGTGTGGCTGCAAAAGAAAATGTTTATGGTAGATTTCATGTTGTTTAAGGGGCTGGAATTGTGTTATAAAAAGGTTTTTAGAAATTTGTTTAAAGATGGTGTAATTTGGTGGCTGGAAATATGATGTGTTGAAGGTTTATTAATGGTGGAAATGTTGGTTGGAAATGGTGAAAAAAAAGGCTTAAAGGTTGCTGGAAACTAAAATAAAAATAACAACAAGGAACAAGGAAGAACCAATACTATAAAGAGTATAAACCTGAACCTTATACGTTTAATGCTCGAAAGACTTGGAACCATTGATTAGAAAATCAAGAACCCGAAGTATCTGGTGTAGACAACACAAGCAACAATGCTTGATAAGTCTTGAAAGTTCAATGAAGAACCAACGTTGAGAGAAATTCTCACAAAGTAAAATTTATTCATCCAAAAATCTCGTTAATACAATGACATAGGAGACTCTTTATAAGAAAATACAAGGCACATGTTGAAATCAGATTTGAATTAATTTGCACATGCAAAATAATTCAAAAATAAAAAACTTCTCAATCTTATCTTTAAATGGCGCCATGTGTGTTCAAAAGCACCTGGTGAATTCTGAAATTTGAATTATTTGCACATGTTAATAATTCAAATTCAAACTTCAACTTCTTGGTCTTATCCTTTTCATGATGCCATGCTTGCTTAGGAGAGGGAATTTTGAGTTCCAAATTTGTCTCCTTGGTCCATGCTTCACACCACCTATGCTAGGTCACTTTGAGCTTAAGCTAGTTGCACACATAGTGTAGGACACTCTCCCAAGTGTAGGTACATGTCTGTCCACCTTTGAGCTACCTTTGGACTCGTGAGCCGGAGTTGAGCTACTAGAGCTGGAGGTGAGCTGAATGAGCTAAAATTGAGCTGATTTGGTGTGCTAGAGCTGAATTGAGCTGAAAACAAAGGTGTTGAGCTGCTTTGAGCTGGTCATTTGTTGTTGAGTTTCAATCGAGCTAGCTTTACCATCCTTAGCTGCCAAGCTTTATTAATCTGCTGGAAAACACAAATTAAATGCACATAAACACACTTAACTTAGCATATAATATACTTATAAATATAAGCTAAGTATCAGCTATATATTTTGTCACATATCAGCATGTAACACATTGTATAACTTATTATCTAAGGCTGAAACATTAAGGAACAAATTGGAAGCTTGAATGCATTTAAGTGAAAGAACTTCCCTGAATAACTTAGCCTTGGATCGAGTAATAAGTCATATTGGCATGATCTTCGGATCAGAAGTAGATGTGCTCACATCACACTCTTATATAGGCGGTGAAACTATGGTTTCAATACCCTAATGTTCGAGTGGCTTCATTAAAGAAGGTCACCGGTTTCCCGCTTCAATTAATGTTGCGTATATAGGAGAAAGTCCACGTGAGAAAAAGTAGATTCATCTCCAACTCTTTAGGCCTAGTCATCTCTAACCATGCGATATGCTCCTCATTCACTCCAGCTATCCTCCAACATCCACCAGTATCCTACAATACACCACAAAGCACCACCTTTCCCATGAAAAACACCAATATATATGACTTTTAAAACACATACGGTGTAACCCCTATCTACATGCAAATATGTACAATCTAACCTAAATGCAAACTATATGAGCTTAAAAACATGAAAAAAGACCAGGAAAAAAAGCATATAAAATAGATCATTTACGCACTTCTCATAATCCATCGAACATGCATAGTCAAAAGTGGAGTGACATCATCTCATTCTCATAATATGATGATGAATCTATGTACGAATGTTGGGATAGATACAAAGACATGATACGCAAGTGCTCAATTCTTGGATTCCATGATTGGTTATTGGTCATGATGTTCTATAATGGCGTCAATACACATACAAGGATGATGATTGACTCATCAGCTAATCGAACTCTACTCAACATGGAACCCAATAAGGCTTTTGACATACTTGATTAGATAGCCAATAACGACTACCAGTTCCTAAGAAGGAGATTGAAGCCAAGACCTAAAACTTTTGAAAAACTACAGTTAGATGATTCTCAGGTTGTAGCGCCTTAGCTTTCCACCATCACCAATCTGCTCAAGAAAAAGCAAGCGACATCCAATATCTAAGAGGACAAGGCAGTGCAATGCACTTGTGAGCATTGTAGTGGAACATCAGTCGATTGAATGCCCCCAGTAACAAGAATCTAGGTGCTACATATGGAACACAAATCGCAACAACAATTCCTACTCCAACACCTACAAACCATGGTGGTGAGAACATCTAAATTTTGGTTGGGGAGACAACAAGGGTAATTTAGGAGCACAACAGAATGCCATAAATGAACCTCCTATATTCCAACAAAAGACTGAGAGGAAGAACTAGAGAGCTTCTAACTATAATTCTAACTCCCTTGATAATACTTATCAAAATTTTATGGAAATGTCCATTTTATTTTGCAGGATCAAACAACACACTTAAAGAACAATAGTGATATGCTCACCATGCAAGCTGGCATGTTGCAAAACTAGCAATCAATCATGCAAAACAACTGTGCTTCCTTACAGTCTTTGGAGACTCAATTTGGGTAGATTGCCCAAGTTTTGAAGATGTGACCACAGGGAGGATTACCTAGTGATACTAAAGTCACTAAAGTCTTTAATGCAGAGCAATGCAATGCTATCACACTGCGTAGTGGCATGCAATTGAGGATAGAAGCCAAGTTTGGGTGAGGTTCCCTAGTAGATTCCACTCCAAGCAAGCCATCCACCGATGCTCTTGCACCTAAGGAAACAACTCATGTGTCTGATACAGTGAATGACCTTGCTACTAAAGGCAAGGAAGACAAAGCTAAGGATGCTACTGCATCTAGTAAACCCCACGATGAGCCCATACCACTACCTCTATTCCCACAACAATTGAAGGCTCAAAAACAAGATGTTCAGTACTAGAAGTTTCTAGATATGCTCAAATAGTTGCACATCAATGTCCCACTCTTGGTGGTTGTTGATCATATGCCCATCTAAGTAAAGTTTCTGAAAGATATCGTGAAAAAGAAAAGGATGGTAGGTGAAGTTGAAACCATTGCTGCTACGGGCGAGTGTGTAGCCGTGCTAAGTGATTTACCACCCAAGATGAAGGACCCTGGCAGTTTTACCATTCCATGCTCCATAGGCCATAATTATTTTGGTTGTGCTTTATGTGATCTCGTTGCAAATGTTAATCTATTGCCAAAATATATTTTTGCATGACTAAGGATGGGAAAAGCTAAACCTACATCGGTGATCCTTCAATTGGTTGATCGATCTCAAATTTAACCCGAGGGCAGAATTGAAGATGTCTTGGTTAAGGTAGATATGTTTTTCTTCCCAGCAGACTAGAAAGAGTGATAGGATTCTCATGGACAAATGTATCGGTAAGGATTTTTAATTGGTAATCATGAATGGTTTAACATGCTTTTGTAGCAAAGCGGATGTTTGTTCCTTATTTGGGTAAGTGCGAGTTTTGGCATGTTAGAATGAATATTGGTTCTGAGAATGTTATTAGTAAGTTTGAACAGTTAAACATGCACAGTGCATAAATACTTATATATTTAAATATGTCAGTACATGCATACATTTGGGCATGACATTAGAGGTTTTGCATACATATATCTAGACATCTATTATAGCATACAAGTAATCATGCATACATATGTTCACATTTACGAATGACTTTTAAGAGGCCGATGAGGACATGATGTAAGTAGCTTTAACGATGAGGTTCTTTGGAGTTCTCAAGGTTTTTAGAAGGTGTTAAAGATTGATTCTTGAATGTTTGAGTTGTACTAGTTTTGGAGCAACCAAGGTTGGCGTTAGAAGTATGTGCTTTTCTAGATCCAGTTAATTGTTATTAAAGTTTGTTGAGGAATCTTTTGAGATTGTTGCACTGTTAGCAAAGTTGTGGCAAAATATGTTCGGTTGATTTGGACATTTGCTAGGTTTTCATTTGGGGATAGTAGCTTGAGTTTGGTTCGCTAATTAATTTCAGGTTAATAATCAAATGTGTTTTAAAATAAATTTGGTGAATTGGACATGACTAATGTGTTGGAAGGTTATTTAATTGGTTTATCAAATAACATGAATTATGTTTTTGATGATTTTAATAAAAAGAAAGACAATTTGGTTTTAAAAGTGGTTTTTCTGAATTAAAAGAGAAGGGACACAGGCTAAGAATCTTTAGGGAGCAATTGTACCCTTTGTATTTTAACAAACTTAATTTTCTTTTGCATTAAAAAAAACTACTACCGATGGTTAACATTCTCTCTAAAATAGAGGTTTTCTAAATTTTTATCTCAACTAAAAACTATTGTTTTTCGTATTTTCTACTTTCCAAAAATGTTTTCAATGATCAATTGATTTTCCGGTCTTATTCCTAATCTATTTCCCGTCCAAATGATTTCTAAACTTGAGCGAAATGGTGGATTTTTGGTTAACAATGATTTTTCACGTTAGAATGTAAGGGGAAGCTCATTTTGGTTGTACTCCTATCAAGCAAGGTGAGCTATGGTTTATTATTGACATTCCACACGCTTAGTGTCCTTAATCTTTATTTCTATTAACATTTGTGATTAAAGTGAATTTAATTGGTTTATAATGGTTCAGGAACAAATTATGGTTATGTTGTTCAAACCTAATAGTTTTTATTTGGTACCAATGGTTTCTTATTGGTTGATAAAAATCTAAAAATTAGTTTTACAAGTTTGGACCTGGAATTAGATTAAGTGTCTAGCTGAGATATTTATTCTTCATGAATTGAGATTGATGTTTGGTTAAGTGAAGCCTTTGATGTTGGTTGTATTTTTGAAGAGTTATTGATGTTTTACGAAAGTTTGTGAATTGAGAATTATTTGTGAAGGGATGATTGGATATTAAAAAGAACTGGTGCAAGCTAAAAGCAGTTTTTGGTATTTTGGCATTGTTTCGGCATGAGAATTTAGATAGGTTTTGAACAGATTGAGGCGACGAGATACCTGATATCATATGGGTGGTTGAGTGTGTAATATCCCAAATTTTGACTAGTGACCAAAATGTAAATTTTGAAAGTTTTGGGGTTAAAGTATAAACTTTGGAAAAGTTTGAGGACTAAAGTGTAAATTTCCCCAACAAGTAATTTTGTTTAGTATAAGAGTAAATCGGATCGAAATAAGTACCTTGGTATCAGTTTTAAGAGTTAAAATGCAGTAAAAGGTACTGAATTTGGATCGAATAAAATTATTAAGCGTGCTCAAGCCAGAAAATATAAGGATGGGTGACCTTCGGGAAGGTCCCATAAAAGTATTTCTGATTGATATTTTGGACTCAGTAAGAATAGAGAAAATTCGTATGGATTATCGATAAAGGAATTCTAAGAGAAATTTTATTCTATGAAGATTTTTGATAAGTATCGAGAAAATAGACTGAGTTAAGAAAATTTAGTCTAAGTCCTTGGAAAAGGAAGTTTTTATGGGATAATAGAATTTATTTCCCAAATATGGAAATATAGAATTTTTGGAATAAATCCAATAGCTCGGAAAAGGTAAAAACGCAGTAGAAGTATTTTATGAATATCGGGAAATTGAATCCAACTATAATTTCAGAGGCTGGTCCAAAAGCCATGGAAAAGTGATAAAATACTATTTTATGAATATTTTATTATATTTGGTTGGATTCCAGCTAGACTTAGTTGAATTTTTACAAGAATGACAAACTAGTAAATAAAAACTAGTTGGAGGGCAAATTGGTCATTTGGCCCCAATGGGAATTTTGAAATATTTAGAAAGTTATAAAGGAAAATTTTGGAAAGAGGAAATGGGAAATTTAATATTGGCCCTTGATTGATGATAAGATCAATATCAACCATTGGATTAAAAAGGCATTTTAGTAATTTCACTATCTAAATGAATTTAAAATTCATTTATACAAGACATGTGGCCAAATTGGATGAAAATAAAAGTTGAAGACCATTCTTCATCTTAAAATTTCGAAATATGAGGGGGAGAAAGAAAGAAAAATGGAGAAATTTTTTCCAAGTTCGATTCAAGCCCCAAAACTCAGTTTTTAGGTAATCTCTTATGCTACAAACTTGTTCTACTCTTCAAGCTCTATCTTTTGATATCAATAATTCATGGAATTCATTCTTGATTTATGAGAATTTTCATGAGAAAGAAATTAGGGTTTATGGACTAAATTGGGGGTTTTGAGATTTTATGATTTCATGATGAAATTCAAGTTGAAACCAAGTTTGTGTGTTGTTAAAATCATGTTATTGAGTTGGATTTAAACTTTACATGTTTTGATTATTATGAAGATGATTAGGGTTTATGGATTCAAGTTTAATTTAGGTGTTGTGATGTTGGAGATATGATTTAGTAAGCTTGATTTGTTGTTTGGAAGCAAATCCCTAAATTAATTTGATAGGGACCAATTCGGCAATCTTAAAAGTTTGAGGACCAAATCTGAAATTTGTATGGAATTGAAGTGTATTTATGTTATTAATGATGTTGAAGATGTGAAATTGATGTTAGAATGTTAAACCGATGTAGAATCGAATTAGTGACCATTTTGACAAATTGTCAAAGTTAAGTGACCAATTTGGAAATGAGTTTTTTTGATAAGGATTAAATCTGATTTTTAGTTGAAAAAATAGAATTCAAGTAGTAATGTTGATTTGAGGACTAATTTGCAAAGTTAAGAAGTTTGAATCCTTATCTATGCATTTTAAGTGACTATTTCAGAAAGAACGAAAAATTAAAGGGAATTATTTTTGAATATTTATTTGATGAAGAAAGTTATACCTTCGCGGTTTGAAGCAAGTGATGGGACTAAATTGACAAGAAGAAAAATGAGAAGAAGTTAGTATAAATTAGAAGTTTATTATGGAAAGCTATGTAGAAGACTGGTTTTGGTAGTAAGTTTGAAAGTTCACCATAAACTCTACAAAAATGTTTAGAAGGTGAATTTTATACCGATGTAAAGACTTGTTCGTCTAGTTTCGCCTCCAACAAACAGAAACTGATTTCGAGTTCTGAGTCAAAAGATATGAATTTTTAAGTGACGAAAGGTCAGAAAATAGAGCACCAGTTTGTTCTGGATTCCAGCATTGTAATTGAATTTGAAAATTTGCCATAAACCATACAAGTTGAATTTGGGCTATTAATTTATATCGTTGAAAATCTTACTGAATCTAGTTTCTTTCAGAACAAACAGAATCGAATTTTGAGCTTTAGAATATTTTATAGAAATATTTCTTTGAAGGTAGTGCAATCTGCCAGAAAATGAGAATTGATACATTTTGTATCTAAGGTTAATTAGTAAGCTTGAAAAGGGTTAATGGAAGTTCTAAATGGCTATTAAGGACCAAAATGAGTTTTGGACAGTATAAGGAAGGAAGGAAAAACTTTTGGAAATTTTGTATATTCGAATGACTAGATTCGATAGCATGTTTAAAGTATTGTTAGATTTGAATCTAACGAATGTTATTCGTATTTATATAATCAATGAAGTTTGATTTGTATCAAAAGAAGGGTCGAGGTATTATGAAGGAAAGGATCGAGTAGAGCTTAGTGAGGCAAGCTAATAAATGGCCCAGGTGAGTGCATATATGTTTTTAGCATGGTACTTTATTTTAATGATTTGCAGATTATGGCAGTATACCATGAATATTATAAAAGCATATTGGGGTATGAACTGATCCAATATAAAATGTTTTACGTGATGTATGTATGGATATTGTGTTATTTGCCCTTAATTGCAGGAAATGTTTTAAGGTTGCCCTTGGTAATGTAAAAATATATTATTCGATTATGGATTAGGTGATTTAAAGGCGTCACCAATCATATAAGTTGGTTAGTTGGTTTAAAGGCACCATCAACCGTATAAGTTGGTTAGTTGGTTTAAAGGCACCATCAACCGTATAAGTTGGTTAGTTGGTTTAAAGGCACCATCAACCATATAAGGAATTCTACGAGTTAATGACACTTGAAGAGTATTATAAAGTTGTTGACACTTCAATGTGCATCATAAAGTTAACGGCACTTTAAAGTGTCATATATGTTATAGGCATTTTATTGTGTCTGAAAGCAATAAAGAATAGTACTTTTAAAGAACTTAATATTTACCTTGGGCTATATTCTGGTATTACGAAGTATGTATTTTTTTATATAAATATTAGGTTTTTGGAAAGTATCATGCATTATAAAGATTTTATATATGTTATATTCAGTATTTTATTTATTATGCAGTTTTTATTAAAATTAAAGTGCTTTACTTTGATTTATAAGTTTTGCCTCACTAAGTTCGTACTTAGCGTGTGTTTGTTTCACACGTAGATTGAGATGGAGTATTTGAAGAGGAGTCAAGAATGTTGATCAAGTTTCAATCTGCAAAACATCAGTAAGATATTCTAACTTATGATAATCTCTAGTGGGCATGTAATTATTTAATTTCTAGTAGAGTATGATGCATTAAATTAGACTAAATGATAGATAAGTAATCAGTTTTGATGATGAATCGTATATGGATAAAGCGAAATAAGGCATTAGCATTGTAACAGAATAAAGCTAAGGTAGAAATGATAAATTACTTTGCTAATAAGAATAATCGGTAATCATGTAAAGATTTTAAAGTCAAGAAAGGGCCTACGTAGTGAACCTAGTTTTCACCCTGAATTGAACTGTTGTTTTTAATAATTGCCAAATATATTTTAAAATAATTAATTCACGGTTGAAACTAGCTAACTGTACATAGGTTGTGTTTTCAAGAAAACCGAGAAAGGGTTAGTTTACAAACTAAAATTTGTAAATACTTGTAAAAATAAATTTATAAGTCAAAATTTCTTTAAACGACTCTGTAACATCTTTAATGTATATTCGATTTACGAGTATACGTTAAGGGTGTTACAGAGTGTTTCTCGACATTTCTCTGTGGATGAAGGTTGTAGAGAACAGTTTGTAATGGTGTTTCGAATCAAGTCTTAATAGACGGTATGTAGATGAATGAGAAGACCGGTTTTGTGACATATTTTGTCGAGATGGTTTGAGCTCGAATGTGTAATTGATGATTTGCCTACGTTTATGTGGCAAGGTTTGGTGGACCCTTTGTTGTTTCTGTAAAGAGAAAGTTGAAAATTTGTTGGTTCTACCATTGGTAATGGATGTTTCCAATTGGGTCTCTAGCAAGTAGGTGTTGCTCATCGAGACGATTGAATTTGTGAAGTTATGCGGCATAAGTGTAATTGAGGAAGTTGTTAGATGAAGGAAGGGTTGTGTTTGCTTTGTTCCCTTTCCATAAATTTCGAGGACGAAATTTCTTTTAGTGGAGAAGAGTTGTAACACCCTGAAAAATAGGCTAGAAGATTCAGGTGATTTATCAGAATTGAGTTGGAATTTTGGGTTAGGGTTTTAGCTAATTAATTAATTCTAAAAATAATTTAGGTTAATTAAATTGGTTTCTAATAAATTTATTGTGACAAGTATTTGAGAAAAATATATTTAATGAATTTAATATATGATGATATTGAGTTTGAGTAATTTTTGAGTTGTTTTAAATATTAATTAAATGGTGACTATTTTACAAAAGGTTGTAAAATATTAGTAATGGTGACTATTTTAAATATTAATTAAATATTGAGTTTGGCACATTTATTAAATAAAATTTTTATTATCTATTTCTAACTAGCAAATGACGATTATTATTATTTTTTTCAAGAAAGAAAACTATGTCTAAACTTTTATTATCTTCTTTGATTTTCTTATCCAATTTCTATTCATTTTCTTTCTAAACCATTTCTAATAAATATCCACACAAGAGATTTTGATTTCTCTCATCATGTTCAATTCATTTCACATTGGAAGATTTGAAGAGCAATCTTCATTTTCAATTTTCAAGTTATTTGGGTAAGCATTGATTTTCTAAAGATCTCATATATTTTGTGTGGATTTTCTATCAATTATATTGTCTTTTGATGTTAAAATAAATTTTAATAGATTTCTCAAGAATCTTGATTAGATTATAGTAATCTAATGATTTCTATGGAGTTCTAATGTTTTGTGTATGGGTAATAATAATCTAAAGTTATTTTTATAATTTAATTCACAGAATTAATCTAATTGGTTGAATTTAGATTTGAGTTCTTGGATTGGGGCGTTTGGTAAAGTGTTATTTAATTGTTGGTTCATATGTATTGGTGCACCGGTTATGTTCTATTAAATGCTATAAGGAAATATATAAAAAAAGGGGGAGTATACAGCCCGAAAGCTGGGCGGTAAAATACGGGGATTGAGGCGTTGGGAATTGGTTTCCCTGCTACCATTTTATTCATATGTATATCAGTGTTATAGAAATGAAAAGTCGGATTTTAAGGCCCCCGAATCAGGGCATAGCGTAATAGGTCAGTGGCCAAGCAAGTCATGGCGCTATTGTTGTCTGCTCTGTTACATGTTTATGGGTGTGTAAAAGAAAAGGGGTTTAGGTCTGCTGCCATACCCTTTGAACGTGTGTGTGTGTAGAGAGAGAGAGAGAGAGAGAGAAAAGGGGAGTATGGAAGAATGGTAAAGGGGAAATGGTTCTAGTAGCATCGTGTAAGTGGGGTTGGTTGCCTTTTTCATTCGGTTGTGTGTGATTGCTCGAATTCAAGTTGTGCAATGGGATATGTTAATTAAATTAATTACTTTAGTGTGGTCGGATTTATATTGAACCTTGTATTTTCTGGTGGAAGATGGCTAGTGTTCGGACGTTTTTCAGATTAGGCATCGAGGCGTTGGCATTGAGGCGATATCAAGTTGGTGAATACAATTAAAAGTTGGTTCTTCAAATAAAGTTTGAACTAAGGTTTGGGGGTTTGGTTATAACCTAGAAAGCTTAACTAAGCTCGTAAGTAAGTTTTTTTCTATTTTCGCTTTTGAATATCGATGTTATATGAGATTTTATTTGCATGTTTTGGATTAGAAACATAGTTTGTTTTACTTACCGTAAATGCAGCGTTTTGGATTAATATGCAATGTTTATTAAAGGATGTGGATACCAATGAGTATAGAGATTTGTTCCTAAAAAGAAAGTGATGTTGCCTTTGGCAATGTGGTTTTGTATATGAAACGGTTTGAGAAATGCATTGAAAAATAGTAAGTAATGTTGGTTTAAAGTGCACTATAAAAAGTAAAACCGATCGTGTAAAATTCTTGATAACTTGATTGAATGTAGTTTATGTTAGATGATGGTTGTATTTAATGATTAATATGTTGGTTTTGTTTTAATGCTTTGTATCCTTGATAGTTGTGATCAAATGATTTAAATGGTTTAAATAATGATTGGATTGATTTATTTGCGTTCAATGAGTACGTATGATCATATGCTTTAATTCCTTAATTAATCTATAGCCTACATTGATGTCCTGACCATTTGGTGCTTAAAGTATAATGATTATCTTTTTTGGAAGCATGCCTCTAGACTACTTGTATAAATATGAATTGTGTTGATTAATTAGTATGTAATTATTTGAGGCTATGTGTTTAAAGGTGATATAATATTAGAAGCATGTCAACGTTGATTTAAAGTTTTTGGATAAGTTCGAGTTGGGATTCAAATCCCCAAGATGCATTTAGTGCAGCCCGTGGATCGGCATGGCTAGTGGTTAATGAATTTTACCGAGTTTAGATTCTTTGCATTTTGGTCATCGTATGGTGTTGTATCAATTGAATAAGTAAATGATGTTCGTTTGACATGATATTTCGCAAGAATGCTTTTAATGTATCTAATTTCTGTAAGAAACTGATATAAATGTGTTAGTCCCTGTAATTTGGTTGTTTTACAATTTAGTCCTCAATTTCATATTTTGCTAAATGGATGCTTATTTGTTATCCGTTGAAGCTGAAATTTGACATGCTGGCATGAAATATGATTAATTAACAATTGGTACCCTAAAACTTGTATAAGTCCCTGTAATTCTTTGGATTTACATTTTGGTCCCTAGAATGGTTGTATTTGCAATTGAGTTCCTTATCGATGTCTAAATCGAATGAAAATTAAATTGTTGCTTGTATGAACACCTTAGGTATTAATAATGCATCTATACAAGTTAAAAGAAAAAATGGATCGTAATTCGAGTAAGATTGTTCGGGTTTTCTTTGACAAACGTAATGTGATCTTCTTGGTTCGAGTCTAACGACTAGGCCGGTTTAAAGGGGGTTACAGTTGTTGTGCCCAACTGGGAGCAACCGTTTGAACTTATGTGCGATGCTAATGACTTCACTGTGGGTGCAGTTTTAGGACAACGCAAGGACAAGGTACTTCATGCGATTTAATATGCTAGTTAGACTCTAATTGAAGCTCAAATCAATTATACTACTACTGAGAAAGAGTTATTAGCAGTAATTTTTGCTTTTGATAAGTTTCGTTCTTATCTTGTGGGTGCAAAAATTACAATGTTTACTGATCATTCTGCTTTGAGATACCTTTTTTGCAAAGAAAGATGTGAAACCTAGACTAATCCATTGGATCTTATTGTTATAAGAGTTCGATATTGAAATTAAAGACCGTAAGGGGTCAGAAAATCAAGTTGCCAATCACCTTTCGAGGTTGGAAGTTGGCAACAATAACGGGAATAATTTGCAAATAGTCGACGCATTCCCTGATGAAAAGCTTTTTGTTATGAATGCAACACAGTGGTACATTGATATAGTGAATTACTTAGTTTACAGAAAGATTGTTTTGCATCGACGATTTGAAGTAGGACAGTTGGTTTTGCTATTCAACTCTAAATTAAGATTGCACCTAGAAAAGCTAAGTTCACAATGGTTTGAACCTTCTGAAGTGGTCGAAGCATTTCCACATGGTTTAGTCACAATCAAATACACAAAAGGGGGAACTCCGTTCAAAGTCAATGGCCAAAGACTAAAACTCTATTATGGTGACTTTGACCCTAGAAATACTAAGACCATTAAATTGGTCGATTTTTTTAAATTCTCTTTTATTGCTTTATTAGATTTAGATTTTAAATTTTTTTGTTTTTCGTTTAATTTACTTTATTTCCTTTTTTGCAGAATAAAAATTTCTTTGTTTTTTCTCTTCTCTAACAACTTGTAAGGTGAAAGGACTTACAAGGTATGCATGTAAAATTTTGGGGGGCAAATCGGGTAATTCAATTGCACTGATCTACCTTTAATAATCACAACCCTTCATTACAAGAGTGGGAAACGCAATGAACGGGCATGATTTTTGTGCCAAGATCAATCCGTTGAAACTCATCACATCGGACAGTAACAATTATTCCTTTTCATTTTCCTTTTTTTCTTCTTTATTAAATAGCTTGGTTTTTCATTGAATGCTCATTTATTTCCCTGCTTTCTCTTAATCTTTGAAGCTTTAAAGCTTAAATTTTTTTCTACAAATTCTTTCCTTTTCATCTTTTTTCTTATAATCCTTCATGGCTAAGACAAGAGCGGCCCAAAGATCTTGAAGGAAACCCCTGTTCAAGACATTACAAGATCTGAATCAAACCCTCAATTAGAAGACCCTATTTCTCTAGAAGAAAATCCTGGGTACGAGGTTTTTCAAACTGGGCTTGTGGGTGAACGCTTCATAGAACACATCCAAACAAAAAGCATCCATCTAGAGCAAGGAATCGAACTCTCTACTGATGAAGAACCTAGGAAATCCATCCACAATGCCATCGCACTCCACAAATGGGGAAGATTCTGCATTCATCCAGGCAGCTACAAGGCTGCCATGGTAAGAGAATTCTATGAAAATCTTTACAGGCCCTCTTTAAAACTTGTTTTTGTGCGAGAACAATCTATTCCTTAGAGTGCTTCTTCTATTAATAAGATATTTAATATTACTATGAATGTGGATGAACATGCACTGTTTGTGGATGCGATAACTGATGAAAAGCTTGAGCTTTTAGTTGAAGATTTATGCATAGCATGTGCATTACTATGCTCAGAAAATTTTCTGACCTTGCCTGCTAAAATATGGTTCCAATTCATCAACTCCAGGTTGCTACCCTCCACCCATAGCACAATTGTTTCCCTTGATAGAAATGTGTCTGATACATTTTATCATCAAGGGGGAAATTGGTATGGGAGAAATCATACATAAAGAGATTAGGGGTTTTGCTAAAAAGAAGATTGGTATATTGGCTTTTCGATCTCTAATCATGTAGTTCTGTGAATCAAAGGGTTTAAAACCCCAGAAAAATGAAGAGATGACAACCAATAAGGGGCCTATCAACAAGGTTGCCATAGAAAAGATGATTTGTGCTTCTGAAGTTCTAACAATGAGGTTAGGTACTGCAAGAAGGGAGGACAAGGGTAAAGCTAAAGTGGTCGCTGCACCAAAAATGTCTTATCAAGTGGTGAAGTCTTGTAAAAAGTTTTTAAGATAGAGGACAAACTCGATGCAATGATAAGTAAACTGGGAGTTATTGCGGTCACTGTGCAAACTATGGATCTAGCACAAAATTTATTCTATGCCGATGTAAAGACGTGGCACAAGTCTGCACTTGTTGCCCTGAGCCGATTCAATCTAGTTAACCTACCAGAATTTCCTATGTTCCCTCCCATCATCTGAGGTTATGATTTTTCCTCCTATGCTACCACCAAAGATGTACCGACAAAGTCAGTGAATTCCCCTAACAATGTCAGCGAAGCTGGTGACCCACCACGAGAAGAGGCATCAGGTAAGATCATTAGGGATTGTTTGTTCGATTTCAACATACCTATGGATGTTGATGCCATACCCACTACTGCTGAGAATGATGAAATCCTTGTTGAGGACGTTGATATTTTGGAGATTTACTTTGTATTTTGAACTTATTTTGATGTTGTTTTAATTTTCTAGAGCTTTATGAACTTATTTAAGCTACTTCTTCAGTTTAATATACATGTTAAACCAGCCACTGACATTGACAAATGCAGTGACGAGTCAAATTAATGAGTTTTTACAACGAAAGTTGGTCCACTTTTTCTAAGGGTTATAGTCTCGACTTACGACGAAAGTTGAAGCCGATCTGCATCCTTGAGTTAATAGTTGAAGGTTAAATGGAAGTTAATACTGAGTTGACCACATCATTGCTGATTAAACCAATCTTTCCCCTCGAAGTGCATTTGATCTTTTTGTCGAGCTGAACCAAGGAGATCCAACTTTATTCTCATATTTCTTTATCTTTTATTACACTATGTTATTGCTACCACATTGAATCATTTACTCACCAGTTTATTATGTTATTGCAACCACAATTGCACCCATAACTACCACTCTTACAATATTGTATTGTAGCCACATAAGTATAAGCATGATACATCATCCTTGTGGGATCATTTTTTAAACAAGATTACCTTGTTTCTATTCTTGCATCGATGGTGTAGCTTGCACTAAAAAGTGTGACGTTTTCACACCAATCACTAGTAGTGAAGGGTGAAAGGAATCCTTGCCTTTCTGATGTGTTGTGATCCTTAGCGGCACAAAAGTTGATTCAACAATGTTGTGAGGCCTTCCTGGCTCATGTCGTTGATACAAGAGTTGAGAGTACGATGCTTGAGAGCCTTCAGACTATTAGAGAGTCTACAAATGTGTTTTCAAAAGAGTTACCTAGATTATATATAGATCATAAGTTACAATTTCAGATAGAAGTGACACCAGGTACGACACTAGTGTCCATTGCATCGTATTGTGTGACAATGACAAAATTAAAAAAAATAAAGAATCGGATTCAAGAATTATTGGAGAGAGGATTCATCCGACCAAGTTCTCACCTTGGGGGTGCTTTGGTCTTGTTTGTCACAAAAAATGATGGTTCGATGAGGTTGTCCATCGACTATTGCAACCTCAATAAGGTGACGGTGAAGAACTATTATCCTCTTCCAAGGATACATGATCTGTTTCACCACTTGAGAGGTGCTCGCATGTTCTCAAAGATCGATCTAAGATCAGGATATTACCAGTTGAAATTAAGGGATGAGAATATCTAGAAGACCGCTTTTAGGAAGCAAATTGGTCATTATGAGTTCTTAATTATGCCCTTTAGATTAAGCAACGCACTAGAAACTTTTATGGATATGATGAATCAGATTTTCAACCCTATCTAGACCAGTTTGTAGTGGTCTTCATCGATGATATTTTGGTTTACTCAAGCTCAGAGGACGAGCATGATTATCACCTTCGTGTCGTTCTTCAGATCTTGAGAGATAGACAGCTTTATGCCAAAATCAATAAGTGTAAGTTTTGGCTTTTTGAGGTGGCATTCTTAGGCCACATTGTTATGGCAAATGGGATCCGTGTTGATCCGCAAAAGATTCATGCAGTGGTAGAGTGGAAACCACCTAGGAATATCTCAATGATCCATAGTTTTCCTGGACTTGTCGGATATTACCATCGTTTTGTCAAGGGTTTTTCTATCATAGCAATGCCTGTGGCAAAGTTGTTACAAAAGGGAGTTTCGTTCAACTGGAATGAAATGTGACAACAAAGTTTTAAACAGTTAAAGGCTTATCTGACAGAAGCCCCAGTATTGACGCAACTCGAGCTAGAAAAAGATTATGTCGTTTTTAGTGATGTTTCGTTGAATGGGCTTGGTTGTGTTCTCATGCAAGAGGGTAAGGTGATTGCTTACACCTGGAGACAACTTAAGCCTCACAAACGGAATTACCCTACGGATGATTTAGAGCTAGCGGATGTTATCTTCGCATTGAAGATTTGGATGCACTATCTATACGGAGAGAAGTGCTATATCTACTCTGATCACAAGAATCTCACCCAGAAAGAGTTAAATTTGAGACAAATGATGTGGGTCGAATTGCTAAAGGACTATGATTGCATCATAGAGTACCATCCCGATAAAGAAAATTTTGTGGTTATTGCTTTGAGTCGGAAGTCTATGTTAAATTTAAGGGCAATGTTCGCCCGATTGAGGATGACCGAGGATGGTGGATTGTTAGCGAGCTTCGTGTGGAACATACCTTAGAACAAGAAATCAAGAGGACTTAGGTGCTTGATGAGGAGTTGGTATCAAATATAGAATAGGTTCAACGAGGCAAGACATCAAGCTTTGAAGTACGAGATAGTGGAATCTTGTACTTTAAGGGTCAGTTATGTGTTCTAGCCTGAGAGGAATTGTGAGATCATATTCTCAAGGAGGCTCACCGTAGCCCATTTGTTATACATTTGAGTAGTAGCAAGATGTATCAAGACTTAGGCCCTTTTTATTGGTGGCCTAGCATGAAATGAGATGTGTCAGAGTTTGTGACAAGGTGCCTAGCTTGTCAGCAAGTTAAGGCTGAGCATCAGGTTCCTTCAGGTTTGATTCAACCCATTTAGATTCCACAGTGGAAGTGGGATCAGTTGTCCATTGATTTTGTGACAGGTTTATCGTTGACCCAAAGGAGGCATGATGTCATTTGGGTGATTGTGAACCGCTTGACCAAGACGACTAATTTCTTTTCAGTGTATATGGACGCTTGCATGGTAGTATATTCAAGAGATAGTGAGGTTGTATGGAGTACCCTCATCGATTATTTTGGACAGAGATCTGCGGTTCACGGCAAGACTGTGGAAGAAGACACATGAAGCGTTGGATACAAGGTTGCATTTCAGCATCGCTTTTCATCCTTAGATTGATGGTCAACCTGAGAGAGTTATCCAGATTTTGGAGGATATGCTTCGTTGTTGCATCATTGATTTTGAGCGTAGTTGGGAAGAGCATCTTCCCCAAGTTGAGTTTGCCTACAACAACAGTTTTTAATCGAGCATCAAGATGGCTCCTTTTGAGGCCTTGTATAGGTGCAAGTGTATAACATTGTTGTGTTGGATAGAACTCAACGAGAGGAGGATCGTGGGATCTGGTTTAATCAAGAAAACTGAGGAAAAGGTTCAAATCATCAAAAAAGATCGTAAGCTGCTTTTGATCACCAAAAAGCTTATGTAGATTAGAAGCGTAAGCACTTAGAGTATGAGGTTGGTGACAAGGTGTTCCTTAAGGTGTCATTGTGGAAGAAGGCAATTTGTTTTGGGCTGAAGGGAAAGTTGAGCCCGAGGTTTATTGGGCCATATGAGGTGTTAAAGAGGGTTGGACCCGTGGCGTACCATTTAGCTTTGCCTCCAGAGTTAGAACACATTCATAACGTCTTTCATGTTTCCATGTTAAGGTGATACCGTTCAGATCCATCGCATGTTATCCCATTTGAGGAGATTGAGATCAACACCGACTTGACCTATAAAGAAGAGCCAATAAGAGTCCTTGATAAGGGAGTTAAAGAGCTTCGCAACAAGTGTATACCTTTGGTGAAGATGTTGTGGAGGAACCATAAGGTTGAGGAGGCCATGTGGGAATTCAAGGAGGACATGAGGTTGCATTATACACACACATCTGTTGCCATCAAGTAAATTTTGATGACAAAATTTTCTTTATGGAAGGAAAAGTTGTAACAACCCAGATTTTGGGATCCGCAAGTCGTTTCACCCGAACATGTGGGGTTAGGCGTTGGACCGAAGTTTTAAAGCCTATGTGGGCTCCTCATGAATGTTGGGCATGAGTTTTAGGTTGGGTAAGTGTGGGAAAGAGAGAAAAGGGATAGAGAAGTAATTTCCCTCGCTTTTGAGGGAAAACAGGGTGTTGACTCTTTAATTTTGCAGAAAAAGCAAGGGGGTGAGCTCAGCCTTATCTTCCCAGACCCATATCATCTTTCTTCACCATTTCCTTTGAAGGTTCAAAATACAAAGTTTCAATCTTTGTCACTGTGAGTAGGAATCTCGAATTTTAGCTTGAGAGTGTCATAATATGCATCAAGTGATCTATTTATCAAGGTGGTGAGTGGGAGATATGAGTTTTGGTGGGGGTTGAAGGGGAAGAACGGGAATGAAGGATTTAACTTTATTTCTTGTTGTAAAGTTCTTTATTTTGTATTTGTTGACCATCCAACAATGTTTAACCCATTTTAAAACATCTCTTTGTAGTGAAAGAGGTTGGAGAGACTCTAAAGCTCAAGGAAAAGGAAAGGCTTGAGGCAAGGAGGTTCCTTTCCAACTTTGAAGGAAGGTTAGTACACTCCCAACTTCTTTTGTTTCATGCACATCATAAGGATGATGCTTTGTTTGCTAGATTTGATGCTTTTGGTTGTTGTGTGGTGATAAGAGCTTGAGACTCTCTTTAATGGTAAAACTCGGTTTTGTTGTTAATAACTTGTAAAAATTGTAGTAAACCCCCCTAAATACTCCCATAAGAAGTAGGATCAAGTTAAGGGGTTAAAGGTTGTGTTTTGGGGAAGTTGGGAGCGATTTCCCAAGCCCAAGAAGCCATTTCTAGGCTTCGGTACCGTTACATGGGGAGCCAATACTGATACCCTAGTGTTTTGGGTTCAAGAACATCGTTCCATTAGATGAACTTTGAAGAGGGGTACCGATACAATGTTCAACCTGTGCCGGTACGCCATGTAAAGTGGTATTGATACGGGTCGACTCGTAGCAGTACGTGAGGGTGGGATAAAATTCTAGTGAGATATTTTTTATCGGTACGCTATGAGTATCGATACCCAAGGGTACCGTACCGGTATGCAAAAGAGCCAGAGTTGGTACCCACTAGACATTCTGCCCGAAAAGTTGAGTTTGAGCCTAAGGGTTGGAAAATTATAATATTCGATCCAATAGACTCCTAATGAGGTAAAAAGAGATGTAAAACTGAGAAACCGAGAATTTACCAATGTACTCAATCATAATGTGTAATAACTTCGTAAATGACTTGTGTGGCTTAAATGTGGATAACAATCGTAGGGTGGTATGGTTATATGATGATGTTGTGTGCTTTGTGAGCACTTATCTAATGGGATCTGGATACCCAGTGAGAGTGTTGCAACACCATGATAAGATATTTCTAAATGTACATTCCTGACGCTGTGTGGCCCCGGGTCTCACTCCAGGTTTGTGGTTATGAATGTTATGATGTGTATTGATGATATGCTATATGTGTATGAACTATGGTAATATCATACTAGTTTCACTTTCGTGCCATTTTTTCTAGCTACGTGCTTATGTTTATGATTTGTATGAAGCATGATAGAGCAGAGGTGTATCCATTAAGCTTTGTGAGCTCAGTGTTCGGAATCGTTGTTTTTGTTTGTAGGCTTT
Organism: Hibiscus mutabilis; assembly: GCA_019671005.1. Lineage (NCBI taxonomy): Eukaryota > Viridiplantae > Streptophyta > Magnoliopsida > Malvales > Malvaceae > Hibiscus > Hibiscus mutabilis. Next base: position 44,694,069 of record CM033714.1, read on the forward strand.
TAGGTTGTAGCGTTACATTGAAGGAGCCCCATCGAAGTATAACTTTAGCTCATTGATGTGATCGAGAGTACAATACTTAGATTTGTTTAGCAATGTATTCATTGGACCAATGATTTTATGTTTGTAACTCTTATTTTGGATTTATTTGATCATGTCGAATGATTTAATTACTTGTTTTAAAGTTAGAGCTCCTCATGTAAACGATTTAACTACATTTTCTATCGTTCTATTTGAAATGTTGATAGTTTTTATGAAACAAAAATGTGGATTGGGCTAAACTAGCTCAACTTTATATGAGTATGTGGTTTGGCTTGAGACCCAAATGTGACATCGGGTTTAGGGCGTTACAGCCATGGCCTCCGGAGCTCTCATCTCTAGATTACTCCTCATGATCAACTATCATGCTTCGACAAGACATCTATCAAATCTCCTTGACCCCGCCTGCTAAGCCTATTACTTGACAACTGAGTCTACTCCACTAGCCCATCAACAACCATTGTAACACCCCTTTCTCGGCCTGGTCGAGAATCGGGTCGGAGCGTGTTATCGGTGAATGTACGGTGATCGGTGTGATAAAATTTCAATAATGGATAACACTTAATACATATTATAACTTTCAAACATTACCCAATATCGGTATTAGCTCAAGTTATCCCATTTGAAACAATGTCTAATATATTAGGACCAATTTCTATCTTCTACAAGTTTTAAGGACTAAACTATGAATCTGATAAATTAGAAGTCTTTTCTTGTAATTAACTATGAAATTAAATATTATAACAGTAAGCTTATAAATTTTTGTGTTATTTCGATAACTTTTACCTATCCAATTAGACCATACAACGTTTAGTGACCAATCTGCAAACAATGCAAAACTGCAATCTAAGTCTTTTAACAGAATTAACTGCCACCGTATTGATACACCTTGGGGCTGTAAGGATACGGGTATACATGATTTAGAACCCATTGAATCTGTCAAGTCCCGTTTCGATACAGTTGGGATTGTATCGATACAGGTTGACCAACTTTGACTTGCTAATTATGGTCTTATAACTGTAATAATGGTCATGCCATATCGATACACTTTCATGCCGTATCGATACAGAAATTCTCAGATTCACTTCTAACTTTCATTGTCCATTGCCCATTTCGATACAGCTGGGGCTGTATCGGTACGGGTTGACTAGGGTTAACCTATTTCGAAACACCCTAAGATCGTATCGATGCAATTAAATGCCCAAACCTTACTGCCAAAACCTGTATCGATATAGTTTAGACCTGTATCGATAAGCTATGGTTAACTCATGCTTTCTCAGGCCAAATATGCAAGGTTGTATCGATACAGATGGACCTGTATTGGTACGCCCTGCATTGTAATGTCAAATTTTATCTGGTTTTTAGTCCATTTGACCTAGCAATCAATGTCCAAATGCAATGAAACTTTACCGACAATATTTTCATACTATAATCTACATGCATGCCAAATATTAGGGTTATTCGAATCCATTTGCCATGTTTTTACCTTTAGGAGTCAACTATGCCTTTTTAGTCACTTTTAGCATCACTAAAAAGTCATTTTAGGACCATTTAGCCTTATACAAAACATAGGCAATACATACACATCCAAAGTCCCATGGTTGACTATTTTAGCTACTTTGCCACCATTCTAGGAGTTTATAAGGACAAAGTACTTTACTCTAGCTTGCTTGTGACTTGTCAATCTCCCGACTTCTCCGATCTCGATCCAACAACTCGGTTAACCTGAAATGCATGAGATGAAGTATTAGGCATAATTTGCCTATTGAGGTAGTCACAGCTAAAACACTTTAACAATGAAATGCATTCCAAACCATATCTTGACAATAAGCAATGAATCAATAGTAGAAATACAATGATCATGTTCAATAGCATTAATTCCATAATTTAACAATAACCCTTGGATCAATTCGGAATAGTGGATACGCAAATTCCTACGCCTCACCAAATCAATGAGTGTTCTAGTCCCTCCACCTCGCCAATATGAACAACATCATAATACATCCCTCCGCCTCGCCAAATCAATATAGGTCGTAGCCCAAGGACCATAGTCCGCCCGTACACTAAGCTCATGAATTATATGGCATGCCAATTGTATCCAAAGTCATTTTCGAATCTAAGGTCCGGTGACAATATCAATGATCAGTGTTCAATAGCAATGACAATAATATATTCAATGATTTTATCAATAAGCAATGTTTCAATACCAATGTCCTATAATAATATCAATGCCATTAGCAATATTTTAATGATCTCAATGACGATATCAATAGCCGGTGATTCATTTGCAATGTTTCGATGATAATAATAATGTCAACACCAATAATCCATGATAATGGCAATAACAATGGCAATGTTAATGCTCTATAATCAATATCTTATATTTCCACGATTCAATGATGATGACAATGTTAATGACATTAACAATACTCAATAACAATGACGATATCTATGTTCGATGTTCATTAACAATGACGATAGCAATGACAATGTTCAATACTCGATGAGATAACTTACTGATGCTTACCACAATATTCGCTAAGCGGTTCAATGCAATAATCCTTAGCGATGAGGTTAGCATTGACAATTTCATTAACAACGAAATCAGGAAAGGTACCTAGCCTAATCCCGAGACTTCGACTGCACTCATCTTGATAATCTGAAGCTTTTACGGCTCTCGGATAACAATCCCCTTGTTCCTAGCTTTCGGTAAATATGATGGTTTCTCTTTTTCAATTTCTTGAGCTAGGTAAACAATAGGATTGTGTTAGAATCAATATTATGATAGCAAAGTAAGTAAAATGATATCAAAATCAAAATCTATGAATTAGTTTAACACGCTCAACCCAGTTTGGAAGAAAACCAAAATTGAAGGTATTACTGAGACAAAAACCAGAAGAAATTTTGGGACCAAATTGTGAAATTTCTTCCAGCTTCAGAATAGACTTATCAAAAATCAAGGTAATTAAAATCTTTTTCTTAAATAAATTTAATTAAAATCACATTAATTTTAAGCTATTTATCATTTATTCTCATCACTTTGATTTATAATCACAAGATTTCTTTTAATATAGCCTTGAGACTCAAAACTAACATGATGCTCAAGTTATCTATTAATCAAACACAAAACTAGCATACATGGGCCCTAACCAATCGAACTCTCAAAAAAGGGGACGTTCATTTCATTTATTATTGATCACAACTCAATCATTCGTATTAAAACTTATACTCAACTCATTTCATCAAGGAAATGTAATCCAACTTCTCATCAAGGGACATAGTCCAACATTCCATTTATTCCAACAAGATTCATTATTATAAGTTAATGGATTATTTCAGCCTTGATTAACATGTAGCCCAGACACTCGAATCCTATACATAATGTAACAAACAAGGGTACACAAAGTACCGAGACAGGGGTACAAACAGTACCAATAGATCATTAGATCTTTACCAACAAGGGACCGTAGTCCAAACTTTTACGAGCTCGACAGACTCTATGGCATGCCAATTGTGTCTAGGACTAATTCAAACCAAGGCTTTATCATGTTTCATCTTATATTAACTTATAGTGAGCATAGCTCATAACATTGCATCAAAGTGCACCTCATTACTCATATATAGTGAGTAAACACATTCATTTCAAGTGAATCACATATATTATTTCTCATAACCAAATGACCTCAAAGCCATAATCATAGTCAATACGATCACTTCATGTGTTCATAGCTCAAGCAAGTAACTCATTATATACTTAGTATTTTGAATACATAATTGTACTTTCAAGTCAAATGGTTTGTTACAAAAAGCTTACTTGTTTCATCAATCATACACATTCATGAGATTAAAGGCAGAGCTTATCTTATCATATCAATCACAAATCTCAATATAATTATAGTTTTCAAGACCACATAGGCAAGGTTTATTTTCTTTTCATTTTAAGCATATGTCTAAGTTATATTAGTTTCTCCCCACAATATCAATCATCTTACAAAGTTAGCTTAGAATATGCAACATACTTACGTATATATATATATATATATATATATATAGTATTCAATTAGAACTTCTTGATTCAATCATAACAATCACAATAATGTGTAACCTTACCCTTTAGTTACTCGCCACGATTCTAGCTTATTCAAGAATAGTTTAACTCATGAATAAGAATCTATAATTAAAACAACAAACAAGTGCTCGGGAGGGTGTTTAGCCTATCCCGAGACTTAAACTACACTCACCTTTTATCTTGACGTTACAAGATACCTGAATCCACAACCATATTTTGCTACTTATCCAAATTCCCCCTCTAGGTTTTCCTTGGTCTAACAATTTACAAGAGAAGTAATTAATATATTAGAACCCATTTGTCAACAATTTATTTTGCAAGGTCACACAAATTGAGGCACTCAAACATGTAAACACGCAACAATTCATAACCAACTCAGATGCCAAGACCATTCCTACTTACACATACTCATAAATATTTGTACAAAATCAATCACAAGATTCTTTCATATTACAAAACAGGGCAGCATACGCAAACTTATTTCTATTCACTCAAGTCTGTCCACTAATCACATATATGTATGCATCAAATTCAAGACATTCCATATGCTTTAATTTACCACATTAATCAGATTTCATTCTTAAGATTCATACAATTTTCAAGTTGTTCTTGCTTTTAAACTAGGCAACTATTTCCAGAATTTTGGCAGCATGCATTACCTTCAAAGATTTGCTTCTACAGAACAGAATACTCATTGTATTTTAACTTTCTTTACACTGTTAAAAACTAGATTCGAATACTGTTCTAATGGTATAAGACACATAATTTAATAAAATCTACAAAAATTATGAAAATTCCTAAAAGTCTCGTAACAGAGACTGTTCAAAGCAGAAAACTACTTATAGTTTTTATGTCCTACATTCGATTAAAAATTCAAATATTTTAATCCAGGACACGAAATTGATCACCGTTTTCTTTAAATGAAACTAGACATACACATGATTCTGTACATATAAGATTCATTTTCTATTTTGATTTATGTGATTTTCTATAAATTTTCAAACTTACTGCCAGTGCATAACTTGTAGGCAGATTTCACTAACTTAACCTTGAGCTCCCTTAACATTCATAAACACTTTCAAATCAGTTACTAAGCTTATATAGCAGCTTTATGTATCATACACATCAGCCTCTAATTTCATTACTCATGTGCTTAATAGCTTAAAACAATTCTCTTAGACATATAATTACCGAAACTGGCAGTTTACATTCATTCATATATGCTCATTAAAACAGCCCCTTTTGTGAGACCAACTACAATCATTTTAAGTTTCCAGCATGTTCATCTAATCAAATAAATCATACATATATATATGGTTCAATTTAGCTTATACATTTTCAATGTAAACGTGATTCTCTAAAATTTCAAACAATTACATCCATGCATGTATTCCATTCGAACCAACTAGCATCTCATTGCTTACATTCAAACAATCTCACCAAATCAAATAATCATTCACACATATATCATCCATGGATTCTAAATTTCTAACAAACATTCCTCATTTCAAATTATCAAAAGAAAACAAGAGAAATTTACCTTCCTTTAAGGTTAACCAAAAGTTCTAAAGGTTCCTCTACTAATTTTGCACATCCATGAAATTTCTCATATTCTCTTTCTCTCTCCCCAAGCTTAATTCGGTTATTTGAGGTCAAGAGAAAGAAGAAGGGTATTTTTCTTTTGGGATAATCATCCCCTTTACCGTGGCTTAACACATGTTCTCCTAAATGGGGACATGTGTATAAGTCCCTAACATTATAAGGTCTCTACATGCAATCCTTAAATTCATTTAAGGATTCTTTTTAATTTAGCCTTCCAATACTCCCATAATATTAATTTGGTCCTAAAGCTTTTGTTTGCCTATTCTAGGTCCTCAATTTAATCCTTTATACTATATGTTCCCACTTCCCAAATTCTTTAAACCGGGTTCTAAGACCATTCATTTATGTCTAATTTTATCATACAGTAAGTCAAGCAATCTATTAACATTCGATTTCATAATTTACTTCTAGACCGATCTTTGGCAATTCTCTCCCCCTTAAAAAAATTCGTCCTCGAATTTCTTCGATGACGATAAATTCATATTATCAATTTCAGAATATTTTCACATATTCTGAATTTCAACAGTGTAAGAAATTTGTATTGGTTGCAAGTTTGCCAATACAGGATATAAATTTAAACTCCTAGGTGGCACAATGACTTAAGATAAAGCGATGAGCCCCTATTTAGTCCGAGAATCGACTAAACCATGCTCTGATACCAATTTGTAACACCCTCAACCCGGTTTGGAAGAAAATCAAAATTGAAGGTATTACCAAGACATAAACCATAAGAAATTTCAGGACCAAATTGCGAAATTTCGTCCAGCTTCAAAACAGACTTATCATAAATCAAGGTAATTAAAATATTTTTCTTAAATAAATTTAATTAAAATCACATTAATGTTAAGCTATTTATCATTTCTTTTCATTACTTTGATTTATAATCACAAGATTTCTTTTAATATAGCCTTAAGACTCAAAACTAACTTAAAGCTCAAGTTATCCATTAATCAAACACAAGACTAGCATACATGGGCCCTAACCATTCGAACTCTCAATGAAATGGGATGTTCATGTCATTTATTATTTATCACAACTCAATCATTTGTATTAAAACTTATACTCAACTCATTTCATCAAGGAAACATAATCCAACTTCTCATCAAGGGACATGATCCAACATTCAATTTATTCCAACAAGATTCATTATTATAAGTTAATGAATTATTTCAGCCTTGATTAACATGTAGCCCAGACACTCGAATCCTATACATAATGTAACAAAAAAGGGTACACAAACTACCGAGACGGGGGTACAAACAGTACTAATAGATTATTAGATCTTTACCAACATGGGACCGTAGTCCAAACTTTTACGGGCTCGACAGACTCTATGGCATGCCAATTGTGTCTAGGACTAATTCAAACCAAAGCTTTATCATGTTTCATCTTATATTAACTTATAGTGAGCATAGATCATAACATTGCATCAAAGTGCATCTCATTACTCTTATATAGTGAGTAAACATGTTGCGCGTAATAAGTGCTACGCAATTGTGCAAGTATACACGTCACAAGTTATAGTATAAAAGATATCGTCTCCACAGAGATTGTTGCTACTTCAAGAATCTAGTCTCTTGCACTGTAAAAAATAAAAACACAAATAAAAGATTATAGAAGTTTAACTAATCTAGAAAGCAAATAAGCAAAAGAAAAGATGAATTCAATTGAGAGAGATAGGCTAGGTTATCGTGAGTTGAGGTGTGATAGCCGATTGGATTGTCTTGGTAAAAGAGTGCACGGGCAACTCAGTTGCTGTGGCAACTTGCACGATGGGGTTGCCTTGGCAACTAATTAATGGTTGCCTGGGCGACTAGTTGGGCAACTACTTGGGCGACTGGGCAGCAACTTCAAGGTTCGGCGGAGCGTTCTTCAATGGTTTCTTCTTATCCCTAAGTCGAAACTCTAGCTACTTGTGCATGCCTTGATAATACATCCCTGCGTGAATCAAGGGTGAACAACAACCAATCTTGCGCTCCTCTTAGCCGTTGAAATCCTTAACTTATTCCTAAGCCGGATTAATCTTCACCATCATTGGATTGCATAAAGATCATATTCATTTGTTTCTTGAATCTAACTCTCCCGATATTAGATAAATGGATGAAATCACGAGATCCTCTCCCAATTCACTCGCAAGCAATAATAAGAACCAAGAATGAATAAACCTTGAAATAGAAAAGTGCAAACTCTTATTACCTAAACAAAAACCAATAGTTTCTCACAACCACAAAACACAATAACCATAGCCAAGTAAATTTAGTTCATGGCTAGGTTCCAAAGAAACACAAGATAAACAATCCCTAGCATGAACCCAATCGAACAAGGAAGAAAAGTTGAACCTTGTCGAAAATTCTCCTTTGCTTCCTCTCTTGGTCTTGTCGAAATTCCCTCTTGCTCTCTCTATACATCTTGTGGAAATCTCCTTGATATTTATAGGGCTAGGCCAAAGTCCTTCTTTGAGGAGGAGTTTGAGTTGGAATTAAATTATCTTTAAAGAATATAATTTTTTATTATAATTTTATTCCTATTAGAACTTCTCCTATCTTCTTGGAATTTAATTCTTCTTTAATCTCTGCATGGCAATCAAATTCCTTTGGGCTTGGGCCTTGCTCCATGTCATCTTGGGCTTGTAAAGTCATGAATTTCGACATCCCTATTGCATTTTGTCTTTGTCGACAAATGCCATGGCAACTGCTCAGCGTCTCCTTCATGCATTGCCCGGCAACTAGCTCGGCATATCCTTCATGCATTGCCACGGCAACTAGCTCGGCATTGCTTTGGCAAGTGATCCTACACATACACACACAAAGCACACCAAAGCAGCATCTTTTCCACAAAAACTACCAAGTTATGTAATCAAGCTCAACGATGGAAGGAAACATGGATTAATGCATGAATGGCTAACTATGCAACTAATATGAGCCTAAGTCTAACAATAATATGAGTAAAAGGGTAAGAAAAATAGTACTTTTGAACACTTATCACACCCCCAAACTCGAACTATTGCTTGTCCTCAAGCAATGCAAACTCATAATTACCGCCAAAACTTCAATTTTCACAAACTCAGCTTTGAACTTGATTTCAATTCTCAACGGGGCACAAAGTATGATTGGCTTTTTATTTTGAAAAGCGAGGAATTACTCGGAATCAAACTATAATGCTTGTGAGTGTGTGCGGAGTTGTGTGCAAGTTGATTTTTCGGATTCTATGCAAACAATAGGTTTTCAAATTACTTCATTGGGTTCTTTTTAACATGTTTTAACTAGAGCCAATTTCGGGCACCTCTAGTGTTTTGTTTTTAGTTTTCTTAAGTTAATTTAATCGACTAGAGCCAGTTTCGGGCACCTCTAGTAAAAAAAAATTAACACTTCCTAGAGCCAGTTTCGGGCACCTCTAGCATTCATCCAATTTTTATTCTAATCCCCCAATTTGTTAATTATCAACCTAAGTTTACTAGAACTCCTTAAATCAATCAAACCACAACAGTGTTTCATCAAATTTAGCATCATAGTAAAATTCTAAGTTTTTCCATGGTTATCCTAGAATAAAAATTCTATCAATTAAGTGCATTGGCAAAGTCATCATCGAATATTCATCAAATCTAAGCAATTCTTGTTCTAATTAAAGGCATGGCGAGCAATTTATGTATCCTAAATGTAATACTTAATGTAACTAAACCTGGTAATTACTAATAACAATCCCCCCCCAAACTCGAGTGAGGCATTGTCCTCAATGCATGCATAAAAATAACGAAAAATAAAAATAAAAATGCATACGAGGACTTACTCCGAGAGTTCGTCATCGTAGATGATTAGTTTCCTTCTAGTTGGCGTCTTGATTTTCTTGCTTGAATGCAATGGTTGTTTTCTTGTTGCCGGTGGTGGAATCGATCCTCGTACGGGGTTGTCCTCATCGTCCTCTTCATCAATGTCAATGGTTTTTCGCTTGGAGGATTCAATTGGTGCGGTCTTTATTGGTTCAATGGAGGACTCGTCCGAATCTGAAAAATCAGAAAATGATTTCGTAGGAGTTGATTCGGGCATAGGTGCTTTACCTTTGGCTTTTGCAGTGGTTGCCGGGATGTCTTTAGCTTTGGTTGCCGTGGCATCTTCAGGGTTGGTTGCCGTGGCGTCAGCTTCCTTGGTTTCCGTGGCGATTGCTTCATTGGTTGCCGGGGCAAGGATCTCGGCGGGAAAGATTGGGAACGGCACACGATTTTTTTGGTACTTTTCTAGGATGACTTGGGTGATGGCATTGTTGTGCTTTTTCATGTACCGCATGAACATTAGTTGCCGATCTTCAATTTGCCTTAGGTGGCTTGCCAATGGGTGCAAAAGTGCTTCAAAGTGTCCCGGGATTAATGGTCGAGTTGCCCTGGCGTTAGGTGCTTGGGCATTAGGGATTGCCGCTGCGGCAGGAGTTACCGTGGCAATTGGAGGCCTTGAAGAATCTCCCGGTGCCTCTCCCATTAGCTTTCGGATTAGTGCTTGATTCCAACCAGACTTGGGTAGGGCCATTTCATCGGTGGACTCACTCGGGACATGCATCTCCTTGCAAAGATTAGAAATTAAGCAAGGGAAGAAAAGATAACCCTTATCTTTTGAGCTGCATACAAAAATCTCATCACAAATAATTTTTCCAATGTTAATGATGCGATTATGCAAAATAGAATGTATGAGCAAAAGACGTGGTATATCAACGGTAGTATTGTGTGTGGAGGGCATTAAAGAAGTTTTAACAAACTTATTCCATAGTTTTGCCTCGGGTTTAAGCCGAATGCGATTTACCGTGCCCTTGTATTTACTGTCGTTCCAATGAGTTCCCGGTTGAGTGAGTTCTTGAAGCACCTTGTCGAGTTGCTTGGGATTGATTTGGTCAACGAAGGCTTGATGCTCGTCCTTCTCAATGTAAAGTCCATAAAAGGTGTTGATGCTTTCGGGACATATAAGTATGGCCTTGTCACGAACAAAAACATAAGGATTATCCGGGTTAGGTGAGTGAGCATAGAATTCTCTTACCCATGAGATGTTACCCGGTTCCGGTTGATGGCAAAAGATTTGCCACTTTTTATGTGCAATCCTCTTGAAGATGAATGGTTCAAGGCCGAGATCTTGATGAGAGTTGGAGTATTCAAAGCCTTGTTCTTCATGAATCTTCCGGCTTTCAAACTTGGATTGAAATCTTTCTTGAACCGCCGGTGTAGCAAACTTCTTGTATCTTGGTTCTTTGGAGGAACTTGGATGAACTAAAAGTTTAATCTTGGATGCCATGTATGATCTTGGTTGTGAGTAAAAACAAAGAAAAGAAACTAAAAAGTTACAAGATATAAAGTAGGAATAGGTTAAGGGTGATGGGTTTTATAGAAAAGATAGGTGGTTGGGATTGGGGGAAATCGAAAAAGGGTTTAGGGTTTGGTAGGAATTTTCGACAAAGGGGTTTTGGTTAGGATGAATTGGAGGCTTTATATAAGCCTTAGATTCAGCCCATTAGTTTCCTTGTTGAAGATGTTTTCCTACTTGGTTTAGAATTCCTTCTTTATCTTGAACTTCCTTTCCTACAATTCAAAAACAAATCAAATAAGCTTTAAAATTAAAGATAAACTAATAAAGAAAATAAATAAAGATGTGTAATAGGATTCTTAAACTTGAATAAAAAAAATCTATCCTAAAACTACTAATAATCGAAAAAAATAAAATAAATAAATAAAATCGAAAAAAAATACTTAAATAGTCGAAAATAAAAATAAAAATAAAAAATAAAAATAACAATAAAACTATAAAAAGGGAGAGCATGCACATGCATCTCCTAAATTGACCACTTCCTTGTTACGTTCCACATGGGCACCATTGTAGTGCTTCAATCTTTGTCCATTAACTTTGAATTCATGGTTGTCAGAGATGGACTTGATTATCACGGCACCATGAGAGAATGGTTTGACGACTTCAAATGGTCCCTACCATCTTGATTTCAGCTTTCCCGGGAAAAGTTTTAGCCGAGAATTGAATAGGAGAACTAGTTGCCCTGGCGTGAATTGTCGTGGCAATAGTTTCTTGTCATGCCATTGCTTTGTTTTCTCCTTGTAGATTCGTGCATTGTTATAGGCGAGTGCACGAAATTCTTCTATCTCATTGAGATCCATCAAGCGCTTTTGTCCAGCACTTTCCCAATCCATATTCACGGTCTTGATTGCCCAGTACGCCTTGTGCTCGATTTCCACCGGTAGATGACATGTTTTACCATAGACAAGCCAGAAGGGGGACATACCTAATGGTGTTTTGAATGTAGTGCGATATGCCCAAAGTGCGTCATCTAGTCTTAATGACCAATCCTTCCTTGAGGGATTTACAACTTTCTCGAGTATTCCCTTCAACTCCCGGTTGGAAATTTCTGCTTGCCCGTTGGTTTGTGGGTGATATGCTGAAGCGTTGCAACATCTTGGCAATTAGTCTGTTGTCAAAATGCTTGCCCCCGTCACTGATAATTGCTCTCGGCATCCCAAACCGTGTAAATATGTTTTTTTGCAGGAATCATTGCACGGTCTTGGAATCGTCGTTGGGAACTGCAGCTGCCTCTACCCATTTAGACACGTAGTTGACGGCAAGTAGAATGTAGAGGTTGCCGAATGAAGATGGGAAAGGTCCCATAAAGTCGATCCCCCATACATCGAACAGTTCCACCTCGATGATGTTCTGGAGTGGCATCTCATGTCGTCTAGAGATATTGCCCGTCCTCTGGCAACGATCACATTGCTTGTAAAAGTCTTGGGCATCTTTGTACAATGTTGGCCAATACAACCCGGATTGCAAAACTTTGGCCGCGGTACGAGTTCCTCCAAAATGTCCTCCATAGGGTGAAGAATGGCATTGCCGGAGTACATTCTGTTGTTCTTCTTCAGGGACACATCGGCGTATAACCTGATCTGCACATTGTTTAAACAAAAGAGGCTCGTCCCAAAAGTAATGCTTAGCATCATGGCGGAACCGCTTCTTCCCTTGGTGAGTAATGCCATAAGGAAAAATACCACAAACAAGGAAGTTAACTAAATCCGCGTACCAGGGTATTGCCGAGGCATGTGCTGCCGTGGCGACTGCTCCTAAGATTGTCGAGGCGTGCGCGTCAAAGACTGTTGTGGCGTCGAGAGTTGTCGAGGCGTGTGCATCCATGGTTGCCGAGGCGTCTAGGGTTGCCGAGGCGTCAAGGGTTGCCGAGGCGTCTAGGGTTGCCGAGGCGTTGAGGGTTGCCGAGGCAACTAGAATTTGTTCATCCGGGAATGCATCGCATATCTCTAGATCCGCGTCCTCCTCCCTATTGCGTTCCAAACGTGATAAGTGATCGGCCACTTGATTTTCTGTTCCTTTCCTGTCCTTAATTTCAATATCAAATTCTTGTAAAAGTAATATCCAACGAATCAAATGAGGTTTAGCATCCTTTTTAGTAAATAAGTATTTGATTGCCGAATGGTCCGTATGAACAATTACCTTTGTACCAATTAAATAGGATCGGAACTTGTCAAATGCGAAAACTACAGCTAGTAACTCTTTCTCCGTTGTTGTGTAATTCACTTGAGCACCATTAAGAGTTTTACTAGCGTAGTATATCACATGGAAGGTCTTACCTGTGCGTTGGCCTAGGACTGCTCCTACCGCAAAATCACTTGCATCACACATGAGCTCAAAAGGTAGCGTCCAATCTGGTGGAACGACAATGGGTGCCGAGGCAAGCTTTTTCTTTAGGGGTTTCGAATGCTTGAGTGCAATAATCATCAAAATCGAAGACTTTATCCTGTTCAAGCAGATTACACAAAGGCTTAGTGATTTTAGAAAAATTATGAATGAACCTCCTGTAAAAACCTGCATGTCCGAGAAAACTTCGAATTCCTTTAACCGAATTTGGTGGGGGTAATCTCTCGATCACGTCCACCTTGGCTTTGTCAACTTCAATTCCCTTGGATGAAATCTTGTAGCCGAGCACTATTCCTTCATCTACCATAAAGTGGCATTTCTCCCAATTGAGGACTAAATCCGTTTCTTCGCATCTTGCTAACACCCTCTCTAAATTGCCGAGGCAGCCGTCGAAGTCATTACCAAAAACCGAAAAATCATCCATGAAGATTTCAAGGAAGTCTTTGACCATGTCTGAAAAGAGTGCCATCATGCATCTTTGGAAGGTTGCTGGGGCGTTACACAATCCGAATGGCATCCTTCGGAAGGCATAAGTGTCGTATGGGCATGTGAAGGTTGTCTTTTCTTGATCTTCTGGTGCTATGGCAATCTGATTGTAACCTGAATAACCATCAAGAAAACAATAAAAGGGTTTACCTGCAAGACGGTCAAACATTTGATCAATAAAGGGTAATGGGAAGTGATCTTTCCTAGTAGCTTTGTTTAGATTTCGATAGTCCATACAAACCCTCCAACCGGTCACAGTCCTGGTTGGGATAAGTTCATTATTTTCATTGCTTACCACTGTTATACCTCCCTTTTTCGGTACACATTGTACCGGACTTACCCACGTACTATCAGAGATAGGGTATATAATGCCGGCGTCAAGCCACTTGATGATTTCTTTCATTACAACCCCTTTCATGGCATGATTCAGTTCCTCTGGGCCTCAATTGAAGGTTTGTGATCATCTTCCAACAAGATCTTGTGCATGCACACCGCCGGGCTAATTCCCTTCAGGTCGGCAATTGTCCACCCTATTGCCTTTTTGTGTAGCTTCAGCATCTTGATCAGCTTCTTTTCCTGCTCAGGCTGTAACTTAGAAGAAATAATTACAGGCAAAGTATTATCGGTCCCTAAGTATACATATTTTAGTTGCTCTGGCAATTATTTCAACTCAAGAATTGGTGGTTGTTCAATAGAGGGTTTTTCGAGCTTACCTTCCTTACCTGAGTAGTCCAGTGGTTCAAAGTATGTACCTGGTCGATTGACTAGCCAATTTGCCTCTTCTGGTTGTTCCTCATCGACCGGTTCTTCATACTCCTCATGTTCCTCTTGGTCGGCAATGTAGTTGCCGAGGCAACTAAATTCCTCATTGAAGTTAAACTCTGCCGTGGCATGAAGTAGTTGGCATTCTTCTGGATCATCGGCATGCCTTAGTGTTTGGAACACATTTAGTTTAACTTGCTGGTCATTCACCCTCATTGTGAGTTCTCCCTTTTCAACATCAATCAAGGTTCTCCCTGTTGCTAGGAATGGTCTCCCAAGAATGATGGGTGCATGCTCATCTGCTTCACAATCCAAAACAATAAAGTCAGCGGGAAAAATAAATTTATCGACTTTTACCAGTATGTCTTCGATTTTTCCCTCTGGATGCACATAGGATCTGTCGGCTAGCTGCAGCATGACTGTTGTAGGTCTTGCCTTCCCGATTCCTAGTTTTTGGAAAATCGATTTAGGCATCAAGTTTATGCTAGCCCCAAGGTCGCATAATGCTTTCCCGACATAGTGATTTCCAATGGAACAGGGTATTGTGAAACTTCCGGGATCCTTCAACTTAGGTGGCATACGATTGTGCAACATTGCCATGCATCCCCTCTGTCGCGCAATCTGTTTCAAACTCTCCTAGCCTTGTTCTCTTGGACACAATGTCTTTAAGAAACTTGGCATAGTTTGGCATTTGTTTAATTGCTTCCACCAATGGCAAGTTGATGTGGATTTGCTTTAGGATATCAAGAAACTTCTTGAATTGGTATTCTTACTTTTGCCGCTTCAACCTTTGTGGGAATGGTGGTGGAAGTCGGATATCTTCGATCCTTTCATTGGTTTGAAACCTGATTGACGGCATTGCCGGGACATCTGGAGTTGCCGAGGCATTATCAACTGGGGTTGCCGAGGCATGCTTATCGCAATCTGCCGAGGCGTCGTCGGTTGCCAAGGCATGTTTATTGCCGGTTGCCGTGGCAATTCCTGGTTCAGTATCTGAGGCTTTGCCGCTAGGTTCGTCTTGATCTTTTTGTGGAGTTTTGTTTGACGAGCGGGTTTGAACCTCTCTAAGTTGTTGGCCACTTCTGGTGGTGATTGCCTTACATTGCTCATGGCCAATTCCTCTTGCGACTTCAGTATCGCTAGGTAAACCTCCTTGTGGTCTAGTGTTCAGATTTTGAGCAAACTGTCCGACTTGATTTTCCAATGATTTGATTGCCGCCTCTTGGTTTTGCAATCTCATCTCGGTCCTATTAATAAAAGCATCAGTTCTTTTTATGAAATTACTATTCTCAGCCATATAAGATTCAGTTTTCATCATAAAAGCATTTAGAGAATTTTCCAAAGAACTAGATGTCGTCGGTTGTTCTTTGCCGGCATCATTACCGTGGCATATTCTGCTGGAATCCCGATGCTTGTGCATTCTGATTGTTCTGGTTTAGAGCATTGTTGGGATTACTCCATGAAAAATTCGGGTGCTTCTTCTAAGCTGGATTGTATGTATTGGACATCATGTTGTTGCTCCGATTGTAATTCCCCACATAGAAGCTGGATTCCGGATTCTTGCATACATTCAGAAGAATTATGGTTATCACCACATAACTCACAAAAAGAATCCATTACCTTGACTTCATGTGTGTTGTTTGGTTTTTGAATGTTTGGACCATCTTGGTTAAAGCGGCCAATTGTGCCGAAATTGAATCTGATGATCCTAGTTCATGTATTGTGGCTTGGCGTCTAACTCCTCCTCTTCTAGTAGATGGGAATTGATAATCATTCTTGGCCAGCCTGTTTAAAATTTGCATTGCTTCCTCCGGCGACTTATCTAGGAGTATGCCATTTGCCGAGGAATCTAGCATCATCCTTGTAGGTGTATTCACGGCGTTGTAAAACATTGTTACTTGAGTCCACACCGGGAATCCGTGTAAAGGGCATTTGTGTAGAAGTTCTCTATATCGCTCCCAAGCCTCGTACATGGATTCATCATCTGCCTGGCGAAAAGAAGTAATGTCGTTACGAAGCTTATCAGTCAAATTTGTAGGATTAAATCTAGCAAGGAAATCACGACAAAGATCAGTCCAAGATGCTATGGATCCGGCAGGAATGCTATTCAGCCATGCTTTCGCCCTATCCCTCGTGAATAGGGAATAATCTTAATCGTAGGACATCGGGGTGACTCGTGTATCTTGAACGAGTTGCAAATCTCGAGGAAAGATTTCAGATGTTGTCGTGCATCTTGATTCTTTGAGCCGCCAAATTGACCTATTGTGTTGATCATATTAAACGTTACCGATTTCAACTCAAAGTGGTCGGCTTCAATTTCAGGTGCGACAACTCCTGGGTTAAGTCCATCAAGATCTTCTTCAATATAGTCTCGAATAGTTCTGTTTCGTGCAAGAATCACTCATCCTCCTGCTCGAACATCTTGATTCATATTGTCGTCTTGATTTGCCATTGCTTCTCTTATCCTTCGTCTAAGTCTTTGTAAGGTTCGTTTGATTTCTGGATCAAAGGGATATTCTGGTGAAGTCGGTCTCGCTCTGGTCATATACCAATACAAAACCAAAGTTTGTTAGCCCTTTGAATTTTAAACAAGAAAAATAAAAAGAAAGTGCAAGAAAATAAAAACAAAGTCGCTATTGCCAATCCCCGGCAACGGCGCCAAAAACTTGTTGCGTGTGATAAGTGCTACGCAATTGTGCAAGTATACGCGTCGCAAGTAATAAAGTGATATGAGTATCGAGTATCGTCTCCACAGGGATTGGTTTGGGCCACTTTGCTTAAGTTACTGCAATGTGAAAAGTAAAAACACAATTAAAGGATTATAGGAGTTTAACTAATAACTAAACTAGAAAGCAATAAAGTAAAAGAAAAGATGAGATCGAATGAGAGAGATAGGCCAGGTTATCGTGAGTTGAGGTGTGATAGCCGATTGGATCGTCTTGGTAAAAGAGTGCGAACGGCAACTCGGTTGCCGTGGCAACTTACTACAACGGGTTGCCTTGGCAACTAATCGATGGTTGCCTGGGCAACTAGTTGGGCAACTACTTGGGTGTCTGACAGCAATCTTCAAGGTTCGGCAGAGCATTCTTCAATGGTTTCTTCTTATCCCTAAGTCGAAACTCTAGCTACTTGTGCATGCCTTGATAATACATCCCTGCGTGAATCAAGGGTGAACAACAACCAATCTTGCGCTCCTCTTAGCCGTTGAAATCCTTAACTTATTCCTAAGCCGGATTAATCTTCACCATCAATAGATTGAATAAAGACCATACTCATTCGTTTCTTGAATCTAACTCTCCCGATATTAGATAAATAGATGAAGTTACGAGATCCTCTCCCAATTCACTCGCAAACAAGAATAAGAACCAAGAATGAGTAAACCTTGAATTGAAAGTGCAAACTCTTATTACCTAAACAAAATCCAATTGTTTTTCACAACAACAAAACACAATAACCCTAACCGATCAAGTTAGTTCATGGTTGGGTTCAAAAGATATACAAAGAATAATCCCCAAACCATGAATCTAATGGAAGCAAAGAAGAAGAAGAAGTCGAAATTTCCCCTAATGCTCTCTATGGAGTTGTCGAAATTCCCCTAGCCTTCCTCTTGACTTTGAGGTTCTAGTTGTTCCTCACACATCGGAGAGATTTCTTTGTATTGCTCCTTATCCTCTTGCCTTGGGACGTCAGTATCCCTAGGAATGAATTGTTGGTGCATGTTATCCATGACATATGTGGATCTCCCCAATTGATCTTCTGAATCCCCTAAGGTTGCATCCCACTGAGCTATCCTCGTACCCATAGATTTTGATAGTTCTCGAATCTCATCAATTGATCCGTCAAGTCTAGCCAAGGAAGCTAGTAACGTTTCCTCCAAGGAATTGGAATGCTCTTGAAAAGGACTACATTGCCATGGCATATCTGTTGTCGCGGCAAAATTGTTATGGTAAAAAAAAATTGAGCTTTTTGACCATACCATGAAGAATTTTGCTGCTGGTTCCCTCTTTGGTCCTCCATGTAGTTATATGCACCGAAAATGTGAGGGCAATTTTCAAACACATGATGTTCTCCATACATAGCACAAGATTTTTCCACGGTATAAGTTCTTTGGGCTTTTCTCGGTTGGTATAGGTAATCATCAAAGGGTGCAAGAAACTCTTGATTGGATTGATTCATATCTTCCAACATCATCTCTCGAATATATCGTCTTTTATTTCCCAACATGTTGATGTCCCTTAACTTGTAGCGCACCTAATTTTTTTTTTTTGATAAAACAAACAAAAAGAAAAGTTAGTAAAACTAAGAGAAAAAAAATGCAATAACAAAAACAACTAACACCAATTGCCAATCCCCGGAAACGGCGCCAAAAACTTGTTGCGCGTAATAAGTGCTACACAATTGTGCTAGTATACACGTCGCAAGTTATAGTATAAAAGATATCGTCTCCACAGGGATTGGTGCTACTTCAAGAATCTAGTCTCTTGCACTGTAAAAAAATAAAAGCACAAATAAAAGATTATAGAAGTTTAACTAATCTAGAAAGCAAATAAGTAAAAGAAAAGATGAATTCAATTGAGAGAGATAGGCTAGGTTATCGTGAGTTGAGGTGTGATAGCCGATTGGATTATCTTGGTAAAAGAGTGCACGGGCAACTCAGTTGCCGTGGCAACTTGCACGACGGGGTTGCCTTGGCAACTAATTAATGGTTGCCTGGGTGACTAGTTGGGCAACTACTTGGGCGACTGGGCAGCAACTTCAAGGTTCGGCGGAACGTTCTTCAATGGTTTCTTCTTATCCCTAAGTCGAAACTCTAGCTACTTGTGCATGCCTTGATAATACATCCCTGCGTGAATCAAGGGTGAACAACAACCAATCTTGCGCTCCTCTTAGCCGTTGAAATCCTTAACTTATTCCTAAGCCGGATTAATCTTCACCATCATTGGATTGCATAAAGATCATATTCATTCGTTTCTTGAATCTAACTCTCCCGATATTAGATAAATGGATGAAATCACGAGATCCTCTCCCAATTCACTCGCAAGCAATAATAAGAACCAAGAATGAATAAACCTTGAAATAGAAAAGTGCAAACTCTTATTAGCTAAACAAAAACCAATAGTTTCTCACAACCACAAAACACAATAACCATAGCCAAGTAAATTTAGTTCATGGCTAGGTTCCAAAGAAACACAAGATAAACAATCCCTAGCATGAACCCAATCGAACAAGGAAGAAAAGTTGAAGCTTGTCGAAAATTCCTCTTTGCTTCCTCTCTCGGTCTTGTCGAAATTCCCTCTTGCTCTCTCTATACATCTTGTCGAAATCTCCTTGATATTTATAGGGCTAGGCCAAAGTCCTTCTTTGAGGAGGAGTTTGAGTTGGAATTAAATTATCTTTGAAGAATATAATTCTTTATTATAATTTTATTCCTATTAGAACTTCTCCTATCTTCTTGGAATTTAATTCTTCTTTAATCTCTGCATGGCAATCAAATTCCTTTGGGCTTGGGCCTTGCTCCATGTCATCTTGGGCTTGTAAAGTCATGAATTTCGACATCCCTATTGCATTTTGTCTTTGTCGACAAATGCCATGGCAACTGGCTCGGCTTCTCCTTCATGCATTGCCCTGGCAACTAGCTCGGCATATCCTTCATGCATTGCCCTGGCAACTAGCTCGGCATTGCTTTGGCAAGTGATTCTGCACATACACACACAAAGCACACCAAAGCAGCATCTTTTCCACAAAGACTACCAAGTTATGTAATCAAGCTCAACGATGGAAGGAAACATGGATTAATGCATGAATGGCTAACTATGCAACTAATATGAGCCTAAGTCTAACAATAATATGAGTAAAAAGGGTAAGAAAAATAGTACTTTTGAACACTTATCAAAACACATTCATTTCAAGTGAATCACATATACCATTTCTCATAACCAAATGACCTCAAAGCCATAATCATAGTCAATACGATCACTTCATGTGCTCATACCTCAAGCAAGTAACTCATTATATACTTAGTACTTTGAATACATAATTGTACTTTCAAGTCAAATGGTTTGTTACAAAAAGCTTACTTATTTCATCGATCATACACATTCATGAGATTAAAGGCAGAGCTTATCTTATCATATCAATCACAAATCTCAATATAATTGTAGTTTTCAAAACCACATAGGCAAGGTTTATTTTCCTTTCATTTTAAGCATATGTCTAAGTTATATTAGTTTCTCCCCACAATATCATTCATCTTACAAAGTTAGCTTAGAATATGTAACATATATATGTATATATATAGTATTCAATTAGAACTTCTTGATTCAATCATAACATTCACAATAATGTGTAACCTTACCCTTTAGGTACTCACCTCGATTCCAGCTTATTCAAGAATAGCTTAATTCATGAATAAGAATGTATAATTAAAACAACAAACAAGTACTCGGGAGGGTCTTTAGCCTAACCCGAGACTTAAACTACACTCACCTCTTATCCTGACGTTACAAGATACCTGAATCCACAACAATATTTTGCTACTTATCCAAATTCCCCCTATAGGTTTTCTTTGGTCTAACAATTTACAAGAGAAGTAATTAATATATTTGAACCTATTTGTTAACAATTTATTTTGCAAGGTCACACAAATTGAGGCACTCAAACATGTAAACTCACAACAATTCATAACCAACTCAAATGCCAAGACCATTCATACTTACACATACTCACAAATATGTGTACAAAATCAATCACAAGATTCATATTCATATAACAAACCAGGCCAGCATACACAAACTTATTTCTATTCACTCAAGTCTGTCCACTAATCACATATATGTATGCATCAAATTCAAGACATTCCATATGCTTTAATTCACCACAATAATCAGATTTCATTCTTAAGATTCATACAATATCAAGTTGTTCTTGCTTTTAAGCTAGGCCACTATTTCCAGAATTTTGGCAGCATGCATTACCTTCAAAGATTTACTTCTACAAAACAGAATACTTATTGTATTTTAACTTTCTTTACACTATTAAAAACTAGATTCGAATACGGTTCTAACGGTATAAGCCACATAATTTAATAAAATCTAAAAAATTATGAAAATTCCTAAAAGTCCCAAAACAGAGACTGCCCACAGCAGAAAACTACTTACAGTTTTTCTGTCCTACATTCGATTAAAAATTCATATGTTTTAATCCAGGACACGAAATTGATCACCGTTTTCTTTAAATGAAACTAGACATACATATGATTCTGTACATATAAGATTCATTCTCTATTTTTACCTATGTGATTTTCTATGAATTTTCAAACATACTTCCAGTGCATAACTTGTAGGCAGATTTCACTAACTTAACCTTAAGCTCCTTTAGCATTCATAAACACTTTCAAATCAGTTCTTAAGCTTATATAACAGCTTTATGTATCATACACATCAGCCTCTAATTTCATTACTCATGTGCTTAATAGCTTAAAACAGTTCTCTTAGACATATAATTATCGAAACTGGCAGTTTACATTCATTCATATCTGCTCATTAAAATAGCCCCTTTTTGTGAGACCAACTACAATCATTTTAAGTTTCCAGCATGTTCATCTAATCAAATAAATCATACATATATATATATATATATATGGTTCAATTTAGCCTATACATTTTCAATGTAAACGCGATTCTCTAAAATTTCAAACAATTACATCCATGCATGTATTCCATTCGAACCAACTAGCATCTCATTGCTTACATTCAAACAATCTCACCAAATCAAACAATCATTCACACATATATCATCCATGGATTCTAAATTTCTAACAAACATTCCTCATTTCAAATTATCAAAAGAAAACAAGAGAAATTTACCTTCCTTTAAAGTTAACCGAAAGCTCTAAAGGTTTCCTCTACTAATTTTGCACATCCATGAAATTTCTCATGTTCTCTCTCTCTCCCCAAGCTTAATTCGGTTATTTGAGGTCAAGAGAAAGAAGAAGGGTATTTTTCTTTTGGGATAATCATCCCTTTTACCGTGGCTTAACACATGTTCTCCTAAAAGGGGACATGTGTATAAGTCCCTAACATTCTAAGGTATCTACATGCAATCCTTAAATTCATTTAAGGATTCATTTTAATCCCTTTTTAATTTAGCCTTCCAAAACTCCCATAATATTAATTTGGTCCTAAAGGCTTTCTTTGCCCATTCTAGGTCCTCAATTTAATCATTTATACTATATGCTCTTACTTCCCAAATTCTTTAAACCTGGTTCTAAGACCATTCATTTATGTCTAATTTTATCATAAAGTAAGTCAAATAATCTATTAACATTCGATTTAATAATTTACTTCTAGACTGATCTTTGGGGTGTTACAATTATCCATGGATAGCAATACCCTAGCTTGAGATTACTCCCAAATCCTCCATGGATTTCAACAATTGTTTGAGTGATTAAGCTCTCCCAATCGATAGCAATATTTTGATAACATGAAATCGATGAAAATCCAAGCTTGAGCTTGAGCTCCAATGGAGGCGTGTGCTTAGGATGAAGGAGACGATAGCTAAAGGGGAGGTGCTTGCTTATTTTATAAATCGGGTAAGCTTTAATCCTTTGGATATTCATTCCTTTATTATTATTAGCTTTCCTTCCTTTGAAGGAATTGTATCTGATCATCCCACATAGGGTGATTTTATAACTCTCAATTCTATATACTCTTGCCCCCAAACTTTCAATTTCTATAATTTAGCCACTAAACATGTTTTCAATACTTCCAATATGGTCCTTAGACAATAATTCGACTTAATTAGAGTCCAATATCGGTACAATTGACCTCACGATCAAAGTCAATACAATATTTTGACAATTCTAATGTAGGGTTTTCTATCACCGAAACCCAAATCTGACCAGACCGATTTTCGGGGTGTTACAATTCTTCCCCCTTCAGAAAAAAATCATTCTCGAAATTTTACCTAGATTAAAGAGATGAGGATTTTGCTTCCGCATTGTTTCCTCTAGTTTCGATGTTGCTTCTTTAGCGGTGTGGCTCTTCCAAAGTACTTTAACCAATGGAATAGTCTTGTTACGAAGTCTCTTGGCTTCCTTTGCAAGAATATGAATTAGTTCTTCCTTATAGGACAAGTCGGGTTGAATTTCCATAGATTCAGACTCAATGATGTGTGAGGGATCATAACGATACTTTCGAAGCATGGATACATGAAATACATCGTTGATGTTACTCAATTCTGAGGGCAACAATAAGTGATAAGCCACAGGGCTGACTTTTTCAATTACCTCAAAGGGTCCAATGAATCGGGGACTCAATTTCCCTTTCTTGCAAAACCTCAGAACTTTCTTCCACGGTGAGACTTTAGAAAAAGCTTTCTCACCAACTTCATATTGCATATCTCTTCGCTTGAGATCAACATAGGCCTTCTGTCAGTCAAAGGCAGCTTTTAGTCTACCATGGATGATGGTAACCTGTTTCTCGATTTCTGAAAGTAAGCCAGGGCCTAACACATTGCCTTCACCGAGTTCAGACCAACACAAAGGAGTTTTGCATCGTCAGAGCTTCATACGGTGCCATTTTAATGGAAGGTCGATAACTGTTGTTATAGGCAAACTCGATAAGAGGTAGAAATCTCTCCCAAGAGCTTCTAAAATCAATGATGCATGCTTGAAGCATGTCTACCAAAATCTACGAAGAAGGATTCAATAACGGTACATTTCATTGATGGTTCATAGAAAGGTACTTGTGATAGTTACCTGAATTACCCTTTCTGATTGGCCATCAGACTGAGGGTGAAAGCCAGTACTAAGATTAACTCTGGTACCCAGAGCTCCTTGCAATGACTTCCAGAACTGAGATGCACATCGTGGATCTCGATCTAAAATGATAGACTAAGGCACTTCGTGGATTTGAATAACTTCCTTGATGTACAAGTCAGCTAATTTAGGAAGACCGTAGTCTATCCGAATTGGTAAGAAATGTGCTAACTTAGTGAAATGGTCCACAATGACCCAAATGCCATCGTGTTTAGTTGGGGTTAGGGGCAGACCACTAACAAAATCCATAGTGATCTTCTCCCACTTCCATTGTGGTAGATCGATGGGTTGCAAGAGCCGGTAGGAACATGATGTTCAGCCTTAACACGCTGACACGTGAGGTACTTGGATACGAATTCAACTATCGTTTGCTTTATGCCCGGCCACCAATAAAACTCCCGTAGGTCCTTGTACATCTTCACCGACCCCGGGGTGTACAGAGAAAGAACTCGAATGAGTTTCCCTGAGGATATTGATGCGAAGAAATTCATCATTGGGTACACAGACCCGATCACGAAAACATAAGAGTCCTTTAGAATTTACTCTAAAGTCAGGGTTATCTTGCAACTTGGAAATGATGGCTTGAAGTTTAGGGTCTTGTCTTTGCAATGCTTGAATTCTCGATGTGATGATAGACTGAACTTGAAGTTCAGCTACGAAACAACAATGCTTTCGAAGGTGGAAGTCAGCATTGATAGTTTGAGGAGCTACAATACAAGGACTTTGTAATGAGTCGATGCACTAATCAACACATTAAATTCAATGATTAATAACATTGCTTGCCAGGCAGAGGTTTGCGGCTTAGCGCATCAGCTACAACATTAGCCTTGCCCGGATGGTAATCAATAACAAGATCGTAGTCCTTAAGGAGCTCCATCCATCTTCGTTGCCGAAGATTTAAATCTTTTTGAGTCAAGAGATACTTGAGACTTTTATGATCGGTAAAGAGGCAACATTTCTCTCTATAGAGATAATGCCTCCAAATTTTCAATGCAAAGACAACTACAACCAACTCTAGATCATGGGTGGGGTAATTCATTTCATGGGACTTTAGTTGTCTAGAAGCATAAACAATGACTGTCTTCATGCATCAGTACGCATCCTAACCCGAGATGTGAAGCATCATTATAGACAGTGTAGTCCTTTCCAGATTCAGGTTGTGTTAGAATCGGTTCATGAGTCAAAACTTGTTTCAATTGATCGAAGATTCTTTGTTGTTCCTCAGTCCAAACAAACGAAGCTTCTTTCCTTAACAACTTAGTCAATAGAGCTGCTAACATAGAAAATCTTCTGACGAATCTTCTATAATAGCCAGTAAGACCAAGGAAACTTCTCACTTCACCAATATTCTTCGGTGGATGCCAGTCAAGAATGGCTTGAATCTTCTTCGGGTTTACTTGAATGCACAAAGTCGATACAATGTGCCCAAGGAAGGCAACTTTGGTGAGCCAGAACTCACACTTAGGAAACTTGGCATATAATTGTTTTTCTCGAAGAGTTTGAAGCATAATGTGAAGGTGGTCTCGATGTTAAACAGGGTTCTTAGAGTAGATTAAGATATCATCAATAAACACCAACACCACCACGAACTTATCGAGGTAAGATCAAAAAACCCAATTCATTAGGTCCATAAAAGTTGTTAGTTCATTGGTTAACCCAAATGGCATCACCAAGAATTCGTAGAGACCGTATCTCGTACGAAAAGCAGTTTTAGGCACATCACACTCTTTAGCTCTCATTTGGTGTTATCCAGACCTCAAATCGATCTTAGAAAACACCGTGGCATCTTTAAGCTGGTCGAATAGGTCATCAATTCTTGGCAATGGATATTTGTTATTGATTGTCACCTTTTTTAACTACCGGTAATCGATGCACAGCCTCATGGAACCATCTTTATTCTTCACAAAGAGAACCGGAGCTCCCCAAGGTGAGGAACTCGATTGAATAAAGCCTTTATCAAGCAAGACTTGAATCTGGGCTTTCAAATCCTTCAGCTCAATGGATGTCATTCGATATGGTGCAATGGAAATTAGAGCAGTTCCAAGTTGCACTTCGATACTAAATTCAACCTCACGGGTTGGTGGTAAGCCCAAAAGTTCATTAGGGAAGACATCAGGAAATTCACACAGAGTATCAATGTCTTGTAATTGAGGTTTATCTTTGGCTTCCAATGTCAAAGCATATAAGGAAGGATTTCTCTAACTCATCAACATGATGCTCTCCTTGCCAAGGCCTCGAAGATACAGTTTCCTCTTACTACAATCTACCCACGCTTGATGTTCACTGAGCCAATCTAAACCCAATATAACATCAAACTCATGGATCAGTAAAGCCAATAGGTTGGCCACAAAAAGAATCCTTTGAATCACTAAAGGACAATCCTTACATACAAGGCTTATGGTGACACAATCACCTAGTGGATTGATTACGGTGACCATCGGTTCTATGGGCTCAGAAGATAATTTGTGTTTCTTAACTAGCACAGTACTTATGAAGGAATGAGTAGAACCAGGGTCAATCAATTTATATAATGAATGAGAGTACAGTTTAATGACAACTGTGATGACATCAGGCTCATCTTCCTTCTTCCTGCTCCTCACATGATACATCTAAGTAGGAGCCTTGGATTCTTGCTTACTCGATGCCTTGACAGAGCCACTAGGTCTCCCTGTAGCTCCCGATGAATCTTTCCTTGACCCCCTACCTCAGAAGAATTAAGTAGGGTTTGCATTACTTGCGGGTGCAGCGGTAGACTTGGTGGCACCAAGAAGACAATCACGGATGAAATGACCTTGTTCTCCACAATAGAAGCATGCTCCAGTTTGCTTACGACATTGACCTGTTGGATATCATTTCTGGTAGTAGTTGCAAACTGGATTCCTTGAACTTCGGTTGGAGCCTCTAGTGCTTTCAAATGAGGCCGACTTGATAGAAGATTGCATTATGGTCTGAGGTCTCTCGATATTCCCAGTACGGGAAGGCTGAAGGTAAGCATTCTACATAGAGCCTTGATACTTGCCCTTCTTGTTCCACTTGGGAGGCCAAGAATCATCTCTGAATCTCTTTTTAGACTTGCTAGATCCACCTGATCTCTGAGCCTTCTGTGCAGCTTCGGTGGCCTTAACTCGATTCACAAGATCCTGAAAGTTAGTGATGCCCAAGGCAGTAAACATAGGGCGTAGCTCGTCCCTAAGCCGGACAATGAACATCCTGCACTTGTCTTCCTCTTTCTTAATATATTCTGCACTATATCGACAATACTTGCAAAAATCATAGATGTATTGCTCGATGGGTCGGTCGCCTTGCTTCAGATGGAGGAAGATGTTTTGCCCCTTTTTGCGATGTAGTAATCACTAATGTACTTCTTTCGGAATTCTTGAAGAAAAAACTCCCAAGAGATGGTCTCTCCAGGAACAGTGAGTATAGTGGTCTCCCACCACTAGAGTGCTTCATCCGCTAACAGTGTCAGGGCGTACTCCAACTTGTGCTCATCAGAAAAATGTAATTGTTTATTCAGGATTCTTAGTGTATTATCCAGCTAGTATTTCGTAGTCTCAGGATTGTCATCATCCTGGCCAGTGAAAGTGTAAGCCCGAAGCGAGGCCAGCTTGTCGATAGGGGCCCGAGCATATTGGACAATTGGCTGAGTAGGTTGCACATTTTGTTCAGCTCTCATCGAGGTCATAAATTGTTTGAACATGTTGGCCATGCTCCGGTAACACTCAGCCTGAGCATTGGGCAACTCTAGCTCGACATTCTGAGGTGGGGGATTAGGTGGATTCGGTGGGTCTCTCCCCCTTATTTCCTCATCGTGTGTCGAGGAGCCGATAGCGGGCTCATCTATGT
Source organism: Hibiscus mutabilis (assembly GCA_019671005.1). Taxonomy (NCBI): domain Eukaryota; kingdom Viridiplantae; phylum Streptophyta; class Magnoliopsida; order Malvales; family Malvaceae; genus Hibiscus; species Hibiscus mutabilis. The sequence continues at coordinate 44,722,369 of CM033714.1, forward strand.
GAGCTTCGTTAGTTCCAGACATAACTATAACATAAAGATATCATATTAGTGGACAAGTCACAATATACACAATATACAACTCTTAGGTGGCAAAGTAACTCAATAATAATCCAAGTCTTTTAACAAAATTAACTGCTACCGTATTGATACACCTTAGGGCCGTACCGATACAAGTATACATGATTTAAAACCCATTGAATCTGTCAAGTCCTGTTTCGATACAGCTGGGACTGTATCGATACGGGTTGGCCAACTTTGACTTGCTAATTATGGTCTTATAACTGTAATAACGGCCATGCTGTATCAATACACTTTCATGCCGTATAGATACAGAAATTCTCAGATTCACTTCTAACTTTCATTGACCATTGCCCGTTTTAATACAGCTGGGCTGTATTGGTATGGGTTGACTAAGGTTGACCTATTTCGAAACACCCTAAGACCATATCAATGTAATTAAATGCCCAAACCTTACTGCAAAAACCTGTATCGATACACTTTGGACCTGTATCGATACGCTATGGTTAACTCATGCTTTTTGAGGCCAAATATGCAAGGCCGTATCGATACAGTTGGACCTGTATCGATATGCCCTGCACTATAATGTCAAATTTTATCTGGTTTTTAGTCTATTTGACCTAGCAATCAATGTCCAAATACAATGAAACTTTACCGACAATATTTCCATACTATAATCTACTTGCATGCCAAATTTTAGGGTTATTCAAATCCATTTGCCAGGTTTTCACCTCTAGGAGTCATCTATGCATTTTTAGTCACTTTTAGCTTCACTTAAAATTCATTTTAGGACCATTTAGCCTTATACAAAGCATAGGCAATACATAAACATCCAAAGTATCATGGTTGACTATTTTAGCTACTTTTCCACTGTCCTAGGAGTTTATAAGGACAAAGTACTTTACTCTAGCTTGCTTATGACTTGTCAATCTCCCGACTTCTCTAATCTCGATCCAACAACTCGGTCGACTTGAAATGCATGAGATGAAATGCATTAGGCATAATTTTCCTAGTGAGGTAGTCACAACTGAAACACTTTAACAATGAAATGCATTCCAAATCATATCTTGACAATAACAATTCAATGAATCAATAGTAGAATTACAATGATCATGTTCAATAGCATTAATTCCATAATTCAACAATAACCCTTGGATCAATTCAGAATAGTGGATACGTGAAGTCCTACGCCTCACCAAATTAATGAATGGTCTAGTCCCTCCACCTCGCCAATATGACCAACATCACAATACATCCCTCCGCCTCGCCAAATCAATGTAGGTTGTAGCCCAAGGACCGTAGTCCACCCGTACACTGAGCTCATGAATTCTATGGCATGTCAATTGTATCCAAAGTCCTTTCGAATCCAAGGTCCGATAGCAATATCAATGATCGTTGTTCAATAGCAATGACAATAATATATTCAATGATTTTATCAATGAGCAATGTTTCAATATCAATGTCCTATAACAATATCAATGACATTAGCAATATTTCAATGATCTCAATGACGATATCAATAGCCGGTGATTTATTTGCAATGTTTTGATGACAATAACAATGTCGACACCAATAATCCATGACAATGGCAATAACAATGGCAATATCAATGCTCTATAATCAATATCCTATATCTCCACGATTCAATGATGATGACAATGTTAATGACATTAACAATACTCAATAATAATTACAATATCTATGTTCTATGTTTATTAACAATAACGATAGCAATGACAATCCTCAATACTCGATGCGATAACTTATTGATGCTTACCACAATATCCGCTAAGCGGTTCGATGCAATAATCCTTAGCAGTGAGGTTAGCAATGACAATTTCATTAACAAAGAAATCGGGAAAGGCACCTAGCCTAATCCCGAGACTCCGACTACACTCACCTTGATAATTCGAAGCTTTTACGGCTCTCGGATAGTAATCCCCTTATTCCTAGCTTTCGGTGAAGATGATGGGTGCTCTCTTTCAATTTCTTGAGCTAGGTAAACAATAGCATTGGGTTAGAATCAATATTACGATATCAAAGTTAGTATAACGATATCAAACGCAATATCCAAACTCAATATAAATAATATCTATGAATTTTCCATGGATAACAAAACCCTAGCTTGAGATTACTCTCAAATCCTCCATGGATTTCAACAATTGTTTTAGGGATTAAGCTCACCCGATCGATAACAATATTTTGATAACAAGAAATCGATGAAAAACCAAGCTTGAGCTTGAGCTCCAATGGAGGTGTGTGCTTAGGATGAAGGAGACGATAACTAAGGGGAAGGTGCTTGCTTATTTTATGTATCAGGTAAGCTCCGATCCTTTGGCTATTCGTTCCTTTATTATTATTAGCTTTCCTTCCTTGGAAGGAAATGTATTTGGTCATCCCACGTAGGGTGGTTTAAAATTGAGGAGGGGCTAATCGCAAGGTTAGTCACTCAACTCTCAATTCCCTATACTTTTGCCCTCAAACTTTCAATTTCTATAATTTAGCCACTAAACAAGTTTTCAATACTTCCAATAAGGTCCTTAGACAATAATTCGACTCAATTAAAGTCCAATATCGATACAATTGACCTCGCGGTCAAAGTCAATACAATATTTGGACAATTCTGATATAGGGTTTCCGATCACCGAAACCCGAATCCGACTAGACCGATTTTCGGGGTGTTACAACCATTTTGACTCTAGTCCTGCTCCGTCCCATCAAACAATATTAAGGTTTATAAATACATGTTGAAAAAAGGAGAGCCTGGTCTCAACCCTCCTTCTACTTCGACCGCGGCTCTCCGTCCACCTTAGAGGGGACGAACCGCCTCTAACGGTCGCATTACCCTCGTCCTCATCTTCACCTCCTTTGGGGCCGACATCAACAATTTTAGTATTGTGGTTGACGTTGTAGTCCCGGCCCATGTGATTGGTGTACAATGTGGCTATACTATATTTGTAGAAAAATTGAAATGGCAAACGCCCCTGCACCTCAACTTTCAGTGTTTCGCAAAGTTCACTCCAAAATCCAAACGAGTAATGAGTGAGCCAACTTTTTTTTTTTTTGCATTTATTTCTTGCTCTTCGTTTTCCACTGTTATTAAATACTTAACATCTTCTACGTCACCTGACTCACTGAATACGTTAAAACCGATACCAAACAATAACGGGCTCCATTCTGTAACCGAAATGGTGTTGGAATCGGAGCTAATCGCCCGCCTCTGGGAGTTCTTGGATGAATCCGACCTCAACACCACCACCACTGCAATCGTGCGGCGGAGATTGGAGCAGGATTTCGGTATTGATTTGACGGATAGAAAGAAGTTTATTAGGGAGCAAGTCGATTTATATATTCAAAGCCAGTTCGAAAATGCCGAACAACAACAACAAGAACAAGATGGAGATGATCAAATGGACAAGATTAAATCAGAGGAAACCGACGGCTCTGATTCGGACGACGGAGTGGAGGAAACTGAAAGAGCCAAGAACAAAAGGGCCTCTTCAAAGAAACGGTCAGTTCTTAATTAATTAATCAGTATTTACAAAAAAAAAAAAAATTACGCTGAAGAAAATGCACGGTATTATTTTTATTAATTTATTTATTTTTTGACAAATTTTAAATTTAATTTTAATCTTCCTAATCCTTTATAAAAGGGTAAGAGAAGAAATAGAGTATTCCTCGTAGGTTTCGAAACTATAACTTGCGGGAATATGGGTAAAAAAATGAACAACTTAACTAACCGACCAAATGTACATTTTCATTAATTTATTTCTTTTTGAAAAGGTTTAATTGATGCTGTTTTAGAAATTAATTGTGAGGTTACGTTGCTTATGTTTTACCTTTAGTGGTGTGCATTTTTTTAGTTTATACTCTTTTAAAAATCCATGTTTAGGTGGAGAAATGTTTTGAATGAAGATATTTAACAGAACCTATTTGTATTAATCTGAACAGGTGTTTAATTTAAGTCCAACTCAGTGAGTCACTCTCTGAGATTGCCGTGGTATTCATCCCTACAAGGTTGATTAATCATAGTTCTGGAAACAAAAGGAAAATGAATAATAACAATAATGTGGTTTTCCTTTTTCTTTTATATGTCTCAGTAAACGTGAAGGATTCGTTAATCTGGGATTGTATTTTTTACTTTCTTGTAGAACATATTTCTTATACTTTTCACCCATGTTGATTTGGAAAAACTTGAAGTTGAACATTCTTTTGGAGCTTTGAAAAACTTTAGTCAACTGCCTAACAGTGAAAATTCTTTTAATTTATATGATCTTAGTAGGCAATTTGATTTCCAAACTCATTTGTTCGTAATCTTATTTGTCATATGATACATTTGATTTTATGGAAACTTTTTTTTTCTCCTCTTCTCCCATTTGCCTAATAAGTTGTGTCAAGATTTTTTCTTGTTGTCTGTAAATGATCCCTTTCAATATGCTTTAAAACATATGGGTACATAAAATGAAAAGAGGAAAGTCGTGTTCTGTTGGCTGCAATGCTTTAAAACAAGTGCAAGCTAACATGCGTTCTCTCTTTGTAGTGTAAATTTGGCCTCTGGAACAGGAAACATGGGTCATGTTCTGCCCCTTAGTTGTGTGTGTCTTTAAGCTCTGGTTATTTTATAACTTTTCAACCCATATGTTGCAGTATTTTTTTTCTCCTCAACCTAATCTGTATAGTTAGACTCTTGAAGATTCTTGGCAATCTAAATGTTCTTCTCATTCTTTGATATTTTGGTGGCTGGGAAGAAGGAAATGGGTTGATCTTGAACTTGTAATAAATGCAGACTCCATATTCCCCTTTCTAACAGGATAGATTAGCTTTTGTTTGAAGATGTCTTCCAGGTTAATTTACAATGATTTCTTATCTAACTTGCATCAAGACTTACATGTTGTACAAACTTCTTGCTTCACTTCTGAACCAATAATTTGTTGTTTTGTAATATTTGTTAACAAAAATTGCTGATTTACCACCAGAGTGGCAGGACACGATGTGTCTTTTGGTAAAGCTTAAAAATGCTATTTTGTGTGGATCAGTGATCCTATATCAAAGTGCGTTTTGCGTGAATTGTTGATAAGCAGCTTAGAGTCTCCCTCAAATCCACTAATTTTCTAGAATACACCTATACTAAGAATTTCCGTTTTACTTTGTCATGGAAGCTCTGAAATTTAGTAGCACACATAATCAGTGGTTGCAATTGCTATCAAACTTACAGTTGCTAGTTTGTGAATTATGGTTGTTTCATTTTATAATATAGGTCAAAAAGAGTTGATAGTGAAGGTAAGAGAAGAGGAGGTGGTTTTAACAAAGCAAGCAGACTTTCCCCACAACTTCAGGAACTTTTAGGAGTCTCTGAATTGGCAAGGACTGAACTTTGAAATATCTTGAATTTGTTTCTGTTTCTTCTTTGTTAGTTTCATAATTAAGTCAGGAAGCTATTTTGTTCTAAATTGTTTGTTCTATAATGGTGCTAGGTAGTCAAGCAAATATGGATTTATATTAGAAAGAAAAATTTGCAAGACCCGGTTAACAAGAAAAATATAATTTGTGATGAGCCATTGCATACACTTTTTGGTGTTGATTCCATTGATATGTTTCAAATGAACAAAGCCTTGTCAAAGCATATTTTGCCCTTGGATCCAGATGAAGGTAATAAATCTGTCTCTTCTACCATTTTGTTTTTCTTAAACTATTTTTAGATAATGTCATTCAATATGTTTGATTTTGGCTCAAATTTCTCTAATCTTCTGAAACGTGCAAGTAAAAACTGCTGATTCTACATAATTGGCTAGTAACTGGGAAATGTGTTGGAAATCATAAAAGCACTTTATCATAAATTCTTAATATTGCCTTTTCTCAGAAATGGGGGCATTATATAACTAAATCAAGGAATAATACTTTTTTCCCTTGAGCAATATGCTGCAGTTGTAACTCCAATCAATGTATTATCTAATACGATTGCTGAATTTGTTTCAGTCAAGTCAATGGAGAAGGAAAAACCACGAAAGCATGAGAGAGAAGAAGGTATGGATAGTAAATTAGTAAATTAAGGTCTTCTCAAAGATTGTTTTGCATTGATAATTTGATATGAGGAGTCAGTAAATGACTAAATTATTCTCACAGCTTGTCTATGATTGTACCATTAAATTAAGGAAGAATACTTTTGTTTCTTGAGCAATATGCTACAAATGTCTTGCAACTTGAACTTATTATTATTAATTTATTATATATGATGTGTTAAATTTAACCATAGTGTTTTCATATGTTATAATTGGTCCAGTCAAGTCAATGGAGAAGGAAAAGCATAGAAAGCATGAGAGAGAGGAAGGTACGGACAATATATTACTATATTAATGTCGTCTGTGCAGAACTTGTTTTGCATTGATATACAGAGTTAGAACATCTAATGCTAGCATCTTTTCTACTATTGTTCATTAGCAATACCTTCACTCCAGATTTTTCATCCCACTTTCTCATGGCTTTAATTATGTTCTGTTGCTAGATGTATGTTTTGCTACCAATTTTGGCTTTGCCGCCTCTATTTATATACAGATGTAATATTGCTCTATATGATTTTTTTGTTATATTTCTTCATATGTTTTGTCCTACACATATTTTGAATCAGATTTCCACTGATTATCATCACTTATTTTGTCCAATCCTTAACCCTGAAATGTGATGATACCGGCGACCTATATTTCTTCCTTTCTTCTGCATGCACATGTATCACCATTTGCGAGGTTGTATCAGTTAATTAATCAGGTCTTTTCAGGTCTTTTATATATAACCATTAAGGCGATGATACATGCCTATTTTATCTAAATAAAACAATGTAGCTTTTACGTCTAATGATTTAGTTTTTAGAAGCTAAATGGTGCGACGTTTTATTAATGGTGTTAAAACCCTGCTTTAGGGATAAGGTCTGATCGATGAAAAAATATGGAATGAGAATGTTTCAGCTTCCTTCCCTGCTGTTTTCTCTTCTTCAATCTTACCTCTATCTTCTATTGTTAATTCTTAGTTTATTCTGTAACAGGGGCTATAGTAGACATTTTCAAAATTATTGGTTCTTACTGTTTCTGTTGTCTTCTGTTTGGCCGTTTCAGATCCAGATGAAGCAAAAGGAAAGGAAAAGAGACAGAAGGGATTTCTTGCTCCTCTTCAACTTTCGGATGGTCTAGTAAAATTTCTCGGTACCGGAGAAAACGAGCTTACACGGGCTGCCGTAATAAAGAGAATGTGGGATTACATAAAAGAAAATAATCTCAGGTATCTGGTGACGCACCTTGCATAATAATAATAGGAATATATATTGACTACAGTAGTGAGTAGCCTTTTACTTATTATTTTAGTCATCATTCATAACTGCATTATAGTTGTATACCGTTCTGTATTCGACCTTCTTATATCCTTTTATTGATCATTCAAATCTGCAATTCTTTTAGCTGGATATGGATACATAATATTGTACTGGGTTTATAAAATAACAAGAACTTTGGTTTTCAATTTGAAGGATCCATCTGACAAGAGGAAAGTAATATGTGACGAGAAGCTGAAAGAGCTGTTCGATGCCGAAACCTTTCATGGCTTCACTGTTACAAAACTCTTGACTGCTCATTTTCTCAAGAGCTGACCTGATTGGACAGGACAGCTGATATCGTTCTCATTAAGGAATTCCATTCATTGTTTTGCTTAGCAGAGGAAGGATTATGCCAATGCTTGTTTTTCCTTTTTTTAATTTAAGGCACAAGGATCATGTTCGACGAACATACAACCTGCGGATCAGTAGGCTACAGCTGAAGTTTTATAAGTTTTAACTTATTTCAGAGTACAAACTGGGGGAGCATCCAGCTTTATCATGGAAACCAATGGGTCATTTGAAAGTTTATTGTTTAAAAATTAAGAGCAGATTATTTGAAAGCTTGTTATATGTAATTCAGTTCAATAAAATTAAAATAAAAAGTATTGAAATTTAATAATCATTATTAATTGACATGCGTCATTATTTTATGACTGTTTGTTAAATTTTTAATTTCACTGTCAATATATTAAATAATAATTTTATTAAAAAAATCAAATCGGAGTTATTATTAAATTTATATATTGTTTACTATCATTTTATTTGTTCACCCTTAATATTTTATTTTCTATCTCAAATGAATTTAGTACTACTCATTTAGCTAATCATTTACACATAAGAATATGGGTGAGCAATCGAGTCAAGTCGAATAAAAAATTTTAAGTTAGTTGAGTTTACAAGTCCTATTTTACAACTTAAATTTTATTTGAATTTTTTTATTCGAGTCGAGTTTATGAAATTCGAGTCGAGTAGAGTTTTTGAGTTTCTGTGCAAATTTAATTGTAAGTATTTACAATGTTATAACACAAATTCATTCCAATTTAAACGACTTTTTATATTCATATACAATACACAATCAAAAAGAATTGAGAGACTTGACTCGAACATAAAATTTGATCCACTAATTACTAAAAATTTTAAGTTATTCGAATTTCCATTTTACAACTCAAACTTTATTTGAATTTGTTTCAAGTCGAATTTATGAAAATTCGAGTCGAGTCAAAACGAGTTAGTTTTTTCGAGTCGAGCCAAAAAAATTAATTTTTCGAGTCGAGTTTTGCTCACCCCTACATAAGAATGATAATTTTTTTGAATAAATTCAAACAAATTTATGATACGATTTTACATAAAAAAGAATTTGAATCTTTCATAAAATATAATACCCCCTCCGTCCTTTAAAAGTTGTCATTTGTTGACTTTCCACGTAATTTTAGGAAGAAAAAATTTGTGTAAGAGATGTGTTTTAAAATAATTAATATGAAAATTTTGAAAAGTTAAAGTTTGTTTTGCTGGAAAACTAAAAAGAGGGTAGAAAGTAAATGTGTATAGTAAAAGTTGTTGAGTTTTTCAAAGTAACAATATAAGTGTTGCAACACCATAAACTCGAATGTCACATTTGGGCATTAAGCTCAACCTTTTTATGGAAACTCGATTTAGCCCAACAAAGTATTTTCGAAAAACATTAAATCCAATAGTTGAAAGCATAGATAAACAATTTAAATTGTTACAAAGGAGCTCCACTTTAATTTAAAATATTTAAACATTCGACTTGATTAATACAATTTCAAAAATAAGAATTACAGACTCAACCATGTAAGGTCCTATGAATCACAACCCACTAAACACAAGAACCGTACTCTAAAAATCACCAGATGTTGGAATCTCGTAATGATACGATCCCACGAATCGACGATCAACCTACTCACAGAAACAATGATTTCGAGCGCTAAGCTTTGTAAGCTCAGTGGTACACATCTACTCTACTATACTTCATGCTAATCATAAACACAAGCATGGAAGCTAGTACGAGCAATAAGGAGAGATAAATAAATACATGGCGCTACCACAAGTCGCCTAAACACATGCTCTCTTCACAACAATCATTATACATGGCACACAATGCCCAACCATACCCATAACATGGCAATATAACATCATATAAATGTGGCGCTACCTCTAGCCACCTAACCATATAGCATAGCAAGAAAGCATAAGCTTCTCATATCTTATAAGAACTATACCATAATATAGGAGTGAGGCTCGTATCCACTAAGCATCGGGATCATACACTCTGAGTGAGGCTCGTGTCCACTAAGCATCGAGATCATACACTCTGAGTGAGGTTCGTGTCCACTAAGCATGGGGATCATACACTCTATGGGCTGAGGGCGGCAACCACTAAACACCGGGATCATACACCCATGTTGGAAATCTCTTATCAAGCAACTTCGAATGAGGCCCGCGACCACTAAGCATCGGGATCATACCTTTGGGAATCTTTAACCATAGTGTTGGAACACATTATTTCTCTCATTGGGCATCCCTATTGCCATACTTGGAACACGACATCGCATGATCCACCAAGGATCCCTATTGTCACGACACGCCAACTTGCACTGAGGTTAATTCAACTTCCTTGGGTGTTTTTGAGGCAAGCATGCACCGAGGAAACTTCTAGAATGGCCTAGAGTGGCCTACATTCATCTTAAAAATTCCACAACATTCTAGAAGGTTCCAGAAGGTTCTACCAAAGTCTAGACACATCCAGAAGGCCTTAGAAGACCCTAGAAGACTTTGGAAAGATCGAGACTACCCTAAAAGTCTCTAGAAGTCTCTAGAACTCTTTAGATACTTAGGGAGATATATAGATTCTTGTAGAGTTATATAGAATTCTCTATACCTTGTAAATATCTAGGATAATCTAGAATCATCCTTTAAGTAGATGGATGCCTATAAATAGGACTACCCCATTTATTTGCAAACCATCTTAAGAATCCAAGAATTTTTAAGCCTTGTAAAGCTCTCTCAAATCTTAATACAAAGTTCCTTTCTCTTTCCCAAGTCTTTCTTGCCTTCTGTAGTTCTCCAATTTTCCCTTGTTACTAGCCTTTGCGTTTGTTTGAATTAAGGCTTGTTAGCATAGTTCATGAGTGCTAACGTCGCACGGATAGCCTGGAGAAGTTTTGTCCATGATATTTGGTATCAGAGCGACGTTTGAGACATGGCAAAAATTGGAAAGAATCAAGTTGTTGGCTCATCTGAGATGAAGATCACACAAGAGCAACATGGGTGCCAAGAGACGGTCGATCCTACTACGGTAAGGCCGCAAGCCAAGTCTAAGGATCTAATCTCTATCTTTGAGTCACATATGACCCACGTGGAGGAAAATATGGGGGGCAAAGGTGCCCAGGTGGATGACCTTTAGCAGCGGGTGTGAGGCCTCGAGGTAGAGGATGCTGAGATTCACACGACCATGAAGGCCATGATGATCAAGCTAGAAGAGACCATGCGAGCAAAGATGGGGGAAATCCGTGACCTGCTTATGGGGGAGCTCTAAAAATGCGCAATTCCTTCCAACACGAGATTGACAACACTCAAGCCCAGCTTGAGGCATTACAAGGCGAGTTGCCTTATGCAAACGCACCATGGCAACAGGGCCAAGCACCACGATAAAGGCTAGAAATGTTAGAGTAGCAATTGTGGGTTTGGAAGCCTTCAATCAAGTTGTTGCAAGAACTAGAGGCTCTAGACTCAATCAAGAAAATTATGGGTAGATTTAAAAATTCAAGAGAAAAGAGAAGGACTTTTCGTGAAAATTTCAGATTCAATGCTGTAAAATTAAAAAATAAAGACAATATGGAAGATTAGAAGATGATTAACAAGAATTAAACAAAAAAGATTGAAAAGATTAAGAAAAAGATAGGTAAAATAAATCTAAAAATTCTAGCTTTGTTTATGGAATTATGTTAGATGGTGTGAAGGTTGAAGATAAAGATGGCTTGCGATTTGCTGTTTTTGTTTTATCCTCGACACCCTGTTAGACGCAATTATCTAAGAAAACAACCTCAAGTGGCTCTAATCCACTCTTCTAGACGCGATTACCTAGGCAAGCAAGAGTGTGTAGATGATCTCCCTCACAAGAACTCGTCGAACTTATGTTAAAGAAGACTTCTAAGGCACAAGTAATCAGCACTTGCAAAAACAAACTCACTAAATATTTCATAAATCAAAAAAAATCTGCGTTACAATGTTGGAGGCTCATTCTTTTATAGGTGAAGGATAGACAAGGTAATTTAACTTCTAATAAAACAAGGAAAACCTAATGTAATTAAAAAATAAAGAAAAAACAGCAATTAAACTCCTTAATGGCTTGGGCTGCAAGTGATAAGTTGATAAGTGCAAGTGATAAGCTGATAAGGGCTAGCTACTTGGTTAGCAAGTCACTAGTCTTGGGCAAGGAGGTATGTGTGGGTTGTTTTTAAAGTAAACTAGGCCTAAGAACATCAATTTAAATGATAAAAAATACATTGGGATAAGTTTAATTCGTCCAAATCCTTATATGTTAGCTTTTGGGCTGAATTTTACAAAATCTCGTATCCAGTTTTCTGCATGCGCGATCTTCAGTAAAACGAACATATCTTGAGTTCCCGATGTTTGATTGATGCGTTTCAAGATGCGATAGAAATGTAACTGAATGAAGGTCAATCTGATAGAAGAGAACTCTGCCCAGAAATTCCCAGATCCTATCCGAAAAGTCATCGCAAATTGGCTGACTTTCCAGACTTCATAAACAGATTCAGCTCTTTGTCCAATATGCATTGCTTTATCCCTCCCATGCATGTATCATTCATCCACTCCTCAAAAAGATTCGTCCTCGAATCAAACCAGCAAAAGAAGGACGTTCAACAATGACAATCAAAGAGGAGTCTTTGTCATTGGTGGAGTGATCCAATTGTGCTCCTCTCAATGGTTCAACAAAATCCTGAAAAAATAACTCAAAACCACTCGAAACAAGGATGTTATGTTGAAAAAAATCTCTCTTTATATTTTTCTCATCTTTTTCTTTTGCACATGGGTCGACTTTTACCTCTTGTTTCTTTTCAGTCACCATAATTGGGCCATTAATTAGACTTTTATTGCTCTGGGCCTCTTGACTCTCAGTCTTTTTCAAATAAAATAACTCACGTACCCAATTCCTCTCACAAAAATATCATCAAAATACAATTTTTGTAGCGGAGGGAGTGTTTCTAACATAATGATAGAAAAATAATTAAATAAAGGGTTAGAATCACAGTTACTTTCTTGGAAAGGTGTTGATGGATCAAGAGAACTCACTACCAAGCATGAAAGATTATCTTGATTGACGAGTTCAAGTGTTTCCTCTTCTGAAACGTCTCTTTTTGAAATTATTTCCTTATCAGTGGGCAAGGTTAAACTCTCAATGGTGACATCTTCCACATGTTCTCGAGGATAACAAATTTCTTCATCGTCTTGTTTTCCTTCGTCCTCGCAAAGAATATCTTGTGGAGTTGTGGTGATAATGGATGGTTTGTCTTTTGGGACTATCATCGTTTCAGGTGTTGTGCTCACTTCTTCGACATAATTCACCGATGGTTGTTCATTATCCTGTTGGACTAGCGATGATTCTTCTTCCTTCGACGTCGTACTACTAGAGTCGAATAGTGCATTAGAAGGGCTGTGAAAAAATGAAGGTTGAGATGTACCTTTATCAAAATATGAGTATTTCGTCAGACAAGTCTTGGACTCTTGTCGTTGGTAATGTTTAGGAGTGAATCTCTCTCTCATGACCTTTTTAAGTTCAGCCCATGTTCTTAGTTTTGGCTTCACCATTGTGACACCTATTTCGCCACCATATTGATGCATAATACTTGAAATTTAGGGCAACTAATGGAACTTGATCTTCCTCGAGATATTCGAAGAAATAAAACAGCCAATCAACGTGATATTCCCAATTACAATAACCATCAGGATCATACTTTCCATGAAAAGACAGTATTTTGAAGTTTGGTTTAGTCAAGGGAGGCTTTCATCGAGGAGTAGAACTCGAACTATCATTTTGTACGCAGTTTGTCTCTGTGAAACATCCTGCCACAAGTCTAATTGAGTTCTTTCACGACTGCATCGATGTGATCAAGTTTAGTTACCAAGGAGGTTACAGCCTGTGCAAGTTTAGTTAGATTATCCGAAACCTATTTAAGAGTCATCTCTTTTGGTTCCTCATCTTTACTTGTTTGTGACATCTTGAAACACTCAAATTTAAAAGGTGAAAAGCAAAAGAAAACTAGAAATCTCACTAAACACTCCAAGAAATAAATATTTAGTGAGGCAATTAAACTGATCTTGTGCTCTTTAAAGACCTCTCTGCCACAAGTTAGAAAGTTACAATCAGAGTTTAATCCTAACAATGAGTCCTAATGTGCTTTAAGAATCTAAAGAAGGGTTAGACACCAATAGAATTATAGTCGCAAGGAGAAAGAAAGATATGCAACTTTTAGTCCTACTAACACAAGGAAACAAAAAGGTGTTAGAAGATGTATAAGAAACAATAAAAGCGAAACAAATGAAAACTAACAATTAAGAATGAAAAAAATTAGAAAACCCGAAAATCACCCTAAAATTTACAGCAACTTGATCCACATTGTTCGTGGTCTTCTCGATCTCCAAAAATTATGAAATTTTGTGTGGAGACTCCTTTAATGGTGTAAATTTGATATGGAAATTTTGGGCTCAAAATTCCTTCATTTAATTTTTTTATTTTTCTATTTTTTTGAATTTCCCCTAAAAAACATCAAAATTTCCCAAGGAATCATCCTAAATTTGATACCAAATGATAGAGTAGCGCAATTGTGGGTTTGGAAGCGTTCAATCAAGTTGTTGCAAGAACTAGAGGCTCTAGACTCAATCAAGAAAATTTTGGGCAAATCTAAAAATTCAAGAGAAAAGAGAAGGGCTTTTCTTGAAAATTTTAGATTCAAGGCTGGCAAATTAAAGAAATAAAGACAATATGGAAGATTAGAAGAGGATTAACAAGAATTAAACAAAAAATATTGAAAAAAATTAAGAAAATGATAGGTAAAACAAATCTGAAAATTCCAGCTTTGTTTTTGGAATTATGGGAGATGACGCGAAGATTGAAGACGAAGATGGCTTGCGATTTGCTGTTGTTGTTTTGTCCTCGCCACCCTCTTAGATGCAATTATCTAAGCAAGCAACCTCAAGCAGCTCTAACCCACCCTCCTAGATGCGATTACCTGGGCAAGCAAGGGTGTGAAGATGATCTCCCTCACAAGAACTCGTTGAACTTATGTTGAAGAAGACTTCTAAGGCACAAGTAATCAACACTTGCAAAAACAAACTCACTAAATATTTCATAAATCAAGAAAATATGCGTTACAATGTTGGAGGCTTCATCCTTTTATAGGTGAAGGATAGACAAGGTAATTTAACTTCTACTAAAATAAGGAAAACCTAATGTAATTAAAATAATAAAGAAAAAACATCAATTAAACTCCTTGATGGCTTGGGCTGCAAGTGATAAGCTGATAAGTGCAAGTGATGAGCTGATAAGGGCTGGTTGCTTGGTCAGCAAGTCACTGGTCTTGGGCAAGAAGGCGTGTGTGGGCTGTTTTTAGAGTAAACTAGGCCTAAGAATATCAATTTAGATGATAACAAATACATTGGGCTAAGTTTAATTCGTCCAAAGCCTTATATGTTAGCTTTTGGGCTGAATTTTACAAAATCCCGTAATAATCTTGTATCCAGTTTTCTAAATTCGCAGTCTTCAGTAAAATGAACATATCTTGAGCTCTCGACGTCTGATTGATACGTTCCAAGATGCCTTGGAAAGGTAACTGAATGAAGGTCAATTTGTTAGAAGGCAACTCTGCCTAGAAATGCCTGAATCCTATTCGAAAAGTTGTCGCAAGTTGGCTGACTTTCCAGACTTCACAAACAGATTCAGCTCTTTGTCCAATATGCATTGCTTTAGCCCTCCCATGCATGTATCAAGAAAGGTTGATGTGTCAAAGCCAAAAACCTTTGCTAGATCACGCAACGCAAAAGAAGTAGATAACTTCTTTTATGGCCTAGAACAATGCCTTGTAGCTGTTGGCATTGTGGAGGAGGCCTCTAAGATTCAAACCACGGCTTTATATCTCATCGACACCTCCATGTTTTGGTGGAGGATAATGCGCGGTGATATCAAGAAAGGTACGTTCACTGTCTCTACTTTCGATGACTTTAAACGGGAGCTTAAATGACAGTTCTATTCGGAGAATGCCAAGGATGAGGCCAGAGCCCACGTGCGAAGACTAAAACAATCAAGGAGCATTCTGACTATGTCAAAGACTTCACCAGCTTGGTGCTTGAGATCCCCGATCTCTCCAAGAAGGACTCGCTCTTTAATTTGATGGATGGACTCCAACAATGGGCCAAAATTGAGCTAAGGCATCGTGGGGTAAAAAACCTTGTTGATGCCATAGCCGTAGCCGAGAGTCTCGTCGACTATACTAGCCACAAAGAGTCCACCGCAAAGCCAAAGGATAAGAAGAGCAGTCAAGCCAAAAGTGGGGGAGACAAAAGCCAACGCAAGGAGGGCCACCAGGATAACACATCTAAGCACAAAGAAGTGTCCTCATGGAAGGGAAAGGATAAAAGTAAATCGAAGGAATCTTGAGGCACGAGAATACCACTATCCAATAAGTGTTTCATTTGCAATGGCGATCATTGGGTTCGAGAGTACCCATAATGGCAAGCCCTCAATTCGCTCCTAGCAAAGCATCGAGAAGGAAAGGACGCCGATAGAGGCGAAGAAGGTGCATATATGGGATCCATGCAACTACTCAACCTCATTCAATTTGTGCCAAAGACCGAAGCTAAAGGGTTGCTATATGTTGACGTCACCATTAATGGAAAAGCAACAAGGGTCGTGCTAGATACAGGTGCGTCTCATAACTTTGTCTCTCTCGATGTAGCAAATAGACTGGTATTAGAGCAATAGGGGGAAGATTTATCAAGGTAGTTAACTCTGCCGCACGGCCCATCCATGGCATCGCTTGAGGGGTCAAGACCAATGTTGGAGCATGGTCTGGCAACATGGATTTCTTAATAGTTCTGATGGATGACTTTAAACTCATCTTGGGACTTGAGTTCCTCGATCAAGTCAAAGCAATCCCGGTACCGTTTGCCAATAGCATGTGCATCATGGATGGAAACCAGGCTTGTGTGGTACCAATAGCCAGGGCCATAAAACATGAGACTAAAGTCCTCTCGGTAGTTCAGTTGAAAAAGAGCATCAAGAGAAATGATGAAAGCTACTTAGCTATCCTCAATGAACTTGACGACGAGAAGCTAAATCCCGATGAAGTTCTACCAAAGGAGGTAGCCCAAGTGCTAGAAGAATTCCAAGACATTGCACCTCCAGAGTTGCCAAAAAGGTTACCACCAAGGAGAGAGGTGGACCACAAGATCGTGTTAGAACCAGACACAAAGCCACCAGCTATGAGTGCCTATCGTATGGCACCACATGAGTTGGAGGAACTTAAGAAGAAACTCAAAGAACTACTCGATGCAGGGTTCATCCGGCCCTCCAAAGCACCTTTTGGGGTGCCAATCCTGTTCCAAAAAAAGAAGGACGATTTTATTACGGATGTGCATCAACTACCGAGCACTCAACAAGATCACCATCAAGAACAAGTATTCGATTCCTTTAATTTCGGATCCCATCGATCATCTCAGCCATGCATGTTACTTTTCAAAATTAGATCTTTGCTCGAGGTACTACCAAGTGCACATAGTGAAAGGTGATGAGCTGAAAACAACACGTGATACATGCACAGGAGGGCTAAAGCAATGCATATTGGACAAAGAGCTGAATCCGTTTGTGAAGTCTGGAAGGTCAGCCAATTTGCAATAACTTTTCGGATGGGATCCGAGCATTTCTGGGCAGAGTTGTCTTCTAACAAATTGATCATCATTCAGTTAACTTTCCAACGCATCTAGAAATGCATCAATCGGACATTGAGAGATCAAGATATGTTCATTTTACTGCAGATTGCGCATGCAGAAAACTAGATACGAGATTATTACGAGATTTTCTTGATTTATTAAATATTTAGTGAGTTTATTTTTGCAAGTGCTGATTACTTGTGCCTTAGAAGTCTTCTTCAACATAAGTTCGACGAGTTCTTGTGAGGGATATCATCTTCAGACTCTTGCTTGCCCAGGTAATCACGTCTAGGAGGGTGGGTTAGAGCCGCTTGAGATTGATTTCTTAGATAATTGCGTCTAAGAGAGTACCGAGAACAAAAAAAACAACAGCAAATCGCAAGCCATCTTCATATTCAACCTTCACGCCATCTCCCATAATTCCATAAACAAAGCTGGAATTTTCAAATTTGTTTTACCTATCCTTTTCTTAATCTCTTTAAATCTTTTTTGTTTAATTCTTGTTAATCATCTTCTAATCTTCCATATTGTCTTTATTTCTTTAATTTTCCAGCCTTGAATCTAAAATTTTCAAGAAAAGCCATTGTCTTTTTTCTTAAATTTTCATATATGCCCAGAATTTTCTTGATTGAGTATAGAGCCTCTAGTTCTTGCAACAACTTGATTGAAGGCTTCCAAATCCACAATTGTGCTACTCTATCATTTGGTATCAGATTTGGAACGATTCTTGGCAAGAATTTTGGCGTTTTTTGAGCGAAAAACTCAAAAATTAGGGGAAATTTGTCAAAATCAAATGAGCAAATTTTGAGCTGAAAATTTCCAACTTAGATCTACGCCATTGGAGGAGTCTCTAGACAAAATTTCATAATTTTTGGAGATCGGGAACACCGCAAACAAAGTGAATCAAATTGCTGCAAATTTTAGGGGTTTTTTCTGGGTTTTCTGATTTTTTTTCATTCTTAATTGTTAGTTTTCATTTGTTTTCACTTTTATTGTTTCTTATACATCTTCTAACACCTTTTTGTTTCCTTGCGTTAGTAGGACTAAAAGTTGGATATCTTTCTTTCTCCTTGCAACTATAATTCTATTGGTGTCTAACCCTTCTTTAGATTCTTAAAGCACTTTAGGACTCATTGTTAGGATTAAACTCTGATTTTAACTTGCTAACTTGTGGCAGGAAGGACTTTAAAGAGCACGAGACCGGCTTAATTTCCTCGCTAAATATTTATTTCTTGGAGTGTTTAGTGATATTTCTAGTTTTCTTTTGCTTTTCACCTTTTAAATTTGAGTGTTTCAGGATGTCACAAACAAGTAAAGACGAGGAACCAAAAGAGGTGACTCTTAAAGAGGTTTCAGATAATCTAACTAAACTTGCACAGACTGTAACCTCCTTGTAACCAAACATGATCACACTGATGCAGTCGTGAACGAACCCAATCAGACTTGTGGTAGGATTTTTCACAGAGAAAAACAACATACAAAACAACATGATAGTTCGGGTTCTACTCCTCGATGAAAGCCTCCATTGACTAAACCAAACTTCAAAATACCTTATTTTCATGGAAAGTATGATCCTGATGGTTATTGTGATTGGGAATATTGCGTTGATCGGCTATTTGATTTCTTCGAATATCTCGAGGAAGATCAAGTTCCATTAGTGGCCCTAAATTTCAAGAATTATGCATCAATATGGTGGCGAAATAGGCGTCACAATGGTGAAGCCAAAATAAGAACATGGGCTGAACTTAAAAAGGTCATGAGAGAGAGATTCACTCCCAAACATTACCAACGACAAGAGTCCAAGACTTGTCAGACAGAATACTCATCTTTTGATAAAGGTATATCTCAACCTTCATCTTTTCACAGCTCTTCCAATGCACTATTCGACTCTAGTAGTACGACACCGAAGGAAGAAGAATAATCGCTAGTCCAATAGGATAATGAACAACCATCGGTGAGTCATGTCGAAGAAGTGAGCACAACACCAAAAACGATGATAGTCCCACAAGCCAAACCATCCATTATCACCACGACTCCACAAGATATTTCGTGCGAGAACGAAGGAAAACAAGACGATGAAGAAATTTGTTATCCTCAAGAACTTGTGGAAGATGTCACCATTGAGAGTTTAACCTTGCCCAATGACGAGGAAATAATTTCAGAAAGAAACATTTCAAAAGAGGAAACAATTGAAACCGTCAATCAAGACAATCTTTCATGCTTGGTAGTGAGTTATCTTGATCCATCAACACCTTTCCAAGAAAGTAAGTGTGATTCTAACCTTTCATTTAATTATTTTCCTATCATTATGTTAGAAACACTTCTTCTCTACAGAAATTGTATTTTCATGATATTTTTTTGTGGGAGGAATTGGGTACGTGAGTTATTTTATTTGAAAAAGACTGAGAGTCATGAGGCCGAGAGCAATAAAAGTCCAATTAATGGCCCAATTATGGTGAATGAAAAAGAAACAAGAGGTAAAAGTCAACCCATGTACAAAAGAAAAAGATGAGAAAAATATAAAGAGAGTTTTTTTAACATTACATCCTTGTTTCGAGTGGTTTTGAGTTATTTTTTCAGGATTTTGTTGAACCATTGAGAGGAGCACAATTGAATCACTCCACCTATGACAAATACTTCTTTTCGATTGTCATTGTTGAACGTCTTTTTTTTTGCTGGTTTTGATTTGAGGACGAATCCTTTTGAGGAGTGGGGGAATGATACATGCATGGGAGGGCTAAAGTAATGCATATTGGACAAAGAGCTGAATCTATTTGTGAAGTCTGGAAAGTCAGCCAATTTGTGATGACTTTTCGAATGGGATCCAGGAGTTTCTGGGCCGAGTTGTCTTCTAACAAATTGACCTTCTTTCAGTTACCTTTCAAACGCATCTTGAAACACATCAATGAGACATTGGGAGCTCAAGATATGTTCGTTTTACTAAAGACTGCACATGCAAAAAACTGTATACAGGATTATTACGAGATTTTCTTGATTTATGAAATATTTAGTGAGTTTATTTTTGCAAGTGCTAATTACTTATGCCTTAGAAGTCTTCTTCAACACAAGTTTGATGAGACAGATCATCTTCACACTCTTGCTTGCCTAGGTAATCACGTCTAGGAGGGTGGGTTAGAGCCGCTTGAGATTGTTTGCTTAGATAATTGCGCTTGAGAGGGTGCTGAGGACAAAACAACAATAGCAAATCGCATGCCATCTTCATCTTCAACCTTCATGCCATCTCCCATAATTCCATAAACAAAGCTGGAATTTTCAGATTTGTTTTACCTATCATTTTCTTAATCTTTTTCAATATATTTTGTTTAATGCTTGTTAATCATCTTCTAATCTTCCATATTGTCTTTATTTCTTTAATTTTCCAGCCTTGAATTTGAAATTTTCAAGAAAAGCCCTTCTCTATTCTCTTGAATTTTCAAATCTGTCCAGAATTTTCTTGATTGAGTCTTAAGCCTCTAGTTCTTGCAACAACTTGATTGAAGGCTTCCGAATTCACAATTGCGCTACTCCATCAAAATGTGTCACGAGGTAAGGTTCTTATGAATTCTTACACATGCCCTTCGGACTGACTAATGCACCAGCCACATTTTGTGCTTTGATGAACAAACTATTCCATCCCTATCTCGATCGATTTGTGGTCGTCTACCTTGATGACATTGTAGTGTATAGCAACACCTTGGGGAGCATGTTGAGCGCCTAAAGGAAGTTCTCAAGGTTCTACGAGAAAACCAGCTATACATTAAGAAGGAAAAGTGTTCCTTCGCCAAGCCGAAAGTAATGTTCTTAGGGCATAAGATCAGGGATAGAAAACTCATGTGGAAGATAGCAAGGTACGTGCAATCTAAGAATGTGAGTCGTCCACCAAAGTATATGAGTTGAGATCTTTTTCGGGGTTGGTGAATTATTATCGCCGCTTCATCAAAGGATATTCAGTGAGAGCTACACTGCTGATAGAGCTCTTAAAGAAGAACAAGCCCTGGACATGGAAACCAAATTGTCAAGAGGCCTTTGAAATTTTGAAAAAGGCCATCTCTAAATCTTGATCATGACAGAAAAACGTGGCCACAAGTTACTTCCAGGCCCACAAAAAGCTAAGTCCAAAGCAGGCTCGGTGGCAAGATTTCTTAGCCGAATTTGATTATGTCATACAATATAAGCCCGACACGGCAAATGTGGTCGTCGATGCACTAATTCGAAAGGCAAAGCTCGCAAACATTAGCCAAGTCATTATCCCACTACTCGAAAAGATCAAAGAAGGCTTGCAACAAGAGCCACTTGCCTGAAGTATTATTACCTTCATAAATGAAGGTAAGACACGACGATTTTGGCTAATCAATGACTTACTATACACCAAGGGCAACCGTCTTTATGTATCGAAGTGGGGAAACTTACAAAAGGAGTTAATTAAGGAGTTTCATGACTGCTTGTGGGCGGTCCACCTAGGTCTGCGATAAACCCTCGCAGTTTTGAAGTCTACTTATTATTGGCCTCAAATGTAAGACGCGGTGGAGGAATATGTGTGGACATGTCTTGTGTGCCAACAAGACAAGGTGGGCCAACATCATCCAAGTGGGCTCCTAGACCCATTGCCAATACCAGAGAAGCCTTGGGAAAGCATCTCTATAGACTTCATCACTTGCTTACCAAAGTCCGATGGGTTTAGAAGCATTATAGTTGTGGTGGATCGATTTAGCAAATTGCTACCTTCATTGCCGCACCAACTGACTGTACCGTAGATGAGGCGGCAAGGTTCTTTCTCTACAATGTGGTCAAGTTATGGGGCGTCCCAACCAGTATCATTAGTGATCATGATCCATGCTTCATTGGGAGGTTTTGGACTGAATTATTCAAGATGCTCGGGTCTGACTTAAACTTTTCGATGAGCTTCCACCCTTAAAGTGATGGGCAAACGGAGCATGTCAATGCCCTTTTAGAGCTTTACTTGAGGCACTATGTGGGTGCCAACCAACGACATTGGGCCATGCTTTTGGACGTGGCACAATTTTCTTATAACTTGCAACAAAGCGAGGCCACCAACCAAAGTCCCTTTGAGATCATCATGGGATGACAGCCGACCATCCCACTCTCCCTTGCCATACGCTATGAAGGGAAGAACCCAACAACCTTCAAATTTTCTAAGACGTGGCATGAGAAAAAGGAGTTAGCTCGAGCGGCATTACACAAGGCTGCCAAAAGAATGAAGAAATGGGTAGATAAGAAGCGAAGGCACTTGGAGTTCAAGGAAGGCGATCTCGTCTGGTTAAAACTCTTGCCCCAACAATTCAAGACCTTGTGGAAGGTGCATAAGGGCCTAGTACGCAAGTATGAAAGACTATTTCAAGTCATCAAGCGAGTGGGCAGAGTATCTTACAAGCTCCAACTTACATCAAGACTTAAGATCCATCCCTTCTTTCATGTGAGTTTGTTGAAGCCATATCACATAGACGTGGATGATCCCTCATGAGAGGTTTCCAAGAGAGAGCCCACAGCCGTAGTCACTTCATTTGACAAAGAAGTGGAGGAAGTGCTAGCGGACCCAGTAATTTGAAGGAGGGGCGTACCAAGCTATAAAGAATACTTCATCAAATGGAAGGGTCTGCCCAACATGGAAGTAAGCTGGGAGTTCGAGGAATCACTTTGGTAATTCAAGGACCAACTCTAGTATTTGAATGAAGGCGTAGCGAGCTTAGGTGGGGGAGAATGTCACGACCCACCAACTTCCACCAGGTCAACTCAACTTCTTTGCGCGTTTTTGAGGCAAGCATGCACCAAGGAAACTTCTAGAATGGCCTAGAGTGTCCTACATTCATCTTTAAAATGCCACAACGTTTTAGAAGGTTCCAATAGGTTCTACCAAAGTCCAGACACATCTGGAAGGCCTTAGAAGACCCTGGAAGACTTTGGAAATATCGAGACTACCCTAGAAGTCTCTGGAAGTCTCTAGAACTCTTTAGATACTTAGGGAGATATATAGATCCTTGTAGAGTTATCTAGAATTCTCTATACCTTGTAAATATCTATGATAATCTAGAATCATCCTTTAAGGAGGTGGAGGCCTATAAATAGGGCGACCCCTTTATTTGCAAACCATCTTAAGAATCCAAGAATTCCTAAGCCTTGTAAAGCTCTCTCAAAGCTTAATACAAAGTTCCTTTCTCTTTCCCTTCAAAGTCTTTCTTGTCTTCTCTAGTTCTCCAATTTCCCCTTGTTACTAGCCTTTGCGTTTGTGTGAATTAAGGCTTGTAGCATAGTTTGGGAGTGCTAACACCGCGCGGATAGCCTGGAAAAGTTTTATCCATGACGGTGACACTATGGTTACTATTACAAACAAGTTACCTAAGACTTTAGCAAGTTAATACATTATGAAAGTTTACATTAATCATCCTCATTAATTATCTCTATTAATCCTTATTACCTTATTAATATTCCACGTTAATTTATAGATTTTCATTATGATAATAGATTATTTCGTTCAGTGGGTACTGATACTGAACACAAGTATCGATATGGTACCACTTGTACCGGTACTCACACGCGTATCGATACAAAAATCGCTTACTATAAATCTTAGATTTTCATAAGTATCAATACGGGTCGACCCGTACCGATACGACCCCCAATCGCTCACCGGTATGGCTTAAGCTCGTACTGATACCCTATTTACGATTTCACACAATTTCCATGAATTACGATATTACAAAGCTTTATTCGATCCCTAAAGCTTATGAAAGTCATTAGGGTTTATTCACTAACATATTCAATCAATTAAAATTTATTACCAGCTTCATGATCATTTATTCGAATATTATCAATAGTTATCCCTTACACACAATTTCCATCGAATACATCAATATCCATACTTTAGCACCCAATCATCACAACACACAATTCAAACAGTCACAACATATATATACAAATGTTCGAATAAGCCTACACAATCTCCAAAGTCTTTACGAGTCAAATAATATCTCTAAACATCATCATACATCTCATAATTATCGAGTCTTATAATACTAGTCTCTACTCATGCTTATAATACTAGTCTCTACTTGATCTCCCCAAACACTCTTTTTGATCTGGTATTCGAGCCTGAACAATCATCATAAATATACGAATATCACAAATACTAATTAACCTCATTCACTAACTAATCTACAAGGTCAAATGCATAAAAATAGCTTACTAGGTTTGAATTTGGTGAAACGGACTGCGCCAACAGACTTAGAACGTCGAGAAATCCCCAGGTACGGTCCCCTAGAAAAAAGTCAACAACTCGTTCAACGTGGCTTGGCTCGACAACTAGGCTCCAACTCAGCTCATCTTAGATGGCTCCAACTGCCCAAGATGATGCCCACACGCGGCCCGTGTGCATGTAGTGTCTACGGCGACCTCTAGTGGCTGAACGATGATGGGAAAGGCAAGCTCTATATCAGTCTTTCTCGAGTTGGGGAACGTCGTGGTGGCCTCGCCCTTCAATGGAGTAAGACAATTCATTTTGCTTCAACTAATCCTAATCTTCTCGGGCTTCACCTCGGTGAGTGGCGACAACGACGATAGCGAGAGAACCACCAGCAGGTTCGTCTCGGTGAGCTGACAATAATGATAAAAACGGTGTCGTGAACGACAGTATGAGGGGTGGCAAATTGAGGTTTAAAACTTCTCCTTACTTTTTCTCTCTTTTCCCATTTCTCTATCTTTCCCAAAATATCTCCTTATTTTTTTCTCTTTTTCTTTTCCACATTATATCTTTCCTCCACTATTTAAAATTCAAACCTTCTCCCCCAATATAATGGGCCCAACTTAATATCCTTAACTTGGACATCTAAAATAAAGGCCCATAACCCGGGTCCAAGACCCGACTCACTAACCCAAAAATTGGGTCGTTACAACTCTCCCCTCTTTAAAAGAAATTTCATCATCAAAATTTGTATCCAAAACTCAATAAAGATGCTCAAACCCTTAAAACTCTTTGATGTCCTCAAAGATGTCCAGATGCACTACTCTAATCTCTCAGAACACTTATCAATCATGACCCTTGTCTTCTGTCGGTACAAACCTAATTTAACCTGACCATTTCTTTTAAAGAGATCCATCGTTATTTGGTGCACAACCTAAGCTATGGAATAAACCCAACGGTACCTCGACAAAACGTCATCAAATAAACTTAACTTATGCTGTAGAACACAAAATGTTGTTGGACAACAAAATCTTTCCACAACTCTATAAGATCCAAAAGAACATGGGGAGTTAAACAACTGTTGCATCCAAAACAAAACGATTTCTCTTGTGGTGACTCCCTCAAGGAGCCTCTAACTCTGATTGCATCCTTTATCAATATCATTGCTTGCCAGGTGCAAGACTTCTATAAGAAAACACGTCTCTACATGTCACAAGGCAGACATTAGATCTCAGCATGCTTTACATCGAAACGAAAACTAATACAACTCCCACACACTCAGTTCACAAAAGAGTGTTACACTCCAAACTATCACATGTTTGGAAAACACTTCATTTTTACCCTCACTAGGATATAACATCACATGAAATCCCACAAAGGGATAAGGTTCCATCACAAACCTTGAGTCTCGTGTCAAAAGTTTGTACAACTCAACCCACAATCAATCCAGGTAGACTTTCCATTTGGATCTCGTCTTTTCCGAAAATAACAACCGATACCTACCACGAAATATATCATCACTCAACGAAATCTCATAGAAACTATGCACTCACAAATCCTTTACAAGATCCACGGTCACCTATTTAATCACACGTGTCACGCAAAGCATCAAACTTATATTCAAGAGACAATATGGTGACCCCACCCTATCATCATTGAAACACCTCAAACATCACTGTAGACATCAAACGTTACCACGCCACACCCTAAAGAGAGAAATCCTCATTCCAAAATTCATTTCAAATTTACTAGCCTCCAACACTTTAACCATAAACATCTCATTCTCGCATCAATCCCGGAAAAACTCATGAGTACTTCACAATCAGTTAAATGAGTCATCCACCTTAAGAGACAAGGAACAATGTTTCACTATCAATTAAAATGCTATCAAACATTTAAGCATCACCGAACGAAACAATTTCTTACAAGCAAACAAGCCCGATTTTTCCTTGGGCGAAATACTCAAACAAAAGAAACCTCGTTCGAGTTTCACCTTTGCAACTAAATCTCTACCTCTCTCAACTAGGTTGGCATCCTTTAACAAGGGCGATGGGCACGAATGTCTAACTCGGCCTTACGTCAACATCCACTCACATTCTCGAAGGGAGGAAGTCATGACGACTCTTCCAAGAAGCATAAACAAACAATCTGATAGTCTGAAAGCTCCTGAGCGTTGAACTACACACATTGGCATATGACAAATAGTCAAACATGTATCACAACCCCGCTGTGCCATTATCTAAACAGCCACTATGAAAATCACGGTAGAAGGGAAACGGTTCAACATTCTCATTACCAAAGTTTGGGTCCCCTCAAGATCTCAAAGCCTCGAGTACAAATCTCGACATTACATGCTAGCGTCGCTCTTGATTAATCAAATCAATTTCAAAGGTGCAACAACTCTCAAGAAGATAGCTCTATCAAATCTGTAGAACGTCTAAATTCAGTCACTCTTTAACGAACTAATGGATCTTGAATCCACTATCTCCAAAAAATGCCCTTGAGAAGGGCGATGATACTTCCCAAGTATCAACGAGACTCCTAAGCGACCCTTTGATTACATAGCTAACCAAAATTTTAGAGCTTTTTACTCGGTAAAAATTTCAACAGGTCCACAATAAAGCCCATTTAGACATACACGCCTTAAACCCAAAAAAAACATCCACAAAATAAGATTAAATCAAATTTTATGAGTTCAAATATTTGCTTATGGGCTATTGAACTTGATCATATATCTTAACCTCAATTTAAGAGCTTTTTACTCGATTAAATTTCCAACGGGTCCAATATAAGGCCCATTTAGAAAACCACGTCTTAAACCCCAACAAAACATCTTCAAAATAAGATTAAATCAAATATAACGAGCTCAAATTTTTGATTATGGGTTTTTAACATGATTATATAGCTTAACCAAAATTTTAGAGCTTTTTACTCGGTTAAAATTCCAATCACAATAAAGACCATTTAGAGATGCACGCCTTAATCCCAAACTAAAAGTCTGAAAACAAGGTTAAATCAAATTTATAGGTTTTTGAAATTGATTATATAGCTTAACCTTAATTTTAGAGCTTTTTACTCGGTTAAAATTCCAACGGGTTCACAATAAAGCCCATTTAGACATGCATGCCTTAAACCCAAACTACATTTCCGCAAAATAAGTTTTAATCAAATATAATTAGTTCAAATATTTGATTATAGGCTTTTGAACATGTTTACATAGCTTAACCAAAATTTTAGAGATTTTTACTTGGTGAAAATTCTAACGGGACCACAGTAAAGCCCATTTAGACATGCACGCCTTAAACCCTAATAAAATGTCTACAAAATAAGATTAAATAAATTTCTTGAGTTCAAATATTTCATTATGGGCTTTTGAACTTGATTATATAGCTTAACCTCAATTTCAGAGCTTTTTACTCGGATAAAATTCCAACGAGTCCACTATAAGGCCCATTTAGACATGCACGTCTTAAACCCCAAGAAAACATCTTGAAAATAAGATTAAATAAAATATAATGAGTTAAAATATTTAATTATAGAATTTTGAACATGATTATATAGCTTACACATAGAGTAGCGCAATTGTGGATTCAGAAGCCTTCAATCAAGTTGTTGCAAGAACTAGAGGCTCTAGACTCAATCAAGAAAATTCTGGCCAAATCTGAAAATTCAAGAGAAAAGAGAGGGGCTTTTCTTGAAAATGTCAGATTCAAGGCTGGAAAATAAAGAAATAAACACAATATGGAAGATTAGAAGATGATTAACAAGAATTAAACAAAAAAGATTGAAAAAGATTAAGAAAAGGATAGGTAAAACAAATCTGAAAATTTTAGCTTTGTTTATGGAATTATGGGAGATGGAGTGAAGGTTGAAGATGAAGATGGCTTGCGATTTGCTGTTGTTGTTTTGTCCTCAGCACCCTCTTAGACGCAATTATCTAAGCAAGCAGCCTCGAGTGGCTCTAACCCACCCTCCTAGACGCGATTACCTAGGCAAGAAAGAGTGTGAATATGATCTCCCTCACAAGAACTCGTCGAACTTATGTTGAAGAAGGCTTCTAAGGCACAAGTAATCAGCACTTGCAGAAACAAACTCACTAAATATTTCATAAATCAAGAAATTTGTGTTACACTGTTGGAGGCTTCATCCTTTTATAGGTGAAGGATAGACAAAGTAATTTAACTTCTACTAAAACAAGGAAAACCTAATGTAATTAAAATAATAAAGAAAAAATAGCAATTAAACTCCTTGATGGCTTGGGCTACAAGTGATAAGTTGATAAGGGCTGGTTGCTTGGTCAGCAAGTCACTGGTCTTGGGCAAGGAGGCATGTGTGGGTTGTTTTTAAAGCAAACTTCTAAGAACATCAATTTAAATGATAACAAATACATTGGGCTAAGTTTAATTCGTCCAAAGCCTTATATGTTTGATTTTGGGCTGAATTTTACAAAATCTCGTAATAATCCTGTATCTATTTTTGCATGCACAATCTTCAGTAAAATGAACATTTCTTGAGCTCTCGATGTCCGATTGATGCATTTCAAGATGTGTTGGAAAGGTAATTGAATGACAGCTAATTTGTTAGAAGACAACTATGCTCAGAAATTCTCGGATCCTATCCGAAAAGTCGTTGCAAGTTGGCTAACTTTTTAGACTTCACAAACAAATTCAGCTCTTTGTCCAATATGCATTGCTTTAGCCCTCTCATGCATGTATCACTTACCCAAAATTTGAGAGCTTTTAACTCGGTTAAAATTCTAATGGGTTCACAGTAGAGCCCATTTAGACATGCGCGTCTTAATCCCCAACGAAACATCTACAAAATAAAATTAAATGTGTTTAGGGTTTTAGATTGTATCATGTAGAATTCTTGGTTTAAGGTTAGAATTTATAGATTAATGTTTAGGGTTTAAAATTTTAGTTAAGGGTTTAGATTATGGGTAAAGAATTTAGCATATAGGGTTGGAACTTAGGGTTTAATGTTTATGGTTTAAGATTTTAGTATAGGGTTTAGAGTTTAGTGGTTTAGATTGTATAATTCAAAATTTAGGGTTTAGGGTTGGAATTTAGTGTTTAATGTTTGGGATTTTAGTTAAGGGTTAAGAGATTTGGGGTTAAGATTATATGTAGAGAATTTAGAATTTATGGTTAGAACTTAGGTTTTAAGATTTTAGTTTAGGGTTTAGAGCTTATGGTTAATTTATAGAGTATAGAATTAAGGGTTTAAGGTTAGGGGTTTAGATTATAAGTTATAGAATTTATGAATTAGGGTTGGAATTTAGGGTTTGATGTTTAGTGTTAATGATTTTAGTTTAGGGTTTATACTATAGGGTGTATAATTTAGGGTTTAAGATTGGAATTTATGGTTTAATGCTTTGTGTTTATGGTTTATAGTTTAGTGGTTTAAATTTTATAGTATATAATTTAGGGTTTAGGGTATAATGTTTATGGTTTATGATTTCAATTAAGAGTTTAAAGTTTTAGATTATAAGCATAAAATTTAGAGTTTAGTATTTTAGTTTAGTGTTTAGAGTATATGTATGTACTTTAGGGTTTAGGGTTTAGAGTTTAAAGTTTATGGGCTTAGATTGTAGGTATAAAATTTAGGGTTTAAGGTTTGAACTTATGGTTTAATGTTTAGGGTTTAGAATTTTAGTTAAGGGTTAATAGTTTAGTGGTTAAGATTATTGAGTATAGAATTTAGGGTTTAAGGTTGGAACTTAGGCTTTGCTTGGTAAAGAGGAAAGAAAATTGGAAAGATGGAAAATTGAAGTGATGAAAAAAATGAAAGAATGGAAAACATATTCTTTCATTCTATCGGCGTGCTTGATTGGGAGGATGGAAAACTAGAAGGAAAATAAGTTTCTTTCCTCTCTATTGCTTGGTACAATGGAAAAGTGAGAGGAAAGAAAATTAAGTTTTGAAAATTATAATTTATTTTAATTTTTATAACTTAATACAATATTTTTAATTTGATTATTTTTATTCAATTAAGTCCCTACATTTTTGTTTATTATAAAATTAACCCATATTTGTTTCTAATTTTTATAATTTAATCTAACATTTTAATACAATTTTTTTATTCAATTTAATCTCTAATTTTTTCTTTAATTCAAAAATGACCTATATGTATTCCTATTTTTTATAATTGAGCCCAATATTTTTAATATGGTTTTGATTTTGGCCAGTTTAATCCATAAAATTCTTATTTAAACTGAAATTAACCTATATTTATTTATAATTTTTATAACTTAGTCTAATATTTTTATAATCTAACCCCGAGAGCTTGATTGTTAATGTAACACCTAATACACAGTACAAACGAATCCAACCCGAATATTAAATGCTACAAATGACCCATTTGTGGCCTAAAACAAATAAAAAAACAAACATATTTGAGTACATGAAAGTAAACAACCAACATGTACACAAAGGGAAAACAATTAACTAAAGCCACCAGAGAAAATAAACCTTTAAAAACTTAAGAAAATAAACGATTTAACAAAAAGACATTTTGGTAATTTTATAAGATTTGAACCTAAAAACATTCAAACTTAAATAAAAGTTTAATATCAGTTAAGGGTTTATATTGTAGGTATATAATTTAGGGTTTATGATTGTAACTTAGGTTTTAAAGTTTAGTTTTTAGGACTTTAGCTAAGGGTTTAGGCTTGTGTTTCATGGTTTAACGCTTAGGGTTTAGGAGTTTAGGGTTTAGAGTTTAGTGGTTAAGATTATAGAGTATATAGTATAGAATTTAGGGTTATTAATTAATGTTTATGGTTTGGGTTTTCAATTAGGGGTTTAGAGTTTAGGGTTTTAGATTTTAGGTATAGAATTTAATGTTTTGGGTTGGAAATTAGAGTTTAATGTTTAGTGTTAGGATTTTAGTTTAGGTTTTAGATTATAGAGTATAGAAATTAGGGTTTAAGGTAGGAATTTAAGGTTTATTGTTTAGGATATTAGTTAAGGGTTTCTTTATATATATAGAATTTTAGTGTCTATGGTTGGAAATTAGGGTTTAGGATTTTAGTTTAGGGTTTAGAGTTTAAGGGTTTAGATTGTAGGTATAAAATTTAGGGTTTATGGTTGGAATTTAGGGTTTGATGTTTAGGGTTTAGGATTTTAGTTAAGGGTTTAGAGTTTAGTAATTTTAAATTATAGAGTATAGAATTTAGGGTTTTTTTGTTGGAACTTAGAGTTTAATGTATACATTTTAAGATTTTAGTTTATGGGTTAGATTGTAAAATATAGAATTTAGTGTTTAAGGTTTAGGGTTAGTGGTGTTTAAGTTTTAAAGTATAGACTTTAGGGTTGGAATTTAGGGTATAAATTTGTACTTAGGATTTTAGTTTAGGGTTTTAGATTGTATGATATAGAATTCAAGGTTTAGGGTTAGATTTTATTGTTAGTAATTGGAGTTTAGCATTTAAGGTTGAAATTTATAGATTAATGTTTACGGTTTAAGATTTTAGTTAAGGGTTTTGATTGTGGGTAAAGAATTTAGCATTTAGGGTTGCAACTTAGGCTTTAAATGTTTAGGGTTTAGGATTTTAGTTAGGGTTTAGAATTTAGTGGTTTAATTTGTATAGTATGGAATTTATGGTTTAAGGTTGGAATTTAGTGTTTAATATTTAGGGTTTGTGATTTTAGTTAAGGGTTAAGAGTTTGGGGTTAAGATTTTATGTATAAAATTTACGATTTATGGTTAGAACTTAGAGTTTAATGTTTAGGGTTTAAGATTTTATTTTAGGGTTAATTTACAAAGTATATAATTTAGGGTTTAGGGGTTTATGGTTATGTTATATAATTTAGGAATAAGGGTTGGAATTTAGGGTTCACTGTTTAGGGTTCAAGATTTTACTTTAGGATTTATATTGTAGGGTATAAAATTTAGGGTTTATGATTGAATTTATGGTTTAATGCGTTTATGGTTTTAGTTTAGGGTTTATAGTTTAGTGGTTTTAATTATATAATATATAATTTAGGGTTTAATGTTTATGGTTTATGATTTTAATTAAGTCTTTAAAGTTTAGGGTTTTAGATTGTAGGCATAAAATTTTAGAGTTTATTATTTAGAGTATAGGTATAGAATTTAGGGTCTATGGTGAGAACTTAAGGTTTAAGATTTTAGTTTAGAGTTTAGAGTTTACGGGCTTAAATTGTAGGTATAGAATTTAGTGTTTAATGTTTGAACTTATCTTTTAATGTTTAGGATTTTAGTTAAGGGTTTAGATTTTATTGGTTTAGATTGTAGTGTATAAAATTTAGGGTTTAGGGGTGGAACTTAGGCTTTACTTGGTAGGGAGGAAATGTAACCCCTAAACCCGGCCTAGAAAAAATAGGTTGAATCTAGAAAGCTGTGTCAGAAACTTGTCCCTCAAGAAATGATTTTAGGTTAAAATAACTTGCACTTCGAAGTAATCGTTTAAAAGTAAAACTCAATAAATGCTTCAATTATTATAGAACTCAATCTTTTAAACAATGTTCTGATAGTTAATTAAAACATCTAAAAATAAATTCCTAATGCATGCATCCAATAAATCTCAAATTATAACTAGTCCCAATGTCAGTATTACATAAATATTCCAAAATGATGTTATAACAATAATCCGTATTTAATCAAAAGAGTTCATATATTGAATGATAAAATATCTGAAATAAAGCGAGATGCTCAAAGTACCGAGTCGCCTAAGATTCTGAGTATTTAAAAGAAGAAACTATGGGGGTGTAAGCTAAAGAGCTTAGTGTGTCTCTAAAGTGCAAACAATCATAAACAAAATATTATTTTTGTTTTTCTAATAAATATTTTATAAAAACACACACACTAAATCTGAATCATAATAATATGATGTCTGATGCTCATGAAGACTCAATACTTGATCTTTGATACACTGCCCGAAGAGTAAGGTTCCCCAGAACCTACTCTCTCCATCGTTACCATCCGAAGTAGAACTCAACCCGAACGGTGGAACCACTGATCTGAAGCAAAATTCAGCCTAAAGGGTGAAACCATTGAACTTTCCTGAACAATCCAATTCCATATACCCACAATAATATAATGCTAATTTTAAAATCTGAACCTCATCCGAAGGGTTAAAATTCAAGTTGCACAATTATATAAATCCAATGTTTTACGATTATGAAAATCAAATATTTCACAATTTGATAAATCTAATTTTTATTTAAAACATAGTCCGATATGCTATGCATGATATCCAAAAACTTTTACAAATCACAACACATAATAAATCACCAGATGTAAAAATCTCATTTCACACAAGTTTATAGCATAATAGAAACACACAAGTTTGTAGCATAAGAAAAGACACACCTTTACCAGGCAGAAGCTACGAGGTAAGATCTCTATATCAAAACTAAAACTGTTACCAAGCCACCAACTATAAACATAAGAACCAATCTGAAGGAACACTCACACAAAGAACTCAAAGAACGTGCACGGCTAAACTAAATAGGCGGAGAAGGTAACTCGTCGGCCTCGAAGTCGATACCTGAACATGAGAATAACTCATATCAAACTAATATTCAAGTTTCCTAAAATTACTAAATACAAAAATTGTAAATAGTAAAAAAAAAGCTTTCTGGTCTGAATTTAATAAAACGGGCCACAAATACAGACTCAGGACGTCGAAAAATATCAAGAGGAAGGTTATCCAAAAAAGTCAACTTTGGTCAACTATGGCAAAAATCAACATGTCAACTCTGTCAAAGGTCAACTACCGGTCAACAGTTCAAAGGTCAACTACTGGTCAACGGGTCAAAGGTCAGATTGATCAAAGGGTTAACGATCCAGTTCGGTTCACTGGGAAAAGGTTCGGTTAAGTTCATTGGTCAACGGTTCGATTCAAAAAAGTTTGGTTCAAATACTGGTTCAGTTTGGCTGAATCCCATAGATGGTCTGAGGCACTGATCTGGTTTAGGCTCGCAATGGCTTGGTCAGATTTGGTTCACCAGTTGGGCTTCAAGGTCATGGATTACACAAATGGTTTGACAAGAAACAAATGGCATAGAGCGATCTCATAGGGCTTGGTACATAGCCCAAAACACGTAGTCCAACTCAACAACACAAGCCCTTGACTGCTAAGGTTTGCAGACTTCATGCAATTCCCTTTACTTATGGCACAGCTATGGTTACACCTCATCGGCGACGCTAACATGACGACAGCGGCACAACAAGGAAAATGGCAGATAAGGGTCAAAACCACAAATGGAAAAAGCAACACCAAACTAAAACAAACGAAGACAAAACTGTGGCTTACCTAGTAAGATTGAATGGAGGAGGCACGGTAGAGAAACGTCAGGGAATAATACATGAACGACGGTAAGGTTGATTCACAACCACTCTTGCCCACTACTCAGTTTAAACACCAAAACACAAAGAAAGCAAGGGTGTTCTGCTTACCAAAGCCAAATCTGAGAAAAATGAAGGCGGGACACGGTGGCGCAAAGGATAAACAAACAGTTCTTTGCCGTTTTTTGAGCAAATGATGACTGACGAGAGCAATCCAAAGCAAGGTTTTTGGTTAGAGCGAGTTAGGGAGCAAACTGATGGTCAAAAAATGATGAAGAAACAGAGGCTTGGCTCTATCAGAGCTTCGCCGGAGATGGTGAGAGGGGAGACGTTATCTCGAGAGAATGAGGGATGTAGGAGAGAGCATAAACGGCTACCGAAAGGGGTAAAATGAGGTGCTAGGGTTTATAACGATGGTTAAATACCATACTCAATTGGGTAAATATGAAAATAAGGGTTCACACAACACCCACGTTAATCCACTATCCCCAACTTTGATTTCCATACATTTTAGCCATTGAAATCCGATTTTTACTCATTTAAGTCAACAATTCAAACTAAGCTTCAAATACAAAATCCCTAAAAGTTAGGTTTTTCAATTAAGGATTTTGAAATTTAATTTTTTCGAATTAGGGGAAATTTTGGGGTGTTACAACTCTCCGTCCCTCAAAAGAAATTTTGTCCTCAAAATTTTTAGGAATAAGATTATATCTTAAAATTGGTACTCACATATACTTTCTTATTTTGAATTCATAATCCATCAAATCAGAGATATGAACTGAATACATCAAAATGTACATGCTATAAACATAGATGCATTTCTGAAACCCTCATGAGCTCCGGTCACATACACTAAACATGGTTGTCTAAACTTAGAAATAGCTGATCTATCACTCTAAACGGACCTACCTCTACTAGTAGTACCAAAATGGTTGACCTAATCAACACTCTACTTCCATGAGGTGCCTAAACTGTTGCGGACAACTGACTTTGTACGAAAGAACTAGTAGGTGGATGCGAAGAATTTCCTAGGTAATGATCTTAGGAGCCATATTTACAACACCCTCCTTTCCTACATATGTACTCCTCGTTCTGCTTCTTATTACAGAAATTACATACAGGAATTAGGCGAAGAACTTTTAAACTACCCACGTTGCCAATCAGAATTGTCGGTACTGCAGGTCTAACACTCCAATAACTCTAAAATCGAACTCATCTCTAACACCCTTCCTAGATGGTTTGACAAAGCTTGGCTAAAGAGATGTGTCTGATCGCTTCCTGACTTAATCAATATTATGATGTCCTCCTCTTTCATGGGTGCATACTTGGCGAACCTTCGAAACTTTATCTCATAGTCATCAACTGTCACATTGTTTTATTTCAGATTCATAAAATCATATTGACACATCACCAGATACTCCACTCTCACATATCAATCCTCATTAACAAAAATCTCATTCTAATTTTTTGTCTAATCAACATAAGGCAAATGGTCACTGTCAAAAGCAGAGATACCACCTCAACTAAACGTAACACAAGATCTCCTACGAGGTGGCATAAGACTATCTACAAAAGGCAATAACCTAGAGTCAAATTCAGTACTAGAGTCTCATATTTAAAACATGTTGAAAATAATTCGACAAAAATCAAGTGAAGCCGTAGGTGTTTCCGAAAATTCTCATTTATCCCAAAATATTTCAGAAGCATGCTAAAGTCAAAACCACTTTTAAAACAACTAGTGTGAGCCTCACAGCCCGAGGGTTGAACTTTGCTTTAATACCACTAAATGTAACCTCTTAAACTCGGCCCAAAAGAAATGGCTGATCTAGAAAGTTGTGTTGGAAACTTGTCCCTCAAGAAATGATTTTAGGTTAAAATAATTTGAAATTCAAAGTAATCATTTAAATAAGTAAAACTCAATAAATTCTTCAATTATTATATAACTCAATCATTTAAACAATGTTCCGATAGTTAATTAAAATATCTGAAAACAAATTCATAATGCATGCATCCAATAAATCCCAAAGTAAAACCAGTCTCAATGCCTGTTTTACATAAATATCCCAATCTAATGTTATAACAATAATCCGAAATAATCAAAAGAATTCATATACTAAATGGTAAAATATCTAAAATAAAATGAGTTGCTCCAAGTACCGAGTCACCTAAGATTCTGAGTATATGATAGAAGAAGCTATGTGGGTGTAAGCTAAAGAGCTTATTGTGTCTCTAAAGTGCAAACAATCGCAAAGCAAAATATTATTTTTGTTTTTCTGATAAATATGTTTTTGAAAACACACTAAATCTTAATAATAAAGATATGATGTCTGATGCTCATGAAGACTCAATACCTAATCTCTGATACTCTGGCCGAAGAGTAAGGTTCCCCAGAACCTACTCTCTCCATCGTCACCATTCAAAGTAGAACTCAGGCCGAAGGGTGTAACCACTGATCCGAAGCAAAATTTAGCCCGAAGGGTGAAACCACTAAACCTCCTCGAACAATCCAAATCTATATACCCACAATGATATGATGCTAATTTTAAAATTTGAATCTCATCCGAAACTTGAATTGTTAAAATTCAAGTTGCACAATTATATAAATATGATGTTTTACGATTCTGAAAATCTGATATTTCACAATTTGGTAAATTTGATTTTTAGTTAAAACACAATCCGATATGCTATGTATGATATCCGAAAACTTTCACAAATCACAACACAGAATAAATCACACCATATGTAAAAAACTCATTTTACACAAGTTTATAGCATAATAGAAACACACAAGTTTGTAGCACAAGAAGAGACACCTTTTCCGAGCAGAAGCTCTAATATCAAGAAGGACGTAACTCACGCTCAAGTCTAGCTAAATGATAACCTACGAGGTAAGATCTCTATATCAAAACTAACATTGTCACTAAGCCACCAACTATAAACATAAGAACCAATCTACAGGAACACTCATGCGAAGAACTCAAATAATGTTCACGGTCAAACTAAACAGGTGAAGAAGGTAACTCGTCAGCCTCAGAGTCGATACCTGAATACGCGAATAACTCAAATCACACAAATATTCAATTCTTCTAAAAATTACTTAATACAATAAATTGTAAATAGTAAAATAGAGCTTTATGGTTTGAATTTGACAAAATGGGCCACAAATATAGACTCAAGACATTGAAAAAGGTCAAGAGGAAGGTTGTCTAAAAAAGTAAACTTTAGTCAACTATGGTCAAAGTCAATTGGTCAACTCGATCAAAGGTCAACTACCAGTCAGCGGGTCAAAGGTCAGGCTGATCAAAGGGTCAACAGTGCAGTTCGGTTCACTGGTAAACGGTCTGGTTCTATTCACTGGTCAACGGTCTGATTACAAAAGTTTGGTTCAAATACTGGTTCAGCTTGGCTGGATCCCATTGATGGTTTGAGTCACTGATTTGTTTCTAATTTTAGGCTCTCAATAGCCTGGTCAGATTTGGTTCACCAGTTAGGCCTCACGATCATGGGTTACACAAATGGTTTAACAAGAAACAAAGGGCATAGAGCGATCTCATAGGGTTGATACACAACCCAAAACACGTGGCCCAACTCAACAACACAAGCTCTTGACTGCTAGGGTTTGCAGGCTTCATGCAATCCCCTTTACTTGCGCCACGGCTATGGGTACACCTCATCGATAGCGGTAACATGCCGACGGCGGTGCAACAAGGAAAAGGATAGATAAGGATCAAAACCACAAATGGCAAAAGCAACACCAAATTAAAATGAACTTAGACTAAAACGTGGCTTACCCACTAAGATCGAACGGAGGAGGCACGGTGGAGGAACGATGGGGATTGATACACAAATGGAGGTAAGGTCAATTCACGACCACTCTTGCCCACTACTCAGTTCAAACACCAAAAAATGAAGAAAGCAAGGGTGTTCTACTTACCAAAGCCAAATCTGAGAAAAGTGAAGGCAAGACACAGTGGCGCAAAGGAGAACCAAACAGTTCTTTGCCATTTTCCGAGTAAATGATGACTGATAAGAGAGATCCAAAGCAAGGGTTTTGGTTAGAGCAAGTTATGGAGCAATTCGATGGTCTCAAAACGACGAACGGACAGAGACTTGGCTCTATCAGAGCTTCTCCGGAGATGGTGAGAGTGGAGACGTTATCTCGAGAGAATGAGGGAGGTGGGAGAGAGCATAAACGGCTGCTGAAAGGGGGTAAAATGAGGCGCCATGGTTGATAAAGATGGTCAAATACCATACCCAATTGGGTAAATCCGCAAATAAGGGTTCACGCAACACCCACATTACACCACTATCCTCAACTTTAATTTTCATTCATTTTAGCCATTGAAATCTTATTTTTACTCATTTAAGTCAACAATTCGAATTAAGCTTCAAATACAAAATCCCCAAATGTTAAGGTTTTCAAATATGGATTTTGAAATTTAGTTTTTTCGAATTAGGGGAAATTTTGGGGAGTTACAAGAAAGAAAATTGGAAGGATTAAAAATTGAAGTGATGGAGAAATGAAAGGATGGAAAATATATTTTTTTCTTTCCATCAGTATTCTTGGTTGAGAGGATGGAAAACTTGAAGGAAAATAAGTTTTTTTCCTTTCTATTGCTTGGTACAAGGGAAAAGTAATTGGAAAGAAAATTAAGCTTTGAAAATTATTATTTATTTTTAATTTTTATAACTTAGTACAATATTTTTAATTTGATTATTTTATTCAATTTAGTTCCCACATTTTTTATTTAATCTAAAATTGACCCATATTTGTTTCTAATTTTTATTATTTAATCTAACATTTTAATATAATTTTATGTTTATTTAATTTAATCCATAATATTTTTCTTTAATTCAAAATTGACCTATATGTATTTCTATTTTTTATAATTGAGTCCAATATTTTTAATATGGTTTTGTTTTTGTCTAGTTTAATCCATAATTTTTTTATTTAATCCTAAATTTACCTATATTTATTTCTAATTTTTATAATATAGTCTAATATTTTAATAATCTAATCCTGAGAGTTTAACTGTCAATGTAAGACCTAATACACAGTAAAAAAGAATCCAACCCGAATATCAAATGATACAAAGGTCCCATTTGTGGCCTAAAACAAATTAAAAAACAAGCATATTTGATTACATGAAAGTAAACAACCAACATGAACATAAAGGGAAAACAATTAACTAAAGCCACCCGAGAAAATAAACCTTTAAAATCTTAAGAAAATAAAAGATTTAACAAAAATGCATTTTAGTAATTTTACAAGATTTGAACCCAAAAACATTCAAAACTTGAATAAAAGTTTAATATAAGTAGAAACATTGTTTACCTCTGTTTTGCTAAAAAAGAAGTTCAGATCGAAGTAAATTTAACCGAATTGGGGTTTAGAGATTAAAATGTAAATAATTTATAATTTGGATTTTAAGTTAAAAACTCAATTTTAGGTTCGTTTTAGACTCATTAATTTGACTTAATTGTAAATTCGTGTTGAAATCAAATTTGAAATAGAGTGTTAATT
Source organism: Hibiscus mutabilis (assembly GCA_019671005.1). Taxonomy (NCBI): domain Eukaryota; kingdom Viridiplantae; phylum Streptophyta; class Magnoliopsida; order Malvales; family Malvaceae; genus Hibiscus; species Hibiscus mutabilis. Next base: position 44,762,743 of record CM033714.1, read on the forward strand.
GCAAAAAATAAGTAGTTTATGGGCCGTTTTAAAACATTCATAAAGTACAAGGGCCAGTTTTTCAAAAAGTGGAATTAAACATTCCATTATGAAATAAATATCATCATTGACATATAGACCAAGTTTCAGGTTCATCCGGGCTAAAACAAGTCTTTAATTGCAATTTTAAATTAGTGACTAAAATGTAAAATTTGCTATTACAAGATAAGGGACTAAAATATAAAATAGAGGTCAGTTCCATATTGAATAAAATTTTATGGATTAAATTGAACAAAAATAAATTCATAGTAAAAAATTATAAAAATTAGAAGAAAAATAGGGTTCAATTTCAGATTAAATAAATATTTTAGGGAATAAAGTGAAGAAAAATATTATTTTGTTAATAATATTGAATTTAATAATCAAATAAAAAACAAATCATTGTAAGTTTTAGATTTAATAAAATTTTTAGAGACTAAACTGAACAAAATAAAAATATTGGATGGAATCATAAAAATTAATTATAAATATGCTTAAAATAAAATTAGAATTTTTTAAACATAATTTCATAATTTTATTATTAAAGTGGGATAGCTTTCACTTTTCTTTCCTATTTTTCACACAATTTAGAGAGAAAACTATTTGTATAGGAGCAAGGAAAACTACCTACCCTCCTATTTTCTTTCCCTCTAATTTTCCACTCTACCAAACAACCCTTAAATCTATTTTCTTTTCAATTTTCTCTTCTCCCTTCCTCTCTTTCACTTTTCCTCCCTACTAAAAGCCTTAGAGTTTAATGTTTGGGTTTAGATTGTAAGATATAATTTAGGGTTTAGGGTTGGAATACAGTATTTACAGTTGAATTTAGGATTCTAGTTTAATATAACACCCTGAATTTTAGCCTCAAATTAAAACCCTAATTTTGATATCTCTAATTTCTAAGCCCAAACTTTTGGGAATTTTAAATCGTTTTGTTAATGAGTAAAAATATATTGAAATTCAAATCGCTTTGCAAATTTTGGATTTTTAAGGACTATTCTATAATTTGGTAAAGTATTTGGTTCACCTTCAAACCCTAAATAGTTTTAGAACTAGGATGCAATTATATCACTCCTTCCATTTTAAATTCAAGTTTTATCGTCATTTGGCTTTTCCAGTTACAAAACCTAAACCCTTGTTTGGTTTAGGCACCGTCTCCTATTTCGATCACAATCCGTTCTTCGTCATACACTTCAGATCCGATCACAGCAACCATCGGAGAGCCATTTCACACTCATTTGAAACACCCTTTACAACTTGTCATGGAGCTAATCTTGTTCTTGCACTCAACAGTGCACTTTTATTCTTTAACCAAGTCACCTCAGGTTATGCACATCACAAGCCAAAGCAATCGATCCAATTTTTAAATCGAGTTTAAACCCAATTGACCCATATTCGTAATCTACATATTCGATCAATCTAATCTAAATTGTTCGATCGACCTTACCGAACCGTTCAATCCCACCATTTCTTCGAGTGAATTTGTGACCATCTTTCCAAGTCAGATAAGTCTTCTAATATCGATTAATCCTAGAGATTAATTATTTGGATCAGCATTTGTGATGTTTAGTTTGGTGGTATAGTATTAGTTATTAATGTAGAGTTCTCATCTCGTAGGTTCAACTTCAATTAGACTCGGTGATAGATCTGAGCATGGGAGACATACTCCACGATGTTAGAGATATTGCTTGCTTAAGGTATGTTTTCTTATTATGCTATATAATAATTATTTTACCGTGTGACATTGTTTTATATCATATGCATATTTTTGCATGTGATGTGGCATGATAAATTTTTCATGCATTCATACTTGATTTGTGGTTTAACTAAACATCGGATTTATCAAATTGTGTATCATTGGATTTTTATCGAACTATGAAATATCAGATTAATCGAACTATGTGTTGAGACTAGTAAAAATGTGATTTTACACCATTGTTTGCATGGGTTGAGATTGTACGGTGGAAGTAGTGATTTTTACCTTACATCTATTGGTGACGATGTAGAGAGTGGTTTTGGGGAACCTTACTCTTCGAACGGTGTAACGGAGATTGTGTATTGTGTTTCATGTGTATCGGACATCATATCATCATGATTCAAATTTAATGTGTTTTCAAAAGAATTTATCTGAAAAACAAAAGTACTATTTTGTTTTGTGGTTGCTTGCACTTTAGAGACACACTAAGCTCTTTAGCTTACTTCCTCATAATTTCCTCTTGTATATATCTTTGGACTTTAGGCGACGTGGTACTTGGAAGATCTCGCATTTTATCCGGTTATTTTATTATTCAGTACAAAACTATTTTTAGTTATTAAGATTATTATTTATTATTTTGAGACATTGATGTAATTTCATACTTTGAGACTATTTATGTTTTGGGATTATTTTTAGCATTTATTTACCGTGGTTTTTATTTTTAGAGATTTTATTTAAACATTCGAATATAAATTATGAAATTTATTTTTATTTATCGTAAGATATTTAATAAATTATCCTTATATATTATTTTTAAATAAAAATATAATATTTTAAAAAATTTGTTTTCTTAATGGTTAAGTTTTCAATCGTAACTTCCTAAATTCAGTCTTTTCTTCTAGGTCGAGTTTAGGGGTTACATTTAGTGGTACTAGAGCTAAGTTCAAACTCTCGGACTGTGAGGCTCATAAAATATATTTTTCAAAATATTCGACTTTCACATGCATCTAAAGTATTTTTGAGGTAAATGAGATTTTTTAGAAGAACCTACTACGGTTTTGCTTAATTTTTACTTTATTATTTTCAAATTGCTTTAAATCAGAGACTCCGGTACTAAATTTATTTCTAGTGTTGGTTGCTCTTATAGATAGATTTTACTATGCCACCTAGTAGGAGTTTTAGATTTGAGCATGTTTCATATGGATTCAAAACTAGAAAGGTTGAATACTCGTTAGTTAGTGACTACTACTCAAGACGTAGAATTTCCTGTAACTTATTCCACCTTGCGATATCGATAAGGATACTTTTGAGCCACATGAGTCCTTGTGATACCTTCTTTTTAGTAACCTTTGGAGATGATCATAACCCGAAGTACTCTAATTAAGGATGTGAACTTCAGTTAATCGAACAAATGATCGTGACCATACTTGTTCCTATAAATTTGATATCAAAGCCTCTGTGAAAACTCTGTGTTGTCATTCGTAACTTGATCCAAAATGCTCTTTTAAGCTTCTATCTAAACATCCGTACTTCTGAGAATTTTTCGCTAAGCCACAAAATTTTATGGACAAAATTTATCTTATGGAGGGGAGAGTTGTAACACCCCAAATTATAGCCTTGAATTAAAACTCTAATTTTGATATCTCTAATTTCTAAGCCCTAACTTTTGAGAATTTTAAATCATTTGTTATGAGTAAAAATAAATTGAAATTCGAATCGATTTGCAAATTTTGGAATTTCAAGGACTATTCTATGATTTTGTAAAGCATTTGGTTCACCTTCAAAGCCCTAAATAGTTTTGGAACTAAGGTTGCAATTATATCATTCCTTTTATTTCAAATACAAGTTTTATCGTCTTTTGGATTTTCCAGTTACAAAACCTAAACCCTTGTTTGGTCTAGGCACCGTCTCCTATTTCGATCACAATCCGTTCTTCGTCATACACCTCAGATCCGATCGCAGCAACCATCGGAGAGCCACAACCTTGCGTGTGTTGAACCCATATTAGCCCTTGCTCGTGCACCTCACTAACTTTGTCGCACACCCTCTTGCAGTTTTCACCTTCTACCGTATAGAACTTCACCCTACGCTAAATCAAGGTAAGCTGCTCTAGTTTTATTATTAATAAATGTTGAATTTATATTAAAATAAAAGTATACCGTGAGTCATCTACTTAAAAAATATTTTATTTAAAATCCTAACAAGGTGTGGAGGGTTCTGTTATTTGTTTAAAATCACTCTTTTACAAGTTATTAATATTAATATATATGCATTATAAGTCAGACTTCCCTGCCTTATTCCACACTCATTTGAAACACCCTTTACAACTTGTCATGGAGCTAATCTTGTTCTTGCACTCAACAGTGCACTTTTATTCTTTAACCAAGTCACCTCAGGTTGTGCAGATAACAAGCAAGAGCAATCGATCCAATTTTTAACTCAGGTTTAAACCCAACCGACCCATATTCGTAATCTACATGTTTGATCAATCTGATCTAAATGTAACCCCTAAACTCGGCCTAGAAGAAAAAATCGAATTTAGAAAGTTACGATTGAAAACTTGACCCTCAAGAAAATAATTTTTAAAAAAATATATTTTTATTAAAAAAATAATATATAAGGATAATTTAATAAATATCTTATAATAAATAAAACATAAATATCATAATTAATATTCGAATGTTTAAACAATTTAGATCAAATTGATCAAACATGTAGATTGCGAATATGGGTCGGTTTGGTTTAAACTCGAGTTAAAAATTGGATCAATTGCTCTGGTTTGTGACGTGCACAACCTGAGGTGACTTGGTTAAAGAATAAAAGTGCATTGTTGAGTGCAAGAATAGTATTAGCTCCATGACAAGTTGTAAAGGGTGTTTCAAATGAGTGTGGAATATGCCAGGGAAGTTTGACTTATAATGCATATATATTAATATTAATAACTTGTAAAAGAGTGATTTTAAACATCATATATGTATGAGCATGGGTTGAGATTTATACAGAGGAAGCAGTGGTCTTTACCACACATCAACTGGTGGATGTAGTGAGGGGTTCTGGGGAACCTACCTTTTCTTATGGCGGTTGTAGTTGGGTGCACTGCATTGTGCTTGTGGCCTCATATCACGTGTCATTGAGACTTTAGTATGTGTTCCCCGAGATGTTGCATATGACCTGTGTTGTGATTATGACTAATGACATGTACACATGTGATTTGATATTTTGATAATATCGTTATGTCGTGTATATTTTATGTAAGTGTTATGCTTATTAATATATTGTCTTGTATGTTTGTGTCTTCGGACCACACTGAGCTTCTAGCTCACCCCCTTATTCTCTTCCCTTTCAGATATTTCTAGATGGTAGAATCGGTTCGGCATTTGGAGGATCACAGTCTCGAATTTTTGGCTATAAGAAATTAAATGTTATTTTAATTTTATTTTCAATTGTGGCATGAATCTTGCTTTTCGTTATTTTCAAAAGAATTGTTTAATTTTTATTTTATTATAAGGTACTTTTAAAATATTTTTTTGAGTTGTTTACTTGAAAGTAAAATTTTCATTTGCGACTTTCTAAATTCAGCCAAATCATCTATGTCGGATTTAGGGGTTAAATTTAGGGTTTTAGAATGTATGGTACATAATTCAATGTTTAGTGTTAGAATTTATGGGTTAATATTTAGGGTTTAGAATTTTAGTCAAGGTTTAGAGTTTAGGGGTTTATATTATATGTATAGAATTCAGGGTTTAGGTTGTAACTTAGGATTAATGTTTATGGTTTAGGATTTTAGTTATAGGTTTAGAGTTTGGGGATTTAGATTGTAAGACATTGAATTCAGTGTTTATGCTTTTACTTAACGGTTTTAGATTTTAGTAAAGGGTTTAGAGTTTAGGGGTTTTGATGAGTTCATGGCATCACCACCACCATTAGACCAGAGTAATTTTCCTTAGGACCCATTAATCGTGCAAGGGCAAGGAAATTTAGAGATGTGGTCAACAACAAGTGCAATCATGCATGGAAGATTATTGAAGCTGCCAAAGTTAAATCAATGCCCTGCAATGTGGGAGATTCATTCAACATGAAAGGGAGTTCATGCAACGTGTTGCATGTTTATTTCTAATGCATGTGTTCCATTTGATTATTATAGTTCTAGTATGCACTTGTTTTCTATTAGGTTGTCTATTGTTTATTTTACAACACTAGAGTTCGTTGAATCATATAACATACATTTATTATATTTATCATGCATCATATTATATTGCTTATTCTGATCATATTTCTCGTATTTAAAGGTGTTATGCAAGGACAATGAATAGACATATCACTAGGGTGATTCAGAGAATTGTGACTATTGGAGGTGCTTGCTTACCTTCACAATGGACGGCTATTCTAGAGAGGTGCTTGCTTGAGATGCTTGCTTACATTCACATAGAAATTGACATGCTTGCTTACCTTCACAATGGATGACAGTTCTAGAGAGGTGCTTGCTTGTGATGCTTGCTTACATTCACATGGAAATTGACATGTTAGCTTATGATTACATTGGGCAGCAAAGGCACACATTTCAAGGTTAATTTTTTATTCATTATCCTTTCACACCTCCCAAGGAATGTTGGCTGACCACTTCATTTTGTAAAGCCTATAAACAAAGGCTGGTTTTTCAATTGTAAGACACAACTTTGAATTAAGAAATTTGAGAGTTTTTATCTCTTTGTTCTTTTGAGAACTTTATCGATCCTTCAAGTTTTGCTTGTTGAATCAAACCTTTGATATCTTTGGTTCCTAGTTCTACTTAACTAGCGGGTCAAGATCCTTATTTCGTTTAGAGACCGTCATAGAGTTCAGGTCACACTTTTTAGTGTTGGTTCAATTCTCAAGTCCCAAACTACTATCCATCTTCCATCATCTATTTCTACCTCCGCTATCGACACATTAACCTTCTAAAATTGCAGAATCTTATTCTCATCACTTTCTATATCATTACACACCATCACCCTTTTAAACCATCCAAAAACCATTGCAAATCTTACAACACAAAGTTACTTCATTTACGATCGCGTAAAACAAGCATCTCGGTATATTCCAAGAAGAGATCGCATCAGATGGTAATCAAAGCTTAGGCTAAATCAAGTAAGCCTTTGTGTTTTTCTGTTAAAAAACAAAAAAGAAAAAAGAAAAAAAGAATTTTTGTCAAAAAAAAGAGATTAAAAAAAGAAAGCAAATCGACAACAAGATTCAAAATTTTCCCCTTGTTTTTGATCATTATTTGTTCATTTCAGTATTCTAACTTTGAAACGTAAACTTTTTTCTTCTAAGCCTACCTTATACACCATATCTTTCCAAACCTTAACATTTATTTTGTAGCCGATTCAACAAGTATTTTGGAAGATTTTGAGTAAGTTCGATTCAAGAACTTTTGAGATAAAAAGAGCGGTAAAAGGCACGAGAAAGTGAGTACATCAGAGGGTAAAAGCCGAAGAGAGAGTGAATTTTAATATTTTTTTCTTTTTATCTTTCTTTTTCTTTAGTGTGAATAGGGAGCCATGAACTCAGGCAAGAATATAGGGAGTCTTATGAAGAACAAATAGGAGAAATCTTGAGGCTATAGTTCCAAGCACTTGTTCAAGAATCGGGATAGCTTATGTGATACGATCCTGTTTCTGCTCACATTCATTATGCTTTCATCTTGTTTTACAAGCATGAAAGATGAGGGAGTTTTTGCTAACTTTCCTTATGTATATATATATTAGTTATATAATCATGATACTTATAATTAAGCATGCATACTACTGTTTAGTCATTCATGAAACTTATGCTAAGGATATGCTCGTTTTCATGCATCATGCATTGTATTTCATCTTATTTATATTGCATATTAAGTAAAGAACATGCATGCCTTAACTATTAATAAACCACATTTTTTATGCATTTTTTAGTCCTTAAACCTATGTTTATGCATCATTTAGTTTACATATATTTGTTTCAGTCCCTATACTTATAATATGTTTTTATGCATCTATTAGTTTCATTACATTTACTTATGATATTTGGTGTTTTCTTTGTATGACACATTACCCACATCACAAAGGATCAAAGGGCAGCTCAACAACAGCTCGTGAACTCAGAATCAGGTCAAAACAACTTGGAAATGATTCAAGGCAATGCAAGCTCAATTTTAGCTCCCAATCACTCCAATAGCCTGAGATAAGCTCAAGGACACTAAAAGACACGCTCACCTAGATAAAGGCAGCTTGGATTAGCTCAAAACAACTCCAAAGTTTAGCTAACCAAATCAGCTAGCTAGCTCAGCTCAAGCCACCTCACTATTAGCTCGATTAGCTCATCTCAGCTCACCTTACGCCCTTCAACTCAACCATGGAAGAACATGTTCCCTTCCCAAGGGACACAACCGACCAGACTTGGAGGGAAACTATGATTGGTGCCTAAAATGATGGAGGGAAATGCATAGAGGGAGGCATCATTTAGCCGAATGGTTACACATGCCTTGGAGAAAGCCTTTCGACCATTTTGAGGGAGCCACAAGCCTAACCGAACAGCCACATGACCCTTGAAACATGACCTTTCAGCCAACCCTTGTAATCCTATAAATAGGAGTTCAATTTCATTTTGTAAACACACAATTCTTATCAATTAAATTACCTTGTGAGTTATTCTCTCAAACTTGTTCTTTTTAGAACTTCTTGCCTTATCAAACCTATCTTGGTTTGTGGCGTCACCTGCCTTTCCTTTTTGATACTTCAGGTTGTTGGTTCTTATAACCATTCGATCTAAGTTCCTATCTACCACTCTCAAAGTCATTTCTCTAAGAAACAATAATATACACTTAGTATAATTTCTTTCCTATACACTTTCGCACCTTACTTTGTTCATCGTTATTTCTTTTCATTTTCAACAAGAAGACATTTAGAGGATCAAGGCTTGCTTGCGTTCACGATCGGGACAATCAAAGCTTCTCTCAACAAAGCTATTTGGAGAGTTGGACCGTATCATGTGGTAATCAGAGCAAAGGAAGAATCAAGTAAGCCTACTTCTTGTGATTTCATTTTTTGAAAAAAAGAAGAGCAAATTCAAAATTCTTTCTTCTTCTCAAAGAATTCAAATTTTATAAAAAAAGAGCAAATTCAAAATTCCTTTAATCACTTCTCAAGGAATCTGAATAGTACAAAAAAGGAAAACAAAAAAAAAGAAAATCAGAAAAGAAACACAAGGTGGCGAAGAAAAGTACAAGACAAGCAAGCAACCGACCCAGAGAAGTTCCTCAAGTTTGATTGTTTACGATCGGTTGGTAAGTAAGTTTTGTGGTAATGAAAATATCTTTCTTATATCTTTCATTTTTTTCTTTTTTTCTTCATTTCGATCCCTTAATTATTTCTTTCTTCAAACCTTTATTTTCTTTCCATTTCCTAGCCTAAGCTTATTTTGTTGCCCAAACGCCATAGAATGAAAGAAAAGTTTGACAGGTTTGAGCTAGTTCTTTCAAGAACTTGTGTCGAGAGATAGAGCGATAAAAGGCAAAGAGTTGTGAGCACAGAAGGGGAAGTAAAAGGCTAAATTCCCAGAGTGAAACATGAGTGATCTGAGTGACATCGTCTCTTCCTTGGAGTGAGCGTGAGGTTTCTTTGTGTGTGTTTTTGGTAAGGTCCAATTCATTTTATCCCTTTATTATAACCATGTCACAACATTCAAGAGATGACCATAGAGAAGAACGACCAACCCCTAATCTCCAAACACAAGCATTGATTCAAGAAATGCAAAGGCTATTACATGTTGAACTCGAACCTATACATGAACGGATGGACTAGAAGGATCTCAAGGAGACAATAGGAGCAACTGAGATAATGAAAGAAAGAATTGGCAAAGAAGACAAGTACAACACTAAATCATAGACGAGAGTGAAAATGAAGAAGTAGTGTCCGTACGAAGTGTTGCAAGGCATCACCAAATTGATAACAACCTTGGAAGCATTCGAGTCAGTATACTACCCTTTTAAGGGAAGATAGATCCAGAGGCTTACATGGAATGGGAAAGCAAGGTTGAACACATATTTGAATGCTATAACTATTCCAAACAAAAGAAGGTCCGTTTGGCAGCCATGGAATTCATAGATTATACTCTCGTTTGGTGGGATCAATTGACGAGCACAAGGAGACGCAATGGTGAAAGGCCGATCAGCACTTGGCTTGAAATGAAAGGTATCATGAGAAAAAGATTCATACTTGTTCATTATCACCGTGATTTGTTTCACAAATTGCATAATCTTAAACAAGGAAATTAGAGCATAGAAGATAGTACAAAGAAATGGAGATTGCAATGATTGGAGCCAATGTAGACGAAGACCGAGAAGCAATAATGGCCAGATTCTTGGTAGGACTTAACCGAGAAATTGCAGATGTAGTGGAGTTGCAACACTACAATGAAATCGATGTTATGGTGCACATGGCCATGAAGGTTGAAAGGCAGCAACGTAGGAGGACCATGACCAAAAGCAACAATAATGCTGCCCCTAAATGGAGTCAAAACAACACTCGAAAGGCCACACCCTTTCAGATCAAAGAACAGGCCGAATCCTCTATGCCAAAGCCAACCGTGATGGAAAATGTTTGAGGCAAGCAAGTGGATGCCCCAACTCGTTCAAGGTAGATTAAGTGCTTCAAATGCTTGGGACATGGTCATATGGCTAACCAATGTCCAAATCGCAACACCATGCTATTTTTGGATAATGGTGAGATCACACCGACCCAAAAGAAGAAGCCAAGGATGAATCCGAGCAAGAAGAAGAAATTGAACCCGCCATTGATGGAGAACTCCTAGTGGTTAAAAGTCTTCTTAAAGCACAAATGGCAGAAGAACAATAGCAATAAGAGAATATATTTCACAGTCGGTGCCATGTGAACAATAAGGTATGTTTTATGATCATTGATGGCGAAAGTTGCACGAACGTGGAAAGCACTATAATGGTGGACAAATTGGGATTGAAGACTTTGAAACATCCCAACCCATACAAGCTTTAGTTGTTAAATGATTTCAGAGAGTTAAAGGTCACCAAACAGGTTTTAATTCCTTTTTCTATTGGCAAATATAAAGATGAAGTTTTGTGCGACGTTATGCATATGCATGCCAGTCATATTCTACTTGGAAGGCCATGGCAATATGACAAAAGAACCATGCATGATTGTTTCACCAATCGATATTCATTCAAGCATGAGGGGAAGAAGATAGTTCTTGCACCATTAACGCCAAGGCAAGTGCAACATGACCATAATCTAATGAAACAAAGTGTTGAGACTTGGAAGAGTGAAAAGGCCAAAGCAAAGCTCAATGGGAAAGAAACAAAGGAAGCAAATGCTTCTACCATCATTGAAATGTTTAGGGAATGTCTTTTGACATGCCCTATGATCAAAACTAATTTTTCTAACCCCACCCATAAGTTTTGGTTTTCTGTTAATTTTCAAGTTAACGGAGAAGAGAATTGATGTGAGCACATCTACGAGCACGTTTACTTCTGATTCGAAGATCATGCCAACATGACCAATTACTCGATCTAAGGTTAAGTTATTCAGGGAAGTTCTTTCACTTAAATGCATTCAAGCTTCCAATTTGTTCCTTAACGTTTCAGACTTAGATAATAAGTTATACAATATGTTACATGCTGATATGTGACATAATATATAGCTTATACTTAGTTTATATTTATAAGTATATTATATGCTAAGTTAAGTGTGTTTTCCAGCAGATTAATAAAGCTTGGCAGCTAAGGATGTTAAAGCTAGCTTGATTGAAGATCAACAACAAGTGACCAGCTCAAAGCAGCAACACCTTTGTTTTTAGCTGAATTCAGCTCCAGCACACCAAATCAGCTCACTTTCAGCTCTAGTAGCTCAACTACGGCTCATCAGTTTGAAGGTAGCTCAAAGGTGGAAGGACATGTACCTACACTTGGGAGAGTGTCCTACACTATGTGTGCAGCTAGCTCAAGCTCAATGTAACCTAGCATAGGTGGCATGAAGCATGGACCAAGGAGACAGATTTGGAATTCAGATTTCCCTAGCATGGCATCATGAAGAAGACAAGACCAAGAAGTTTAATTTTGAATTATTAACATGTGCAAATAATTCAAATTTTAGAATTCACCATGTGCTTTTTAACACACATGGCGCCATTTAGAGATAATACTGAGAGTTTTTTTTTATTTTTGCATTATTTTGCATGTGCAAAGTAATTCAAATCTGATTTCAACGTGTGCCTTGTATTTCTTATTAGTAGTCTCCTATGTCATCGTATTAACAAGATTTGGATGAATAAATTTTACTTTGTGAGAATTTCTCTCAACTTTGGTTCTTCATTGAACTTTCAAGACTTATCAAGCATTGTTGCTTGTGGCGTCTACACCAAATACTTGTGGTTCTTGATTCGCTAATCAATGGGTCCAAGTCCTTCGAGCAATGAACGTATAGTATAGGTTCTTCCTTGTTCTTTGTTCTTATTTTTATTTCATTTTCCAGCAACCTTTTACACCATCTTTTCACCAATTTCCAGCCACCATTGTCATCTTCTTTAAAACTTCATTTTCAACCAGATTTCCAGCCACCATTTTCACCACTTTAATCCTACATTACAACACCAATTTCCAACCCCTTAAACACTATGAATTCTACCATAAACATCGTCTTTTGCAGCCACACTTCTATGCAGGAATTCTTACCTATATCCTAGATCTGACTCAATCATTAGAAGCCTTCTTCAATGGGCTGCCTCATATCATATGGTAATCAAAACTGAGGTTGGATTAAAGTAAGAAAACATTTTTTGTGAGTGCAAAAAAAGAAAAAAAAGTTCAAAAATTAAAAAAAAAGAAATAAAAAATTCAAAAAAAATCAGTTTCAAAATTTCAACAAAAAGAAAGAAGAAAACACTTCCAGGATTGAGAAATATGAAAGAAATTGCAATGGCAATGCACACTACATCATCAAGCGTTACAACATCAACCGGGCGTGAAGAAATTTTGATTGTTCGGTGAAGGGAAGTTGTAAGCATTTCTGTGTAGTAAGTAACCCATTTCCTTTTTTCTTTCTAATTCTAAACCTACCTTTACTTTATTTTCCTTTTATTTACTAACTGTTGTTTTTTAGTCGACACAGTTAAACATGTTTGATAAAGTCTTACGTTAGTTCCTTAAAGAACTGAAACACGATAGAAGGAGTGGAAAAAGGCATATTGAGCGTGTGAGAACAACAAGGGAAAGAAAAAAGCCATATTATTATTTTCCTGAGTGAAAACACGAGCGTAGAGTGGAGTGCCATATCTGCTTTCCTTGGAGAGACTTGTGAGGCCTTTGTGAGTGTGCAAGTGAGGTTTTTATTTTGTTTTACTAACAATGACAAGTACTAGTGATGTAAATAAAGATAGAGGATAACCGAATCTTCAAATGCAGGCCATGATTTGAGAAATGCAAAGAATGTTAAAAGCTGAACTCGAACCATTGCATGGAAGATTGGACAGACTTGAAGGTCCCAAATCAACACACATGATGAAAACAACAATGAAGATGAAGTGGACCAATCACCAAGGCAGAATGCCCCGAGAAACTATGGAGGGCGTGCACAACCAGATGGCAATTTGAACAATATTCGAGTTGCGATACCCCAATTTCAAGGAAAAACAGATCCGGATGCATATCTTGCATGGGAAAGCAAAGTAGAACATGTGTTTGATTGTTACAACTATTCTGAACAAAGAAAGGTGTGATTGGCAGCAATGGAGTTCGTGGACTACACATTAATTTGGTGGGATCAATTAATCAGTACATTAAGAAGAACATGTGAAAGGACAATCACAACTTGGCTCAAAATGAAAAGAATCATGCGGAGGAGATTTGTACCATCTCATTACCATCGAGACTTGTTCTAGAAGTTGCAGACTTTAAAACAAGGAAATAGGAGTGTTGAAGACTATTTTAAAGAAATGGAGATGGCCATGGTCTGTGCTAACATAGAGGAGTACAGAGAAGCAACCATAGCGTATTTCATAGCTGGTCTTAACCAGGAGATTGCCAATGCTGTAGAATTACGACATTATGTTGAATTGGACGAGATGGTGCATATGGCGATCAAAGTTGAACGTCAGCAAAGGAAGAAATCTACTTCTCGAGGTAATAATACTTTTAATAATTTTTCTAACCCTCGTTTCAATCAAAACAATTTTAGGAAGTCAGCACCTATTCAAATTGAAGAGAAGGTAGAATCGAGAAAAATGAAACCACCCATTGTAGACGTTGGCAGTACACGAAGAAGAACCGATGAAGGGCCAATCACAACTTGGTTTAAAATGAAAAGAATCATGCAAAGGTCATTTGTACCGTCTCACTACCATCAAGACTTGTTCCAGAAATTGCAGAGTTTAAAACAAGGCAATAGGAGCGTTGAAGAATATTTTAAAGAAATGGAGATGGTCATGATCTGTTCTAACATAGTGGAGGACAGAGAAGCAACCATGGCATGTTTCTTAGCCGGTCTTAACCAGGATATTGCCAATGTTGTAGAATTACAACATTATGTTGAATTGGAAGAGATGGTGCGTATGGCGATCAAAGTTGAACGTCACCAAAGGAAGAAATCTACTTCCCGGGGTAATAATACTTTCAATAATTTTTCTAACCCTTGTTTCAATCAAAATAATTTCAGGAAGTCAGCACCTATTCAAATTAAAGAGAAGGTGGAATTGAGCAAAACGAAACCACCCGTTGCAGACTTTGGCAGAGGAAAGCAAATGATCACTCATGAGCGCACGAGAGACATTCAATGTTTTAAGTTCCTTGGAAGAGGACATGATACATTCCAATTCTCCAAATGGCCTTGTTGAGAGAAGTTTGATTGTCCCGATCATGAATGCAAGTAAGTTTTGATTCTCCAAATGTCTTCTTGATGAAATTGAAAGGAAATGACGATGAACCGAGTAGGGTGTAGAAGTATGATAGCATGGTGTTTAAGAAAGGGATGAAAAGGATGGAAATGGCTAAGTGTTTAGGGTGGGTCGGATATGGTGGTGAAATGGAAACAAGGAAATGAAATGGAAAATACGGGATAAAAGATGGATAATATTCAAAGGTTTCAAGAAAGAAACTATATAGAAAGTATAATATCGTTTCTTATAGAAACGACTTTGAGGGTGGTAGGGTGACTTATTGAAGGTTAAGAATAACCAACAATCTGAAGTACCAAAGATGGATGATAGGAGACGCTACAAACCTTAGAAAGGCTTGATAAGTCAAGAAGTTCTAAAAAGAACAAGTTTGAGAGAAAATCTCACAAAGATAGAAATTTTATAAATGAAAGTTGTTGTTTACAAATGAAATGATCAACCCTATTTATAGGATTCAAGGAGCTGGCCGAATAAGCACATTACAATATGAAAATATGGCCGAAAGGCCATGTAGTGGTCTAGTGTTGGTTTGACTAGGGGCTGGTGTTGCTTCAGCCAAAGTGGTGCCTCCCTCCATCATTTTGGCACCAATTTGGTTTCCCTCCAAGGCTGGTCGATTGTGTCCCTTGAGGAGGGACATGACCCTTCAGGTGTTGAGCTAGGAGTGATAGCTTAAGCTGAGATGAGCTCCTCGAGCTAGGCATGAGCTGATTTGAGCTAAGCTAGCTAGCTGGTTGAGCTAGCTAAACTTTGGAGTAGTTTTGAGCTAATCTGAGCTGCCTCTAGCTAGGTGAGCTTCCCTTTTAGTGTCATTGAGCTTATCTCGAGCTATTGGAGTGATTAGGAGCTGAAATTGAGCTTGCATTTCCTTGAATTATTTCCAAGCTATTTTGAGCTGATTCTGAACCTTTCGAGCTGTTAATGAGCTGCCATTTGATCCTTTGTTATGTGGGTAATGTATCCTACAAAGAAAACACCAAATAACATAAGTAAAAGTAATTAAACTGAATAGATTATAAGGACTAAAATGAATATATAAATGTACGTAAACTAAATGATGCATAGAAATAAGTATAAGGACTGAAATTCATGATAACTAAAGGATGCATAAGTATAAGGACTAAAATGCATATGAACATTAAAGAAAAGATGCGGTTTATTAATAGTTAAGGTATGCATGTTATTTACTTAATATGTAATATAAATAAGATGAAATACAATGCATGATGCATGAAAACTAAATATATCCCTAGCATAAGTATAATATAAAGAGGTGAAACATAGGTTATGCATGAATATCATATACTATGCAAATGAATGATAACATATGATAACTTAAGTATATCCTAATATGCAAACACATGATTATAACAATATTTAATGCATAAATAAGATAATAAAAGATAAAGTAAGGTAGAACTCCCGTAGAACTAACCTTGAGGATTTTCAATGATGTGATAAAGTCATGGAGAAAGTTGCTGCTAATTTGGATTGCATCAGGACACGTAGCGAGCCAATGTCCAAACCAGAACACGATGCTTGTGTTAGATAATGGTGACATCGAATCTGATCATAGAGAAGATGAACCAGAATTTCATACGGAAGAAGAAGAGGAGATCAAGTTGGCAGCAGATGGTGAGATCTTCGTTGTCAAACGGAGCCTAAATGTCCAAATGTCACAAGAAGAGTAGCAACGTGAAAATATCTCTCACACGAGATGTCATGTGAACGATAAGGTATGTGTTGTGATAATTGATGGAGGAAGTTGTACTAATGTTGCAAGTACTCTTATGGTTGACAAGTTAGGTTTGAAAACAACAAAGCACCCAAATCCTTACAAATTACAGTGGCTAAATGATGGAGGTGGACTGAAAGTTACCAAGCAAGTGATGGTTCCATTTTCCATTGGAAAAATAAAAGGATGGGGTTCTTTCCGTCGTGGTGTCCATGGATGCAAGCCATTTGTTACTTGGGTGCTCGTGGAAGTTCGATAAGCGAGCAATACATGATGGATATACCAACCAATATTCTTTCGCGTATGGAGGTAAAAAGATAACTTTGGCACCTCTGACACCAAACCAAGTGAATGAAAACCAAGCCTGTTTGAAGAAGAGTATTGAAGCAATGAAAGAGAGGAAAAAGATGAACATTTTTACAAGCAGAAAAGAAACTAGGAAGCATCTTTCATCTCAGCAAACTTTACTTATTTTGATGTATAAAGAGAATTGTTTATTGACTAACCTTCTTTATGACATACCTGTTTCTATTTCAACTCTTTTACAGGAATTTGAAGATGTCTTTCTGGAAGAAACACCGAGCGGATTACTGCCGATTCATGGCATTGAACATCAGTTTGACTTTATTCTGGGAGTCACCATTTTGAATCGACCAACCTATAGAAGTAACCCTAAAGAGACGAAAGAACTTCAAAAGCAAATCAGTGAGTTGATGAAGAAGGGTTACATCCTGTCAAGTGTTCAAAAGTACTATTTTTATAACCCTTTTTACTTATATTATTGTTAGACTTAGGCTCATTTTAGTTGCATTATTAGGCATTCATGCATGTTTTCTTGATTTCCTTCACCGTCATGCTTGATTTCATAATTTAGTTGATTTTGTGGAAAAAGGTACTACTGCTGTGTGTTTTTGTGTGCGTGCAGGATCTAATTGCCCAAGCGAGTAGGAGATTACCATGGCAACTAAGGAAGGAAACTGAAGGATCTGCCAAGGCAGTCAAACTGCTTTCCAAATGCCAAACTGAAGGGTATGCCAAGGCAATCGAAGCTGTCTTCTAAATGCCATGCTGAGCAGATTGCTGAGGCATGTCGGGACAAATCCACCTCATTAGGGATAAACACGAAAAACAAGAGATAAATCCCTAAGATTTGGATTTCCATGCAGCATTTAATGAAGATTTAAATTCAGATTTATGAGGAGTTCTTGAAGATCAAAGGGAGATTAAATTGCAAGAGTTTTAGGAGAAGTTTTTGGGGGAATTAATATATAATAAAAGAGATCTATTTCTTTTATTCTATTTAATTCCAACTTAACTTCCTCCTTAAGAAAGACTTTGACCTAGCCAACTCCTATAAATAGAAGACCTAGCCGCCTAATTCAGGGAGGTGTACGATTGGGAGAGAAAACTAGGGCTGCTCAACATCCTTATTTTTTTTTTCTCTTTGTTCGTTTAGATTCATGGTTTGGAATTTTATTCTTGAGTTTATTTTGTGCTTAGCCATGAACAAAACTTATTAGGCTTGGGTTATTGTGTTTTTGTGGTTGTGAAAATGATTGGATTTGTTTAGGTATTGAGTTTGCAATTTTACTTCAAAGTTTGTTCATTCTTGGTTCTTAAATTTTGCGAGTGAATTGGGAGAGGATCTCGTGAAGTCATCCATTTATCTAATATCGGGAGAGTTAGATTCATGAAACGAATTAGCATGGTCTTTATTCAATCAAGAAATGATGAAGACTAATTCAATTTATGGATAAATTGCAAATTTCAACGGCTAAAAGGAGCGCAAGATAGGTTGTTGTCACCCTTGGTTCACGTAGGGATGTATTATCAAGGCATGTACAATTAATAGTGTTTCGAGTTAGGGATAACGAGAAACCATTGAAGAACGCTTCACCAAACTTTGAAGCTTGTCGCCCAATTACCCAGGCAATCGCTCCATTCCTAGTTGCCCAGGCAATCGTAGACTTGCCCAGGCAATCGCAGACCTGCCCAAGCAATTGCAGAATTGCCCAGGTTGTCGTAGAATTACCTAGGTTGTCGTAGAATTGCCCCAGCAATCCGACTGGATTCAATTGTTGAAGCAATTGAGCTATACTAGCACTCAATTACCATGACGTTTTATTCAATTATCACACCACGACTCACCATAACCCGACCTACTCTCTCTTATTCGATTACATCTTCTTTTTATTTAATTGTTCTTTTATTTTCTTGTTAATTAGAACTCCTACAATCACTTACTTGTGTTTTTACTTTCAGTGCGAGAAGTTAGATTCCTGAAGTAGCACCAATCCCTGTGGAGACGATATCTATACTATACCATAACTTGCAACGTGCACACTTGCACCAATTGCAAAGCACTTAATACGCACAATAAGTTTTTGGCGCCGTTGCTGGGGATTGGCAATAGCGACTTTGTTTTTAATTTGTTGCAGCTTTATTTATTTTTATTTTTGTTTTTATTTTTGTTTTATTTCTAATCGGTTTCAAGGGACTTACAACTTTGCTTTTGCCTTTGTGTATGACCAGGGCGAGACCAATAGCACAAGACTACCCATTCGAATGAGTTCTTCATAGAAGAAGACGAGAACAACAAGCAGCAATGGCAGAACAACAAGATAACCCAGTCGGCAATCTGAATGCCAATGGTAACCAGAATGCCGTAGCAAGAGGAGGAGGAGATCCAGTCGTACAACCTGTTCGGAATAGACCTATTCGAGACTACTTAGAGGAAGATCTCAACGGTCTTAATCCAGGAGTTGTCACACCCAAGATAGAAGCCGCCCATTTTGAATTAAAGCCTGTGATGTTCAACATGATCAACACAATTGGTCAATTTGGCGGCTCGACAACTGAAGAAGCTAGACAACATCTCAAATAATTCCTAGAGATTTGCAATTCATTCAAGCTACAAGGAGTCCATGAAGATATTCTAAGGCTGAAATTATTTCTCTATTCACTGAGGGATAAGGCAAAAACGTGGCTGAATAGTATTCTATCTGGATATATAGGATCTTGGACGGATTTGTGTCATGATTTTATTGCTAGATTTAGTTATACAAATATGACTGATAAGTTGCGTAATGATATTACTTCTTTTCCGCAGGCAGACGATGAATCCATGTACGAGGCTTGGAAGCGATATAAAGAGCTTTTACACAAATGGCCCATGCACGGATTCCCATTGTGGACGCAAGTGATGATGTTCTACAACTCAGTGAACACACCGACAAGGATGATGCCAGATGCCTCGACAAATGGCATACTCCTCGACAAGTCACCTAAGGAAGCGATAGAGATCTTGAACCGTCTTGCAAGAACGATTATCAGTTCCCGACCACCCGAAGGGGAATAGTCAGACGCAATGCCACGATAAATGAGCTTGATTCATCAGGCTCTATTTCTACACAATTGGCTGCTGTAACCAATATGGTTAAAAACATGCAGCGACCTAGCAACACACATGAGATCAAGATAGTAAATTCAATTTGTGATTTACGAAATGGTAACCACGATTCTTCTAAGTGTTCACAGAACCCAAAATCTAGCTTTTACGTTGGAAACTGCAACCGAAACAACAATATGATGTCCAACACATATAATCAAGAGGTAGGACGGAGATGAGATTGCAAAATCAAGAGGCAGTCTTGAAATCCTTAAAGACACAAGTCGGCCAATTCACTCAGAACTTTAATATGAGACCACTAGGCGGTTTACCTAGCGATATTGAGTCGCCAAAGGAATAGGCCACGAGCAGTGTAAAGTAATCACCACCCGGAGCAGACTGAAGCTTAATGATGCACCTGCCCAGCCAATAAACCGACCAGGAAAGCAACCCTTTGTCAAAAAAGATGAGTCCAACAACAAAACCTCTGCCAAAACTGATGAAACAGAGAATGCCACGGTAATTCTACATGCCTCGGCAACTGCACAAGCTTCGGCAGGTCCTGATGCCTCGATAACTCCTTCCATTGAAAAGATTAAAGACATCTGACTTCCACCACCATTCCCACAGAGGTTGAAACGACAAAAGAAAGAATACCAGTCAAGAAGTTCCTTAACATCTTGAAGCAAGTCCACATCAACTTGTCATTGGTTGAAGCAATAGAACAAATGCTGAACTATGCTAAGTTCCTTATAGACATTGTCCCTAAGCGAACTAGGCTAGGAGTGTTTGAAACCATTGCTGTGACAGAAGGATGTATGACTATGCTACATAATCGCATGCCACCCAAGCTTAAGGATCCCGTCAGTTTCACAATACCATGTTCAATCAGAAACCACTATGTCGGGAAAGTATTGTGTGATCTCGGAGCAAGCATAAATTTGATGCCCAAATCAGTTTTCCAGAAATTGGGAATCGGGAAAGCAAGACCTACAACAGTTATGCTATAGCTTATTGACAGATCCTTTGATTGGATTTAATTCCTTGAGCTTGTTGAATATCCGATGATGAATTTTTGCCACTGCAGTTAATTGAAAGAACCTTTAAATTTTAGGATTACATGAAAAGAACTTAGAATTTTACTATGATGCTAAATATTATGAACACGATTATGGCTTGTTGATTGAAAGAAACTTGGTGAACTTAGGTTGCTTAAAATTTGGGGAAATTTAAAATTAAAAGTTAATTTCTTGCTAGAGGTGCCTGAAACTGGCTCTAGTAGTTGCACATTAAAGATATCGCTAGAGGTTCCCGAAATTGGCTATAGTCGACAAAAAAATTTAATTAATTAAAAGGAGAAATTGGTTGCTTTACAAGAGGTGCCTGAAATTGGTTTTAGAAAAAAGATGAATAAATACCCCGATAAATAAACTGTTAAAAAAACCCATTGTTCATATAGAATCTTGAAAATCAATTTGTACACAACCACACAAACACATTGTCACGAGCATTATAGTTTGGTTCCGGGAAATTTTTATACTATGAGAAAAATTTAAAAGGTGCTCATACTTTGTGCCACGGTTCTGAGGTTTGAAGGCAAGTTTAAAGCATGTCTTTGATGATTAAAGTCTTGGCAGGTAATTGTTAGTTTTGCATTGCTTGAGGACAAGCAATAGTTTGAGTTTGGGGGTGTGTTAAGTGTTCAAAAGTAATATTTTTATAACCCTTTTTACTCATATTATTGTTAGACTTAGGCTCATTTTAGTTGCATCATTAGGCATTCATGCATGTTTTCATGATTTCCTTCACCGTCATGCTTGATTTCATAATTTAGTTGATTTTGTGGAAAAAGGTACTGTTGCAGTGTGTTTTTGTGTGTGTGCATGATCTAATTGCCCAAGGGAGTAGGAGATTTCCGTGGCAACTAAGGAAGGAAACTGTAGGATCTGCCAAGGCAGTCGAAGCTGCTTTTCAAATGCCAAACTGAAGGGTCTGCCAAGACAATCGAAGCAGTCTTCTAAATACCATGCTGAGAAGATTGTTGAGGCATGTCGGGATAAATCCACCTCATTAGGGATAAGCATGGAAAGCAAGAGATAAATCCCAAAGATTTTGGTTCCATGCAACATTTAATAAAGATTTAAATTCAGATTTATGAAGAGTTCTTGTAGATCAAAGGGAGATTAAATTCTAAGAGTTTTAGGAGAAGTTATTGGTGGAATTAATATATAATAAAAGAGATTAATTTCTTTTATTCTATTTAATTCCAACTTAACTTCTTCCTCAAGAAAGACTTTGACCTATCCAACTCCTATAAATAGAAGACCTAGCCACCTAATTCAGAGAGGTGTGCGATTGGGAGAGAAAACTAGGACTGCTCGACATCCTTATTTTTTTTCTCTTTGTTCGTTTAGATTCATGTTTAGGAATTTTATTCTTGAGTTTATTTTGTGCCCAGCCATGAACTAAACTTATTAGGCTTGGGTTATTGTGTTTTTATGGTTGTGAAAATGATTGGATTTGTTTAGGTATTGAGTTTGCAATTTACTTCAAGGTTTGTTCATTCTTGGTTCTTAAATTTTGCGAGTGAATTGGGAAAGGATCTCGTGAAGTCATCTATTTCTCTAATATTGAGAGAGTTAGATTCATGAAACGAATGAGTGTGGTCTTTATTCAATCAAGCGATGGTGAAGACTAATTCGACTTAGGGATATGTTGCGAATTTCAACGGCTAAAAAGAGCGCAAGATAGGTTGTTGTTCACCCTTGGTTCACGCAGGGATGTATTATCAAGTCATGTACATTTAACAACGTTTCGAGTTAGGGATAACGAGAAACCATTGAAGAACGCTTCACCAAACTTTGAAGGTTGTCGCCCAATTGCCCAGGCAATCGCTCCATTCCCAGATTCCCAGGCAATCACAGACTTGCCCAGGCAATTGCAGACCTACCCAAGCAATTGCAGAATTGCCTAGGTTGTCGCAGAGTTACCCAGGTTGTCGTAGAATTGCCCCAGCAATCTGACTGGATTCAATTGTTGAAGCAATTGAGCTACTCTAGCACTCAATTACAATGACGGTCCATTCAATTATCATACTATGACTCACAATAACCTGACCTACTCTCTCTTATTTGATTAAATCTTCTTTTTATTTAATTGTTCTTTTATTTTCTTGTTAATTAGAACTCCTACAATCACTTACTTGTGTTTTTACTTTCAGTGCGAGAAGTTAGATTCTCGAAGTAGCACCAATCCTTGTGGAGACGATATCTATACTATACTATAACTTGCGACGTGTACACTTGCACCAATTACAATGCACTTAATACACGCAACACATCCGAGAAAGCTTAAGTCCATGTGCCGTACTAGTCCTATTGGTGCCTAAAAAGGATGGAACTTGGAGAATGTGGGTGGATTGTCGAGCAGTGAATCAGGTCACTATAAAGTACCCGTATCCCATTCCTCGCCTCGATGACATGTTGGATGAGTTGTGTGGTGTGAGTATTTTCAATAAGATTGACTTGAACAGCGGTTATCATCATATCCATATGAAGGAAGGAGACGAGTGGAAGACAACATTCAAAACCAAGCAAGGTTTGTACGAATGGTTGGTAATGCCTTTTGGCTAAACCAATGCTCCTAGTACATTCATGAGGTTGATGAATCATGTGCTGACCTTATATTGGTAATTATTATGCGGTTTATTTTGATGATATTTTAATTTACAGCAAGACATTGGGAGAACATGAACAACATCTGAGAAATGTTCTTAACACTTTGAGAAGGGAACGACTGTTCGGTAATTTTTAGAAATGAGTCTTTTGTAATAACAAGCTTACTTTTTTAGGCTTTATTGTTAGTTCACAGGGTGTGGAGGTTGATTCTTAGAAGATAAAGGCAATTCGAGAATGGCCAAGACCGACATTAGTAAGCCAAGTGAGAAGTTTCCATGGGCTTGCAAGTTTCTATCGACAGTTCGTGCCAAATTTTAGTTCCATTACCGCCCCCTTAACCAGGATTATAAAGAAGAATTACATCTTCAATTGGGGTAAGGAATAAGAAGATGTGTTTCTCGCGATTAAGGAATGTTTGATCAAAGCACCGGTGTTAGCCTTGCCAAATTTTGACAAGATGTTCAATATTGAGTGTGATGCTTCAAGCATTGGAATTGGGGCTGTGTTAACACAAGAAAAGCGACCAATTGCATAATTCAGTGAAAAGTTAAGTGGTGCTATGTTGAATTACCTGACATACGATAAAGAGATGTATGCACTTATTCGAGCTATTGAGACATGACAGAACTACCTCTTGCCAAAGGAATTTGTCATCCACACTGACCATGAAGCACTGAAACACATCACCAGTCAGCACAAGTTGAATAGGCGACATGCCAAGTGGGTTGAGTTTCTGGAATCCTTTCCTTATGTGATACAATACAAGAATGACAAGGATAATTTCGTGGCTGATGCTTTGTCCCAAAGGTATGTACTTCTTAATTCTTTGAATTCTCAATTAATTGGGTTTTCTTTTATCAAAGACCTTTATGCAACTAACCTTGACTTTGGAGAAAATTTTAGTTTGTGTGAAAAAAGAGCAGATGAAAAGTACTATCGACATGATGGATACCTTTTCAAGGAAGGACGAATCTGTATTCCTCGAGGATCTATTCGAGAAATTCTAGTTAGAGAGGCACATGAAGGTGGACTTATGGGACACTTTGGAGTCATCAAGACCTTGCATATTTTGAAGGAACATCTCTTTTGGCCTAAGATGAGAAGAGACGTTGAACAGATATGTGAGCATTGTGTCACGTGCAAGAAAGCTAAGTCCAAAGTTATGCCACATGGTATGTATGTCTTTACCTATTCCTAGTGCACCTTGGGTATATATTTCTATGGATTTTGTTCTAGGTCTTCCGCGGATAAAGATAGGACAAGATAGCATATTTGTTTTTGTGGATAGATTTTCCAAGATGGCACATCTCATAGCTTTCCACAAGATAGATGATGCAACAAATGTGTCTAATTTGTTTTTTAAAGAAGTGGTTCGATTACATGGAGTTTCGAGGATGATTGTTTCTGACCGAGATGTGAAGTTTCTGAGCTACTTTTGGAGGACACTTTAGGGCAAGATAGGAATGAAGCTGTTGTTTTCTACAACTTGCCACCCTCAGACAGACGGTTAAAGAGAGGTTGTGAATCATGTTTTGTCCATATTTCTAAGATCCATTATCCGCAAGAACATCAAGACATATGAAGAATGCTTGCATCACGTCAAATTTGCCTACAATCATTTTGTTCATCTAGTAACAAAGCATTCACCATTTGAAGTGGTATATGGTTTTAATCCCTTGACTCATATTGATCTTTTGTCTTTGCCTCTTGAATAGGTTGTGAATAAAGATGGCGAAACCAAGGTTGAATTTGTGAAGAGACTTCATCAGCAAGACAAGGAGAACATCGAGCGAAGAACCCAGTAATATGAACATCAAGCCAATAAGGGACGAAATGTGTTACCTTTGATGTTGGAGATTGGGTTTGGATTTATTTTTGGAAGGAACAATTTCCAGCACAACGAAGGTCGAAGTCGTTACCACGAGGAGATGGTCCTTTTCAGGTGTTGGAGAAAGTGAATGGCAACGCTTACAAGTTGGATTTACTGGGTGTATATAATGTAAGTGCTACATTTAATGTTTCTGACCTGTCCCCATTTGAAGATGATGTCAATTTGAGGACAAATGACTTAAAAGAAGGGGATGATGTGAGCACATCTACGAGCACATTTACTTCTGATCCATAGATCATGCGAATAGGACCAATTAGTCTATCTAAGGCTAAGTTATATAGGGAAGTTCTTTCACTTAAATGCATTAAAGCTGCCAATTTGTACCTTAACGTTTTAGCCGCAGATAATAAGTTATACAATGTGTTACATGCTGATATGTGACATAATGTATAACTTATACTTAGTTTATATTTATAAGTATATTATATGCTAAGTTAAATGTGTTTATGTGTGTTTAATTTGTGTTTTCCAACATATTAATAAAGCTTGGTATCTAAGGATGTTAAAGCTAGCTCGATTGAAGCTCAACAACAAGTGATCAGCTCAAAGTAGCTCAACACCTTTGTTTTTAGCTCAATTAAGCTCCAGCACACCAAATTAGCTTAATTTTAGCTCATTCAGTTCACCTTCAGCTCCAGTAGCTCAACTCCAGCTCACGAGTCCAAAGGTAGCTCAAAGGTGGAGGGACATGTACCTACACTTGGAAAGTGTCCTACAGCATGTGCGCAACAAGCTAACACTCTAGGAAGCTCCAACAAGCATGGCTGAATTGGCACATGTGTGTGTGCAAGCATTGCAAGCATGGCAGATTTGATTTTCCCTCCTACACATGGGCGGCATTTCAAGGAGTTATTGTTTGAATTTGAACAATTGCCATGTGCAATTTATTCAAATTTCAAGCCACCCTCTTTATTCTAGGCGCCAAGTAGATAAGGCTGATCAGATTTGTGTTTAAAACACAACCATTAGATTATTGTGATTTTAAACTAACCATGCCGCCACCCTAGGATTCATTTAGGTAGTTTTCTTTTGACTTTAAATCAAATCTAATTCCCTCTTGTAATTTGTCTTATAAATAGCCTTCAAACTTTGTAATATCAAGCAAGCTATGAGATATCTTTTATTTGTGATAATTTCTCTCAACTTTGGTTCTTCATAGAACTTTCAGACTTTCAAGCATTGTGCTTGTGTTGTCTACACCAGATACTTCGGGTTCTTGATTTTCTAATCAATGGGTCAAAGTCCTTCGAGCAATGAATGTATAAGGTTCTGGTTTATACTTTCATAGTATAGGTTCTTCCTTGTTCTTTTTTCTTATTTTTATTTCATTTTCCAGAAACATTTTACACCATCTTTTCACCAATTTCTAGCCACCATTGTCATCTTCTTTAAACCTTCAACACATCGTATTTCTAGCCACCATTTTACCAACTTTAATCTTACATTACAACACCAATTTCGATCCCCTTAAACACTATGAATTCTACCATAAACATCTTCTTTTGCAGCCACACTTCTATGTAGGAATTCTTACTTCTATCCTAGATCCGGCACAATCAATGGAAGCCTTCTTCAATGGGCAGCCTCATATCAGGCTTTCTTTACTAAGAACACATGAGCACTACCTTGAGGGATGCAAAGTTTCATTTCCTTGAATAAGAACCCACTGTGCCTGTAAAACTTGTCAAACACACCTTTCTCACATGCTTTAAAGATCTCACCAAAATCAAGATTAGTAACATAGAGTTCTTTAAGAAATGAAAATCCAATCAATTTATATTGAAACAAACTAAGAAGAACATACCTCCGAGATAAGGCATCAACAACAACATTCTTTTTTCCATTCTTGTACTTGATGTCGTATGGGAATGACTCAAGGAGCTTCACCCATTTGGCGTCTTTTGTTGAGTTTGTGTTGTCCCTTGTTGTGTTTCAATGACTCATGGTTTGTATGCGCAACTAATTCCTTCGACCATAGGTAATATTGCCATTTTCCAAGGCATTGATCAAAGCATACATTTCCTTGTCGTAAGTTGGATAGTTCAAGGTTGCTCCATTTAGTTTCTTGCTAAAATATGCAACTAGATGTCCCTCTTGAAATAAAAACAACACCAATTCCTACACCTGAAGCATCACACTCAATCTCGAATGTCTTATCAAAGTTTGGTAAGGAAAGCAATGGTGCTTTCGTTAAGCACTCCTTAATCTGATTAAAAGCCTAATCTCACTCAATATTCCAAAAGAAGCTTTCATTCTTTTTAATCACGTTAGTTAAAGGAGCAGGAATGGTACTAAATTTAGGAATGAACCTTCGATAGAAACTGGCCAATCCATTAAAGCTCTTTACCTCGCTAATGCTTGTAGGCATCGGCCACTCTTCAATTGCTTTTACCTTCTCGTAATCAACCTCCAAGCCTTCATAACTCGCTACAAATCCTAGAAACACAAGTTTATTTGTACAGAAAACACATTTTTTAAGTTAGCA
This sequence comes from Hibiscus mutabilis, assembly GCA_019671005.1. Taxonomy (NCBI): domain Eukaryota; kingdom Viridiplantae; phylum Streptophyta; class Magnoliopsida; order Malvales; family Malvaceae; genus Hibiscus; species Hibiscus mutabilis. Next base: position 44,790,569 of record CM033714.1, read on the forward strand.
TACAATTTCTCCTTTCAAAGAAAACAAACCTGAGATGTATTTCATGGTCCTTCAAAGAATGTTTGTATATGAGAATGTCATCAAAATAAACAACACAAAACTTACCAATATAATGTCGTAAGACGTGATTCATCAATCTCATAAATGTGCTAGGTGTATTTGTTAAACCGAAAGGCATCACAGTCTACTCATACAAACCTTGTTTTGTTTTGAACTCTGCCTTCCATTCATCACCTTCTCTCATCCTAATTTTGTGATATCTGCTTTTAAGATCGATCTTTGAAAACGCACTAGAACCACTCAATTCATCCAACATATCATCTAGGCGTGGTATAGGATGTCGATATTTGATTGTAATCTGATTGATTACTTGACAATCCACACATATGCACCGTAACCCATCTTTCTTGGGTACCAACAGTACAAGAATGGCACATGGGCTTAAGCTCTATCGAATATAGTCTTTTTCCATCAATTCTTGTACTTGTCATTGTAACTATTTTGTTTCCTCGGGGTTATTCCTATATGTTGGTCGATTGGGTAATGTAGCACCAGGCACAAAATTGATTTGATGTTCTATGCCACGAATAGGTGGCAAACCTCCTGAAATCTCGTCAGGTAAAACATCTTCAAAATTCTACAAAAGAGAAACAATAGAAGAAGGCAATGTTACATTGAGTTTATTAGTGTTCAAAAAATTCTCCTTGTTAAAAAAGCACGAGAAGTGTTTGCCTCGCCAAAACACATTTTAAACTTCTCTCCCCCGCTTTCAATTTCACTATTTCCCTTCCCTTTTTTACTGGTACTTATTGTTTTTCTCGCATTCACTCACCTATTTTTCCTCTCATTTTTTGTTTCTTTTTCTTTTAATCCTTGGAAACTCTTTTTCAAGTGCAATTTATCATCGTGTACTTGTTGTGGTGATAAAGGGATTATTGTGTGCTTCTCTCCTTCAAAAACGAACAAGTATCGATTGTTATATCTGTCATGATTCACTTTTTGATCGAACTACCAAGGCCTCCCCAAAAGTAAGTGGCTGGAATGCATGGGTACAACATCACACAGGACCTCTTCCTTGTATCTACTGATGGAAATTGGTACGAGTACCTATATGGTCACCTTCAACTCCCCACCATCATTAAGCCATTGAAGCTTATACGAGTATAGGTGTTTTGTTGTTACTAATCCAAGTTTGTCCACCATTAACGCGCTAGCAACATTAGTACAACTTCCTCCATCGATAATCACAAATCATACCTTTCCATTGATATGGAAGAGTGTATGAAAGATATTCTCTCGTTGTTGGTCGCTTTGCACAATTTGTGTATTTAGACTCCTTTTCACAACGAGCAATTCTCCTTTAGTGGGAGGGTCTAAGTCTTCATCGTCTTCACTTATGGCATCAACTTCTTTTTTTCTAATTCAGATTCAATCTCGCCACTTTCTTGAATCACCATAGTATGCCTATTTGGGCGCTGACTAGCTACATGTCCCATTCCAAGACATTTGAAGCATTGAATATCCCTGGATCGATTTGGTGTAGCTTGTGGCTTTCCTATATTCACTCAACAATCTTGTTGGGTTTTAAAGTCACAACGTTTTCCTTGAATTGATTTAGTTTGTATGGTGCTTTGGGAGCAATTTTCCCAATTTAGAATTTTAATCCCATTTAAAAGTAGAAGGGTTGTTTTGGGACGTACCTTTATGTTTAAATTGTTGTTCCACCTTTATAGCCAAGTGAAGAAATTCTTCTAAGCCCACATAGTATTTCAAATCCATGGTGTTGGCTATGTCTTGATTTAAACTCAAAATGAAGCTTGCCATAGTAGATTCAGTGTCTTCCTCCATATTTGATCGTATCATTGCCATCTCCATCTCTTTAAAATAATCTTCCACACTCATGTTGCCTTGTTTGAGGTTTTGGAGTTTCCTCATTAATTCTCGATGATAGTAGGCTGGTATAAACCTCTTCCTCATTATGCCTTTCATTTCCTCCCACGAAGACACCATACGTTCTCTATTTCTTCGTCTATTCAGGGTTAATTGGTTCCACCAAACTATTGCATAATTAGTGAATTCAATGGATGCTATTTTTACCTTCTTTTGCTCAAAGTAATTGTGACAATCGAAGATGTGTTCGATCTTTTGCTCCCACTCAAGATAAGCCTCCAGATCTATTTTTCCTTGAAATGGCAGAATGTTTATCTTTATATTCGCAAGGTTATTATCAAACCTTTCTTGATTCCTCTGATACGGGCATTGAATTTGTACAACGGCAAACCGTTTGTTGTCGTCCACAATATGCTCAATCTCTCCTTCTTGGACGCCTTGTCCTGGGCTACCCTGTGCTAGAATGGTTGGGGCTCCCACATATGTCTCTTCAAGGCATTGAATTAACTCATGTATGAACTTGAGCTTCTGATCCATATGTTGTCCCAATTCTTGAACAAGTTCTTGGAACTATAGCCTCGGGATTTCTCCTGTTTGTTCTTCATTAGACTCTCTTATATTCTTGTCTGCATTCATGGCTCCCTGTTCACTCTAAAGAAAAGGAAGAGGAAAAATAAAAATAAAATTCACTCGCTCTCTTCAGCTTTTACCCTCTGATGCACTCACTCTCTTGTGACTTTTACTGCTATTTTCATCTCAAAAGTTCTTGAATCAAACTTACTCAAAATCCTCCAAAATACTTGTTGAATTTGCTACAAAATAGATGTTAAGGTTTGGAAAGGTATGGTGTATAAGGTAGGCTTAGAACAAAAGGCTTATGATTCAAAGTTAGAATACTGAAACGAACGAATAACGATCTGAAACAAAGGAAAAGTATCTCAAATCTTGCTGTCGATTTGCTTTCTTTTTTAATTTTTTTTCAAAATTTTTTCTTTTCTTTTCTCTTTATTTCTTTTTTTAATAGCAAACACACAAAGGCTCACTTGATTTAGCCTAAGCTCTAATTACCATCTGATTAGATATCGTCTTGGAATTTACCAAGATGCTTGATTTGCCCGATCGTAAATGAAGTAACTTTGTGTTGTAAGACATGCAACGGTTACTGATGGTTTTAAAGGGTGAGGGTGTGTAATGATATAGAAGATAATGATAATAAGGATTCTAGAATTTTAGATGGTTAAAGTAATTGATGGTGGTGGCAGGATTGGATGATGGAAGATGGATAGTAGTTTAGGACTTGAGAATTGAACCAACACTAAAAAGTGTAACCCAAACTCTACAATGGTCTCTAAACGAAATAAGGGTCTTGACCCGCTAGTTAAGTAGAACTAGGAACCAAAGATATCAAATGTTTGATTCAACAAGCAAAACTTGAAGGATAAATAAAGTTCTCAAAAGAACAAAAGAGATAAAAACTCTCAAATTTCATAAATCAAAGTTGTGTATTACAATTGAAAAACCAACCTCTATTTATAGGCTTTACAAAATGAAGTGATCAGCCAACATTCCTTGGGAGATATGAAACAATAATGAATAAAAAATAAACCTTGAAATGTGTACCTTTTTTGCCCAATGTAATCATAAGCTAGCATGTCAATTTTCATGTGAATGTAAACAAGCATCTCAAGCAAGCACCTCTCTAGAATTGTCGTCCATTGTGAAGGTAAGCAAGCATGTCATTTTCCTTGTGAATATAAGCAAAGCAAGCATCTCAAGCAAGTACTTCTCTAGAATTGTCGTCCATTGTATAGGTAAGAAAGCATGTCAATTCCAATGTGAATGTAAGCAAGCACCTTCAATAGTCATAATTCTCTGAATCACCCTTGTAATGTGTCTATTCATTGTCCTTGCATAACACCTTTAAATACGAGAAATATGATCAGAAATAAACAATATAATATGATGCATGCTAAAAATAATAAATATATGTTATATGACTTAACTAACTCTAGTGTTGTAAAATAAACAAATAACAACATAATAGAAAACATGTGCATACTAGAACTATAATAATCAAATGGAACATATGCATCAGAAATAAAACATGCAACACGTTGCATGGACTCCCTTTCATGTTGCATGAATCTTCCACGTTGTAAGGCATTGATTCAACTTTGGCAGCTTCAATAATCTTCCATGCATGATTGCACTTGTTGCTGACCGCATCTATAATTTCCATGTCCTTGCACGAGCAATGGTTTTAGATATGCAAGTGAAGGAAAATTGCTCAAGGTCTAATAGTGGTAGTGACGCCATGATCTCATCATTAGGGATGGTTTTAGATATGCAAGTGAAGGAAATGGAAGATGGTGAAATGAAATGGAAATGGAAATGGAAAAGATAGTATTCAAAGGATTCCAAAGATGAACCTATGCTATATAACCATAAACTCGATCTATAAAAGAATGGCTTTGAAGGCGGTAAGTAAGACTTGAACTTGTTGGTTATATGAACCAAGAATTCTAAGTATCAAAGGAAAGATAGGATATGCCACAAGCAAAAGCTTGATAAGTCGAGATAGTTCTAAAAAGAACAACTTTGAGAGAATAACTCACAAAGTAAATATATTTCAAGAAAATTGTGTGTTTACAAATGACAATTGAAAGCCCATTTATAGTTTTTCTAGGGGCATGGCCGAAAAGGCCCTTATCTATTCAAATAACCATTCAGTTTAAGTCATGCCTCCCTCCAAAGTTGCTTAACTATTGGCCACTTGGTGTCTCCCTCCAAAATGTATTTTGCTGCCCAAATCAGATTTCCCTCCTAGAATTGGCGCCACATTATGCTCCCTCCAAGGGTGATAGACATGTCTCTTGGGAGGGAACATGTCCCTTGAGATGTTGAGTTGTTGTTGGATGTTTGACATGAAATGAGTTGGTCGAGCTAATTGTGAGCTGAAATGAGCTTAGCTTCTAGATGAACAAGCTATACTTTATTTACGAGCTTCTTTGAGCTTCCACGAGCTTCCTTTAGCTAGGTGAGCTTCTCCATTGTTGCTTTTGAGCAATCTCGACCTGCTTGGAGCTGAATGGAGCTTGAATAAGATAAATTGAATTGAATGAGCTAGGATGAGCTTAGAATAAGTTGAATGAGATGCCTTCATTGGTTCCTTTGCTTATGTGATCCGGTTTAACCTTAAAACAAAAATAAACAAACATAAGGGATTATGATGCCTGTTGGTTTTAAATATGCAAGTGCAATGCAAGCATAGTTAAATGACATGTAACATGAAATATGCATAAACCGCTAAGTATAAAGATATGGGTCATATGTTGTATATGTATAATAAACATATGATACGATAATTCAAGCAAACTCTAAGAAATATATGCATGTTTATAACAATGTGTAATGCATATATAAGGTAATAAAAGATAATGTAAGGTAGAACTCCCTTAGAATCAACCTTGAGGATCTTCAATGATGTGATCAAGTCATGGAGAAAATTGGTGTTGATTAGGATCACATCATCCCCCTTCTTTTTGGCGATTTGTCATCAAATCAAAGGTGTTCTTCAATAGACTCCTCTTTGCTAATTGGGTGGCCGAATGCTCTCTTTTATCTTTCAATGCAACATGTTGTTCTTTCTTCTCTGAATAGGCACAAGCTCTTTGAGTTCCTCCTTTGTGTTGTCTGGAATCGTTATGCCCATTGGTAAAGGTACTAGCCCTTTGAACGCCTCCTTGGTGTTGATATCCTTTGGTGATGAAACTTGTTTTTTAGACTTTCTCTTTGTTTGAAACAACAACTATTGGCAAGGTCACTTGTCCTTTTGATTTCTCATTTTGAACCATCATGTAGGTTGGAAAAATCACGATCTTTCATTATTGCTTCAAATCTTTTCACGAACATATCCTTATGATTTATGCCAACTTTCCTTGATCTTGTACCTTTTCGAATGATTTCTTTTGAATAGGTGGATAGTTCTCACTTTACATCCTTGAATCGTTCTTTCTTTGGAAAAATGGATTATTGTAGTTTAATCTTGAATTTGACACTCTAACCAATATCAAAATGGCAAAGAAACTTGTCATCACCAATTGATAGCATTACTCCATGTAGGTGAAATATTTTGCTGCAAAACAAACCAAGGTTAGAAAAAGAGTAACTTATAAGGAAAGAAATCACAAACCAAGGTGGATGTTTGATAGGTGTTGGTTGCTGAATTCTCTTCAAGATTGTCAAAGCACTTGGAATGTCAATGATCACATCTATTGGAACTTCAAGTGACATAATTTCTAAAACGTTAAGGAACATGTTTTGTAGATCACAAAAAGTCACACTCAATGGTTCTTCAAAGAACGTGTTTCTTGAATCATCAACTTGAAACGATACGTCTCTTGGAAAATCCTGCAAGACAAAAGAAAGAGTAGGAGAAAAAAGTATGGTTAGATAAAATTTGTTTATCTTTCTCCTCTTCATCTCTAAAATTATTCTTTTCAACCCTCCATTTTCATTATTTTCAACTCCAATGGTTTATTTTTCTTCAAAATGCTCTTCTACATTCAAATTCTCCTCTTCATCTTGAAGCACTTGGTTTGGGAATAAAGGTGCCAATGTAACATCCTTTCCTTCATATGCAAATGATTAACAATTGGCGAAACCATCAGGTGTTGCGCGCTTGTCATATTTCCAAGGACAACAGAGTAGGAGGTGATTTGTATTCATGGAAACAACATCACACAAAACTTCATCTTTGTATCTTTTGATTGAGAATGACACAAGTACTTACTCTGTGACTTTTAATTCTTTTTTGTCGTTCAACCATTGCAAATCATAGGGGCTCAAATGCTTGGTTGTCTTGAGTCCCAACTTTTCCACCATATAAGTGCTGGCAATGTTTGTACAACTCCCATCGTCGATAATCACAAAACACACTTTACCATTTACATGGCATCGAGTGTGAAATGCATTATTTCTTTGTTGTTCGTACTTTATTTTTGGAAAGATAGAAGATCATGTGACATTGTTAGTGAAATAAAAAATAAATTGGACCTCACCAAGTACATACACAAAAATCCGCATGGTCACTCCAAGGAAAGTTCAGATGTCACTCCACTCAACCACCCGTGCTTCACTCTGGGAATATAGGATTTTATTTCCCCTTATGTGCTCACAACTCTCGTGCCTTTTACCACTCAATTCTCTCGACACAAGTTCTTAAGAGAACTTACTCAAAACTTGATCAAACCTATCTTAATGGTGTTTTGGCTGCAAAATAAGGTTAGCGTAGGAAATAGAATGAAAATAAAATGAAAATGAAAGAAAGATAGGAAATAAATGAAGTAGGAAGAAAGAAAGATTTGTTACCACAAAACTCACTTACAAAGCGATCGAGGAACAATCAATCTTGATGTACTTCTTCGAATCTGGTTGCTTGTTTGCTTTGCTTTGCCTTCACCACCTTTGTGTTTCACTTTTCTTTTGTTTTTTGTACTATTTCAAATTCTGATTTTTTTACTATTCAAATTCCTTGAGAGAATGAAGAAGAAATTATGATTTTTTCTTTTCTTTTTTATCACAAAATGAAATCACAAAAGAGGGGCTTACTTGATTCTTCCAAAGCTCTAATTACCAAATGATACGCTCTAACTCTCCAATTGTTGTTGTTGTTGAGAGAATCTTTGATTGTCCCAACTGTGAATGCAAGTAAGCCTTGTGTTCCGAATGCTTTGATGAAAGAAATGGAGGAAATGAGAATGATAGTTTAAGGTGCGGAAGTATGGGTGCATTGTGTATGAATGAAATTGGATGAAAGATAGGAAATGGTTAAGTTCTTAGGGATGGTTTCAGATATGCAAGTGAAGGAAATGGAAGATGGTGAAATGAAATGGAAAAGGAAAATATAGTATTCAAAGGATTCAAAAGACGAACCTATGCAATATAAGCATTAACCCCATCTTTAAAAGAATAGGTTTGAGGGTGGTAAGTAGGACTTGAACCCGTTGGTTATATGAACCAAGAATTCTAAGTATCAAAGTTAAGATAGGAGACACCACAAGAAAAAGCATGATAAGTCGAGATAGTTCTAAAAAGAAGAAGTCTAAGAGAATAACTCACAAAGTAAATATATTTCAAGAAAATTGTGTTTTTACAAATGAAAATTAAAAGCCTATTTATAGTTTTTCTAGGGCATGGCCGAAAAGGCCCTTGTCTATTACAATAACCATTTGGTTTAAGTCATGTCACCCTCCAAAATGTATATGCCACCCAAATCAGATTTCCCTCCTAGAATTTGTGCCACTTAATGCTCCCTCCAAGGGTGATAGACATGTCTCTTGGGAGGAAACATGTCCCTTGAGGTGTTGAGCTATTGTTGGAAGCTTGATCTGAAATGAGCTGGTCAAGCTAACTGCGAGCTGAAATGAGATAAGCTGCTAGCTGAATGAGCTATACTTTATTTACGAGCTTCTTTGAGCTTTCACAAGCTTCCTTGATATAAGGGCTTCTATGAAGATCACGTCTTGCTTAAGTGATGTTGAAGGCAACCCATTTGATTGTCAGATCAAGGAAGGAAGAAAGCAACCTGAAAAGCAAGATAGGCTTGAAAATACGGGAACGGTGAATTGAAAATTTGATGCAGAAGTATATGAAATTGGCCAGATTTGGTTAAGGGAATTTAGCCAAATGGTGATGGATAGGTGAAATATGGTGATAGTATCTTAAAGAATTTAAGGATGAAACAAAACTATATTAACCTTATATGATTGCTTTATAGGGTGGTAGAAAGGACTTTGACCCACTATCTATAAAAAGATAGGAACTAGAAGTATCAAGGTGGAAAATAGAAGGGTTAACGCCACAAGTACAAGTACTTGATAAGTTGATAAAGTTTAACTAAGAACTAAAAGAGAAAAAATTCTCACAAAGGTAATTTTGTAGAATGAATGAGATGTTTACAAATGAAATTACAATATGAATTTATAGGGAATGAAGGGGTTTTGCCGAAAGGCCATGTGTCTATTCGGCTAGGCTTCAAATCTCCCTCGAAGGCTGCTCGTGACTCCCTCGAAGGCCTTTGTGATGATTCGGTAGATTTGGAGTCTTCCACCATCTATTTTTGGCGCAAAAAAGGCTTCCCCCATGAGTTTTCCGCCCATTCTAGTTTTCCCTCGAAATGGCTAAGGACATGTTCCTTTAGAGGGGACATGATATTTGGGTGTTGAGCTAGCATGTGTAGGTCGAGCTGAAGTGAGCTGGTTGAGCTTGGTGTTAGCTAGATTGAGCTGAGCTAGCTAGCTCAATCTTTGATTTATTTTGAGCTTCCATGAGCTGCCCTTAGGTAGGTGAGCTAGTCCTTGAAGCTTGTGAGCTTCCTTTGATTGTTTCCCTTTGTTTTCGAGCTGTCATAAGCTCCTCCTTCTTATTCTTCTTCTTCTTCTTTCTCGTCCTCATGATCAGAAGCTATCTCTCCATTATCCAAAATCAACATGGCATTTCGGTTAGGACACTGGTTGGCCATATGATCCAACCCAAGGTATTTAAAGCTCTTGATTTCGCTTGATCATCCATTGCCTTCTACTTGCTTGCCTCGGCTGCTCTCCACCACGTCTACCTCTAGTTTTGATGTCTCGGCTTGGTCTTTTATTTGGAGTGGTGCATTCTTTCGAGCATTGTTCTAGTTCTATGTAGGACCGGTGGTGTTGTTGTTTTTGGGGGTGACCCTTCTTCTTTCTTTTCTCTCGACCGTCATTGCCATATGCACCATCTCATCAATTTCCACATAATGTTGTAATTCCACAACATCGGCAATCTTTGTTTAACCCAGTGAGAAATTTGGCCATTGTTGCTTCCCTATCTTCTTCTATGTGGGCACGTATCATTACAACCTTCGTCTCTTGACAATAATCTTCTACGCTACGATTGCCTTGCTTCAAGGTTTGCAACTTGTAGAAAAGATTTCGGTGGTAATGTGTTGGTACGGACCTTCTCTGCATAATGCTCTTTATGTCATGCCAGTTTGTGATTGGTCATTCTTTGTTGCGTCTCTTAGACAAGTTTAATTGATCCCACCAAATGAGTGCATAATCAATGAATTCCATGGCTGTCAATCGTACCTTTTTCTGTTCAGAGTAACTATGGAATTCAAAGATGTGTTCCACCTTGCTTTCCCAATCTAGATACGCTTTTGGATTAGTTTTGCCTTGAAAAGGTTGTATGGTAACTTGGATATTGCTGAGATTATCATCAATTTAGGCATGCCCTCATTGATATCTATGAGTACACCTCATGGATACTTGTTCAACTTCTTCATCTTCATTATCATCCACATAATCTTCATATTATTGCCTTTGTAGATTTTGCCTTCCAAGACCTCGAGCATTACCTTGTGATTCTTCCAAATGATCCATCCTCTCATGAATGGGCTCAAGTTATACTTGTAACAACCTTAGCATCTCTCGAAACATTGCTTGTATCTGAAGATTTGGGGCTTATTGTCCATCCTCCAAATGTGTATTTCCAGAACTCTGAGACAGTTTGTTAGTGAAAATAAAAGGAATTGAAAGTTGAATAGGACTTTACCAAATTGCACTCAACAAAACCTCAATGTTCACTCGAAGAAAATTCACTCCACTCACTCTCGTGTTTGCACTCTAGGACTTTAATTGATTTTACTTGTCCTCTTCTAATCTCACACTCTCAAATTGCCTTTTTCCACTCCTTTCTCTCTTGTAAAGTTCTTTAAGGAACTTACTCGAGACTTAGGCAAGTTTGGTGCTTGTGTGATGCCGAAATTGTTAGTTTAAAAGGAAAAGGAAGAAAATATGGTGTAAATGAAAGTTTAGAATAGGAAAGGAAAAGAAGAAATGAGTTACTTACTTGGCAAGAAACTCACAACCTTACTTAACTAACAATGAAAGTCTTGAAGAAAATAGCTTCAGGCTTGATGTTGACAATGATGTTGCTGTTGTTGTGCTTCTTGAAACTTTGTTTTACTGTTCAAATTCTTTTCTTTTTTTGCACAAAATGAAATGACAAAAGATATCACTTACATATTCTTGTTTTGCTTCAATCGGGCCTCAATTGATGCACTTGCTTCTTCCACCAATAGCTCTGATTACCATATGATATAAGAGCTTCTATGAAGATCACGCCATGCTTAATTGATGTTGAAGGCAACCCTTTTGATTGTTAGATCTAGGAAGGAAGGAAGCAACTTGCAAAGCAAGATAGGCTTGAAAATAGGGGAATTGGTGAATTGAAAATGTGATACGTAAGTATGATGAAATTGGGAAAATTTGGTTAAGGGAATTTAGCCGAATGGTGATGGTGAAATATGGTGATAGTATATTAAAGAATCGAAGGATGAAAAAAAATCTATATTAAAGCTAAGCCTCGAACCTTATATGATTACTTTAAGGGGTGGTAGAAAGAACTTTGACATACTATCTATAAAGAGATAGGAACTAGAAGTATCAAGGTGGAAAATAGAGGGTTTGATGCCCCAAGTACAAGCACTTGATAAGTCATTAAAGTTCAATTAAGAAATAAAAGAGAGAAAATTCTTACGAATGTAATTTTATAGAATGAATGAGATGTTTACAAATGAAATTACAATTTGAATTTATAGGGGATGAAGGGGTTTGGCCGAAAGGCCACGTGTCTATTTGGCTAGGCTTCAAACCTCTCTCCAAGGCTACGCGTGACTCCCTCCACGGCCTTTGTGATGATTCGGCAGAATTGGAGTGTCCCTTACTTTGTTTTGGCTCACAAAAGGATTCCCTCCATGAGTTTTCCGTCTATTCTAGTTTTCCTCCTTCGGAGGGGACATGACCTTTGTGTGTTGAGCCGGCATACGTAGGTGGAGCTGAAGTGAGCTGGTCAAGCTTGGTGTTAGCTGGATTGAGCTGAGCTAGCTAGCAGATAGAGTAGCGCAATTGTGGATTTGGAAGCCCTCAATCAAGTTGTTGCAAGAACTATAGGCTCTAGACTCAATCAAGAAAATTCTGGGCAGATCTGAAAATTCAAGAGAAAAGAGAAGGGCTTTTCTTGAAAATTTCAGATTCAAGGCTAGAAATTTAAAGAAATAAAGAAAATATGGAAGGTTAGAAGATGATTAACAAGAATTAAACAAAAAAGATTGAAAAAAATTAAGAAAAGGATAGGTAAAACAAATCTGAAAATTCCAGCTTTGTTTATGGAATTATGGGAGATGGCATGAAGGTTGAAGATGAATATGGCTTGCGATTTGTTGTTGTTGTTTTGTCCTAGGCACCCTCTTAGACGCAATTATTTAAGCAAGCAACCTCAAGCGGCTCTAACCCACCCTCTTATATACGATTACCTAGGGAAGCAACAGTGTGAAGATGATCTCCCTCACAAGAACTCTTCAAACTTATATTGAAGAAGCTGACTTCTAAGACACAAGTAATGAGCACTTGCAAAAACAAACTCACTAAATATTTCATAAATCAAGAAAATTTGTGTTACAATGTTGGAGGGTTCATCCTTTTGTAGGTGAAGGATAGACATTGAAATTTAAATTCTACTAAAACAAGGAAAACCTAATGTAATTAAAATAATAAAGAAAAAACAACAATTAAACTCCTTGATGGCTTGGGCTACAAGTGATAAACTGATAAGTGCAAGTGATAAGCTGATAAGGGCTGGTTGCTTGGTCAGCAAGTCACTGGTCTTGGGCAATGAGGCATGTGTGTGCTGTTTTTAAAGCAAACTAGGCCTAAGAACATCAATTTAAATGATAAAAAATACATTGGGCTAAGTTTAATTCCTCCAAAGCCTTGTATGTTAGCATTTGGGCTGAAATTTACAAAATCCTGTATCCAGTTTTCTACATGCACAATCTTCAGTAAAATGAACATATCTTGAGCTCCCGATGTACGATTGATGCGTTTTAAGATGCTTTGGAAAGGTAGCTGAATGACGGTCAATTTGTTAGAAGACAACTCTACCCAGAAATTCTCGGATCCCATCCGAAAAGTCTTTGCAAGTTGGACAACTTTCCAGACTTCACAAACAGATTCAGCTCTTTGTCCAATATGCATTGCTTTAGCCCTCCCATGCATGTATCATTCCCTCACTCCTAAAAAAGATTCGTCCTCGAATCAAAGCCAGCAAAAGAATGACGTTCAACAATGACAATTGAAAAGGAGCCTTGTCATAGGTGGCGTGATCCAATTGTGGGCAATTATGGGCAATATCTCGTTTCATTTTGACGAATTTTCCCTAATTTTCAAGTTTTCACTCAAAAATGCCAAAATTCTTGCCATGAATCGTCCCAAATCTGATTCCAAATGATTGAGTAGCACAATTGTGGATTTGGAAGCCTTCAATCAAGTTGTTTCAAGAACTAGAGGCTCTAGACTCAATCAAGAAAATTCTGGGCAGATATGAAAATTCAAGGGAAAAGAGAATGGCTTTTCTTGAAAATTTTAGATTCAACGCTGGAAAATTAAAGAAATAAAGACAATATGGAAGATTAGAAGATGATTAACAAGAATTAAACAAAAGGATTGAAAAAGATTAAGAAAAGGACATGTAAAACAAATCTGAAAATTCCAGCTTTGTTTATGGAATTATGGGAGATGACGTGAAGGTTGAAGATGAAGATGGCTTGCGATTTGCTGTTGTTTTGTTCTCGGCAACCTCTTAGACGCAATTATCTAAGCAAGCAACCTCAAACGGCTCTACCCCACCCTCCTAAACGCGATTACCAAGGCAAGCAAGAGTGTGAAGATGATCTCCCTCACAAGAACTCGTCGAACATATGTTGAGGAAGACTTCTAAGGAACAAGTAATCAACACTTGCCAAAACAAACTCACTAAATATTTCATAAATCAAGAAAATCTGCGTTACAATGTTAGAGGCTTCATCCTTTTATAGGTGAATGATAGACAAGGTAATTTAACTTTTACTAAAACAAGGAAAACCTAATGTAATTAAAATAATAAATAAAAACAACAATTAAACTCCTTGATGGCTTGGGCTGCAAGTGATAAGCTGATAAGTGCAAGTGATAAGTTGATAAGGGCTGGTTGCTTGGTCAGCAAGTCACTGATCTTGGGCAAGGAGGCATGTGTGGGCTGTTTTTAAAGTAAACTAGGCCTAAGAACATCAATTTAAATGATAAAAAATACACTGGGATAAGTTTAATTCGTCCAAAGCCTTATATGTTAGCTTTTGGGCTGAATTTTGCAAAATCTCGTAATAATCCCGTATCCAGTTTTCTGCTTGCATAGTCTTCAGAAAAACAAACATATCTAGAGCTCCCGATATCCAATTGATGCGTTTCAAGGTGACTGAATGGCGATCAATTTTTTAGAAGAAAACTCTACCCAGAAATGACCGAATCCCATTCAAAAAGTCATCGCAAGTTGGCTGACTTTCCAGACTTCCCAAATAGATTCACCTCTTAGTCCAATATGCATTGCTTTATCCCTCCCATGCATGTATCAAGAAAGGTCGAAGTGCCAAAGCCAAAAACTTTTGTTGGATCGCGCAACATAAAAGAAGTAGATAACTTCTTATATGGCATAAAACAATGCCTTGTAGCTATCGGCATTGTGGAGGAGGCCTCTAAGATTCAAACCACATCTTTATATCCCACCGACACCGCCATGCTTTGGTGGAGGACAATGCCACAAGTTAGCAACTTACAATCGAAATTTAATCCTAACAATGAGTCCTACTGTGCTTTAAGAATCTAAAGAAGGGTTAGACACCAATAGAATTATAGTTGCAAGGAGAAAGAAAGATATGCAACTTTTAGTCCTACTAACACAAGGAAACAAAAAGGAAACAAAAAGGTGTTAGAAGATGTATAAGAAACAATAAAAGTGAAAGCAAATGAAAACTAACAATTAAGAATGAAAAAAATAGAAAACCCAAAAAAACCCCTAAAATTTGCAGCAATTTGACCCACTTTGTTTGTGGTGTTCCCGATCTCCAAAAATTATGAAATTTTGTGTGGAGACTCCTTTAATGGTGTAAATCTGATATGTAAATTTTAGGCTAAAAATTTCATCGTTTATTTTTTTTCTATTTTTGAATTCCCCCTAACCAACGTCAAAAGTTCCCAAGGAATCGTCCTAAATCTGATACCAAATGATAGAGTAGCACAATTGTGGGCTTGGAAGCCTTCAATCAAGTTGTTGCAAGAACTAGAGGCTCTAGACTCAATCAAGAAAATGCTGGGCAGATTTGAAAAATCAAGATATAAGAGAAGGGCTTTTCTTGAAAATTTAAGATTCAAGGCTGGAAATTTAAAGAAATAAAGACAATATGGAAGCTTAGAAGATGATTAACAAGAAATAAACAAAAAAGACTGAAAAGATAAAGAAAAGGATAGGTAAAACAAATCTAAAAATTCTAGCTTTGTTTATGGAATTATGGGAGATGACGTGAAGGTTGAAGGTTGAAGATGAAGATGGCTTGTGATTTGTTGTTGTTGTTTTATCCTCGGCACCCTCTTACATACAATTATCTAAGCAAGTAACCTCAAGCGGCTCAAACGTCCTATACACGATTACCTAGGCAAGCAAGAGTGTGAAGATAATATCCCTCACAAGAGCTCATCAAACTTATGTTGAAGAAAGCTTCTAAGGCACAAGTAATCAACACTTGCAAAAATAAACTCCCTAAATATTTCATAAATCAAGAAAATCTATGTTACAATGTTGGAGGCTTTATCCTTTTATAGGTGAAGGATAGAGAAAGTAATTTAACTTCTACTAAAACAAGGAAAACCTAATGTAATTAAAATAATATAGAAAAAAGCAATTAAACTCCTTGATGGCTTGGGCTGCAAGTGATAAGCTGATAAGGGCTGGTTGCTTGGTCAACAAGTCACTAGTCTTGGGCAAGGAGGCATGTGTGGGCTGTTTTTAAAGCAAACTAGGCCTAAGAACATCAATTTAAATGATAACAAATACATTGGGCTATGTTTAATTCGTCCAAAGCCTTATATGTTATCTTTTGGGCTGATTTTTACAAAATCCCGTAATAATCCCGTATCCAGTTTTCTACATGCACAGTCTTCAGTAAAATGAACATAGATTGAGCTCCTTGTGTTTGATTGATGCATGTGAAGATGCAATGGAAAGGTAACTAAATAACGGTCAATTTGTTAGAAGACAACTCAGCCCAGAAATGCCTGGTTCCCATCGAAAAAGTCATTGCAATTTGGCTGACTTTCAAGACTTCACAAATAGATTCAGCTCTTTGTCCAATATGCATTGCTTTAGCCCCCCTCAAGCATGTATCACTAGCTGAGTGAGCTAGCTCAATGTTTTATTCATTTCAAGCTTCCATGAGCTTCCCTTAGCTAAGTGAGCTAGTCCTTGAATCTTCTGAGCTTCCTTTAATTGCTTTCATTTGTCTTCAAGCTAATCTGAGCTGTCATGAATGTTCTTGAGCTATTCCAAGCTGCCATGAATGTCTTTGAGCTGATCCGAGCTGCATTTGAGGAGTTTGAGCTATACTGAGCTTATGCCTTCATTCTTAATACCTAAGGAAATATTAAACAATGTGTAAGCTGAAATGGGTTTAAAATATGATGCACGAATAAGTATAAAATGCAATGCAATAAGTATAAAATGTAATGTGTGCTTAAATAACTTATAAAGATGTGTATTTAAGTTATTAGGCAAACTTTAGTAGTATAAGGACTAATGTGTATTAATATGCTCCTGATTATGACATACATAATGTATAGTATTATGATATTAATATAAGATATATGATGCAATATAATAAGACTAAATATGCCATGTATAAAGCAAATGATATGAATAATAACAAAATGAATAAGGAATGTAAAACTCTCTTTTCTTTCAACCTTAAGAATAAAGATGAAAGGATGATCATGAACATATTCCAAGGCTGGATTGTATCATTACTTTAGCTAGGTGAGCTTCTCCTTTGTTGCCTTTGAGCTATCTCGAGTTGCTTGGAGCTAAATGGAGCTTGAATGATCTGAACCAAATTGAATGAGCTAGGATGAGCTTAGAATGAGCTGCCTTCATTGGTTCCTTTGCTTATGTGAGCTGGTTTAACCTCAAAACAAAAATAAACAAACACAAGGGATTATGATGCATGCTCGTTTTAAATATGCAAATGCAATGCAAGCATAGTTAAATGATATGTAACATGAAATATGCATGAAATAGCTAAGTATAAAGATGTGGGTCATATGCTATGCATGAATAATAAACATATGATATGATAATTCAAGCAAACTCTAAGAAATATATGCATGCTTATAACAATGTGTAATGCATATATAAGATAATAAAAGATAATGTAAGGTAGAACTCCCTTAGAATCAGCCTTGAGGATCTTCAATGATGTGATCAAGTCATGGAGAAAATTGGTGTTGATTAGGATCGCATCAGCTCATAAAGCAGTCGGTTATCCCTTCTCCAAGTTCAACCGAAAGGTTGATGGTGGATGAGGATGAATGTGGACATCCAATGTTGTAGAATTGTAGCATTATGTTGAAGTGGACGGGATGGTGCATATGGCGATCAAAGTTGAATATCAACAAAGGAAGAAATCTTCTTCCCGAGGTAATAATACTTTCAATAATTTTTCTAACCCTTGTTTCAATCAAAACAATTTCAAGAAGTCTCCACCTATTCAAATTAAAGAGAATGAATAATCGAGCAAGCCAAAGCAACCCGTTGCAGATGTTGGTAAAGGAAAGCATGTGGTTACTCATGAGCACACGAGGGACATTTAGTGTTTCAAATGCCTTGGATGAGGACATGTAGCAAGCCAATGTCCAAATCAGAGCATTATGCTTTTGTTAGATAATGGTGACATCAAATCTGATCATGGAGGAGATGAACAGAAAATTCCTAAGGGAGAAGAAAAGGAGATTGAATTGGCAGGTGATGGTGAGATTGTCGTAGTCAAACGGATCCTAAATGTAGAAATGTCACAAGAAGAGCAGCAACGTGAAAACATCTTTCACACGAGATGTCATGTGAATGATAAGGTATCTGTTGTTATAATTGATGGAGGAAGTTGTAATAATGTTGCAAGTACTCTTATGTTTGACAAGTTAGGTTTGAAAACGACAAAGCACCCAAATCCTCACAAATTACAATGGCAGAATGATAGAGGTGAATTGAAGGTCACCAAACAAGTGATGGTTCCAATTTCTATTGGAAAATACAAGGATGAGGTTCTTTGTGATGTGGTGTCCATGGATGCAAGTCATTTGTTACTTGGACGACCATGGCAGTTCGATAAGAAAGCAATACATGATGGATACACCAACCAGTATTCTTTCTCGCATGGAGGTAAAAAGATCACTTTGGCACCTTTGACATCAAGCCAAGTGAATGAAGATCAAGCTTGTCTGAAAAAAAAGTATAGAAGCAATGAAAGGGAAGAAAAAGATGAACATCTTTGCAAGCGGAAAATAAATCATGAAGCATCTTTTATCTCAGCAAACTTTACTTATTTTGATCTATAAAAAGAATTTGTTATTGACTAACCTTCCTAATGATTTACATGTTTCTATTTCGACTCTTTTGCAGGAATTCGAAGATGTCTTTTCAGAAGAAACACCAAGTGAATTACCACCGATTCATGGTATTAAGCATCAGATTGACTTTATTCTGGGAGCCACCATTCCAAATTGACCAGCATATATAAGTAACCCGAAGAGATGAAGGAACTTCAAAAGCAAATCAGTGAGTTGATGGAGAAGGGTTATATCCGAGAAAGCTTAAGTCCTTGTCTTGTGCCAGTCTTGTTGGTGCCTAAAAAGGATGGAACTTGGAGAATGTGTGTGGATTGTCGAGCAGTGAATCAGATCACTATCAAGTACCAGCATCCCATTCCTCGCCTGATGACATGTTAGATGAGTTGTGTGGTGCGAGTATTTTCTCTAAGATTGATTTGAAGAGCAGCTATCATTAGATCCGAATGAAGAAAGGAGACGAGTGGAAGATAGCATTCAAAACCAAACAAGGTTTGTACGAATGGTTGGTAATGCCTTTTTGGCTTAACCAATGCTCCTAGTACATTCATGAGGTTGATGAATTATGTGCTCTAATCCTATATTGGTATGTATTATGTGGTTTATGTTGATGATATTCTAATTTACAACAAGACGTTGGAAGAACATGAACAACATCTGAGAAATGTTCTTAGCACTTTGAGAAGGGGGCGACTTTTCGGTTAGCTTTTAAAATGTGTTTTTTGTACTAACAAGCTTACTTTCTTAGGCTTTATTGTTAGTTCACAGGGTGCAGAAGTTGATCCTGAAAAGATAAAGGCAATTCAAGAATGGCCAAGACCGACATCATTAAGCCAAGTGAGAAGTTTCCATGGGCTTGCAAGTTTCTATCGACGATTCGTGCCAAATTTCAGTTCCATTATCGCCCCTTTAATCGAGATTATTAAGAAGAATTCCATCTTCAATTGGGGTAAGGAACAAGAAGATACAATTCTTGGAATTAAGTAGTGTTTGATCAAAGCACCAATGTTAGCTTTGCTGAATTTTGAAAAGATGTTCGAGATCAAGTGTGATGCTTCGAGTATTGGAATTGGAGCTGTCTTAACACAAGAAAAGTGACCTATTGCATATTTTAGTGAAAAGTTAAGTGGAGCTACATTGAATTACCCGACATACAACAAATAGATATATGCACTTATTCGAGCTCTTGAGACATGGCAGCACTACCTCTTGCCAACAGAATTTGTCATCCACACTGACCATGAAGCACTGAAGCACATTAACGGTCAGCACAAGTTAAATAGACGACATGCCAAGTGGGTAGAATTTTTGGAATCCTTTCCTTATGTCATTCGTTACAAGAAAGGCAAGGATAACGTCATGGCAGATGCTTTGACCTGAAGGTATGTACTACTTAATTTTTTTAATTCTCATTTAATTGGATTTTCTTATATTAAAGACTTTTGTGCAACTGACCTTGACTTTGGAGAAAAGTTTAGTTTGTGTGAAAAAGGTGCAGATGAAAAATACTACTGACATGATGGATACCTTTTCAAGGAAGGACAAATCTATACTCCTCGAGGATCTATCCAGGAAATTCTAGTTAGAGAGGCACATGAAGGTGGCCTTATGGGACATTTGGGAGTCACCAAGACCTTGCATATTCTGAAGGAACATCTATTTTGGCCGAAGATGAGAAGAGACGTTGAACGGATATGTGAGCGTTGTGTCACGTACAAGAGAGCTAAGTTCAAAGTTATGTCGCATGGTATGTATATATGCCTTTACCTATTCCTGATTCACCTTGGGTAGATATTTCTATGGATTTTGTGCTAGGTCTCCCGTGAACGAAGACATGATGAGATAGCATATTTGTTGTTGTTGATAGATTTTCAAATATGGCACATTTTATAGCTTGCCACAAGATAGATGATGCAACAAATATGGCTAATTTGTTTTTCAAAGAAGTGGTTAGACTATATGGAGTTCTGAGGACGATTGTTTCTGATCGAGATGTCAAGTTTTAAGCCACTTTTGGAGGACACTTTGAGGTAAGATAGGAACAAAGTTGATGTTTTCTACAACTTGCCACCCACAGACTGACGGACAAACTGAGGTTGTGAACTGTGTTTTGTCTATCTTACTGAGATCCATTATCCGCAAGAACATCAAGACTTGGGAAGAATGTTTGCCTCGCGTCAAGTTTACCTACAATCATTTTGTTCATTCAGCAACCAAGCATTCACCGTTTGAAGTGGTATATGGATTTAATCCCTTAACTCCTATTGATCTCATGTCTTTGCCTCTTGAACAGGTTGTGAATAAGGATGGCAAAGCCAAGGCTGAATTTGTACAGAGACTTCATCAGCATATCAAGGAGAACATCGAGAGAAGAACCCAGCAATATGAACACCAAGCCAATAAGGGATGCAAACGTGTTACCTTTAATGTTGGAGATTGGGTTTGGGTTCATTTCTAAAAGGAACAATTTCCAGTGAAATGGAGATCGAAGTTGTTACCACAAGGAGATGGTCCGTTTCAAGTGTTGGAGAAAGCGAACGACAATGCTTACAAGTTGGATTTACCGGGTGAATATAATATAAGTGCTACATTCAATGTTTCTGATCTATCCCCGTTTGAAGATGATGTCAATTTGAGGACAAATTGCTTAAAAGAATGGGGTGATGTTAGCACATCAACATCTAATATAGAGATCATGCCAATAGGACCTATTACTCGATCTAAGGCTAAGTTATTCAATGAAGTTCTTTCACTTAAATGCATTCAGGCTTCCAATTTGTTTCTTAATGTTTCAGCCTTAGATAATAAGTTATTCAATGTGTTACATGCTGATATGACATAATATATACTTATACTTAGTATATATATATGCATATTGTTTACTAAGTTAAGTGTGCTTTCCTTATGTTTATCCAGCATTTATGTGTGTTTTCTTTATGTTTTCTAGCAGCACAATAAAGTTTGGCAGCTAAGGATTTTCTTGTTAGCTCGATTGAAGCTCAACAACAAGTGTGTAGCTCAAATCAGCTCAAAATAGCCCACACCATTATTTTTCAACTCATTTCAGCTCCAGCACACCAAATCAGCTCAATTCAAGATCAATCAGCTCACCTTCAACTCTAATAGCCCAACTTCAGCTAATGAGTCCAAAGGTAGAAGCTCCAACACTTGGGAGAGTGTCCTACAACAAGTGTGTATCAAGCTAGAAGCTCCGGCAAGCTATGCGTCCAAGCAGCTCAATTAAGCACATGAGCGGTGCAAGCATGGCAGATTTTGAAATCTGATTTCCCTCTTCTTCACATGGGCGACAATGAAGGATAAGGCCAAGTGGTTTTCTCTTTGAATTTTGAACATTTCACATGTGCACAATGTTCAAAATTTATATTTCCCCCTCTCATCTAGGCGCCATTTAAAGGCTGATCAGATTTTGATTTTTAAACAACTTTAAAATCAGCCATTAGATTTTTTTGTAAATTAACTCCTCATTTCGCCACCCTATGATTTAAATTAGGAAGTTTTCTTTTGAATTTCAAATAATCTGATCCCCTCTTGTAATTTGGCTTATATATAGCCTTAAGACTTTTTATTATCGAGATTTACATGAAATTAGAATTGACTTGTGAAAATTTCTCTCAATTTGGTTCTTCATTGAACTATTCATACTTTTCAAGGATTGTGCTTGTGTTGTCTACACCATATAATTCGGGTTCTTGATTCACTAATCAATGATTCCAAGTCCTTCGAACATTGAACGTATAAGGTTTGGGTTTATACTCTTTATATTATAGGTTCTTCCTTGTTCCTTGTTCTTATTTTTATTGTAATTTACATCAACTTTAAGCCTTCTTCTTCACCATTTTTCCAGCCACCATTTCTACCATTGTTGAACCTCCAAACCATCATATTTCCCGACACCAATTACACCATCTTTAAACCAAATTTCTAGCAACCTTAAACAACATGAAATCTACCATAAACATCTTCTTTTGTAGCCACACTTCTATACAAGAATTCTTACTTCTATCCTAGATCCAACACAATCAATGAAGGCCTTCTTTAACGGGCAGCCTCGTAACATCATCCTTGGAATTGCCTTGTGGCACATGCATCATCCCCTCATTCCTTAAAAGGATTCATCCTCGAATCTAAAACATCAAACGGAGAAAGATCAAAAACATTAAAAGTTCTACTCACATTATACTCACCGGGTAGATCAATTCGGTATGCATTGTTGTTGATTCTTTCAAGGATTTGGAATGGTCCATCTCCTCTTTGAAATCTCTCATAACACATGTGCAACCAAACTCAATCTCCTGGTTCGAAGATAATTTGGCGTCGTCCTTGGTTGACCTTTGCAGAAACGTTTTCATATGTTTTCTCCATCCTTTGCTTTGCCTTAGCGTGTATGGATTTAACCAATTGTACTTTCTTTTCACCATCTAAGCTGCAAATACTATCAATAGGCAATGGGATAAGGTCTAAAGCAGTTAAGGATTTAAAACCATAAACCACTTCAAATAGAGAGTAACCAGTGGATGAATGAATATAACGATTTTAAG
Organism: Hibiscus mutabilis; assembly: GCA_019671005.1. Lineage (NCBI taxonomy): Eukaryota > Viridiplantae > Streptophyta > Magnoliopsida > Malvales > Malvaceae > Hibiscus > Hibiscus mutabilis. Next base: position 44,813,529 of record CM033714.1, read on the forward strand.
CAAACTCGATAAAGGGTAGATATTCTTCCCAAGTGTTAGTGTTCTTACCAACAACTATATTGTGGGTGACAAGTAGTAGAATAGAGAAGTTTGGTACCTATTTTCTCCCCACAAAACCTTCCAAAAAATGGCTTATGAACTTGACATCTGAATCTATTTGTGAAGTCTGAACGACAACCAATTTGCAATTAATTTTTGGATTGGAGTCAGACATTTCTAGGTAGAGTTGTCTTCTGACAAATTGACCTTCATTCAGTTACCTTTCCAAAGCATTTTGAAATGCATCAATTGAACATTGGGAGCTCAAGATATGTCCGTTTTGCTGAAGACTGAGCATGCAGAAAACTGGATACGAGATTATTACGGGATTTTGTAAAATTCAGCCCAAAAACTAACATATAAGGCTTTAGATGAATTATAGAAGGCTTAAATGGAAGGATGGAAATGTGAACATGCAAAGCTCTAGAGTTTGCATGTAAATTGAATTAAAACTTAAGGCCTAGACACATGTTCTCATTTGATGAGAACATATGCCTTGTGAAGTGGTGACTCACGGCAACAAGATGGGTAAAGATGAACAAGAATTTTGTCATCTCCTTCTTCCCATAGCCGAATGTTTGAGAGAGAAAAGGGGGAGAGAAAGCTTCATAGATCATCTTCAATTCATGCTTCTTGATTTAGCTTTGATCAAATTAGCTTAGGAGAAGGTAAATTGCTTGATTCATACATGTTATAGAATGCTTGAATCTTAAGATTGTGATGTTTTTGTTGCCTAAATTGAATAGGATGAATGTTATGCATGTTAGGATGATGTTAGCATCTAATAGTACTTGAAATTGTGAGTGTTAGTAGCTAAATTGCTAAAGACAATGTATATGGTTGATGGAAATTGAGAATAGGGACTGTTTTGCTAGGAGAAAATGTGTAAAAATGTTAATTGTATATAATGCTCTGTTTTGATCATGTTTTTAGGTGAATTGAGGCTTGGATAGAGTAAATAGCTCGCTGGAAAATGAATGTATACAATTGAATTAGTTAAAACTAGGTAATGGACTGCTCAAATGGTGAATTAAAGGTATGTTGATTGATTAAATGAATCAAATTGAACATAGCATTATAATGCCCTATTTTAAGCACATTGCTAGGTGAATTAGACTGACCTAGACATGTAAGAACATGAAAATAAGTTGAATTATAATGTTAGAATCTTGTTTAGATGAGTTATGAAGCTAGAAACTCAACTTAGTGTAATCTGCCCATAATACTCTATTTTGGGCAGTAACTTTGAAAAATCACCATAAATTGTATAAATGGAATTTAAGGCTGAAATTTCTATGGATAATGAATTAACATGTCTAAATTCATTAGGAGAAAACAAAATTGAATTATGGATTGTAGAATGAATTGTAGAGAGGAAACACTAGGGGTAGTGCAAACTGTCCAGTGTTGTAAATTGCCCTGTCTTTGAGTTAAAAACTGTATTAATTGGAAAAGAATAAAATTCAAGGCCTATATGGTTAGAAAGAAAATTAAGTTAGCTTTCCAACGGTGTAAACCAATTGAAATTCTAACGTACGAAATGAAAGTTATGCATGTTTAAGTGAGCAGAGTACATGCTGCCTAGTAGTAGCATGTACACAGAATTGTATACAGTTGAAATGAAATGGAATAGAAGTATGTTGCACACTTAGGCCATTCGAATTGGTAGTGGTATAAGATGAAGTTATTTGAATTGTTAAGTAACTCATCAAATAGGGATGAGTTAATCTATTATTGCTTGTAATGCCTTGTTCTTGCTTGCTAACACTCCCGAGCCGGGTTGCTATTAACCCGGGGTAGGGGGTGCTACATTTATTGGTATCAGAGCTTTTTAGTTGGTTTTGGGACTAAACCGGGCTCTCTTGCATCATATAGGATACTTGTGCCATCAAAGATACTTGTATTGTATAGCTTGTGTCTTTGCTTAACTAAACTGAATTCCTAATTGTTCTATTTGGACATAGAATGTCTGAAACAAGGCTCGCTCAGGATGATGAAAGTCTTGAAGGTCCTCGAATGAAGGAGATAGTGTGAGGATGGAGCAGAATCCTCCACAACAACAAGCTCAACCCTGAGCCCAAGCTGCTACTCAACAGAAAGCTCCTGCTATAAATCCTGTACAGCAGGAATGTCTCCTGAGCATGAAGGAGATGTTCAATCATCTTGTGACTACTTGGAAACAAGATCATCCTATTCCTCCTCCTGTTGTTGTGCCAAACGGAGCCCCGATTGACAAGCTGGCTTAACATCGGTCTTAAACTTTCACTGGCACTAATAAAGCCAATCCTGAAGTAGCTGAGTATTGGTTAGAGGCCACTACTCAAATCTTGACCAAACAACTACCCTGTTACGATGAATACAAACTCAAATGTGCCATAACCTTGTTGGCAGATGAAGCTCTAAGCTGGTGGGAAACCACTAAACTGACTACTCTTGTTGAAGCTGTAACTTGGAAATTCTTCCTCGAGGAATTCAGGAAGAAATACATCAGTGAACAATACTTGGCCGAGTGCCGGAAGCATTTCTTGTACCTAAACCAAGGTGGCTGACCGATTGAACAATACGTGAGCAATTTCTGCAAGTATTGCAAGTACGGGTCAGAATATATCAAGACTGATGCTAATAAATGTCGGATGTTTATCGATGGACTGAATGATGAACTAAGTCCAATATTCACTGCCCTGAGTATCACTGACTTCCAGAATTTGGTGAATCGGGCTATTGCAACCGAGGCAAAGATGTAGGCCTCTAAGAAACACAAAAGTGGTAACTCCTCGAATGAAAAACAATCCAGGAATGATCACAAGCCTTATTGGCAGTCAAAGAATTCTAAACACTACAAAGAACGCTCTTCGAATTACACTCCTGTTTAGAAGAGCAATTACATACCGAGACCCAATTGGTAACCAAGCCTTTAGCCCCAATCATCTATGTTGACAATACGGGGAATTTCAGTAAAGGTGCTCAATATCCTACTTGCAAGTTCTGCCAGAAGCATCACACTGGCCAATGTAGAACTCAACAGAATCTATGTTTCTTATGTGGAGCCTCCGATTAATATATCAAGGATTGTCCCCAGAATCCTAACAAGGTTCCAAATCGAGCTCCTACAAATGCTAGTTTAGCTCCCTCTAATCGAAACAAGAGGCCTAGACAAGCTCAATCTGGAAATCAGGGAAGAACAAAGGACCCTATTCGAATACCCCGATGTCATAGTAGGTATCGTTGAACTAAATTCAACTCATGTTTATGCTTTAATAGACTAAGGATCCACTAATTCATTTGTATGTTCATCTTTGATTGCAAAATTGAAGTTGAAACCTGAAATTGTAAAACAAAGCCTTGTAGTTTCGAACCCAATAGGGGGATTACAAACATAAGCCTTATTTGTAGAAATTGTCCCATATTCATTTGAAATATACCCTTCTATGTTGATCTATATGTACTACCAACTTGTGAGTTCGATCTAGTGCTAAGACTAGATTGGTTAAGCAAGCATGAAGCCTGGGTAGATTGCCAAAATGTGAGACTTTATCTCCGGGGTTTAGGAAAGGAATCAATCATCCTAATTGATAGGAAACCAACCTCAATCTTTGTTGCTATGATTATGAAGATGAACTTGAATTCAGCTTACATAGTATGCCAATTGTATTTGAATTAATTGATGTTTTTCCCGAGAAACTCTCTGGTCTCCCTCCAACCAGAGAAGTAGAGTTTGGGATTGATGTTCAACCTGGAACAACTCCGGTGTCCATCACACCCTATCGAATGGCACCTGTTGAATTGAAAGAACTCAAGAAGCAACTCCAAGTGCTACAAGACAAAGGCTTTATTCGGCCTAGCTTGTCTCCCTGGGTGCTCCAGTCTTGTTCGTGAAGAAGAAAGACGGGACTATGAGACTATGTATTGACTATAGACAATTGAACAAGCTTACTATCAAGAATCGATATCCTCTCCCAAGGATAGAAGATCTCTTTGATCAACTCAAGGATGTTTCGGTGTTCTCAAAGATCGATCTTCGATCGAGATACTACCAAATGAGGGTAAAAGAAGAGATGTACCCAAGACAACTTTTCATACTCGATATGGCCATTTTGAATTCCTTGTAATGCCATTCGAGTTAACGAATGCTCCGGCTACTTTCATGGACCTCATGAACCGTGTATTCAAGCCCTATCTTGATAAGTTTGTGGTCGTCTTCATCGATGACATCCTAGTGTATTCTCAGAATAAGGAAGAACATTTCGAACACCTTCGAATTGTATTACAAACTCTTTGAGAATGTCAATTGTTCACAAAGTTCTCTAAGTGTGAATTCTGGCTATTAGAAGTCTCGTTCCTTGGCCAAGCCATCTCGATAGAAGGGATTAAAGTAGACCCGAGCAAAATTCGATCCATCTTGGATTAGAGACCTTCGAGGAATATTGGTGAGGTCAGAAGCTTTCTCGGTTTAGCTGGGTATTATCGATGTTTTGTCAAGGGATTCTCATCCATTGTCGCAAGCTTGACTAAGCTAACCCGTAAAGACACACCATTTGTATGGTCAAAGAATCAACAACGAAGCTTCTATCAGCTTAAACAAGCCTTGACTCATGCTCCAGTTCTCATCCAACTAGTATCGGGCAAAGAATTCACTGCCTATAGTGATGCATCTCATTTAGGACTAGGCTGTGTACTAATGCAAGATGGAAAAGTGGTAGCTTATGCTTCAAGGCAACTAAAACCACACAAGTCAAACTACCCTACACACGATCTAGAATTGGCAGCTATCGTGTTTGCTCTCAAAATATGGAGACATTACTTGTACGGGGAGAAATGTAACCTATTCACAGACCACAAGAGTCTCAAATATCTCTTGACTTAGAAATGCTTGAATCTGAGGCAAAGAAGATGGCTAGAATTGCTTAAAAACTACAATTTGGTTATCGACAACCATCTGGGGAAAGCAAACGTGGTTGTTGATGCCCTTAGTCACAGACCATACTCGGGTAAACCCCTCAATCTAAATCCCATAATAATTCATTCAAATTTAATCTTTCTTGGATTACAAGTAATCCATTCGAATTGAACCTTTCTTGTCTTGCAAGCAACTATTCAAAAACCATCCTAGTGATCTTGTTTATTCTTTCATAGCTTCCCTGGCTATCAATGCTCATTTCCCTTTATCCAAAAGACGAAAATTCTAGTCTGAACTTGAAGTTCAATCTAGTCTAATCTCGAGAATCAAAGAACTCTAGTAAATTGATCCAGATCTTCAGAAGATTGTGTCTAAGCTAGACTTTGAGTCTAATTCTGACTTCTCCCTCAAGTCGAATGGACTCCTCTATTTCAAAGGTAGATTATGTGTTTCTAACAATAAAGAACTAAAACAAGAAATGCTACAAGAAGCTCACCAAAGCTCTTTCTCGATTCACCCGGGATCGGTTAAGATGTGCAAGGACCTAAAGCCTCTATACTTGTGACCAGGCATGAAATCGGTTATCACAGATTTTGTTTCAAAGTGCCTAACTCGTCAAAGAGTCAAAGCCGAGCATCAAGTCCCTACTGGATTGCTCCAACCTATCAAATTCCCTCAGTGGAAATGGGATCAGATTACAATGGACTTCGTTACTGGTCTTTCTTCCACTCCAAGAAAGAATGATATTGTATGGGTGATTGTTGATAAATTCAAAAAGTCTACTCACTTCATCCCTGTTCGAATGAACATGATCTTGGAAACCTTAGCTGAGCTATACATCCATGAAGTGATTCAATTACACGGTGTACCTATAGCTATAATCTCTGATCGAGACCCCAAATTTGCTTCTCGATTCTGGAATTCCTTACAGAAGGCGCTAGGAGCCAAAGTGCACCTTAGTACAGCCTTTCATTCTCAATCAGATGGACAATTTGAATGAATAATCCAAGTGCTTGAAGACATGCTACGTGCTTGTGTTATAGACTTTGGAAAGAACTGGGAGAAATCTCTACCCCTAGTAGAGTTTGCTTACAACAATAGCTATCAAGCTTCTATCCAAAAGGCTTCCTTCGAAGCTCTATATGGAAGGAAATGTAGAACTCCCTTGTGTTGGTCTGAACTGGGAGAAAACAAAGTATTATGACCTTAATTGCTTAGAGAAATCGAAGAACAAGTGAAGATCATTCATGATCGATTGAAGGCAACTTTTGATAGGCAGAAAACATATGCAGACTTGAAAAGGAGAGACATCTAGCATAATGTTGGAGACAAGGTATTCCTCAAAGTATCTCCTTGGAAGAAAGTCTTTCGGTTTGGAAGAAAAGGGAAACTCAGTCCCCGATTCATTGGACCATTCAAAATCCTTGAATGGATTGGTCCAGTGGCCTATCAAATGGCTCTTCCCAGTGAATTGGACAAAATTCACAATGTCTTTCACGTATCCATGCTCAGAAGGTATAGATCTGATCCATCTCATGTCCTTGAGTCTGAAGAGGTTGAATTGAATCCTGACTTGTCTTATGAAGAAGAACTAGTCCAGATTCTTGATCGTGAAGTTAGAAAGCTCAGGAACAAAACTATTCCTCTTGTCAAAGTCTTGTGGAGAAATCACAAGGTAGAAGAGGCAACATGGGAATCAGAAGAAGTCATGAGGAAGCAATATCCTCACCTATTCGATTCAGGTAAATTTGAGGGTGAATTTATTTTAAGGGGGAGAATTGTAACACCCTAAACTTGGCCTAGGAAGGTTACCACTATCTAAGCTATAGACTAATTGAATTATGTGCTAATCAAATTAAAGAGGAAAGAACATTAGCTATCTTTAAGATCAAATAAGTGAAATTAGAACCAAATTGAATTGAAATTAAAACTAGAAGGCTTAAATGGAAGGATGGAAATGTGAATATGCAAAGCTCTAAAGTTTGCATGTAAATTGAATTAAAACTTAAGGCCTAGACACATGTTCTCATTTGATGAGAACATGTGCCTTGTGAAGTGGTGACTCACGGCAACAAGGTGGGTAAAGATGAACAAAAATTTTGTCATCTCCTTCATCCCATAGCCGAATGTTTGAGAGAGAAACGAGGGAGAGAAAGCTTCATAGATCATCTTCAATTCATGCTTCTTGATTTAGCTTTGATCAAATTAGCTTAGGAGAAGGTAAATTGCTTGATTCATACATGTTATAGAATGCTTGAATCTTAAGATTGTGATGTTCTTGTTGCCTAAATTGAATAGGATGATTGTTATGCATGTTAGGATGATGTTAACTTCTAATAGTACTTGAAATTGTGAGTGTTAGTAGTTAAATTGCTAAAGAGAATGTATATGGTTGCTGAAAATTGAGACTAGGGACTGTTTTGCTAGGAGAAAATGTGTAAAAATGTTAATTGTATATAATGCCCTATTTTGATCATGTTGTTAGGTGAATTGAGGCTTGAACAGAGTAAATAGCTTGCTGGAAAATGAATGTATCAATTGGATTAGTTAAAACTAGGTAATGGACTACTTAAATGGTGAATTAGAGGTATATTGATTGATTAAATGAATCAAATTGAACATAGCATTATAATGCCCTGTTTTAAGCACATTTCTAGGTGAATTAGACTGGCCTAGACATGTAAGAACATGAAAATAAGTTGAATTACAATGTTAGAATCTTGTTTAGATGAGCTATGAAGCTAGAAACTCAAGTTAGTGTAATCTGCCCAGAATACTTTGTTCTGGGCAGTAACTTTGAAATATCACCATAAATTTTATAAATGAAATTTAAGGCTGAAATTTATATGGATAATGTATTAACATGTCTAAATTCATTAGGAGAAACTATAACTGAATTCTGGATTGTAGAATGAATTGTAGAGAAGAAACACTGGGGAGAGTGCAAATTGTCCAGTCTTGTAAATTGCCCTATCTTTAAGTTAAAAACTGTATTAATTGGCAAAAAATAAAATGCAAGGCCTATATGGTTAGAAAGACAATTAAGTTAGCTTTCCAAAGGTGTAAACCAATTGAAATTCTGACGTACGGAATGAAAGTTATGCATGTTTAAGTAAGCAGAGTACATGTTGCCTAGTAGAAGCAGTTTAGGTAATTGTACACAGAATTGTATACAGTTTTGAAAATTGTTTTGTAAACAGTTTGGGGATAGTGGTTACTGCCATGTTTTACATGAATTAAAGTATAGACAAGTTTAGTTATGTGTAGTAAGGAATATATATGAACATGCTGCCAGATTTGTATATGTTGTGTACTAGTAATATTGCCTTGGATGAATGATTATGTGAGCTTGTTTTAATATGTATTTACTTGTTTAATGTGTTAGAACCAGGAGTAAACTTGGTGGAAGAGGAAAGGGTGGAACATCCTAAAGATAAGAACAAAGGAGTGTGGATCCAAGACTAGCTAGCTTGGGGAATATTGTGAGTGTAGTTTATTCTAGAGTTAGGACTAGGTCCTAACTAAAGCAAGCATGTCTACATTCTTGTAATGTTTAAATGGACGTAATATGGACTTGGCCTAATAAGGGAAGTATGATTAAAGTAATGCAAGAAATTTTGATCACATCCTTGAATTCATGTATGATTCGATTCCTAAGCATGTTTGAGTGGTAACATTGGTGCTTGTATGTGTGATGTGGCATGTGATCGAATGCTTAAAGAACTTGCTTGAAATGTTATCCCCACATGATGAAATGAACACATGAGAATTAAATGATATGTGAGCTATGACTCAATTGGCCTAAGCGCCTAGTATTTAATGAACTTGCTGAATACTTGACAAGATCTTAAACTTGAAATACTTGTATAAATGAATAAAATCGAACAACCTTGGTAGCTTGTTGGATTAGGTAGAAGGGAATGCCTTAGAGTCTAGAGTTTATTGTGTCAAGGTGGACTACAGTCCAGGGCTAAGGCCCTATTTGGTGACAGAATGAGGGTACGTATGTGGTCTTTGGCAATAGTAGGAGGGTTGACCAGCACTACGGTGCATCTTGTGGCGAAAGTTGGTTGGAGACTCGATTACCTATACAAACTAAGTACCAAGTGGGTCGTTTAAATGATAAAAAATGAAATAAAAATCCTATAATACATGTTACTTGTCTTGAAAGTTATATAATGAATGTTACTTGACATGAAAGCCATGAATTGTATGTTACTTGTCATGTAAGCACAATTTTCTTGATTACTTGTTATGTAAGCATGATTTGCTTGATTTCTTGTTATGTAAGCATGAATTATGATTCATTGTCTCTTGCTTCTAATGCTAGTCGAATACTTGAAATCCTTAGCTAGGATCATTCTTAACTAAATGACACAAAACTTGATATAATAATTGGTTAGAACTAGTTACTACCTCACTAAGTACATTCTTATACTTATCACTTTTGTTTTCATTCTTCCCAACTACAGGTTAAAGGATTTGATCGATTGCTTGATCCTGAAGCTAATTCCTTGAGTTTCGAAGCAAGACACAAGCATAGCATAAGTATGGTTCATACTTGTTTTGTACTCCCCTAGTTGGTGGCACTTAGATTGTATATAGTGAACTTGTGCATGCATTTTGAATGCTTGAACTTGTGTATATGTGTTCTTGAATGGGCCTACTATTTTATGAACTTGGTTCACAATGTGAAACAAGATTGTATTGAACTTAAATTACATGTAATGGAAAAGTGTTTTTCTGCGCATATATGAATTTATATATGGAATGTTCAAGTGATTGATCTAGTTTATATGTACGATTCGAATCCCTTGGAAATCATATAGTCACTTGTGTGTGAACATACCTTGTTGTAAGTGAATTGTGTGTTTGTATAGTGAATGTCGAATGGATTGGCTTGGTGTATGGCTTGTTTGGAGACAAGATACATATAATTGTATGTTAACGTGATCATGTTTAGTAAATTTAGGTATGAAATTAGTACATGTATCAATCTAGGGAACATTGAAATGAAATTGAAGTATGTTGCACACTTAGGCAATTTGAATTGATAGTGGTATAAGATGAAGTTATTTGAATTGTTAAAGTAGTAACCTATAATGACTTGAAATCAAAATGTGAGATTGCTTGCTTGTTAAGTTAAGTATGCTTGGTTGCTTTCTAGTTAAGTGACTCATCAAATAGGGATGAGTTAATCTATTCTTGTTTGTAATGCCTTGTTCTTGCTTGGTAACGCTCCCGAGCCGGGTTGCTACTAACCCGGTGTAGGGTGTGTTACAGCCAAGGACAAAATCATCGACAAATCCATCAAGCCATCTTCATCTTCAATTCATCACGTCATCTCCACAATCCATAAACAAAGCTAAAATTTCATATTTGTTTTATTTATCCTTCTTTCAATCTTTTTTAATCTTATTATTTCAATTATTACTATTTATCCTCTAATCTTCTTTCTTAACTTCGTTTCTTTGAATTTCCACCCTTGAATCTTAGATTTTCAAGGAACGCCAAACAAATTCATCTTGAAAATTCCAAATTTGCACCAACTATCTTGATTGAGTCTAGAATTTGATACACTCCAACTCTCCCAATGGCCTTGTTGAGAGAAGCTTTGATTGTCCCGATTATGAATGCAAGCAAGCCTTGATTCTTTGAATGTCTTCTTGATGAAATTAAAAGGAAATGATGATGAATAGAGTAGGGTGGTGTTTAAGAAAAGGATGAAAATGATGGAAATGGCTAAGTGTTTAGGGTGGGTCGGATATGGTGGTGAAATGGAAACAAGGAAATAAAATGGAAAAGATGGGATGGAAGATGGATAGTATTCAAAGGTTTCAAGAAAGAAACTATGCATAAAGTATAATCTTGTTTCTTATAGAAATGACTTTGAGGGTCGTGGGGTGACTTAGACCGAAGGTTAAGAATAACCAGCAATTTGAAGTATCAAAGATGGATGATAGGAGACGCCACAAACCTTAGAAAGGCTTGATAAGTCAAGAAGTTTTAAAAAGAACAAGTTTGAGAGAAAATCTCACAAAGATAGAAATTTGATAAATGAAAGTTGTTGTTTACAAATGAAATGATCAGCCCTATTTATAGGATTCAAGGGGCTGACCGAATAGGCACATTACAAGATGAAAAGATGGTCGAAAGGCCATGAGGGTTCTGGTGTTGGTTCAGATAGGGGCTGGTGTTGCTTCGATCAAAGTGGTGCCTCCTTCCAAGATTTTCCCTCCATCATTTTGGCGCCTAACTTGGTTTCCCTCCAAGGTTGGTCGGTTGTGTCCCCTGGGGAGGGACATGACCCTTCAGGTGTTGAGCTAGGAGTGATAGCTTGAGCTGAGATGAGCTCCTCAAGCTAGGCATGAGCTGATTTGAGCTAAGCTAGCTAGTTGGTTGAGCTAGCTGGTTGACCCTAATATGCAAACGCATGCTTATAACGATATTTAATGCATAAATAAGATAATAAAAGATAAAGTAAGGTAGAACTCCCTTAGAATCAGCCTTGAGGATTTTCAATGATGTGATAAAGTCATGGAGAAAGTTGTTACTGATTTGGATCGCATCAGAACTCCTAGTTTTTGAAACAACTTGATTGAAGGCTTCCAATCCACGATTGCGCTATTCTATCATTTGGTAACAAATTTAGGATGATTCATTGGTGATTATATCAACATTCATCACGTTCTTGGTAATATTCAAGTGGTTGAAGAACTTTGATCCATCAAAGAGGCTAGTGGAGCAAAATTAGGGTTTTTCCCATATTTTAACCCTATTTTCGTAATTTTTTATTTTTTATTTATCTTTTGTTATTTTTAGTCAAAAAAGAAAAGAAAAAGAAAAAAAGAAAAGAAAAGAAAAAAGCAAAGAAAAATGACAAAACTCATCAACCACCATCAAGAATCATCAAGATCACCACCATCCATCATTGCAAGCATTACATTAGAGTGGATTCAACATTTGGATTTCTTCCTTCAAGTTGTTTTTGGGTTTTTGGGTTATCATCATTCTAAACTATTCTTTCTAATCCTAGTTATTTAAAATCATTTGTTGTGCCTTTTTGTCTTCTATTATGCCATTAACATTTTCTTTTTCTTGTGTGAGTGGGACTAAAAGTTGCATTACAATCCTTCTTTCTGGCAACTATACTTCAATTGGTGTCTTGCGTTTCTTTGGACTTCTAGTACACATAGGATTCGTTGTTAGGATTAAACTACAATTATAACTTGTTGACTTGTGGCAGGAAGATCTTTAAAGAGTACAATATCAGCTTACTTGCCTCGCCAAGTATTTCTTCTTGGAGTGTTTAGTGAGATTTCTAGTTTTTCCTTTTCCTTTAATTTTTCACCTTTTTAAATTTGAGTGTTCTAAGATGTTTCAAAGAGACAAGCCTCGTGCAAAGCAACATGATACTTTGGGTTCTACTTATCGAGGAAAGACTTCCTTGACCAAACCAAGGCATTCGTTAAATTTTTGTGAAGAAAGGCGAACTGAACCAAGGCAAACCGCACACACTTTGGCCATCTCAAATTCAGAATACCTTCTTTTCAAGGAAGGTATGATCCTTATGGTTATTGTGAATGGAAAAATAGAGTTGATTTCCTGTTTGATTGTTACGGATATCCCGAGGATCAAGTTCCACTATTGGCCCTAAAATTTGAGAATTATGCAACAATATGGTGGCGTTCATTACAACGAGATAGGCGTCTCAATGGTGAAGCCAAAATAAGAACATGGCCTGAAGTTAAAAAGGTCATGAGAGAGAGATTCGTTCCCAAACATTACCAACGACAAGAGTCCAAGACTTGTCAGAAGGAATACTCCTCTTTTGATAAAAGTACATCTCAAGCTTCATCTTTTCACAGCCCTACTAATGTACTAATTGACTTTAGTAGTACAATGCTGAAGGAAGAAGAATCATCGCTAGTCCAACAAGATAATGAAAACCATTGGTGAGCCATGTCGAAGAAGTGAGCACAACACCAAAAACTATGATATTCCAACAAGCCGAACCATATATTGTAACCAAGAATCCATCATGTCTCGTGTGCAAGGACCAAGGAAAATAAGATGATGAAACAATTGGTTATCCTCGAGACATGGGGAATATGTCACTACTAAGAGTTTAACCTTACCCAATAATGCGTAAATACTTTCAGAAGATGGTGTTTCGGAAGAGGAAACACTTGAACCCATCAATCAAGACTATCTTTCATGCTTAGTAGTGAGTTCTCACGATTCATCAACACCCTCACAAGAAAGTAAGTGTAATTCTAACCCTTCATTTTCTTGTCCTATCATTATATTAGAAACACTTTTTCCTCTATAGAAATTGTACTTTGATGATATTTTTTGTGAGAGGGATAGGGGAAGTGGGTTACCTCATTTGAAAAAGACAGAGAGTAAAGAGGCCAAGAGTAGAAAAAGTCAAATTAATGGTCCAAATTTGGTGAGTGAAAACATATATGAGGTAAAAGTCACACAAATCCCAAAACAAAAAGACAAGAAAAAGAACATGATGAGTGAGTTTGTTTTTACTAATCATAACAAATGTTCAAGTAGTATTGTCTTATTTTTTTTCAGGATTTTGTTGAACCATTGAGAGGAGCTCAATTAGATCACTCCACATATGACAAAGATTCCTTGTCAATTATGTTGTTCAAAGTCCTTATTTTGCTGGTTTTGATTCGAGGACGAATCCTTTTGAGGAGTGGGGAAATGATACATGCATGGAAGGACTAAAGCGATGCATATTGGACAAAAACCTGAATCTATTTGTGAAATCTGTAACGACAGCCAACTTGCGACGACTCTTCGGATGGGATCTGGGAAGAGTTGTCTTCTAACAAATTGACCGTCATTCAGTTACCTTTCCAACACATCTTGAAACGCATCAATCGGACATCAGGAGCTCAAGATATGTTCATTTTACTGAAGACTGCGCATGCAAAAAACTGGTTACGGGATTTTGTAAAATTCAGCCCAAAAGCTAACATATAAGGCTTTGGACGAATTAAACTTGGCCCAAATGTATTTTATTATCATTTAAATTGATGTTTTATGCCTAGTTTGCTTTAAAAATAGCCCACACATGCCTCCATGCCCAAGACCAATGACTTGCTGACCAAGCAATCCAAATACCTATCAGCTTATTACTTGCCACCCAAGCAACCAACACTTATCAGCTTATCACATTTACTTTCTTGGAAAGGTAACTGAATGACGGTCAATTTGTTAGAAGACAACTCTGCCCATAAATGCCCAAATCCCATCTAAAAAGTCATCGCAAGTTGGTTGACTTTCCATACTTCACAAACATATTCAGCTCTTTGTCCAATATGCATTGCTTTAGCCCTCCCATGCATGTATTATTCCCCCACTCCTCAAAAGGATTTATCCTCGAATCAAAACCAGCAAAAGGAGGATGTTCAACAATGACAATCGAAAATGAGTCTTTGTCATAGGTGGAGTGATCCAATTGTGCCCCTCTCAATGGTTCAACAAAATCCTGAAAAAATAACTCAAAACCACTCGTAACAAGGATGTTATGTTGAAAAAAAGCTCTATTTATATTTTTGTCATCTTTTTCTTTTGTACATGGGTTGACTTTTACCTCTTGTTTCTTTTCAGTCACCATAATTGGGCCATTAATTGGACTTTTATTGCTCTCAGCCTCTTGACTCTCAGTCTTTTCAAATAAAATAAGTCACGCACCCAATTCCTCTCACAAAAAATATCATCAAAATACAATTTCTGTAGAGGATGAAGTGTTTCTAACATACTGATAGGAAAATAATTAAACAAAGGGTTAGAATCACACTTACTTTCTTGGAAAGGTGTTGATCAATCAAGAGAACTCACTACCAAGCATGAAAGATTGTCTTGATTGATGGGTTCAAGTGTTTCTTTTTCTAAAACGTCACATTCTGAAATTATTTCCTCATCATTGGGCAAGGTTAAACTCTCAATGGTGACATCTTCCACATGTTCTAGAGGATAACAAATTTCTTCATCGTCTTGTTTTCCTTCGTCCTTGCATGGAATATCTTGTAGAGTTGTGGTGATAATGGATGGTTTGGCTTTTAGGACTATCGTCGTTTCTGGTGTTGTGCTTACTTCTTCAACAAGACTCATCGATGGTTGTTCATTACCCTGTTGGAATAGCGATGATTCTTCTTCCTTCAGCGTCATACTACTAGATTCAAATAGAGCATTAGTAGGGCTCTGAAAAGTTGAAGGTTGAGATATACCTTTATCAAAAGATGAGTATTCTGTCTGACAAGTCTTGGGCTCTTGTCGTTGGTAATGTTTAGGAGTGAATCTCTCTCTCATGACCTTTTTAAGTTCAGCCCATGTTCTTATTTTTGGCTTCACCATTGTGACGCCTATTTTGCCACCATATTGAAGCATAATTCTTGAAATCAAACAGTTGATCAACGCGATATTCCCAATTACAATAACCATCAAGATCATACTTTCCATGAAAAAAAGGTATTTTGAAGTTTGGTTTAGTCAAGGGAGGCTTTCCTCGAGGAGTAGAACCCGAACTATCATATTATTTTGTACGCGGTTTGTCTCTGCGAAACATCCTACCCCAACTCTAATTGAGTTCATTCACGACTACATCGATGTGATCAAGTTTCGTTACCAAGGAGGTTACAGTCTGTGCAAGTTTAGTTAGATTATCTAAAACCTCTTTAAGAGTCACCTCTTTCAGTTCCTCGTCTTTACTTGTTTTTGACATCCTGAAACACTCAAATTGAAAAAGTGAAAAGCAAAAGAAAACTAGAAATCTCACTAAACACTCCAAGAAATAAAATATTTAGCGAGGCAAGTAAACCGATCTCGTGCTCTTTAAAGACCTTCCTGCCACAAGTTAGCAAGTTACAATCAGAGTTTAATCCTAACAATGAGTCTTAATTGTACTAGGAGTCCAAGGAAAGGTTTGACACCAATTGAAATATGGTTGCAAGAAAGAAGAATTGTAATGTAACTTTTAGTCTTACTCACACACAAAAGAGAAAATGTTAATGCTCTGATACAACTTGTCACGGGGCCAC
Source organism: Hibiscus mutabilis (assembly GCA_019671005.1). NCBI lineage: Eukaryota > Viridiplantae > Streptophyta > Magnoliopsida > Malvales > Malvaceae > Hibiscus > Hibiscus mutabilis. Next base: position 44,829,528 of record CM033714.1, read on the forward strand.
AGTTTATATATCCCAATACCTCCTTTTTTTTATTTTCAATGGGGGATTAATGACCCCGCCTCTTCTCAGGTGTGACATTCTCCCCCACTCAACCCGTGACACCCTCGTCACAAGCTTTTGCACTTGTGATTTGCCAATTGTCACGGTTGTCAACCTTGCCTGCCCCACTCATGGGTGCTCAGCATAAAATTGGGCAGTCAAAGGGTCGCTCTGATACCAAATGATAGAGTAGCGCAATTGTGGATTTGGAAGCCTTCAATCAAGTTGTTGCAAGAACTAGAGGCTCTAGACTCAATCAAGAAAATTCCGGGCATATCTAAAAATTCAAGAGAAAATAGAAGGGCTTTTCTTGAAAATTTCAAATTCAAGGCTGGAAAATTAAAGAAATAAAGACAATATGGAAGATTAGAAGATGAATAATAAGAATTAAAAAAATTGAAAAAGATTAAGAAAAGGATAGGTAAAACAAATATGAAAATTGGAATTATGGGAGATGGCGTGAAGGTTGAAGATGAAGATGACTTGCGATTTGATGTTGTTGTTTTGTCCTCTGCACCCTCTTAGACGCAATTATTTAAGCAAACAACCTCATGCAGCTCTAACCCACCCTCCTAGACGCGATTGCCTAGGCAAGCAAGAGTGTGAAAATGATCTCCCTCACAAGAACTCGTCGAACTTATGTTGAAGAAGGCTTCTAAGGCACAAGTAATCAGCACTTACAAAAACAAACTCACTAAATATTTCATAAATCACGAAAATCTAAGTTACAATGTTGGAGGCTTCATCCCTTTATAGGTAAAGGATAGACAAAGTAATTTAACTTCTACTAAAACAAGAAAAACCTAATGTAATTAAAATAATAAAGAAAAAACAGCAATTAAACTCCTTGATGGCTAGAGCTGCAAGTGATAAGCTGATAAGGGCTGGTTGCTTGGTCAGCAAGTACTGGTCTTGGGCAAGGAGGCATGTGTGGGTTGTTTTTAAAGTAAACTAGTCCTAATAACATCAATTTAAATGATAACAAATACATTGGGCTAAGTTTAATTCATCCAAAGCCTTATATGTTAGCTTTTGGGCTGAATTTTACAGAATCCCGTAATAATCCCGTATTCAGTTTTCTACATGTGCAGTCTTTAGTAAAATGAACATATCTTGAGCTCCCAATGTCCGATTGATGCGTTTCAAGATGCTTTGGAAAGGTAACTTAATTACGATCAATTTGTTAGAAGACAACTCTGCCCAGAAATTTCACATCCCTAAAATTGGCCTAGTTAGAATTATGTTTCGGTGATCAGAAATTTTGTACCGGATATGCTCTGAAATGTATTCTCTCCATCCTTGTACCCAATTTCGTAGCAATGGAAGTTATCTAAACTTCATTTAAGTTGTGGGGACCTTCTTGTAAGAAATTTAAAGTTGAAAATGTTGATTTTGGGCTTGGCGTATCGATATGGCAAGACAGGTATCGATACGGATTGAACTAGGCTTTTTGATATAGCAAGACTTGTATCGATATGACCTAACTGCCATAATGAACTTACCTATTTTAGCCTAGCCATATCGATACAGCCATAAGGTGTATCGATACAGGTCCCTTATTCGAAGCTATTTTAATAGCCAAATTAAAAGAAATGGAAAGCAAGGTGCTGACTCACCTCTTTGCCTACCTACCCCACGTGATTGGGTCACCTTTTGTGCTGAATAGATGATAGCTTGATAACTTTAATTCATGAAATAATATTGAATTAGGTTTAGCAAACCCTCAAAGGTGGGTAAGCCTTCTATGGTTGTTACGAAGGTAGGGAAATAATTAAGTTTAGCTCTCTTGGCACGGATAAAAGAAAGAAATCTTTGGTCTTGTCATGCAACTCCCGAAATCTAAATCCATCATTTGCCATCCAACAAGAAAGCACCACCATTGTTGTCTTCAACCTCAAGCTAAGCAAGCACCTCGATTCAATCCTCAACTTTTGATCAATTTCAATATGTCGTTTGAAAGCCTATAACTTGGCGAGTAAAACTCCCTTATCGATTCAATGATTCCTTTGATCTTTGAGAAGTAATTTCAAGATTTAGGCTTTTGATTATCTAGTTCAAGCCCATATGTTAGTAGGCTAATTTCCTTATTTCGATGTTGTCTACAAGCTTCGATAAGCTTTAAAAACATTTATGGAGCCTTAGTTTAAATTCTAAAGCAACCCTTAATTTTGTGCTAGCTCAAGAAGTGGAGAAGGACCCCTCGTCATCTCCAAGAAAAGCTAGGCATCCAGGAGTCATAATTCAAGAACCTTGAAAGCTTTGGAGTCAAGGTGAGTGTATTTGTGTCAAGGGATAGTCAAGGTGTCGTCCCGTTGTATTTGTTTTATGTTATAATTTGCATTTTGTTTAAGGGCTCAAGTAGAGCAAGCTTGTGTGGATGCTAATAGTAAGCATGGTAAGTTTTCGACATGGATTAATATGTGTAAGTTCATATACGATACTTGAATTTTGCTATGTGTGAATTTGATATGGATATGCTGTGATATGATATATGGAGCTAAGGCTCAATTTGACGTTCGATATGAAATGGCTTACAAGCACAAAGGTAAGATTATGTTGTGATATGTGATCCGAAAGGTAAGAATTATAATGAAATATGTGACCTTGGACATTTGTGGACATTAGATACAATTGGCATGCCATAGGGTTATTTGAGCTCACCAAGTAAGGGATTAGACTACGGGCTATGGCCTATATATGGTGAGATAAAGTTGGTTTGTGTAAGGGATATTTTCTGGAGCTATGGCTCAAGGCTACGGCCTATTTCTGTTATGTGTGGTGTACAGGGGAATCCGCATATCCATTGGTTATCATATCCAAGGAAATGATATGTTTATATGATTTATAATTGTTACATGGAATCTTGACTATTGATTTGAACATGATCTTATATGATTGATGCTATATAAATTGTTAACTAAGCATGCCTACATGTCATTCATGTATTTGATGAATTTATTGTGCATTTGTTATGACTACCTCACTAGGCTATATAAGCCTAACATCCGTATGTCTCATGCATTTCAGGATCTTGAAGTATTCAGACCTTCGATCGTGTAGTTGCGGTTGCAAGTACTTCCATTGATCATATGTATGCTTAACTTTTGCTTTGAACTCCTAGTAAGGTGGCATATGACTAAAATATGTCTTGTTTGCATATTTTTGTCTATGTGTAATGGTCTAATAATGTCTAAGGGTTAAACATGGTTTTGGTATGCTTGTAGAATGACTAATCTAGTTAAAAAAGAGCTTAAAAGCACTAAAAGGTGAAAACTAGGTAAATGGATTTGAAACACTCTAAAATTTTCTATGCTATTAAAAATATGAATATTAGACTTGCTGGTAAAATTTGGTTAAGTTTGAACAACGTTCAACAGTAAAATTTATTAAAAACCAGCTAAAATCTATCATTACAGGGCAGGCGTATCAGTACGGGTGATGGCGTATCGATACGGCCTTGCATAATTGGACTAAGTAAAACAGGGCGTATCGATACGCAAAGAGGGTGTATCGATATGGATTTGGACTATAAGGTTCAAAAATTAAATTGTATCGATACAGTCTTAGGTTGTACCAAAACGGGTCAACTTTAGTCAATGCATATAGATACAGGCTTAGCGGTATCGATACCGTCTTATTACCCTTGAACTTGGAATTTGGGAAATCAGCTTAGTGTACCGATACGGTCTTAGGCGTAACAGTACGGAGTCAGTTAATTCTGTTAAAAGTCTAAAATTATTGTTTTAAATAGTTTACGAATTGGTCACTAAGTTTTATATGGCCTAATTGGATAGGTAAACGATCTCCGTTAGTAATGAAACATCACAGGTTAATGATTGGAGAGTTTATTTATAGTTTAGTAAAAAGAAATCCCAATAAGGACCTTCAATTTATAGAAATTATGATTTAGTCCATAAGTTTGAAAATGTTTAAAATTGACACTAAATCGAATAAGTAGTCAATAAATAGAACTGCTAAGCTTTAAAAAGTTTAATAAACTTCCCGAATAAGTCTCTAAACTTTGAATTCAACTTCGAATCTCTGATATGTTTTTTGGTAGCACATTCTGACCTGGTTCTCTAACAGGCCGAGAAAGGGGTGTAACAAGAAATGCCCGGATCTCATCTGAAAAGTCGTCGCAAGTTGGCTGACTTTCCAGACTTCACAAACAGATTAAGCTCTTTGTCCAATATGCATTGCTTTAGCCTTCCCATGCATGTATCAATCTCTATCGGAAACAATGATGCGTGGAATGCCATGAAGTCTTACTACTTCTCAAAGGACATTCTTGGGCATATATTGCATATTTATTTTATCCATGGCAATGTATATCAACATAATTTAACATTGGGCAGTTCATACCCAAAACAACATTCATAATATAACATCATATATAACTAGTGATCCATGCATTTATATTCAACTTTAACATATTTAGAACATGTCAAATATATAACTAATGACATAAATAGCATGCTAATATAAACAAGGTATACTTATCGCAAGTCTTCCTAATATCCATGTATCATGTTATGTATGCATTGCAATCACCTTGATACTTTATATATGTCAAAATTTAAATCCTCACTAAGCTTTACTTTTGATCATTTTTCTTTCCTTGGTTGCTAGCTCGATTCTGGTTTTGATCACGATCTATACGTGCATCATTTACAACATATGTATATTTTTTAAAAAATAAATGTTAGTATCATATAAACATAGGTACGTAATAGGAAAAAAAATTCCTATAAATTCTTTCAAAGTTTATTCGATACTAATTCACTTTATACAATTCATACCAATCTCAATACTTCAAATTTCCTTTCATATCCAAATCAAAGAATGATTCATATATCATTCTAACAATTGTTCAAAAATGATACCTCAATTTAACCAACTTCCACTTTAAACCCCTTAATTTCCATACTATCCGATTTAATCCTTTAACCTTAACAAACTTCTAATTTGGTCCAAACAACATTCTAAAACTTGTAGAATCATCAACTCCACATATTTAACCTTAATAAAATTCTTCCATAATTTTCTCTAATCTCTTCATTTTGACCGAATATGAAAGGTCACTATAGACTTGATTTACAACTTGATTCAAGCATGAATTAAACTTCAAAACATCATTTCTAAGCATAATCAATCATTCCTATACAAAATCCAACATCCTCTTTATCCACTAATTTCAAGAACTCAAGATTTAAGCATGGAAAGTATGAACAATTAATACCAAATGACAGAGAATTTCGTGTAGATCAATTTCATGCTTCATAATTTCATCCAAAATCCTACTAGATTGGCTTGAAGTGGCTTAAAGTGCACATTTGGCTTAAAAGGGTGAAAACCTAGTAAATGGATTCATATTGACATGAAAATTGGCTTGCTAGTAGATTAAATGGCTATAAACTTGCTGGAAAAGTTTCATTATATTTGGATATCATTTGATAGGTCAAATCGAATAAAAATAAGATAAAATTTGTCATTACAGTGCATGGCGTATCGATACAGGTGATGGTGTATCGATACGGCCATGCATATTTGGTCAGGTCAATGTTGGTCAAAAGGGGGCGTATCGATACTGCTTAGGCGTATCGATACTGCTTAGGCCACTAGATTTTTGTTACAAAAATGGTATCGATATGGGTTTAGGGATTATCAATACGAAGTCAACTTGGTCAACCTGTATCGATATGGTCTCAATTGTATCGATACGGGCTTGTTTCCTTTTAATCTAGAATCCTTGAACTAAGCATGACATACCGATACAGTCTTCAGGGTATCGATACGGCGGCACATATGTAACTCCCTGAATTTGGGCCTAGGTGTTACCCGGGTTGGCTTGAGGGTTCAGTTTTAGCAGTTTGGAATAGTTTGACATTTTTGGAAAAATAAAATATGGAAAAATATTTTATAATCCTTATTTAATATGTGTGTGATTATAGTGAAATCAATTTTGGAAAAGGTGCTTTGGGAGTTTGACATTTTTGGACTAGTGACCAAAATGTAAAATGTGCAAAACTATTTTTAGTGACTAAATCGTAAAAGATCAAAACTTTGAATCTTTAATGAGCTTTGATCATGAGTCTAATTAAGACTTTTACTTTTTAATTGGTTGACTTTTAAATGGTTTTAATTAAATAAAACATGTGGAGAGAATTAATTACTCACTTTTTTCTCCAAAATACATTTTACGTAACTACCTTTTCTCTCTTTTGTTTTCTCTCAAATTCTCTCCAGCCAAACATTCATTTTCTTTCAAGTATTTGAGGTAAACATCAGATTTGATTCATCTTTTTAATCTCAAATGGTTTCTTAATGTATTCTTAACAAAACTTTGTTGTTTTATCTTTATTTTCTGATGTAAATCTTCTCAATTGAAAGGGCAAGTCATCATTGGAGGTAAGGCTTCATTCTATCCTCTAATGAAAGGTTATTTACTAAAATTCCCAAGTTCTTGATCTTTTATGATTGATTTCTAATGGCTTTTGATAATATGATTATGGAAAATTAGTTTAAATGTTGTTAATTGAGGGATTTTGTAAAGATTTGTTATGATCTGTTAATGCTAGGTTTTATGATTGAGATTTGTGATATTTTGGATGGTTGATGATGTTGAATAACTGATTTTATCAATGGAATCCTGAAACTAGGTAGGTTGCTAAGTTTTGATGTTGATATCTTTGAGGTTATGGCTTGTTTAAGTGGTTAATTGATGGTTGTTGATAATAGGGTGTTGAGGATGTGTTTTTTGGATGTATGTTGATGTTGTTTTGTTGCTAATCTCGCTAGGTAATGGCCGAAGAGTAGTTAGTAAGGTTTCACCGTTGTTTTCGGTAGGCAAAAGCTTGTTTATGTTGAGACGGAAGTGTTGTTGTGTGTTGCTGGAGATTTTGATACAATGAAGTGCATTAATTCTCTGTTTTGCTTTGGTAAGAAGTAGGGGATGTTGATTCGTTAGCTTTGGAGGGTTTTGTGGACGTTGCAGAAGCTTGAAATCGCTTCAGCAAAGCGAGCGAGGTGTAATTGGTGAGCGGCACTGGTTTTTAAAGCTTTTTAAGGGTTTGAAAGCAAGGTTTGGGGGTTTAGATTAAGCTTGAAATGCTAATCTAAGCTCGGAAGTAAGTATGAGATGTTTCACTCTTGCTTCTCGGTTATCCCCATTGTTTTGGTTAATCATGCTCATGTTTTGGAAATGGTTTTGTTACCTACTGTTATGCATGTTTTTTATGAATTGAGAAATGATTCATGTTATCCCATGAGGTTGATTTATGATTTTCAAGAGGTTACATCTTGATGAGATAATGCTATGCATTGATTGTGTTTTTAAAATGGGATATGCTATGGTTTATGTTGATGCATTGAAAAATAGTAGGTTAACATGGTTTTAAAGTATATATTGGCAACTGATGATGAATATTATAATCGGATATAATTGGTCGACCACTAGGATAAGAGTGTACTATAAAATGTAGCAAAATTCGCATGTGCGTGTGGCCTTCGGCTTCATAATAGCTGATCAACTATTGTGTTGAGGGTACCAAAGTATATGGTGGTGAGAGCAGCAAGCACCACTGGATCCTTAAATGGTGAGAGCAGCAAGCTCCATAAGTATTGGTGGAGAGAGCAGCAAGCTCCATCAATGTGTATCTGCATATCCGATGTGTTTATTTAAGGAGAGTGTAGCAAGCTCTTTGTGTATAGGGATGGCGAATCAACCATCCAGGTCACTTGAATGCCAATATATGAGTTTACTGTATCATGGTTGGAAATGAAATTGTATATGTGATTTATACAAGAGATAATATCTCGAGAGTTGCGGAAAGTTTAAGTATGTGAAACTTGAATTGAGATTTGCTTTGGTTTTAAAGCATGAGCCTTGTTATGAGCATGATGATAAATAGTTTGTTGAAAAAAACAATTTGTTAAGAATTGGTTTTCTAAATGCATTGTTAGCGGCTTTGTTTTTTAGCAGCCCTCACTAAGCTTATCGCTTACGCTCTCTTTTCCTAACAATGCAGATAAGTAGAGAGATCAGACAGCAAACCAGCAAGCGGAAGAGTCCAAGCATTGCTCATACCTCAAGTATGGATTTTACATTTCAATAGTAATAAGTTTGGCAATGGGAGAATACCTTTTTGGATTTGGGAATGTATGTTGTGAACTCCTTGGTTTGGCACAATTGTATAGTGCCTATATGAGTTGTAAATGGCCTTTATATGCTATTTTTGGTTGATTGGAATTTTTGGAATTTTTGTGGTTTCTTTGTTAGGATGCATGCCTCTAGATTTTATTTGAATTGTGTTAGTACATATGAATCATGTTCCTGTTGCTAAACGATGAAGATTGATCCTTGAATATTTTGTTATATGTTAAGAGTATGCCTAGGGGTTTAAATGTGGTTTACAGATTGTTTATCGAGCAAAAAGTAACATTTTAGGCCCAGGTGTATCGATACTCGGGTCACTGTATCGATACCATATTGCTGAAATAGGATAGTGTATCAGTACAGTGAGCTCTGTATCGATACGGTATTTGAAGGGTGTACCGATACTTAAAGCCGTATTGATACGGTATATGCTACTGGAATTTGTGGTTTGAAAATACAAAGGGCCGTATCGATACCGTGGTTGATACAGTTGGTTAAAAGTATCTTCTGAAGTTTCCCTTCTCCACATTTTAGTCCCTGAATGTTGTAAATGCAATTGGCAATGTTTGGTTGATCGAATTAAGTTGAAATTTTACATGTGAGCTTGAAACTTGAATAATTAAATGCTGATTGTATCAATTTGACAAAAAGACCTTGTAATTGCATAGTTTTACAATTTGGTCCCTAATTCGCGTAACGGGACATTTGGATGTTGATTTGATGCCCGATTGAGTTGAGATTTTGACCGCTGCTTTCTCTCACACTTAGGTTAAATAAGTTGCATCTAGAAAAGTAAAAAAAAAGAAAAAAAGTTGTTTATTGAAGTGTAACTTTCAAGTTTTACTCTAATATTCCCCGTGTGACTCGCTCGATTCGGTCTTGTGATTAAACTAGGTCAAGGGGGTTACATTTGTTGGTATTAGAGCTAGGTTTTGCAAAAATTTGGGAGGTAAGATGGTTGATTCCATGATGTTTGTTATGCACGGTGGTTGATAACATGTTGTTGATATGTTAATTGATGGTTTGGTGTGAGATTGCGGTACCCATTGCCATTATTACTAATGATGTAAATAGATTGTTTTCAAATTTGAGCATCTTGGATCCTTGCTACTAGTTGGTCTGAATGTTTTTAATTGTTGCATTTTATATGCTAGAAATTCATTATGAGACCGAGACGAGAGCTCGTACGGAGTGTACGTAATGTGATGGAAGAGGAGCGTAATGAGGATGTTATACCGCCCCCACCTCTTCCTCCACCTGGTGGTGAGGGAGATGGAGATGGGGCTGGTACGGGAGGTGTTGGACCTCAAGGAGCTTAGGGGAAGGTTGTGGGTGATATGACACCATTGGTTCAGGCTATCACGGGAGATTTTTAGGCTACAATGGTGGGTATGCACGCTGTTATGCCACAACCTACGGCTAACCATGGTTTACCTTTGGAGCTGTTGAGTAGTTTGGGTGGTACCGAATTTAGAGGTTTGTCTCCGGAGGGTTCTGAGGCATGGTTGGAGAGTACCCAGAGAATCCTTGGTCAGATGAAGTGCACGAATGTGCGTAAGCTGGGTTGTGTAGTATCCTTACTCTAGGGAGATGCTTATTCGTGGTGGACTACCACAACTGCGTCGATGGCACCCGAGAACGTGATATGGAGTTCTTTGGAGTTACTTTCCGGAAGAAATATTTGGGTGTTCGTTATCAGGATGAAAGGAAGCGTGAGTTTATGACGTTGGTGCAAGGCAATATGTCTATTTCTGAGTACGAGGTTCAGTTTGTTCGATTGAGCCAGTACACCCCAGAACTGGTTCTCGATGAGCAAAAAGGATGTGATCGTTTCTGTTATGGCTTGGTGAAGGAAGTGAAGACATATATGCTAGCTTCTGAGTATTCAGATTTTGATGTCTTGGTCAGTCGTGCCAAGGACATTGAATAAAGTTTGGGTTTGGTCTCTCACCCAGGGAATTCTAGTACCAGGAAGAGAGTTGCTGACTTTTGTGGTGGAAGAGATCGAAGTAAGAGACGGCGAGAAGGGAGATTATTTCTGGATCAGAGGCATAGTAGAGGTGGTAATGTTGGTCATGGTCAACAAGGCCAGAATATTGGTGTTTGGGCACTCGAGTGTGGCCGTTGTGGAAGGCGTCATGTTTGAGAATGCTGGGGTAATTCTAGGAATTGTTGGAACTGTCGTTCGCAGGGTCATATGAGGCATTATTATCCTCATGTAGTGAGATAGGCACCGATGCGTGCGGTTGAGCCTCAAAGGGGTCGTGGGCGCAATCGAGGTAATTTCCAACGAAGGGATGAAGGTTAGAGAAATGTTGCTCATGTTGTGGTAGTTCAGCCTGAGGGAGGTGGACCGGCTAGGGTGTATGCGCACCACAAGGGAAGGAATGACACGGATGCGATCGCAGGTACGTTTACTTTGCAATCCTTGTCATTACTTTCTTTGATTGATTCTGGTTCCATGTATTCTTACATCTTGCATGAGCATGCATGATTGCTTGATATACCAGTTGAATATCTTGATGTGGGTATGCAACTGACAAGTTCCATTGGTGAGACGGTTATAGTTAGGATGTTGTATAAAAGGTGTCCGTTATTGGTTCAAGGTCATGTGTTTGTTATTGATATGAAGGAGTTACCTTTCTATGGTTTTGATGTGATTCTTGGGTGTAGTGTAGAAGATGTTATCCCTTTGCCGGTCTCCATCCACGGCTTGTAGATTCAATGTTCTTTTCACAACAAGAACTCTGTCGGAAGTATATGAAAAAGAAACTTGTGCCATTGTTAGTGAAACAAGAAAAATGAATTTAAATCCTTACCAAATTGCACTCAGCAAAGACCTTACTGTTCACTCCAAGAAAATGCACTCCACTCACTCTCGTGTTTGCACTTTAGGACTTTAATGGCTTTTTCTTGTACTCTTCTGATCTCACACTCTCAATTTGCCTTTTTCACTCATTCCTCTCTTGTAAAGCTCTTTGAGGAACTTACTCAAGACTTAGGCAAGTATAGTGCTTGTGCGTCGTTGAAATAGTTAGTTTTAAAAGGAAAGGGAAGAAAATATGGTGAAAAGGTAAGTTTAGAAAAGAAAAGGAAAAGAGAAATAAGGTTACTTACTTGGCAAGAAACTCACAACCTTTATTCACCAACAATCAAAGTCTTAAAGAAGATGATATGGCTTCCAAGCTTGATGTTGAAGATGATGTTGTTGTGTTTTTACCCTTGAACTTGTGCTTTTGAAACTTTCTTTTCTTTTTTCCTTTTCTTTTTTTTTATTCAGACTATTTCTTCTTTTTCCTTCTTTCTTTTTGCACAAAATGAAATGATAGAAGATGTCACTTACAAATTTCTTTGGCTTGGCTTGAATTGGGCTTCACTTGATGCACTTGCTTCTTCCACCAATAGCTTTGATTACCATATGATGTAAGGGCTTCTATGATGGTTCACGCCTTTCTTGGATGTTGAAGGCAACCCCTTTGATAGTTGGATCTAGGACGGAAGCAAGCAACCTACAAAGTAAAGTAGGCTTTGAAATGGGATGGTTTAGAAGTTTATGTTTGTGGTGCGGAAGAATGAAGGAAATGGGAAGATTTGGTTAAGTGTTTTTGGGAAGATGGTGATGTTGGATGCAGGTGATGGAATTGATGAACAAAGAATGATAGTATGTTAAAGAATTGAAGGAAGAAATAAAGCTATCTTAAAGCTTAGCACCAAACCTTATATAATTCTTCAAGGGATGGTAGAAAGAAATTTGACCCTTAAGGTATATTAAACCAAAAGAACCAGAAGTATCAAGGTGAATAGAAGAGGGGTTGATGCCACAAGTACTAAGTACTTGATAAGTCGGTAAAGTTCAATTAAGAACTAAAAGTGAGAAAATTCTCACAAGATAAAATGTATAGAATGAATGAGATGTTTTACAAATGAAAATGCAATCTGAATTTATAGGAAATGAAGGGGTTTGGCCGAATGGCCTTGTATCTACTCGGCTAGGCTTCAAGTCTCCCTCCAAGGCTGGTCATGACTCCTTCCAAGGCTAATGTGATTATTCAGCCATGTTGGTGTCTCCCTTATTTGCATCTTGGTGCACAAAGCTTCCCTCTAATGCTGGTTGCCGCCCATGCTTATTTCCCTCCAGAATGGCTAAGGACATGTTCCTTTGGAGGGGACATGACCTTTGGGTGTTGAGCTAGTATGTGTAGGTGAAGCTGAAGTAAGCTGGTTGAGCTTGGTGTGAGCTGGATTGAGTTGAGATAGCTAGTTGAGTGAGATAGCTCAGTCTTTGCTTTGTTTTGAGCTTCTATGAGCTGACTTTAGCTAAGTGAGCTAGGCCTTTAAGTGGGTGAGCTCCTTTGTAAGTTTCCCCTTTGTTCTTGAGCTGCCATAAGCCACTATTGAGTCTTTAAGCTAAGTCGAGTTGTTATGAATGTTCTAGAGCTGTTCCAAGCTGCCATGAATAACTTTGAGCTGATCTGAGCTACATTTGAGGTGTTTCAGCTATGCCGAGCTTGTGCCAATCATCCCTATTTCCTAAAGAACAATAAAGCAATGTATAAGTTTAAATAAGATTAAATATGATGTATAATTGAGCATAAGTATGCAAAAGATGCTGGATTAATAATATAATGAATAAGGTAAAAGATACAATGCATGCAAACAGATTTAGATGTCTTAATTAAATATGTGGTTGGGATAATGCATTACATAGTAACATGTAATGCATTATACAGCTTATTATCTAAGGTCGAGTTCTCTTCAAATAATTTAAACACACGAAGACACTTATGAGAAAGAACTTCCCAGAATAGTTTGGCTTTAGAGCGGGTAATTGGTCATTGTGGCATTACTTCTGGATCTATTGCTAGCGTGCTTGCATCAGAGTACCTCAAGTGTCATTAAATAATCAAGGGGGACAAAAATCGTCTAGAACAAAAGAGTGCAAGAAATCGGGGTAACTCGAAGAAAAAAAGAAGGATGACATCGAAAGTAAAGCCTGATTGGAAAGTGTACAAGCCGCTAAATTGGCTAGTCTACGTACAAATTGAATGAGAAGATGAGGCACATAAGCAAAAAGAGGTCGCACCTACTCAATATGCAGACTTAGAGTCGAAGCATCTGGTGCATGCCGATTTAGCTTGTTCACCACAACAGTAGAGTCCAATTCAACAACAATCTTGGTCTAACCTTTATCCCGATAGAAGTGGATACCAGCAACAATGGCATGAACCTCAGCCAACGATGCCTCCGTGCACTCGTAAAGAGGAGTAGCAAAGACACCTAGGACGCAAACCTGATCATCGCACGCAATAACACCAATGGTTGTTGCGTTCGTTGTTGGTTCGAAGGCCCCGTCAACATTAAGCTTGATGGTCTCTGTTGCGTATGATAAGTGCTACGCAATTGTGCAAGTATACACGTCGCAAGTAATAAAGTGATATGAGTATCGAGTATCGTCTCCACAGGGATTGGTTTGGGCCAATTTGCTTAAGTTACTGCACTGTGAAAAGTAAAAACACAATTGATAATAGAGGTTTTAATTAACGAGAAAAGTAAAAGCAATAAACTAAAAGAATAGATAAAAGAAAAGAGAGAATAGGCCAGGTTATCGTGAGTTGAGGTGTGATAGCCAATTGGATCGTCTTAGTAAAAGAGTGCAAGGGCAACTCAGTTGCCGTGACAACTTGCACAGCGGGGTTGCCTTGGCAACTAATCGATGGTTGCCTGGGCAACTACTTGGGTGTCTGGGCAGCAACTTCAAGGTTCGGCGGAGCGTTCTTCAATGGTTTCTTCTTATCCCTAAGTCGAAACTCTAGCTACTTGTGCATGCCTTGATAATACATCCCTGCGTGAATCAAGGGTGAACAACAACCAATCTTGCGCTCCTCTTAGCCGTTGAAATCCTTAACTTATTCCTAAGCCGGATTAATCTTCACCATCAATAGATTGAATAAAGACCATACTCATTCGTTTCTTGAATCTAACTCTCCCGATATTAGATAAATAGATGAAGTTACGAGATCCTCTCCCAATTCACTCGCAAACAAGAATAAAAGCCAAGAATGAGTAAACCTTGAATAGAAAAGTGCAAACTCTTATTACCTAAACAAAATCCAATTGTTTCTCAGAACAACAAAACACAATAACCCCAACCAATTAAACAACAAAACACAATAACCCCAACCAATTAAGTTAGTTCATGGTTGGGTTCAAAAGATATACAAAGAATAATCCCCAAACCATGAATCTAATGGAAGCAAAGAAGAAGAAGAAGTCGAAATTTCCCCTAATGCTCTCTTGTCGAAATTTCTCTATTTTTCTCTATATGGATTGTCGAAATCTCCTTGCTATTTATAGGCCTAGGCCAAAGTCCTTCTTTGAGGAGGAGTTTAAGTTGGAATTAAATTATCTTTAAAGAATAAAATTCTTTATTATAATTGTATTCATACTAGAACTTCTCCTATCTTCTTGGAATTTAATTCTTCTTTAATCTCTGCATGGAAATCAAATTCCTTTGGGTTTGGGCTTTGCTCCACGTCATCTTGGGCTTGTATAGTCATTAATTTCGACATCTCTATTGCATCTTCTCTTTGTCGACAATTGCCATGGCAACTGGCTCGGCGTCTCCTTCATGCATTGCCCTGGCAACTAGCTCGGCATATCCTTCATACATTGCCCTGGCAACTAACTCGGCATTGCTTTGGCAAGTGATCCTGCACATACACACACAAAAACACACCAAAGCAGCATCTTTTTCCACAAAAATCACCAAGTTATGTAATCAAGCTCAACAATGGAAAGAAACATGAATTAATGCATGAATAACTAATTATGCAACTAATATGAGCTTAAGTCTAATAATAATATGAGTAAAAAGGGTAATAAAAATAGTACTTTTGAACACTTATCACGCCCCCAAACTCGAACTATTGCTTGTCCTCAAGCAATGCAAACTAACAATTACCTGCCAAGACTTTAATCATCGAAGACATGCTTCAAACTTGAATTCAAACCTCGGAACCATGGCACAAAGTATGATCACCTTTTAAATTTTTCAGATAGCACAAAAATTTCCCGGAACAAAACTATAATGCTCGTGACAATGTGTGTGCGTAGTTGTGTACAAGTTGATTTTCAAGATTCTATGTGAACAATAGGTTTTTATCAATTTAATTGCCGGGGCATTTATTTTCATTTTCACTAGAGCCAATTTCGGGCACCTCTAGCAAAGTAAGCAATTTCTTATTTTATTTTAGTCGACTAGAGCCAATTTCGGGCACCTCTAGCGATTCTTTAATGTGCATTAACTACTAGAGCTAGTTTCGGGCACCTTTAGCAAGAAAGTGTATTTACTACTAGAGCCAGTTTTGGGCACCTCTAGCAAGAAATTAACTTTTAATTTTCAATTTTAAATTTACCCAAATTTTAAGCAACCTAAGTTCACTAAGTTTCTTTGAATCAACAACCCACAACCGTGTAAAAAATAAAAAAAAATTCAGCATCATAGTAAAATTCTAAGTTCTTTTCATGCAATCCTAAAATTAAAGGTTATTTCAATTAAGTGCAGTGGCAAAAATTCATCATTGGATATTCAACAAGTATTTAGCAATTAAATCCAATTAAAGGCATGGCAAGTAACATATGCAACCTATATGCGATTGCTAAAGATGAATGCAACTAAACATGAAACTAACTAGAAACCAACACCCCCCCAAACTCGAGAGAAGCATTGTCCTCAATGCACGTAAAAGTGAAACAAAAATTTAAAAGAAACTAAATGAAATGAGTTAGTCGAAGAGGTCGTCACCTCGAGTGATAAGTTTCTTTCGTGTCGTTTGCTTGATTCATTTTTCAGTCGGTGGTTGAATGCTTGTGGCTGGTACCGCGTGAATAGCATTGCCTTGATTTGGTCCATGTTTGCCGATGCAGGTTTACTTGCATGTGCATCAGTAGTTGCCGAAGCCATTGTTGTTGCTTGGGCATCTCCCGTTTCTGTTGTGGTTGCTGTGGCAAGTAGTCGGCAGTGAATTTCCTTAGCATAGTAGTTGTGAGTCTTGTTGTGAAAAAGAAAATAAAGAAAACCTAGAAACTAAAGATAATGAAGAAAAATAAAATATCTCCTAAAAATAAAAATGAAAATAAAAAGAAAAAGAAAATATTGAAAGGAGAGCATGCTCAGGCATCTCCTAAAGTGACCACTTCTAATGTTACTACATATCTGAGAAAACTTGAGGAGAGTCGTTTCCGATACTTCTTATAGTCCATCCGTACCCTCCATCGGGTGACAATATTGCCCAAAAAGAGTTGGGCCAATGTGCTCCCAGCTACTCCCTTTTGCATTACCATGGTGGAGGTGTCTTTCTGCTTTGTTCGCTTGTAGTCCATGTATACTCTCCACCTTTCTACTATTCCTGAAGGCACAAATATATTAATAGGAAAAATTATATCCATTCTCAACCA
Source organism: Hibiscus mutabilis (assembly GCA_019671005.1). NCBI lineage: Eukaryota > Viridiplantae > Streptophyta > Magnoliopsida > Malvales > Malvaceae > Hibiscus > Hibiscus mutabilis. The sequence continues at coordinate 44,846,179 of CM033714.1, forward strand.
TTCAATTACCTCATTTTTGTCGACTTCTATCATGGTTGGATGTAGCCTTTGTTGTCGTGGCAATTGCTGCTCAATCCAATTGCCGTGGCAATCAGTTGTCAAATTTTGCTTTAAATCAAGGGAAGAATCAATTTTCTGAAGAGCTTTATGAATCCAAACACCTTTTTCTTTTGGCCTCTCAAACATCTCCATCAGTAGAGATTTCGATGGCTTCAAATCTACCAACCTCGGTTCCTCAAGAGATACCTGCAATGGACGAGGTGAGTTTTTAAAGAATTCAAAAGGTTCAACTATTACCTGCTCATATTCCATCGGCAAAGTATTATCATCTCGTTGATCTTGCATGTGGTCGTGTAATTGCCGTGGCAATTGTAGATGAGAGCAATCTACACATTCCTGCTTCAACATCAACGTTATAACTTTCTGGGCATCAGGTTCCTCAGAATTTGATGTAGTATTGTTGTTCTCAGCTTCACCGAGTATTGTCGCGGCATTGCTTTGTTCAGGCTCCTCAATCATTACCGAGGCAATTTGTTGTTCAAGCTCATCATGTGTTGGGCAGTCTCTCTCATTGGCATCCTCTTGACTTTGAGGTTCTAGTTGTTCCTCACACATCGGAGAGATTTCTTTGCATTGTTTTTTATCCTCTTGCCTTGGGGCGTCAGTATCCCTAGGAATGAATTGTTGGTGCATGTTATCCATGACATATGTTGATCTCCCCAATTGATCTTCTAAATCCCCTAAGGTTGCATCCCACTGAGCTATCCTCGTATCCATAGATTTTGATAGCTCTCGAATCTCTCCAATTGATCCGTCAAGTCTAGCCAATGAAGCTAGTAACCTTTCCTCCAAGGAATTGGAATGCTCTTGAAAAGGACTACATTGCCATGGCATATCTGTTGTTGCGGCAAAATTGTTATGGTAAAAAAAATTTTGAGCTTTTTGACCATACCATGAAGAGTTTTGCTGTTGGTTCCCTCTATGGTCCTCCATGTAGTTATATGCACCGAAAATGTGAGGACAATTTTCAAACACATGATGTTCTCCACACATAGCACAAGATTTTTCCATGGTATAAATTCTTTGGGCTTTTCTCGGTTGGTATAGGTAATCATCAAAGGGTGCAAGAAACTCTTGATTGGATTGATTCATATCTTCCAACATCATCTCTCGAATAGATTGGCTTTTATTTCCCGACATGTTGATGTCCCTTAACTTGTAGCGCACCTAAATTTTTTTTGTTGATAAAACAAACAAAAAGAAAAGTTAGTAAAACTAATAGAAAAAAAAATGCAATAACAAAAACAACTAACACCAATTGCCAATCCCTGGCAACGGCCAAAAACTTGTTGCGTGTGATAAGTGCTACGCAATTGTGCAAGTATACACGTCGCAAGTAATAAAGTGATATGAGTATCGAGTATCGTCTCCACAGGGATTGGTTTGGGCCACTTTGCTTAAGTTACTGCACTGTGAAAAGTAAAAACACAATTGATAATAGAGGTTTTAATTAACGAGAAAAGTAAAAGCAATAAACTAAAAGAATAGATGAAAGAAAATAGAGAATAGACCAGGTTATCGTGAGTTGAGGTGTGATAGCCAATTGGATCATCTTGGTAAAAGAGTGCAAGGGCAACTCAGTTGCCGTGACAACTTGCACAGCGGGGTTGCCTTGGCAACTAATCGATGGTTTCCTGGGCAACTACTTGGGCGTCTGGGCAGCAACTTCAAGGTTCGGCGGAGCGTTCTTCAATGGTTTCTTCTTATCCCTAAGTCGAAACTCTAGCTACTTGTGCATGCCTTGATAATACATCCCTGCGTGAATCAAGGGTGAACAACAACCAATCTTGCGCTCCTCTTAGCCGTTGAAATCCTTAACTTATTCCTAAGCCGGATTAATCTTCACCATCAATAGATTGAATAAAGACCATACTCATTCGTTTCTTGAATCTAACTCTCCCGATATTAGATAAATAGATGAAGTTATGAGATCCTCTCCCAATTCACTCGCAAACAAGAATAAAAGCCAAGAATGAGTAAACCTTGAATAGAAAAGTGCAAACTCATATTACCTAAACAAAATCCAATTGTTTCTCACAACAACAAAACACAATAACCCCAACCAATTAAGTTAGTTCATGGTTGGGTTCAAAAGATATACAAAGAATAATCCCCAAACCATGAATCTAATGGAATCAAAGAAGAAGAAGAAGTCGAAATTTCCCCTAATGCTCTCTTGTCGAAATTTCTCTATTTTTCTCTATATGGATTGTCGAAATCTCCTTGCTATTTATAGGGCTAGGCCAAAGTCCTTCTTTGAGGAGGAGTTTAAGTTGGAATTAAATTATCTTTAAAGAATATAATTCTTTATTATAATTGTATTCCTACTAGAACTTCTCCTATCTTCTTGGAATTTAATTCTTCTTTAATATCTGTATGGAAATCAAATTCCTTTGGGTTTGGGCTTTGCTCCACGTCATCTTGGGCTTGTATAGTCATTAATTTTGACATCCCTATTGCATATTCTCTTTGTCGACAATTGCCATGGCAACTGGCTCGGCGTCACCTTCATGCATTGCCCTGGCAACTAGCTCGGCATATCCTTCATGCATTGCCCTGGCAACTAACTCGGCATTGCTTTGGCAAGTGATCCTGCACATACACACACAAAAACACACCAAAGCAGCATCTTTTTCCACAAAAATCACCAAGTTATGTAATCAAGCTCAACAATGGAAAGAAACATGAATTAATGCATGAATAACTAATTATGCAACTAATATGAGCTTAAGTCTAACAATAATATGAGTAAAAAGGGTAATAAAAATAGTACTTTTGAACACTTATCAGTCTCAGCCTTGGGGGGCTAACAATAAGGGCCCGAGTGAGCCAAAGCTGAGGACGAGGAAGAGAGGTAGGACAAATTGGCCGCACAAAAGTCATGGAGGAGTCCCTAGGCATTCAGAACCGTGAGCCAAGGCGGCTGAAGATGAGTGTGATAGACCAAAGCATTCCGACGATTCCACAGATTCCATAGAACCGTAAGGAAAACATCAAAGTCAGAAGTCGAGAGGTTGAAGGCGCACTCCTCAAACAAGGAAAGTATCGATTTAGCCGTGTTTGAAAGGAGGCGAACGAAGAAGCCAACAAGGTGGAGAGTGTCCCTATCCCCATAGCAGTCCCTAAGTGCATGAAGCGTTGTTTCCGGAGAGACATCGCTAAAAGAACAGGAACCTAGAGCCAAGTTTGCGTTCCAAATTCTATGCTCTGTTGGTAAAGCATCGCGACCTGCTCGCCAGCTAAAAGTATTAACCTTGGGAAGAGTTGGCGAGCGGGAGATAATCTTCCAAATCCACGAAGGTCGGTTAATAGGATGAGGAGGGCGTTGAAGAAACAAATAACCTGATCGAATTGAGTAAAACCCGGAATTGTGGTTGATCCAAAGAACAAGATCACGATGAGTACTGAGAATAGGAACACGAAGAATAGTATTCACATCAGTCGGATCAAAGTAGTCGCGCACCTTAACTGCATCCCATCAGCCTTGGCCGCGAAGTATAAAATTATAGCAATGCAGCAGAAGTTCCTCATAAAGGCGGATCGCAGCGCCTCCCCCCAGGAGTCTTGATGCACCCGAACCTTGATGTTAATGCCTGGATGCCAGATGAAGCCAGAGGAAAGCAGCTGCATAGCTTGGTAAAGCCCCTTCCAAGCAAATGATGATGTACGCGGGGCAGTTGCATCAAATGTATTTCCCAAAAGGAAGTATCGTGCCCCAAACACACGAGAAAGCAACGAATCAGATGCCGAAATCATTCTCCAAATTTGTTTTCCAAGAAGCGCCACATTGAAGAGGTGCATATCACGAAAGCCCATCCTTCTCACGTTCTTAGGAGAGCAAACAGAGTCTCATACAATAGGGCCCAACCCCTGATATTGTTACGACCCAACCACCAGTACCGACAAACAGATTAAGTCATGTCATCTATTAGGTTTTGAGGTAACAAATAACAGGACATGACATATTGAGGGAGTGACTGTGCGACAGATTTAATAAAAATCTCTCATCCACTGAAAGAGATGAGGTGATTGTTCCAATCAGTCATGCGGGAGTTGATCTTATCACGAGTAAAACCTAAAGCAACCGTTCTATTTTGGCCAACCAAAAGAGGAATGTCGAGATAAATTCCTGGATCATCTACCTCTTGGATATGAAGAATATCCTGAATAGCTTGTTTATACTCTTCGGAGGTTCTCGGACCAAAAAAGATGGTGGATTTCTCATAATTCATAGCTTGGCTTGATGAGGAAGCATAGAGGTCAAGAATATTCTTAACGCGCGTCACCTCATAGATATTGTATCGGAGGAAAATTAAGCAATCATCAGCAAAGAGGAGGTGATTCACACGAGGCCCAATGGTACTTGCACAAAGCTCTAGCATGCGGTCTGTTGCTCCGCATGAAGAATAGTAGAAAGACCTTGGGCGAAAATAAGGAATAAGAAAGGGAACAGGGGGTCCCCCTACCGTATTTCTCATTGGGGATAAAACACTAGAGAAAGAGAACCATAACTTAGGTTTGGAAAGAAACCGAGGAGATATAACGCAAAATGAGAGTTACCCATGCTGTATCAAACCCCATTTTTAACATAACCTCCTGAAGGAAGGACCACTCCACATGATCAAAAGCCTTTTCCATATCCAACTTAAACACAACACCCTTGAAGGGCCCCGAGTCATTTTTGTGAAAAACGTGCACCAGCTCGTGCATAATTTGAATATTATCTGTTATGTTCCTCCTGTGGACAAAGGCCGCTTGGCTGTCACTAATACAAGACGGAAGAATCATCTTCATACGATTAATTATCACTTTCGTAGCAATCTTGTAGATAACTGTGTAGAGGCTAATTGACTTGAGTTGCCTAACCAATGTGGGGTTGGATACCTTGGGAATCAAGACAAGGACAGTACGATTGACCGAAGCCATGTCTGCCTCCCGCCGTAGAAGAGCCACACAGAGGTGAATAATGTTCTGGCCAATAAGTTCCCAATGCTGTCTATAAAAGTTGCTCAGAAAACCATCAATACCCAGGGCACTCTTGGGATTGATGCCGCAAAAGGCAAAGAGGACCTCCTCTTCAGTAAAGGGCTACATTAAATCGGCATTCATAGCCGAGGTAATGGATATGATAATGTTTTCAAGGAGCAAGGGTGCCACTTTAAGCATCGAGGACATAAATAAGGTTTGGAAGTAGGATGTGGCCACTTCCATTACATCCTCATTAGAAACCCTCTAGATGTTGGCACTATCAAAAAGACCCCTTATATGGTTCTTTTTACGCCGACGAGAAGCCCGCACATGAAAGAAAGAAGTGTTTTTACCCCTTGAGCAAGCCATTGAGTGCCAGATTGCTAAGCCCAATACACTTCTCTTTGATCAAGAAGGTGGCGAAGCTCAGCTTTAGCCTTCTACAAAACTTCAAGGTCATTCCCAAAAAGGCGGTGATGTAAGCAAGCATTAATTTGTCTATGTAATTTAGTAATACATTGCGTGGATAAGACACGTTGAAAATTTTGCCAATTTTTCAGACAATCTCCAACAACTTTGAGCTTATCAATTACAGACCCCGTAGCCGTCGCCTATTCCTACTGAACCGTAGAGACACAAGCAGTGTCAGTGGCCCAACAATTCTCGAATCTAAAATCTGAAGGGCTTTGAGCCTCACGCTAGATATAAATTGAATCTATAACAATCATACAATGATCTGAATCAGCCGAGTAATCCAAGACAACTCGATGATCAGGATGGTCTCATAACCAAGAGGAACTTGCAAGGAAACAATTGAGACGTTCAAAGACTGTGGAGGTATGTAGACCAGTATTAGACCAAGTAAACCAGCTCGAAGCAAGCTTACAATCGAATAAGTTATTTCAGGAAAAGAAGTCCCTAAACCTTTCAATTTGAGAGCGATTACGACGAATGTCACTTTGTTTCTCATCGTCAGAAAGAATTTCATTAAGGTCTCCTCCTATAAGCCAAGCGAGAGGCGAGGAGGAGCATAAAGAGTCAATAAGCTCCCACGTTTTATATTTTATGTTGGTATCCGTATAACCATAAATTCTAGAAAAGCAAAAATAATCATCATTCAGATTTGCAACAATATCAATGTAACGATTCGAATACGAAAGCAAATCAACGATAGTAGTATTATTCCAAAAAAGCATCAAGCTTGAACAAGTACGAATGCAATCGACAGTGATATAGTCGTACATTTGTAATGAAAATTTTAATCTATCCGAGCTGAAATGGTTCAACCGAGTTTCACTAAGAAAAATAATATCATGACGCAATTTTGAAACAAGCCTTCCTAAAGATTGAACTGGCTGAGGTTGGCCACGGCCTCGGCAGTTCCAACACAAGATCTATTTTCTCTCGGCGGAGTTGAACATCAACTTCCTCCAGAGAGTTTTTAAGGCTGCTCATCCCAGCTTTCGAGTTTTTAGAGCCTTTTATAGTAGAAGAAGAAGGGCGCTGTAGCTTTGCAAACACAACATCAGTAATAGGATGGTGAAGTTTGGAACTACGTAAGGCCATTATTTGTTTGGTTGGTGGAACCGATGCAATCAAAGGTGATTGTTTTGCCAACCAGGCGTCAAAGTCAGAGAGCTCCTTCACTTTAGCCTTGTCCTCAAAGGACGAGACCATAGAGGGAACCCTACCCGTCGGTAACTCGGGGCCAGGCACAACGATAAACCGATTGTCGCCAACCGGAGTAGCATCATTCACCATGGCAGCATCAAAAGGGCTACCGGTAGAGGGCACCAGAAAAGCTTCGGGCACCACAATTGATACATGCATGGGAGGGCTAAAGCAATGCATATTGGACAAAGAGCTGAATCTGTTTGTGAAGTCTGGAAAGTCAGCTAACTTGCGACGCCTTTTCAGATTGGATCTAGGCATTTCTGGGCAGAGTTGTCTTCTAACAAATTGACTGTCATTCAGTTACCTTTCCAACGCATCTTGAAACACATCAATCGGACATCGGGAGCTTAAGATATGTTCATTTTACTAAAGACTGCCATGCAAAAAAACTGGATATGGGATTATTACGGGATTTTGTAAAATTCAGCCTAAAAGCTAACATATAAGGCTTTGGACGAATTAAAGTTAGCCCAATGTATTTGTTGTCATTTAAATTGATGTTCTTAGGCCTCGTTTGCTTTAAAAATAGCCCATACATGCCTCTTTTCCCAAGACTAGTGACTTGCTGACCAAGCAACTAGCCCTTATCAGCTTATCACTTGTAGCCTAAGCAATCAAGGAGTTTAATTGTTGTTTTTTCTTTATCATTTTATTTAATTAGGGTTTCCTTGTTTTAGTAGAAGTTAAATTACTTTGGCTATCCTCCACCTATAAAAGGAATAAGCCTCCAACATTGTAAGGTAGATTTTCAGATTTTCTTGATTTATGAAATATTTAGTGAGTTTGTTTTTGCAAGTGCTGATTACTTGTGCCTTAGCTTCAACATAAGTTTGATGAGTTCTTGTGAGGGAGATCATCTTCACACTCTTGCTTGCCTAGGTAATCGCATCTAGGAGGGTGGTTAGAGCCGCTTGAGGTTGCTTGCTTAGATAATCACGTCTAAGAGGGTGCCGAGGACAAAACAACAATAGCAAATTGCAAGCCATCTTCATCTTCAATCTTCACGCCATCTCCCACAATTCAATAAACAAAGCTGGAATTTTCAGATTTGTTTTACCTATCATTTTCTTAATCTTTTCTAATCTTTTCTGTTTAATTCTTGTTAATCATCTTCTAATCTTCCATATTGTCTTTATTTCTTTAATTTTCCAGCCTTAAATCTGAAATTTTCAAAAAAAACCTTTATCTTTTCTCTTGGATTTTTAGATCTGCCCAGAATTTTCTTGATTGAGTCTAGAGCCACTAGTTCTTGCAACAACTTGATTGAAGGCTTCAAATTACACAATTGCGCTACTCTATCATTTGGTATCAGATTTGGGAGATTCTTGGAAAGAATTTTGGCATTTTTGAGCGAAAAACTTGAAAATTAGGGGAAATTCGTCAAAATTAAACGAGCGAATTTTGAGCTAAAAATTCTCGTATCAGATCTACACTATTATAGGAGTCACTACAAAAAAAATCAGAATTTTTTGACTTCGGGAACACCTCGAACAAAGTGGATCAAGTTGCTGCAAATTTTAGGATTTTTCAGGTTTCTGATTTTTTTCTCATTCTTAATTGTTAGTTTTCATTTGTTTTAGCTTTTACTTTTTCTTATACATCTTCTAACACCTTTTTGTTTCCTTTTGTTAGTAGGAATAAAAGTTGCATATCTTTCTTTCTCCTTGCAACTATAATTCTATTGGTGTCTAACCCTTCTTTGGATTCTTAAAGCACATTAAGACTCATTGTTAGGATTAAACTCCGATTGTAACTTGCTAAGGCATGAAGGTCTTTAAAGAGCACGAGATCGATTTAGTTGTCTCACTAAATATTTATTTCTTAGAGTGTTTAGTAAGATTTCTAGTTTTCTTTTGCTTTTCACCTTTTAAATTTGAGTGTTTTAGGATGTCACAAACAAGTAAAGATGAGGATCCAAAAGAGGTGACTCTTAAAGAGGTTTCAGGTAATCTAACTAAACTTCCACATACTGTAACCTCCTTGGTAACCAAACTTGATCACATCGTCACAGTAGTGAACGAACTCAATCAGGCTGAGGGCAATAAAAGCCCAATTAATGGCCTAATTATGGTGATGGAAAAGAAACAAGAGGTAAAAGTTGACTCATGTACAAAGAGAGATTTTTTTCAACATAACATCCTTCTTTCGAGTGGTCTTGAATTATTTTTTCAGGATTTTATTGAACAGCACAATTGGATCACTGCACCTACTTTTGGTGCCATAAGCTTCCCAATGAGGGACGAATCATAGTCCTCCGAGGCTGTTTCCCAAGCGACTGTGGGCGTGAAAACCACTCCTTGTTCTTCAGAAGTAAAGTTCAAATCGCCAAACTGATCGAGAAAAGAATCAGAAGGCATGATTGCAATAACACGGTGAAGCCAAGGAAAGGAAAAAAAGAGATAAAAAAGACAAAGAACACGAGAGAAATAAGAAGGAGAACTCGGTGATGTAGTGTGATCAAAGTGAAACACTTTGAAGATAAAGATAGGAATTGGGTGTGAATTTGAATTTAGAAAAGAGTCAACCTGTAACAATGCCGAAAAGGAAGGAAGAGACTTAAATTAGACTTTAATCTTAAATTGAAAGTCCAGCAAAGGAAGATGAGAGTGTGAATTGAATTCAAAATTCAATACGCAGCTAAAAAAGTGGGGAAGATAAGAATCAGATATGAAATCAATTTGAAGTTCAAACCCTTTGAGATTTAGATAATCAGAATTTGAATTCAACACACTTTTATTATTAGAAAGGAACGGATATGGGATCCCACGAACAAAGGGATCAGAGTTGGATTTGACCAACGTACGGATCCAATGAAAATCAAGTTGGGATTGAAAATCCACTCGAATATCACGCAAAAAAGGTGGAAAAAACTGAAACGAAGCAAATTCGAACTGGAGAACAGCTTCAATATCTCGAGTTGTGTCGGCTGGGACCAAACCCGCAGCAAAATGAGGACTTTTAAACATAGTTGAGAACAGATTAATTATGTTGTTAGGTCCCAAAAACAACTTTAGATTCCTCAAAATTATAGTTATATGCCGCAAGGGCTTAGTAGCATCTTCCATGTCAAAATTGAATCGTAAATTATGAAAAATGAACATCCTTAAAGGATTCGACAACTGTGGAGACAATTCATAATCATAAATATAGTGGATGTGCTTTAACATCCAAGTAAGATGGGGACAAGTGAAACAAAACCAGGGTTGAAACAAATGAACCAAGTCAAATAAAGATCAGCTTAGCGAAACAACAAACAAGCTTGATAATGTGTAGGGAATATAAACATTCAGACGTTTATCCCAATTAGAAGCATAAAAAAGGAAAAGGGATGCTCCAAACAATTTAACAATATCCAGCAGAAGTGGTTGATCCGTTTGGTCCCTGCTCCTGTACCAAGACCGGCACCTTAGCCACATGCTAGATCGCCTCAGAATTCTAGACGTGGTGTCGCCAGGCAAATCATCGTGGAGCACATTTACGAAGGTCCATAAATGCACCAATTCCAGTCGTATACCTTCCAAGCAAAGAATGAAGGTAGATATGAGCATGTTCAATAAACAAAGCAAGGAGACAGTCATTCGAAAGTAGGCATATAACAAAGACTCCCAAATAATCCTGACTGAGCAAAAGCAGTCAGGTTGAAATAACTCGACTACGTCAATAGATGACCAGCTCAATAAAACAATTAAATAACTTCGCAAAGAAGGGAAGGATAAGAGATCAGACCGTGAGACAAAATCCCGCGTGATAGCATCCAGCAAAAGGAAGAAGGCTCCGAGGAGATGGGCCAAACAACGAGATTGCTGCGAAAATAGGTTGTGCCACTGGCCGTTCCAAGTCGGCAAAATGAGAGCAGCAACAGCGGGAAAAGCACTGCAGGGCAACCAGCCTCGACAAAGAGGCAACCAAGGCCATTGAGGCCAGGATATTAGATGATTGAACCAAGGCCTTGAAGGCCAGGATGAGCGCGACCTTGAGGTTGCGAGCAATAATAGTGGCATCGGGCAACTGATTATAACACCCAACCAAATATAAATGGGAAAACCCATGATAAAAGCATAGGCTGAAGAGATGTTGAAAGAAACCCTAAAACTACAACACAATCTAAAAGAGTAGCAGGCGCAACTGATAAAACATAAAAATAATAAAACACAACGTAAGCCAAGTACAATGACAACGAAGAAGATAATTACCTCTGAACGCTAGGTTCCAACACAACCTGATAGAGAAATGGATGAACCATAACAGCCACACGATTAACGAGAAAGGAAACCCTGAGCAAAACCGTCGAAAAAAGGAAGCCGGCGAGGGGTGACTAGGGTGGCCACAAGAAAGAGGTAGAGTATAGAAATTGAGGTTTAAGTGAGTACCCGTTGTAATTTTAACTGAGTAAAAAGTGTAGAAATTGAGGTTTTAACCAAGTAAAAAACTCTGAAATTTTTGTTAAGCTATATAATCAATTTCAAAAGCCCATAATCAAATATTTGAACTCAGAAAATTTGATTTAATCTTATTTTGTGGACGTTTTGTTTGGGTTTAAGGTGTGCATTTTTAAATGGGCTTTACTTTGGACCCGTTGGAATTGTAACCAAATAAAAAGCTCTAAAATTTTGGTTAAGCTACACAATCATATTCAAAAGCCTATAATTAAATATTTGAACTCAGTATATTTGATTTATTCTTATTTTGCGGACATTTTGTTTGGGTTTAAGACATGCATGTCTAAATGGGCCCTATAGTGAACTCGTTGGAATTTTAACCGAGTAAAATACTCTGAAATTTTTGTTAAACTATATAATCAAGTGCAAAACCCTGTAATTAAATATTGCAACTCAAAAAATTGATTTAATCTTATTTTACAGATGTTTTGTTGGGGATTCAGGCATGCAAGTCTAGATGGGCTTAACAATAAACCCATTGGAATTTTACCTGAGTAAAAATCTTTGAAATTTTGGTTAAGCTATATAATCAATTTCAAAAGCTCATAATCAAATATTTGAACTCAAAAATTTTGATTTAATCTTATTTTGCAGAATTTTATTCGGGTTTACGACATGCATGTTTAGATGGGCTTTATAATAAAACTCACTAGAATTTTAACCGAGTAAAAAGCTCTAATATTTTGGATAGTCTATATAATCAAGTTCAAAAGTCAATAATCAAATTTCTGAACTCATTATATTCGATTTAATCTTATTTTGCAGACGTTTTGTTGGAGTTTAAGATGTGTATTTCTAAATGGGCCTTAAAGTGGACCTGTTGAAATTTTAACTGAGTAAAAAGCTATGAAATTTTGTTAAACTATATAATCAAGTTCAAAATCCCGTAATCAAATTTTTTAACTCACAAAATTTGATTTAAGCTTATTTTGTGGATGTTTTGTTTGGGTTTAAGGCGTGCATTTCTAAATAGGCTTTACTGTTGGGCACGTTGGAATTATAACTGAGTAAAAAGCTCTAAAATTTTGTTAAGCTACACAATCATGTTCAAAAGCCTATAATTAAATATTTTACTCATTATATTAAATTTATTCTTATTTTGCGGACATTTTGTTGGGGTTTAAGACGTGCATGTCTAAATGGGCCCTATTGATACATGCATGGGAGGGCTAAAGCAATGCATATTGGACAAAGAGTTGAATCTGTTTGTGAAGTCTGAAAAGTCAACCAACTTGCGACGACTTTTCAGATGAGATCCATGCATTTCTTGTAACACCCCTTCCCCAGCCTGGTAGAGAAATGGATCTAAAGGTGTTACCGAAAAATATATTCAGAGATCAGAAGCTAAATCGGAGTTCGGAAACTTGTTTGAATTGACTATTAATCTCTTTTTACTCTAACTTATTAAATACTTACTCAAATTGGGGTCAATTTTAAACCTTTTCAAATTTTAGGGACTAAATTGTAAATTTTACAAATTAAGGGTTCTTAGCCGAAATTCAGGTTATCATACTAAAATTAAACTTACTAATTATTAGCCTGTGAAATTTCATTACTAACGGATGTCATTTACCTATACGATTAGACGATACAATATTTAGTGACCATTTTGTAGATTGTTCAAAACTATTTTTATTCGGATTAACCTATCAAACGATTTCCAAACCTTACCAGATTTTACCAGCAAGATAATAATCAGTAACTCTAATAGCATACCAAATTTTAGAATATTCCAAACCTTTAAGGTTATTACAAACCGTAGACAATATACACATAACAAAATGGGTAGGTTAAACATCTTTAGGTCCTATGCCACCTTATTAGGAGTTTCAAGGCGAAAGATAAACATACATATATAGATGATGTGACTTGCAACTGCAACTACACGATCGGAGCTCGGAATGCTTCAAGGTCCTAAAATGCATGAGACACACGAATGTTAGGCTTACATAGCCTAGTGAGGTAGTCATAACGAATGTAGAACAGATTGCTATTGACATGGATGACATAGTGCATGCTTAGATGACATGAATATATCACAAATCATATATATAAATTTCATGCTTAAGCCAAATGTCATATTTTATAAATCAAAAGTACGTATCATTTCCTTGGACATAGCAACCAATGGATACGCGGATCCCCCTGTACACCATACATATCGAAAATAGGTTGTAGCCTTGAGCTGTAGTTCTGGAATCCCTTACACAATCCAACCTTTTTTCCACACTTATGGGCCGTGGCCCCGGACCGTAGTCCAACCGTTACATAGTGAGCTCAATAACCCTATGGCATGCCAATTGTATCCAATGTTCACAAGTGTCCAAGATTACATAATTCATCATAAATTTACCTTTGCGCCCATGGGCCATGTTGTATCGAATTTCAATTTGAGCCTTAGCTCCACAAATCATATCATAGCATATTAGGTCAAAGTTTCACATATAAAAATATTTTGAATATCACATACGGATTTACAACATATCAAACAACATTAAGGACTTATCGTGCTCACCACCGGAAACCACATACGTCGTGCCCTTCAACAATTAAATAAAAATAAAATAAACGTATATTCAATCATAATCTCAATACACATAATGTTTCTTAACTTGTAATGATATCTATATTCGAATTAGGATTTAGGGTTGCTTACCCAATTCCAAGCCTTTTTTCCACTTATTCGAATAGCACTCAAGTGCTTTCTTTCTCTCTTCATTTTTCAATTTGCGCAACACCCCATATTTATACTTAAATGGCTGGCCTCCCTATTGTTTTCTCCAAGCTCCACGTAATGTTGGAGTGGTGGAAAAATTTTAGGGCACTCATGCCCACGTGGTGGAAGGCAACAAGGCCTATGGCCACCTTGTGCCATGTTTTCCCAAACGTGGGAAATCCACGGCAAATTCCTTCAATTTGAAGGAATTAGCCGTGGCCCGTGGGTCCCTCTTTTTTAATAATAATAATAATAATAAAATGTTACAGTTAGCCCGAATAACCTTCATTGATTCAAATTAGGAACAAGATCGAGCAAATTACATCGTTCGAACATAACCGGTACAAAATATTCGATCACCGAAACCTAATTCTGACTAGACCAGTTTTCGGGGTGTGGCATTTCTAGGTAGAGTTGTCTTCTAACAAATTGACCGTCATTCAGTTACCTTTCCAACGCATTTTAAAATGCATCAATTAGACATCGGGAGCTTCAGATATGTTCGTTTTACTGAAGACTGCGCATGTAGAAAACTGGATACGGGATTTTATTAAATTCCACCCAAAAGCTAACATAGAAGGCTTTGAACGAATTAAACTTAGCCCAATGCTTTTGTTATCATTTAAATTGATATTCTTAGGCCTAGTTTACCTTAAAAACATCCCACACATGCCTCCTTGCCCAAGACCAATGACTTGCTGACCAAGCAACCAGCCCTTATCAGCTTATCATTTACAGCCCAAGCCACAAGAAGTTTAATTTCTTATTTTTGTTTATTATTTTAATTACATTAGGTTTTCCTTATTTTAGTAGAACTTAAATTACTTTGTCTATCCTTCACCTATAAAAGGATGAAGCCTCCAACATTGTAACTCAGATTTTCTTGGTTTATGAAATATTTAGTGAGTTTATTTTTGCAAGTGCTGATTACTTGTGCCCTAGAGGCATTCTTCAACATAAGTTCGACGAGTTCTTGTGAGGGAGATCATCTTTACACTCTTGATTGCCTAGGTAATCACGTCTAGGAGGGTGGGTTAGAGCTGCTTGAGATTGCTTGCTTAGATAATCGCGTCTAAGAGGGTACCGAGGACAAAACAACAACAGCAAATCACAGCCATCTTCATCTTCAACCTTCATGTCATCTCCCATAATTCCATAAACAAAACAGAAATTTTCAGATTTGTTTTACCTATCCTTTTCTTAATCTTTTTCAATCTTTTTTGTTTAATTCTTGTTAATCATCTTCTAATCTTCCATATTGTCTTTATTTCTTTAATTTTCAAGCCTTGAATCTGAAATTTTTAGGAAAAGTCCTTATCTTTTCTCTTGAATTTTTAGATCTGCCCAGAATTTTCTTGATTGAGTCTAGAGCCTCTAGTTCTTGAAACAACTTAATTGAAGGCTTCCAAACCCAAAATTGTGCTACTCTATCATTTGGTCTCAGATTTGGGACGATTCTTGGCAAGAATTTTTGGTATTTTTGAGCAAAAAACTTAAAAATTAGGGGAATTTCATCAAAATCAAATGAGCGAATTTTGAGCTGAAAATTTCCAAATTAGATCTACACTATTATAGGAGTCACCAAAAAATTTCAGAATTTTTTGACTTCGGGAACACCTTGAACAAACTGGATCAAGTTGTTGCAAATTTCAGGGTTTTTCGGGTTTTCTGATATTTTTGTTTCATTTTTAATTGTTAGTTTCCATTTGTTTTAGCTTTTATTTTTTCTTATACATCTTCTAACACCTTTTTGTTTCCTTGCGTTAGTAGGACTAAAAGTTGCATATCTTTCCTTCTCATTGTAACTATAATTCTATTGGTGTCTAACCCTTCTTTGGATTCTTAAAGCACATTAGGACATTGTTAGGATTAAACTCCGATTGTAACTTGCTAACTTGTGCTAGGAAGGTCGTTAAAGTGCACGAGATCGGTTTAATTGCCTCGCTAAATATTTATTTCTTGGACTGTTTAGTGAGATTTCTTATTTTCTTTTGCTTTTCACCTTTTAAATTTGAGTGTTTCAGTATGTCACAAACAAGTAAAGACGAGGAACCAAAAGAGGTGACTCTTAAAGAGGTTTCAGATAATCTAACAAAACTTGCACAGACTGTAACCTCCTTGGTAACCAAACTTGATCACACCGACACAGTCATGAACGAACTCAATCAGACTTGTAGCAGGATGTTTCACAGAGACAAACCGCGTACAAAACAACATGATTGTTCGGGTTCTACTGCTCGAGGAAAGCCTCCCACGACTAAACCAAACTTCAAAATACCTTCTTTTCATGGAAAGTGTGATCCTGATGGTTATTGTGATTGGGAATATTGTGTTGATCGGCTATTTAATTTCTTTGAATATCTCAAGGAAGATCAAGTTCCATTAGTGGCCCTAAATTTCAAGAATTATGCATCATTATGGTGGTGAAATCGGCATCACAATGGTGAAGCCAAAATAAGAACATGGGCTAAACTTAAAAAGGTCATGAGAGAGAGATTCACTCCCAAACATTACCAACGACAAGAGTCCAAGACCCGTCAGACGAAATACTCATCTTTTGATAAAGGTACATCTCAACCTTCATCTTTTCACAACCCTACTAATGCACTATTAGACTCTAGTAGTACGACACTGAAGGAAGAAGAATCATCGCTAGTCCAACAGGATAATGAACAACCATTGGTGAGTCATTTCAAAGAAGTGAGCACAACACCAGAAATGATGATAGTCCCAAAAGCCAAACCATCCATTATCAACATGACTCCACAAGATATTCTGTGCGAGGATAAAGGAAAACAAGACGATGAAGAAATTTGTTATCCTCGAGAACAAGTGGAAGATGTCACCATTGAGAGTTTAACCTTGCCCAATGATAAGGAAATAATTTCAGAAAGAGACGTTTTAGAAGATGAAACACTTAAACCCGTCAATCAAGACAATCTTTCATGCTTGGTAGTGAGTTCTCTTGATCCATCAACACATTTCCAAGAAAGTAAGTGTGATTCTAACCCTTCATTTAATTATTTTCCTATCATTATGTTAGAAACACTTCCTCCTCTACAGAAATTGTATTTTGATGATATTTTTTGTGAGAGGAATTGGGTACGTAAGTTATTTTATTTGAAAAAGACTGAGAGTCAAGAGGCTGAGAGTAATAAAAGTCCAATTAATAGCCCAATTATGGTGACTGAAAAGAAACAAGAGGTAAAAGTCAACCCATGTACAAAAGAAAAGGATGAGAAAAATATAAAGAGATTTTTTTCAACATAACATCCTTCTTTCGAATGGTTTTGAGTTATTTTTTCAGGATTTTGTTAAACCATTGAGATGAGCACAATTGGAGCACTCCACCTATGACAAAGACTCATTTTCGATTGTCATTGTTGAACGTCTTTCTTTTGCTGGT
The DNA here is from genome assembly GCA_019671005.1 of Hibiscus mutabilis. Taxonomy (NCBI): domain Eukaryota; kingdom Viridiplantae; phylum Streptophyta; class Magnoliopsida; order Malvales; family Malvaceae; genus Hibiscus; species Hibiscus mutabilis. The sequence continues at coordinate 44,863,442 of CM033714.1, forward strand.
TTTGATTCAAGGACGAATCCTTTTGAGGAGTGGAGGAATGATACATGCATGAGAGGGCTAAAGCAATGCATATTGGACAAAGAGTTGAATCTGTTTGAGATGTCTGGAAAGTCAGCCAAATTGTGATGACTTTTCGGATGGGATCCGCGCATTTTTTGGCTGAGATGTCTTCTAACAAATTGACTGTCATTCAGTTATCTTTCCAACACATCCTGAAACGCATCAATCGAATATCGAGAGCTAAAGATATGTTCATTTTACTGAAGACTGCGCATGCAGAAAACTGGATACGAGATTATTACAGGATTTTGTAAAATTCAGCCCAAAAGCTAACATATAAGGCTTTGGATGAATTAAAATTAGCCCAATGTATTTGTTATAATTTAAATTGATGTTCTTAGGACTAGTTTGCTTTAAAAACAGCCCACACATGCCTCCGTGCCCAATACTAGTGACTTGCTGACCAAGCAACCAACCCTTATCAGCATATCACTTGCACTTATCAGCTTATCACTTGCAGCCCAAGCCATCAACAAATGTTCGGCGAGTTCTTGTGAGGGAGTTCATCTTTACACTCTTTCTTGCCTAGGTAGTCGTGTCTAGGAGGATAGGCTAGAGCCGCTTGAGGTTGCTTGCTTAGATAATTGCGTCTACGAGTGTGCCGAGGACAAAACAACAACAACAAATTGCAAGCTATCTTCATCTTCAACCTTCACGCTATCTCCCATAATTCCATAAACAAAGCTGGAATTTTTAGATTTGTTTTACCTATCCTTTTCTTAATCTTTTTCAATCTTTTTTGTTTAATTCTTGTTAATCATCTTCTAATCTTCCATATTGTCTTTATTTCTTTAATTTTCTAGCCTTAATTCTGTAATTTTTAGAAAAAGCCCTTCTCTTTTCTCTTAAATTTCCAGATATGCCCATAATTTTTTTGATTGAGCCTAGAGCCTCTATTTCTTGCAACAACTTGATTGAAGGCTTCCAAACCCACAATTGCGCTACTCTATCACCTATAATGGACCAGTTGGAATTTTAACCGAGTAAAATGCTCTGAAATTTTTGTTAAGCTATATAATCAAGTGCAAAACCACGTAATTAAATATTTGAACTCAAAAAAATTGAGTAATCTTATTTTACGGATGTTTTGTTGGGGTTTAAGGCGTGTATGTATAGATGAGCTTTACAATAAACCCGTTGGAATTTTAACAGATTAAAAGATTTGAAATTTTTGTTAATCTGTATAATCAATTTCAAATGCCCATAATCAAATATTTAAACTCATAAAATTTGATTTAATCTTATTTTGCGAAAGTTTTGTTATGGTTTAAGACATGTATGTTTAGATGGGCTTTACTGTAAACCCATTGTAATTTTAACCAAGTAAAAAGCTCTGATACTTTGGATAAGCTATATAATCAAGTTCAAAAGTGCATAATCAAATATTTGAACTCATTATATTTGATTTAATCTTATTTTGCGGATGTTTTGTTGGTGTTTAAGACATCCATGTCTAAATGTGCTTTAAAGTGGACCCATTGGATTTTTAACCTAGTAAAAATTGATGAAATTTTTATTAAGCTATAAAATCAAGTTCAAAAGCCCGTAATCAAATATTTGGACTCATAAAATTTGATTTAATCTTATTTTACGGACGTTTTGTTTGTGTTTAAGGCAGGCATTTCTAAATGGGCTTTATTGTGTGTCCGTTAAAATTTAACTCAGTAAAACGCTCTAAATTTTTGTAAAGCTATACAATCTGGTTCAAGAGTACGTAATCAAATATTTGAATTCATAAAATTTGATTTAATCTTATTTTGTGGATGTTTTGTTGGGGTTTAAGGCGTGCATGTTTAGATGGGATTTACAGTAAACCCATTGGAATTTTAACAGAGTAAAAAGCTCTAAAATTTTGGTTAAACTATATAATCAAATTCAAAAGCCCATAATCAAATATTTGAACTCATTATATTTGATTTAATCTATTTTTGCGAATGATTTGTTGGGGTTTAAGACGTGCATTTCTAAATGGGCTTTAAAGTGGACCCATTGGAATTTTAACCGAGTAAAAGCTAAGAAATTTTTGTTAAGCTATATAATCAAGTTCAAAATCCCGTAATCAAATATTTAAACTCAAAAAATTTGATTTAATATTATTTTGCGAATGTTTTGTTTTGGTTTAAGGCAAACATTTCTAAATGGGCTTTATTGTGGGCCGGTTTGAATTATAACCGAGTAAAAAGCTCTAAAAGTTTAGTTAAGCTATATAATTGTGTTCAAAAGCCCATAATTAAATATGTAAACTTATTATATTTGATTTATTCTTATTTTGCAAACATTTTATTGGGGTTTTAGACGTTCATGTCTATGTGGGCCCTAATGTAGACCCGTTGGAATTTTAACCGAGTAAAAAGCTCTCAAATTTTGGTTAAGCTATATAATCATGTTCAAAAGCCCATATTCAAATATATGAACTCGTAAATTTGATTTAATCTTATTTTGTGGACGTTTTATTGGGGCATTAGGTGTGCATTTCTAGATGTGCTTTACAGTAAACCCGTTAGAATTTTAACCTAGTAAAAAGCTCTAAAATTTTTTCTAAGCTACATAATCAAGTTTCAAATCCCATAATCAAATATTTGAACTCAAAAAAATTGATTTAATCTTATTTTCTGGATGTTTTTTTGGGGGTTTAGGGCATACATTTCAAGATGGGCTTTATAATAAACCCGTTAGAATTTTAATCGAGTAAAAAGGTTTGAAATTTTTGTTAAGATATATAATAAAGTTCAAAGGCCCATAATCATATTTTTTAACTCATAAAATTTACTTAATCTTATTTTGCGAACGTTTTATTTGGGTTTAAGGCGTACATGTCTAAATATGTTTTACTGTGGACTCGTTGGAATTTTAACAGAGTAAAAAGCTCTAAAATTTGGTTAAGCTATATAATCATGTTCAAAAGCCCATAATTAATTATTCAAACTCGTTATATTTGATTTAATCTTATTTTGTGGATGTTTTGTTGTGGTTTAAGACGTGCATGTCTAAATGGGCCTTATTGTGGACCCGTTGGAATTTTAACTGAGTAAAAAGATCTAAAATTGAGGTTAAGCTATATAATCAAGTTCAAAAAGCCCGTAACCAAATATTTGAACTCATAAAATTTGATTTAATCTTATTTTGTGAACGTGTTTTTTTTTGTTTAAGGGGTGCATGTCTAAATGGGCTTTATTGTGGACCCGTTGGAATTTTAATCAAGTAAAAAGCTCTAACATTGAGGTTAAGCTATATAATCAAGTTCAAAAAGCCTATAATCCAATATTTGAACTCATAAAATCTGATTTAATATTATTTTGTAGACCTTTTGTTAGAGTTTAAGGCGTGCATGTCTAAATGGGCTTTTACTGTTGACTCGTTGGAATTTTAACCACGAGTAAAAAGCTTTGATATTTTTGTTAAGCTAGATAATCATGTTCAAAAGCCCATAATCAAATATTTGAACTCATTATATTTGATTTAATCTTATTTTTTGAACTTTTTTTGGGGTTTAAGACGTGCATGTTTAAATGAGACTTATTGTGGACCCGTTGTAATTTTAATCGAGTAAAAAGCTCTGAAATTGAGGTTAAGCTATATAATCAAGTTTAAAAAGCACGTAGCCAAATATTTGAACTCATAAAAATTGATTTAGTCTTATTTTGAGGACGTTTTGTTTGGGTTTAAGGGGTACATGTCTAAATGGGCTTTATTATGGACCCGTTGGAATTTTAACCAAGTAAAAAGCTCTAAAATTGAGGTTAAGCTATATAATCAAGTTCAAAAAGTCCATAATCAAAATTTTGAACTCATAAAATTTGATTTAATATTATTTTGTGGACCTTTTGTTAGGGTTTAAGACGTGCATGTCTAAATGGGCTTTATTGTGGACCCGTTGGAATTTTAACCTAGTAAAAAGCTTTGAAATATTGATGAAGTTAGATAGTCATGTTCAAAAGCCCATAATCAAATATTTGAACTCATTATGTTTGATTTAATCTTATTTTTTAGACTTTTTTTGGGGTTTAAGACGTGCATGTCTAAATGGGCTTTATAGTGGACCCGTTAGAATTTTTTTGAAGAAAAGACGGGCTTTATAGTGAGCCCATTTAAATAAAACAGTCCATTTACAAAAATGTTTAAAATCTAAGAAAATTAAGTTTTATTAGGCCCAAAAAAGATATTATATTACATTTGGCCCATATTGGGCCCAAATCAAAACCCTAGCCCTAATAACAAAAAAACCTAACGCCTTTCTTAATCTTTGTGCAGCCGGATCTAGACCGCCAGATCAAAGGCATCAACATCAATGGTCAGGATCAATGAGGAGAAGCTTCTATATCTATAAGCGCCTGGCTCTTCAACGGCCCTCGTGAGCCTACGCGCACGTGCCGATCACGCCGGACAATTCAACTCCTCACGTGCGCGTGCAGGACACACGCCTGACCCCACAGCTGCCAAGCCTTGCCATCTCTAGTCCCCCCTCTCCCACAGCAGCCACATGCGCAAAGAAACAAAAATCATCAGATTATCAGAAGCATTTCAGGGGACTAACAAACATTTCTTAGGATCACCAGATGAATGCAAACAAATGATAGCAATAACCAATAATGTCATTTATTTAATTTTCCATGTAATTTAAAATCAATGTAATATTCGGCTATATAAACAAAAGGACAGACATTTGTAAATCCTAAGTGCAAACAAAGGGGAAAAGGATTCGATTCAATACAACAAAAAGAAATCTTTCGAGGTACCTATTTCTCTTTCTTTCTGAAGCATATCGCATACAAAAAAGGGTGTTTAGGATCTCGTTTTTTCACCTTTTTCGATTCAACTTCCATCAAGTCGGTTTGGCCTTCCCTCACTGTTGATAAGCCCGAATCTAGTCTTCACAAGGTCGTGCATGGTGAAATGGTGAAGAGGCCAACCAAAAGAGGAGTTTTTGGGTTCTTTCACTCTCTCCCTTAAAAGAAAAAGAGGGTTTTGTTTGTTTTTTTCTTGAAATCGGCCTTAAAGAAATGCGGCAGCATACGGCGGAATAGCTGCTGGAATCTGGGTTTTTGCGGTAGAGTCTGGGTTTTCGGATGAACACACGACGGCTTTCATCCTTGTTTTTGAGGATTTGGTTTCTATTTTAGGAGAAGGGTTTGGAAAAATTAAAAAAAAATCTTAAAATGTTTTTAGGGGTTATGATTTATAACTCGGTTCTTTTTAAAAAGGGGTTATTAGCCATTTAAGGGCTTCTGCCCCCGCTTATTTATGCCCGCAAGGGCTTCCGCGTTGTTATATCGCACTTTTGGTCCTTCCGCATGGGATAATCATGCCTGACAAGCTATTCTGCCTTTTTCTTATTACTCTTGTAGTCCCTGGAGTTTTAGGAATTTTGCCATATCGCCCCTTTTTTATACATGTTTTAAATTCTACTATGAGATTTGTTTCTTTGGGCATTTCAGTCCTGATTTTTGTGTTTGTGCTTTAATTTCTTGTCAATATATTTGACGTGGTTTAATATGTATGCCATATAGTGTTTGGTTGTATGTGATATATGTTTCTCATAATATATATAATATATGGTATATATGATATAGTTCTCGTAATGTATATAATATGGTTTTTTAGTATAATATAGATTTTGTAAGATATATAACATATAATCCTTATATAATATAAAATATAGTTTCTCATGTAATATATAGTTTTATTATATAATAAGTTTTTTATGTGACGCGTGCCCTTTTTAATAGGGTTAACCTTAGCTTTGTCGGCCTTGGGCTTAGTCTTTTGGGTCTTGGGTTGTTAAGCTAGTTTTAGATTAGTTTAAGAATTAATTTAATTAATTTAGGTCGTGTGCTCGTCTAATAAGGGCACGATCCTTAAATTAATTAAGTTAATTATAGGATTAGACTCTTTAGAGCCTTAGTTAGACTTAGGTTCGAATTAACTTAGTGAATTAAAATTTATCCTCGGCTTATTAGGATAAATCTTAAATTCATTAAATTAATTGAACATTTTTTAATCACTTTTAGGATAAAACCAATTTCAAGTTTAGATTGACATTTAATTTTAAACCATAGTTAATTAACTCAATTTATTTTAAATAGTGTTCTTGCCTTATTGGAACACTAGATTAAAATCAACTGAATTAATTATCATGTTCCAAAATAATTCATAATTTGTTAAGGTTTTTATGTCTTTTAGGGCTAATTAACTTATGGTTAATATTAGAATCACCCAATTAGTAACTAGATCATTAATTAATTTTTCATAATTTGGGCCTTTTAGGTTAGGACTTTTAGTGGGCCTTTGTGTGTTTAATTCTCAAACCCTTGTTTGACTTTCACTCACAAAAAGGGAGGTAGTCATTAATTCCGACATTTGTGTCGTAACAGTACGAGCTTAAATGATGTTGACCAAATGTTTGAATTAATCCTTAACGACTCAAGGTAAAATTAAAAATTAACAAAATCATTACATCTTATTTAAAATGCTTGCATCATGTATAAAGGTGACGTGCGGGATTCGAACCATAAATTAACACGGTAGTTGGGCTTATTCAATGTCGATTTAATCTATGGTCCGATATATCGTCAACCTTATTAATTAAATGTCCAATTAATTCTGACCCATCAATTTGATAAAGCCCTTATAATTAAGGACAAATTTCAATTAAGTACGCCGATTTAAAATCAATTCAAATTCCAACAAATTCCATCAATTTGAAAGAAACAAATTTCCAGGTACCGATTCACGGGTGTGTTGGGGGTTTTAATCCTTCCCCACTCATAACCAACTCCCAAACCCTCTCAAAATGAATCTCTGGTTTCTCATGGTGTCCGTCCTACCTTACCCAAGTGGTCGGTGGCGACTCCAAGTTTTTTATCATTTTCAAAAGAACGATGATTTTCAAAAGTGATCCCCTTTAAAACCAATTTTCAAACAATGATTTTGGGGATAACTCGTAGCACCGAACTTATGAAACACTATGTTGTTTTAAAAAAAGAAAAGGAAAAAATGTCACTACAGCATGTCGACTCTGCTGGGGAACAATTTTGTTTTTATAGAACAATTTTGTTTTTACAAAACAAAAGGAAAATTAGGCCAAGAAAATATTTGTTTCTTTTAAATGATGGAAAATGTTGGAATTTCAATTGACTTTACTAAGGTCGATTCTTTCTTGAAAATGTGGCTAAAATTACATGGGCTTTTATAATTGGTGGACTTCAGATTAATTCTTCATTTAATTTCTAAGGAATCACCGACATGTGTTGCACCATGTTCATCAAGCTCTATACCCGAGCTCCGTCCCCTAAGTGGGAGTAAAACGTCACATACCCACGTGAGTAGCCCTCCAAGGGTTGGTAATTCACTCCCGAAATCCACGCCTTTTGACATGTAAGTAGCCCTCCCGTTATTAGGTCGTGCTTTCCCTCGAATCGAAACCAATTCGCACGCTTGTAATGGGTCAGAATTGGGGTTCTTGCTGCCTTAGTAGGTAATAAGATAGGTTCGGGTGCCCTTGTATTAGAACTGAACACATGTGTGAGAATTTAGGAAGCCCACCCCGATTAGAGCTATGCATATAACCATAGCGAATTAGAACCCATGTTATTAGGAATTTGCTTTGGTTTTTGTTTGCTTTATATTCAATTTTTGTTTTATCTATTGCTAAACCATTTATTGTCTTGTCTTGTTTTGTTTTGCACAGTCATGACATTTCGTAATGAAGTATTGATTCGAGAACAGTCCAAAATTTAAGACTTTCATAATGGGAGAAAGAGTCCATAATGAAGAATTAAAGAATCTCGAAGTTTAAGACCAATCACAAGATGAGCAAAGGCCAACCCAGTTATTGGTGGACATGGGACTCAAGTTTCAGTTGTGCCCTATGCGGTGGTTATGGGACTTGATCTTTATTATGAAAAGTTGTTAAATAAGAATGCTCGTCGAATCAATGCTTCTTTGCATTCATTTGTACTCTTTTAATTGATTACCTTTAATCATCTATCTCTAGTGTCCATACAACACATTGTATGCATTCATTCATAAAACAAATAAAATTAACCGTTGGGGGGGGGGGGGTTCGTGGCAGTTCTTAGCCATCAAAGGTTCTGCATCCGCATTTTACCTAACACCAAAAGAAGAGAATGGAGGAAAGTTTTGCTAAGCTAGAGGCCTCTTTGAGATGTTAGTTAGAGCGAACCTAATAAGAGTTAAGGGACACCATCGTCAAGTCCCGACAAGATATGATGAAGGAGATCTCTCAGTTGATGCAATCATGCCTAAGAGGAAAATGTGCTGTTGGAAACCCAACCCAAGTCTCGGGGGACTGTTTAGAGGCCCCGATCTTTGAGAACCCTCTTGTTATCAATCCCTCGTCCAACCCTCCCTAAGGGGCATCTTCTGCTCATCGGGTCGCGCCTTTGCCCAAACTCAACCGGGCATGACCTTCGGAAACATCGATGATGTCGAGGGTAGTATTCTGGATTTTGATGAGTTGGAAAAGTTGAACCAAGTGAAGGCTGAATTCGCAAAGCAATTAGAGGACACCCAGAAGGATCTCGAGGAGAAATTTCAGATAATGGAAGACGAAGAAGGTTCTTATGGACTGAATGCTAGAGAGCTTAGTTTGGTCCCAGATGTGGTAATCCCTTACAAGTTCAAGACTTCGGATTTTGAAAAGTTTGATGGGAGGACTTGACCCACTACACATATAATCATGTTTTGCCGAAAGATGGTCGGGTTCATCACCAACGAGAAGCTTTTAATTTATTGCTTCCAAGATAGCCTAGCGGGGCCTGCTATGAGGTGGTACAACCAGTTAACTCGTGCCCAAATCAAATCTTGGAAAAATTTGGCCCAAGCTTTCACAGATCAATATAAGCACATAACTGATATGCTCCCTAATCGGCTATTGCTACAAAGTTTGTAACAAAAGCACAATGAGAGCTTCCGAGAGTATGCCCAGCGTTGGCGAGATGTGGCGGCTCAAGTCTGGCCCCCAATTTGAGAAAATGAAATCATTCCCATTTTTGTGGACACTCTACAAAGAGTCTTATATGATCGTTTGATCAGTAACCCTATCAGCAGCTTTGCGGATATAGATATAACGGGAGAGCGTATTGAAGATGCTATCAAGAATGGGAAGATAATGGACTACAGCACAACCGCCCACAAAGGGCATGACTCTCAGGTTCATATGGTGGGTTTTCGCCCAAATAATCAACCTCATGGCTGCTCTCATAATCAATCATCATGGTATGAAAATACCCCAAGCGTTCTTCATTCGGTCCCTATGTCATACACTTATCTGCTCCCAATGCTTATTGAGAAGAAACTTCTAACTCCGGTTCAGTCCAAACCAAAGGATCCTCCCTGTCCCAATGGTTATGATGTTAATGCTATGTGTGACTACCATGTGGGAAGTACGGGCCACACCATGGAGAATTGCGGGGCACTAAAAAACAAGGTTCGGGGATTGATTGGGAGCAGTTTATTGAAGTTTTATAAAGAAGGAATGATGAACACAACTTTTGGGAGGTGTTGCTTCCCAGGTTTTTAGGAGTACATGTGTTTAAGTTTTCCTTTCATGTTGCATTTTCTCTTGAAGTAATGCATGAAATCAACATTGCTATCAGTTTCCTAAAGATAGCAATGATCTTTTTATAAGGGAACATGTTATGTTTGCGGATTTTCTTTCTAATGAAAAATGCATTTTGCTTAACATACAATGACCTTGAAATTATATATATGTATATCCGTTTCTTACCCCCGTAGGTCCTCGGATATCACATGCATGATATGGCATTGATTCTAATGAAAGAGATCGATTGAATGTTGTGATAACAATGGAGCGTGATTTCCCCTCAGTTCGCTCTGGTCGGTATAGCGTGAGAAGTAATATTACTATTCCTTCGATGATGCTCGATGATAAGGAAATCTCCTAAGAAGGCCCAATAGAGTTGCTTGAATGTTCTTCGAAAAGGAAAATAGAGTGTTTCAAAACAAAAGAAAAAATAATTAAAATTAAAGGGGTACTCTGCTATAGCAAAAAAGGCTAAATAAGGATGCTTTGCTCAAGTTACTCTAATTGGGTCAAAAGCCTTGGCTATATGAGTAAGTTTTCAAATCGTGACTATGCCGAGTAACTCGGGGTATTGTCGTATGCTCCACCATTATTCTCGAGACAAAGGACTATGATGAGTTGAATTCCCCTAGGAAAAAGGAAATGAATGAACAAATTGAATAAGTCTCGGGGCATCCTGATGAAGCTGTGGGAAGAGAAGAAATCTAATAAGGAGCTACGTTTCACCAGTTCAATACCCTAGCGTCAGAGATGAATCCTGGAGGACACTGGCATAATATTGATTATAATCAGAAGCATGCACTTACACTTCGAGTTCTTAGAGTGACATGTTCCACGCTCCATGGGCTAAACAAAAGTTGAAAGTTTGAGCATACTTATGAATGGAGAAACATGATGAGAACTAGAAGGAATAGTAATTGAACAGATCAAGCAAATACCATAATCATGAGGATGAACCGAGTGATTTGGGAGGAGTTCCACAACTTCAAATATAGCCACAACATTCAAGGTCTTAGTAGACTCAAGCTACACTTAAAATGATCACCGAAAGATTGAATCTAAGACGCCATTGCCTTTGATATTTGGGGCATCCTATTCTATTGTTTCTTTTAATTAAATTTTGATTTTGAGGTTCTATATGTTAATCTAAAAAAGGCGTTCTCCATTAGAACGACGACCAGCAAATTGATACATTTTAAACAAAGAGATTTCTCTGTATTACTTCGAAGATAAATGCATCAATAAGGCCCAAAGTTAAGGGGCACCATGTGATGTGGGATGATGAAGAATCTTTGCGGTTAATAAACAGTGATCATTTTGCTGGTCACCTCAATCGTCTCGTCTTTGCGGTTCTCCATTAGAATGACGACCAGCAAATTGATACATTTTAAACAAAGAGATTTCTCTGTATTACTTCGAAGATAAATGCATCAATAAGGCCCAAAGTTAAGGGGCACCATGTGATGTGGGATGATGAAGAATCTTTGCGGTTAATAAACAGTGATGAGGCCTCATTGTCCAAGGGGCAACCAGGATCTTTTTTTCCTAAGAATTCAAATCAGAACAAGTGAGAGATGGCGGGCTTAAAAGAACTCGGTTAAAGATTCTGATTGCGACCTAAGTCACTTGACTCGAAGAATGAGCAACACAAGTTTGGGGGCAAGTTTTGTCAGGACATGGGATTGATGAGGGGTTGTAGTCCCAAGATGACAACACCGGCCCTAGAAAACGAAGACAAGCTAAATTCATGCATCATTGAGTACTCATGAACACATGCACCTTTGCATCGTGAAATATGCTCATGCATCATTGATAGCTAGACATCCTTACGTAGGGGGCATGCTACCCATACCATCATGGCACTTTGTTTACTTTAAACAAGCTTTTGAAGATTGATAAAAGAAGGGATCAACAACTTCACGAGAGAAGAAGTAGATCTCAGAAAATCAAGAGTCCTTTGACTTGCATAATCAAGACTTCTAAAAGTCTTCCGATCTCAATTCAATCCTTCCAAAAAGATGTTTTTCTCAAAACTGAATCTCTCAATTCTATCCCTTTCAAAGGGATTTTTTCTCAAAATCTGAATTTTTCAGTTCAATCCTTCCTGAAGGATGATTTCCTTAAAAATCTCTCAATTCTTTCCTTCCAACAGGATATTTTTCTTAAAATTCAAAATTTCTTGAAATGATATTTTTCTCAAAACTCAATCTCTCAATTTTATCCCTTCAAAAAGGATGTTTTTTCAAAACTCAATCTCTCAGTTCTATCCTTCCAAAAGGATGTTTTTCTTAAATTCCAAATTTCTCAATTCTATCCTTCCAAAAAGATGTTTTTCTTAAAATCTAAAATTTCTCAATTCTAGCCCCTCAAAGGATGTTTTCCTCAATGTTCAATGTTCTTAATTTTAGTCTCCCTTTTAGGGTGTTTTCTTAAAGTCCAGGTCCCCCCATTTTCAAAATCGACAGACTGGTTGCTCAAGGACTTCAAGCAAAGGACTTCAAACTCGCCACATCAGAATTTTAGAGCAAGAGAGGCAAATACCTATAGCTTGAGATTTTTCAGACAGTAAAATTAGAAATCTCATTCATCCATGCCCAAGAAGAATGGAATCCTCGTTTGAAGAATTGCTATCTAGTTTGTTCACTAACGCTTCAGAGGAACGCATCTATCGGTTCACTACCGCTTTAGAGGAACATATTGTCTTTGTCTGTTCTTATTTTTGCTGCTTAGGAAAACAAGTTCATTGGCTTGTCTGCTGCCGTTTCAGAAGGACATCCTATCGCCATTCAGTTTTGCTTTGTGCCGCTTCGGGAAAGCAAAGTTGTTTGGATTCCTTCACTGCCATTTTGGAAGAGTGAGTCATTTGAAGGTTAGTTGGCTTTTCTGCTACCGTTTTGAAAGGACATCCCATCGTCACCCAGTTTTTGCTTTCTGCCGCTTCGGGAAAGCAAAGTTGTTTGGATTCATTCACTGCCATTTCAGAAGAATGAGTCATTTGAAGGTTAGTTAGCTTTTCTGCTGTCGTTTCAGAAGGAAATCCCATCGCCACCCAGTTTTGCTTTTTGGTACTTCGGGAAAGCAAAGTTTTTTGGATTCATTCACTGCCATTTCGAAAGAGTAAGTCATTTGAAGGTTAGTTGGCTTATCTGTTGTCGTTTCGGAAGGACATCCCAATGCCACCCATTTGTTTTCTGCCATTTTGGGAAAATAGGTTATTTGGATTTGTTCCCTGACGCTTCATAGGAATGAGTCATTTGATAACTGGTATGTTCGCTGCCGTTTAGGAAGGACATGTCAGTGCCACCTAGTTGTTTTCCCCACTCCGGGGAAACAAGTTTGGATTTGTTCATTGCCACTTCGGAGGAGCAAATCGTCTGACAGAGAAGTATGACAAAATTAGTACTTATTGTCTTTGCTTTATCCTTGTTCCACAAGTATGGGGCAACTGTAATCACTAATTTTGTCCGGGGTGGGCTTGTTTTTATTTTTGTTCTTATTTTGTTACAATAAGGGGCTTACATGTTACTACTATCCATATAAATATATACGTTGGGCTTTGTTTAAATACTATTTATGTGATTATTATTAAAATTCAAGAAATCAACACAATATTGCTATTGTTATATATATCTAGGTGTTAACTTCTAATATCCAATTTTCTATTACCTTATTTTTGTTACAACTTTGTCACCCAATTAATAAAAGGAAACCCCAAAAAGAAAATACTAAGTGATATATATGTGTTATTGTTATTATCCATTAGTGATATATTGTGATGGTTAAGTCTCTTTTCATCTAGTTCATATCTTTGAAAATCCAAAAATATAATTAGTGTGTTATGATTGTTATAGTATTATTATTTTTATCATGTCTTGTTATTAGTGTTACTGTTAATGCTATTATAATTATATCATTATTATTACTACTATTATTATCATAAAGCTAAATTGAAAAATTAAACATTAATTAATAAATTATTAAATAAATAAAAGCCTATTTAAATAAAATAGTCCATTTACAAAAATGTTTAAAATCTAAAAAAATACATTTTATTAGGCCCAAAAAAGATATTATATTACATTTGGCCCATTTTGGGCCCAAATCAAAACCCTAACCCTAATAACAAAAAAAATCCAATGCCCCTCTTTATCTTTGCATAGCCGGATCTAGACCGCTAGATTAAAGGCATCAACATCAATGGCCAGGATCAACGAGGAGAAGCTTCTAGATCTATACGCGCCCACCCGCCTATCTCTTCAACGGCCCTTGCGCGGCTACGCGCGACCGTTCGGTTCACCCCACGTGCGCGTGTCGATCACGCCGGATGACTCAACTCCTCATGCGCGCGTGCAGGCCACACGCCTGACCCCTCAGCTGCCGTGCCGTCTCTTGTCCCCTTGTAGCCACATGCCCAAGGAAACAAAAATCATCAGATTATCAGAAGCATTCCAATGAACAAACAAACATTTGTCAAGATCACCAGATGAATGCAAACAAACGATAGCAACAACCAATAGCGTCATTTATTCAATTTTCCAAGTAATTTAAAATCAATGTAATATTCTGCTATATAAACAAAAGGCCAAACAGTTGGAAACCCTAAGTGCAAATAAAAGGGGAAAAGGATTCGATTCAATACAACAAAAATAAATCTTATGAGTTACCTATTTCAGTTTCTTTTCGAAGCATATCGCATACAAAAAAAAGGATTTTAGGATCTCGTTTTTTCACATTTGTCGATTAAACTTCCATCGAGTCAGTTTGGCCTTCCTTCACCGTTGATAAGAGCGAATGCGGTCTCCACAAGGTCGTACGTGGTGAAATGGTGAAGAGGCCAACCAAAAGAGAAGTTTCTGGGTTCTTTTGCTCTCGGCCTTAAAGAAAAAGGGTTTTGTTTGTTTTTTTTCTTGAAATCAGCTTTGGGTTTAGGTTTAGAAAAGGGAAAATTTTGTTTTAGGCTTTTTTTAGGTTTAGGTTTAGTATAACATAGATTTTTTAAGATATATAACATATAATCCTTATATAATATAATATATAGTTTTTCATGCAATATATAGTTTTATTATATGATATATTTTTATGTGACGTGTGCCCTTTTTAATACATATAATATATAATATAAATTATAGCTTTTAAAGTATTTAATATATTTTTTTATAAAGTTTATAATTTCATGATATGCAATATTTGGTTATATAGTTAATATATTTGTTTTATTTGTCTAATTGGTTTTGTTTGGGCTTTTTGTGTTTGGGCTTAGGGTTAACCTTAGCTTAGTGGGCCTTGGGCTTAGTCTTTTGGGCCTTGGGTTGTTAAGCTAGTTTTAGATTAGTTTAGGAATTAATTTAATTAATTTAGGTCGTGTGCTCGTCTAATAGGGGCATGATCATTAAATTAATTAAGTTAATTCTAGGATTATACTCTTTAGAGCTTTAGTTAGACTTAGGTTCGAATTAACTTAGCGAATTAAAATTTATCCTCGGTTTATTGGGATAAATCTTAAATTCATTAAATTAATTGATCATTTCTTAATCACTTTTAGGATAAAATCAATTGCAAGTTTGGATTGACATTTAATTTTAAACCATGATTAATTAATTCAATTTATTTTAAATAGTATTCTTGGCTTATTGGAACACTAGTTTAAAAGCGACTGAATTAATTATCAGGCTCCAAGATAATTCATAATTTGTTAAGGTTTTTTAGTCTTTTAGGGCTAATTAACTTAGGGTTAATATTAGAATCACCCAATTAGTAACTAGATCATTAATTAAATTTTCCTAATTTGGGCCTTTTAGGTTAGGGCTTTTAGTGGGCCTTTGTGTGTTTAATTCTCAAACCCATGTTTGACATTCATTTATTTGTCATCATTTGGCCCATTAGATTTACATGTTAATTAATTTCACTAACAAAAAGGGACGTAGTCATTAATTCCGACATTTGTGTCGTAACAATCAGAGGTTAAAGGATGTTGACCAAATGTTTGAATTAATCCTTACCGACTCAAGGTAAAATTAAAACTTAACCAAATAATTACATCTTATTTAAAATGCTTGCATCATACATAAAGGTGACGTGTGAGATTCGAACCATAAATTAACACGACAGTCAGCCTTATTCGATGTCGGTTTAATATATGGTCCGATGTATCGTCAAACTTATTAATTAAATGTCCAATTAATTCTAACCCACCAATTTGATAAAGCCCGTGTAATTAAGGTCAAATTTTCAATTAAGTACGCCGATTTAAATTCAATTCAAATTCCAACAAATTCTATCAATTTGAAAGCAACAAATATTCAGGTACCAATTCTTGGGCGTGATGGGGGTGCTAATCATTCCCCACTCGCAACCAACTCTTGGACCCTTTCAAAACGAATCTCTGGTTTCTCATGGTGTCTGGCCTACCTTACCCAAGTGGCCGGTGGTGACTCCTAGTTTTTTATCATTTTCAAAAGTGGTCCCCTTTAAAACCAATTTTCAAACAATGATTTTGGGGTTAACCTGTAGTGCCAAACTTATGAAACACTATGTTGTTTTAAAAAAAAGAAAAGGAATAAACGTCGCTACGTTATCATTCCCCCACTCCTCAAAAGGATTCGTCCTAAAATCAAACCAGCAAAAGAAGGACATTCAACACGATATTCAACACGATATCATTCACCATTGTGACGCCTATTTCGCCACCATATTGATGCATAATTCTTAAAATTTAGGGCCACTAATGGAACTTGATCTTTCTCAGGATATTCGAAGAAATCAAACAGTCGATCAACACGATATTCCAAATCACAATAACCATCATAATCATACTTTCCATGAAAAAAGGTATTTTGAAGTTTGGTTTAGTCAAGGGAGGCTTTCCTCGAGGAGTATAACCTGAACTATCATGTTGTTTTGTACGCGGTTTGTCTCTGCAAAACATCTTGCCACAAGTCTGATTGAGTCACGACTGCACCAGTGTGATCAAGTTTGGTTACCAAGGAGGTTACAGTCTACTTTAGTTAGATTATTCGAAACCTCTTTAAGAGTCACCTCTTTTGGTTCCTCGTCTTTACTTTTTTGTGACATCCTGAAACACTCAAATTGAAAAGGTGAAAAGCAAAAGAAAACTAGAAATCTCACTAAACACTCCAAGAAATAAAAATTTAACGAGGCAAGTAAACCGATCACATGCTCGTTAAAGACCTTCCTACCACAAGTTAGCAAGTTACAATCGGAGTTTAATCCTATCAATGAGTCCTAATTGTACTAGGAGTCCAAGGAAAGGTTTGACACCAATTGAAATATGGTTGCAAGAAAGAAGAAATGTAATGCAACTTTTAGTCCTACTCACACAAGGAAGAGAAAGTGTTAATGGTGTAATAGAAGAAAGAAAAGCAAAACAAAGGAACTTAAAACTAAGAGTAGAAAAAATTATAGAAAGATGAAAAACCAAATCACAAAAACAACTTGAAGGAAGAAATCCAATGTTGAATCCACTTTTCTTTTTCTTTTTCTTTCTTTTTTCTTTTTTTGTTTTACAAGGTAAATAAACTAAAAATAATGAAAATTGAAGAAAAAACAATGAAAATAGGGATAGAGGAAAAACCCTAATTTTGTTGAAACTTGATCCACTTTGTTCGAGGCATTCTCGATGTCAAAATATTCTAAAATTTTATGTGGAGACTCCTCCTATGGTGTAGATATGATTTGGAAATTTTTAGCTCAAAATTTTCTCGTTTGATTTTGACAAATTTCCCCTCATTTTTTGAGTTTTCGCTCAAAAAATGCCAAAATTCTTGCGAAAAATCGTCCCAAATCTGATACCAAATGACAGAGTAGCGCAAGTGTGGACTTGGAAGCTTTTAGTCAAGTTGTTGCAAGAACTAGAGGCTCTAGACTCAATCAAGAAAATTATGGGCAGATCTGAAAATTCAAGAGAAAAGAGAAGGGCTTTTCTTGAAAATTTCAGATTCAAGGCTTGAAAATTAAAGAAATAAAGACAATATAGAAGATTAGAAGATGATTAACAAGAATTAAATAAAAGAGATTGAAAAAGATTAAGAAAATGATATGTAAAACAAATCTGAAAATTCCAACTTTGTTTATGGAATTATGAAAGATGGCGTGAAGGTTGAAGATGAAGATAGCTTGCAATTTGTTGTTGTTGTTTTGTCCTCGGCACCCTCTTAGATGCAATTATCTAAGCAAGCAGCCTCAAGCGGCTCTAACCCACCCTCCTAGACGCGACTACCTAGGCAAGCAAGAGTGTGAAGATGATCTCCCTCACAAGAACTCATCGAACATATGTTGAAGAAGTCTTCTAATGCACAAGTGATCAGCACTTGCAAAAACAAACTCACTAAATATTTCATAAATCAAGAAAATCTGAGTTACAATGTTGGAGGCTTCATCCTTTTATAGGTGAAGGATAGACAGAGTAATTTAACTTCTACTAAGACAAAGAAAACCTAATGTAATTAAAATAATAAAGAAAAAAACAGCAATTAAACTCCTTGATGGCTTGGGCTGCAAGTGATAAGCTAATAATGGCTGGTTTGCTTGGGCAACAAGTCACTAGTCTTGGGCAATGAGGCATGTGTGGGCTGTTTTTAAAAGCAAATTGGGCCTAAGAACATCAATTTAAATGATAACAAATACAATGGGCTAATTTTAATTCGTTCAAATCCTTATATGTTAGCTTTTGGGATGAATTTTACAAAATCTCGTAATAATCCCGTATCAAGTTTTCTGCAGGCACAGTCTTCAGTAAAACGAACATATCTTGAGCTCCCGATGTCCGATTGATGTGTTTCAAGATGTGTTGAAAAGGTAACTGAATGAAGGTCAATTTGTTAGAAGACAACTCTTCCCAGAAATACCCGGATCCTTTCTGAAAAGTCATCGCAAATTGGCTGACTTTCCAGACTTCACAAACAGATTAAGCTCTTTGTCCAATATGCATTGCTTTAGCCCTCCCATGCATGTATCAGTAGGGCCCAAGTGACCAGTCTATGAGAAACAAAATTTTCCAATCTAGACACAAACAGAAGCCGCAGGTGAGGCATAGAGTCAAAACGAGAACGCGCTTACTCAATGTGCGGACCCAAAGTCGAAGCATTTGTGATCCTGTGATGGAGCTTACGAACCACTATAGCGAAGTCCAATTCCAAAGCTATATCTTCCCAACCCCTATCATGTCCAAGCTGGGCACCAGCAACAATTGCATGAAGCTCCGTGAATGCAACATCCAGACAACCGGCCGAGTGGAGAGCTAGGCCACCAAGGACGGTACCCCTGTCATCGCGGGCGATAACACCAATGGCAGTAGCACCGGATGACGGTTGGAAAGTGCCATCCAAATTGATCTTGATCGTGTCGACCGGTGAGGTTGCTAACGAGGATCCGAGAAGGCCGGGACGGCGGTCAGTGTATTATAGGCGGTGAAGGAGTTAGCCATGCAATAGGCGTGGAAGAGACCTTTAGCGTTCATGACCATGAGCCACGGTGGCTGGTGACGATCATTATGGATTAGATCATTCCGATGGTTCCATAAAACCATTAGAAAAAGAGCAAACTCATAGTGGGAAAGGATCGAAACACCTTCCTCAAACCAAGTAAGCATCACCGTAGTGGAGCTCGTGCAAAGAGGAAAAGGAATCCCAGCAAGAGTCACGAAGAGCATGCATTGTTGTTTTAGGAGAGGCCTGGCAGAAAGGACAAGACCCCAGTGATAAGTCGGCAACTGGTAGTCGACTCTCAGTAGGGAGGGCGTCACGACCCACACATCATCTGAAGGTTTGCACCTTGGGAAAGGTAAGCGAGCGTGAAATTACTTTCCAAATAGGTGAAGGTGGATTAAGAGGCTGTGGTGGCTGTTGTAAGAAGAGATAGCCAGACCAGACAGAATAGAGACCAGAATCGTGGTTACCCCAAAGCACCATATCTCGCCGCTCATTGGTGATAGGTATATGGAGAATAGAGTCAACGTCATCCCAATCAAAGTAATCTCGCATATTAGTTTCATCCCACTGGGCGCGACTATGAATCATGAAATCTCAGCAACGAGCTGGGACCTCATCATTATCAGAATACTCCCCGTAGAGATTGACCGCCGAGGCCCCTCCCTAGTTATCACAATGCACACGAACCTTGCTGTCAATGCCCAGCCACCAAAAGAAACCAGGATAAAGCAATTACATGGCTTGGCAAAGGCCATTCCAAGCAAATGAAGCTTTCATGTTGGCCACCGCATCAAAAATGTTCCCAGAAGGAAAGTATTGTTCTCGAAAGACACGAGACAATAAGGATTCCAGCTCAAAAATAAACCGCCAGAGTTGTTTGCCTAATAGAGCGACATTAAAGTGATGCATGTCACAAAAACTAACACCATCCACAGATTTGCGGGTGCAAACAGAGTTCCAAGCAACTAGTGGCCAGCCCCACTTATTATTGCGACTAGACCACCAGTAATGACGAACAGACCGGGCCATATCATCAATGATGTTTTGAGGCAACATATAGCAAGACATAACATATTGAGGCAAAGACTGCGCGATCAATTTATTGAAGTCTTCACTTCACGCCCACTAAAAAAAGAGAGTTGATTGTTCCAATTAGACATGCGCGAGTTAACCTTATCGCGAGCAAACCCCAAGACTACTATCTTGTTTTGCCTAATGAATAGCAGAAGGCCAAGATAAACACAAGGGTCATCTACCTCACGCACACAGAGAATGTGATGGACATCTAGTTTATAGTTAGGAGACAAACGAAGGCTAAAAAAGATAGTGGACTTATCAAAGTTGAATGCTTGACCAGAGGAGGAAGCATAAAGGTCAATTATCTCTTTTAATTGCGCAACCTTTTCAATATCATTCATAAAGAAGATCAGGTTGTCATCAGCAAAGAGTAGATGATTCACCCGCGGTCCATGACGACTAGCGCAAAGGCACAATAGTCGGCCAGCCCTTCGTTCAGCCTCAAGAGAGGCGGAGAGACCCTGCGAGTAGATGAGGAACAAGAAGGGTGAAAGAGGGTCACCTTGTCTGATACCCCTCTGCAGGGAAAAATCGGTGAAAGGGAGTTGTTAACACGAGCAGTAAATGAGACTGTGGAGATACAGTGCATGATTA
The DNA here is from genome assembly GCA_019671005.1 of Hibiscus mutabilis. Taxonomy (NCBI): domain Eukaryota; kingdom Viridiplantae; phylum Streptophyta; class Magnoliopsida; order Malvales; family Malvaceae; genus Hibiscus; species Hibiscus mutabilis. The sequence continues at coordinate 44,884,184 of CM033714.1, forward strand.
GATCAACCCAAGTAACATCAAAACCCATCTTCAACATAATGCGTTGGAGAAATGACCACTCAACCCGGTCAAAGGCCTTCTCCATTTCCAACTTAAGAGCTGCACCCTGAAAGGGGCCTGGCCCATTAGAATCGAGAAAGTGCACAAGTTCATGCGCAATCAAAATGTTAAAAGTGATGTTCATGTCGCGAATAAAGGCCGCCTGGGAGTCACTAATATAAGACAGAAGCACCAGCTTCATGTGGTTGACAATTACCTTTGCAACAATCTTATAGATGACTGTGCAAAGGCTGATGGGCTGGAGCTGCCTCACAGACGTAGGATCAGGCACTTTAGGGATTAGAACAAGGATAGTTCTTTTAACCAATATCATGTTTGTGTCCCCCCTTAGAAGGTCTAGACAAAGCTGAACAACCTCTGAGCCAATCGTATCCCAATGCTGCCTGTAGAAGCTACTTGGAAACCCATCAATGCCCAGAGCATTCCTAGGGTTGATGTCACAGAAAGTGAAAATGATCTCCTCCACCGTAAACGGCCGTGTTAAATTCTCGTTCATAGCAGAAGTAATCGAGGGCAAAATATTATCGATAATCAAAGGGGCTATGGATGGATTAGATGTTGTAAAAAGGGACTGGAAGTAATTCGTGACGACATTTATGACATCATCCTTATTGACTCGCCAAACATTATCAGAATCAAATAAGCCTTTGATGGTGTTTTTCTTGTGCCGCTGAGAAGCTCGAGCATGAAAGAATGACGTGTTCCTATCTCCAAGAGAAAGACAATTGAGTCAGGAACGTTGCACCCAATAGTCCTCCTTGACATTAAAGAGGTGATATAACTTGGATTTGGCCGCCATTAGGACTTCGAGGTTAGACTCAGGAAGTCGGCGATGCAAGCAGGCATTGATCTACCGAAGTAACTCAGCAATGTGTTGGGAAGAAGTGTGATGTTGTTGATCTTGCCACTCTTTGAGATGGTCCCCAACCAATTGTAGCTTAACAACTAGCGAGCCAGAAGCAGCAGACCAAGCTTGTTGGACGGTCGAGACACAAGAAGTGTCAGCGGCCCAACAAGTCTCAAATCAAAAGTGATCTTCATGAGGCTCAGTAGGCTTGTGACGACCAGGCAAGGTGTCCATAAGGATCACGCAGTGGTCCGAATCAGCAGAGTATTTCGAGATATTCCGATGATGCAAATGTTCCTGCAACCAGGAAGAGATAGCAATGAAACGATCCAAACGCTCAAAATCTATCAATGTATTAAAACCCATTTTGGACCAAGTAAACCAACCGGAGGAGGCCTTACAATCGTACAAGTTGTTTCGAGACAAGCAATCTCTAAAATTTTCAATTTGGGAGCGTGCACAGCGACAACCTCCTTGTTTTTCATTGCCAGAAATAATTTCATTAAGGTCTCCACAGATAAGCCAAGTGAGTGGCGAGGAAGAGTGTAACGAACAAATGAGGTCCCAAATTTTGCATTTTCAGTTAGTATTCGCATAACCATAAATACCGGTAAACCAAAAACAATCATCAATAAGACTTGTAACAACATCAATGTAATGATTAGAGTACGAAAACAAATCGAGAGTAATTTTATTATTCTATAATATCATAAGACCAGAACAACTACGACTACTATCCACAATGGTGCAGTCATTCATATTTAAAGCAAACTTTAAACGATCCAAACTAAAATGATTCAAACGAGTTTAACTTAAAAAGACAACATCTGGACTCAACCTAGAAACAACCCTACCTAAAGACTAAACTGCCCAAGGTTTACCAAGACCTCGGTAGTTCTAACAAATGATCTTCATTTCTCTCGACAGGGTTGATGCTCAACCTTCGCCAAAGAGTTTTTGATGCTACTCATCCCAGCTTTCACATTCTTTGAACTTTTACTGATCGTAGAAGGAGAAGAAATCTTTAAAATTTTTCCAACAGTAGTAGGTGTGGGATGTTGTCTCTTAGCTGTGACAACATCGACCAGTGGAAGGCTGCGCTTAGGCTTGCACAGACCAGCCACAGACTTCCCAGGGTCAGAAGGTGAACTCGAAGGGGGCTGTGTCGCAAGCCAAGCTTCAAACTTAGAGTGGATCGGTTTAGTCAGGATTTTTCCTTCAAAGGCTAAAACTGTAGAGGTAACTTTGTTGATCGGTACCTTAGAGTCCTCCACCAGGACAAAGCACTTTTTTGTGTGCGTTGAAACTCTGGTTGCAAAGCAATATTGGTAGCAGCCACAGCCGAACCATCATCAACATTAACATTCATGGGATCCTCGTCGGGCAATACCGTGGTTAGAGGAATTGCATCAGCGACGGATACAACCTCAACCACTACATCAGCAATGGGCACATCATCAATCGCAGTACCATTGATGGCCTCGGCATCTAGTGAATCTACATACACAAGAGCATCACTATTCGGTGCCGTCAGCGTGTACAGTTCAGGTGCAGTAGTGGCTGACATAGCGTCAGCAGGCCTTCCCTCAACGGTAGGTTCCAACTTATCCTCATTCATAGCAGCACTCGGTACCTTAGAAGGGACATATATTCTAGGATCTTTAATTTTTTATCCCTTGTTTTACCCAGCAAGGACTTAAGGCTTATATCAACCTCTAACACCTTGTGGCAGTTATTTATCTCCTACTGGGCTGGTCATATTCATCATTCTCTTTCACACTCGCGTTTCCCCTTCTTTTGGCTCTCGCCTCTCTCTGTGCTGATGGTTTCCGAATATTTTCTTAACCAGTTTGATAACCTGCAATTCATTGCTGAAGAATAGGGTATAGTGTTTGCTCCGTCTGTGACTAAAGACGCATCCTCTGACGATTTGCAATCTTTCTCTTGTTGGGAAGGTGTTCGCCACCAAAACTATCAATAAAGCGGCAGTGATTAGAGTCTTTCAGTCGATTTGGAAGAACGATAGGGTCCTTTCCATCACTGCGTTGAAATCAAACTTCTTTTCGTTCAAATTTGAATCGTCTACTGAGCGAAACGATGTCCTAAAGCGAGGTCCGTTGACCTTCAAGAAGGATTGGCTTGCTTTACTACCCCTAAAGCCTACCTACACCATCAATGAATACACTTTCAGTATATATGAATATGGGTCCGCATTCACCGCATCCCGTTAGCTATGATGGCTGGCAACAAGGTGGCCCATGAAACCAGTCGTTCCCTTAGTTGTTGTATGGGTTCTGTGTTTAGGACGCACACTAGGAAGGGCGATGATGGAAATATGGTGACTTTCCTTCGGGTAGGGATTCTCCTAGATAATGCAATGCCGCTTCACCGTTGTGTGGCTTTGGGCAGTCCTGGGCCTTCGCCAAAGCTATGTCCCCTTCAATATGAATGTCTTCCAACTTTTTGCCATGGATGCAACATTTTATGTCATATGGTTGCTACACGCCCCACCTGTTGGAATTTTAAACGAGTAAAAATCTCTAAAATTTAGGTTAAGCTATATAATCATGTTCAAAAGCCCCAAATCAAATATTTGAACTAATAAAATTTGATTTAATCTAATTTTGTAAACGTTTTGTTTGGGTTTAAGGTGTGCATGTCTAAATGGGCTTTACTGTGGACCCGTTGGAATTTTAAACGAGTAAAAAGCTCTATAATTGAGGTTAAGCTATATAATCAAGTTCAAAAGCCTAAAATCAAATATTTGAACTAATAAAATTTGATTTAATCTAATTTTGCGGACGTTTTGTTTGGGTTTAAGGCATGCATGTCTACTAAATAGGCTTTACTGTGGACCTATTGGAATTTTAACTGAGTAAAAAGCTCTAAAATTTTGGTTCATCTATACAATAATGTTCAAAAGCCCATAATTAGATATTTGAACTCATTATATTTGATTTATTCTTATTTTGCAGACATTTTGTTTGGGTTTAAGACGTGCATGTCTAAATGGGCCTTATAGTGGACCCATTGGAATTTTAACCAAGTAAAAAGTTCTGAAATTGAGGTTAAGCTATATAATCGAGATCAAAAGCCCAAAAAACAAAATTTTGAACTCAAAAAATTTTATTTAATCTTGTTTTGTGGATGTTTTGTTAGGGTATAAGACGTGCATGTCTAAATGTGCCTTATTGTGGACCCGCTGGAACTTTAACAGAGTAAAAAGCTCTGAAATTTTTGTTAAGCTATATAATCAAGTTCAAAAGCCTGTAATCAAATATTTGAACACATAAAATTTGATTTAAACTTATTTTGCATAATTTTTGTTTGGGTTTAAGAGGAGCATTTCTAAATGGGCTTTACTATGGGCCCATTAGAATTATAACCGAGTAAAATGCTCAAATTTTTTTGTTAAGCTATATAATCATGTTCAAAAGCTCATAATTAAATATTTGAACTCATTATATTTGATTTATTCTTATTTTGTGGACCTTTTGTTGGGGTTTAAGACAACCCTATAGTGGACAAGTTGGAATTTTAACTAAGTAAAAAGCTCTGAAATTTTTGTTAAGTTATATAATCAAGTGCAAAAGACCATAATTAAATATTTGAACTCATAAAATTTGATTTAATCTTATATTGCGTGATGTGAGCACATCTACTTCTGATCCGAAGATCATGCCAACTGGACCTATTACTCGATCTAAGGCTAAGTTATTCAGGGAAGTTCTTTCACTTAAATGTATTCAAGCTTCCAATTTGTTCCTTAATGTTTCATCCTTAGATAATAAATTATTCAATGTGTTACATGCTGATATGTGACATAATATGTACTTATACTTAGTTTATACATATGCATGTTATTTACTAAGTTAAGTGTGTTTATGTGTGTTTTCTTTATGTTTTCCAGCATCATAATAAAGCTTGGCAGCTAAGGACTTTCTAGCTAGCTCGATTGAAGCTCAACAATAAGTGAGCAGCTCAATTCAGCTCCACCACACTAAATCAGCTCAATTTAAGCTTATTCAGCTTACCTTCAGCTCTATTAGCTCAACTTCGGCTCACGAGTCCAAAGGTAGCTCAAAGGTGGAGGGACATGTACCTACACTTGGGGGAGTGTCCTACAACAAGTGTGTATCAAGCTAAATATGCAGCAAGCTCCAGCAAGCATGGAGGCATAGGCACATGTGTGTGCATGGCAGCAATGGCACATGTGTGTGCATGCATGGCAGATTTGAAACCATATTTCCCTTCTTTAGCATGGGCGACATTGCATGGATAAAGCTAAGTGGTTCCACATTTGAATTTGAACAATTAACATGTGGAAATTGTTCAAATTTCAGATTTCAAATTCCCCTTTTAATTTAGGCGCCCTTGAAAGAACTTATCTAATCTGTTCTTTAAATTCTAGCCATCAGATTTTCCTTAATTGTAACTCCTTATGTCGCTACCCTTAGATGCATTTAGGAAGTTTTTATTTTGAATTTCAAACAATATGATTCCCTCTTGTAATTAGGCTAATATATAGCCTTAAGACTTTGTTTTATCAAAAAACATATGAAATTAGATTTACTTGTGATAATTTCTCTCAATTTGGTTCTTCATTGAACTTTCATACTTTTCATGCATTGTGTTTTTGTTGTCTACACCAGATACTTTGGGTTCTTTATTTGTTAATAAATAGGTCAAAGTCCTTCGAGCATTGAACGTATAAGGTTCGGATTTTTACTCTTTATAGTATAGGTTCTTCCTTGTTCTTTGATTTTGTTCTTATTTAATTTCCAGCAACCTTTTTCCACCATTGTCATCTTCTTTAAACCTTCATTTACAACCAGATTTCCAGCCACTATTTTCACCAATTTAATCCTACATAACAACACCAATTTTCAGCCCCTTAAACACTATGAATTCTACCATAAACATCTTTTTTTGTAGACACACTTCTATGCAGGAATTCTTACTTCTATCCTAGATCCGACATAATCAATGGAAGCCTTCTTCAACGGGCTGCCTCATATCATTGCAGACATTTTGTTGGGGTTTAAGGCGTGCGTGTCTAGATGGGCTTTATAGTAAACTCGTTCGAATTTTAACATGGTAAAAAGCTTTGGAATTTTTTTGATGAAAAGGGTGGGCCTCGTTAAAAGCCCCTCTAAAGTCTCCATCGGCCTAGGACCGGCAGAGACCACCTAAGAGGAAAAGAGTACCCATAATTCATTATAATGAATGAAATAGAATCTCGTCTGTTACAATAGAGCATATGTAGTCAGGGTAAACCGAATCAAGAAAGATATATGACAAAGATTGTAAGGCCCTAGAGGCAAGCATATGGGCAACAAAATTAATCGCCCTAGGTACAAACTGAACACAAAAGCCATCAGAACTAGTCAGTAGAAGGTGAGCATTCTCAAAATGAGGCCCTAACCTTGACAAATCATTTCCTTGCCGATTCATTTTATTAGCCACAATGGCAGAATCAGTTTCAATGGCAACAATAGACCAACCTCTTTCACAACCAAGTTGGATGTCGGCTATACCTACCTGAAGTTTAGCTAAAGTGGCACTCAGACAACCAGCCAAATACTAAGCTAACCTGCCAAGGACGGTACCTTTATCATCCCTTACAATAACTCCAATGGCTGCATCCTTAGAAGCCGAAAGGAAGGCACCATCGGTATTGATTTTGATAGTCACTATTTGTGGGGGGCACCAACGTGGGCTTGTGAACACCAGGTCATTTTTTGCCAGTATTCAGGTGTGGTTGGTCATCGTGGCAGTAGGGACGTGAGGCAGTAGTGGCAAGCCGAGGCTTGTCGTTGTAGTAGCAGCGTAGTCTCTGATAAGACCTTGAGAGTTGAGCACTGTGAGCCAGGGTGGTTGAAGCTGATGATTATGAACCCAATCATTCCTATGATTCTATAAATTCCAAAAAATAGTAAGAAACAGGGCAAAAGTGCTACATAGGAGCATGGAAGCCCCTTCTTCAAGCCATGCGAGCATAAATGTTGTGTGGTTGAAAATAAGGCCATATGGAATGCCAGCCAAATGTAGAGCCTCAGTCCAACCTGGGCATTCACGTTAGGCCTGGATGGTAATTTTTGGGACTAGGCGGTAAAGAGGGCATGTGTCGAGTGCTAGGTTTGTCGTCTAAAGTCTTTGAAAAGTCAGCAAGGCGTCATGACCTGCCCTCTAGCTAAAAGATTGAATCTTAGGAATAATAGGCAACTTAGAAAGTATCTTCCAAATGCACGAGGGATGGTTTAATGGGGCAGACGACCTTTGCAAGAATAAATATCCTTATCTAACTGAGTAGATGCCAGAATCATGATTACTCCAAAGCACCATGTCACGATTGTCATGGATAATAGGAACATGGAGGATTGTGTTAGCACCGTCCAAATCAAAGTAGCGACGTATTTTAGCCTCATCCCAAGAAATCTATCCTTGTAGCATGAAATTGCGACAATGAACAGGCAGATCATCATTCTCCATGTAATCGCCATATAGATGAAGTGCAGACTCACCACCCTAATTATCCAACTGCACACGAATCTTGCTATTGATGCCTGGCCTTTGGAAGAACCCAGAGTAGCTTACGCATGGCTTGGTAAAGGCCTTTCTAAGAAAATGAAGCTTTCTTGTTAGCCTCGGCATCAAAGATATTCCCAGAAGGGAAGTACTATAACCCTCTTGACCCGGCCTAGACGGTAGACCTAAACCAAGAATATCACATTAGGTTTGCCAAAGCAAACCTAAACTATCTTATTTGAATTATGGTCTATTTTTTTCTTTTTAATATGTCTAGATGCATTATTAAGACTTAAGGTGTTCATACAAGCAGTAGTTCAATTTTCATTCAATTTGAACATCGATAAGGCACTCAATTGCAAATACAATCATTCTAGGGAACAAAATGTAAGTCTAAAGAATTACAGGAACTTATACAAGTTTCAAGTTATCAATTGTTAATTAATCATATTTCATGCTAGCATGTCAGATTTCAGCTTCAACGAATAATAAATAAGCATCCAATTTAGCAAAATACGAAATTAAGGACTAAAATGTAAAACAGACAAACTACAGGGACTGACACATTTGTAACAGCTTCTTACAGCAATTAGATACATTTTAAACATGCTTGCAAAATCTCAGTTCAAACAGACATCATTTACATATTCAATTGATGCAACAACATACGGTGACCAAAATACAAAGAATCCAAACTTGGTAAATTCCATTAACCGAAAACCGTCAGCCATAACAATACACGGGCTGCCCTAAAATGCATTTTGTGGATTTGAATCCCAACTTGAAATTATCCAATTACTTACATACAAAATTGACATGCTTCTAATATTATATCACCGTTAAACACATAGGCTCAAATAATTACATACTAAATAATCAACACAATTCATATTTATACAAATAGTCTAGATGCATGCTTCCTAACAAGATAAATCATTATCCATTAAACACCAAATGGTCCATAGGCTATAGAATAATTAAGGGATTAAAGCACATGACCACATGTACTCATTGAGCACAAGTAATCAATCTAATCATTATTTAAACCATTAAAATCATTTGATCATAACTATCAAGTATACAAAGCATTAAAATAAAACCCACATATTAATCATTAAATACAACCATCATATAACATAATATAAAAACAATCAAGTTATTGTTTCCTAGATAGAACAATCCATCCCAATATTCTACCCACATTGTCTTATTACAGTTAATAATAGTACCGTAAACATACTATTTTATTTCATTTGCCTTGGGATCCCACTTTGTCTTGGGCCACAACCCTACAGTTGCTTTATTCACTGCATTGACGGAAGGAAAGAGGGCATAAGCATATAATGTTGAGTGAGTGCGCTCAAAAGTAAAACATCAATGCATTTTCAAATTAAAACCGATATTAGAAAAGCGTATCAAAGCAAGTCAAATTCTCCATTTTTGAAGCATTTAAATAAACATGCTTATGTAAAACATATCTTCATGCTTTCATAACCATCTTTTATTCTCATGGCATTTTAATAAAACATGCTTAACCAAAACAAAAGCATCATCTCTTCCGGCATAAGCCATGCGTTCATTGTAAGTAGGATATAAGCGTAAAGCCAACACAATTTGCTTACTTCTTTGAAAACATAACATGCATAACCATATGCATCAAAGAACTTTTCACAAGTCTCGTGCTTAATCAAACCAAAGCATTTTCTGAAATCAACAAATTAGCTAAGGCCTAACCCAAAATTCCAACTTGATTCTCATAATTCACCTGAATCTCCTAGCCCATTTTCTGGGGTGTTACAACTCTCCCCCTCTAAAATAAATTTCTTCCCCAAAATTAATGTGAGAACAAAAAAACACAAACCTTCCTTCATCCAACAACTTCCTCAATTACACTTACGCCGCATAACTTCACAAATTCAATCGTCTCGATGCGCAACACCTAGTAGCCGGAGACTTAATCAGAAACATCCTTTACCAATGGTAGAACCAACAATTCTCAACTTTCTCTTTACAGAAACAATAAGCAAAGGGTCAAACAAACCTCACCACAAAAATGTAGGCAACTCATCAATTACACGTTCGATCTCAAACCATCTCGACAAAACATGTCACCAACCAGGTCTTCCTATTTATCTACATGGTAGTCTATTAAAACATGATTTGACACACCATTACAAACTATTCTCTATCATCTTCATACTCAGAGAAATGTCGAGAAACACTCAACCACCCATATGATATCGGTTATCTCGTCGCCTCAATCTATTCAAAACCTATCTAATTCTCACGTCGAAACAATGCCAAAATACCAAAAACTGCTTTTAGCTTGCACCAATCCTTTCTAATATCCAATCAGCTCTTTTTATTCGAATCTCAACTTAGATCATCACAACGATCCTCAAACAACTCCCAGCAATATTGGCTAACAACAAAAGTTCCTCTTAACCATACATCAACCATAATCCATGGAGAACAACTATCTCACTTAGATAGTTAAACTAATTCCAGGTCCAAACTTGTAAAACTAATTTTTAGATTTTTATCAACCAATAAGAAATCATTAGTGCCTATTAATTATTTTTTTAGGTTAGAACAACATAAGCCTAATTTGTTCTTGAACCATTATAAACCAATTAAATTCAATTAATTTCACTTTAATCACAAGCGTTAATATAGAATAATACATTCAGGACACAAAGCGTGTGGAATGTCAATAAGAAACCATATCTCACCTTGCTTGATAGGAGTATAACCAAAATGAGTTTCCCCTTATATCCTAACGTGAAAATCATTGTTAACCAAAAATCCACCGATTCGCTCTTGTTTAAATATAATTTGGATGAAAAATATATTAGAAATAAGATCAAAATATCAATTGATCGTTGAAAATCATTTTAGAAAAGTTGAAAATATAAAATAATGGTCTTTAGTTGTAATAAAAATTTTGAAAACCTCTATTTTAGAGAAAATATTAACCATCGGTAGTAGTTTTTTTAAAACAAAATAAATTTGAGTTTGTTAAAACACAAAGGGTGCAATTGATCCCTAAATATTCTTAACTTGTATCCCCTTTCTATTTAATTCACAAACAAACCAGATTGTCCCTTTTTCAAAAGTTACCAAAGACATAAATTTTGTTATTTGACAAACCAACTAAATAACCTTCCAAAACGTTGGTCATGTCCAATTCACCAAATTTATTTTAAAGCACATCCAATTATTAACCCGGAACTAATTAACTAACTAAATGCCAAGCTACAATCCCAAATGGACCCTAGCAAAACATCCAATTCAACAGAACATCTTCTGTCACAACTTCGCTATCGGTGCAACAATCTCTAAAGAATTCCTCAACAAACTTTGATAACAATCAACTGAATTTAGAAAACCACATACTTCTAACACCAACATGGTTGCTTTAAATCCAGAACAATTCTAACTTCCAAGAATCAACCTTTAACATCTTCTACAAACCCTAAGAACTCCAAATATCCTCATTACTAAAGCTACTTACATCATATCCTCATTGGCCTCTGAAAAGTCATTCGTAAGTATGTATGCATGATTACTTATATGCTCTCATAGATGTCTATGTCTATGTATGCAAAACCTCTAATGTCATGCCCAAATGTATGAATGTACTGATATATTTAAATATATACATATAATTGTTAATGCATTGTGCATTTTAACTGTTCACACCTACTAATAACATTCTCAGAACTAATATTTCTTTCAACAGGCCGAAACCTGCACTTACCCAAATAAGGCACAAACATTCGCTTTGCAAAAAGAGCCTACTAAACCATTCGTGAATGTTGATCAAGATCCTTCTCAGTACTATTGTACCTAGAAATACCACTACTCTTGCTACTCACAAAATCGAGTATTCACATATTACTCAACTCACTACAACCTCGAATGTCATTACTGCATCTTCCATATACACGGCTATACTATAAGCCCAAACCAACCATACGATCCTTAACACCATTATCGTTAACAACCACACTAGTGCCTTAGAGAATAGAACTTTCGATCCAACATATCCACAAACCAACCATTATCATAATTACATTCTCGACTCATATATTTCCTCAATACCCATCAGCATGCCACAAAAAGGATTCAGGAAACATACCAAGGTAAGTCTCAATATCGAACTCTCTTCGCAAAAATAGGAAAACATGAGAAACTTCTTTGTAAGCATTCCATGAAAGAATTCATGAACAACACAGACATTCTGAACTCGAACATCCTTAAACCTTGGATTACATTATAAGCCAATTTTCATGAAACATAATTCGATCCAGTCTTGAACAAACTCCATCGTAGAAATCAACTCCTATCTTCAAGACTCCAACACACTCAAACAATTACCTTCAAATAATATGCATAATCTTGTGAAGCTAGAATCCATATAACGACGTATTAGGGTATGAAGAGCATATTACCCAACATTTCCTTGATCAAAATAAAAATTCCATGATATTGCTACGCACTCTGACTTACGAAGATGAAATTCAATCCAATGCCTTACGCATATTTCATACCTTGAACATCCTCATGGAAATGACATTAGGGACACTATAAAGTTTCCCCTTAACAATCAACATCACTTGTCAAGTTTCGATCCTGAACATCAACTTCCTTCCCTGATGCGTACATTATAACCTTATCATCTCAAACACTCCAAAATCTTCATTAGCATCTTGATAGAAGCTTTCTGGGGTATACTTTACGAAAACTGATATTATTATCAAACATACGCTCTCTTTGTCCATCAATGTAGAGAATTAAAGGTTTAGAGGTAGCAAGCAAGCGAAGGATATCCAAAGACTTTGGCTATAGAACGTAGGTTTCGAACTAGACTTGTAGTAATAAAGGCAATAGGGTTTCATTATTGATTTAGGAGAGTTTTTGAGAAACTTCATGTTTAATCATGTTTGTAATGTTGCTTTGGATTTGTAATTGGCCTCTTATGTTGGTTGTGGCTTTGTTTTCATGTTTTGAACGTTGAATGGTTTGGTTTCTAGGAATCATGCCTCTAGTTTACCTTTTGAAGTATAATACCATGTTGTGGTGATGTTTCTATGGTGTTATGATAAGGATTGATCCTTAGTAATGTTGTTTATATGATTAAAATATGTTAGGATAGGTTTGAATTCTTGAAAGCATGTTAAACTAGCAATTTGGGACATATTGGGTCCAAGCATTTCGATACACATGACCCTGTACTGAAATAGATATGCCTAAAATGCACAGGCGTTTCGATGCACGGGCTATAGTTCTGGTATGGGTTCAAGCAAAAATGGTATTTGTTTCGGTACTCGAGTAAGTGTTCTGGCATGGGTATAAGATACTACAATCTAAGTTTTTGGAAATGTGTAACCATATTGATACACTTGCTCGTGTACTGATACGACTATTAGTTAAATTGGTTAAAGTGATGTTTGGAAGTTTTGATTCTTTTGTTTTCATCCCTAATTGAAATGTATGCAATTTCATAAGTTTGGATTATCGTTTTGAGTTGAAATTTGGTCATCAAGCATGTAACTTGACTAATTTGAATGGTTTGGTTTCTAGGAAGCACGCCTCTAGTTTAACTTTTAAAGTATAATGCCATGATGTGGTGATGTTTCTATAGTGTTATCATAAGGATTGATCTTAGTAATGTTGTTTATATGATTAAAATATGTTAGGATAGGTTTGAATCCTTGAAAGCATGTTAAACCAACAATTTAGTACATTTTGGGTCCAGGTGGTTCGATACGCATGACCCTGTACTGAAACATGTATGCCTAAAATGCACAGACGTTTCGATACGCAAGTTATTGTTCTGGTACAAGTTCAGGCAAAAATGGTTTATGCTTCGGTACTCGAGGAAGTGTTCAGGTACTTATTTAAGATACTACAATCTGAGTTTTTGGAAATGTGTAATTGTATTTATACACTTGCCCATGTACCGATACGACCAGTAGTTAACTTGGTTAAAGTGATGTTTGGAAGTCCTGATTCTTTCATTTCTGTCCCTAATTGATATGTATGGAATTTCATGAGTTTGGATTATCATTTTGAGCTAAAATTTGACCAGCAAGCATGTAACTTGACTAATTTGAATCATTTGGTTTCTAGGAAGCATGCCTCTAGTTTACCTTTTGAAGCATAATGCCATGATGTGGTGATGTTTCTATGGGTTATGATAAGGATTGATCCTTAGTAATATTGTTTATATGATTAAAATATGTTAGGATAGGTTTGAATTCTTGAAAGCATGTTAAACTAGCAATTTGGGAAATTTTGGGTCCAGGCATTTCGATACACATTACGCTATACCGAAACAGGTATGCCTAAAAGCGTTTTGATACGCGGGCTATCGTTCCGGTACGAGTTCAAGAAAAAATGGTCAGTTTTCAGTACTCGAGAAAGTGTTTCGGTACAGGTTTAAGCTACTGCAATCTGACTTTTTAGAAATGTGTAACTGTATTGATACACTTGCCCGTGTACCGATATGGCCAACTATTAAATTGGTTAAAGTGATGTTTGGAAGTTTTGATTCTTTCATTTTCATCCCTAATTGATATGTATGCAATTTCATGAGTTTGGATTCTCGTTTTGAGCTAAAATTTGACCAGCAAGCTTGTAACTTGACTAATTTGAATGATTTGGTTTCTAGGAAGCATGCCTCTAGTTTACCTTTTGAAGCATAATGCCATGATGTGGTGATATTTCTATGGTGTTATGATAAGGATTGATCCTAAGTAATGTTGTTTATATGATTAAAATATGTTAGGATAGGTTTGAATCCATGAAAGCATGTTAAACTAGTAATTTGGGACATTTTGGGTCCAGGCATTTCGATACGCATGACCCTGTACCTAAATAGGTATGCCTGAAATGCACAGGCGTTTTGATATGCGGGCTATCGTTTCAATACGAGTTTAGCAAAAATGGTATGTGTTTCGGTACTCGATGAAGTGTTCCGGTACGAGTTTAAGTTACTGCAATATGAGTTTTTGTAAATGTGTAACCGTATTGATACACTTGCCCGTGCACCGATACGACCAACAATTAAGTTGGTTAAAGTGATGTTTGGAAGTTTTGATTCTTTCATTTTCGTCCCTAATTGATATGTATGCAATTTCATGAGTTTTGATTATCGTTTTGAGCTAAAATTTGACCAGCAAGCATGTAACTTGACTAATTAAGGATTGGTAAAACTAAAATGGGATAAGTCCCTACAATTTTTTAGAATTAAAATTTAGTCCCTAAATTGCAATTTAGTGCAATTAGATGTCGAATCGACACCTGATTGAGTTGATTTTTCACCCGCTTCCAGTATGCACACCATATGTTAATATGTTACATTTAGATATGATAAAAGAAAAATGGACGTGAATCGAGTTTAGTCTACTTCGGTTTATTTCAACGAACCCAATATAGCTCGCTCGGCTCCGTCTGGCATCTAGGCTGGGTTGAGGGGGTTACATTTGGTGGTATTATAGCCAGGTTAGTGATAAGTGGGATGATGTTATAATTGTTGAAATGTTGTAATTGGTTGATTTCCAATGTTTTCTATGCATGGTGATTGTTTTATGTACGTTGTTTGCATTATGGCATGTTGAGGTATGTTTTGGTGTCACATTGTCTTATTTCTATAGTCTGTAATGTTTTGATTTGAAATGGATGTCTTGGACCCTTGCTTGAGGCAGGAATGATTGTTTTGTTTTGGTGTATTATTATGCCTTAGATATTTTAGCACGATGGGACCGAGAAGAGAGTTACGATTTGGTACGACTGCTGCTGCCATTGGGCAGGGAAATCAGGAGGATGTTGTACCTCCTGGAAGGTTGCCACCCGTTCTGCCTATTCCACTTGAGAATGTGGAACAAGTACCACTTGAGCCAGCTGGGCCAGTGTTGGGTGATATGATGCCTTTGATACAGGCAATGATTGGAGCTTTTCATACTATTATTGCTAGAGCCTATTTGCTTGTGCCAGCTGCTGGGCAAACGAGATTGCCGTTGGAATATCTTTATAGTT
This sequence comes from Hibiscus mutabilis, assembly GCA_019671005.1. NCBI lineage: Eukaryota > Viridiplantae > Streptophyta > Magnoliopsida > Malvales > Malvaceae > Hibiscus > Hibiscus mutabilis. The sequence goes on from CM033714.1 coordinate 44,899,662, forward strand.
CAGTAGGAGTTGAGTATTAAGGGTTGGCACCTGAGGCATCCGAGGTATGGATGGCTAGTACTATTCAGATTTTTTATCAAATAGGGTGTAATGACGCCCATAAATTGGGATGTGATGTATCCCCATTGTAAGGTGACGCTTATAGTTGGTGGATAATTGTAACTGCGGGCATGGAACCTAATGGTGTGGATTGGGAGTTTTTCCAAGCTGCCTTTAAGAAGAAGTATCTGAGAGGTAGATACTTGGATGAAAAGAATTGTGAGTTCATGGCTTTGGTTTAGAGCAGTATGACTATGGATGAATATGAGGTTCAGTTTGTTGAGTTGAGCTAGTATGCTTTTGAGTTGGTACCGGATGAGAGGCTTCGTTGTGACTGATTTCGTTATGGACCGGTACATGATGTTATGACATACATGTTGGCTATGACTACACCAATTTTGATAAGTTGGTTACACGGGCGAAGGATATTAAGCAGAACTTGGGCTTATCTTCTTGTGTGGGAGGTTCTGGCTCAGGCAAAAGAGTTGCAAACTCTAGTTTCAGTGGTGGTTAGCACAAGAAGCATCATGATAAGATGTATCACTCTGATCCAAGATGAGGTGAAGGTAATGTTGGGCGAGGACTGCAGGGTGAAGGTACCAAATTAGGTCAGCATTTAATACTTGTTGGGTATGTGGATCGCGTTAGCACATAAGGCGAGATTTTCCATGTTTGGCTCATGGGGGATAGGCTCATGTTGTTGTTGTTGCTAAATGTTGTTGGAGTTGTGGATCGAGCGATTATCTAAGGCATGATTGTTTGTTGTTGGCTGGTGGTGGACAGGCTAGGGCACCTACAGTTGCATCATAGCGAGGCCATCATCATGGTTGGGGATAGTTTTAGTGTAGGGGCAAGGGTTCGAGGATGATGGCTCATACCGTTTCTATTCAACCTAAGGGTGGTGGTCCTTTGAGGGTGTATGCAGATCATGAGGGATGTAATGACACCAATGTGATTGCAGGTACATTTACTTTGCAATCTTTTCTATTATTTTATTTGGTTGGTTCTGGTTCTAGGCATTCATGTATCTTACGTGAGCATGCGCGTTTGCTTAATATGCCTATTGAGGTGTTAGATGTAGGAATGCAAATAACTAGTTCTTTTGGTGAGACGGTTGTTACAAGAAGGTTGTTTAGGAGATGTCCTTTGACTGTTGAAGGTCATGTGTTCGTGGTTGATTTGATGGAGTTGTCGTTTCATAGTTTTGATGTAATCCTGGGTATGGATTGGTTGTCTAAACATAGAGTTGTGGTTGATTTTGAAACCAAGTGAGTTACCTTGAAACTTGCTGATGATTACGAGGTAGTAATCGTGGGTGAGAATGTGAAGTTCTTGTCTAATGTTGTTTTGGCTCTGGAAATGATTCGTTTGAGGGATTATGGTTGTGAGGCATACCTAGCCTATGTTATGAATTCAAGATTAATGAAGGTGCATGTTTAGGACATATATACGGTATGTGAGTTTTTGGGTTTTTTCTGGAGGAGTTGCCTAGTTTGCCACCGAATAGAGAGGTTGAGTTTGGCATTGAGTTGTACGCAAATATAGCTTCAATGTCTATTGCTCCATATTGCATGGCTCTGAAAGAGTTGAAGGAGTTAAAGACGCAACTTCATGAGTTGCTTGATAGAGCGTTTATTAGGGCTAGTGTTTCACCGTGGGTGTGCCATTATTGTTTGTGAAAGAGAAGGATGGCACGATGCAAATGTGCATTGATTATCAGTAACTAAACAAGTTGACAATTAAGAATAAGTATCCCTTGCCATGGATTGATGATTTGTTCGATCAGTTTAGAGGTGCATTTGTGTTTTGTAATATTGATTTGAGGTCCAAGTATTATCAGTTAAAGGTGAAGGATATGGATGTGCCTAAGACTACTTTTTGTACATGGTACAAGCATTTTGAGTTCTTGGTGATGCTGTTTGGTTTGACCAATGCCCCTGCTGCCTTCATGGATATGATGAATCAGCTATTCCATGAGTTTTTGGACCAATTTGTGGTCGTGTTTATTGATGATATTTTTGTGTACTATCATACTGAGGAGGATCATGATAGATACTTGTGGATTGTGCTTCAGGCTTTGTTGGAAAATCAGTTGTATGCCAAGTTGAGCAAATGTGAGTTTTGGCTTAAGGAGGTTGTTTTCGTTGGGCATGTAATGTCGGCCGATGGAATTCGGGTTGATCTACATAAGATTAAGGTGGTGATAGGTTGGAAGTCACCTAAGTCAGTGTAGGAGGCTCAAAGTTTCCTTGGTTTGGCAGGTTGTTACCGTAGGTTTGTGCATGGTTTCTCAAGGATTGTAGCTCCTTTGACCAAGTTGTTTCATAAGAACGTCTGTTTTGAGTGGACAAAGGATAAATAGAGAGCTTTTGAAAAGTTGAAGGAGACTTTGACTCAAGCTCCTATCTTGATCCAACCTGAGTTGGGTAAGGAGTTTATGGTTTATAGTGATGCATTGTACGTTGGGTTGGGTTGTGTGTTGATGCAAATAGGAAAAGTTGTGGCTTATGTATCTAGACAATTGAAGGCGCACGAGTGTAATTATCCTACCCATGATCTTGAGCTTGTCGCGGTTATGTTTGAATTTAAAGTTTGGAGACATTATCTCTAGGGTGAAAAGTGTGTTGTGTACACTGATCATAAGAGTTTTAAAATATTTGATGACACAAAAGGATTTGAATCTTAGGCCACGTAGATGGTTGGAGTTGCTTAAGGATTATGATTTGACGATTGAGTATCATCTAGGAAAGGCTAATGTTGTAGCCGATGCTCTGAGTAGGAAAGTTGCGGTGGAGTTGAGGGTGATGTTTGCGTGGTTGAGTGTGACGCGAGATGGTGGTTTGTTGGCTGAGTTGCAAGTAAAGCTATCTTTGTCACAATTGATTAAGAAAAAGCAACCTTATGATGATGCATTAGTAACGCATGTTAAGGATATCATGGATGAGCATCCGACGGATTTCCATTTTAATGATGGAAGGAGTTGTGTTTTAAAGATTGGTTAGTGGTGCCTAATGATTATGAGTTGAGGCGTATCATCTTGACCGAGGCACATGCTAGTCTTTTTTATATGCATCCTGGTAGTACTAAGATGTATCAAGGATCGAAACGATAGTACTATTGGGTTGGATTAAAGAAAGATGTGGTTGATTTTGTTTCTAGATGCATTGGGTTAGATTAAAGAAATATGTGGCTGATCTTGTTGTTAGATGCATGATGTGTCAGCGTATTAAGGCTGAGCATCAATTTCCTTCCAGGTTTTTTCAACAGTTGAGGATACCAGAATGGAAATGGAAAAGAATCGCCATGGATTTTGTGTCTAGATGCCGTTGACACCCACTAAAAGGATTCTATTTGGGTGATTGTTGATCAGTTTACGAAGTGTGCACATTTTGTGTCAGTTCATACGATGTATGCTTTGGATAAGTTGGCAGATTTGTATATCACTGAGATTGTGCGTTTCCACGATGTGCCTAAATCCATAGTGTCGGATAGGATCCACAATTTACAACAAGGTTTTGGGAGTGTTTGTATCAAGCTTTGGGTACACGAATGAGTTTCAGTACATCGTATCATCCTCAGATAGATGGCCAGTCTGAACGTGTAATTCAGGTCTTGGAAGATATGTTGAGGTGTTGTATCATTAAGTTCCAAGGAATCTGGGAGAAACAATTGCCTTTGGTGGAGTTTGCTTACAATAACAGTTATCAGGCTAGTATACAAATGGCACCTTATAAAGCCTTTTATGGTAGGAAGTGACATATGCCCTTGTGTTGGGCTGAGGCGGGAGAAAAATATGTTTCCTTGCCGGATGTGTTAAAGGATACGAATAAGAAAGTGAAGCTCATTTGTGATTGCTTGAAAGCGGCTTTGGATCGTCAGAAATCCTATGCGGATTTGAAGCATAGAGAGATTGAATATGCGGTTGGTAATCGTGTGTTCTTGAAAGTGTCACCATGGAAAAAGGTGGTGCATTTTGGACGTAAGGGTAAGCTTAGTTCGAGGTTTATTGGACCGTATGAGGTTGTGGAGCATGTTGATCTTGTGGCTTATTGTTTGAGGTTACCTCTTGATTTGGAGAAGATTCATGATGCGTTTTATGTATCGATGTTGCGGAGGTATCGGTCAAATCCATCACATGTTGCTAGTTGTGTGTTTTTGAGGACTTGTGGAGGTTTAATGTATGATGGAGGTATAAGGTTGATGCTAGGTTGTTTTTGGATTTCAATTGAAGTTAATTGATGGATCAAACCTTTAGGTTTTGTTGGGTAACATTTCGATGATATGTGATGGTGTTTTCGGTTAGCGATTATTGGTTTTAGTGAGGCGAAGTTGAGTAGTTGTGTTGTTGGGATTATGTATGAATGATGATGCATTAATCCTCTTTTGTTATGTGATTAAAACATGGGAGAGTGATCCTAAGGCTTTTGGTGAAGCTTCAGAGGCTACAGACGCTTGTTTTCACATTGACGAATGAAGTTTTCAATTGTCAGTGAGTGAGAATATGGATTTCAGCTTTGAAATGGTTTAAAGGTTATGTTGGGGGTTTAAACTTAGCTTGAAATGCTAGTTTAAACTAGAAAGTAAGTATAAAGAGATTTCTCCCTCAATCTTGCTTTTACAAAATGGATTTTATGCACTTGTTTTGAATGACATGGTACCAACTGTTTAAGCATGTTTTAAAGTATGTTTAATACTTTTTTTGATCATATAATGATGATGGATGCATTTGGTAAATGATCCATGTAAGTATGTGGAATACTTGTTTTAAAGCATGGTTAGTTGCTTTGTAAATGGTTTTGAATTGATGCATATAAAAATAGTGAGGTACATGGTTGATAATGAATTATATTGGCAAGTGATGTGGTTTAAAATGTTATCGGATATAGTTGGTTGGCCATAGGATTGAGTGCAATATAAATAAGTCACTTCGGGTGTTGAGGGTTTTATGTGTACCAAATACTCTACCACGAGTACCCTAACGGTCGAGGGGTTATATGATACCGAAACTCTCGTTAGTGGATTATGCATCTAACTGATGATTGGGGTTGGTGTCCCCAAGTTGTAAGTGGTACCATAATTTCGGTTGAGATGGCATGAAGTGTTGAGACGACACTTGTTGAATTCATGTATCTGATGTAATACTTTGGAAAGTAGATTTGTTTAATGATCACTTGAAAGCCAATATAATTGTTGATGTATCATGTTGATGGTTGTTAATGTATAATGTTGGTTTGTGCATGTTTACTCTTTAAGCTTTCATATGGGTTGTTATGCATTGGAAGGCTTAAATTGAGGATTAGAAATGTGATTTGTTGTTGATCCATGATACATGTTGCATATGGTTTAATATGTTGGTTTTTGAAAGTGTTAAGTGCATGGTTTTCAAGGTATGATGTTTTATACGATGGTTGAAATGGTGATTTTGGAAAATGGTTTTAAATGCATTGATGATGTGTTGTTTGACCACTCCTCACTAAGTCTTGTGTGCATACACTCTCTTTGGCCATCAATGCAGAGAATTAAAGGTTTAGAGGCAGGAAGCAAGCAAAGGATATCCAAAGACTTCGGCTATAGAACGTATGATTTCGAACTAGACTTGTAGTAATAAAGGCAATGGAGTTTCATTGTTGATTTGGGAGAGTTTTTGAGAAACTCCATGTTTCAGCTTGTTTGTAATGTTGCTTTGGATTTGTAATTGGCCTCTTATGTTGGTTGTAGCTTTGATTTCATGTTTTGAACGTTGAATAGTTTGGTATCTAGGAAGCATGCCTCTAGTTTACCTTTTGAAGCATAATGCCATGATGTGGTGATGTTTCTGTGGTGTTATGATAAAAATTGATCCTTAGTAATGTTGTGTATATGATTGAAGTATGTTAAGATAGATTTGAATCCTTGAAAGCATGTTAAACCAGCAATTTGGGACATTTTGGGTCCAGGCGTTTTGATACGCATGACCCTATACTGAAACAGGTATGCCTGAAATGCACAGGTGTTTTGATACATGGGCTACTATTCTGGTACGGGTTTAGGCAAAAATAGTTTGTGTTTCAGAACTCGAGGAAGTGTTCCGGTACGGGTTTGAGCTGCTAGAATCTGATTTTTTAGAAATGTGTAACCGTATCGATACACTTGCCTGTGTACCGATAGGCTAGTAGTTAAGTTGGTTAAAGAGATGTTTGGAGGTTCTAATTCTTTCATTTTGGTCCCTAATTGATATGTATGCAATTTCATAAGTTTGGATTATCGTTTTGAGCTAAAATTTGACCAACAAACATGTAACTTGACTAAGTAAGGATTCGTAACACTAAAATGGGACAAGTCCCTGTAATTTTCTAGAATTCAATTTAGCCCCTAAATTGCAATTTAGTGCAATTGGATGTTGAATAGACGCCCGAGTTAGTTGAGTTTTCACCCACTGCCAATATGCACACCATAGGTTAATATGTTGCATTTAGATAAGATAAAAGAAAAAAATGGACGTGAATCGAGTTTCATCTACTCGGGTTTCTTTCAGCAAACCCAATGTAACTCGCTCGGTTTGGTCTGGCATCTAGGTCGAGTCGAGGGGGTTACAGTTATTGAGCTAAACTTAAGGTCTTCAAAGCTTCAACCATGTATATATCTAATAGCTAATTGCTATTTCAATCTTAGAAGTTGATTTTGACATCATTATATTGATTTCGATATCGTAGTATCGATCCTAATATTTCCTATTGTTGTATATAGCTCAAGAATTGGAGAAAAAAGGGTCACCATCTCCATTTAAAGCTAGGAACAAATGAGTTTTCTTCTAAGAGCCGTAAGATCTTCGGAAAACAAGGTGAGTGTAGTCAAAGTCTCGGGTTAGGCTAGGTGCCTTTCCCGATTTCATTGACATTGAATTTTTGCATAGCTAACCTTTTAGTTAATGGATATTGCATCAAACCTCTTTAGAGGTATCATTAGTAAGCATTGGTAAGCTATTGTATTGGACATCGATCATAACATTATTGTTATCGACATTTTTGTCATTGAATCATAGAAATATAGAAGAATTGGCCATGGAAAATTGATAATAGTCATTGTAGTAGCTATTGATAATGATATTGCCATTGCCATTGAACATCGGTATTGATATTGTCATTGTCACCGAAATTTGAACCTTGGATTCGAAAGGACATTGGATACAATTTGCATACTATAGAATTCATGAGCTCATTGGTACGGGTGGACTAAGGTCTTTGGCTATGGCCTTTATTGTGGCGAGGCGGAGGGACTAGACCATTCATTGATTTGGCGAGGCGTAGGAATTTGCGTATCCACTATCTTGATTCGATCCAAGGAATAATGTTGAAATATGAGTATTATTGTCATTCAGCATTATCACTAATATTATCATTGATGAAACAAGTTTTGACTACCTCACTAGGCAAAGCATGCTTAATGCATTTCATCTCATGCATTTCAGGTTAAAGGATTCATCGTTGAGAGATCAGAGAAGTTGAAGGTTTTTGGCAAGTCACTAAAAGCTTCAGGTAATTTATATTATCCCTACAAACTCCTAGAATGGTGGCAAAGTAGTTAAACTAGTCACTTTTAGTCTTTTTGATGTGTATATGTTGCATATGGTTTGTATAAGCGTTTAAGGCCCTAAAAGTAACCAAACTTGCATATTTGACTCATAAAGGTGAAAACCAACTAAACAGATAAGTACAACCATGAAATTTGGCATGTTAGTAGATTATAGTATTTTAGACTTGTCTGTAAAATTTCATTGAATTTGGATATTGAATGATATGTCAAATTGATTAAAAACCAGATAAAATCTGTTATTACAAAATAAGGCGTGTCGATACGGGTGATGGCGTATCGATACGAGTATGCATATTTAGCCCATGTTAACATAGCGTAACGATAAAAACTTTGGTGTGTCGGTACGAAAAGTCAACACTGGAATATGGGATTGAAAAATGCATCGGTGCGGCTTTAAGGCGTATCGAAATAGGTCTACTCGTACCGATAAAGCTAGAGCGGTATCGATACGAGTTTTGATCAATATAATATAATAATTATAATTTGTGCATGGCGTACCGATACGGACCTTTCGAGTATCGATACTGATATAGGTAATTTAGTTAAAAGTCTTGGTAACAGTTTTAAAAAGTTGCAAATTAGTCATTGACTATTGTTTTGCCTAATTGATGGGATAAGTGAGTTCCGATTGACATGAAAATTTGTATGTCCACTGTTTATAAGTAGAATTTCATTGTGGTGAGGCTAATTTTTGTAAAGGACCTCTAAGTTAGTGAATTTACAGTTTGATCCCCAAAGCTTGTAAAAGTTTTAAATTGGTCTCAACCTGAGATTAGTAAGCTATATCGATTCACTGTTATAGTGTATAGACCTAGTATTGTTTTAAGATACCGAATCGAACATAGTATAGTTTTTATTTCACTATATCATTAAGGTTTAAAATACTATTTCTATTAATGTATTGAACATCGGTGACATACTCCAACCTAATTCTCTACCATGCTGGGAAGGGGTGTTACATTTGTAGTATCAGAGCTAGAGTTTAGTCGATTCTAGGACTAAATCAAAGCCTATTGCATTGCTATTGTATTACTTTGCCACCTAACAATTATTTATAGTGTATACAGTGACTTGCTGACTAACTCGATCTCTTTATATTATAGATATGTATGAAACTAACGAAGCTCAATCAATGTGCCTGCTACTGGCTCTTCAACTCATGGTGAGGAGATAAGGGGAGGAGATCTTCCGAATCCCCCACCACAGAATGTTGAATCAGAAGCGTAGACTGCTCAAGCAGAATGCTATCGAAACATGGCCGATATGTTCAAACAATTTATGACATCGATGAGAGCTGAGCATGTATGAAACCTACCGCGCCTGTTATCCAATATGCTCGGGGCCCTATTGACAAGTTATCGCAGCATCGAGCCTATACTTTTACCGGGCAGGATGATGACAATCTTGAAACTATTGAATATTGGTTGGATTACACACTAAGAATCTTGAACAAGTAGCTGTAGTGTTCGGATGAGCACAAGCTTAAATGTGCCCTCGTGTTGCTTGCTGACGAGGCACTTTATTGGTGGGAGACTACAATTCTCACAGTCCCTGAAGAAGCCGTGACATGGGAGTTCTTCCTTCGAGAATTTTGAAATAAGTACATTAGCGAGTTCTTCCTCCATCTCAAGCAAGGTGGACGACTTGTTGAGTGGTACATCCATGATTTCTGCAAGTACTGTAGGTACAGTGCCGAATACATTAAAAATGAGGAGGAGAAGTGCCAAATACATTAAAAAGGGGGAAGAGAAGTGCCGAATGTTCATTGTTGGACTCAGTGACGAGCTACGCCCTATGTTCACAGCATCGGGCATCATCGATTTCCAAGATCTTGTGAATCGAGTCAAGGCCACTGAAGCAGCACAGAAAGCCCAGAGGACCGGTGGGTCAAGCAAATCAGATAAGAGATTCTGAGATAATTCTTGACCTCCCAAATGGAACAAGAAAGGGAAGTTTCAAGGCCCTAAGCAGAATGTGTACAGGGAACATTGAGAAGCCACAAACTATAACTCAGTCCTTTGCCAAAGCGGTCTCAGTTGATAGCATTGGAGGCTTGAATTGAAGCTCTTGGTATCCTATTTTCAACTATTGTCAGATTTGACATCCAGAGGCTTGATAGAACTAGAGGCTTGAATTGAAGCTCTCAGTATCCTATTTGTAACTATTATCAGAATCGACATCCTTGGATAGCACTACCTGTATCCATATATGTTCAGATACACGAATTCCACTTGATGGCACTATCCCCCCCCACCACCAAGTCTTTTCTCATGGCGGTACTACCTCCACCATAACTCACTTCGGCCGGGAATAAAACTACCTCTATCCCGTTGTGATAGCACTACCCCTATCACTTCACAATAGCACTACCCTTATTGTGTAACCGAAGAATTTCACACGATCGATTTTACATTTTATAGCGCACTTTAATCCTATGACTAGCCAACTATATCCAAAACTTTCTCAATACATCACATAGACAATATATCATTTTCAAGTACATTTACTCATTGTTTTCCAATGCATGTCACAAAACCGTTTCATATGCAAAATTACATTGCCAAAGACAACAACACATTCCCTTCAAGGAATAGATCTCAATTCTCAAAGACATTCATATACTTTGATAAATATTTCATATTAATCAAAAACTATATATTTACAGTAAGTAAAATCAAACCATGTTTAAAACCAAAACATAAAATCCACAAGCTCATAACAAGCCAATAACCAAAGGTGAAAAATAAGGAAAACTTACTTCCAAGCTTAGTTAAGCTTGCTAGGCTATAACCAAACCCACAAACCTTATTTCAAACTTTATTTGAAGAACCAGCTTATAATTGCACTCACTAACAAGATATTGTCTCAACGCCAACAACCCGACGTCAACGCCTCGACGCTTAATCCAAACAACGTCCGAACCCTTATTATCTTCCACAAGAAAATATAAGGGTCAATATAAATTGGACCACACTAAAGTAACCAATTTATTATAGGACCACCGTATCACAATTAAATCCCCATAATTCACTACTGCTCGAAACCATTCCCACGTTAATTAACTAATATCCTACTGCCAACAAATGGTTTGCAGAAGGCCACTGCTTGTTTTCAATTCCATTCTTTTCTTTTATATATGAAAACAACGGCAGCAGCCCACTGCTCCAATTGCACCCTCAGATTCGTTCTTTCTTTCTTTTTTTCTTTTGCGCACTGCCCTACTTCGCACTCTCTTCCCCTTTAATTTCTCCTTTTTTTTCGATTAGCCTACTGTCACATATATCTCACGCAGGGCAGCAACAGCCCCGTGTTCTTAGGGGTGAGCGTTATATCGAATCGAATTAAAAAATTTTGAGTTATTCGAGTTGATGTGTCATATTTTACAACTCAAATTTTATTTGAAAATTTTTTGACCCGAGTCGAGTTTTCGAGTTCCTATACAAATTTAATTGTAATTATTTATCATGTTATAGTATAGTTTGATTCTAATTTAAACGACTTTCTCTAATCATATAAGATATGCATATATATTTATCATATTTTTCATATGTGGCATATATTTTTTTCATATTTTTATATTGGTATATATATTAGGAAAAAATGAGGAACTTGACTCGAACTTAAAAATCAATTCACTAATTACTAAAAATTTTGAGTTATTCGAGTTTTTATTTTACAAATCAAATTTTATTTGAAATTTTTTCGAGTCATGTCGAGTTTATGTAATTTTGAGTCGAGTCAAAACGAGTCGAGTTTATGTAATTTTGAGTCGAGTCAAAACGAGTCAAGTTTTTTTGCCTCGAGTCGAGTCGAGTCGAAAATTTCAAATTTTTCGAGTTGAGTCGAGTTTTGCTCACCCCTACCTATTCTGATTTGCATCACCTAAACCCCTTTTTCGTCTCTCACAATTCTTACATGAGTTTAATCAAACACCTATGGTGCATCCTCGTATTTGATCCAATAATTCAATTAACCCTTCTACCATTTACCTCATTCAAGAACTGAAATCTAAATTCAACCAATTAGAATAATTCCATGAATTAAATTAAAAAATCAACTTTAGATTATTATTATTACCCATGCACAAAACACTAGAACTCCAAAAAAATCATTAGATTACTATAATCTATTCAAGATTTATGAGAAACTCCATTAAAATCCAATAATTCCATTAGAAATCCATTTTAATTATCTCAAAGCATGAGAAATCATAGATTAAGAATCAAAATCATGTAGAAAATTATTAAAGAACGTTTTCTTACCTTTCTTGATGAAAAAACCACTTGAAGATGAACTCCCCTCTTGATTTCTAACAAGAAAAAGAAATAGTGGAGATGATGTAGAAATCAAAATCCTTAATCCGCAATTTTTTTAGAAATAATTGGAGAAGAAATTGAAGTAAAAATAATTAAGAAATCCCTAAGTTTTGTTTGGAAAAAAATGAGAGAAACTTAGAAATATCTTTCCCATCTCTTAAAAAATTACAACCGTCAACTTCTTTTTGATAAAAACAATAGGGAAAAGATATTTCTTTTATTTAATATAGTAATTCCATTAAAATAATATTTTAGTATTTTTTTATAAAATTATCATTAATAATATTTTACAACCTTTGTAAAATAGACCATTTAATTAATATTAAAACAACTCATTTAAAATTATTCAAACTCAATTTCATCCTTTATTAAATTCATTTAATATATTGTTCACAAATACTTGTCACGATAAATTTATCGAAAACCAGTTTAATTAACCCAAACTATTTTCCACAATTAATTAATTAGCTAAAACCTAACCCAAAATTCCTACCTGATTTCGATAATTCACCCAAATCTCCTAGCCCATTTTCTGGGGTGTTACAAGTACTATGCACTATAGACACAAGATAATAGCGAATCAGGCTCATTGATTAGACGCCAAATTTGCTTCCCAACAAAGTAACATTAAAGAGATGCATATCGCGGAAGCCAACACCACTAGTATTCTTAGGGGTACAGACCAAATCCCAAGCAAATCATAGGCCAACCCCTTTTATTATTGCGGCCCGATCATCAATAACGTCATATAAATTTAGACATATCATCAATTATGTTCTAAGGTAGCAGGTAACAAGACATGACGTACTAAGGCAGAGACTGAACAACAGATTTGATGAAGACCTCGCGGTCGCTAAATGAGAGAAGGTGATTGTTCTAACTGGCCATATGCAAGTTCACTTTGTCTCGAGAAAATCCTAGGGCAGCTGTTTTATTTTGCCCGATCAAGAGAGGAATGCCTAGATAAATTCTAGGACCGTTCACCTCCCGGACATGAAGAATATCATGGACATCTTGCTTATAGCTAGGAGTGGTACGGGGTTGAAGAAGATGGTAGATTTTTTTCAAAATTGATTGCTTACTCCGAGGAGAAAGCATAAAGATGGAGAATCTCTTTAAATCGTGTAGCTTTCTGAATATTATTTTGAATAAAAATCATACTATCATCAGCAAAAAGTAGGTGATTAACCCGAGGACCATAGCGACTAGCGTAGAGTCCTTGAAGATGCCCTGCCAGCTGCTCATAGTAAGTGTAGCTGAGAGTTCATGTGTGCAAATAAGAAACAAAAAAGGAGAGAGAGGGTCCTCTATCTTAATCCTCGTTGAGGATAGAAAAATGGTGAGAGCGAGCCATTTACCCGGGCCATAAACGAAACAGATGAGATGCAGCGCATAATGATATCCACCCACACCACATGAACCTCATTTTTAACATAATATTCTTTATGAAAGACCATTCAACCCGGATGAATGCCTTTTCCATATCAAGTTTAAGAGCAACTCCCTAAAAAGGACCATTGCCATTTGAATCAAGGGAATGCACCAGTTCAGGCGCTACTAGAATATTGTTTGTGATACTCCTTCCTCGAATGAAACCGCCTGATTTCTGCTAATGCAGGAGGGCATCACAAGTTTCATATGATTGACAAGCACATTTGCAACAAAATTATAAATTACGGTGTAAAGACTGATGGGCCGAAGTTGGCGCATAGATGTAGGCTCAACCACTTTTATTAATAGGACTATTTGGTTTATTGAAGCCATGTTCGCATCCCTTTTAAGGAGGTCCAAACAAAGCTTAACGATATCCGGGCCAACCATATCCCAATGTTTCCTGTAAAGGCTACTTGGAAATCCATCAATTCCCGGGCTTTCTTGGGATTTATATCCCAAAAGGTAAAACTGACTTCATCCGCAGTGAATGGCCTAGTTAAAGACAAATTCATATCAGGTGTGAGTGACGAAACAATATTGTCATGGATTAAGGTGTCCATAGTCAGAGTCGAAGAGGTGAATAAATTATGAAAGTAGTCTATGGCAACTCCCATAATTTCATTCGTACCTCTCTGCCATACATTGTTGCGATCAAATAAACCTTTAATATGATTTTTCTTCCTCCTACCCGATGCATGAGCATGGAAAAATGACGTGTTCTTATCCCCTATGAAAGCCAGGTAATTCGAGAACGTTGAGCCCAATAAGTTTCCTTGTTATCAAGGAGATGCCGAAGCTCAGATTTAGCTGCAAAAAAACCTCCATATCAGCATCAGAAAGGCGACCATGCATTCATGAATTAATTTGTTTGTTCAATTCGGTGATGCGATGGGTAGAGTCCATGAGTTGTTGATCTTGCCATGTCTTGAGGCAAACCCCAACAACTTGAATCTTATCAATTGTTGAACCAAGTGCAGCTGCCTAGGCTCTTTGAACCATTGACACACAGCTTGCATCATGGGCCCAGCAATTTTCAAACTAAAAATGGCCATTTCGAACTATTCGTGGTTCATACGAGACGAGAGAAGTCTCCATAAAGATGACACAATGGTCCGAGTCTGCGTTATATTATGATACAACACGATGCCTGGGATAAGCGTTAAGCCACGATGAATTAGCCACAAAGCGATCAAGGCGCTCAAGGATAGGCGAGGTATGAGAACCAAATTTGGTCCAAGTGAACCAGCCCTTAGTTGGTTTACAGTTAAACAAATGATTCTAGGATAAGCAATCCCTAAAGCTGTCAACTTGTGAACGAGTACGTCGACATCCACCTTGTTTTTCATTATCAAAAAGGATTTCATTAAGATCTCCCCCAATTAGCCAAGGGAGAGGCGATGAAGAGCTTAAAGTATCAATTAACTCTCAAGTTTTATTTTTTGATTTGTATCAGCGTAATCATATATACCTGAAAACGATATTGGTCAAGATTCGTACGAATAAGAATAACAATATGGCGAGCAAATTACGAAACCAAATCGACGGTAATTTTATTATTCCAAAGGAGCATGAATCCCGAACAATTACGACTGCTATCGACAGTGATCAGCCAAGCATATTTAAAGCTAATTTTAAATGATCATTACTAGAACTATTCAAATGAGTCTCACTAAGAAAAACAATATTAGGATGAAAATGAGCAACAAACTGCCCTAAAGACTGAACTGCTTGAGGCTTACCGAAACCTCGGCAGTTCCAATACATGAGCTTCATTTTTCTCGGCGGGGTTGAGTATCAACCTCCGCCGAAGAGTTTTTAACACTGTCCATCCCAGCTGTAGATTGTTTAGAACCAAAAATGGCATTTAAAATCAAGTTTGAATCAAATTCAATCAAAGATATAACTAATCCAATTTTAAAATTTAAAGTCGGATATGACTGAACTCTAAGAAAGAAAGAGTCCAATCCAAATTTAGAATTTAAAATCAGATTTGAATGTATCAGGCGAGATTTAAGGAAAACCAAATTGATGGAATCTAATATCACAATTAAATCTATTCTTAACATAGATAAATCCAGGTCAAAAGTAGCAGTCAAGTTAGACTTGAAGAGATCGAGATTGTATGAGTGTAAATTTGAATGAAATCGGTAAAGAGACAAGACCACCTGTGAATGTACAGTCCAAAATATATTATCTCGAATTAGTTTTACTCGATTTAGATGTAGTTCAAATTTAGGGTAGCCATCCAAACGATTAAGAAAGAGGGAGCGATTTAGAATCTGATCCCAAAACGATGAAGATACATCTCAAAGATTAATTCAACGAACAATAATAAGTGTATTAAAATGCAGCTATGTAGCTGAGCCATCCAATTTATCCCAATTGAATTGAGACAATCTGAATTAATCATCACTTTGATCTTAACGAGAATGGAACAAGTAAAACCTACAATGAAAGAAGACTGGAAGGAAAAGATGAACAACATATTCAAATTTTGAAAAATCTCCCAATTAGCTGCAATTGAACTATGGAATAAACCTTCACACAGTATGACAAATTCAACAGTTTGCAGAAAGTCCATGTCAAGGTCCATGCTAGAGAGTGCGGACGCCCCGTCCAATCTTGGCCAGAACCTATGCATCGCTGATCGACACTAAAGCCGTTGGCCAGGTCTTCTCGGTAGTGCTTCTAAGCGCGACAGCAAGGACCATCTCTGTTTGTAGAGCAAGGAGATATATAACACACGATGTAACCCCAAGAAAAGGTGGGACATGTGTAACCATGGCCCTAAGGGCCAGGAGATGCCGAGATGCAAAACCACAACCAAGGCCATAATGGCCAGGAAGATGACAGCCATAAGGAGGCAATCAAGCACGGTGCCAAGAGGCGACCGAAAAGCCTTCTCCCCTGAAGACCAAAAAGGCGGGGGAGTAGGGTAGAATCATATAAAGGCATAGCCCAAGTGCTCTTAATTCCAGGATTCACAAAGTAGAATATGCCCACCAAAGAACAGGAGAGGAAATCCATGATATAGTAAAAGAACCAAAGGATACCCTCACAATACAGATAATAGGAAGGAATAAAAATGTAAACAATGCAGTTCATACTCTCCAAAGAAAGGGAGCTTAGATCCTTAAAATAACAAAAGCATTTAATCCAAGAAAGGTCATGGTAGAAATTAAAATAAGGAAAAATAGATTTCCTAATGGCCCTAACGAAATTGCACCACATACAGTCTGTAAATCTGTAGAAAATAGAAACCCAAAGAGGTCCAAACAAAACAAACCATGGCAGGTTGTAGTGTGAATGAAACTTACCTCTCAAACCAAAATCACCTCTCTGACTCCAAGGGAGAAGCAAAACAACGCTAAGCAACCCAGGATCCCAACGCAACCAAAAGGGCCATGGGAAAAACAATGGCAGTCCGGCAAATAGCAACCAGGAGCTCCCCGAAACAAAACGCCAATAAGCAGAAGGTCGCGACGATTACCAAAGACCAGGGGAAACAACAGCATAGCGGCGAAGGGGAAGGCCAGAGAAGGGGAAGGGAAAAGGCGACAAGTGAAGAGAGATAAGGTTGAGCGAGTTGAGAGAATCGAGAGAATTTTCATTTCATCCTCTCAAATTCCCCATTGAAATTTTAATGGAGTAAAATTTAAATTGAGATTAAATAATATAATCAAATTCAAAAGTTTATATTTAAATATATAAAGTCATAAATTTAATTTAACCTTATTTTTTTTTGGACATTTTGCTAAGGCTTAAGGTACGCATGTTTAGATGACTTTACAGTAAACCCGTTAAAATTTTAACCGAGTAAAAATTTTTAAAATTTTGACTAAGCTATATAATCAATTTCAAAACCCCATAATCAAATATTTGAACTCATAAAAATTAATTTAATATTATTTTACGAATACTTTGTTGGGATTTAAGGCGTACATGTTTATATGGGCTTTACAGCAAACCCGTTGGAATTTTAACCGAGTAAAAAGCTTTAAAAATTTTGTTAAGCTATATGACCAAGTGTAAAAGCCAATAATTAAACATTTAAATTCATAAAATTTGATTTAATATTATTTTGCGGACGTTTTGTTGGGGTTTAAGGCGTGCATGTCTAGATGGGCTTTTTAGTAAACCCGTTGAAATTTTAACTGAGTAAAAAGCTCTGAAATTTTGGTTAAGCAATATAATCAAGTTCAAAATCCTGTAATCAAATATTTGAACTCAAAAATTTGATTTAATCTTATTTTACGGACGTTTTGTTTGGGTTTAAGGCATGTATGTTTAAATAGGTTTTACTGTGGACCCGTTGGATTCTAACCGAGTAAAACGATTTGAAACTTTGGTTAAGCTATATAATCAAGTTCAAAGGCCCGTGATCAAATATTTGGACTCATTATATTTGATTTAATCTTATTTTACAGATGTTTTGTTGAGGTTTAATATGTGCATGTCTAAATGGGCCTTATAGTGGACCCATTGAAATTTTTTTTGAAGAAAATGTGGGCCTCGTTAAAACCCTACTAAAGTCGCCATCGGCCTAGGACTGGTGGAGACCACCTAAGGGGAAAAGAGTACCCCAAATATCATTAAAATGAAAGATGGAATCTCGTTGGTTACAATAGAGCGTATGTGATTGGGGTAAACCGAATAAAAAAAGATAGACGACAAAGACTGCATGGACCTAGAGGCAAGCATATGTGCAACAAAATTAGCCGCCCTAGGTAAAAACTGAACACAAAACCCATCAGATCTAGACAAAAAAGGAAGGCATTCTTAAAATGGGGCCCTAATAATGGCAAATCATTTCCCCGTCGATTCAATTTATTGACTACAATGGCTGAATCGGTTTCATTGACAACATCAGACCAACCTCTTTCATGACCAAGCTGAATGCAGGAAATAACCACCTAAAGTTCGGCGATAGTTCCACTCATGCAACCGGTCGAGTGTTAAGCTAACCCGCCAAGGACAACACCTTTATCATCTCTCTCAATAACTCCAATGGCAGCATCCTTAGATGTCAGAATGAAAGCGCCATTGGTATTTATTTTTATAGTCCCTGTCCGAGAGGGGTGCCAACGTGGACTTGCGGATATCGGGTCGTTGGTCTGCGGCTTTGGGGTAGAGCTGGTCGTCGTGGCAGTAGCGTAGTCTCAGATAAAGCCTTGAGAGTTGAGCACTATGAGCCAGGGAGTTGAATTCAATCATTGTGAACCCAATCATTTCTACGATTCCATAAATGCTAGAGAACTGTGAGAAAGAAGGCAAATGTGCTACATGGAAGCATGGAAGCCCCCTCATCAAGCCACGAAAGCATAGATGTAGTGTGGCTGAAAAATAAGGCTATTTGGCAATCCAGCCAAACATAGGGCCTTAAACAAACCCGTGTAGTCGCATAAGACATGAATGGTCATTTCTAGGGCCAAGCGATAAATAGGGCATGTGCCGAGGGCCAGGTGTGCCGTCTGAAGTCTTTGAAAAGTCAGTAGGGCATCATGACCCGCACGCTAGCCAAATGATCGAATCTTTGGAATAACTAGCAGTATGGAGATTATCTTCCAAATACGTGAGGGCCGGTTTAAAGGTGCAGGCGGCTTCTGCAAGAACAAATATCTTGAACTCACTGTGTAGATGCCAGAATCATGGTTATCATTGATAATAAGAACATGGAGGACTGTGTTGGCATGTCCAAATCAAAGAAATGGCAAACTTTAACCTCATCCCAAGACGACTACCCCCGTCGCATAAAATCGCGATAACAAACAGGCACTTTATCAATATCCATGTAATCACCATACAAATTGAGTGCAGACACACTGCACCAATTATCTGAGTGCACACGAATCTTTTTATTGATACCCGACCTCCAAATGAACCCAGAGTATAGCTTACGCATTGCTTGGTAAAGACCTTTCCAAGCGAAAGATACTTTTTTGTTGGCCTCAGCATCAAAGATATTCCCAAAAGGAAAGTACCGTGCCTTGTAGACACGAGATAACAACGAATCAAGCTCAATGATTATACGCAAATTTTTTTCCCAACAAAGCAATTAAAGAGATGTATATTGCAAAAGCCAATGCCACTGGCGTTCTTAGGGGCATAAATAGAGTCCCAAGCTACAAGCCAGTTCCGTTTATTGTTTCTACCCGACCACCAGTAACATCGAACAAATTTAGTCATATCATCAATAATGTTTGAGGCAGCAGGTAACACGACATTACGTACTGAGGTAGAGACTGCACAACCGATTTGGTGAAGACCTCTCGGCCACTGAACGAGAGAAGATGATTGTTTCAACTGGCCATACGCGAGTTCACTTTATCTTGAGTAAATCCAAGGGTAGCCATTTTATTTTGTCTGATCAAAAGAGGAATATCTAGATAAATACCAAGATCGTTCACCTCCCGGACATGAATAATATCATGGACAGCTTGCTTATGGCTATGAGGGGTATGGGGGCTGAAGAAGATGGTAGATTTTTTGAAATTGACTGCTTGCCCCGAAGAGGAAGCATAAAGACAAAAATTTTCCATAGCTCGTGTATCTTCCTAAATATTATTCTGAATAAAGATCATACTATCATCAGTGAAAAGTAGGTGATTTACCCGAGGATCGTAGTGACTAACGCAGAGTCCTTGAAGATGCTCTGCCTGTTGTTCAGCAATGAGCGTAGCCGAGAGTCCTTGTATGCAAAAAAGAAATAAAAAAGGAGAGAGAGGGTCCCCCTACCTTAATCCCCACTGAGGATAGAAAACTAGTGAGAGCGACCCATTTACCTAGGCCATAAAGGAAACAGATGAGATGCAACGCATAAAATATCAACCCATACCACATCGAACCCCATTTTTAACATAATATTTTGTATGGAAGACCATTCAATCTGGTCTAAATCCTTTTCCATATCAAGTTTAAGGACAACTCCCTAAAAAGGACAACTCCCATTCAAATGAAGGAAGTGCACCAATTCATACGCAACCAGAATATTGTTTGTGATACTCATTCCTTAAATGAAACTTGCCTTATTTCTGCTAATGCAAGAGGGCATCACAGGTTTCATGCGATTGACAAGCACCTTTGCAACAATTGTATAAATTACAGTGTAAATACTGATGGGCCGGAGTTGACACATAGAGGTAGGCTCGACCACTTTTGGTATTAGGACCAGGACTATGCAGTTCACTAAAGCCATGTTCACATCCCCTTTAAGGAGCTCCAAACAAAGCTTAACAACATCCAGGCCAATTGTATCCCAATGCTACTAGTAAAAGCTACTTGGAAATCCTTCAATACCCAGGGCTTTCCTAGGATTTATATCCCGAAAGGCAAAAGTGACTTCGTCTGCAGTTAACGGCCGAGTCAAAGCCATATTCATATTAGGTGTGACTGAGGAAACAATATTGTCAAGGATTAAGGGGTCCATAGTTGGACCTGAAGAGGTGAAAAAATTTTGGAAGTAATTTGTGAAAACTCCCATAATTTCATTCGTACCCCTCTACCATACATTGTTGTGATCGAACAGACCTTTAATATGATTTTCTTTCTCCTACCCGATGCATGAGGATGGAAAAAGGACGTGTTCTTATCCCATTGTGAAAGCCAGGTACTTCGAGAATATTGAGCCCAATAAGTTTCCTTGTTATCAAGGAGATGTCGAAGCTCAGATTTAACTGCAAGAAAGACCTCCAATTAGCCTTAGAAAGGCTACCACACATACTATAATTAATTTGTTTATTCAATTCAGTGATGCGATTGGTAGAGTCCATGCGTTGTTGGTCTTGACATGGCTTGAGGCAATCCCTAACAGATTGAATCTTATCAATGGTCGAGCCATGCGCAGCTGCCCAGGCCCTTTGGACCATTGATACACAGCTTGTATCATGAGGCCAGCAATTTTTGAACTAAAAGTGGTCACTCCAAGTTGTCAGTGGTTCATGCAGAACGGGAGAAGTCTTCATAAAGATGACATAATGATCCGAGTCCACGTTATATTCCGATACGACATGGTGCTCGAGGTAAGCGTTAAGCCACGATGAATTAGCCACAAAGCGATCGAGGCACTCAAGGATAGGCGAGGCATGAAGATCGAATTTGGCCCAAGTGAACCAACCCTTAGCAAGTTTATAGTCAAACAAGTGATTCTGAGATAAGCAATCCCTAAAGCTATCAATTTGTGAACGAGCACGTCGACAACCACCTTGTTTTTCATTATCAGAAAGAATTTCATTTAGATCTCCCCCAATTAGCCAAGGGAGAGTTGATGAGGAGCTTAAAGTATCAATTAACTCCCAAGTTTTATGTTTTTGATTTGTATAAGCATAAACATAGATACCAAAAAAGTGAAATTGGTCAAGAACCGTATAAATAAGAATATCAATATGGCGAGCAAAGAACGAAATCAAATTTACGATAAATTTATTATTCCAAGGGAGTATGAGACCCGAACAATTACGACTGGTATCGATAGCGATACAGCCGCGCATATTTAAATATACTTTTAAACGTTCGTTACTAAAACTATTCAAATGAGTTTCACTAAGAAACACAATATCAGGATGAAAACGAGCAGCAAACTACCCCAATGCCTGAAATGCCTAAGGCTTACCAAGACCTCAGTAGTTCCATCACACGAGCTTCATTTTTCTCGGCAAGGTTGAATATCAAACTCTGCCAAAGAGTTTTTGACGCTGCTCATCCCAACTGTAGAGTCTTTATAATCTCTGATATTAGAATGTGACGAAGAACGTTGTCGCTTAGCTTTGACAGCTTCCGAGAGAGTACCGATTGAAAAAGGAAAATTCGTGCAAGATAATGGGAGATTTGAATTGGAAACAAAATAAATTGTTTCCAAGTAAGGATTTAAAATACTTATTGATGGGAAGTCATCTAAATTAAAGTTTGATCCAACACTAATTATGGATAATTTCAATCCAAAAATAGCATAAGAACAAAATTAAATTAACTTCATTCAAAAAGAAAGTCGGTCTAAAGTTCAAAAGGAAAGTCAAATAAGATTGATCTCTAATCAAGGAAGTGCCGAATTCAATTTTAGGAATTAAGTTCAGATTTGAATATATCAGGCGAGATTTAAAGTTTAAATAGTGGCATTTAATATCACAATTGAATTAATTATTAATATGGATAAATCCAAATCAAGAATAGCAGGCAATTTTGAATAGGAAATAACGCCAAAATATGGAAAATCGGAGCAAAATAAGTGAAGATTTGAATTGGGTACAAAATGAATTGTTTCCATGTAAAGGTTTAAGATACATATTAATGGGAAGTCATCTAAATTAAGGTTTGATCTAACTCTAATTATGGATGATTTCAAGCCAAAGAAAGCATGTAAAATTGAGGTTAAATCAAATTTACTCAAAACTAAAACTGATTCATAGTTAAGATGTAAAATCAAATATGATTGATCTCTAATCAAGGAAAAATCAAATTTAATTTCAGGAAATAAAATCATATTTGAAATTGTCAGGCGAGAATTAAGGAGAATTAAATTGGTGGCATCTAATATTACAGTTGAATTACTTTTTAACATGGATAAATCCAAGTAAAAGTAACAGCAAAATTCGAAAATAGATTAACTTCAATTAATGGTGAATCCAATCCAAATTTAGTACATAAATTTAGGTTGGAATCTACCATATGTGAGTGTAGTATCCAAAATTCAATGAGAATTAAGGTAATGACATTGAAAATCAAAACATAATTGTTTCTTAACATGGAAAATTCCAAGTCAAAAGTAGCAGCAAAATTCAAAACCAAAATAATTACAATTAATGATGAATCTAATCCAACTTTGGAACATAAATTCATATTGGAATATTCTATATAGGGAATTTGGGTGAAAACCAATTCAATAATATCTCCCAATCTGGTTTGATCATAGAGAATTAGCTTAGGATTTAATTTCGAAAATCCTAAATTCAAATGTAAATGTTCCAAGCAAAATTTAAAGAGAACAAATGTGATGGCATCTAATATCACAATTAAGTTGTTTAAGAACATGGATAAATCTAGGGCAAAAAAGGCAACAAATTTCAAAAGGGTGAAATCAATCCATTTTTGGCACAAAAAAGGATTGGTAGCTATCTTAAAGATGATTTGGGTGAAACCCAATTTGATTGTAACTCCCAATATGATTTAACCATAGGAAATTAATTTAGCATTGTAATTCCAAAAAATATTGGTTCTAATCAAAGATGAATCCAATTCAAATTTAGCATCTATTTTCAGATTTGTATTAATTGTAATCAAGAATAGAGCTAGACCAGATTTGGAATCAACATTCATGTTTCAATTAACCAGAGAGTGAATTAAGGAGGATATTAAGATGTCATTTAAAATTAATATTGGATTAACTCTAATCAAAAGGAAATAAAAGTCTAACTTAACATCTATAGTCAAAAAAGAATTAACTCTAATCAAAGTAAAATCTAAATGAATGTAACATCAACACCCAAAAAATTATTGGGTAGACAACAGTTGAAGTTAGGATTGATTTGCAAACTAATCAGGTCATTCCAACAATCATGGAAAATCGAATGAGGCTCAATCGGTTAGATTTTGGGAGATAGATTAAGATTGGTATGTTCATCCTCACAATACTCATAAAGTGAAACTAGATGGTTCATATAGAAAAATGAGTCAAAAAGTAATGGAATCGACGTCAAAATGAAATTGTGTAGGTATACTCCCCATTGTAAATATATAATCCATCCCATATTGATTAAAAGAGCAACTAAAAGGATCTCTTTAAGATAAGGAAGATAACCAATCGTAAAAATATAATCTTGGAAATTTTCACGTTAATTCTTACAAAGGCCGAAAACAAAATACAAAATGTTGTTTTATGTAAAACAATAGTAGCAAAATCTAACGTTATGATACGAATCCGATTGTAAGATGGCCGAATTGTTATCGAAGTTTTCCCAATCGTAATTCAAGCGAGAGTTTAAATTCTATTGCAAAACAGTTAAAGAATGGTGTTCAAAAGTTGAACTTAGTAGAAATGAAAGGGAACGGATGAAAAGGTTTAAACAGTTGTGGAATTTGTATGTGGAATTTGGATGTGACAACAGTTTTAAAAAATATGGTTATGGAATTTACGGTTGTGTGGATGATAGGTGTAGGAAAACAAAAATGCAACAATTGGTGCAGTATGAACAAAGGAGGAACTAACACTAAATAGCGAGACCCATTTCTTAAGAGTTCTTAGCCGTGTATTGGGTAGAAGGGTATATGGATTGTGACCCACTAGTTATAGAAACTAGGAACCAACAATATAATGAAATAGAAGGGGAAAGAATGCCACAAGAACAATATTGCAAACTGATATAGTTCAGCAAGAACTTTGAAAGAGAAACACTCTCAAGTATATTATAAGCCAAAAGTTGTTTACAATACAAAATGGATGCCTATTTATAGGAGAAAAGTGGCTGAATTGAATAGGCAACAAAGGATTAAAGTCTAATTGATTAAGGGATTAAAAGCTCATAAAGTTGTCGGTTATTCTTTCTTCAAGTTCAGGCAAAAGGTTGATGTTGGATGAAGATGTATGTGGACATTCTTTGAACGAATGTAGATAAACATGTAGTCCAAGTAAAGGAAAACCCTTGATCTATCTTTGGACGAAATTATCATTCATTCTCTCTTAAAATGTGATTAAGAGGCCTTAAGTGCCTTAAGTGCATGTCTCCCTTGTTATCAAAACTGATTAGCTTCAAGAAAGGCTTAAAGTTCTAAAATTGAGAGAAAATCCATCACCAGTTGGAATTTTAACCGAGTAAAAAGTTCTAAAATTGGTGTTAAGCTATATAATCAAGCTCGAAAATCACGTAATCAAATATTTGAACTCATAAAATTTAATTTAACATTATTTTGTGGTCGTTTTGTTTGGGTTTAAGACGTGCGTTTCTAAATGGGCTTTAGTGTAGGCCTATTTGAATTATAGCCGATTAAAAAGATCTGAAATTTATTCTTATTTTTGCAGACATTTTTTGGGTTTAAGACGTGTATGTTTAAATGGGCCCTATAGTGGACCCGTTGGAATTTTAACTGAGTAAAAAGCTCTAAAATTGAGGTTAAGCTATATAACAAAGTTCAAAATCCCATATTAAAATATATGAACTCATAAATTTTATTTAATCTTATTTTGCGGACGTTTTGTTGGGGCTTAAGGTGTGCATGTCTAGATGGGCTATACAGTAAACCCGTTAGAATTTTAACCGAGTAAAAAGTTCTAAAATTTTCGATAAGCTATATAATCAAGTTCAAAACCCAATAATCAAATATTTGGACTCATAAAATTTAATTTAATATTATTTTGTAGACATTTTGTTGGGGGTTTAAGGCATGCATGTCTATATGGGCTTTATAGTAAACCCATTACACTTTTAACCACGTAAAAAGCTCTACAATTTTGGTTAAACTATATAATCAAGTTCAAAAGCCCATAATCAAATATTTGTACTCAAAATTTTAAATTTAATCTTATTTTGTGGACGTTTTGTAGGGCTTTAAGGTATGCATGTCTAAATGGGTTTTACAGTAAACCCGCTGGAATTTTAACTGAGTAAAAAGATCTGAAATTTTGGTTAAGCTATATGATCATGTTCAAAAGCCCATAATCAAATATTTGAACTAGTTATATTAGATTTAATCTTATTTTGTGGACGTTTTGTTAGGGTTTAAGTTGTGCATGTCTAAATGGGCCTTATAGTGGACCCGTTGGAATATTAAGCGAGTGAAAAGCTCTGAAATCGATGTTAAGCTACATAATCAAGTTCAAATCAAATATTTGAACTCATAAAATTTTATTTAATCTTATTTTGCAGACGTTTTGTTTGAGTTTAAGATGTGCATTTCTAAATAGGCTTTATTGTGGGCTCGTTGGGATTATAATCGAGTAAAAAACTTTGAAATTTTGGTTAAGCTATATAATAATGTCCAAAAGCTACATAATCAAGATTAAATATTTGAACTTATTATATTTGATTTATCATTATTTTGCGAACACCTTTTTCAAGGTTTAAGTGTGCATGTCTAAATGGGCAGGATAGTGGACCTGTTGGAATTTTATCCGAGTAAAAAGATCTGAAATTGAGGTTAAGCTATATAATCAAGTTTAAAATCCCATATTCAAATATATGAACTCATAAATTTGATTTAATCTTATTTTGTGGATGTTTTGTTAGGACTTAAGGTGTGCATACCTAGATGGGGTTTACAGTAAACCCTTTGGAATTTTAACCGTGTAAAAAGCTTTAAAATTTTGGCTAAGCTATATAATCAAGTTCAAAAGCCCATAATCAAATATTTTAACTCATAAAATTTGATTGAATACTACTTTGCTGACAGTTTGTTAGGGTTTAAGGCTTGCATGTCTAAATGGGATTTACAGTAAACTCGTTGGAATTTTAACCGAGTAAAAAGCTTTGAAATTTTGGTTAAGCTATATAATCAAGTTCATATGCCCTTAATCAAATATTTAAACTCATAAAATTTGATTTAATCTTATTTTGCGGATGTTTTGTGTTTGTTTTAAGGTATGCATGACTAAATAGACTTTTACTGCGAACCCGTTGGAATTTTAAAAGAGTAAAAAGCTCTCAAATTTTGGTTAAGCTATATAATCATGTTCAAAAGACCATAATCAAATATTTGAACTACTTATATTTGATTTAATCTTGTTTTGCGACTGCTTTGTTGAGGTTTAAAACGTGCATTTCCAGCCTCGCTACTGAGGTAGAAGGGGAGAATGCGCATGTTGCTGGGAACCTACATAAGGGCGTGTTTGGCCACGCGGACATAGGCATGTAGGATCATGATAACCCGGATGCACATGACATAGAGGACTCGAATTAGGCCAATGATGGGAACTTGGGCCTACAACCGAGCAACCGAGATGACGCACTAGAAGGTCTTGAGGGCCTGCTTTGTTCTACTGATGCTGACATCCTCTTCGTTGAGGAGACCGAGCAGGCGAATGTTGATGCCCTACTGGCCAATGACATGGCGTCCTGCACGCCTTTTGTACCTGACCCTATTTTGGACATGACACCTGCAGATCACGCTATGGCTTTTGACATATCTGAGCTTGTTTCTGACGCTGCGATGGCAGCCAAGGAAGATGGTTTCTGTACTTTTGCTACAGTTGTTATGGCCAACGGCCCTGCTGAGGCTGAAGTGTTTACTGAATGTCCCCGTTTGGCATTTGTTGATTTCGTTCAGAGCAACAGTCGAGGGCCTGATTCTAGTTTCGGACGTCTAAAATCGTGTGCCAGCAGATATGCAAGCCCACTTTCACGGCCCCTTCCTAACCCCAAGGATGTATCCAATACCCCTTGAGTTTCCTCTAATGATCCAAAGTCGGCTCTGACCCGTGATCAGACCTTGACTCCCCGCCAACCTCCTTTGGATTATTCTGACTTTGATGCCTAGATGTCGTCATGGCCACAGTCTGTCCCAGTTGCAAGCTGCACTCACAATGAGAATCTGTCAGTCTTCTCCAGAAGAGGAGTTTCACCTCCACTGATCTGTCTAAAGCTAAATAGCTTTGGCCTAACCCTTCGGCCTAGAAAGGTATGGCTCTAAAATGATCGACTTCTTCCACACAGCCTAAGTGTGGTCCCTCCCTGATTTTAGAGGCTCATTTTTCAACAAAAGCTGGGATGAGCAGAGTTACCAACTCTTCGGCTGAGGTTGCTAAGCAACCCCGCCGAGAAAAATGAGACTTTTTGTTGGAACCATCGTGGCCTGGGTAAGCCACAGACAGTTCAAAATCTTGGGCAAGATGTCGCTCGTTTAGGTCTAAATGTTATCTTTCTTTCTGAAACGCGTTTGCAAATGCGGAGTAGGGATAGGGTTAAGTTTTCCTTAGGTATGAAAGGATGTTTAGTTGTTGACAATGGACCAGGTTGTTTTGGTCTTATGTTAGTATAGAATAATAAAGTTTCAGTTGATTTGTTTTCTTACTCAAGTCTTCACATCGATGCTGTCATTTCTTGTGCCAATACTCGTTTCCATTTTACGGGCTTGCATGGTTCCTTTGAGTCAAGTGACAAACACAAAAACTGGGACTTGCTCGACCATCTACGTACTTCTTCCCTTATACCTTGGCTCGTCGGAGGCGATTTCAATGAAATTATGTATGATTCTGGGATACAAGGAGGCCTACACAAAATACGCAACCACATGGAGAGTTTTTGTGATTGCTTGATCTGCAATGACCTTTATAATTGTAAGTCGATTAGAGGATGGTTCACATGGACTAAATCCAGGCCTCGTGATTCTCTTATCCTTGAATGCCTGGACTGTTTTGTTGTGGATAGCCATTGGAGATCTATGTTCCCAAATTTCTGTTCTTACTCTAAGTACACTTCCCATTCCGATCACAGCTTTATTGTTTTAGACACCACATGGGCCAAGCCTCCTCTACGCCTTAAGCCTCGGGATGATTACTTCCGCTTTAAGGACTACTGGGTGAAGGAAGAAGAGTGTGTTGACATGATCAGGGCTACTTAGCACCTTACTGTGGGCTCGATGGTCGATAAGCTCACTGTTGTCGGGGAGGCCCTCAAGTCATGGCAATGCTCTTAGCAGGACTCCTTAGGGGGACATATATTGGAACTTCAGAAGTAGATAGACACGTGTCTCAACTGCTACCTTTCCACCACTGATTTGGAAGTCTTTCTTGCTGCAAAGTGTGAGCTTCGTCATCTGTTGGACCAGAAAGAGGCCTATTGGGCCCAAGGCTCTCGCGTCACTTGGCTCGCTCATGAGGATCGAAATACCTCTTATTTCCATGCTTTAGCCTCGGGTAGACGTCAGAAAAACCATCTTACAGGCTTTTATTACGTAGACAGGTCCTGGCAGGATGCTCTTGAGGATGTCATGCGAATAGTTATCAACTATTTTCAAGGGCTGTTTGCCTCTTCCTCACCATTTGCTGACCCGAGACTCTTGAATAACATCACACATGTGATCATACCAGACATGAACTCTCTTATTTCTATTGACTTCCCCACGGAGGAAGTTATTGCAGCTTTTCGGGACATTAACACCAAAAAGGCCCCAGGCATTGACGGTCTACCGAGCAATTTTTTCCATCATCATTGGGACACGATTGAGGATGACTTTACCCAGCTATGTTTGGATCTCCTATGTGGCGATGCGGACATGGCCTCGGTGAATAACATGGTCATCGTTCTTATCCCCAAGATCCCTGCATTAACAACGATGAAACAGCTCCGACCCATTAGCCTATGCATAATGGTTTACAAAATTGTGGCCAAGGTCCTCTTTAATCGTATGAAGCCCATCATTCCTTCTTGTATAAGTGAGAATCAAGCTACTTTTGTGCCCGGACGTTCAATCTCGGATAACATTCTCGTGGCTCATGAGATTGTCAATTCCTTGCATGCTCCATGGTATGCGGTTAGCCGCGGTGCTGGTCTCAAGTTAGACATGGAAAAATCCTTTGATTGAGTGGAATTGTCTTTCCTTCGTGCTGCTATGCTTAGGTTGGGTTTTGCCTTGTCTTGGGTGGATCTTATTCTTCGCTGTGTCTCCTCAGTTACTTTCTCTGCTCGTGTAAACATGAAACTTACAACTACTTTTCGGCCTCAATGTGGCTTGTGGCAAGGGGACCCTCTCTCCCCTTTCCACTTTCTTCTCTGCATGCAGGGTCTCTTTCCTTCCTTTTTTGCTGTGCAACGTAAAGGTCGCCTTTGCAGGCTCTGAGCCAGCTGACATGGACCGACTGTTAATCACTTATTGTATGCGGATAATAGCCTGGTTTTTATACGTAATGAGCTCCATGAAGCTCAATGCCTTAAAGATATCCTTCAAGCTCATGCATCTTCTTTTGGTCAATGTGTTAACTTTGACAAGTCCACCATTTTCTTCATCCCATGCACCCCCGGACTTTAAAGCATTTGTGTATGATCTTCTTGGAGTTAGGGAGGTCGATGATCTGAGAATCTATCTCAGAATTCCTCTTCTTATTGGTCGTAACGAGTCGAAAGCTCTTGGGTTTGTGCGCGATCGTGTTGGCACCCAGGTATCTAGATGGACGAAGCATTTGTTTTCTTACAGTGGTTGCGAGGGTTTTCTCAAGTTTGTGGCCCACACTTTGCCCCAATATGTTATGTCATGCTATTTATTACCGCAGACCTTGATCGATGAAATGACCCGCTCTATGCAGAGCTATTGGTGGTCTGTGCAGAACAACAAGCGAGGCTAACCTCTTGTCTCTTGGGCCACCGTGTGCACCCCTAAGGCTGCTGGGGGTCTTGGCCTCAAAGATATGCCTCTTTTTAATGTTGCTATGCTTGGTAAACAGTTGTGGTGGTTCATTTCTGATCCGGGTTCTCTCATCTCACGTGTTTTTATGGCTAAGTACTTCCCTTCTAGGAACGTTCTTCATGCCCCCTCCTCCCAAACAGGCTTCTTTTACCTGGAAAGGGCTTTACCAAGCTTTGACTAGGTTGCGTCTAGGCTTCTTCTAGACTTTGGGACTTAACACCTCGGTTCGTCTGCATCAAGAATGTTGGGGGTATCCTCGCCCATCTCTTTCTCTAACAACTACCTTGATAATGATGAGCTACTTGTTCGTTGTCGTGACTTCATGGTCCCTGGCCAGCCTCGATGGAATGATCACCTCGTTCGTGAGGTCTTCTCGGCAAATGACGTTGACACCATTCTACACGTTATGATCTTTTCCTACTACCCAGACATATTCTTTTGGGGGGACCACGACTTTAGTATTTATATTGTCTGGTCTGGCTATCTTTTTTTACAACGACCACCGGCCTCGTCTTCTAGGCCTTCACCAGTGTGGAAACTTATCTTGAAGCTGGAAACTATTCATAAGGTTCGTACCTTCGGTTGGCGAATTGGTCACGATGCTCTTCCTATGGGGAGCCGACTCCATGCAGCGAGCCTTTCTCTCAGCTCTTGTCCTTTATGTTGGCACGACCCAGAGACGACCCTCCATGCTCTCCGTGATTGCCCCGCTTCTTTTGAAGCCCTTCTTCTGGCAGGCTTGCCCTAGAGCCTTGTCTCTAGTCAAAAGACATATACTTTTGCTTGGCTTGAGGAAGCTGCTTCATCCCTTTCTATGGAGTCTTTTGCCCTCTTACTTGTCATTCTCTGGTGTAATATCCTTAATTTAGAGCTAAGATGGTTGAGTGATCATTTAATTGGTCATATATTAAAATAAAGTTTGTAGCTTGCTAAGGACCAATTTGTTAGACAATGGAAATGTAGGAACCGTGGAGAAAGGGACTAATTTGATATAACATAAGAATATAGATTTTGCATGCTAATTTAATTTTTCT
This sequence comes from Hibiscus mutabilis, assembly GCA_019671005.1. NCBI lineage: Eukaryota > Viridiplantae > Streptophyta > Magnoliopsida > Malvales > Malvaceae > Hibiscus > Hibiscus mutabilis. The sequence goes on from CM033714.1 coordinate 44,931,379, forward strand.
TGGTGGATATTACACATGTCCACTCTTTTCCTCTTCAACCGATATTATGGAATAAGAAGAAACTCATCTTCTTCAGCCCTTATTCGAATCACTCGAGTGAAATTAGATAAGTGAGAAAATTATAACATATCCAATTATAACATACATGCATAAATGGTTGCTACTTTGTGAGGAAATTGTTTTGAAGGGAAGAACTCAATTAATTATATCTTTGCATCTAGTGAAGGTAAACCTATCCAATTATAACATACATGCATAAATGGTTGCTGATTTTTGCATTGTTGCTGGAGATTATTTGTTTGATTGCTAGGAAGACTTGGTAGAAAGGAAAATGTATTGAGTTCATATGAATATTGGTTGCTTAGCAATTGAATTGTTTGAAAAAATTTGTCTAATGATTGATTAAATAGCTGAATTCGAATGAGATACATAAGTATATATGTATAATGTCTTCAACAATAGAGAAACAGAGTTGAACTAAATAGGTATGTTGGGCAATTTTTGTTGAATGAATCCAGGCTGGAAAGCTAAGTTATTGAGTTAATAGAACATTGAATTTTGATTTCTATTGATAGATTTAAGCTTGATAATGTTGAGTTAAGAGTTATAATTCTTGAAATTGAAAGAAGAGGGTATTAGATTGTAAATTACAAAGAGAATGGTGTATTTGATTGCGTAAAGAACTTGAAAATTCTGCTTGTTCTGTTTTGAGATAAACTTGTATAGATGAACTATAAATGGAAATTCTTTGGGAAATGTTGAGTGTTGATGAGTCTAATGGTTCTATTAAATCCTCTAGCACACTTATGGTTAATTACCCTGATAAATTGATTGGAAATTATGATTTATCTTGATCAATTAAATGAGTTTTTGTCTAAGGTACAAAACTGCCTATTTGATTATTGGATTAAGGGGTTGGAATATTGAATGGTTGAATTTACATAGAGTATATTATAAGTCTAATGAATTGAGACTTATATTGTTTGAAACATGTGAAGATCAAGAGAATATTGAGGAAAAAAGGGGACACATCGTTTAGCAAAATGAAAGACTTAAAGGAGTTGTAATCCGAGATCGTTAGAAGCTCGGAATAAACTTGTGAGTGTAGTCTATAACCTCAGATAGGAATTATATCCTATTCGATCAACTTCAATATATGTACCATGATTAGGATTTCATATTGCTTGATCAATGACATGATCGAATTGATTAATCTTGCAGAGATGCTAGGTAAGTGTTCCTTATAGAATGCTTGAATTGTAGATAAATGGAAGGCTTCACCTGAAATTCAATTGATTGATTGACTTGAATGCATAGTAAACTAAATATTAAGTTAACAAGTTGCTAATGGATTAATGCTAATGATAGAATTATGGAATGAATCTATAAATGATGTGATATTGAAATTTCATTGATTATTGATAGTAATTGTTTGAAATGTCGAGTATTCTCTTATTGGAATTGGAATCGCATGCTGTGATATTGAAGAAAATGGAAATTGAACCCCTGGCTAAGGGATATTGGCACCAAAGGTGCATATTGATATTATTGATACACTACTAGTAATTGAAAATAAAATGAAGATTGTAAGCCTAGGTCTCGAGTCTGGCTTAGATACAATTGGCATGCAATAGAGTCCATGGAGCTCAGTGTCGAGTTGGACTATAGTCCGGGACAGTGGTCCCTAGTTGGCGACAGTAGGAGGGGAGTGTGTATATGGTCATTGGCGACAGGAGGGATTGACTGGTACCTTGAATGCCATATTGATATTGTTTATGGCGATAGTTTGATTGGGGACTCGTGTATCTAGATCGAGATTTCAATTCTCAAGGCTAAATCTAAAATCTAACTAATGATATATTAAATAACACTTATAGTCATAAAAGGCAGTATATGTCTATGTTGTTAATGGGAACTATTGTGAATCAAATTTGAAATTTCTTGCATTGTTGTGATAATGTTACCTTAAATTGATTGTATCGTGTAGATAGTTATTTAATTGACTATTGAATCATGTAAATTTCTAGTACTTGGGGAACTCAAATTTAGTAACATTATGGATTGTAATTGTATTGAAAGACCTATAAAATCGAAAGCTTATGTATGTCTTTGTTACTAATTGGCTTTGAATCCTAAAAGAGGATAAATGAAATGGAAGACTAGATATTACTCATTGCAATTCTTTAACTTTAAACTCACTCACTAAGTCTATACTTATTGTAATCTTCTCATTTCATGACAGGGGAAATCTTGAGTTTTTTAAGATAAAGGAGCTTATTCAAGTCACTTTGCAAGTACCAAAGTATGTATTTAAATTTATGGATATAGACTCCTAGGATGGTGGCACTAAGGCTTGTACTTAATGTTTTTGGTTGCTATTTTGTAAGACCCTTAAAGTTCCTATGGTATGTAAATATTAAAATGGTGGTTGTGATTGCTTATGATGGATGTGGTCGCATGATTTAGCTATAGTTTGTAGAAGCTAGTATTAATCATGAATGGTTACATTTAAGGCTTGAATTATGCAACTGTATGTGCCTTGAATTTTGTCTGTTCAAATGTATATGTGATTGCTTCGATTTTTCTAAATGGTTTATTAAATATAGGATGGCCAATAATTATTTGATCATGAATTAATCTATAAGTTCGAAATCAAATTTAGAGGTGTTAGTTTCATATTGATTCATTAAACTTTAATGTTTGTTTGGAGACCAAACCTATAGCATCACTTAAGTTCAGTACTTAAAATGAGTTGGTTTAAGAGTTGATTGCAATAAATCATATTCATTAAGTTTTTACAAGTTAGTTGATATTGTTCGGTATGTTTTGGTTTCTATATGTTCACTATGTACCTTGTTTACTCAATGATGTTCTTCCTTATTTTAAATCTTTCTTGATTCCTAAGAAAGTCCAATAGGTTGTTGTGTATATATGATTATTTGTTTTCTCATAAAACAATTGTTTTGTCCTAAAGGAGTCTTACTTCTAGAGAATTTTTAGGGTGTTATAAGTTGGTAATCAGAGCTAAAGGTTATATGATCCTAGGTTTTTGTACGAATACATTGCTATTGATGGCTTCTTTAGTATGATTGCATTGCTATTGAGGAATGGTGTGATAGTATTATTATTGATGTTTGGTATGATTATTGATGACCTTAGTGCCACATAGGAGTTAATTGTATATCTTGTTACTTGAAATTGATCAAACTCTTCTTTCTTATTATAGAATGTCTGAAACGAGACTAGGGAAGGACAATGAAAGTCCAACTGGTTCCTCCAATGAAGGAGGAAGTGTGAGGATGAATCAAGATCCTCCAAGGCCTGCTGAACCTCAACAAGTTCAACAGGAAATTCCTGCAATCCATCCTATACAAAGGGAATGTTTCTCCAGTCTTAAGGAGATGTTTGACCAAATGGTTGTCTCCATGAGACATAATCCTTCAACCTCTGTTGAACCTTCAGTTGCAAAACCAATTAGGGCCCCAATTGATAAGTTAGCCCAGCACCGGGCCTATACCTTCACTGGAGCAAGTGAAGAGAAACCAAAAGCTAAGTATTGGCTAGAAGCAACTGTGATAATTTTAACCAAGCAGTTACAATGTAGTGATGAACACAAATTAGAGTGTGTAGAAACCCTGTTGGTCCAAAAAGCATTGAATTGGTGGGAGACCACAACCCTAGCTGCACCAACAGAATCTATCACATGGGAATTTTTCCTTAAAGAGTTCAAGAAGAAGTATATTAGTGATCAATACTTGGCTGATTGAAAGAAGAAATTCTTATATTTGAGACAAGGAGGGAAACCAATTGAACAATATGTGAATGAATTCTGGAAATACTATAAATATGGGTCAGAATTTATAAAGAAGGAGGAAGACAAATGTAGAATGTTCATAGATGGACTCAATGATGAATTAGGTCCAATGTTCACAGCTTTGGGGATTACAAATTTTCAAGACCCAGTCAATCGAGATATTGCTACTGAAGCTAAGATGAAAATGTCTGGGAGAAAGAAAGACAAACAATCTCAGGGTGATAAAAGATCGAGAGAAGACAACAAACCGAATTGGCAAAACAAGAAGAAAAAGAATTATGGAGGAAATTCTTCTGGCTATAGTAACTTTTCAAAGGGCAATTACATCCCTAAGCCTTAATCTGTGGTTAAGACGCCTACACCTTCTATGTCCTTGAATAGCACCAGAAATACAGAAAGAGAGACTCAAATTCATGTTTGTAAGATTTGCCAGAAGAATCATACGGGGCAGTATAGGAAGCTAACCAATGCTTGCTATCTTTGTGGAGATACAACACACTATGTAAAGGATTGCCCCCAAAATCCGAACAAGTTACCCTCTCATATTCATAAAGCTTCGAACCAAAATCAGTCCCATAGGGGAAAGGATCAAAACCATCCAATTCTGGAAATTTTTCTAAGAGCAAAGGCCATGGATCGAATACTACTTATCAAGAGTCTCGGGCCCCAGCTTGAGCCTATCATATACATGGCCGTGAAGATGAAGAATCGCCTAAAGTTATTGCTGATTATTGCAAGTACAATTTACCTTGATTTAGAGCCTGTTTATGCACTCTTTGATTCGGGTTCAACTCACTCTTTTATAAGCCTTTCATTGATTAAGAAGTTGAATTTAAAACTTGAACCCACCCAAAATGAATTACTGGTTATAAATCCTATTGGTGATAGAAGAAAGTAAATCAAATTTGTAGAAACTATTCTTTGTATATTCAAAATATACTTCTCCCTGCTGATCTTTTAGCCTTACCTTTATTTGATTTTGATATCATTTTGGGTTTGGATTGGTTAGGAAAATATAAGGCTTTGGTAGATTGCCATAAGAAAAGATTATATCTTCAAGGTTTAGGAATGAAGTCTATTGTCTTGCTAAGAAAGAAACCTTTTGAATCTGTAGTTACCTTTTCTTCTTTATCAAATTTGAATGAACCTCCATTGTCTATGGAATCTATATTAACTATATCCTAACGTCTTTCCCGAGGAATTGCCGGGTTTACCACCGACAAGGGAAGTAGAATTCAAAATTGAAATTCAACCAGGTTCCACACCAGTTTCGATTGCCCCCTATCGATTAGCTCCAATTGAATTGGGTGAGCTCAAGAAGCAATTACAAGAACTTCAAGACAAGGGTTTTATTAGACCCAACTCTTCTCTATGGGGAGCCCTAGTTTTATTCGTGAAGAAGAAAGATGGAACAATGAGACTCTGTATTGATTATCAGCAACTTAATCAGCTCACCATCAAGAACAAGTACCCCTTGCCGAGAATAGAAGATTTGTTTGATCAATTGAAATGTGTCACTGTGTTTTCAAAAATTGACCTTCGATTTGGGTATTACAAAATGAAAGTCAAGGAAGTTGATATTCCAAAAATAGCTTTTCGAACCTGGTATGGTCATTATGAATTTTTAGTATTGCCTTTCTGCTTAACTAATGCCCCATCAACCTTCATGGACCTTATGAATCGAGTTTTCAAACCTTTCTTGGACAAGTTTATCGTAGTCTTCATTGACGACATCCTTGTTTATTCGTGAAGCAAAGAAGAACACTCAAATCATCTAAGAATTGTGTTGCAAACTCTTCGGGGTCATCATTTGTATGCAAAATTTAGCAAATGTGAAATTTGGCTTCCTGAAGTGTCTTTCCTTGGACATGTGGTTTCTGCAGAAGGTATTTAGGTTGACCCAAAGAAAATACAGTCCATTGTTGATTGGAATCCACCAAAGAATATTAGAGAAATCAGAAGTTTCCTCGGTTTAGCCGGGTATTATAGAAGATTTGTGAAATGATTCTTCATTCTAGCCACACCATTGACTCGGCTACTCAAGAATGATGTTCCTTTTGAATAGGGTGAAAACTAGCAAAGGTGCTTCGATCAATTGAAGCATGTCCTTACTCAAGCACCTGTTTTAATTCAACCTAAACCAGGAAAAGGCTTTACAGTCTATAGTGATGCCTCACATCTCGAGTTGGGATGCGCATTGATGCAAGATGATAAGGTAATTGCTTATGCTTCACGGAAATTAAAGCCACACAAATTAATCTATCGACACACGACTTGGAATTGGATGCGGTCGTGTTTGTTTTAAAAATTTGGAGGCACTACTTGTACAGAGAACGATGCCATATGTTTACTGATCATAAGAGTTTAAAGTACATTTTAACTCAAAAGGATTTAAATCTCTGTAAAGAAGGTGGATAGAATTGCTCAAGGATTATGATTTGTTCATTGACTATCATCCGGGCAAAGTGAACGTTGTGGTTGGTGCACTCAGTCGTAAACGTTCTATTGGTAAGATCACTTTTTGATCACATATGGTACTGCTTTATTCGAAACTTTGAATTCATCTTCCCTAATCATCAGTTTTCAAATTGTATCACCAACAAACTTCAATGCTTATTTCAAGCTTTTGAAGAATCAAGGTCATCTAGCTGAATTGCAAATTCACTCAGAATTATATTCTAGAATTAAACTGCTTCAAAAGAATGATCCCGAGTTACAGAAAGCACTAGAGAAAATAGAGTTAGAACCCAATTATGAATTTTCCTTAAAATTGAATGGTATCCTTTACTTTAAGGATAGGGTTTGCATGCATAATGATCTAAAATTGAAGGATGAAATACTTCTTGAAGCACATAAAAGCTCATTCTCGATCCACCCGGGGTCAGTCAAAATGTACAAAGATTTAAAGGAAGTTTATTGGTGGCCATGAATGAAATCGGATATCGATGAATTTGTGTCTAAATGCCTCACTTGTCAGAAGGTAAAAGCTAAACATCAGTTTCCTGCTGGGCTCCTCCAACCTATTGAATTGCCAAAATGGAAATGGGAATGAATCAAAATGGACTTTGTATCAGGATTACCCCTATCACCGAAGAAACATGACGCTATCTGTGTAATTGTTGATAGATTTTCAAAATCGACTCATTTCCTACCTATTAGAATGGACATGAAACTAGACCATTTAGCCGATTTGTACATAAAGGAAATAATTAGACTCCATGGTGTTCATGTGTCTATTATTTCAAACCGAGACTCTCAGTTTACTTATCGATTCTAGAAAACACTTCAAAAACCTTTGGGGACTCATTTGAACCTTGGTACGGCTTTCCATCCCCAAACCGATGGGCAATCTGAAAGGATAATTTAGACTTTTGGAAGACATGCTTAGAGCTTGTATCATAGACTTCCGAAAAAATAGGGAAAAGTCCCTACCATTGGTTGAACTTGCTTACAACAATAGCTATCAATCTTCTATCAAGATGACGCCTTCCGAAGCACTCTATGGAAGGAAGTGTAGATCTCCTATATGTTGGTCCGAATTAGGAGAGAACGCGATTCTAGGCCCTGATTTGATTTGTGAGACTGATGAGCAAATTCAAATAATTTATCAAAGATTGAAAGAAGCTTTCGACAAACAGGAAGCTTATGCTGATGTTAAAAGAAGAGATGTGCATCATGAAGTGGGGGATAAAGTGTTTTGAAAGTGTCTTCTTGGAAGAAAATCCTCATATTCGGGAAAAAAGGAAAATTTAGTCCTCGATTCATAGGACCTTTTGAAATTGTAGATAAAATTGGTCCAGTTGCTTATAAGTTGGCTCTTCCAAAGGAATTTAATAGAATACACAATGTATTTCATGTATCGTTGCTCAGAAGATATCGATATGATCCCTCTCACATTTTGGAACCTGAAGAAGTTGAACTCAACCATGATCTATCTTATGATGAAGAACCAGTTCAGATTATTCAAAGTGATGTTAAAAGACTTCGCAACAAAATGGTTCCAATAGTTAAAGTATTGTGGAGAAACCATGATATTGAAGAAGCCACTTGGGAACCTGAAGCAACTATACGAGGTCAATACCCTCATCTCTTTTCTACAGGTAAATACAGGATGAATTTCCTTTAAGGGGGAGGGAATTATAATAGCCTTAATTTAGAGCTAAGATGGTTGAGTGATCATTTAATTGGTCGTATATTAAAATAAAGTTTGTAGCTTGCAAGGACCAATTTGTTAGACAATGGAAATGTAGGAACCGTGGAGAAAGGGACTAATTTGATATAACATAAGAATATAGATTTTGCATGCTAATTTAATTTTGCTTGGTGGATATTACACATGTCCACTCTTTTCCTTTTCAACCGGTATTATATAGTAAGAAGAAACTCATCTTCTTCAGCACTTATTCGAATCACTTGAGTGAAATTAGACGAGTGAGAAAGCTTGATACTTTATGAGGAAATTGCTTTGAAGGGAAGAACTCAATTAATTATATCTTTGCATCTAGTGAAGGTAAACCTATCCAATTATAACATACATGTATAAATGGTTGCTGATTTTTGCATTGTTGCTAGAGATTATTCGTTTGATTGCTAGGAAGACTCGGTAGAAAGGAAAATGTATTGAGTTCATATGACTATTAGTTGCTTAGCCTATGAATTGTTTGAAAAAATTTGTCTAATGATTGATTAAATAGCTGAATTCGAATGAGATACATAAGTATATATGTATAATGTCTTCAACAATAGAGAAATGGAGTTGAACTAAATAAGTATGTTGGGCAGTTTTGGTTGAATGAATCCAGGCTGGAAAGCTAACTTATTGAGTTAATGGAACATTGAATTTTGATTTCTATTGATAGATTTAAGCTTGATAATGTTGAGTTAAGAGTTATAATTCTTGAAATTCAAAGAAGAGGGTATTTGATTGTAAATTACAAAGAGAATGGTGTATTTGATTGAGTAAAGAACTTGGAAATTCTACTTGTTATGTTTTGAGATAAACTTGTATAGATGAACTATAGATGGAAATTGTTTGTGAAATGTTGAGTGTTGATGAGTCTAATGGTTCTATTAAATCCTCTAGCACACTTATGGTTAATTACCCTTATAAATTGATAGGAAATTATGCTTTATCTTGATCAATTAAATGAGTTTTTGTCTAAGGTATAGAAATGACAATTTGATTATTTGATTAAGGGGTTGGAATATTGAATTGTTGAATTTACATATAGTATATTATAAGTATAATGAATTGAGACCTATATTGTTTGAAACATGTGAAGATCAAGAGTATATTGAGGAAAAAATGGGACACATCGAGAAGCAAAATGAAAGACTTAAAGGAGTTGTAATCTTAGATCGTTAGAAGCTCAGAATATACTTGTGAGTGTAGTCTATAATCTCGGATAGGAATTATATCCTATTTGATCATCTTCAATATATGTACCATGATTAGGATTTCATATTGCTTGATCAATGACATGATCGAATTGATTAATCTTGTAGAGATGCAAGGTAAGTGCTCCTTATAGAATGCTTGAATTGTAGATAAATGGAAGGCTTTGCCTGAAATTCAATTGTTTGATTGACTTGGATGCATAGTAGATTAAATATTAAGTTAACAAGTTGCTAACCGTTTAATGCTAATAATAGAATTATGGAATGTATCTATAAATGATGCGATATTGAAATGTCATTGATTATCGATAGTAATTGTTTGAAATTGTCGAGTATGCTATTATTGGAATTGGAATCGCATGCTGTGATATTGAAGGAAATGGAAATTGAACCCCTGGCTAAGGGATATTGGCACCAAAGGTGCATATTGATGTTATTGATACACTACTAGTAATTTAAAATAAAATGAAGATTGTAGGCCTTGGTCTCGAGTCTGTCTTGGATACAGTTGGCATGCCATAGAGTCCATAGAGCTCAGTGTCGGGTTGGACTATGGTCTGACACAGTGGTCCCTAGTTGGCGACAGTAGGAGGGAAGTGTGTATATGGTGTTTGGTGACAGTAGGAGGGATTGACCGGTACCTTAGGTGCCATATTGATATTGTTTCTGGCGACAGTTTGGTTGGGGACTCATGTATCTAGATCGAGATTTTGATTCTCAAGGCTAAATCTAAAATCTAACTAATGATATATTAAATAACACTTATAGTCATAAAAGGCCCTATTAACTTCTGAATAGAGTATATGTCTATGTTGTTGATGAGAGTTATTGTGAATCAAATTTGAAATTTCTTGCATTGCTGTGATAATGTTGCCTTAAATTGGTTGTATCATGTAGATAGTTATTTAATTGACTATTGAATCATGGAAATTCCTGGTACTTGGGAACTCAAATTGAGTAACATTATGGATTGTAATTGTATTGAAAGACCTATAAAATCGAAAGCTTATATATGTCTTTGTTACTAATTGGCTTTGAATCCTAAAAGAGGATAAATGAAATTAAAGACTAGATATTACTCATTGCAATTCTTTAACTTTAAACTCACTCACTAAGTCTATACTTATTGTAGTCTTCTCATTTTCATTACATGGGAAATCTTGAGTTTGTAAGATAAATGAGCTTATTCAAGCCACTTTGCAAGTACAAAAGTATGTATTTAATAGGATGGTGGCACTAAGGCATGTACTTAATGTTTTTGGTTGCTATTTTGTAAGACCCTTAAAGTTCCTATGGTATGTAAATATTAAAATGGTGGTTGTGATTGCTTATGATGGATGTGGTCGCATGATTTAGCTATAGTTTGTAGAAGCTAGTATTAATCATGAATGGTTACGTTTAAGGCTTGAATTATGCAGCTGTATGTGCCTTGAATTCTGTCTGTTCAAATATATATGTGATTGCTTCGACTCTTCTAAATGGGTTTTTAAATATAGGATGGTCAATAATTATTTGATCATGAATTAATCTATAAGTTTGAAATGAAATTTAGAGGTGTTAGTTTCATATTGATTCATTAAACTTTAATGTTTGTTTGGAGACCAAACCTATAGCATCACTTAAGTTTAGCACTTAAACTGAGTTGGTTTAAGAGTTGATTGCAATATATCTATATTCATTAAGTTCTTACAAGTTAGTTGAGATTGTTCAGTATGTTTTGGTTTCTATATGTTCACTAAGTACCTTGTTTACCTCAATGATGTTCTTCCTTATTCAAAATCTTTCTTGTTTCCTAAGAAAGTCCAATAGGTTGGTATATATGATTTTTTGTTTTCTCATAAAACAACTATTTTTTCCTAAAGGAGTCTTACTTCTAGATAATTTTTAGGGTGTTATATTTGGTATCTTTGGAGATGACGGAACGATTGGGTGCATGAGAAGTTTCTTCCGCCCATTTGGGTGTTGGTCCCTAAAGCTCTCTGGTTCCACCGTGACTATCGGTTGGCAAATATGCTTTCTTCAAACCTATAGAAGGCACCTTCTTCCTCTGCTCTTTCTCAGCAAGGTTGGTGGGTGCCTCTTCATGGCCACTCAAAGTGAATGTTGATGGCAGTTTTGACCCCTCCATCTTCTCGGCCTCTATTGGTGTAGTTGCCCGTTGTGCTCAAGGGATGGTGCTTGGTGCTCTGGCGCATTCTATTGCTAATTGCATGGAAGCGTCTTTTAAGGAGGCTTATGCCCTCACTATTGGCATGCAGATGGAGAATCGCTGAACTGATGTTATCTTTGAGTCTGACTCGGCTGTTGTGGTGAACAAACTTAACCGTTCAACGACCGATATTTTCTTCCTTTATCTTTCCCTTACTCCGGCCAGATACATCTTATGGTCCACAGACCATCACTATCGAGTCTCTTATGTATCACATTTTACGAACTTAGTCGCCCACACCTTAGTTATTTGGGCCCTTCGATCCCCCGCCCATTTGTTATTTCACTCGGTTTGTCCCGAGATTATCTCCACCTTTGTACGCGATGACTTGTCATAATTTTCTTCGTAATGATAATTTCGGGTACTCTTTTCCCTTTCTAGGTTCCCACAACGAGCCCCGGGTCGTAGTGGGTTCTAGTGGGGTTTTTAATGATGCCCGTCTTTTTCCTCAAAAAAATTCAGACGTGCATTTCTAAACGAGTCTTACAGTGGACCCGTTGGAATTTTAACGAAGTAAAAAGCTCTAAAATTGAGGTTAAGCTATATAATAAAGTTCAAAAAGCCTGTAATCAAATATTTGAACTCAAAAATTTTGATTTAATGTTATTTTGCGGATGTTTTGTTTAGGTTTAATGCGTGCATTTCTAAATGGGCTTTACTATGGGCTTGTTGGAATTATAACCGAGTAAAAAGTTTGAAATTTTGGTTAAGCTATATAATCATGTTCCAGAGCCCATAATTTAAATATTTCAACTCATTATATTTGATTTATTCTTATTTTGCGAACATTTTTTGGGGTTTAAGACGTGCATCTCTAAATGGGCCCTATAGTTGACCCGTTGGAATTTTAACCAAGTAAAAAGCTCTGAAATTGAGGTTAAGCTATATAATCAAGTTCAAAATCCCATATTCAAATATATGAACTCATAAATTTGATTTAATATTATTTTGTGGTAGTTTTGTTGGGGCATAAGGTGTGCATGTCTAGATGGGCTTTACACTAAACCCATTGGAATTTTAACCGTTTAAAAAGCTCTAAAATTTTGTCTAAGCTATATAATCAAGATCAAAATCCCATAATCAAATATTTGAGCTCATAAAATTTGATTTAATACTATTTTGTAAATGTTTTGTTAGGGTTTAAGGCCTGCATGTCTAGATGGACTTTATAGTACACTCATTGGAATTTTAACCGAGTAAAAAGCTCTAAAATTTTGGTTAAGCTATATAATCAAATTCAAAGGCCCATAATCAAATAGTTTTGCTCATAAAATTTGATTTAATATTATTTTGCGGATGTTTTGTTGGGGGTTTAAGGCATGCATGTCTAGATGTGATTGAGAGTAAAACCGTTGGAATTTTAACCATGTGAAAAGCTTGGAACGTTTTGTTAAGATATTTAATCAAGGCTTTTGAACATGATTATATAACTTAACAAATATGTCAGATCTTTTTACTCGGTTAAAATTCCAACGGGTACACAATAAATCCCATTTAGACATACACACCTTAAATAAAAATAAAAAATTCGTAAAATAAGATAAAATCAACTTTTTGAGTTTGAATATTTTATTATGGGCTTTTTAAATAAGAGCATAAAGCTTAACCTCAATTTTAGAGCTTTTTACTCGGTTAAAATTCCAACCGGTCCACTATAAGGCCCATTTAAACATGCATATCATAAACCCAACAAAACGTTCGCAAAATAAGATTAATTCAAATATAAGGAGTTTAAATATTTAATTATGGGATTTTGAACATGATTATACAGCTTAACCAAAATTTCAAAGTTTTTTACTTGGTTAGAATTCTAACGGGTTTACTAAAAAGCCCAACTAGACATGCATGGCTTAAGCCCCACAAAACATCCACAAAATAAGATATATAAAAATTCATGAGTTCATATATTTTAATATGGGCTTTTGAACATGATTATATAGCTTAGCTGAATTTCAGAGCGTTTTACTCGGTTAAAATTCCAACAGGTCCACACTAAAGCCCATTTAGACATGCGCGCCTTAGACCCAAACAAAACATCCACGAAATAAGATTAGATCAAATTTTATGAGTCCAAATATTTGACTATAGGATTTTGAACTTGATTATATATGTTAAAAAATTTGAGCTTTTTACTTGGTTATAATTCCATCGGGTTTACTGTAAAGCCAATCAAGACAAGCATGCCCTAAACCCAAACAAAACGCCGGCAAAATAATATTAATCCAATATTATGAGTCAAAATATTTGATTATTGGCTTTGAAATAGGTCATATAGCTTAACCAAAATATTAGATCTTTTTACTCGGTTAAAATTCTAACGTGTTTACTATAAAGCCTATCTAGACATACAAGCCTTAAGCCCCAACAAAACGTCTGCAAAAAAAGATTAAATCAAATTTATGAGTTTATATATTTGAATATGGGCTTTTAAAACCTGATTATATAGCTTAACCTCAATTTCAGAGCTTTTTACAAGGTTAAAATTTCAACGGGTCCACAGTAATGCCCATTTAGACATGCATGCCTAAAATCAAAATAAAACGTCTGCAAAATAAGATAAAATAAAATTTTTTGAGTTTAAATATTTGATTACGGGCTTTTTGAACTTGATTATATAGCTTAACTTTAATTTTAGAGCTTTTTACTCGGTTGAAATTCCAACGAGTCCAATATAAGGCCCATTTAGACATGTATGTCTTAAACCCAACAAAATGTCTGCAAAATAAGATTAAGTCAAATATAATGAGTTCAAATATTTGATCATGGGTTTTTGAACATGATTATATAGCTTAACCAAAATTTCAGAGTTTTTTACTCGGTTAAAATTTCAACGGGTTTACTATAAAGCTCATCTAGACAAGTACCCCTAAAGCCTCAACAAAGCGTCTGCAAAAAAAGAATAAATCAACTTTATGACTTCATAGATTTGAATATGGGCTTTTGAACATGATTATATAGCTTAACCAAAATTTTAGAGCTTTTTACTCGGTTAAAATTTCAACGGGTCCACTATGAAGCCCATTTAGACATACACGCCTTAAATAAAAAAAAACGTCCGTAAAACAAGATAAAATCAATTTTTTGAGTTAAAATATTTGATTATGGGCTTTTTGAACTTGATTATACAGCTTAACCTCAATTTCAGAGCTTTTTACTCGTTAAAATTCTAAAGGGTCCACTATAAAGCTCATTTAGACATGCACATCTTAAACCCCAACAAAACCAAAATAAGATTAATTCAAATATAATGAGTTTAAATATTTGATTATGGGCTTTTGAACATGATTATATAGCTTAACCAAAATTTCAAAGTTTTTTACTCGGTTAAAATTCTAACGGGTTTACTAAAAAGCCCATCTAGACATGCATGACTTAAGCACCAACAAAACATCCACAAAATAAGATTATATCAAATTCATGAGTTCATATATTTTAATATGGGCTTTTGAACATGATTATATAGCTTAAGCTCAATTTTAGAGTGTTTTACTCGGTTAAAATTCCAACAAGTCCACACAAAAGCCCATTTAGATATGCACGCCTTAACCCAAACAAAACGTTTGTGAAATAAGATTAGATCAAATTTATGAGTCCAAATATTTGACTATAGGATTTTGAACATGATTATATAGCTTAAAAAAATTACGAGCTTTTTACTCAGTTATAATTCCAACGAGTTTACTGTAAAGCCCATCAAGACATGCATGTCCAAAACACCAACAAAACGCCCGCAAAATAATATTAAATCAAATTTTATGAGTCAAAATATTTGATTATGGGCTTTTAACGAGATTATATAGCTTAACCAAAATATCAAATCTTTTTACTCGGTTAAATTTCCAACGAGTTTACTATAAAGCCCATCTAGACATGCAAGCCTTAAGCCCCAACAAAACGTCCGCAAAATAAGATTAAATCAAATTTATGTGTTTAAATATTTGAATATGGGATTTTGCACATGATTATATATATTAACCTCAGAGCTTTTTACAAGGTTAAAATTCTAACTGGTCCACAATAAAGCCCATTTAGACATGCACACCTATAATCAAAATAAAACATCCGAAAAATAAGATTAAATCATATTTTTTGTGTTTAAATATTTGATTACGGGCTTTTTGAACTTGATTATAGAGCTTAACTTCAATTTCAGAGCTTTTTACTTGGTTAAAATTTCAACGGGTCCACTATAAGGCCCATTTAGACATGTACGTCTTATTGTAGCTACGTTTTTAGAAAATTCGAAAGTTCGAGGTTTCCCACTTTTATTGAAAACATTTATTAGAAGGGGAACTCTTTTAGAAACACGCATTTGAAATAAAATTGGAGTCACCACCAGAGATTTTAGGGCTCGGGAGTCGGTTACGTGCGGGGAAGGGTTAGCACCCCCACCACGCCCAAAATTGGTACCAAAAGTTTTACCGCTTATTTAATGTTGGAAATTTCGAATTTAGAGTGGCGATTTAATTGAAATTTGGTTATATAGTCGAGTATATTTTAAGGACTCTAATATTCGAGAAGGAACGCCTGAACCACCACCACTATGACTGGTACTGGTCTCGTTCGTTCTCGAATAAAAGAACACCGCATTACAATTAATATTTCGAATGCAAGACAATTTAACCATGAATGAACTAAGCATACATGGCAATATAATAAACACAAGTAAAGGCATAAAAAACAAGATCCCAAATTACCACATTAAAACATATATTACATGGAAAATATGTTATATATCATAAAAATCACACATATATATACATTTATATATATATATATATATATATTCTATTTATATATTTTAAAACCATATATTATATACATACTTTATATTATGTAAAACTATATATTATGTTTATACTATATATTATAGAAAACTTTATATTGAAGCCATATTTTTCTTATATTATAAAGAAAACTACATTTATTAATTATATTAAATACACTGTAAAACTATGTGTTATGTACTTCCTAAAAATATATATCATGTGCTTTATAAAACTACATACTACATATTTGCAAAAATTATATATTATATATGTTAAAACCATATAATTTAGGCTTAATGACACATTTGACCCCCAAAGTATACTCAAAATACCGAACTGCCCCCCTAAAGAATTTTTTTTGGACGTTTTGCCCCCTAAACTAAACACCGTGACCCCGTTTGGCCCCTCCGTCTAACGTTGTTAAAAAAAATCACAGGCCAATCAGAACATGCCACATGCTACGTGCCACTAATAACCAAAAAATTAGCTCGCTTATTTTAAAGGGGTAAATTGCACGCCAAATCTGTAAAATTTTTGTTTTTGTTCAATTTAGTCCTAAAAATCTCTATTTAACCCGAATTGACCCAAATTTCTTTCTAATTTTTATAAATTAGTCCAATGTTTTTAATATGGTGATGTTTTTATTCAATTTAGTCCTCAAAATCTTTATTTAACCCACAATTAATCCCCACTACTTTATAATTTTTATAAATTAGTCCAATATTTTTAATATACTGGTATTTTTGTTCAATTTTGTCATCAAAATCTTTATTTAATCCACAATTGATCTCTACCACTTTAGAATTTTTATAATGTAGTCCAATATTTTAAATATAATTATATTTGTTTGTTCGATATAGTTCTAAAATCTATATTTAACCCGAAATTGACCCATATTTCTTTATAATTTTTATAATTTAGTCCAATATTTTAAATATAATCATATTTTTGTTCAATTTAGTCCTAAAATCTATATTTAACCCAAAATTGAACCATATTTCTTTATAATTTTTATAATTTAGTCCAATATTTTAAATATAATCATATTCTTTAGATTGCCAATTTGACGTGGTATCGTACCTACCATGAAGTTTTTCAAACAAATATATCAGACAAATGTGGGGAATAAAAAAGTTAAAATTTGATGTATTTGTATATTGTAATGGCTATAAATTACTACAATAAATTCACATCTGTTTTGGAATTTTACCTGTGAAATTATTATAGGAAACATCAAAATGATCGAGAAGAGTAAAATTCACAATTTTTTTTCTAGAATTTCACCTACAAATACAAAATCCAGTTCAGAAATCATGTACTAACAAGAATTATTGCAATATATTTAATAAGGAAAATATTTTGATACATTGACTGCATAAATTTACATAAGTCTATTAATTTTAAGGTTTAAAATTTAGTGTATATGATTTGAGGATTTGGTGTTAGAGATTTACGATTTAAACTTCAAATAGATAAGTTATATAAAATAAATTGTATATAATGTATTTATCTAAAATAATTATACATTTTGTGCATCAAAATATTAATTATTAAATATAGCACCATTAATTAGATTTTCCTTACATCTTGTTAGGTCTCATTCTAGGACTAAATTGAACAAACAAATATAATTATATTTAAAATATTGGACTAAATTATAAAAATTATAAAGTGGTAGGGATCAATTGTGGGTTAAATAAAGATTTTGATGACAAAATTGAACAAAAATACCAGTATATTAAAAATATTGGACTAATTTATAAAAAATTATAAAGTAGTAGAGGTTAATTGTGGGTTAAATAAAGATTTTGAGGACTAAATTGAACAAAAACATCACCATATTAAAAATATTGGACTAATTTATAAAAGTTAGAAAGAAATTTGGGTCAATTCAGGTTAAATAAAGATTTTTAGGACCAAATTAAACAAAAACAAAAATTTTACAGACTTGGCATGCAATTTACCCTTTTAAAATAAGCCAGCTGTTTTTTTTTGTTATCAGTGGCACGTGGCATGTTCTGATTGGCCCGTGATTTTTTTTAAACCGTTAGACAGAGGGGCCAAACGGGGTCATGGTGTTTAGTTTAGGGGGAAAACGTCCAAAAAAATTCTTTAGGGGGCAGTTCGGTATTTTGAGTATAATTTGGGGGCCAAATGTGTCATTAAGCCTATACTTTATATGAAATGCTTTTATATTGCGTACTATGTTATATTACATAAAAAAACTATGCATTAACCATATAAAAAGCATATTCTATACTAATATGACATGATAAGCAACAAAGCCACATTATAACGTAAACAAACATAAAATAGGAACTGAAATGAAAGGAAAATAAAATGAGAGACTTAAAATAAACATGCAATAAAGGGGGTAAACACTGGAAATGACTAAATTAAGAAAGGGGACAAATTAGAGGGCCAGATTAGGAGAACAAGCAAACTTGTTTAAAATAAGGACCGGATTGAAAGCTTTTTAAAAGGTCTAGGGACCGAAGAAGGAATTTTGAAAGGGGAAGCCCTTATGGGCGTAATTTAATCAGGGCAAAGGTCCTTATGAAGCTATTTCCCCTTTTTTAAATCAATAGAAGCTGATATAAAACCTAACACTTAACCAAAAAGGAAAAAAAAACAAAGCTTCTTCAAAAAACCAGACTAAAGCTCTTAACTTTCCCTCTTCCCCTATGAACCCGCCACCATGTTCAAACAACAAACCCAGAAAACCTCCCCTCAACCCAGTTCCCGGTGACGTCCTGTCGTGTCAGCCGCCACTCGCTGGCGGCCGACAAACCTTAAACAAAAACTTTAATTTTTTTCTTTGATATGCAAAACCCAACCGGCCTCTTTTGGTCACTACTCGGTCCAACTCACCCTTCACGGCCCCTTTCAAAGAACCAGAGGGCTTTCGTCGGCTAGGAGTCGAACCGTCCCGAGGAAGATGACTTGACGAAAAAGGTAAAACAACTGAAACCCCCTTTGTGTGTATGTGTTTCAAATGCAAGAAAAGAAGAGATTACCTCTGAAAAATTTTGTTGTTTTTCTCTATTGCTTGAAATGGAACCCCCTTACAATTGTTTGGCTTTTTGGTTATATAGCCGAATACATAGATTTGAATTACATGCAAAGTCAAAATCTTAATCAATTATTTCTGATGGCTTGTTTGGATTGCCATTGCCTTGATTCTTTTTGTTTTCTTTCCTCTGCTTTTTACCATTTTGAGCTCTAACTTTTTTCCTGTCTTTTTGTGCATTATGTCATTAGGGGCTACTCGAATGATGGGAGAGAGGAGCTAAAAGGGCACGAAAGATCTAAACGGTCACACGTGTGGCGCGTGGGGGAGCTGGGAAGCCAGGCGCGTGGCACACGCGCGAGTGAGGAAACCAAAAAGCCACGTGTGGGCACTTGAGAATATAAACCGACCGATGAGTGGAGGATCTGGAAGCTTCCTCCTTCAAATCCTGGCCATCCGATCTGTCTCAAGATCCAATGGCTCTTAGTTGGCTGTGCATAATAGATTAGCATATTAGGGTTTTTGTTCTATCATCATATTAGGGCTTAACTAACTTGGGCTTTATTTCAACCAAATGTAAATGGACTGACTTAAATATAGGTTTTTTATATGAGTTTTATTTAATTTTTAAGTCTAATGGGTTGTTGATATATATCTGGGTTGTTATTTATAATTGGCTATATATGTTAATAATCTTTTGTATTCTTAGATTTGTTTCACAATAACAACAACAACAACAACAATAATAATAATAACATATGATAACAATACGGAAGTCAAAGCAAAAACACTAGTATATCTAAAATAAAAGATAATAATAACATAACAAAGATGGCAAATAAATATAGGTAATAATGATAACAAAACAAAACAATCAAAAAGGTAATATGATAGTAATGACAATAATAAGACAATGTATTACTTAGTAATATTTAGTTTTTTTTTTCAAATGAATAATAACATAACCGTAATACATACATATATTTAATTAACATAACACTAGTAGTTAACTAGAATTTTTGGGTTTTAAAGTTTTTATAAAAGATAAAATAAACAAAGGCCAATATCTATATTTAGTGGGAACATATATGTACATACAAGCCCATTATTGTGATAACAAAAGAAAAAATAAACGGGTTCAGCCTGGACAAAATTAGTGATTACAGCTGCCCTCTTTGCTCATTCTAGTAAAACAAGGATAGAGCAAAGATTATAAACACTAATTTTGTCCCACTTCTTGTTCAAGAGTTTGAAGCGACGAGGCCTTCCTATATGGGACCGTTCATTTCCCTCTCTTTGAAGTCTTAGAGCCATAAGTTCTTTCTACATAGAATTCTTCCTTTCTGGACAATTCTTCGAATTGCAAGTTCTTCCTCTATAGAACTTTTCTCTTATTCTCGTTCGAAGCCTTGGATCTACAAGTTCCCTCTATACAGAACCCTTTGCTTTTGAGATCCTGGGGCTGCAAGTCTTTTCTATATAAGACCTCTTTTGCTTATGAGTTTCTTCTATATAAAAATCCTTGCTTTGAAATCTTCAAGTTCTCCCTATATTGAACGTTGGAATGGTACTCCGCTTTCTGATGGCACGAGTACCAAGAATTTCTCTTTTGCTTCCCAAGAGGTTAAAGTTTGGGAGACTAGACGGTAATATCTTGCTTTCTCATTGTAGCGACATAGAGAGCACCTGCCAAAACAAACATAGTGTTTCGATGACATGTATTAGTGTGCGCCTAACTTAGGGATGCCTATCTACACATGATGCATGAATAATGGCATCGTCACGCGAATGCCCTTTCGTTCCGGTCGACCTTTCTTTGACCATCCTCTTGTTCCTTTCTTCTCCTTCTTGATTCCTTGTGCTAACAGAATCCCCTCTTATGCTTAGGCTCAACCATCTCAGCCTTATTTTCTCAAATTCTAGGCTCTCTTTTCCAAAGTGCCTTTTTAGGTCTTCGTTTTTCTTTTTAGTGTCATCTCGATCTTTTATCCTTTCTTTCTTTCTCCTTTCTCTTCTCTTTCTTTCTTTGTTTTCTTTTTCTTTTTATTATTATTTTTCTTTTCTCTTTTTCTTTTCTTTTCTCATATTTTCTTTTCTTTTTCTTCTTTTTTTACAGTGCCCTTTCATGTTTTCACTTTGAAATTATTTTGTCTTAGCAAGCCTTTCGCTTTAATTGTCTTATTGCTTGAAGTTTTCCATTCGTTTGGACCTCGATACATAGGAAAAGTTTGAGATTCATTTCTGCCCTAGGACCAACTGTACCTGAAAAGGGCAGAACACAACAATACCTAGAAATCTTTTGCTTATCATGAATCTATATTAACCTCCTTGCAGGATGTTTGGTAGAAGAGATAAGAGAAGGCCTAAAGTAATACTTCATTAATACTTGAAAATTTGGAATAATTTAAAAGTCATGGCAAACATGGAAGAAAAGGAAAATGAGGCATGATGCAATGTCCCAAACATCGACTGTATGAATGATTCGAGAGCCCATCGACTGAGGCAGATCGCTCGCTTGAAGTTCTTCGCTAAAGCGCCTGATATCCTGGGAGATCTCGCTTGTTGGATGCCCAATCTTGAAGGTTTGTCTGGGCCACCCTTTCAGGTTTTGTGACTCAGACCCTCATTTGGTTTTGAGACACCCTCTTCGGGTTTTCACCTCAAACCCTCCTCTTTTTTTACGTATAGTATTTCTTTGGAAGTCTTTTTGAGTCGACAAGATCCTTTTAAGCACCAGATCTCCTTCTCAAAATTCCCTTGGGCGAACCTTCTTGTCGTAAGCTCGCATCATTCTTTTTTGGTACATCTGACCATGGCAAATGGCTTTTAGTCTCTTCTCCTCAATGAGATTTAACTGATCAAACCGTGATTGTACCCACTCGACCTCTTCCAACTTTACCTCGTTCAATATCTATAGTGACAGAATCTTCACTTCCATAGGTAGAACTACTTCCATACCATAAACTAAAGAATAGGGTGTTGCCCCCGTAGACGTACGTATGGATGCTCGGTAAGCGAGCAAGGCAAACAACAACTTTTCATGCCAATCTTTAAAAGTGTTAGTCATCTTCGAAATGATCTTCTTGATATTTTTGTTTGCCGCTTCTACCGCCCCGTTCATTTTGGGACGATAAATGGTGGAATTATGGTGCATTATGTTGAATTGCTCACACATATTAGTTATTATCTTGTTGTTTAGGTTGGAAGCATTGTCGGTGATAATCCTTTCTGGCAAACCATACCGGTAAATGATTTCTTTCTTCGAAAACTCGCAAACTGTCACTCTTGTGATATTGGCATAGGAAGCTGCTCCCACCCACTTAATGAAATAGTCGATGACCACTAGAATAAAACGATGTCCATTGGACGCCTTTGGGTGAATTTGACCAATGACATTCATGCCCCATACAACGAACGACCATGTCGAATTCATGGTGTGCGTCGGTAAGGGTGGGGAACGGATCCTATCAACATATATTTGGCATTTGTGTCACTTCTTTGCATAGTCGATACAATCCCCTTCCATAGTCGACCAAAAGTAACTATATCTCATAATTTTTTGAGCCATTGAGAAATCGTTGACATGTGTCCCACATAACCTGTCGTATACCTCAGCTAGGATGCTTTTAGCTTCTCAAGCATCGACATATCTTAACAAAATTAGATCTTTTCCTCTTTTGTATAAAATCTCCCCGTCTAGAACATATCCTACTACCATCTTCCTAATGGTCATTTTATCATTTTTATTGGCCACATCGGGGTAGGTCTGGAACTTGATATATTGAAGGACATCATAGTACCATGGGTTTCCATCTACCTTTTCTTCCAAGTTATAGCAATAAGCTGGTATTTCAATGACTTGCATCTCAATTGGCTTCACTTCTGCTTCGGTGCTTGCCTCAAACATTACAGCCAAGGTGTAGCGATGTCCCCTTTTCGCTAAAAAAATGAGGTTTCGAAGTGTTTATGATTTTTAGATATAAAATGTTTATTCTGTGGGGTTTTAAAAACCGCATTTTATTTAAAAATTGGAGTCGCCACCAGCCACTTAGGTAGGCCGGACACCATAAAACCAGAGATTCAAAAAACTTTGAGTTCGAGAGTCGGTTACAGATGGGGAAGGATTAGCACCCCCACACCGCCCAAAATTGGTACATTAATAATTACCGCTTTATTAATATTAGATTTTCCGGATTAAAGTGACGATTATTTTAAAATTCGGTTATAATTGCGAATAAATTTTAAAGGCCCCATTATCCGAGAGTAAACGCCCAACCACTATCACTACGCCTAATACTGGCCCCGTTTACGCTCGGATAAAAGGGCATCGCATTGACAATTTATATATCATTATGCAACCATAGTGAGCAAAATATAAACATGACAAATAATTTAAATACAATACAAATAAACATTAACATAATAGAATACTAATCTAACATAAATAAAACACGTAATTAAAACATACATATACATATCAATCTTAATAGTAGATAAAACAAATTTAACATGTCACAATAACAAGGCATGGATAAATACATGTGTGGACAAAAACACATATTTCAAGAAGACGTACATATTAGAAATAAAACACATTTCAACATATATAGAACAATATATTATACATAAAAAGAAAATATACTAACACGTAACCTAAAAGCCAAGAGAACATACAATACATACTAAAATACAAAACATGTTGTGTACGAGCCAACTAGAACATAATATGCGTGATACGAATAACCGAAAAAATACATAACGATACATAATCATCATAAACTTAACACACATATACATGTAAACATAAAAATACAAGGCATATACGAGGGATATATAATAAGACAAAAGGTTACATCAACATGCACGATTATAATACGAACATGAATATTTACATGGAAACAAGACTGAAATGAAAAGAAATAAACATCAGTAGCAGAAATTAAAGGACAATAATATGCAATTTAGGGACGAAAATGCAAGCAGGACCAAACTTGAAAGGACTGAAACTATAATTGGACCAAGGGGCAGACCCGAAGTGAAAAATTCAAAAACGCGGGATGGTTAAAGGGGTAATTTTACCATTTAAAAACTGATTCGATGTAATTTAGGGACTGGATTGCAAGATTTTGAAATACAAGGGGGACCAGAGTTGTAAATATCCCCTGCGGTGAGACACAAACGAAAATATCGAAAACGCGGGAGGATTTATTACGTAATTTGCCCATTTCACAAAATAAAAACACCTATAAAACTCCCTATTCGTCCTAGATCTAAGAAATACGAAACGAAAAAAAACCCTACTTTGTTTGTATTCGACCCAAAACGAAACCAAAAGGGGTCTCCCACTCCCTTCAGTTCACCATATTCGGCTTGGGAAAGCCGAAGAGGCTTGTCACTGGTGAGGGGAGATCCACAGACGAACGAAGGTAATAACTCTAAACCCCCTTTTTGTTATTACTACGTATATTTTTTGTATGCATGCAACAAAGTAAGAAAAGAGAAGAGTATTACCACTGAAGACTGGTTTTCTTCGTATTTTTTCTTTTCGATTACAACTTCGCTGCCTTACAATTGTTTGTTTCCTACATATATCCTGTCTCTTTGGTTTGGTAACAAGTAATATAATATTTATTTTCAGATCTGGACTGATACTGACATAATCTTTCTTTTTTAGTGTTCTGATATGTCTGAACGCGGTGGTTGGAGACCGGCATGGTGGCGGTGTGGGGGAGTTGTCTTCGGCCAGAGGCGTTCTCGGCCGTTGGATCAGATCTGATCTAACGGTCGGGCTGGCTTGAAGGATGAACGGCCCAGATGAAACCTCGATCGGTGAAACGGCTCCAGATCGTGCCACGTGGGGTTCAGCAGTCGAGGGATTATAGCGCGTGGGATATCGAAGAGTCCGCGCGTGGACCGCACGCGCGCGTGGCACTCGAACCGTCCAGACGTGTAGTGCACGCGGCTGGCTAGATATTTTATCCTCCCTTGATCGTGACCGTTGGATCAGATCTTAATCCAACGGCCCATAGTTATCTGCACAAAAATAATTAGAGTTAAATAGGGTTTTGGGTTTGGGCCAACCGGGCCTTGTAATAATTTCAGACCTGTAATGGACTTGGACTGGCAATTTATCCATTTGGGGTTTAATATGTTTTTGGATTTCATCTTTTATTAGCCCAATAACATTAATATTAGTTATAACAACAATTAATAATAATAATATACATACGATAATACATACATATGTACCTATGCAAACATTAATTAATATAACATACTAGCATACATACATATATAATCATACACATAATTAACATAACATCTACACACATTATCCGTAAAAACAAAAAGCTTCGTACTAAATATAGATACATGCGTGACACACATACACCATATTACTTATTAATACGTATACATACATAGTTTATAATATACATGCACACACTACACACTTTACATATATTAATAACACTCATGCACATAATAAACATATAGCATAATATAATACAATGTATACATGCAACGCTAATATACTAATAATTATACTAATATGTATTTCAGACTGATAAAAATGAGTGATTCTGATTTGCCCCATCTTTGCTTGTTCTCGTGGAATGGGAACAAAGCAAAGATTCATAAGCACTCATATTTATCAGACTTCCCTGTTTGTAGCTTTAGAAACACGTGTTCTTCTGGAACTCTCCGTTCTTCCTCGGCTGAATCTTCGGGCTCGTAAGTTCTTCCTATATAGAGCTTCGTCACCTTTCGATCTTGGAGCTACAGGCTCTTCCTATATAGAACCCTTCGCTCTGAAGCCTCGAGTTATGAGTCCCTCCTATATAGAACTTTTCACTTCGAGACAGTAAAGCTTGGAGTCCTTCCTATATAGAACTCTTCGCCTTCAACGCTAGTTTCTCCTATATAAAACCTTTTGCGTCGCTGATGGATTCTTCCGACTGGGAGTTCCTCCTATATAGAACTGCTAGTCTTCAAACCCTGGAGCTGTCAGTCCTTCCTATATAGAACTTTTAGCTTCTGAAATCTCAGAGCTACAGGTTCTTCCTATATAGAACCTTTCACTCTAAGACAGTAAAGCTCGGAGCCCTTCCTATATAGAACTCTTCGCTTTCGACACAACAGGTTTTCCCTATATAAAACCTTGTGTATCATGGGTGAATTCCTTCGACTGGGAGTTCTTCCTATATAGAACTGCTAGTCTTCACCCTGGAGCCGTCAGTCCTTCCTATATAGAACTTTTGGCTTCTGAAATCTTGGAGCTACGGATTCTTCCTATATAGAATCTTTTACTCTAAGACAGTGAAGCTCGGAGCCCTTCCTATATAAGACTCTTCACTTTCAACACCACAGGTTTTCCCTATATAAAACCGTGTGTGTCCTGGGTGAATTCCTTCGACTGGGAGTTCTTCCTATATAGAACTGCTAGTCTTCACCCCGAGTGTAAGTCCTTCCTATACAAAACTTTCACAAGAAGCCTGAGCGGAGGATTCTTCCTATATAGAACCTCTCTCTGCAGGCGCTTGAAAACATAGGCCTTTTGTATGTAGAACCATTGTCTTCACATTTGGGATTCATACCACGATGGCCACCGATGTCTCTTTGAATCCACATATACCTGTCTAAGATAAAACAAAATGCTATGACAAATGAATTGACATGCTCCTAATCCTAGTGATGTCTGACTATTCATGATGCATGAGTGTCAATATCTTGGTGGGCTTGCTTTGGTCCTTATTCGATCTCGTTGTTCACTTTCTCCTTTTTCTTGGGCGTCGATACCCCACTTCACTGTCGGGTTCCACCATTCCAACCTTTCTTTTTCTCCATTTATGACTTGGGATTCTAAAGTGCCCTTTCAGTTTTCCGCTTTAGATAGTTTTTTTTAGGGGTGCCCTTCTGGGTTTTCACCCGAGAGATCTCTCTTATTATCCGCATGCTTTCCTTGAATAAGCAGGACGTACGCCATTGGTCATACTATCCGGTTGTTTGAAGCTTTCCGCCTTCCCTATCAACAGCCGTTATGTAGGGAGCTAGAGGGCGAAGTTAACATCATTTTCTTTAATCACCTGCATTTTTAAGGTTAGATCACAGTAATGCTCAGAAATCTCTTGTTTTACCATAAGCCTATGTTAGCTTATTTGCCTGAAATTAACAAGAAGGCAAAGAATGGATGCTCAAAAACACGATTTTATTACGATTAAGGGCTTGGGATATCTTAAAAGAGGTATGACACACATGAGAAAGAAGAAAAGTTAAGTATGAAATACAAGATCCCCCTTTATCTTCGATATGAATGATACATGATCCTGTCAACCGGCGTAGGATCTTTTGCCTGAAGCTCCCTCTTCATGATGTTCATAGAGATACCCTTCTCTTCGGATATTCAACTTTTCAATTTACCCGAGCCGCCCTTTACGGGTTTTCAACTCAGGTCCTCCCTCTGCTTCAAGACGCCCTATTTCGGGTTTTCACCCTGAGCTCTCCATTTTTGTTCTTTTTTCTTTATTATTATTATTATTATTATTATTTTCAAAGATAGTATTTCTTAACAGCATCAGAATTTACAGGGTTTTTCAGCTCGTCTCCATCCATTTCTGTTAGGATTAGGGCTCCTCCTGAGAAGGCCTTTTTTACTACGTACGGCCCTTCCCAGTTAGGCATCCACTTTCCTCGCGAATCTTTCTGAATCGGGAGGATTTTCTTGAGCACCAGATCCCCTTCTTTGAATTCTCTTGGGCGCACCTTTTTGTTGTATGCCTGCATCATCCGCTTTTGGTACATCTTACCATGACAAATGACCTTTTGACTCTTTTCATCAATGAGATTTAGCTGGTCGAGTCTGGCCTGCACCCATTCGGCTTCTTCCAATTTTACTTCATTTAAGACCCGGAGAGACGGGATCTCTACCTCGATGGAGAGTACTGCTTCGGTACCATACACCAAGGAGTAGGGTGTTGCCCCCGTTGATGTGCGAATGGACGTCCTATAGGCAAAAAGGGCAAATGACAGCTTCTCATGCCAATCCCTGTAGGTATCCGTCGTCTTTGCTATGATCTTCTTTATGTTCTTGTTTGCTGCTTCCACTGCTCCATTCATTTTAGGGTGATAGACTGTGGAATTATGGTGTGTTATCTTGAATTGAGTGCACACGTCCGTCATCATTTTGTTATTCAGATTGGAAGCGTTGTCAGTGATGACCCTTTCTGGCAATTCGTATCGACAAATAATCTCCTTCTTTAAGAACTTACATACTGTAGTCCTTTGATGTTGGCGTAAGACGCTGCCTCTACCCATTTAGTGAAATAGTCTATGGCGACCAAAATAAAATGGTGTCCATTGGAAGCTTTCGGATGAATTTGCCCGATGACGTCCATGCCCCATGCCGCAAAAGGCCACGGAGAATTCATGGTGTTTAAAGGCGATAGGGGTGCGTGAATCTTGTCAGCGTAAATTTGGCATTTGTGGCATTTCCTGGCGTAATCGATGCAATCTCCCTCTATGGTCAACCAGAAATAACCATATCTCATAATTTTCCGGGCTATAGACAGCCCGTTGGCGTGCGTTCCACAGAGCCCGTCATGTACTTCGGCTAAAATCTCCTTCACCTCCCGGGCATCCACACATCTCAGTAATGTCTGATCATGACTTCTCCTATATAGGATCTCCCCATCTAGGACATATCTTGTTGCCATTTTCCTGAGTGTTTTTCTGTCATTGTCATTTGCCCTTTCTGGATACTTTCGGAGCTTGACATATTGCAAGATGTCATAGTACCATGGGTTTCCATCAATCTCTTCCTGTACATTACAACAATGAGCAGGCTTTTCAAACGTCCGCATATCAATGGGCTTCATTTCTACCCCGGTGTTTGTTTTAAACATGGATGCCAAGGTTGCAAGGCGTCTGCCATTTGATTTTCTTCTCGGGGCAGGTAATTGAAGCTGACCTTTTCAAACTCTTTGGTGAGCTCTTGAATCAATTCATAATATTTGACCAACTTTGGGTCCCTGGTTTCCCATTCCCCGCGCAATTGGTAAATTACTAAGGATGAATCTCCAAATACTCGAAGTTCCTTAACCTTTCTTTCAATAGCTGAGTTCAGTCCCATAACGCAAGCTTCATATTCAGCTATATTGTTAGTGCAGAAGAATTCCAATCTGCTGGTGAAAGGATAATAGACGTCCTCAGGAGAAATTAGCACTGCTCCTATCCCATGTCCGAGGGCGTTAGAGGCTCCATCGAAGTAAAGCTTCCATGATTTATCATCTGAAACCTCTTCCTCGGTTGTGATGCACATCAAGTCTTCGTCTGGGAAATTAAAGTTCAATGCCTCATAGTCGTCCGAAGCACGACTAGCTAGGAAATCTGCTATTGCACTCCCCTTTACGGCTTTTTGGTTAACGTATACAATATCGAATTCGGATAAGAGCATCTGCCATCGGGCCATCCTTCCTGTTAGTGCTGGCGCTTCCATTAAGAACTTCAATGGGTCTCGCTTGGATATCAACCAAGTAGTGTGGTACAGCATATACTGTCTAAGCCGCTTGGTAGCCCAAACTAGAGCACAACACAGCTTCTGCACTGGCGGGTACCACATTTCGCAATCATTGAATTTCTTGCTTAGGTAATAGATGGCTTGCTCCCTTTTTTCTTGACTCATCGTGTTGCCCCAATACGCATCCCATTGAATTCTCAAAAACCGTAAGGTAGAGAATTAATGGTCGATCTGGTACTGGTGCGACTAAAATTGGAGCATTTGTTAGGTACTTTTTGATCTTTTCTAGGGCTCTTTGACATTCCTCATCCCACACACCAGGATTATTCTTTCTAAGAAGTCTGAAGACCGGGTCACATTGGTTGGTTAATTGGGAAATGAAACGAGAGATATAATTCAACCTCCCCAGGAAACAGCGAACTTCCTTCTGGGTGTGGGGTGGTGAGAGATCCTGGATGGCTTTCACTTTATCTGGATCGATCTCAATCCCTCTTCTGCTTACCACGAACCCTAGGAGTTTTTCAGAAGTAACGACGAAGGTACACTTGGCAGGATTGAGCCTCAGCTGGTACTTCCGTAGTCTTTGGAATAGTTTTCTCAAGTTATGTAGGTGCTCTTCCTCTGTTCGAGATTTGGCGATCATGTCGTCCACGTATACTTCTATTTCTTTGTGCATCATGTCATGGAAAAGAGTCACCATTGCTCTTTGGCATGTTGCCCCTGCGTTCTTTAGCCCAAACAGCATCACCTGATAACAAAAAGTGCCCCACATGGTTATGAACGTAGTTTTCTCCATGTCGTTAGAGTCCATCTTTATCTGGTTGTACCCCGAGAAGCCGTCCATGAATGAAAACCATGAATGTCCTGCAGTGTTGTCAACCAGCGTGTCAATATGTGGTAAGGGGAAGTTGTCTTTAGGGCTGGCTCGGTTTAGATCCCTATAATCTACACACATACGAACTTTCCCGTCCTTCTTTGGTACCGGTACAATGTTTGCAACCCATTCGGGGTATTTGGCTACCTCTAAGAACCCAGCATCAAACTGTTTTTTTACTTCCTCTCGGATCTTTAACAACATATCTGGTCTCATTCTCTGAAGTTTTTGTTGTATTGGTTTGCACTCTGATTTTGTTGGCAATTTGTGCACCACTATATCAGTATTCAACCCTGGCATATCTTGATAAGTCCAAGCGAAAACATCCTTGAATTCCTGAAGTGGGGTTATCAGTTCGTGCTTGGTTTTTGAGGAAATCGTCGTTCCTACTTTTATTTCTTTTCTCTCCTCTTCAGTCCCCAAGTTTACAACTTCTGTTTCTTCTTGGTGGGGCATGATCTGCCTTTCTTCGTTGGCCACCATTCTCTTTAACTCTTCCGGGACCTCACCTTCTATCTCATCATATCCTTCCTCAATTCCCTCTGAGACCTCAGGGCATTCAAAATTCACTCCAGGATTGGATCTGGTATCATTCATATCGTCAATCATGAGCGACCTGCATTAAATGAGAATGAATTGTATTGGGAAGGAGACGGCTTTATATGAAGGGAATGAACATGAAGATTGCATGAATGAAATAAATGAAACTTTGGTCATTTAGGAATGTGGGGATATTTTCATTTCAATCAAAAAGTTAACATAGGTGCCCCATACAAGAGATCCCCATTGCTTACGGGAAAAAACAAAAGGTTGATTCGGAGCATTACTCTGATCTATTCCTAAAAACTACATGTAGATCAATGCAGCTCCAGTTATCGAGTGTTTCCCCGGGCCGACAGGGGCAGATGTTGGTCAACATTTTGCTGCCTCGGTCTTTTCCAGCTATCATGTTGATGTACATCCCTTCAAATGATTCATTGAGTATCTCCTCCTGGTTGAGTACGTCATTTTCCTTTGTTGCCTCTTCAACCTCTTGACCTGGCTGGTAGAATCCTCCGGAGGCAAAAGTAGTTTTTAAACTAGGAAAGGACATTGGTCTCCACGGAATGTCTTCTCCTTTAAAACTGGCTTTTCTTTGCTCTTCCTTTCTCTTGTATTCCTCTTTTCTCTGTTGGACACTTGGTTGGTAACCCAGCCCAAAACGATCCTTCTTGGTTACCATATTTTTGGCTCTTAGGTTTCCTTGTAATTTCTTCCCCAGCCCCTTTCCTACTTTGGCTCCTCGGCCCAAAGTTTCTGCGATGGTCATCTTGGTACAATTAGATAACCTGGGATAGGGATCCGACTTCCCTCTGAAACAAACGTGGCATTCACTAGTTCTAATGCTCGGAACGAGCATTCTGCAGCATCTTCATCATTTTGAATATAGGGGGCGTCTGATGTCACGGAAGCAACAATTTCCTGCTCAGCCTCTACTGTGACCAATTTACCTTCGACTACAAATTTTAATTTTTGATGCAATGATGAGGGGACAACTCCTGCGGAGTGGATCCATGGTCTTCCCAATAAGCAGCTGTAAGATGGTTTTATGTCCATCACCACAAAATCAATCACATATTCAGTCGGTCTGATCAATAGGGGCACCTCAATTTTCCCCATTGTTCCTCTTTGCGTACCATCAAAGGCTCTTACCGAATTGTGGCAGGGCTTTAGGTGAGAACCATCTATTGGTAGTTTTTGCAGGGTCACCATAGGCAAGACGTTCAATGCTGACCCGTTGTCAATCAGTACGCCAGGTACTACATACCCTTTGCAGTGGGTTGTGATGTTAAGGGCTTTGGTGGACCCCATTCCTCCCTCAGGGGTCTCATCATCACTGAATTTTATATGATTATAGGCAGTGATATGCCCCACTATCCTGTCCAGATTTGTCACAGAAATATCCTGGGGCACAAAAGTTTGATTTAGTACTTTTAATAGCGTCTCCCGGTGCTTTTCTGAACTCAGGAGTAATTCCAGTACTGTGATCCTGGCCGGTTGCTTTCGTAGTTGTTCCACTACGTTGTACTCGCTATGTCTCAAGAACTTCAGAAATTCCTTGGCTTGGGCCTCAGTTACCGGCTCATTCATCTTTGGGGGAGGTTCTTCTCCAAATATCTGCGTGGGGCTAACTGCTGTATTCTTCCCCTTATCTGTTTCAGCTGCTTTCAAAGCCTCAGGAGGAATAACATCTGCCGCTCCTTGTGAAATGGCCTGCCTCACCAACGTTTACATCGCTCTGGCTTTGTTGGTCTTTTAGCGTAGGCTCTTTTACCTGATCATGTTCTAATTTTTCTGGCATGGTCACATTTACAGCATAATTCCAGGGGGTTTGCCACATATCTTTGAATGGGAATGGGGATGGTGCTGAAATGATGATCCTAGGACTTATCTTGTTGGTTTCTCCTTGGGAGGCACCTGCATTCCTTGACCTAGGAGAGATGATAAAAGGTCTATCCTTCCCGTATTTAGATTTGGGGCTATCCGTCATATGTACGTCCGACCCCTTCTTCCCTATGGGCTCCTCGAAGAATTCTATTTGCTTTTCATTCATCAATTGTTGTACCAATCTCTTGAACTCATCGCACTCTTGGATGTCATGTCCTTCATTCTGATGGAATTCGCAATACACTCCACATCCCTTCTGCCTTGTTATCATGCCTTTGTCGATCACACGGGCCATGAATAACTGTTGAAATACCCACCGTAAAGGAGATTTGATTTCTAATACATCATCCTTAATCCTCCTGGTAAAGTATTCTTCAATAACATTTACTCCTCTGCTCCCATGATTAGGTAGCGGGTTAGTAGCTACACTTGGTTCTTCAAACTTCAATATCCCAGAGTCGATTAAATTCTGCACAAGTTTTTTGAAGGCAAGGCAGTTCTCAGTGGGATGTCCAGGGGTACCGCCGTGATAGTCGCAATGCGCGTTCGGATTATACCAAGAAGGGAAGGGCGGATTGACAGGAGTAACGATGTATGGACGGACCAGGTCTGCTTCATACAACTGGGAATAAAGTTCTGAGTACGAAACAGGTAGGGGAGTGAAAGTTCTCATCTCTTTATCTTTTTTGGAGATTCTCTCTTCTCTTTGATTCGAGTTTTGTGTTTTTCCCACAGGTGCTTGTGGCTGTGAGACTGTGAAGTTCTTCAGAGTGGTATAAGTGTTGGTGGCGTTTACTTCATTCCTCTTGCTATATTTCCGAGACCCTTCCCCGCCATCAATTCTACCATTCTTAATTGCCAATTCAAGGGACTCCCCAGTCCTGATTAAGTCAGCAAAGCACTGCGTTGTGTTATTAATGAGGCGATCAAAGAGTGCCCCTTTCAGAGTATTAACAAATAACGGCGTAATTTCATGTTCCGGGAGGGGTGGCTGAATTTGGGCGGCCACTTCCCGCCACCTTTGGGCGTATTGCCGCAGGCTTTCGTTGGACTTCTGCCCCATATTTTCCAACATAATTCTACTGGGGGTCATATCTGTTACATGCTTATATTGCTCAGTAAATGCTCTTGACAGATCTTTCCATGTCTTAACATTTGCCTTGCTCTGGGTGTACCACCGTAACGCCGCTCCAGTTAGGCTGTCCTGGAAACAATGGATCAGTAGCTTTTCGTCCTTAAGGTAGGCCGCCATCTTTCGACAGTACATTGTTATGTGTGCGGAAGGACACGTGGTTCCATCGTATTTGTCAAACTCTGGCGTTTTAAATTTTGGCGGTAGGACAAGATCGGACACCAGACTTAAGTCGCTAGCGTCATTTCCTGATTCTTCCATAGATTGTAACGTTTTAAATTTTTCCTCCATGAGGCGAAACCTCTCCTCCCACTTTTTCTCTACCTCGGTCCTGATCCTTTCAACCATGTTCAGGTCTGGCACCTCCTCTTCATAGAGTGCTTCAGCTTCGAGGGGTTGAGTTTCAGGTGCCCCTATCTGAAAACTAGATGACATTCCTGCAGGGTCAATATACACCTTTCTAGCCGGGTTTGGTGCAGTTGGTTGAACCTTGTAGTGAACTGGGGTACCCTCTGGTTCTTGAACGGTTTCTCCTTCCACTCTTTTTCCAAGACTCTTAGCCAACAATACGGTTATGTCGGATACTATAGATGCTTGCGACTGCGCAATCTGGTCACTGAGGCTTCTTTGAGTCTCTTCAAGCCTAGCCTCGAGCTCTTTCTGTCCCTTTTCTAGACTGATTATCATGTCTTCCATGAGCTTGCTTTGTAATCGGGTAAGGTATGGGTGATGAATGATTGCGGGTTAGCTTCTATTTTCACACACACACTCTGAAACAATATTCACTACATTAATATGGTTGCAAGAAAGATAAATGCATGTATAATGATGCGAATGTCATGATGCAAATGCGAGAATGTATGCAGACAAGGTACTGATTCCGCTGGTAATCACCCTTTTGAACTACTTCCACGGGAATTAAAGGGTCTAAATTACAATAGAGTTCGTATTACAAAATGAAGATTCACAATACAAAAGAGCTAAATACAACACAAAGCCCTATAGATAAGCCCTAGCTCTATCTCCTAATTTTCCAATTGCCCTGAGCAACTTGAGGAACCTGGGAGCTTCTTCCATTTTCGGGACTATGAAAGGTCGGAGTGTTTCGGCCTCGATGGCCAAATCATTCACATGCCTGGCGGCTCGCTGTATGTCCACCACCAGGTTTGCGTAATATTGGTCCCTATCTTGTACCATCCGGGCAGCGTCACGCAGTCTCTTTTGCCAATAGGTGTCTCCTCCGGCTGCAGCCTCCTCGAACACCCTAATTCTTTCCTTGTAATCCTCAACAGTTGCTTCGAGGGACTTAATTCGTGCTCGTAACATGCTTACTTCGCGCTCTCTTTCTTGTAGCTCAGTAAAGCCATTTCTTTGGTAGTACATTCGAAGGGAGTGTTCAACTTCCGCCACCTTTCCTTTTAATTCGCCATTCTGACTTTGGCTTTGCTCCAGACTTTGAATGGTGTCATTGTACAATTTTTGCATCTCTAACAGTCTATTCCGGCTACTCATGGACTTTCTTTTCCGTACGACGACGTTTTCTCTCTCATGATGGACAGCTTGTTTTCCCTTGTTGATTTCTTGCCTGAATCTTTCCTTTTCTTGATCAATGGCCTTCTTGGAGGACCGTTTTTCTTCCTCCATAGCCAACCAGCAGCTTTCTATCTCTTTCTCGATCGCTCTCTTGTTGATTTCTCGTTCTTCTTCCACCAAACGGATGCCATTCATTCTTTCTCTTTCCACAGCTATGAATTGACTCCGGCCGGCCTTCTGTATTTTTGCTTGTAGTAGAAGGACATCTCCTTGATAAAGAGTGTTCTTGTCGCTCAAATCTGCATTTAATTTCTTCAACTGCCTAATGATCCCGTCCCGCTCGTCAACCTCTAAGCTTACCTTATAGAGCTCGCTCGCATGTTGGGTCTGTTGGACGTCCATTTTCTTTTTAATTTCTTCGAGTTCATTCCTTAAGATGTCAGCTTCAGACGGTGCCACCCTTGTAAGCTCTTCGAGTGACACTGCTGGTCCTTGATCAGATTCGAGAATCATATCGTTTACCCTCAAACGTCTCCAAAGATCATAGTCTGGGGTGGTCATGTACTCGGTGTCTCCTTCCACCCTAATCCAGTAACAATGGTCCCAAGCCTTCATGATAGTCTGAACTTTCTCTTTGAACTCCCCTTTGAAAAGAAATTCAGTTCGGCTTAACCCGGTGGTGTTGGGAATGAACTGTCGCGATCCGAATTGTCGGGACACCAGAAGTGGGGCACAAGCAATCCCTCCATGTAGTCCCAACATCAACAGCCAATTGAAATCACCACAACTATATAAAAAGTAATTAACTCTTCCGAGCCACGGGACCCTCCATACTATGTCCTCGCCTTGGATATTCCTGAAGAAACCGGCCCATTTTCTTGTTTTCAAGTCCTCTCGCCACTCTTTTGTTAAGTATTCTCGTAAAGGCGAAAAATCTTGGAAGGATATTCCCGGCAGAACCCTCGTCGGTGTCTTCCACATATGGCTCTGAATCCATACCTGTAACAGTTGTGCGCATCCTCGAAAACACCCTTCTTCGTGCTTCCGACTGGCATTTAGAGAAATAAAGGTCTCGGCCAAAATAGCTGGTACTGGGTTTGCTCGCCGTTTTATCCGCTCAAACAAATCTAGAATGGCCACATCAATGTTTCCCAGAATTCTTGGGAAGATCACCAATCCATATATTCCCAAGGCCAGCATTCTAACTTTTTCTCCTCATCCGGATGTGCAGGTAGGATGTCTCGAATGTTTTCCCATGCAAATACTGTACTATCTCCTCGAAGTCGGATCAAGCCATTGACCCAATCGTCGCTCATTCCGGTAAAGGTTTTGAGCTTGGAAGTGTAATTCTGATTCCTTGGAGGTTTTGCGTAGATCCAATCTTCCTGAACATTTTTATGATTAAGAAGAGCGGTGTATTCTTCTACTGTGGGCATCATGTCCTGTCCATTGAAGGTGAAGCAGCAAAAGGCAGGATTCCAGAACTGAAAAATGGCTCGGAGTAGGGGCTGGTTGACCCGGATGTACATTAATTGTGCAATGTCACCATAACTATCACGGAACCTTTCTTGTAATCTCTGGTCCCATTCTTCCCAGATACTTTGAAGATCTCCTAAATTGTTCTGTTGTAGA
Organism: Hibiscus mutabilis; assembly: GCA_019671005.1. Lineage (NCBI taxonomy): Eukaryota > Viridiplantae > Streptophyta > Magnoliopsida > Malvales > Malvaceae > Hibiscus > Hibiscus mutabilis. The sequence continues at coordinate 44,968,689 of CM033714.1, forward strand.
CTCACATAGGTGTACCCGACTATCACGCGTTCACTTGGTAAACTGTCACCTTGGGCCTTCTGGCTGACTTCTGACCAATGTCTAACAGACAAGTTAAGTTCCTCTTTTCTAAGACACCTTTTTTCCATGGTGAAAGACTTTCTGATCGGGTAAACCACTTGATCCAGTACCTTTATGTAATGCGAATGTAATAATGCATGAAAAAAATAGCCAAAAAAAGAAACAAGTCAGTACCGGATAGAATTAATAAATACACAAATAAAGGACAAATTAAATAAGGTAAACAAGCAAAAACAAAAAACCTATTTATCCCGTCTAAAACACCTAAGGTTATCTGCATGGCTCTAAAAGGGGTGGGTTTCTCTATGTTCTCTACATGCAGTATTGGTGCTGAGAGGTACCCGAATTGTCCTTTCTGTCCTCTACTAAGAGTAGCAAGGCCCCCGATCATCACCCATTATAGGCTCTTTTCAACCGGGTTCAATTCAGGGGGACCCATTCGCTTATGCCTGCACGAAGGAAAGATATCCTTACAAAAGCATAAGGTACTCGAGTCCCGAAGGTACTTGCTAGGCCTACACGGGAGAACGATATCTCCACGAAAGCATTAGTGTTTTCCCCCCACTTAAAAACGGGTTTATATGCCAAATTTTAAATGCGTTAAAATAAACGCGCAATTACAACCGAATATTAATTTAATAGTCACTTTAATCCGGAACTTCTAATATTATTAAAGTGGTAATTATTTGAAAAGGCTTGACTCTCTTTATTTTGTTAAAAACAAAAAATAGTCCCCAGCGGAGTCGCCATCTGTAGCGATGTCCCTTTTTCGCTAAAAAAATGAGGTTTCAAAGTGTTTATGATTTTTCGGATATAAAATGTTTATTTCGTGGGGTTTTAAAAACCGCATTTTATTTAAAAATTGGAGTCGCCACCGGCCACTTAGGTAGGCCGGACACCATAAAACCAGAGATTCAAAAAACTTTGAGTTCGGGAGTCGGTTACGGATGGGGAAGGATTAGCACCCCCACACCGCCCAAAATTGGTACTTTAATAATTACCGCTTTATTAGTATTAGATTTTCCGGATTAAAGTGACGATTATTTTAAAATTCGGTTATAATTACGAATAAATTTTAAAGGCCCCGTTGTCCGAGAGTAAACGCCCAACCACTATCACTACGCCTGATACTGGCCCCGTTTACGCTCGGATAAAAGGGCACCGCATTGACAATTTATATATCATTATGCAACCTTAGTGAGCAAAATATAAACATGACAAATAATTTAAATACAATACAAATAAACATTAACATAATAGAATACTATTCTAACATAAATAAAACACGTAATTAAAACATACATATACATATCAATCTTAATAGTAGATAAAACAAATTTAACATGTCACAATAACAAGGCATGGATAAATACATGTGTGAACAAAAACACATATTTCAAGAAGACGTACATATTAGAAATAAAACACATTTCAACATATATAGAACAATGTATTATACATAAAAAGAAAGTATACTAACACGTAACCTAAAAGCCAAGAGAACATACAATACATACTAAAATACAAAACATGTTGTGTACGAGCCAACTAGAACATAATATGCGTGATACGAATAACCGAACAAATACATAACGATACATAATCATCATAAACTTAACACACATATACATGTAAACATAAAAATATAAGGCATATACGAGGGATATATAATAAGACAAAAGGTTACATCAACATGCACGATTATAATACGAACATGAATATTTACATGGAAACAGGACTGAAATGAAAAGAAATAAACATCAGTAGCAGAAATTAAAGGACAATAATATGCAATTTAGGGACGAAAATGCAAGCATGACCGAACTTGAAAGGACTGAAACTGTAATTGGACCAAGGGGCAGACCCGAAGTGAAAAATTCAAAAACGCGGGATGGTTAAAGGGGTAATTTTACCATTTAAAAACTGATTCGATGTAATTTAGGGACTGGATTGCAAGATTTTGAAATACAAGGGGGACCAGAGTTGTAAATATCCCCTACGGCGAGACACAAACGAAAATATCGAAAACGCAGGAGGATTTATTACGTAATTTGCCCATTTCACAAAATAAAAACACCTATAAAACTCCCTATTTCAGCTTTATCTCAAATTTTCCCCATTTTCGTTTCGAAACCGATTTTATAATAACCTTTCTCTCTCGTTTTCTCTCAACTCATCCCTGATGAACCTAGAAACCGGTGGCCGACCGCCGTCTTCTCCGCCGCCGGCGAGCCAAAAAAGCACCAAAATGAACCTTGCCTTACCCTCAACTCGAATCCGAACTTGGATTTGGAGAAAAAGCCCCTATTCGTCCTAGATCTAAGAAATACGAAACGAAAAAAACCCTACTTTGTTTGTATTCGACCCAAAACGAAACCAAAAGGGGTCTCCCACTCCCTTCAGTTCACCATATTCGGCTTGGGAAATCCGAAGAGGCTTGTCACTGGTGAGGGGAGATCCACAGACGAACGAAGGTAATAACTCTAAACCCCCTTTTTGTTATTACTACGTATATTTTTGTATGCATGCAACAAAGTAAGAAAAGAGAAGAGTATTACCACTGAAGACTGGTTTTTTTCGTATTTTTTCTTTTCGATTACAACTTCGCTGCCTTACAATTGTTTGTTTCCTACATATATCCTGTCTCTTTGGTTTGGTAACAAGTAATATAATATCTATTTTCAGATCTGGACTGATACTGACATAATCTTTATTTTTTCGTGTTGTGATATGTCTAAACGCGGTGGTTGGAGACCGGCATGGTGGAAGCATGGTGGCGGTGTGGGGGAGTTGTCTTCGGCCAGAGGCGTTCTCGGCCGTTGGATCAGATCTGATCTAATGGTCGGGCTGGCTTGAAGGATGAACGGCCCAGATGAAACCTCGATCGGTGAAACGGCTCCAGATTGTGCCACGTGGGGTTCAGCAGTCGAGGGATTATAGCGCATGGGACTCACGCACGCGTGGGATATCGAAGAGTCCGCACGTGGACCGCACGCGCGCGTGGCACTCGAACCGTCCAGACGTGTAGTGCACGCGGCTGGCTAGATATTTTATCCTCCCTTGATCGTGACCGTTGGATCAGATCTTAATCAAACGGCCCATAGTTATCTACACAAAAATAATTAGAGTTAAATAGGGTTTTGGGTTTGGGCCAACCGGGCCTTGTAATAATTTCAGACCTGTAATGGACTTGGACTGGCAATTTATCCATTTGGGGTTTAATATGTTTTTGGATTTCATTTTTTATTAGCCCAATAACATTAATATTAGTTATAACAACAATTAATAATAATAATATACATACGATAATACATACATATGTACCTATGCAAACATTAATTAATATAACATACTAGCATACATACATATATAATCATACACATAATTAACATAACATCTACACACATTATCCGTAAAAACAAATACACTCGTACTAAATATAGATACATGCGTGACACACATACACCGTATTACTTATTAATACGTATACATACATAGTTTGTAATATACATGCACACACTACACACTTTACATATATTAATAACACTCATGCACATAATAAACATATAGCATAATATAATACAATGTATACATGCAACGCTAATATACTAATAATTATACTAATATGTATTTACAGACCAGATAAAAATGAGTGATTACACAAGGTTGCCAAAGCATCTGCCATCTGATTTTCTTCCCTTGGGAGGTAAGCAAAGCTGATCTTCTCAAAGTTTTTAACCAACTCTTGGATCAGATCATAATACTTGACCAACTTCGAGTCTCTTGTTTCCCATTTTTTCTGGAGTTGATATACAACCAAAGATGAATCTCCAAAAACTTGAAGCACGTTGACTTTTCTTTCAATGGCCTCACGTAAGCCCATGACACAAGCCTCATATTCAGCTATATTGTTTCTGCAAAAGAATTGCAATCTACTTGTGAAAGGATAGTAGACGTTTTCTGGAGAGATTAACACCGCCCTATGCCATGGCCTAAGGCATTGCATGCCCCATCAAAATAAAGCTTCCACGACTTTTTTCCTGAAGTAGCATTTTCTTCCACGGTTATGCACATCAAGTCTTCATTAGGAAAATTAAAGTTCAAGGATTCATAATCGTCTGAAGCACGACTGGCAAGGAAGTCTTCTATAGTGCTTCCTTTTATTGCTTTCTGACTTACATAGACAATGTCGTATTCAGACAAAAGCATTTGCCAACGAGCCATCTTCCCGGTTAATACTGGTGCTTCCATCAAAAATTTTAGTGTATCCAACTTGGATATCAACCAAGTGGTGTGGTACAACATGTACTGCCTGAGCCTCTTTGTAGCCCACACTAGTGCACAACATAATTTTTGAATTGGTGGGTACCGAGTTTCACAATTGATGAACTTCTTGCTCAAATAGTAGATAGTCCTCTATTTTCTTCCGGATTCGTCATGTTTCCCTAACACGCAACCCATCGAATTTTCAAAGACTATTAAGTACAGGATTAATGGTCTATCTGGCACAGGTGCCACTAGGATCGCAACATTAGTCAAATACTTCTTGATCTTGTCTAGAGCCTCATGGCACTCTTCATCCCATACTCCCAGGTTATTCTTCCGAAGTAATCTAAAGACAGGGTCACATTTTTTGGTTAACTGAGAAATGAACCGAGATATATAATTTAATCTCCTGAAGAAACCCTAAACTTTTTTTTGTGTCTGAGGTGGATGGAGATCTTGAATAGCTTTTACTTTATTGGGGTCAATCTCGATCCCTTTTCGGATGACCACAATACCCAAGAGCTTTCCAGATGTGACAGCGAAAGTGCACTTGGCCGGGTTGAGCTTTAACTGGCACTTTCTCAATCTTTGGAAAAGCTTTCTCAAGTTTTGAATATGGTCCTCTTCGGTTCGTGACTTGGAAATCATGGCATCCACATACACTTCAATTTCTTTGTGCATCATGTCATGGAAGAGGGTCACCATGGCTTTTTAATAAGTGGCCTCAGCATTTTTTAGCCCAAACAGCATCACCTTGTAACAAAACGTGCCCCACATGGTTAAAAATGTAGTCTTCTCCATGTCTTTGGGATGCATCTTTATTTGGTTGTACCCTAAGAAACCGTCCATAAAAGAGAACCATGAATGCCTCGCGCTGTTGTCGACCAAAGTATCAATATGGGGTAAGGGAAAATTTTCCTTAGGGCTTGCTCTATTGAGATCTCTATAGTCCACAAACATCCAGACTTTGCCATCTTTCTTAGGCACCAGGACTATATTTGGCAACCTTTAGAAAACTGGCCTCATACTGTTTTTTCACTTCTTCATGGATTTTTAGCAGCATGTCCGTCCTCATTGTTCTTAGTTTTTGCTGAACTGGCTTGCATTCTGACCTTATTGGCAGCTTGTGTACCACAATGTCTGTGTCTAACCCTATCATATCTTGATAAGTCTAAGCAAAGATGTCTTTGAATGCTAATAACATATATATCAACTCGTGCCTAGTCTTGGGTGAGATAGTGGTGCCAATCTTCATTTCTCTCCTTTCTTCATCAGTCCCCAAATTGAGGATCTCCACCTCTTCTTGGTGAGGTAGGATCTGCTTATCCTCACTTTCCATTAACCTAAGTAATTCATCCGGGACTTCACATTCTGTCTCATTATCTCATTCATCAATTTTTGCCAGATATAAAGGCTGCTCAATATATATATCGGGATTAGATTCAGAGTCATTCATACATTTAATAACAGGGACCCTGAAATGGTTTGGAAATGAATAGGTATTGGGAAGAGAAATGAATATTCTTATAGAATGAGTGAAATAATAAATGTAATAAAGAATGTAATAAATATGATGTTTGCCATTTGAGAAAATGTGGAAAGCATCATTTTTCATTGAAAGTAAGCAAATTAACATAGAAGCCCTTGACAAAAGATCCCTACTGCTCGCGGGCAAAAGCAAGTAGGGTTGGTTCTGAGCATTACTCTGATTCAGACTTAAAAACTACAGGTACGTCCATACTGGTCGAATTATTGAGTTTCTCTCTTGGGAAGCAAGGGCGAATTCCAGACAGAAACTTGTCATTCTTTCCTCTTTTGGTTATCGTGTTAACATCCATCCCTTCTAATGCCTCATTGAACCTTTCTTCCTTCTTGAGTTTGTCACCTTCCATATTTACCTCATGCACCTTCTGTTCAGCATTGATTATCCCGCCAGACAAGAAAATATCCTTCATGTTAGAGTAAGTTATTGGTTCCCACGGAATATCTTCGCCCCTGAATCTGGCCTTCCTTTGCCCATCTCTCTTTTTCCATTCTAGCTTTCTTTGTAGAAAATTGTGCTTGTAACCGAGTCCGAACCGGTCCTTCTTGTTAACGACGCTTTTGGCTTGCAGACAACCTTGGAGGCTCCTTCCAAGACCCTTTCCTTTCTTGGCTCCGTGTCCCAAAGTATCCCAAACCATCATCTTGGTACAACTGGACAGTCTGGGGTACGAGATCTTGTTTCCTTCCGCCACAAAGGTAGCATTCACGAATTCTAAAGCTCTAAAGGAGCACTCAATGGCCTCCTCGTCCATTTGGATGTAAGAAGCATCAGTTGTTACAGAGGCAATAATGTCTTGCTCGGCTCCCGCGCTCACCAACTTTTCTTCAATGACGAATTTTAATTTTTGGTGTAGTGACGAGGGCACAGTGTCACTGAATGAATCCAAGGCCTCCCTAGCAAACAATTATAAGTCGGTTAGATATCCATTAGCACGAACTCGACTATGTACTCGATAGCTCGATTAACAAAGGTATCTCGATCTTCCCAATCACATCCCTTTGGCTTCCATCAAAAGCTCTAACAGAATTATGACAGGGCTTTATGTGTGAACTATCAATGGGCAACCTTTGTAGAGTCGCCATCGGTAGCGCGTTCAAGGCAGATCCATTGTCAATAAGTACTTCCAGCAAGACATGTCCCTTACAGTGAGTGGTAATATTCAAGGCCTTGGTCAACCCCATCCTCCGTCTGAGATCTCATCGTCGCTAAAAGTGATATAGTTGTCCACAACAATGTGGCCCACTATTCGGTCTAATTTCCTTACCGAGATGTCGTCCAGGACGATTGTTTGGTTTAACATCTTCAACAGCGTGCTATAATGTTTTCCTGAGCATAACAACAATTCCAGTACTGAAATCTGAGCTTGTTGCTTCTGAAGTTGCTCGATAATGCTATACTCACTGTGCTTCAAGAATCTCAAGAACTCTTGTGCTTACACCTCTGTCACTGGCTCATGAATCTTTGGAGGATGTTCTTTTCCAAATAGCTTTTCAGATTCGGGCACTGCAGCCTTGCCATTGTCTCTTGGGGCTTCCGCCACCTTTGATGTTTCTGGTGAATAACACCTACCGCTTCTTGTGAAATGCCCCACCTCGTTCACTATCTTGGCCTTCAGATTCGCCGATTCCTCCACTTGTGCAGGCTTCACCTCTTCGGGTGACTTCTCATTTCCTTTTGGTTTTGAACCATCCACTACTTAGATGTTAGTGGCGTAAATCCAAGGAACTTTTCGCGTATCCTTAAAAAGAAAGGATTTTGGAGTTGAGATTACAATCTTAGGGGCCATCTTAGAACTTCCTTCTTGAGGCGGGCTTTCCTCCCTTGGCCTGAGCGAGATCCTAAATTGCCTATCTTAGAACTTTTTTGAACTACTTGCTTGAACTCTTCACAATGCTGGATTTCATGTCCATTCTCTTGGTGATATTCACAATAAGGGTCGCATCCTTCTTGCACTATTTCCATGACTCGCTCAATTAGGCGTGCCATGCATCACTATTGGAATACCCACCTCAAAGGGGATTTAATCTCGGCCAAAATCGATTTTGCCTTCCTAGTGTATTCCTCTTCGATAGCATTCACACTACAACCTCCATGGCTCGGTAGCGGGTTAGCACCCATTTTGGTTCATCCAATTGCAATAACCCGATCTTGATCATATTTTGAACAAACTTTTTAAACACGATGCAATTTTCAATCGAGTACCCCGGGACACTGGTGTGATAATCGCAATTTGCCTTGTGATCATACCATGTGGGGTAGGGTGGCTCAAATGGAGTGACATAATATGGTCTAACCAAATCAGCCTTGTGTAGCTGTGAGTATAATTCGGCGTATGACACCGATAGAGGAGTGAATGACATATTCTCATTTTCTTTTTTTGGGGGTCTTATTTCTTTTTTTGTTTGGGCCTTGTCCGCCTCCGGTTGAGCCTCGTGGTTGAGAGATAGTGAAATTCTTCGGGGCAGTATAGGTGCTTGTTGCATTCACCTTATTATCTTTCCTTTTGTAGTTCCTTCGAGAATTTTCTCCACTATCACTTCTCCCACTCTTTATAGCCATCTCAATTGATTCCCTGGTTCTTACCATGTTGGCAAAATTTTGGGTGGTGTTGTTTATCAATCTGTCAAACAACGTGCCCCTCAAAGTGTTTACAAACATTAGTGTAATCTCATACTCAGGGATTGGCGGTTGAATCTGAGTAGCCATATCGCGCCACCTTTGAGCATACTGATGCAAACTCTCATTTGACCTTTGTTCCATCCCTTCTAACATGATTCGGTTTGGTGTCATGTCGGTCACATGCTTGTATTTCTCTATAAAGGCCCTTGAATGATCCTTCCATGATTTAATATTAACTCGACTAAGTTGAGTATACCACCGGGTTGCAGAACCGGTTAAACTATCTTGAAAACAATGAATGAGAATTTTCTCGTCATTGATAAAATCTACAATCTTTCGGAAATACAGGGTGATGCGAGCTGAAGGGCAATTGGTTCTATCATACTTATCGAAATCAGGAACTTTGAATTTCGGCGGAAGCACTAAATTGGCCATGAGGCTCAAATCACTAGTGTCGTTCCCTTGCAAGGTCCTAAACCTTTCTTCAAAGAAACAAAATCTCTCATCGTACTTCTTTTCCACCTCGGCCCTGATCCTCTCCTCTACCTCATTCATCATGCTTAGATCCGGCACTTCGTTATCTAGACCTGCCTCTACATCAACGAGCTAATTTGCAGAAACTCCCTGATAGTGGCTAGGAGATGCTCCCATGAGATTGATGTATACTTTCTTTTTTGGATTCGGTATTTCTGGTTGGGACTTCTCATGAAGTGTGATCCCTTCCATTCATTCCTCATTCAAGCTATCAACAGAGACCCTTTCCTTGCCAAGCTTCTTGTCAATAGAGCGGTCAACTAAGCAACAATTGAAACTTGCAACTGGGTGATCTGATCTCTGATGCTTTGTTCAACCCCATCCAAACGTGCTTCGAGATCCCTTCGACCTTGTTCTACCTTGGCCATCCTTTCTTCCATTTCCCTTGTTTGAGAGCAGGTACCATACGAGTGTGAAATGGTCATAGATTTAAACTTTCACTTTCTTTCTGTCAGGATATTTCTCACAATTAATTTCATTAATTAATTGATTAATGCATGATGTATATGGTGGAATGTAATGCATGACCACCGATAATGAAAATAGATATGTACAAAAATATATGCAGATAAAGGTGTTGATCCTATAGGTGATCACCCTAGGACAACTTTCATTGAAAATAAAATAGGTCTTCATTACAAAGCATACAAAGCGAATTCCTACAGATAGGCGCCAGCCCTAACTCCTAGCTCTTCGATAGCTCGAAGTAGCTGAATGAATCTTGGTGTTTTGTCCATCTCTGGGGTAATAAAAGGGCGAAGAGCTTTGGCTTCCGCGGCTAGAGTCCTTACATGTTGGGCTACCTCTTGTACCTGAACCATCAAAGTTTCGTCCATCACCCTTTCGCTATGTCCATACGGAGAAACAATATTCCCATGAAGACATAGGGTAATCGAGCCCTGAAGGTACTTACTAGGCCCATACAGAGGAACAATATCCCCACGAAAGCACTAGCGTTTTACCCCACTTAAACAGACAGGTTTATATGTCAGATTTTAATTGCGTTAAAATAAACTCACATTTATAAACAAATAACAACTTAATTGTCACTTTAATTCGCAACTTCCAATATTAAATAAGCGGTAAATTTTTTTAGGCCTGATTCTCTTTGTGTAAAAACAAAATTTTTTCCCTAGCGGAGTCGCCATGTTGTAGCGACGTTTTTGGAAAATTCGAAAGTTCGATGTTTCCCACTTTTATTGAAAACATTTATTAGAAGGGGAATTATTTTAAAAATGCGCTTTTGAAAAAAAATTAGAGTCGCCACCGGTCACTTGGGTAAGGTAGACCGGACACCGGAAAACAAAACAAGAGATTTTAGGGCTCAGGAGTCGGTTACGAGCGGGGAAGGGTTAGCACCCCCACAACGCCCAAAATTGGTACCAATAGTTTTACCGCTTATTTAATGTTTGAAATTGCGAATTTAGAGTGACGATTAAATTGAAATTTGGTTATACAGATGAGTATATTTTAAGGACCCTAATATTCGAGAAGGAACGCTCGAACCACCACCACTACGACTGGTACTGATCTCGTTCGTTTCGAAATAAAATGACAGCAGATTACAATTAATATTCCGAATTCAAGACAATTTAACCACGAATTAACTAGGCATACATGGCAAGATAATAAACACAGTAAAGGCATAAAAAAACAAGATCCCAAATTACCACATTAAAACACATATTACATGGAAAATATGTTATATATCATAAAAATTACATATATATACATTATGTATATATATTCTATTTATATATTTTAAAACCATATATTATATACATACTTTATATTATGTAAAACTATATATTATGTTTATACTATATATTATATAAAACTTTATATTGAAGCCATATTTTTCTTATATTATTATTATTATAAAGAAAACTATATGTTATGTACTTCCTAAAAATATATATCATGTGCTTTATAAAACTATATACCACATATATGCAAAAATTATATATTATATATGTTAAAACCATATACTTTATATGAAAAACTTGTATATTACGTACTATGTTATATTAGATAAAAAAAACTATGCATTAACCATATAAAGAATGCATATTCTATACTAATATGACATGATAAGCAGCAAGGCCACATTATAACGTAAACAAACATAAAATAGGGACTGAAATGAAAGGGAATTAAAATGAGAGACTTAAAATAAACATGCAATAAAGGGGGGGTTAACAATGGAAAGGACTAAATTAAGAAATGGGACAAATCAGAGGGCCAGATTAGGAGAACAAGCAAACTTGTTTAGAATAAGGACCAGATTGAAAGCTTTTTAAAAGGTCCAGGGACCGAAGAAGGAATTTCGAAAGGGGGAAGCCCTTATGGGTGTAATTTAATCGGGGTGGAGGTCTTTATGAAGCTATTTCCCTTTTTATAAATCAATAGAAGCTGATAGAAAACCTAACACTTAACCAAAAAGAGAAAAAAACAAAGCTTCTTCAAAAAACCAAACTAAAGCTCTCAATTTTCTCTCTTCCCCTATGAACCCGCCGCCATGTTCAAACACCAAACCCAGAAAACCTCCCCTCAACCCAGTTCCTGGCGACGTTCCGCCGTGTCGACAGCCGCTCGCTGGCGGCCGACGAACCTTAAACCATCCCAAAAAAACTCCTTTTTACTTCAAATAAATCGATCTAAAACCCTTTTTCTTTAAATCATCCACGTCCATCCTTTTTTTTGAAAAGAATATGAAACAAAAACTTCTTTTTTTTGCTTTGAGATGCAAAATCCAACCGGCCTCTTTCTGTCACTACTCGGTCCAACTCACCCTTCAAGGCCCCTTTCAAAGAACCGGAAGGCTTATCGTCGGCCATGAGTCGAACTACCCCAGGGAAGATGAACCGACAAAAGAAGGTAAAACAACTGAAACCCCTTTTGTGTGTATGTGTTTTGAATGCAAGAAAACAAGAGATTACCTCTGAAAATTTTTGTTGTTTTTATCTATTGCTTGAAATCCAAAATAGAACCCCCTTACAATTGTTTGGCTTTTTGGTTATATAGCCGAATACATAGATTTGAATTACATACAAAGTCAAAATCTTAATCAATTACTTCTGATGGCTTGTTTGGATTGCCATTGCCTTGATTCTCTTTATTTTCTTTGCTCTGCTTTTCTCGTTATATAGCCGAATACATAGATTTGAATTACATGATACATTTGAGCATGAGCCTTAGATTCTTGCTTACTCGGTGCCTTGCTAGAGCCACTAGGTCTCCCTGTAGCTCCCGATGAACCTTGCCTTAACCCCTTACATCAAAAAGACTAAGTAGGGGTTGCATTACTTTCCGGTACATCAATAGACTTTGTGGCACCAAGATGAAAATCACGGATAAAATAACCTTATTGTCTACAATAGAAGCATGCTATAGTTTGCTTACAACACTGACCCACTGGATGCCATTTTTGACAATAGTTGCAAACTGGATTCTATAGACTTCGATTGGAACCTCTAGTGCTTTCAACTGAAGCTATCTTAGAAAAAGATTGTGTTACAGTCAGAGGTCTCTCAATGTTCCTAGAACGGAAAGGTTGTGAGTACGTGTTCTGCTTGGGCCTTTGATATTTACTCTTCTTGTTCCACTTGGGAGGGCGAGGATCATCTTTTAACCTTTCTCAAACTTACTAGATCCACATAGGGCGTAGCTCGTTGCTAAGCCCAGAAATGAACACCTTGCACTTGTCTTCCTCTTTCTTAATGTATTCTGCACCATATCGGCAATACTTGCAAAATTCATGGAGTTATTGCTCGATGGGTAGGCTGCCTTGCTTCAAATGGAGGAAGATGTTGTGCCTTTATGCGAGACAATACTCGCTAATGTACTTATTTCGAAATTATTGAAGAAAGAACTCCCAAGAGATGGTCTCTTCAGGAACAGTGAGTATAATGGTCTCCCACCACTAGAGTGCTTCATCCGCTAACAGTGCCAAGGCGCACTCCAGCTTGTGCTCATCAGAACAATGTAACTGTTTATTCAGAAATCTCAATGTATTATCCAGCTAGTATTATGTAGTCTTAGGATTGTCATTATCCTGGACAGTGAAAGTATAGACCTGAAGCGATGCCAGTTTATCGATAGGGGCCTGAGCATACTGGATAGTAGGCTGAGTAGGTTGCACAGTTTGTTCATCTCTCGTCGAGGTCATAAATTGTTTGAACATGTTGGCCATGTTCTGGTAATACTCAGTCTGAGCGTTGGGCAACTCTAGCTCGACATTCTGAGGTGGGGGATTAGATGGATTCGGTGGGACCCCCTTATTTCCTTACCATGTGTTGAGGAGCCAGTAGTAGGCTCATCTATTTGAGCTTCGTTAGTTCCAGACATATCTATAACATAAAGAGATCGGATTAGTTGACAAGTCACAATATACACAATATACAACTCCTAGGTGGCAAGCTAACACAAACATAAAACATTAGGCTTCAGTTTAGTCCTAGAATCGACTAAACACTAACTTTGATACCACAAATGTAACACCCCATTTCTGGCCTGGTTGAGAACTGGGTCGAAGCGTGCTACCGGTGACTATACGATGATCGGTGCGATAAAATTTCAATAATGGATAACACTTAATCAATATTATAACTTTCAAACATTACCCAATATCGATATTAGCTCGATTTATCCCCTTTTGAGGCAATGTCTAATCTATTTGGACCAATTTCTATCTTTTACAAGTTTTAAGGACTAATCTGTAAATCTAATGAATTAGAAGTCCTTTCTTATAATTAACTATGCAATAATGAAATTCAAACCAACAATAGAAAGCTTGTAAATTTTTGTGTTATCCCGATAACATTTACCTATCCAATTAGACCATACAACGTTTAGTGACCAATCTGTAAATAATGCAAAACTACAGTCTAAGTCTTTTAGCATAATTAACTACCTCCGTATCGATACACCTTGGGGCCGTACCAATACAAGTGTACATGATTTAGAACCCAACGAATCTGTCAAGTCTCGTTTCGATACAGCTAGGACTGTACTGATACGGGTTGGCCAACTTTGACTTGCCAATTATGGTCTTATAACTGTAATAACGGTCATACCGTATCGATACACCATCATGCTGTATTGATATAGAAATACCCATATTCACTTCTAAATTTCGTTGACCAATGCCCGTTTCAATACAGTTGGGGCTGTATCGGTACGGGTTGACTAGAGTTGACCTGTTTCGAAACACCCTAAGACCGTATCGATGCAATTAAATGCCCAAACCTTAATGCCAAATCTCGTATCAATACACTTTAGACCTGTATCAATACATTATGGTTAACTCATGCTTTCTCAGGCCAAATATGCAAGGTCGTATCGGTACAACTTGACCTATATCAGTACGCCCTGCACTGTAATGTCAAATTTTGTTTGTTTTTTAACCCGTTTGACTTAGCAACCAATGTCCAAATGCAAAGAAACTTTACCTACAATATTTCCATACTACAATATACTTGCATGCAAAATTTTAGGGTTATTCGAATTCATTTACCAGGTTTTCACCTTTAGGAGTCAACTATGCATTTTTAGTCAGTTTTAGCATCACTCAAAAGTCATTTTAGGACCATTTAGCCTTATACAAAGCATAGGCAATACATACACATCTAAATTTCCATGAGTGACTATCTTAGTTACTTTGCCACCGATCTATGAGTTTATAAGGACAAAGTACTTCACTCTAGCTTGCTTGTGACTTGTCAATCTTTCAACTTCTCCGATCTCGATCCAACAACTCGATCAACTTGAAATGCATTAGGCATAATTTTCCTAGTGAGGTAGTCACAACTAAAACACTTTAACAATGAAATGCATTCCAAATCATATCTTGACAATAACAATGCAATGAACCAATAGTAGAAATGCAATGTTCATGTTAAATAGCATTAAGTCCACAATTCAACAATAACCCTTGGATTGATTCGGAATAGTGGATACAAAAATTCCTATGCCTCACAAAATCAATGAATGGTGTAGTCCCTCCACCTCGCCAATATGGCCAACATCATAATACATCCCTCTGCCTCGCCAAATCGATATATGTCGTATTCCACCTACACACTGAGCTTATGAATTTTATGGCATGCCAATTGTAACCAAAGTCCTCTTAAATATTTGATTATGGGCTTTTTGAACTTGATTATATAGCTTAACCTCAATTTCAGATCTTTTCACTCGGTTAAAATTCCAACAGGTCCACTATGAGGCCCATTTAGACATGTACGTCTTAAATCATAACTAAATGTCCGCAAAATAAGATTAAGTCAAATATAATGATTTCAAATATTTTATTATAGGATTTTGAACGTGATTATATAGCTTAACTAAAATTTAAGAGCTTTTTACTCATTTAAGATTCCAACGGGTCCACACTAAAGCCCATTTAGACATGCACGCCTTAAACCCAAACATAACATCCGCAAAATAAAATTAAATCAAATTTTATTAGTTCATATATTTGATTATGGGCCTTTGAACTTGATTATATAGCTTTAAAAAATTCAGAGCTTTATACTCGGTTAAAATTTCAACGGGTTTATTGTAAAGTCTATCTAGACATGCACGCCTTGAAACACTAATAAAATATCCATAAATAAGATTAAATCAAATTTTTTGAGTTCAAATATTTGATTATGGTATTTTTAACATGATTATATAGCTTAACAAAAATTTTAGAGCTTTTACTCTGTTAAAATTCCAATACGTCCACAGTTAAGCCCATCTAGACATGCACGCCTTAAGCCAAAATAAAATGTCCGCAAAATAAGATTAAATCAAATTTATGAGTTCATATATTTGAATATAGGCTTTTTAACTAGAGTATACAGTTTAAACAAAATTTCAGAGCTTTTACTCGATTAAAATTCCAACGAGTCCACAATAAAGGCCATCTAGACATGCACGCCTTAAGCCCGAACATAATGTCCGCAAAATAACATTAAATCAAATTTATGAGTTCATATATTTGAATATAAGCTTTTGAACATTATTATATAGCTTAACCTCAATTTCTAAGCTTTTTACTCGGTTAAAATTCTAACGGGTCTACTATAAAGCCCGTTTAGACATGCATGTCTTAAACCCCCAACAAAATGTCCGTAAAATAAGAATAAATAAAATATAATGAGTTCAAATATTTCATCATGGGCTTTTGAACTTGATTATATAGCTTAACCAAAATTTTAGAGTTTTTTACTCGGTTAAAATTCCAACAGGTCAATAGTAAAGCCCATTTAGACAAGCACCCTTAAACCCAAACAAAACGTCCGTAAAATAAGATTAAATCAAATTTTATGAGTTCAAATATTTGATTACAAGATTTTTGAACTTGATTATATACTTTAATCTCAATTTTAGAGTTTTTTTACTAGGTTAAAATTCCAACGGGTCCATTATAAGGCCCATTTAGACATGCACGTCTTAAATCAAAACAAAACATCCGCAAAATAAAATTAAATCAAATGTAATGAGTTCAAATATTTGATTGTGGGCTTTTTAACATGGTTATATAGCTTAACCAAAAATTGAGAGCTTTTTAACTTTAGAGGGTGTTTTAATGACGCCCATTTTTTCTTCAAAAAAATTCTAATGGGTCCACAATAAAGCTCATTTAGACATGCACGCCTTAAACCCAAACAAAACGTCCGTAAATAAGATTAAATGAAACTTTATTAGTTCTAATATTTGATTATGGGCTTTGAACTTGATTATATAACTTAAAAAATTAAAGCTTTTTACTCGGTTAAAATTCCAACGGGTTTACTATAAAGCCCATCTAGACTGCATGCCTTAAAGCCCCAACAAAACGTCCACAAAATAAGATCAAATCAAATTTTATGAGTTCAAATATTTGATTATGGGATTTTGACCTTGATTATATAGCTTAACCAAAATTTCAAAATTTTTTACTTGATTAAAATTCTAACTGGTCCATTATAAGGCACGTCCCCACTAAAACCACACCGCGCCGAGGAGCGGTGGAGGTACCTAAGAAGGGAAAAACAGTGCCCAAGTATCATTACTATGAAAAAGATGACAAGTCATCATGTACAATGGTAGAGATAATCTCGGGACAAATCGCGTCAAAATGTAAAGGGAGAGAGGACAGAAGTTTCTAGGAAGCTAAACTATGCCCAGCTAAATTCGCAGAGTGCGATACATAAGAGACCCTAAAATGGCGATTATGGCAGCATAAGATCTCATGGGCTAGTATGAGAGAGTTAAAAAGGATAGATAAGTCAGGCGTTGATATGTTAACTTTGTTTACCACGATGGCCGAGTCAAACTCAAAAACAGTATTAGACCAACCCTTATCATGGGCCATCTAAAGGCCAACGAGCAGGGTAGAGGCCTCTGCAAAGAATGCATCCAGGCAGCTATTAATAGGATGAGCCAGGCCACCAAGGACCGCCCCTTGTTCATTCCGGGCAATGACACCAATAGAGGTCGAATGGGTAGAAGGGTCAAAAGCGTCGTCGACATTCACCTTGACCTGGCTAACAGAAGGTGAGCGTTAACCTTGCTCGAAAAGAGCCGCGGAGGAGGAAGCCAGCTGGTGGTGTGAAGGAGTACAATTTGTAGCATAGTAGTCTCGGTGAAGACAAAGT
This sequence comes from Hibiscus mutabilis, assembly GCA_019671005.1. Taxonomy (NCBI): domain Eukaryota; kingdom Viridiplantae; phylum Streptophyta; class Magnoliopsida; order Malvales; family Malvaceae; genus Hibiscus; species Hibiscus mutabilis. The sequence continues at coordinate 44,986,341 of CM033714.1, forward strand.
GCGTTAGAGTCCAGGACCCAGATGGGCTGTAGAATCCTCTCATGAACCTAGTCATTCCTACACCACCAAAGGTACCATAGAACGACCAGTAAAAAAGCAAAGGAGTCTAAAGAGAGGGAAGTAGCGGCCTCCTCAAGCTAAGCAAGAGTAGTAGTAGTCGGACTGGTAACAAGAGCTCGAGGGAAACCTGCAAGAAGAAGGGATTCAGCCAAAGCGGGACAATTATGGAGAGCATGGAGAATTGTCTTAGAATCATACCAACATAAGGGGCAAAGCCCGAAAAGAGGCCTGCAACATGGAGTCTGCTGGCAGTAGAAAGGGCCTCACGTCTAATGCGCCAACCAAAGGTACGAACTTTCAGAATAACATGCAATTTTGAGAGAAGTTTCAAAACCTGAGAAGGCCTATGAGTCAAAGGGGCCGCACGCTGTAGGTAGAGGTAACCAGACCGAACAGTGTAAAGGCCTGAATCATGTTCAACCCAAAACAGGGTGTCCAAGCGAGTGGTAGAGATTGAGACATGTAGGATGATGTCCACATCATCTAGCGAGAAAACATCACAAACAAGGCGGTCATTCTAGCGTAGCTGGCCCAAAATCATGAAGTCACGACACCAGATAGGCAACTTATCATTGTCAAGGTAGTTGTTTGTGAGGAAAATGGGAGAAGTCCTACCCCAGCGATTCTAGCGCAAACGGGCCGAACTATCAATCCCGATAGTCTAGAAGAAGCCTTCATGCAAAAGAGACAAAGCTTGGCATAGTCATTTCCAGGCAAAAAAAACTTGCATCAGAGGTGACAGAGCATGAAGAATATTCCCAGAAAGGAAATATTTAGCCATGAAGACACGAGAAAGCAAGAATCTCGAATCTGAGATAATGCACCACTACTACTTTCTGAGAAAAGCAACATTAAAAAGATCCATATCCCAGAAACTGAGCCATACAGTAGATTTTGGGGTGCATACATTGGCCCAATAGACAAGGGGCCAACCTCGCTTGTTGTTTCAACTAGATCACCAATAACTTCGCATGGACCGAGTCATATCGTCAACTAGATTTTGCGGAAGCAAGTAGCAAGACATGACACATTGTGGTAGAGCTTGGGCCACGAGCTTGAGGAAAACCTCTCTCCCACTATAGGAGAGCAAATGCTTCATCCAGCTGGTAACATGGGTGCCAACTCGATCACGAACAAAACCAAGAGCCTCGGACTTGTTCCTGCCAATAAGAAGGGGAATCCCAAGATAGATTCCTAGATCATCAACCTCTTGAAACCCAAGAAGGTCATGGACAACTGTCTTGAAATCGGTAGGAGTGCGAGGGTTGAAGTAGATCATGGATTTGTCAAAATTAACACTTTGACTATGAGATGATGCATATGACTGAAGAATATCTTTAAGACATTGAGCTTCGCTAAGCTCGTTTTGTAGGAACACTAAGCTGTCATCCGCATACAGGAGATGATTAATAGAAGGCCCAAAATGGTTGGCCTAGATCCCACATGGGCTGCCATCTCTTTGTGCAGTCGAGAGAGTAGCGGATGATCCTTGAGTACAAATGAGAAAAAGAAAAGGGGATCCCCTTGCCACAAGCCATGTTGTGGTCGAAAGGAGGCCGAAAGACTCCCATACACCTGAGCAGAAAAGGTAACCAAGTTGGAACATAACAGGACTGAGGAAGGACCACTCCACATGATCAAAGGCTTTCTCCATATCAAGCTTAAGAGCAGCACCCCAATTAATCGCAGAACGCGGAGCATGTAGGGAGTGAACAATCTCGTGAGTGACAAGAATATTTTCCAAGATCGGACGACCCTTAACAAATTCAACTTGAGCCTTGTTGATACAAAAAGGAAGAATGAGCTTCATCATTCGGTTGACAAAAACCTTTACAACAGTCTTGTAAATCACCGCATATAGTCTAATGGGCCTGAGTTGCTTCACAGTTGTTGGATATGAAACCTTAGGGATAAGGAAAATATCCTATTGTTAATTGATGCTAGGTTTGCGTCTCCACAAAAAAGATCTAAACATATCTTGGTAAAGTCAGCCCCAACCGTATCCTAATGTTGACATAAAAAATACTCGGAAGGCCGTCAATTCTGGGGGGCCTTTTTTGGATTGATATCTTGAAAGGTAGCAACGACCTCTACTTTCGTGAATTCTTGAAAAAACTGATTGTTCAAATCTGGCATGACCATCGGACCGATGTTCTCTAGAAGACGTGGATCCACAATTGGTGAGGAAGAGGCAAAAAGGCTTTGAAAGTAATCAATGGCAACCGTCTCGATATCCTTAGAGCCTTCTTGCCATAGTCCATCCGTATCATAAAGACCTTTAATGTGGTTTTTTCGACTATGCGCAGAAGCCCTGGCATGGAAGTACGATGTGTTGTGGTCACCCTGCAGATGCCAAGTAACTCTTGACTACTGAGCCCAATAGGCTTCCATATGATCCAAGAGGTGGCGAAGTTCACATTTAGAAGCAAGAAAAACTTCTAAGTTTGATGTGGAGAGGAAACAATTAAGACAAGAGTTTATTTGACGCAATATGCTTCCAAGAGCTATCCCGGTGACTATCTTGCCAAGATTTTAGAGCTTCATTCATCGCAACAAGATTGTCAACAACCAAGCCCATAGTGTGCCAAGTTGTTTGAACCGTGGAAATGTAGTCCTTCTCGTGCACACAGTAACTCTCTAAACAAAAGTGATCCACTCGAGAACGCAACCCAGAAGGAACCTGAGCCCACATAGTGTCGAGGATGATAAAACAATTATTCGAGTTTGCGCTATATTCTAAAAAGGATTAGAAATCTGGGAACATTGAGCACTATTGGTTGTTTGCAACGAAACAGTCTAAACGTTCGAGGATAGGTGAAACGCGAGGCCCTGATTGAGTCCAGGTAAACCATCCTTTGGCAGACTTACAATCAAAAAGATCATTACGAGTAAGGCAATCAAGGAACGATTCCATATGGTTTCGAACCTTGCGGTGGCCACCTTGCTTCTCATTATCATACAAGATTTCATTAAAGTCCCCTCCAACAAGCCAAGGTAGTGGTGAGGAGAGTCGCAAACGGTCGAGTAGATCCTAGTTTTTATGTTTGTCACAGGGCTGAAAGCATCCATGCAAACCCAATAAAATGAAAACGATCAGTGTCACAAGTAATGACAACATCAACATAAAGACCGGAGTAAGAAAGCAAATCAACTGATACTTTATTATTCCATAATATCATGAGACCATAGCAACCCGATCAATAGTCAACAATCAAACAATCCTCTATACCTAAAGCAGATCTAGTCCTATCTCTACTGCGCATTCATAGACGTGTTTCACAGAAAAAATAACATCTAGACCTAAATAGGCGACATCAAGACCAAGTAGACGAACTGCCTGTGGTTTACCCAGACCACGACAGTTCCAGTAAAGGATCCTCATTTCTTTCGGCGGGGTTGCTGCCTAGCAACCTCTACCAAAGAGTTGTCTGCGTTGCTCATCCCAGCTTTAGAAGATGTAGTCTTGTGAGACATAGTAGAAGGTCGCAGACATTTAGTCGTAGTCGCATCAATAGTAGTTGAACTCTGCTTTGAAGTACGAGTGGTCAAGGGTACCGACTTGGTTCTGTTGGAAGACAAAACTGATTTAGGTTACACGGTCAATCAAACTTGGATCAGAGGAAGCACAACCCTGTTTGGAGGGTCAAAGGTCACCAAACTTGGATGGAGCAAAGGAAGAGAGCAACGGCGAAGCCAAGTTGATGTTAGCCAGAGTAGGGGCCTTTTCGGTCAAAGCTTCATTGTGTTCAGCACCATAGGCTGAGTCACGGGCAACACGAGACTTTGGACGCCCAGGACCAGGATCAGTATGGACAACACCTTGCCAGGCCTTACCAGCTGCAACGACAGTAGCTATAACATAAGACCCTCTTCAGCAGCCACGGTCATAACTTCAGCCACGTAGTTGAAAATGTCCAGAGCAACTACAGTAATATCTGAAATAGGGCCATTTGTCTCGCCCGACACAAGATCGGCTCCTACAAACAAGCCCGTAGCTCTCCCATTGGTCAGCAGCGCGGTTCCTCAGTCACAAGGGCCATGTCAACAACATCTTGCTCAGTTATAGGGGCTGCATCAGTAGCAGCATGCTCGGTCATAGGGTCCAAGGTAGAGGTAGGGTATTCGAGCGTAGATGGTTCCTCAAACAAATTATCGAGCCGGTCCTCATAGTCGTGCTCATCCAGGTTCTCGGTAGCGTGCTCTTTTGAGCCCTCTGCATCACCCGCAAGGCTGAGCTCTAAGCTAGACTCGAACATGGTATCCTTAGCACTCGCAGGTAGGTCCGAGCCATCAATACCCTGCACATACAGCCCAATCTCATCATCCATAGCAGCAAGCTCCGAGATAGAATCTGCCGTAACATTCTAGATCATGCAACCACAGCAGATGAGTCTTTGGTGGCAATGACCGAGGTCATAGGAGTAGCAGAAGTTAAAAGAGTCACGGAGGGTCCTTCTTCATGGGAGATGATACGACCACGAGGTCTTTGACAACCCTGTTTCTAAAGGCGAGGGTCATAGAGCCAATCACCATACTGCAACTATGTATGAGCATCTACTTTGATAGTACGACATTATGTATCCAAATGTCCTATGATACCACAACCGTAACAAAAAGGGGAGTCGCTCATACTGTAGAGGGCACAGCTGAGGCATATTCATGGGCCTACCAAGAGCAACACAACGCCAAAAGGGTTTTAGGGCATCCAGCAACACCCAAACACAGAGAAACTCTATCAAGTTACCTTTTTCCATCCGAGAATCCAACATAAGCCCCAAGTGAGCGTGCGAGATCAACATTCATCAAGTTGAGAGGGATATTATGGATTTGCACCTAGATCTTTATTTGCGAGAAAGAGTAGTCATGAAAAGAGAGTTTCAGATCCGTAGGCCCAAGAGCAAACCAATGCTTATTGAACTCCAAAGGATAACGCTTCAAAACATTGTCTTGATTGTTGGCAGCAGAAAACTTTATCAGAAATAAACCCGAATGAATTCCTTATCATCTTTCTAGATGGATCGGAACACATGTGGTAGACTAGCCCTATCCACAAGTTTTGTCAAGATGACTTTACCTAGTAAAGAGCATGCAAATTCCTCTGGGATAACTCCATTGTAACGGGCAGTGTAAAAACCACATCTTGTTGCTCGACAGTAAAGCTTAAGTCACCTAGGCAGGTAAGAATAGAGTCGGCCATGAGGTAGGAAAAAGAAGGAAGGCTGGAAAAAAGGAAACAAAGGTAAGAGAAAATAAATCGAGAGAAACACCAGGTGAACCAATATATAAGAAGAGAAAGTTAAGATAAAAGATGAGATAAAATATAGAATTAATAAAAGGAGTTATAGTAATAAAATGAGACATAATAGAGTTAAAACACATCTAGATTAAAATAAATAGAAGATATGAATATAGAATTGAGATAAAGTAGGAAATCAGAATTAATAAAGAAAATAAAATATAGAGATATGGGCGACATAAAAGTCATACCCATTCGAAGATAAGAGAAAAAGTAGGAGGCATAGAAATAAAAGATATAAAATATATAAAGATCCAACAAAATAGGATATAATTATAAAATTTAAAATTGAAACAAAGAGATATATGATAAGATAAACATATAATAGATGTCTAAAGGGTAAAGGAATGACAAGATAAGATAAAAGATTCAAATTCAAAATCCAAGTGATAGACTCCATGTCAAACTTAACCATTGAGGTGTTATGGCCCGGCCGGTCACAGAACCTGGGCCAACGGCCCACAAGATCCAACAATTTGCACGGCAAAAACCGTCCTCGTATCTCGATCATAGAACTGAGCAACCTGCACAACCAAAGCGTTGGCCAATCTTGCATCTCGATAGCGCCAGAGAATGCCCCAACCATAGTATGCGATCGCACAGACACGCAACATATAGGGCATCAAGCAGAGCCAAGCAGGGTTATACGCTCGGCCACAGGGCCGAGCAACTAGCACAGCCAGGTCGAAGACCAAACCTGCATCTCAGCGATAGATACAGCATGCCTCATGATCTTTCTAACACCCCAAAAATTCCTAATTGGAAATCCTAATTTAATTTGTGGATTTTAATTTGAAACCTAGGAAATTGAGGAATTTTAATTTCATAACCCTAATTGATAAATTGGGAATTAAATAAAATTAATTGAATTCAGTGACTAAATTGTGAAAATTTAGAAGTTGGGTTTTTTTTAAAAAACACATAAACCTAAAGGCCTTAACCTGCGATTTACCCTTTTTGAATGGTATATATATATATACACTCACACCCTATCACCCTTCATGTTTTCCCCTTATCGGCAATCGCACTTTCCCTGTCCATCAATCGAATATTTAACACACCTCCTCTCTTTTTATCTTTTTATTTCGATTCAACCCTGATGAGTCTCTGACACCACATAACTATAAGCGTTATTTTTTTCTTCGTCTCGTAGACGATATCGACTTTGAGGAAGACAATTTACCACCTCTTTCGCCTATTCGATCTAACCATGCAAGTACCACAAGGACTACACGTGAGTATTCTTTTAGATTAGTATTAGTGTTTAGTTTGGTGGCATGATGATAGATTTTTTATTTAGAATTTGATATCGTAGGTTCCGATTCAACTAGATCCGAACGCGAGAGGTGTTCTTCTAGACGTTAGAGCTATTGTTGCTTGAGGTGTGTTTCTTCCGGTGTTATAATTAACTTATATGTTATTTTTCTATGTGTTGGTGTTTTACCTGTTATGTGATTATTTATAAGTATTATGGTTTGTATGGTTGACATCACGTGCATATGGTTTCAGAATGTGTTTTAATTATGATTTATGGAACATTTGATTTATGGAACATCGGATTTACAGAACTATGATTTACGAATTTATGGACCATGATTTATGAAGTATGTTTTATGGAATATGGAACTATGATTTACGAATTTATGGACCATGATTTACGAATTTATAAACCCTAAACCCTAAAGTGGTAATTAGGGCAGCATAAAATCTCTCGATTAGGTATGAGAAAACTACAAAGGATAGATAAGTCGCTTGTGGATCTGTTAACTTTATTCACCACGATAGCTGAATCGGACTCGAAAACTACATTGGACCAACCCTTTTATTGGACAAACCCTTTTCTTGGGCCAGTTAAAGATTGGTAATTAGGGCTGAGGCCTTAGTCAAAGATGCATCCAGACAGCTGGCAATAGGATGTGCTAGACCACCAAGAATCACCCTAAACCCATTCCGGGCAATGATGCCAATAGAGGCCGAGTGGGTGGATGGGTTAAAGGTTCCATCAACGTTCACCTTGATCTGGCTAATAGGTGGCAGACACCAAGCTTGCTAAAAAAGAGCCAAGGAGGAGGATGTCAGCTGTTGATTGGAAGAGGTTGAGTTCGCAACATGGTAGTCTTTGTGAAGACAAAGAGCATTAGAGACCAGGACCAGATGGGCCGTAGAATCTTCTCATGAACCCAATCATTCCTTTGTCGCCAAAGGTACCACTGGATGACAAGAAAAAGAGCAAAGGAGTCCAAAGAGAGTGAAGTAGTTGCTTCATTCAGCCAGGTAAGAGTAGTAGCGGTTAGACTAGTGACAAGAGCTCGAGGGAACCTTACATGGAGAAGGGCATCAGCTGAAGTGGGACAATCACGGAGACCATGGAGAATCGTTTTAGAATCATGCCAACGCAAAGGCCAAGAGCCCAGGGAAAGGACCGTAACATGAAGTCTACTATTGGTAGGAGGGGCCTCATGCCCGATGCACCAACCGAAGGTACAGACTTTCATAATAACATTCAATTTCGATATAAGTTTCCAAACCCGAGATTGCCCATTAATCGAAGGGGCTGGACGTTGTAGGTAGAGGTACCAAGATCAAACAATATGTAGGCTTGAGTCATGGTCTCCCCAAAGAGGAGTGTCTGGGCGACTGACAAAGATTAGGATATGTAGGATTGTCTCTACATCATTCGGCAAAAAAACATCTCGAATAAGGTGATCATTCCAACGAGGTTCTCCCGGGACCATGAAATCACGTCATCAAATTGGAAACTCTTTATTATCAAGGTAGTTATCAAAAAGCAAAATGAGAGAAGTCCCTCCCCATTGGTCCTAGTGCAAACATATCAAGCTATCGACATCGAGAGACCAAAAGAAGCCTTCACATAACTAAGAACACTTGGTAAAGCACCTTCCAAGAAAAAGTAGCTTGCTTCGAGGGGAAGGGACATGGAGAATATTCCCGAAAAGAAAGTACTTTGCCATAAAGAAGCAAAAAACTGAAGATCATGGTTTCGAGATGAAGACATGCACGTCTTAAACCCCCAACAAAACGACCACAAAATAAGATTAAGTCAAATATAATGAGTTTAAATATTTGATTATGGGCTTTTGAACATGATTATATAGCTTAACCAAAATTTCAGAGTTCTTTACTCGGTTAAAGTTTCAACGGGTTTACTATAAAGCCCATCTAGACATTCACGCCTTAAGTCCTAACAAAACGTCTGTAAAATAAGATTAAATCAAATTTATGAGTTCATATATTTGAATATGGGCTTTTGAACATGATTATATAGCTTAGCCTCAATTTCATAGCTTTTTACTAGGTTAAAATTCTAACAGGTCCACTATAAGTCTCGTTTAGACATGCATGTCTTAAACCCCCAACAAAATTTTTGCAAAATAAGAATAAATCAAATATAATGAGTTCAAATATTTATTGTGGGCTTTCGAACATGATTATATAGCTTAACTAAAATTTTAGAGCTTTTTACTCGGTTAAAACTCCAAAGGGTAGCGGGTTCAACGGGTGGGTAATGGCAACGCTCTCTCCTCTCTCTTTCCCCTTATCTTTTTCCTTTTCTTTTTCAAACCACCGCCTCTCTCCCCACCCCTACCACCTTCTTCTTTTACCCTTCTCGGCCCTATGAGGCTGCTAAACTCTAGCAGGATGATCGTTCTGCTCTCCAGAACCGTTTGGTCGTTGCCCTTGAGGCTACTCGAGGCCTGGTCGTGGCATACGGATAGACAACACCTTGCTGGTAGGCATCTTCCACGGAGAGACACTGCCATTTTGTGAGGGTTACGTATATTTCTGAGTTTGATCGACCCTGTTCGATCCCATTGCTCCTGGCCCTTGCGGCTTTGCTTAAAGGGATACGACAGCGCCTCTCTTGGCCTGCTCAGTCCTTATTTTCCTGGCTGTTAAAGCCTTGGTTATGGCTTCTTCTGCCTTGGTTCTCTTTGGCTTAGGGTTTTTCCAACGTCTCTCAGGCCCTGGGTTACGTGCATGTTTCTGTATGCGGCTATTTTATGGACACCCTTCATAGGGATCATAGAAGTGAACGATGGCCTTTTCCTCTTTTCTACAGAAGAAATGGTTCCAACCTTATGCTATTATCCTTCATTCTTCCTATTTTCTAATGAAGGAATGGTTCCAACCTTATATTATCATCTTTTGTTAGTTCCTTTGTATCACACCATGCAATGTAAACGATTTCATTCTTTATACTTCTATAATATTGTCTTGCTATTTTTGGGTTCCTATTACGCTTCTCTTCTATCGGGATTATCTTTGTGGCTTGTGTTTTGGCTAAATTCTTCCTAGATTGCCCAGTTCTGGGAATATCGGTGCCCCTTGGAGCCCTTGCTATCATTGCTAGAGGGGGTTTTAGTGTGCTAGAACTGGTCTCGAGTTTCACACACCCTTTGTGCAACTATCTGGCTAAATTACAAAGGACCTAGGCTTTGGTTTGATCCTCGTTCTTATGCTTGTGCTTTGTTTAGGCAGTCTACGTATGAACCTAGAATCATCTTCCTTCCTTTACGCTTTATTTTATCTATTTGTTTCGGCTCAAGTTTTTTATCGATGGTTTCTCCAGTGTTGCATGTTTTCTCAAATGCTATAACATTGGCCGTTTGCCTTTTGGCTGTTGGGTATCTTATGCCAATTCCACGTGCATTGTTATTATGCACTTTCGATGCATTCACTGTGTTATACAAAGGTCTTAGAGAGTTTAATCTGATTCACGTCGGAAAGGTTACTTTTGCTTCTCTCCTAGATTATCCGCCCTAACTCATGAGCTTTGGATCACGGTTCTCTCTCCTTTCTCCTTATCCAATTCCCTGTTTTCAAAATTATGTTTGCACTTATCCCTCCAGAGTCCCATTGAGATTTTGTCTCCTATAGCTATTAATATTTTCCTTAGCTTTCGGAAGGCTCTTTTTTCCTTTTCTATCTCTTTTTTTTCTGGTAAGGAATCTATTAATGCTAATCTTTTCCTTAATTATCAGAAGCCCTCCTTTTCCTTATGTACTATATTTTCTGGTAAAGAATTTAGGGTTGAATCAATCTTTTCTTTATGCTTTAAGTTCAGCACTTTCTTTTCTCTTTATAGAAACTCTCCGCACCCTGATTTCTTCCTTTCTCAACGTTTCTTGGTTCTTTCTGTACTCATGGCCTCTCAATCTTTTCTCAACCAATTCGACAACCTACAATTCACCGCTGAGGAGCAGGGTATCATCTTTACCCCTCCTGTTTCTAAGGGTGATCCCTCCGATGACTGCAAGCTTTCCCTTGTTGGGAAAATCTTTGCAACAAAAGCCATCGACGAGGCTGCTGTGATCCGAGTCTTCCAAACAGTATAGAAAAATGAAAACATCCTCTCCATCAATGCGCAGAAATCAAACTACTTTTTGTTTAAGTTTGAATCTTCTTCAAAGCAGAACGAAGTGCTCAAAAGAGGGCCTTGGACCTTCAAGAAGGATTGGGTGGCCTTACTTCCATTACAACCAGCATATACCGTTGACGAGTATTCTTTTAGCCCTATATGTATTTGGGTACGTGTTTATCGTGTGCCTTTGGCCATGATGGCTGGCGACAAAGTGGCCAACGATACTGGCCGAACGATTGCCTCTTGCATGGGTTCTATGTTTGGCACGGACATGAGAAAGAACGAGGATGGTAACATGGTAACTTTTCTTTGTGTGGGGATTCTACTTGATGTCATGAAGCCTCTACTCCGATGTGTAGCCTTGGGCGGCTCCAGCCCTTCTCTGAAGTTATGTCCTCTTCAATATGAGCGTCTTCCAACCTTTTGCCATGGTTGTGGCATTCTGTGCCACTTAGTTACCACCTGCCCCACTCACAAGAGTGCTTCACAATCGCACTTGCAATATGGCAGTTGGTTACGTGCGGACACCCTTAAGGCCAAGGCTAAGCCGAGAATGATGGGCCGTGTCTGCTACTTTGAAACGTGGCATCTAACGCATCGAACCCTTCTATGGGTGCTTGTCTTTGGATCCTTACTCTTTTTCCTATCAAATTTTTACTATATCCGCTATCTCTTTCTATTTTCCTATTTTTTATTTTTCTTTTTATAATTCTATTTCGGTCTCTCTTAATGCAGACGTTGATGGCACAGCCCCTCAGCCTACTGATGCTCTGGTTGCTACTGCGACTGTGACTTCTTCTCTTGCACTTAACACAAACCACCAGACAACACCATTCGCTGCCGAAGCTGTGTTCGCTGAATTGGCTAAGGCTGATACCTTTCTAGATATTGCGAATATAGTCGAGAATGCAGCTGAGAACCCAGTCCCGACTGTGAAGTCGGTCGATGGCACCCCATTAAATATAGTGTTGCCTGATGTGGAATCAACAATCGGAGTAGTTGCTTATGACTCGGCAGTTGCTACTGATGATATTGAGCCGGAGGAAATAACACCATTGGACAAGCGCTTCGTCTTAGTGGAAGAACCAGAAGTGCCTCTCGGAAAGGTAGCATCGGTTGTCTCCACCTTGGAACGGCAGATCCCAGCTAAACCATTAATGTCTGATTTTGAAGCTTGGCTTGCAACCAATCCCTCGAGCACGCCTTCGGATCTGGGGCAAAACCTGGTGGTCAGCGCAAGGCCAAACGCAGCCCTCCTCAGGTCGATATTTCTATCATTAAAAGACCACGTTCTTCCCACTCTATTGGTGGAAAACTTCCTAAATTGATCTCCTTTACTACGGGTAAACACTCCAAGACTACAAAAGCTGGGATGAGTAGCATAAACAACTCTTTGACGGCAGTTGAGCATCAACCCTGCCGAGAAAAATGAAGATCATGTGTTGGAACTGTCGAGGCCTTGGTAAACCTCAGGCAGTTCAGTCTTTAGGAAGGGTTGTTAGAAGGTTATGTCCGGATGTTGTTTTTCTATCTGAAACTCGTTTAACTCATTCTAGTACTAATCATTTAAAGTTTGCCTTAAATATGTCTGGTTGCATCATTGTCGATAGCAGTCGTAGTTGTTCTGGTTTAGTTATCTTATGGATTAATAACACAACCCTTGATTTGCTTTTGTATGTGGATCGCTATATTGATTCTGTTCTACGGCATGGTGATGATTGCTTTCGGTTTACTAGAATTTATGGTTTTGCTAATACAAATTTAAAATATAAAACGTGGGACCTAATTGATTCAGCTTGCTCCACATCGCCTCTCCCTTGGCTCATTGGAGGTGATCTCAATGAGATCCTTTCCGATGATGAAAAGCAAGGAGGATGTCAGCGCCAACGCTCCCAAATTGATAGCTTTCGAGACTGCTTGTCTCGTAATGGCCTTTTTGATTGTGAACTTACTTCTGGTTGGTTTAATTGGTCCAAGTTGGGGCCCAATACTAACCCCATTCTTGAACACTTAGATTGGTTCGTTGCTTGCCCTTCTTGGTTGCAGCAACACTCTTTCTCTCGCAACTTCTCCACTTACTATGTAGACTCGGACCACTGTGTAATTCTCTTAAACACTAGGTATGTTCGTATAGAGCCTACTGGGCCTCATGGGGACCATTTCCAGTTTGAGTCTTGCTGGGCCCAAGATGCCTCTTGCGTCTCGGTGGTCCATCAGGCTTGGGCCGCTGCCTCTAGGACATTGGTGGATAAGTTACATTCAGTTGGTGCCGATCTAAAAGACTGGCTAGACCAACAACGACATGCCTCCTCTCAGCGTATAGCCAAGTAGCAACAGCAAATTAATGCATGTTTGCGTCGCCGTCTATTAGATGTTGATCTTGATGCCATAACTGAGGCTAAATCTGAGTTACGAAAGCTCCTTGATGTTAAGGAAGCGTATTGGACGCAACGTTCTCGCGTTACTTGGCTCTCTCAAGGGGACAAGAATACGTCCTTTTTCCATGCCCGTGCTTCAGACCATCGTAAGAAAAATACTATCAAGGGTCTCTTTGATTCTGACAATGTTTGGTAGACTCATCAAGATGATGTTATGAACGTGGTTGTTGATTACTTCCAATCTCTATTCACGACATCTACTCCGACTATGGCACCAATGATTCTTAATAATGTTGTGCCATCCATTACTCCCTCCATGAATGAGTCATTGTCTCGACCTTTCACTAAGGAGGAGATTCTTTTTACTTTTCGGGATATCAATCCTCGGAAAGCACCGGGCATCGATGGTTTCCCAAGTGGCTTTTATAGGCTGCATTGGGACACAATTGGGCCTAAGGTGGTCAATCTCTGTCTCAATATTTTGTGGGGAGATGCAGATATGGCATCAGTAAAAAAACGGTGCTTGTCCTCATTCCCAATGTCTTTGACCCTACCACCATTTGATAGTTATGACCATTAGTCTCCGCACTGTGCTCTATAAAACTGTCGCTAAGGTTCTTGTTAACCAAATGAAGTAGGTTCTTCCGTTTTGTATTAGCGATGCCCAGGCTGCCTTTGTAAAAGATCGGAACATCACTGATAATATTATGATTGCACATGAGCTCGTGCACTCTCTCCACTCTAATGGATCGGGCCCCTTTAAGGGTGCTGCTCTTAAACTAGATATGGAGAAAGCCTTTTATCGGGTTGAGTGGTTGTTTCTTCAGCGAGTCATGTTAAAGATGGGCTTTGCTGCCCCTTGGGTGGATCTTATTATGCGATGTATTTCCACCGTCTCTTTCACCGCCGGTGTCAACGACTCGCTTTCTTTATTTTTTTACCCTAGGCAGGGCATTAGGCAGGGGGACCCTCTCTCCCCTTTCTTGTTCCTCACCTGTTCTCAGGGTCTCTCTGCCTCTCTTGAAGCAGAGCAGTGCGCTGGCCACCTACAGGGTCTTTGTGCTAGCCATCATGGCCCCAGGGTCAACCATCTCCTCTTTGCTGATGACAGCATGATCTTCCTTCAGAATGACATCGGCGAGGTTTCACCAGATTTTTGGTGTGGGTGAGGTGGATGACCCTGGTATCTACCTGTGAATTCCACTTCTCGTTGGCAAGAATAGAACGGTGGCCTTAGGTTTTACTCGCGACAAGGTCAACTCCCGCATGACTAAGTGGAATAATCTTATGTTGTCCTTTAGCGGATGTGAGGTTTTCATTAAGTCCTTTGCTCAGTCCCTGCCACAATATGTCATGACATGCTACTTGCTGCCTTATAACATTATTGATGATATGACACGGTCTATTCATCGTTATTGGTGGTCTGGTTGCAATAATAAGCGCGGATGGCCGCTCATCGCTTGGGATGTTGTTTGCGCCCCAAACTCTGTGGGTGGTGCGGTTTTCCGCGACATGCACAAATTTAATGTTGCGCTGTTGGGGAAACATCTTTGGCGTCTTATCTTGGCTCCAAACTCTCTGTTTTCTCATGTCTTCTGTGCACGTTACTTCTTTCAGGGAATATATTTGATGTTGTAGTGAATCGCATTATAAACCGATTCGGGAGCGTTACTTAAGCAAGCAACAAGGAAAGCAATACAATACAAGGCAAGACTTTGATAACTCATTCTTATTAAATGAGTTACTTAACTAACAAGCAACCAATCATACTTACTTAGCAAACAAGTAACCTCACATTTAGACTTCAAGACATCAAAGGCATTCGAACAAGGCCATTAAATTTTTTCCTTTCATGCTTACATTATAGGTTACTACTTACATTTCAATTAACTTTATTTAAAACCTATCATAAAAATGACCCTAAGTGTAACATGCTTCCATTTCAATTCAATGTTCCTTAGTTTGTATACATTTAAACATCTCATATCCAAATTGCTAACATGGTTCTTGATCATTCAATTTACATGTAACTAGTTCCATTCAAGTCTTATTCCATGCCTAACCATTCGACAATCCTCTATATACACACTAGACTATTCGGCCTTTACCAATCAAACACACAAATTTCATTTCAAGCAAGACATGTACATTAAGCAAGGCATTCAATTGGAATACAAGCGAGCATGGTTCGATCATCCTACTTTCAATTCAAGCAAGTCATGTACAATAATAAAGCATTCGAATGTTCCACGGTAAACTAGATCAAACATTAGATCATTTCATTTGTATCATTATATGCGCAACAACATCATATACATTACAAGTACTTTAAGTTCAATACATACTTGACCATAGGTTCATAACATAATAGGCCCATCAAGAACAATATATACAAGTACCAAAATGCATGATCAAGCTAACTATATACATTCTAGTGCCACCAATCTAGGAGATATACAAAACAAGTATGAAACCATACTTAAGCAATGCTTGTGTAACTTGCTTCTAGCTCAAGGTAACAGGCTTCAAGATCAAGCAACACTTGTATCCTTTATCCTGTAGTTGGGAAGAATGAAAACGAGAGTGATAAGTACAAGAATGTACTTAGTGAGGTAGTAACTAGTTCTAACCATTTATTATATCAAGTTTTGTGTCATTTAAACAAGAATGAACCTAGCTAGGGATTTCAAGTATTAGATTGATCCTAGATAAGGCTTTCAAGCATCAAGATAATCTTAGCCAAGGATATCAAACATTTGGCTATCAAGGAAGAAGAACATGGAATCATACTTCATGTTTTCATATCAAGAATCAAGCACATCATGCTTTCAAAACAAATAATCAAGTTAAGTCATGCTTACATGACAAGTAGCATACAATACATGGCTTTCAAGACAAGTCATATTCAATATATATAGCTTTCAAGACAAGTAACATGTGTTATTGGATTGTTATTACATTTGTTATCAATTAAACAACCCCATTGGTACTTAGTTTGTATAGGTAATCGAGTCTCCAATCAACTGTCACCACAAGATGCATCGTAGTGCTGGTCAACTCTCCTACTGTCGCCAAAGACCACATACGTACCCTCTGTCTATCTCCAAATAGGGGCCATAGCCTTGGACCGTAGTCCACCCTGACACAATGAGCTCTAGACTCTAAGGCATGCCCTTCTACCAAGTCCAACTAGCTACCAAGGTTGTTCGATTTAGCATTTATTCAAGTGTTTCAAGATCAAGTCAAACATGTTCATTTCATATTAGGCCCTTAGGCCTTTTGAGCCATAGCTAACATTTCATTTCATGTAATCTTCCTTACCGTGTTGTAGAACTTATGGAATCACAAGAATGATCTTATCCATAATCATCGGCTTCAACCTCTGTGGCTCACTGTAATGAACGGTCAAAGTCTTCTTTGGGACTATGCCGATGCCAATTCATTGACCCCCGCTCAGCCGCCCATAGCCCCAGCCTTCTCGGATCCTCGATGGATGCGTCCAGCTCCAAGGATGATTAAGATCAACGTTGATGGTGCCTTCCAGCTGTCGACAGGTGCAGCTACCTGATAAGTGTTCAAAAGTACTATTTTTCATACCATTTTTACTCATATTATTGTTAGACTTAGACTCATATTAGTTACACAATTAGTCATTCATGCATTAATCCATGTTTCCTTCCATCGTTGAGCTTGATTGCATAACTTGGTTGTTTTTGTGGGAAAAGATGCTGCTTTGGTTTGTTTTGTGTGTATGTGCATAAGCACTTGCCAAAGCAAGGCTAGAGCTAGTTGCCAGGGCAATGCATGAAGGAGATGTCGAGCTAGTTGCCAGGGCAATGCATGAAGGAGATGCCGAGCCAGTTGCCAGGGCAATTGTCGACAAAGAATAAGGTGACATGGCAGTCGAAATTGATGACTAGACAAGCCCAAGATGATGTGGAGCAAAGCTAAATCCCAAAGGAGTTTGATTTCCATGGAGAGGTTAAAGAAGAATTAAATCCCAAGAAGATAGGAGAAGTTCTAGAAGGAATATAAATATAATAAAGAATTATATTCTTTAAAGATAATTTAATTCCAGCTTAACTTCCTCCTCAAAGAAGGACTTTGACCTAGCCCTATAAATAGATCACCAAGTCGTCAACTCCAAGAGAGAGAGCAAAGAGAATTTTTGACAAGCTTCAAGGGGGAGATCTCGACAAGAAGGCTTCATCCATCCTTCATCTTTTTTCTTTCTTGTTCAATTAGGTTCATGCTAAGAATTCTTTATCTTGTGTTTCTTTGGAACCTAGCCATGAACTAAATCTATTTGGCTAAGGTTATTGTGTCTTGTGGTTGTGGGAAACTATTGGATTTTGTTTAGGTAATAAGAGTTTGCACTTTTCTATTCAAGGTTTATTCATTCTTGGTTCTTATTCTTGTTTGCGAGTGAGTTGGGAGAGGATCTCGTAACTTCATCTATTTATCTAATATCGGGAGAGTTAGATTCAAGAAACGAATGAATATGATCTTTATTCAATCTATTGATGGTGAAGATTAATCCGGCTTAGGAATAAGTTAAGGATTTCAACGGGTAAGAGGAGCGCAAGATTGGTTGTTGTTCACCCTTGATTCACGCAGGGATGTATTATCAAGGCATGCACAAGTAGCTAGAGTTTTGACTTTGGGATAAGAAGAAACCATTGAAGAACGCTCTGCCGAACCTTGAAGGTTGCTGCCCAGATGCCCAAGTAGTTGCCAAAGTAGTCGCCCAGGCAACCATCGATTAGTTGCCAAGGCAACCCCGTTGTGCAAGTTGCCACGGCAACTGAGTTGCCCTTGCACTCTTTTACCAAGACGATCCAATCGGCTATCACACCTCAACTCACGATAACCTGGCCTATCTCTCTCATTTGATCTCATATATTCTTTTACTTTATTGTTTTCTAGTTTAGTTATTAGTTAAACTCCAACAATCTTCTATTTGTGTTTTTACTTTTTATAGTGCAAGAGATTATATTCTTGAAGTGGCACCAATCCCTGTGGAGACGATATCTTTTATACTATAACTTGCAAAGTGTACACTTGCACAATTGCGGAGCACTTATTACGTGCAACAAGTTTTTGGCTCCATTGCCGGGGATTGGCAATAGCGACTTTGTTTTTATTTTCTTGCATTTTTTATTTTTTTATTTTTCTTGTTTAAGATTCAAAGGGTTAACAAACTTTGGTTTTGCATTGGTATATGACCAGGGCGAGACCGATCACACCAGAATATCCTTTTGATCCAGAAATCAAACGAACCTTACAAAGACTTAGACGGAAGTTAAGAGTAGCAATGGCTAATCAAGACGGCAATATGAATCAAGATGTTCCAGCAAGAGGAGGAGTGATTCTTGCACGAAACAGAACTATTCGAGACTATCTTGAAGAAGATCTTGATGGACTTAATCCAGGAGTTGTCGCACTTGAAATTGAAGCCGTCCACTTTGAGTTGAAACCGGTGATGTTTAATATGATCAACACAGTTGGTCAACTTGGCGGCTTAGCAACTGAAGATGCACGACAACATCTTAAATCTTTCCTCGAGATTTGCAACTCATTCAAAATACACGGAGTCACCACCGATGTTTTACGATTAAGATTATTCCCCTATTCACTGAGGGATAGGGCGAAAGCATGGTTGAATAGCATTCATGCTGGATCAATAGGATCTTCGACCGATCTTTGTCGTGATTTCCTTGCTCGGATTAATCCTACAAATTTGACTGATAAGCTTCGTAACGACATTACTTCTTTTCGGCAGGCAGATGATGAATCTATGTACGAGGCTTGGGAGCGATATAGAGAACTTCTACACAAATGCCCCCTACACGGATTCCCAGTGTGGACACAAGTAACAATGTTTTACAACGCCGTGAATACACCAACAAGGATGATGCTAGACGCCTCGGCAAACGGCATACTCCTAGATAAGTCACCGGAGGAAGCAATGCAAATTCTAAACATGCTTGCCAAGAATGATTATCAATTCCCCTCTGCTAAAAGAGGAGGAGTTAGACGTCAAGCCACAATACATGAACTAGAATCATTAGAATCAATTTCGGCACAATTGGCCACTTTAACCAAGATGGTCCAGAACATGCAGAAACCAAACAACACACATGAGGTCAAGGTAATGGATTCTTTTTGTGAGTTATGTGGTGGTAACCATGATTCTTCTGAATGTATGCAGAATCTGAAATCCAGCTTCTATGTGGGGAATTACAACTGGAACAACAATGTGATGTCTAATACATACAATTCAGCTTGGAAGAAGCACCCGAATTTTTCATGGAGTAATCCCAACAATGCTCTAAACCAGAACAATTAGAATGCACAAGCATCGAGATTTCAGCAGAACATGCCACGGCAATAGTTGCCGCAGCAACAACCGACATCTAGTTCTTTGGAAAATTATGTCAATGTTTTTATGTTGAAAACTGAAACTTATATGGTTGAGAATAGTAACTTCATAAAAAGAACTGATGCTTTTATTAACAAGACCGAGATGAGACTGCAAAGCCAAGAGGCGGCAATCAAATCATTGGAAAATCAAGTCGGACAATTTGCTCAAAACCTGAATACTAGACCGCAAGGAGGTTTACCTAGCGATACTGAAGTCGCAAGAAGAACTGGCCATGAGCAATGTAAGACTATCACCACTAGAAGTGGCCAACAACTTAAAGAGGCTCAAGCTCGCTCACCAAACAAAACTCCATAAAAAGATCAAGACGAACCCAGTGGCAAAACCTCAGAGGATGAACCAGGAATTGCCGCGGCAACCGGCAATAAGCATGCCTTGGCAATCGGCGATAAGCATGCCTCAGCAACCAACGATAGGCACGCCACGACAACCCTAGTTGATGATGCCTCAGCAACTCTAGTTGTTCCAGCAATGCCATCAATCAAATTTCAGACCAATGAAAGGATCGAAGATATCCGACTTTCACCACCATTCCCACAAAGGTTGAAGCGACAAAAGCAAGAATATCAATTCAAGAAGTTTCTTGATATCCTAAAGCAAGTCCACATCAACCTGCCATTGGTGGAAACAATTGAACAAATGCCGAACTATGCCAAGTTCCTTAAAGACATTGTGTCCAAGAGAACAAGGCTATGAGAGTTTGAAACAGTTGCCGCAACAGAGGGATGCATGGCCATGTTGCACAATCGTATGCCACCCAAGTTGAAGGATCCCGAAAGTTTCACAATACCCTGTTCCATTGGAAACCACTATGTCGGGAAAGCATTATGCGACCTTGGGGCTAGCATAAACTTGATGCCTAAATCGATTTTCCAGAAACTAGGAATCGGGAAGGCAAGACATACAACAGTTATGCTACAGCTAGCCGACAGATCCTATGTGCATCCAGAGGGAAAAATCGAAAGACATACTGGTAAAAGTTAATAAATTTATTTTTCCCACTGACTTTATTCTTTTGAATTGTGAAGTAGATGAGCATGCACCTATCATTCTGAGACCATTCCTAGCAACAGGGAGAACCTTGATCAATGTTGAAAAGGGAGAACTCACAATGAGGGTGAATGACTAGCAAGTTAAAGTAAATGTGTTCCAAACACTAAGGCATGCCGATGATCCAGAAGAATGCCAACTTCTTCATGCCACGGCAGAGTTTAACTTCGACGAGGAATTTAGTTACCTCGGCAACTACATTGCCGATCAAGAGGAACCTGAGGAGTATGAAGAACCGGTCGATGAGGGACAACAAGAAGAGGCAAATTGGCTAGTCAATCGACCAGGTACATACTTTGAACCACTAGATTACTCAGGTAAGGAAGGTAAGCTCGAAAAGCCCTCTATTGAACAACCACCGATTCTTGAGTTGAGATAGTTGCCAGAGCAACTAAAATATGCATACTTAGGAACCGATAATACATTGCCGGTAATTATTTCTTCTAAGTTACAGCCTGAGCAGGAAAAGAAGCTGATCAAAATGTTGATGCTACACAAGAAGACAATAGGTTGGACAATTGCCGACTTAAAGGGAATTAGCCTGGCAGTGTGCATGCACAAGATTTTGTTGGAAGATGATCACAAACCTTCAATTGAGGCCTAGAGGAGACTGAATCATGCCATGAAAGGGGTTGTAATGAAAGAAATCATCAAGTGGCTTGACGCCGACATTATATACCCTATCTCTGATAGTACATGGGTAAGCCCGATACAATGTGTACTGAAAAAGGGAGGTCTAACGGTGGTAAGTAATGAAAACAATAAACTCATTCCAACCAGGATTGTGACTAGTTGGAGGGTTTGTATGGATTATCGAAAGCTAAACAAAGCCACTAAGAAAGATCACTTCCCATTACCCTTTATTGATCAAATGCTAGACCGTCTTGCAGGTAAACCATTTTATTGTTTTCTTGATGGTTATTCAGGTTACAATCAAATTTCCATAGCACCAGAAGATCAAGAAAAAACAACCTTCACATGCCCATACAATACTTATGCTTTCCGAAGGATGTCGTTCGGATTGTGTAACGCCCTGGCAACCTTCCAAAGATGCATGATGGCACTCTTTTCAGACATCGTCTAAGACTTCCTTGAGATCTTCATGGATGATTTTTTGTTTTTGGTAATGACTTCGACAGTTGCCTAGGCCATTTAGAGAAGGTGTTGGCAAGATGTGAAGAAACTGATTTAGTCCTCAATTGGGAGAAGTGCCATTTCATGGTAGATGAAGAAATAGTGTTCGGCCACAAGATTTCATCCAAGGGAATTGAAGTAGACAAAGCCAAGGTGGACGTAATCGAGTGATTACCCCCACCAAGTTCGGTTAAAAGAATTCGAAGCTTTCTCGGACATGCAGGTTTATACAGGAGGTTCATTCATAATTTTTCTAAAATCACTAAACCCTTGTGCAATTTGCTTGAACGGGATAAAGTCTTCGATTTTGATGATTCTTGCACCCCAAGAATTCAAAACCCTAAAGGAAAAGCTTGCCTCGGTACCCATTGTCGTTCTACTAGATTGGATGCTACCTTTTGAGCTCATGTGTGATGCAAGCGATTTTACGGTAGGAACAGTCCTAGGCCAACGCACATGTAAGACCTTCCATGTGATATACTACGCTAGTAAAACTTTTAATAGTGCTCAACTGAATTACACAACAAAGGAGAAAGAGTTACTAGCTGTAGTTTTTGCATTTGACAAGTTTCGATCCTATTTGATTGGTACAAAGGTAATTGTTCATACGGACCATTCGGCAATCAAATATCTATTTGCTAAAAAGGATGCCAAACCTCGTTTGATTTGTTGGATATTACTTTTACAAGAATTTGATATTGAAATTAAGGATAGGAAAGGAACAGAAAATCAAGTGGCCGATCACTTATCACGTTTAGAATGCAATAGGGAGGAGGACGCAGATCTAGAGATATGTGATGCATTCCTGGATGAGCAACTTTTAGTTGCCTCGGCAACCATGGACGCGCACGTCTCGGCAACTCTCGATGACACAGCAGCCCTTGACGCGCACGCCTCGGCAACTATGGATGCGCATGCCTCGACAACCCTCGATGCCTCGGCAGCCCTTGATGCGCACGCCTCGACAACTCTCGACGCCGCAGCAGCCCTTGACGCGCACACCTCGACAACCATGGATGCGCATGCCTTGGCAACCCTGGACGCCTCGGTAGCCCTTGACACGCAGGCCTCGAGAACCATGGATGCGCATGCCTCGGCAACTCTCGATGCCGCAGCAGCCCTTGACGCACACCTCGGCAACCATGGATGAGCATGCCTCGGTAACCCTCGACGCCTCTGTAGCCCTTGACGCGCACACCTCGGAAACCCTAGACGCGCATGCCTCGGCAATTTTGGGAGCAGTCGCCACGGCAGCACATGCCTCGGTAATACCCTGGTACGCGGATTTAGTTAATTTCCTTGTTTGTGGTATTTTACCTTATGGTCTTACTCACCAAGGGAAGAAGCAGTTCTGCCATGATGCTAAGCATTACTTTTGGGACGAGCCTCTTTTGTTTAAACAATATGCAAATCAGGTTATATGTCGATGTGTCCCTGAAGAGGAGCAGCAGAATGTACTCTGACAATGCCATTCTTCACCCTATGGAGGACATTTTGGAGGATCTCGTACCGCGGCCAAAGTTTTGCAATCCGGTTTGTATTGGCCAACACTGTACAAAGATGCCCAAGACTTTTACAAGCAATGTGATCGTTGCCAGAGAACGTGCAATACCTCTAGACGATATGAGATGCCGCTCCAAAACATCATCGAGGTGGAATTGTTCGATGTATGGGGGATCAATTTTATGGGACCTTTCCCATCTTTATTCGGCAACCTCTACATTCTACTTGTCATCGACTACGTGTCTAAATGGGTTAAGGTAGCTACAGTTCCCAACAACGATTCCAAGACCGTGCAACGATTCTTGCAGAAAAATATATTTACACGGTTTGGGATGCCGAGAGCAATTATCAGTGACGAAGGCAAGTATTTTGACAACAGACTTATTGCCAAGATGTTGCAACACTTCAGCGTATCACACAAGATTGGTAAAGTGCCAGACAAAAGCATTTGTTGGACCTCAACAAGATAGAAGAATTCCATGCACTCGCCTATAACAATGCACAAATCTACAAGGAGAAAACAAAGCAATGACATGAGAAAAAACTATTGCCGCGGCAATTCACGCCAGGGCAACTAGTTCTCTTATTCAATTCTCGGCTAAAACTTTTCCCGAAAAAGCTGAAATCAAGATGGTCGGGACCATTCGGAGTTGTCAAACCATTCTCCCATGGTGCCGTGATAATCAAGTCCATCACTGAAAAACATGAATTCAAAGTTAACAGACAAAGATTGAAGCACTACAACGGTGCCCATGTGGAACGTAACAAAGAAGTGGTCACCTTAGGAGATGCATGAGCATGTTCTCCTTTCGATATTTTATTTTTGTTTTTATTTTTAATTTTTTTTGAACTAATTAATTTTTATTTTTATTTTATTATTGTCGATTATTTGTTTTTTTAGGATAGATTTATTTTCTTTAAGATTAAAACTACATCTTTCTTTCATATTTATCTTTTTAAGCTTAAGAATTTCTTTATATATATTTATTTATTTTCTTTTATTAGTTTATTTTTAATTTTAATCCTTATTTGATTTGCCTTTGAATTGTAGGAAAAGAGTTCAAGATAAAGAGGAATTTTGATTCAAGAAGGAAAACATCTTCAACAAGGAAATTAATGGGCTGAATCTAAGGCTTATATAAAGCCTCCAACTTACCCTAATTAAACCCCCTAGCCGTCACCCTTCCCCTAAACCGAAACCCTCTTTTTCTTCTTTCCAAAATTAAACCCACCCACCATATTTCCTACCTATCTTTTCTATATAACCCATCACCCTTAACTTCCAAGAAACCTATTCCTACTTTTCATCTTGAAACTGTTTAGTTTCTTTTATTTTATTTTCTTTGTTTTTACAAAACTCACAACCAAGATCATCCATGCCGTCCAAAATTAAATTTTTGGTTCATCCAAGTTCTTCCAAAGAACCAAGATACAAGAAGTTCGCTATACCGGTGGTTCAAGAAAAATTTCACTCCAAGTTTGAAAGCCGAAAGATTTACGAAGAACAAGGCCTTGAATACTCTAACTCTCATCAAGATTTCGGCCTTGAACCATTCATCTTCGAGAGGATTGCACATCAAAAGTGGCAAATCTTTTGCCATCAATCGAAACCGGGTAACATCTCATGGGTAAGAGAATTCTATGCTCACTCACCTAACCCGGATAATCCTTATGTCTTTGTTCGTAACAAGGCCATACTCATAAGCCCCGAAAACATCAACACCTTTTACGGTCTCTACATTGAGAAGGACGAGCATCAAGCATTTGTTGATCAAATCACGCCCAAGCAACTCGACAAGGTGCTTCAAGAACTCACTCATCCGGGAACTCATTGGAACGACGGTAAATACAAGGGCACGGTAAATCACCTTCGGCTTAAACCTGAGGCAAAACTATGGAATAAGTTTGTTAAAACTTCTTTAATGCCCACCACACACAATACTACCGTTGATATACCACGTCTTTTGCTCATACATTCTATTTTGCATAATTGCATCATTAACAATGGAAAAATTATTTGTGATGAGATTTTTGCATGTAGCTCAAAAGATAAGGGTTCTCTTTTCTTCCCTTGCTTAATTTCCAATCTTTGCAAGGAGATGCATGTTCCAAGTGAGTCCACCGATGAAAAGTCCCTACCAAAGTCCGGTTGGAATCAAGCACAAATCTGAAAGCTAATGGGAGAGGCACCGGTAAAATCCTCACTACCTCCAATTGTCGCGGCAACCCCTGCTGCCTCGGCAACCCCTAATGCCCGGGCAACTCGGCCATCAATCCCGGGACACTTTGAAGCACTCTTACAACCATTGGCGAGCCACCTTAGGCAAATTGAAGACCGGCAACTAATGTTCATGCGGTACATGAAGGAGCACAACAATTCCATCACCCAAATCATCCTAGAAAAGTACCCGGACAGCCGCGTGCCGTTCCCAATATTTCCAGCTGAGATCCTTGCCCCAGGCAACCAATGAAGCAGTCGCCACGGCAATCGCAACAATAATGCCACGGCAACCTACACCGCGCCTGCCCAAGCAGTCCCCACGGCAACCAACCCTAAAGGTGCCACGACAACCAAAGCTAAAGATATCCCGGCAACCACTACAAAAGTCAAAGGTAAAGCACCTATGCCCGAATCAACTCGTACGGAATCATTGTTTGATTTTTCAGATTCGGACGAGTTCTCTATTGCACCAACAAAGACCGCACCAATTGAATCCTCCAAGCGAAAAGCCAATGACATTGATAAAGAGGACGATGAGGATAACCCCGTACGAGGATCGATTCCACCATCGGCAACAAGGAAACAACCATCGCGTTCAAGCAAGAGAATCAAGACACCGACAAAAAGGAAACTAATCATCCACAACGACGAACTCTCGGAGTAAGTCCTCATTTGTATTTTATTTTTCTTTATCTTTAATGCATGCATTGAGGAAAATGCCTCACTCGAGTTTGGGGGGATTGTTATTAGTTAGTTACCATGTTTAGTTGCATTCATCTTAAGTATTGCATTTAGGATACATAAATTGCTTGCCATGCCTTTAGTTGGAACAAGAATTGCCTAGATTTGATGAATATTCGATGATGACTTTGCCAATGCACTTAATTGATAGAATTTTTATTCTAGGATAACCATGGAAACACTTAGAATTTTACTATGATGCTAAATTTTGTTGAAACACTGTTGTGGTTTGATTGATTTAAGGAATTCTAGTGAACTTAGGTTGATAGTTAAAAAAATTGGGGGATTAGAATAAAAATTGGTTAAATGCTAGAGGTGCCCGAAATTGGCTCTAGCATATGCCAAAAATTTGATTGCTAGAGGTGCCCAAAATTGGCTCTAGTATGTGCTAAAAATTGATCGCTAGAGGTGCCCGAAACCGGCTCTAGTCGAATAAATTAATTAACTTAAGAAAACTAAAAACAAAACACTAGAGGTGCCCACAACCAGCTCTGGTTAAAACATGTTAAGAGAACCCAATGAAGTAATTTGAAAACCTCTTGTTTGCATAGAATCCGAAAAATCAACTTGCACACAACTTCACACACACTCACAAGCATTATAGTTTAATTCCGAGTAACTCCTAAGTTTTCCGAAAAATGAAAAGCCAATCATACTTTGTGCCCCGGTTCTGAGAATTGAAATCAAGTTCAAAGCTAAGTTTGTGAAAATTGAAGTCTTGGCAGGTAATTACTAGTTTGCATTGCTTGAGGACAAGCAATAGTTCGAGTTTGGAGGTGTGATAAGTGTTCAAAAGTACTATTTTTCTTACCCTTTTTACTCATATTACTGTTAGACTTAGGCTCATATTAGTTACATAATTAGTCATTCATGCATTAATCCATGTTTCCTTCCATCGTTGAGCTTGATTGTATAACTTAATTGTTTTTGTGGGAAAAGATGTTGATGTGGTGTGTTTTGTGTGTATGTGCAGAATCACTTGCCAAAGCAAGGCTAGAGCTAGTTTCCAGGGCAATGAATGAAGGAGATGCCGAGCTAGTTGCCAGGGCAATGCATAAAGGAGACGCCGAGCCAGTTGCTAGGGCAATTGTCGACAAAGAATAAGGTGATATGGTAGTCAAAATTGATGACTATACAAGCCCAAGATGACGTGGAGCACAGCTAAATCCCAAAGGAGTTTGATTTCCATGGAGAGGTTAAAGAAGAATTAAATCCTAAGAAGATATGAGAAGTTCTATAAGGAATATAAATATAATAAAGAATTGTATTCTTTAAAGATAATTTAATTCCAACTGAACTTCCTCCTCAAAGAAGGACTTTGACCTAGCCCTATAAATAGATCAGCAAGCCGTCAACTCCAAGAGAGAGAGCAGAGAGAATTTTCAACAAGCTTCAAAGGGGAGATCTCGACAAGAAGGCATCATCCATCCTTCATCCTTTTTCTTTCTTATTCAATTAGGTTCATGCTAGGAATTCTTTATCTTGTGTTTCTTTGGAACCTAGCCATGAACTAAATCTATTTGGCTAAGGTTATTGTGTCTTGTGGTTGTGAGAAACTATTGGATTTTGTTTAGGTAATAAGAGTTCGCACTTTTCTATTCAAGGTTTATTCATTCTCGGTTCTTATTCTTGTTTGCGAGTGAATTGGGAGAGGATCTCGTAACTTCATCTATTTATCTAATATCGAGAGAGTTAGATTTAAGAAACAAATGAATATGATCTTCATTCAATCTATTGATGGTGAAGATTAATCCGGCTTAGGAATAAGTTAAGGATTTCAATGGCTAAGAGGAGCACAATATTGGTTGTTGTTGACCCTTGATTCACGCAGGGATGTATTATCAAGGCATGCACAAGTAGCTAGAGTTTCGACTTAGGGATAAGAAGAAACCATTGAATAACGCTCTGCCGAACCTTGAAGGTTGCTGCCCAGACTCCCAAGTAGTTGCCCAACTAGTCGCCCAGGCAGCCATCGATTAGTTGCCAAGGCAACCCCGTTGTGCAAGTTGCCACCGCAACTAAGTTGCCCTTGCACTCTTTTACCAAGACAATCCAATCAGCTATCACACCTCAACTCACGATAACCTGGCCTATCTCTCTCATTTGATCTCATCTATTCTTTTACTTTATTGCTTTCTAGTTTAGTTATTAGTTAAACTCCTATAATCTTCTATTTGTTTTTTTTACTTTTTATAGTGCAAGAGATTAGATTCTTGAAGTGGCACCAATCCCTGTGGAGACGATATCTTTTATACTATAACTTGCGACGTGTACACTTGCACAATTGCGGAGCACTTATTCGCGCAACACTACCATCGGCGTCCTCGTGCGTGACAGTATGGGTTCTGTTCTTGGTGGTTTGGCACTTCACTTAGCCGGTTGCACGGATGCTGCATTGGCCGAATTCCATGTTATTGTAGCTAGTGTTCAACTTGGATGTGATTTGTTAGAGTGACTTGTTACTAAAGTCGAATTCTGCCGTTGTGATACACAAGATCCAGCGACAGTCTCAGGATACTTCTTTGTTGAGCCCCCATATTGAGTGGGCGCGTCTTTTGTTTTCCTCTAATCATGCTTTGTGGTTTATGTATGTCCCTAGTTTGGCTAATTCTGTTGCCCACACGTTAGCCCACTGGGCTTTACATTCAGCCTCTTATGTTTTCTTTTACTCTGGTATGCCCGACATTATCCGCTCCGCTGTAATGGATGACTGTCATTCTCCTAATTTTTAATGAATTTAGGGCACTATTTCCCCCTTAGATGGTCACCACTGGGCTCTCCTCGTGTTTAGAGGGATTTTTAATGAGGCCTGCCATCTTCCTTTAAAAAAAAACCCCAAAGGGTCCACAGTAAAGCCTATTTAGACATGCACAGCTTAAACCAAAAAAAAATGTCTGCAAAATAAGATTAAATCAAATTTTATGAGTTCAAATATTTGATTACGAGATTTTTGAACTTGATTATATACTTTGATCTCAATTTTAGAGCTTTTTACTTGGTTAAAATTTCAACGGGTCCACTATAAGGCCCATTTAGACAATCATGTCTTAAACCCAAACAAAACATTCGCAAAATAAGATTAAATCAAATATAATGAGTTCAAATATTTGATTATGGATTGTTCAACATGATTATATAGCTAACCAAAATTTTAGAGATTTTTACTCGGTTAAAATTCTAACTGGTCCACAATATATCTCATTTAGACATGTACGTCTTAAACCTAAACAAAACGTCTGCAAAATAAGATTAAATCAAATTTTATTAGTTCAAATATTTAATTTTAGGATTTTGAACTAGATTATATAGTTGAAAAAATTCAAAGCTTTTTATTCGGTTAAAATTCCAACGGGTTTACAGTAAAGCCCATCTAGGCATGCACACCTTAAACCCCAACAAAACGTCCACAAAATAAGATTAAATCAAATTTTATGAGTTTAAATATTTTATTATAGGCTTTTGAACTTGATTAAATAGCATAAACAAAATTTCAGAGTTTTTTACTCGGTTAAAATTCTAGCGAGTCCACTATAAGTCCCAATTAGACAAGAACATCTTAAACCCCAATAACGTCTGCAAAATAAGATTAATTCAAATATAATGAGTTTAAATTTTTAATTATGATCTTTTGAAAATTATTATATATCTTAACTAAAATTTCAGAGTTTTTTACTCGGTTAAAATTCCAAGGGTCCACAGTAAAGCCCATTTAGACATGCACGCCTTAAACCCAAACAAAACGTCCGCAAAAAGGATTGAATAAAATTTTTTGAGTTTAAATATTTGATTACAAGATTTTTAAACTTGGTTATATAGCTTAACCTCAATTTCAGTGCTTTTTACTGGTTAAATTTCTAACGGGTCCACTATAAGGCCCATTTAAACATGCACTTCTTAAACCACAACAAAACGTCTACAAAATAAGATTAAGTCAAATATATGAGTTCAAATATTTGATTATGGGCTTTTGAACTTGATTGTATAGCTTGACAAAAATTTTAGATTTTTTAACACGATTAAAATTCCAATGGCTTTACTATAAAGCCCATCTAGACATGCACGCCTTAAGCCCCAACAAAACGTCCGCAAAATAAGATTAAATCAAATTTATGAGTTCATATATTTGAATATGGGCTTTTAAACAAGATTATATAGCTTAACCTCAATTTCAGAGCTTTTTACTCAATTAGAATTCTAACGGGACTACTGTAAGGCCCGTTTAGACATGCACGTCTTAAACCCCTAACAAAATGTCCACAAAATAAGAATAAATCAAATATATTGATTTCAAATATTGAATTATGGGCTTTTAAACATGATTATATAGCTTAACCAAAAATTTAGAGCTTTTTACTCGGTTAAAATTCCAAGGGGTTCACAATAAAGCTCATTTAGACATGCATGCCTTAAACCCAAAAAAAACGTCCGCAAAATAAGAATAAATCATATTTTATGAGTTCAAATATTTGATTACGGGAATTTTGAACTTGATTATATACTTTATCTCAATTTTAGAGCTTTTTACAAGGTTAAAATTTCAATGGATCCACTATAAGGTCCATTTAGACATGCATGTCTTAAACCCAAACAAAACATTCGCAAAATAAGATTAAATCAAATATAGTGAGTTCAAGTATTTAATTATGGGTTGTTGAACATGATTATATAGCTTAACCAAAATTTTAGAGCTTTTTACTCGGTTAAAATTCCAACGGGTCCACAGTAAATCCCATTTAGACATTACATCTTAAACCTAAACAAAACGTCCACAGTTAAAATTTTTACGGGTTTACTATAAAGCCCATCTAGACATGCACGTCTTAAGCCCCAACAAAACGTCTTCAGAATAAGATTAAATCAAATTTATGAGTTCATATATTTGAATATGGGCTTTTGAACATGATTATATAGCTTAACCTCAATTTAGAGCTTTTTACTAGGTTAATATTCTAACTGGTCCAATATAAGGCCTATTTAGACATGCACATCTTAAACCCCCAACAAAATGTCCGCAGAATAAGAATAAATCAGATATAATGAGTTCAAATATTTAATTATGGGATTTTGTTCAAGATTATATAGCTTAACCAAAATTTCAAAGCTTTTTACTTGGTCAAAATTCCAACGGGTCCACAGTAAAGCTTATTTAGACATGCACGCCATAAACCCAAACATAACGTCCAACAATTAATATTAAATCAAATTTTATGAGTTAAAATATTTAATTGAGGTATTTTTGAAGTTGATTATATACTTTAATCTCAATTTTAGAGCTTTTTACTAGGTTAAATTTCAGCGGGTCCCACTATAAGGCTCGTTTAGACGTGCACGTTTTAAACCCAAACAAAACATCCACAAAATAAGATTAAATCAAATCTAATAAGTTTAAAAATTTGAATATGGGCTTTTGATTACAGGCTTTTTGAATTTGATTATATACTTTAATATCAATTTTAGAGCTTTTTACTAGGTTAATATTCTAACGGGTCTCACTATAAGGCCCGTTTAGACGTGCGCGTCTTGAACCCAAACAAAACATTCGCAAAATAAGATTAAATCATATATAAGGAGTTCAAATAATTGATTATGGTTTTTTGAACATGATTATATTGCTTAACCAAAATTTGAGAGCTTTTTACTCGGTTAAAATTCTAACGGGTTCATAGTAAAGCCCATT
Organism: Hibiscus mutabilis; assembly: GCA_019671005.1. Lineage (NCBI taxonomy): Eukaryota > Viridiplantae > Streptophyta > Magnoliopsida > Malvales > Malvaceae > Hibiscus > Hibiscus mutabilis. The sequence goes on from CM033714.1 coordinate 45,018,226, forward strand.
CAAACATGTACGCCTTAAACCCAAACAAAACTTCTGCAAAATAAGATTAAATCAAATTTTATTAGTTCAAATATTTGATTATGGGCTTTTGAACTTGATTATATAGCTTAAAAAATTCAAAGCTTTTTACTCGGTTAAAATTCTAATGGGTTTCCTGTAAAACTCATCTAGACGTGCACGCCTTAAACCCCAAAAAAACATCCACAAAATAAGATTAAATTAAATTTTATGGGTTCAAATATTTGATTATGGGATTTTGAACTTGATTATATAGCTCAACAATGTCCACTGTAAGGCTTGTTTAGACATGGACGTCTTAAATCCCAACAACATCCGAAAAATAAGATTAAATCAAATATAACCAGTTAAAATATTTAATTATGGGATTTTGAAAATGATTATATAGCTTAACAAAAGTCTTGGAGCTCTTTACTCGGTTAAAATTGCAATGGGTCCACAGTAAAGCCCATATGGACATGCACGCCTTAAAACCAATCAAAACGTCCGCAAAATAAGATAAATAAAATTTCATGAGTTCAAATATTTGGTTAAGGCTTATAAAATTTGATTATATAGATTAACCTCAGTTTTAGAGCTTTTTACTCGGTTAAAATTCCAACGGGTCCACTGTAAGGCCCATTTAGACATGCACGTCTTAATTTTTTTTTGAAGAAAAAGACCTCATTAAAAAAAACCCTAATACCAAAATTGAACCCAAAGGTAGTGTTGGCGCCTAAAGGGGAAAATAGTGCCCAGAAGTTATTCTTAAGTAAAAGATGACAAGTCATCACGTATAACGGAGTTAAAATCTCAGGACAAACCGAGTCAATATAGGCAGGTGTAGGGGACCAAAGGGCCCAAGTAGCTAAACTATGAGCAACTACATTAGCAGAGCGTTTTACATAGGAAACCCTAAACCTATCATTGTGAACCTGCAAAATGTCACAAGCCAGACCAAGGTGGTCACCTAGGACCGAGATATCGTCCGAAGTGCGGTTAACCTTGTTAACGATAACTGTTGCATCTGATTCAAAGAAAACATGAGTCCAACCCTTAGCAAGAGCTAGGTGAAGGTCTCAAACAAAATTTTATGAGTTCAAATATTTATTATAGGCTTTTGAACTTGATTATATAGCTTAAACAAAATTTTAGAGTTTTTTACTCAGTTAAAATTCTAATGAATCCACTATAAGCCCCAATTAGACATGAACGTCTTAAACCCCAACAACGTCTGCAAAATAAGATTCATTCAAATATAATGAGTTTAATTTTTTAATTATGGGCTTTTGAAAATGATTATATAGCTTAACTAAAATATTAGAGCTTTTTACTCGGTTAAAATTCCAAGGGTCTCTTTTTGATTGTAAGCCATCGTCCGGTTGGTTTACGTCCCCAATACTTCAACGGTCTTGGAACGTATGGATCGTTTTGTTGCTAGTTCATCTTGGTTACAGCAACACCCTTACAATCAGAATATCTCATCTTATTCCGTCGACTCGGATCACTGCGTAATCCTAATGGATACTGCACCTACTCGTCGTGAGTATAATGGGCCTCAAGGCGTCCACTTTCGTTTTGAAGCTTGTTGGGCCAATGAAACTTCTTGTGTCTCGGTTGTCCAACAAGCCTGGTATGCTGCCTCGAGCCCTTTCATGGATAAATTACATCTGGTCGGATACCACCTCAAGGATTGGCAAGACGACTAACGCCGTACCTCCTCCGACCGCATTGCTGAGTTGCATCACCAAATTAACTTCTGTTTGCATCGCAAGCTCTCTGATTCAGACATTGAGGTCCTAAAAGGGGCCAAGGATATGTTACGCCAACTCCTTGATGCCAAGGAGGCATATTGGGCCCAACGTTCCCGTATCAATTGGTTATCCTATAGGGATAAAAATACGTCGTTCTTTCATGCTCGGGCCTCACGTTGTCACAAGAAGAACATCATCAAAGGTCTTTTTGATTCCAATAATGTCTGGATCATTAAACAAGATGATGTTATGAGTGTCGTTGTGAATTACTTCGACGTCTGAGCCTTCTTTGGTCCCCTTGATCATTGACAATATCGTGCCCTCTATCACTCCTTCTATGAATGAGTCCTTATCAAAACCTTTCACGAAGGAGGAATTTCTTTTTACCTTTTGTGACATTAACCCTCGGAAAGCCCCTGGTATTGATGGCTTCTCAAGCGGTTTCTTTCGACAACATTAGGACATCCTTGGGCCGGAAGTTGTTCAACTTTGTCTCGACCTTTTGAGGAGGGATACAGACATGGACCTAGTTAACAAAACGGTTCTGGTTCTGATCCCCAAAGTACCTAACCCTACCTTTGTCCGACAGCTTCGTCCCATTAGCCTTTGCACAGTCATTTATAAGATTGTCGCGAAGGTTATTGTTAACCGCATGAAGCCGATGCTTCCATCTTGTATTAGTGCCTCTCAGACGGCTTTTCTTCGTGGTCGGAATATCACTAATAACATTTTGATTGCCCACGAGCTTGTGCACTTTATGCATTCTAATGGGTATGGCCCCTTTCAAGATGCCGCTCTTAAATTGGATATGGAGAAGGCTTTTGATAGGGTGGAATGGTCGTTCATCCAACGTTTTATGCTATATATGGGCTTCACACCTCCGTGGGTTGACCTGATAATGTGATGTATCTCTACAGTCTCTTTCCAAGCTCGGGTCAATGTCTCGTTTTCTTAGGGTTTTTTACCCTCAGAGAGGAATCAGACAGGGAGATCCTCTATCCCCTTTCTTATTCCTTATCTGTTCACAAGGACTCTCTACCTCCCTTAAGGCTGAGCAAAGGGTTGGTCGCCTTCAGGGCCTCTATGCTAGCTGTCATGGTCCACGGGTAAACCACCTACTCTTTGCTGATGACAGCCTGATCTTCCTCAGGAATGATATCGATGAAGTTACGCGTTTAAAGGAGATCCTTGATCTCTATGCTTCCTCGTCCGGCCAAACGGTTAATTTTGACAAATTCACTATCTTCTTTGGGCCGTGGTCGTCCCCTGAGTTTAAGCAAGCTGTTCATCGCATCATCTGCGTGTGTGAGGTCGATGACCCTGGTGTCTATCTTGGCATACTGCTTCTAATTATAAAAAATAAGACAACAACCCTAGGGTTTACTAGCGACAAAGTAAATTCGCGCATGTCTAATTGGAATAACCACCTTCTTTCCTGTAGTAGACGTGAAGTGTTCATTAAATTGGTCAATCAATCCTTGCCTCAATACGTCATGTCTTGCTACATGCTACCCCAAGAAATCATTGATGACATGACCCGGTTAATTCGACTTTATTGGTGGTCTGGTCGAAATAATAAGTAAGGCTGGCCACTTGTTTCTTGGGACTCGGTTTGCGCCCTAAAATCTGCGGGTGGCGTTAGTTTCCGTGATATGCACCACTTTAATGTTGCCTTGTTAGGCAAACAACTATGGTGTTTGATTTCTAGCCAAACTCCTTACTTTCTAGGGTTTACCACGTCCGGTACTACACTTCTAGGAACATCTTTGTCGTAGTGCCCAACTGGAGGGATTCTTTTGCCTGGAAGGGTCTCTGCCAGGCCATGCGCTTGCTTTCCCCCAGTTTCTTTTGGAGGTCGGGCATTGATAGCAAGATTCGTGTGCACTGTGACATCTGGGGAGGGGTCTCGCCTCTCATTCTCTATGGTGATTACTCTGATAATGATGAGATTCATGTCTGTTGTCAGGATTTTTTGGTTCGTGGTTGTGCCCAGTGGGATGCCATCAAGGTGCGCGATTACTTTGATTGGGAAGATGCAAAAAATATTTTGCGGGTCCCTATCACCGATGAATGATGAGATACGGTGCTTTGGAGTAACCATGATACCGGGCTCTACTCCGTCCGATCTGGCTACCTCTTCTTGCAACAGCCTCCGCGTCCCTTCCCTCGGGCCTCTCCATTCTGGAAGGTCATTTCCCGCTCCCCTACGCTGCCCAAGGTGCACACCTTTGGCTGGCGTGCCAGGCGTGATGCCCTCCCTACTGGGAGTTGTTTAGCAGCAGCTGACCTGTCCTCGGGAGCCTACCCCTTCTGTCAGGCCTCTCCAAAAATGGCCATGCATTCGCTTCATGTTTTCATTGGTACTGCTAAGGCGCTCCGTCTCACAGAGTTTCCTTTTTGACTCCGCACTAGCTTGGTCTTGACCGTGATAACCTGGTTTGAGGAGGGGGCTTTAATTCTTTCCCAATCTGATTTTGCCTTCTTCTTAACCCTACTTTGGAACTTGTGGAATCGTCAGAATGATTTAATTCACCATGATCGGATCCAGTCGCCTTGGCTAACGGTGATGAACGCTCAGGGCCTTCATCCTCGTCGCCCCAGCCATCTCTGATCCTTGCTGGCAGCCACCGCCGTTTAGGACGGTTAAGATCGACGTGGATGGTGTCGTCTAGGCATTGATTGGAGCCGCTGCCATTGGTGCCATTGCTCGGGATGACAGCTGTTTTTTCCTCGGTGGTCTCGCTCTTCACTCTGCTGGGTGTTTGGATGCTGCTTTCTCGGAGCTTCATGCGGTTATTGCAGGTGCTCAGCTGGGATGTGACCGGGGTTGGACAAACATCATTCTTGAATCAGACTCTGCTATTGTGCTCAACAAGCTCCGCCGCTGGACCTCGAATGCCACAAGCCTAGCCCCACATATTGAGCAGGCTCGTCCTCTTTTAGATTCGTTGCCTTGTTTACGTCTTATGTTTGTTCCTAGGCTAGAAAATTATGCTGCTCATACTCTGGCTTCTTGGGCCTTACATTCCGGATCCTCTGTTTTCTTTGACTAAGAGGTTCCTAATTTTATTCACTCTACTATAATGGACGACTTTCGTCCCCCCTGATTTCTTAATGATATTTAGGTCACTTTTTTCCCCTTAGGTCTATAGGGGTTTTTAATGAGGCCCGCCTTCCTTCAAAAAAAATTCCAAGGGTCCACAATAAAGCCCATTTAGACATGCACGCCTTAAATCCAAACAAAATGTCTACAAAAAAGATTAAATAAAATTTTATGAGTTTAAATATTTGATTACGGGCTTTTTAAACTTGATTATATAGCTAAGCCTCAATTTTAAAGCTTTTTACTCGGTTAAAATTCCAACGGGTCCATTATAAGTCCCATTTAGACATGCACGTCTTAAACCACAACAAAACGTCCGCAAAATAAGATTAAGTCAAATATAATGAGTTCAAATATTTTATTATGGGCTTTTGAACATGATTATATAGCTTGACCAAAATTTCAGAGTTTTTTACACTATTAAAATTCAAACGGGTTTACTATAAAGCCCATCTAGACATGCACGACTTAAGCCCCAACAAAACGTAAGAAAAATAAAATAAAATCAAATTTATGAGTTAATATATTTGAATATGGGCTTTTGAACATGATTATATAGCTTAGCATCAATTTCATAGCTTTTTACCCGGTTAAAATTCTAACTTGTCCACTATAAGGCCCGTTTAGACATGCATGTCTTAAACCCCCAACAAAATTTCCGCAAAATAAGAATAAATCAAATATAATGAGTTCAAATATTTATTGTGGGCTTTTGAACATGATTATATAGCTTAACCAAAATTTTAGAGCTTTTTACTCGGCTCTCTTTTCTCTCATCCTTTCTCTCCCTCGCATCCATTTTCTGCCACCTAACGTCGTTGCCTCTATGCCTTCTGCCTTCGCCGGACTTGCAGTCGCCTTACAAGTGTAGGCCTGCTCGTTGGTGTTTCTTTTCAGACCTTCTTTACCAACGAGCGTGGGGTTGCTGGGGTTCCTCCAATGGCCATTTTGATGGTGTTGGAATATTTAGCTGCTTCGATGGAGTTGAAGAGATGAAGTAGATCATTTCTACAGTGTTTGTGCCCTCCTTCGCTTCTTCTATCAATTTGTAAGGGCTATATTTTTTGGGTTTGGCTTTACGCGTTGGATTATTCGTTTATTATTGCTCCACCTGAGATTTTCTGTCTATATCTTTATGAGCATGCTTGGGTTTCCTTCTCAATATTGTTCTATTAGGGGTTTCATGACTATTCTCCGTACTACGGTTGGTTCCCTTTTAAATTTGGGATTAAAAATAATGTGGCTTTCCTCTATCTGTACCAACCATAAATTAGGGTTTTTGAACCATATTTGTTTTGTTAAGGATGTGATCTTTTCTATTATTGTTATGATTAGCCCTATGGGATCGTCTTTATCCTGGCCTTCTTGGCCTTGGCAAACTCTATCTCGGTACATGACTGCCGTTACAACTATGTCCTGGTTAGTAGATGTTCGAATCAGGTGCATGCTTGGAATGCTCCTATTTATCACTGACCCAGATCTTGGGATCGCTAACTCACGGCTTCCTATCTTTTCGTTTCAATTTTGCTTTCTTTTACTCTTTTGGTTCACTCTAGATTTGACTCTTCTGCTCGTAGCAGATCAATTTGCTTTCTCTGAGTTGCAGGAAATATATCCCATGCAATATCTGGTACGTCTTTCTCTCTTAAACAATGTGACCACCTGAGTGGTTCGATGTTTATATGCTGTGGGTACCCTACCCTTCGTCTGGCTTCAACAACTTGGGTGTTGGCTTCGCAGCTTCTATCTCCAGTACCAAGCATCTCCTCTAGGGCTATCACGATGTGCCTGCAACTGGTTGTACTATCGGGAATATCTGAATAGGCTTTACTTTTTCAACCTGTTATACCTCAATGTATCTTTCTCCAAGGAATGATTATCGTTCTCACCAGTTGTCTTGTAAACCCTTTCAATGTAATATATTTCTGGGTGGTTATATCTTTCTATTATGTTAATCGTTTTGCTGGTTGTAATATATTATTGGATGGGCCATGCAACGTTGACCCTCCTTTTGTTAATCGTTTCTATTATGTCTTTCATTGATATAATTCCCATACTGGGTTTGACCACAGTTGTTATGGATTTATTTCAATCAGCTTTGTGTTCCAGTCTTATCTCCAAACATTATCCTTCAAAATGTTATGGATTTATTTCAATCAGCTTTGGTTTCAAACATTATCCTTCAAAATGTTTTTCTTATCTCCAAATGTTTTCTAAGAGAAGCAAACCTTTGTTATCACCTTCCGTATGATATAACTAGAGATTGTATGTCTCTATGCTTCTGTTACTATTGTCTCATTTCGAGCTTTTTGCTGTCTAGGGTTCATTTGCAATTCTTCCATAATATTCTAGAGCGTATTGCCTCAAATTCAATGCTCTTACTCTCAATGGCTTCAATGGGTAATTGGATAATCTATAAAGATTTTGCTATTATTTTTCTCACTGCCTTGGTCCTTGCCTTTTCTGAAAGCCACCTTCCCTTAAGGCTTGGTACACCGTATCAATTGTTTCCATGTTCAACTCGTGGGCCCGCCACAACTATTTCTTGGTTCCAAATCTCATACCTTTCTGATAACTCTTTCCATACTCAACAGATTGTGCATCTAATCTGTTGGGATCCTATGCCAATCTCTTCCAAATCTGATTCCTTCTTTTGTGGGATTTCCCTTCCTACTTTCTAGGAGTTTGGCATTGATCATAATCTTGATCCTTCCAATCTCCTTTGATTTCACTTTCAATTTCTATCCAAATCTACTGCTGATATCCTCCTTTTTTCAGTAGACTTAAAGTCAAGTTTAAATCTTTCTTATCACCGTTTTTTGTCGGTTTTTCACAAGTGCATCATATAAACCTAAACTGCTTACTCAGTATTACTTCTCATAACTATCGTTCCTTTTATCTCCACTTTCTTTCCCGCAATCAATATCATCCTCTTCGCTTTCTTTTTGCTTCCATGAAGTCTAACTCTTTTCTTGATAAATTTGAAGATATGCATTTTACCTCTGAAGAGCAAGGCATGGTTTTCACACTCGCTATTGCATGGGAGCCTACACCGGAAGATTGTGATGCATCCCTAATTGGGAAAGTTATGGCAACCAAAGCCGCGGATGCCGCAGTGTTGAAAAGGGTCTTCCTCTCAATCTAGAAAAGTGACAAGGTCTTGTCTATCTCGGAGCTCAAACAAAACTACTTTCTGATCAAGTTTGCATCGTCGAGGAAACGTGACGACGTTTTGAATAGAGGGACGTGGACATTTAAGAAGGATTGGCTCGCCCTCCTTCCTTTGGACCCTCGATGTTTCATTGACGAGTATGCCTCCACTCATATACGAATATGGATTCACATTCACCGTCTTCCCCTCACTTTGATGTCTATGGTAAAAGTTGTTGAACACATCGGCCATTCGCTTTGCTTGAGCCTTGGCACCTGGGTTGGAACGGACACCCGATCTACTGTTATAGAGGGTAACATGGTTGATTTCCTCTGAGTTGGTGTTATCTTGGAGGTTGCCAAGCCCCTGCGTAGGTGTGTAGCGTTGGGAGGAACCGCACCTAAGTTGTGCCCTCTGAAGTATGAATGCCTCCCAGCATTCTGTCATGGTTGTGGCATTGTTGGCCACGTTGTTGTTGCCTGCCCCCCTTTAAGGACATCGAGCTGGCCAAGCTTCAGTATGGCGATTAGTTGCATGCTGATTTGCTGAAGCCTCAAGGGCCCCCACGACCGAGAGGTCGTGTATGTTTTGTTGTTCCTGGTGCCCCCTCGAAGAAGGCACCTACTCAAGAAAACGATGGCGCTGATGCCGATTTCACGACACCTACTATTGCTAAGGATTTTACCCTTCTCTACCATACTCTTTTTGTTTTTGTCGTTTCTTTTCCCTTATATATTGCCCTTTTATCCTGGTCTCACTTTGCTTTCATTTTTTTAGATGGTGAAGTTGAGGAACCTCTGGTTGCGAATGCTCCTAATAGCACAAAAGCTCCGATTGCTGCTGCGAATACTCCTAATGGCACACCAGCTATAGCGAATCCAACCCCGGACGTGGATATGGCCTTTGCCAGCCTGGAAGGGGATGAGCATGAGTCAGCAGAGGCTCATGATGCCGAGTCTGCCACTGATCCCACTCCTTTTTCCTGTAGAGGTTGGCAACATGAATCTTCAACGCCACCAGACAAGCTGTTCATTTTGGTGGAGGAGCTAGAAGTACTTATAGGCAAGGTTGCATCAACAGTGTCTGCCTTTGAAATGAAGGGCTCGTCTAAGCCGATGATCCCTGACTTTGAAGTTTGGCTTGAAGGAAACCCTTCCAAAGCACCTATAAACCCTGGGCTGACCGTGGCTAATCATCGCAAGCCTAAGCGTAGCCTTCCTTCGGCCGATGGTGTTGCTGCTAAGAGGCCGCGCACCACTCCTTCGACTGTTGGCAAAATATCAAAGCTTCCTTCACCATCTTCCACTGGCAAAACTTCCAAAACTATGAAAGCTGGGATGAGCAGCGTCAACAACTCTTCGGTGGTGCTTGAGCATCAACCCTGCGGAGGAAAATGAAGATTATGTGTTGGAACTGCCGAGGCCTTGGTAAACATCAGGCAGTTCAGTCTTTAGGAAGAATTGTTAGAAAGTTGTGTCCTGATGTTGTTTTTCTTTTCGAAACCAGTTTAAATCATTCTAGCTCAGATCGCTTAAAGTTTGCCTTGAATATGAACGACTACATCACTGTTGGTTGCAGTTGTAGTTGTTATGGTTTAATAATTTTATGGAATACAAATATCACACTTGATTTGCTTTTGTACTCTGATCGTTACATTGATACTGTTATTAAACTTAACGATGACTGTTTCGTTTTACCGAAATCTATGGTTTTTCCGATACTAATCTAAAATATAACACTTGGGATCTCATTGACTCTTTGTGCCCTTCATCGCATATCCCTTGGCTCTTTGGCGGTGACCTTAATGAGATTCTCTCTGATAACGAAAAACATGGTGGTTGTTGGCGCGAAAAACATGGTGGTTGTTGGCGCTGAAGCTCACAAATTGACAACTTTAGAGACTGTTTATCTCAAAATCACCTCTTTGATTGTAAGCCATCCTCCGGTTGGTTCACTTGGACCAAATTGGGTCCCAATACTTCACTCGTGTTTGAGCGCTTTGACCGTTTTGTAGCTAGCTCCTATTGGTTGCAACAACACTTGTCTCATCGAAATTCCTCCACCTTCTCAGCAGATTCGGATCATTGTGTGATACTCATGGACACCTTGTATGTTCGGCTTGAGTCTACAAGACCTCGAGAGGACCACTTCAGATTTGAATCTTGTTGGGCCCATGACACTTCTTGTGTCTCGGTAGTCCATCATGCTTGGTCTGCAGCCTCTGGTTCGTTAATAGGCAAGTTACAGTTAGTGGGGACCATCTGAAAGACAAGAAAGACCAACAGTGACGAGACTCCTCTCAGCGTATTACTGAGTTACATCGATAAATCAATACCTATTTGCGTCGTCATTTATCGAATTTTGACCTTGAGGTCATAACAACAGCTAAATCTGAGTTACGACGGCTCCTTGTTGCCAAGGAGACGTACTGGGCGCAACGCTCTCGCATCTACTGGCTTTCTCATGAGGACAAGAATACATCTTTTTTCCATGCTCGAGCTTCAAATTGCCGTTAGAAAAATACAATTAAGGGTCTATTTGATTCCAACAATGTTTGGCAGGTTCGTAAAGAGGATGTTATGACTGTCATTGTGGATTATTTCCAATCTCTTTTCACGACGTCTGCACCATCTATGGCACCCTTGATTCTCAACAATATTATACCATCGGTTACTCCTACTATGAATGATTCCTTAAACCATCCTTTCTCTGAGGAAGAGATTCTATTTGCTTTCCGTTAGCGACCCTCAGAAAACCCCGGGCATTAATGGTTTCCCGAGTAGTTTTTACAGGCTGCATTGGGATACGATTGGGTCAGAGGTTGTCTAGCTCCGTCTGGACCTTCTGTGGGGGATGCAGATATGGCATCGGTTAACAAAATGATTCTCGTTCTCATTCCCAAAGTTTTTGACCCTACCTCAATTCGGCAACTCTGACCCATTAGCCTTTACACAGTGCTCTACAAGATTGTCGCTAAGGTTAATGTTAACCGTATGAAGCAAGTTCTTCCATTTTGTATTAGCGACTCCCAGGCTACCTTTGTCAAGGGCAGGAACATCACTGATAACATTTTGATTGCGCATGAACACGTGCACTCTTTCCATTCTAATGGTTCGAGCCCTTTTAAAGGTGCTGCTCTTAAACTGGATATGGAGAAGCTTATGATCGGGTTGAGTGGTCGTTTCTTCAACGCGTTATGTTAAAGATGGGCTTTCTCGCTCCTTGGGTAGATATTATCATTCGATGTATATCCACTCTCTTTCACCGCCCGTGTCAACGACTCACTCTCACCGGTTTTTTACCCACAACAGGGCATCCGACAGGGGGACCCTCTCTCCCCCTTCTTGTTCCTTATTTGTTCTCAGGGTCTATATGCATCCCTTGAGGCAGAGCAACGAGCTGGCCGCTTACAGGGCTTTGTGCTAACCGTCATGGACCCTAGGTCGACCATCTTCTCTTTGCTGATGACAGCCTGGTCTTCCTTTGGAATAATATTGGTGAGGTTATGCGTTTGAAAGAGGTTATTGACCTCTATTCTTCCTCCTCTTGTCAAGCGATCAACTTTGAAAAATCTACTATCTTTTTTGGAACGCGCTTGTCTTCTAAATATAAGCAAGTTGTTCATAATATTCTTTGTGTGCGTGAAGTGAATGACCCTGGGATCTACCTTGGAATTCCGCTCCTCATTGGGAAGAATAGGACGACGGCCTTGGGGTTTACTCATGACAAGGTTAATTCCCTTATGACTAATTGGAACAACATCCTACTTTCTTTTAGCAGGAGTGAAGTTTTCATTAAGTCTATTGCTCAGTCTCTACCACAGTATGTTATGTCCTGCTATATGCTGCCTCAAAACATTATTGATGGTATGACCCGGTCTATTCAACATTTTTGGTGGTCTGGTCGCAATAATAAGTGCGACTGGCCGCTCGTCGCTTGGGAATCTGTTTGCGCCCCAAATCTGTGGGTGGTGTCGGATTCCATGACATGCACCACTTTAATGTCGCTCTATTGGGGAAATAGCTTTGGCGTCTAATCTTGGTACTGGACTCCTTGTTTTCTTGTGTCTTTTGCGAGCGCTACTTCCCTTCTTGGAATATTATTGATGTTGTGGCCAACTGCAAGGATTCTATTACTTGGAAGGGTCTCTACCAAGCCAAGCAGTTGCTTTCTCCTAGTTTCTTTTGGGGACCGGAAATAAATAGTAAGATACATGTGCACTGTGACAATTGGGGCAGGGCTTCAGCACTCATCCTTTACGGGGAATATTCTAATAATAATGAGATCCCTGTTCATTGCCGTGACTTTCTGGTGCGTGGCGGCACACAATGGGATGACCGTAAAGTTCGCACATACTTTGATTGGGAGGATGCTGACAATATACTTCGTATACCCATCACCGATGAGCGACGTGATATAGTGCTTTGGAGTAACCATGACTCCGGGCTCTACACCGTCAGGTTTGGCTATCTCATTCGGTGACATCCGTCGCGGCCTATCCCTCGACCCTCGCCTATCTGGAAAATCATTTCACACTCGCCTACGCTCCCTAAAGTACGAACTTTTGGATAGCGTACGGGACGTGATGCCCTTCCTATTGGGAATCAGCTTGTAGCTGCTGACTTATCGCCTAGGTCTTGTCCCTTTTGCCAAGCCTCTCTAGAGACGGCAATGCATGCTCTTCGCGATTGTGTTGAGGCTGCGGAGGCCCTTCGTCTTACCAGATTTTCATCCCAGTTTCATACGAGTTCTGCTTCGGCAATGTCTACGTGGTTTGAGGAGGGTACTTCACTCCTTTCCCGCTTTGACCTTGCCTTCTTTCTTACTATGTTATGGAACTTATGGAATCGTAGAAATGAACTTATCCATAATGGTCGTCTTACCGGTCCGTCGTATGCAGCATCTGCCCTCTTAGATCCTCGTTGGACGCCTCCACTTCAAGGGACGATCAAGATCAACTTCGATGGTGCGTTCCGGCCGTCGACAGGTGCTGCAACCATTGAGGTCATCGCCCACGACGATAATGGTTCTGTCCTTGGTGGCTTGGCTCTTTACTCGGTCGGCTGCCCGGATGCTATGCTAACCGAATTCCATGTGATTGTTGCCGGTGCTCATCTTGGGTGTGATAGGGGTTGGAGTAACCTAATTCTGGAATCTGATTCGGCTGTTGTGGTCAACAAGATCCAACTTCATTCTCCGGATGCTTCTTTGTTGAGGCCTCACATTGATCGGGCGCAACCCCTGTTCACCTCTATACCTAGTCTACGGTTTATGTATGTCCCTATATTGGCTAACTTTGCTGCTCATACCTTAGCCACTTCGGATTTATATTCTGGTTCATCTGTTTTCTTTGATTTGGGTATGCTCGATTTTATTCGCCCTACTGTAATGGATGATTTTTGTCCTCCTTAATTTTAATGATATTTAGGGCACTTTTTTCCCCTTAGGTGGTCACCGCCAGGCTTGCCTGGTGTTTGACTTTAGAGCGGTTTTTAATGAGGCCCGCCTTTTTTCAAAAAAAATCCAAGGGGTCCATAGTAAATACCATTTAGACATGCACATTTTAAACCCCAAAAAAACGTCCGCAAAATAAGACTAAATCAAATTTTATGAGTTCAAATATTTGATTACGGGATTGTTGAACATGATTATATACTTCAATCTCAATTTTAGAGCTTTTTACTTGGTTAAAATTTCAACGAGTCCACTATAAGGCACATTTAGACATGCATGTCTTAAACCCAAACAAAACATTCACAAAATAAGATTAAATCAAATATAATGAGTTCAAATATTTGATTATGGGCTGTTGAACATGATTATATAGCTTAACCAAAATTTTAGAGCTTTTTAATCGGTTAAAATTCCAACGGGTCCACAGTAAATCTCATTTAGACATATACGTCTTAAACCTAAATAAAACATCTGCAAAATAAAATTAAATCAAATTTTATTAGTTCAAATATTTAATTATGGGATTTTGAACTTCATTATATAGCTGAAAAAATTCAGAGCTTTTAATTCAGTTAAAATTCCAATGAGTTTACAATAAAGCCCATCTAGACATGCACACCTTAAACCCCAGCAAAACGTCCACAAAATAATATTTTATTATAGGCTTTTGAACTTGATTATATAGCTTAAACAAAATTTCAGAGTTTTTACTCGGTTAAAATTCTAACGAGTCCACTATAAGTCCCGATTAAACATGAACGTCTTAAACCCCAACAACATCCGCAAAATAAGATTACGTCAAATATAATGAGTTCAAAATTTTAATTATGGGCTTTTGAAAATGATTGTATAGCTTAACTAAAATTTCAGAGCTTTTTACTCGGTTAAAATTCCAAGGGTCCACAGTAAGCCCATTTAGACATGCACGCCTTAAACCCAAACAAAACGTCCGCAAAAAAGATTAAATAAAATTTTATGAGTTTAAATATTTGATTACGGGCTTTTTAAACTTGATTATATAGCTTAACCTCAATTTTAGAGCTTTTTTACTCGGTTAAAATTCCAACGGGTCCACTATAAGGCCCATTTAGACATGCATGTCTTAGACCAGAACAATACGTATGCAAAATAAGATTAAGTCAAATATAATAAGTTTAAATATTTGATTATGGACTTTTGAACATGATTATATAACTTGACCAAAATTTTAGAGTTTTTTACACGATTAAAATTCCAGCGGGTTTACTATAAAGCACATCTAGACATGCACGCCTTAAGTCCCAACAAAACGTCAACAAAATAAGATTAAATCAAATTTATGAGTTCATATATTTGAATATGGGCTTTTAAACATGATTATATAGCTTAACCTCAATTTCAGAGATTTTTACTCGATTAGAATTCTAATGAGTCCACTATAAGGCTCGTTTAGACATGCACGCCTTAAACCCCTAACAAAATGTCCGCAAAATAATAATAAATCAAATATATTGATTTCCAATATTTAATTATGGGCTTTTAAACATGATTATACAACTTAACCAAAATTTTAGAGCTTTTTACTCGTTTAAAATTCCAAGGGGTCCACAGTAAAGCTCATTTAGACATGCACGCCTTAAACCTAAACAAAACATCCACAAAATAAGATTAAATCAAATTTTATGAGTTACAATATTTGATTACGAGATTTTTGAACTTGATTATATACTTTAATCTCAATTATATAGTTGTTTACTAGGTTAAAATTCTAATGGGTCCACTATAAGTCCCGTTTAGACATGCACGCCTTAAACCCAAACAAATCGTCCGCAAAATAAGATTAAATCAAATTATATGTCTTTAAATATTTGATTACGGGCCTTTTGAACTTGATTATATTGCTTAACCTCAATTTCAGAGGTTTTTACTTGCTGAAAATTCTGACGGGTACACTATAAGGCTCATTTAAACCCCAATATCTGTAAAATAAGATTAGGTCAAATATAATGAGTTCAAATATTTTATTATGGGCTTTTGAACATGATTATATAGCTTAACCAAAATTTTAGAGTTTTTTTACTCGGTTAAAATTTCAACGGGTTTACTATAAAGCCCATCTAGAAATGTACGCCATAAGCCACAACAAACGTCCATAAAATAAAATTAAATCAAATTTATGAGTTCTGATATTTGAATATGGGCTTTTGAACATGATTATTTAGCTTAGCCTCAATTTCATAGTTTTTTACTCGGTTAAAATTCTAACTGGTCCACTATAAGGCCCATTTAGACATGCATGTCTTAAACCCCCAACAAAATTTTCGCAAAATAAGAATAGATCAAATACAATGAGTTCAAATATTTATTGTGGGATTTTGAACATGATTATATAGCTTAACCAAAATTTTAGAGCTTTTTTCTTGGTTAAAACTCCAAGGGGTCCACAGTAAACCCATTTAGACATGCACGCCTTAAACCCAAAAAAACGTCCACAAAATATGATTAAATTAAATTTTATGAGTTCAAATATTTGATTACGGGATTTTTGAACTTGATTATATACTTTAATCTCAATTTTAGAGCTTTTTAGTAGGTTAAAATTTCAAAGGATCCACTATAAGGCCCATTTAGACATGCATGTCTTAAACCTAAACAAAACATTCGCAAAATAAGATTAAATCAAATATAATGAGTTCAAATATTTGATTATGGGCTGTTAAACATGATTATATAGCTTAACAAAATTTTAGTGCTTTTTACTCGATTAAAATTCCAATGGGTGGGATGCTGTTTGCGCCCCCAAAATCTGTGGGTGGTGTGGGTTTCCACGACATGCACCAATTTATTGTTGCATTGTTGGGGAAGCAGCTTTGGCATCTTATCTCAGCTCTAGACTCTCTATTTTCTCGTGTCTTCCATGCACGTTACTTCCCTTCGGGAAATATTTTTGATGCTGTAGCGAATCGTAGGGATTCCTTTGCTTGGAAGGGTCTTTGCCAAGCTTTGCAGTTGCTTGCTCTTGGATTCTTTTGGCGTCCGGGTATTGATAATAAGGTTCACGTTCACCATGACAATAGGGGTGGGGCTTCTACGCTCACCCTCTATGGAGAGTATTCTGACAATGATGAGATCCTGGTCCACTGCCGTGACATTTTGGTTCGTGGTAGGGCCCAATGGGATACCCATAAAGTACATGATTACTTTGACTGGGAGGATGCTGACAATATCCTTCGTATCCCTGTCACCGATGAACGTCGTGATATCGTGCTTTGGGGAAATCATGACTCTGGCTTTATACCGTCAGGTCTGGCTAGCACTTTCTACGCAGACCACAGTAACCTTTACCTTGACCTTCGCCCATTTGGAAGATTATATCTCGTTTGCGCATGCTTCCCAAGGTACGCACCTTCGGGTGGCGGGCGGGACGTGATGCCCTTCTTACTAGGAATAGGCTTGCGATCACTGACTTATCGCATGGGTGTTTCCCTTCTGTTAAGCTTTGGAAACAGGTTTGCACGCTCTTCGTGATTGCGTTGTGGCTGCAGAAGTCCTCTGTCTCGATGGCTTCTCACCCTAGCTTGGCACGAGTTATGTTTCGACGATGTCTCTGTGGTTCGAGGAGGGAGCCTCTCTTCTCTCCCGCTCAGACTTTGTCTTCTTTCTTACCGTATTGTGGAACATATGGAATCGCAAGAATGACCTTATCCATAATCATCGGCTACAGCCTCTGTGGCTTACAGTAATGAACGCTCAGAGTCTTCTTCGGGACTTTGCTAATGCTAATTCTTTGGCCCCCGCTCAGCCGCCTAAAGCCCCAGCCCTCTTTGATCCTCAACGTACGCCTTCAGGCCTAGGGACGATTAAGATCAACGTTAATGGTACCTTCCAGCCGTCGACTGGTGCAGCTGCCATTGGAGTCCTCGCACGTGACGGTACGGGTTCCGTTCTTGGTGGTCTAGCGCTTTATTCAGCTGGTTGCATGGATGCTGCAATGGCTGAGTTTCATGCGATTGTAGCTGGTGTTCAACTTGGTTGCGACCGAGGTTGGAGTGACGTAATACTCGAGTCTAATTTCGGCGTTGTGCTACACAAGATCCAGCGCCAGTCCCCGGATGCTTCTTTGTTGAGTCCCCTTATTGAGCGGGAACGTCCTTTATTTTCCTCTATTCCTGCTTTGCGGTTTATGTATGTCCCTAGGTTGGCTAATTCTGTTGCTCACACGCTAGCCCATTGGGCTTTACATTCGGGCTCTTCTACTTTCTTTGACTCGGGTATGCCCGACTTTATCCGATCTGCTATAATGAATGACTTTCATCCTTCTTAATTTATTAATGAATTTAGGGCACTCTTTTCCCCTTAGGTGGTTACCATTGGGCTCGCCTGGTGCCTGACTTTAGAGGGGTTTTTAATGAGGCCCGCCTTCTTCCTTCAAAAAAAATTCCAACGGGTCCATAGTAAATCCCATTTAGACATGTACGTCTTAAACCTAAACAAAACGTCTGCAAAATAAGATTAAATCAAATTTTATTAGTTCAAATATTTAATTACGGGATTTTGAACTTCATTATATAGCCAAAAAAATTCAGAGCTTTTTACTCGGTTAAAATTCCAACGGGTTTACAGTAAAGCCCATCTAGACATGCACACCTTAAACCCCAACAAAACATCCACAAAATAAGATTAAATCAAATTTTATGAGTTTAAATATTTTATTACAAGCTTTTGAACTTTATTATATAGCTTAAACAAAATTTTAGAGTTTTTTACTCGGTTAAAATTCTAACAAGTCCACTATAAGTCCTGATTAGACATGAATGTCTTAAACCCCAACAACATCCACGAAATAAGATTAATTCCAATATAATGAGTTTAATTTTTAGTTATGGGCTTTTGAAAATGATTATATAGCTTAACTAAAGTTTCAGAGCTTTTTACTCAGTTAAAATTCCAAGGGTCCACAATAAAGCCCATTTAGACATGCACACCTTAAACCCAAACAAAACGTCCGTAAAAAAGATTAAATACAATTTTATGAGTTTAAATATTTGATTACGGGCTTTTTAAACTTGATTATATAGCTTAACCTTAATTTTAGAGCTTTTTACTCAGTTAAATTTCCAACGGGTCCACTATAAGGCCCATTTAGACATGCACGTCTGCAAAATAAGATTAAGTCAAATATAATGAGTTCAAATATTTGACTATGAGCTTTTGAACATGATTATATAGCTTGACCAAAATTTAGAGTTTTTTACACGATTAAGATTCCAACGGGTTTACTATAAAGCCCATATAGACATGCACGCCTTAAGACCCAACAAAATGTCCGTAAAATAAGATTAAATCAAATTTATGAGTTCATATATTTGAGTAAGAGATTTTGAACATGATTATATAGCTTAGCCCGAATTTCATAGCTTTTTACTTGGTTAAATTTCTGCAAAATAAGAATAAATCAAATATAATGAGTTCAAATATTTGTTGTGGGATTTTGAATATGATTATATAGCTTAACAAAAATTTTAGAGCTGTAACACCCTAAACCGTGCCTAGGAAGGTTACCACTATCTAAGCTATAGACTAATTGAATTATGTGCTAATCAAATTAAAGAAGAAAGAACATTAGCTAACAAATAACTAAAGGACTAGAATGTTATAGCCAACAAGTTAGAAAGCCAAATTAAAAGGACCATAATAGAATCAAGTTGTAATATAAGGAATGCATGGCAAATTTAGATTGGATAGTGGACTATCCACTTGTCACATGGACAAGGTCCAACCAGCCACTATGGGAGAAGGCTTTTCCTTCCTCATTTGATTATACCAAATGAGTTAGGGAGAAAGAGAGAGAAGAGAGAAAGCTTGAGTGATATCCATGGAATCCATGAGAGTTTAAATTGGTTAGGGCTAAATTGAGTTAGAATTCACATTGAGGAAGGTAAATGCTTGATTCCTCACTTCAATTACATGCTTGAATCTTGAAATAATGATGTTCTTGTTGCCTAATTTGAATAAGATGATTGTTATGCATGTTAGAATGATGTTAGCTTCTAATGGTCCTTGAAATTGTGAGAATTAGTAGTCAAATTGCTAAAGAGAATGTGTATGGGTTGCTGGAAATTGAGAATAGGGATCATGGTTGAAACTAGTTTTGATTAGGGACTGTTTTGTTAGATAGAAATATGTAAACATGCTTAATTGTATATGCTGCCCTGTTTTGATCACATTGCTGGGTGAATTGGACTGACCTAGACATGTAGGAATATGAAAATAAGTTGAATTACAATGTTAGAATCTTTGTTTAAATGAATTATGAAGCTAGAAGCTAAAACTAGTGTAATCTGCCCAGAATACTCTATTCTGGGCAGTAACATTGAAAAATCACCATAAATTTTATAAATGGAATTTAAGGCTGAAAATTTTATGGATATTACCTTAACATGTTTAAATTCATTAGGAGAAAACATAATTGAATTATGGATTGTAGAATGAATTGTAGAGAAGAAAAATAGGGACAGTGCAAACTGTCCACTGTTGTAAATTTCTCTGTCTTTAAGCTAAAAACTGTATTAATTGGCAAAGAATTAAAATGCAAGTCCTATATGGTTAAAAATACAATTAAGTTAGCTTTCCAACGGTGTAAACAATTTGAAATTCTGACGTACGAAATGAAAGTTATGCATGTTTAAGTGAACAGAGTACATGCTGCCTGATAGCAGTAGTTTAGGTAATTGTACACAGTTTTATATACAGTTTGGTAAACTGTTTTGCAAACAGTTTTGGGACAGTTTAATTGCTGCCCTATTTTGCCTTAAATGGAATGTAGACAGTTTGGTAATGTGTATAAAAGTGTGTACGTGAATATGCTATATGTTTTGTATATATAATGTATTAACCTTGCTGCCATGTTGAATGATTTTGTGATTACATGTTTTGACCTTGTTTTATCTATGTGATTTACTAGAGCAAGGAGATGACTTTGGAGAAGGATCTAAAGTCGAGCATTCAAGGGACAAGAAAAAGG
The DNA here is from genome assembly GCA_019671005.1 of Hibiscus mutabilis. Classification (NCBI taxonomy): domain Eukaryota; kingdom Viridiplantae; phylum Streptophyta; class Magnoliopsida; order Malvales; family Malvaceae; genus Hibiscus; species Hibiscus mutabilis. The sequence continues at coordinate 45,038,688 of CM033714.1, forward strand.
GAATAGTCTTTCGAGACTAGCTAGCTTGGGGAGTATTGTGAGTGCAGTTTATTCTAGAGTTAGGACTAGGTCCTAACTAAAGCAAGCATGTCTAAATTCTTGAATTGTTAATTGGACTTAATATGATCTTGACCTAAAAAGGGAAGTATGAAATAAGATAATACATGAAACTTGACTACATCCTTGAAGTGTTGTATAAATAGAATGCTAGCATGTATATGTGGTAACATTGATGCTTGTATGTATGACATGGTATTGTGACCAATTGCTTAAACCGAATGCTTGATGTGCTAGCTTAAATGAGGCAATGAACAATTGAAATGTTGAGTTATGGCTCTATTGGCCTAAGGGCTTAATGCATGTGTAAACTTTCCATGCAATACTCGAAATGACTCTTGAAAAAGATAATACTTGACATGAACTTGTACACTTGAATGATACATGATCTTGAACTTGAAAAGCTTGAAATCCTTGAATAAATGGATTATAATCAAACAACCTTGGTTGCTAGTTGAATAGGTAGAAGGGCATGCCTTAGAGTCTAGAGCTCATTGTGTTAGGGTGTACTACGGGGTCCAGGGCTAAGGCCCCTAATTGGCGACAGACGGAGGGTACTTATGTGGTCTTTGGCGATAGTAGGAGGGTTGACCAGTACTACGATACATCTTGTTGCGACAGTTGGTTGGAGACTTAATTACCTAGACAAACTATGAACCAAGGATTGTGTTTAAAAGATAATAAATGAGCTAATAAGCATGAATATCTTGATTTCTTACCATGTAAGCATGATTTGCTTGATTACTTGTCATGTAAGCATGATTTGCTTGATTACTTGTCATGTAAGCATGATTTGCTTGATTTCTTGTTATGTAAGCATGAATTGCTTGTCTACTTGATATGTGACCATGTATAGTTTGATTTCTTGAAATGGATAAAGCATGAATTATAATTCATTGTCTCTTGCTTCTTATGCTATTCGATTGCCTTGAAATCCTTAGCTAGGATCATTCTTGACTAATTGACACTTAAATTTATATAACAATTGGTTAGAACCAGTTACTACCTCACTAAGTACATTCCTGTACTTATCACTCTTGTTTTCATTCTTCCCAACCACAGGATAAAGGATTCGATTGACACAAGCATAACATAAGTATGATTCATACTTGTTTTGTACTCCCCTAGTTGGTGGCACTTAGATTGTATATAGTGAACTTATGCATGCATTTTGAATACTTGAAACTTTATATATATATATATATATATGTTCTTGAATGGGCTTACCATGTTGTGAACTAGGTTGATAATGTGAAACAAGTAATGAACTCAAATTTCATGTAATGGAAAGGTGTTTTGCTGCGCATATGGGTATATATTGAATGTTTCAAAGTAATTGATTTAGCCTATTGTGTAATTCGAATGCCTTGGGAAATTATATAGTCACTTGTGTGAACATACCATGTTATAAGTGTTTTATATGTTTGTATGGTAATTGCCGAATGGTAGGCTTGGTGTATGGCTTGCTTGGAGACAAAGTATGTGTAATTGTATGTACAAATGATCATGTCTAGAAATTTTTAAGTATGAAATGTTACATGTATCAATCTAAGGATCAATGAAATAAAATGGAAGCATGTTTGCTCACTTAGGCTATTCGAATAATGGTTGTACGATGATGTTAATTGAATTGTTTGGTAACCTATAATGTCTTGTAAACAAATCATAAGAATGCTTACTTGTTAAGTTATGAATGCTTGGTTGCTTCCTGGTTAAGTAACTCATCTAATAGGGATGAGTTAACCTATTCTTACCTTGTTCTTGCTTGTAAGTGTTCTTGCTTGGTAATGCTCTCGAGCCGGTGTGCTACTAACCCGGGGTAGGGCGTGTTACATTTATTGGCATCAGAGTTTTTTAGTCGGTTCTAGGACTAAACCAAGCTCTTTTGCATCATATAGGATACTTGTGCCACCTAGATGACTTGTATTGTATAGCTTGTGTCTTTGCTTAACTAAACCAAATTCCTAATTGTTCTATTTGGACGTAGAATGTCTAAAACAAGGCTCGCTCGGGACGATGAAAGTTCTGAAGGCTCCTCGAATGAATGAGATAGTGTGAGGATGGAGCAGAATCCTCCATAGCAACAAGCTGAACCTAGAGCCCAAGCTGCTGTTCAACAGGAAGCTCCTGCTATAAATCCTGTGCAGCAGGAATGTCTCCTGAGCATGAAGGAGATGTTCAATCATCTTGTAACTACTTTGAAACAAGACCATCCTATTCCTCCTCCTCCTACTGTGCCAAACAGAGCCCTAATTGACAAGCTGGCTCAACACTAGGCCTATACTTTCAGTGGCACTAATGAAGCTAATTCCAAAGTAGCTGAGTATTGGTTAGAGGCCACTACTCGAATCTTGACCAAACAAATGCCCTGTTCTGATGAACACAAACTCGAATGTGCCATAGCCCTGTTGGCAGATGAAGCTCTAAGTTGGTGGGAAACCACTACCCTGACTGCTCCTGCTGAAGCTGTAACTTGGAAATTCTTCCTTGAGGAATTCAGGAAGAAATACATTAGTGAACAATACTTGGCCGAGTGCCGGAAGCGTTTCTTGTACCTCAAGCAAGGTGGCTGACCTATCGAACAGTACGTGAGTGACTTTTGCAAATATTACAAATACGGGTCAAAATACATCAAGACTGATGCTGACAAGTGTCAGATGTTTATCGATGGACTAAATGATGAACTGAGTCTAATATTCACTGCCCTGGGTATCACTAACTTCCAGAATTTGGTGAACCGGGCTATTGCAACCGAGGCGAAGATGAAGGCCTCTGAGAAACACAAAAGTGGTAATTCCTAGAAAGACAAATGATCCATGAATGATGACAAGCCTCACTAGCAGTCAAAGAAGTCTAAACACTCCAAAGAACACTCCTCGAATTACACTCATGTTCAGAAGAGCAACTACGTATTGAGACCCCAATCGATATCCAAGCCTTCAGCCCCGATCATATTTGTTGATAGTACAGGGAATTCTGGTAAGCTTCTCAATATCCTACTTGCAAGTTCTACCAGAAGCACCACACTGGCCAATGTAGAACTCAACATAATCTATGTTTCTTATGTGGAGCCTCCGATCACTATATCAGGGATTGTCCTCAGAATCCTAACAAGGTTCCGAATCGAGCTCCTGCAAATGCTAGCTCAGCTCCTTCCATTCGAAACAAAGGCCCTAGACAAGCTCAGTCTGGAAATCAGAGGAAGGGCAAAGGACAGCATTCGAACACCCCTACTCACCAGGAATCTCAGCTCCTGCTCGAATCTATCATATCCGGGGAAAAGAAGATGAAGAATAACTCGATGTCATAGCAGGTACCGTTAAGGTAAATTCAACTCCTGTTTATGCTTTAATAGACTCGGGATCCATACATTCTTTTGTATGCTCATCTTTGATTGTAAAATTGAAATTGAAACTTGAAACTATTGATAAAGGCCTTATAGTTTCGAACCCTATAGGGGGAATCACACCCATTAACTTTCTTTGCAAGGAATGTCTTATAATCATTTGAAACATATCCTTTCCTATTGATCTATATGTATTGCCAACTTGTGAGTTCGATCTAGTGCTAGGACTAGATTGGTTAAGCAAGCATGAAGCCTGGGTAGATTGCCAAAATAGGAGACTTTATCTCCAGGGTTTAGGAAAGGAATCCATTCTCCTAATTGATAGGAAACCGACTTCAATCTTTGCTGCTATGGTTTTACAAGATGAAATTGAACTCGGCTTACCTAGTATGCCAATTGTATCTAAATTCATTGATGTATTTCCTGAGGAACTCCTTGGTCTCCCTCCAACCAGATAAGTAGAGTTCGGGATCGAAGTTCAACTTGGAACAACTCCGGTGTCCATCACATCCTATTGAATGACACCTATTGAGTTGAAGGAACTCAAGAAGCAACTCCAAGAGCTACAAGACAAGGGTTTCATTAGACCTAGCTCGTCTCCCTAGGGTGCTCCAGTCTTGTTCGTGAAGAAGAAAGACGTGACTATGAGACTCTGTATTGACTACAGACAATTGAACAAGCTTACTATCAAGAATCGATATCCTCTCCCAAGGATTGAAGATATCTTCGATCAACTCAAAGATGCTGCGGTATTCTCAAAGATCGGTATTCGATCGTGATACTACCAAATAAGGGTAAAAGAAGAAGATGTACCCAAGATGGCCCTTTCGTACTCGATATGGCCATTTTGAATTCCTTGTAAAGTCATTCGGGTTAACGAATGCTTTGGCTACTTTCATGGACCTCATGAACCGTGTATTCAAGCCCTATCTTGACAAGTTCGTGGTCATCTTCATTGATGATATTCTGGTCTATTATAAGAAGAACATTCTGAACACCTTCGAATTGTATTGCAAACTCTCCGAGGATGTTAATTGTTTACAAAGTTCTCTAAATGTGAATTTTGGCTATCGAAAGTCTCATTCCTTGGCCATGTCATCTCGACATAAGGGATTAAAGTAGACTCGAGCAAAATTTAATCTGTCCTGGATTGGACACCTCTGAGGAATGTTTGTGAGGTTAGAAGCTTTCTCGGTTTAGCTGGGTATTATCGACGTTTTGTCAAGGTATTCTCATCCATTGCTGCAAGCTTGACTAAGCTAACTCGCTTTGTATGGTCGGAGAACCAACATCTAAGCTTCGATCAGCTTAAACAAGCACTGACTCTTGCTTCGGTTCTCATCCAACCAGTATTGGGCAAAGAGTACACTATTTACAGTGATGCATCTCATTTGGGACTAGGATGTGTCCTAATGCAAGATGGAAAAGTGGTTGCTTACGCTTCAAGGCAACTAAAACCACACGAGTCAAACTACCCTACACACGATCTAGAATTGGCAGCTATCATGTTTGCACTCAAAGTCTGGAGACATTACTTGTATGGGGAGAAATGCAACCTATTCACGGACCATAAGAGTCTCAAATATCTCCTAACTCAGAAAGACTTGAATTTGATGCAAAGGGGATGGCTAGAGTTACTTAAAGACTATGATTTGGTTATCGACTACCATCCGGGGAAAGCAAATATGGTTACTGATGCCCTTAGTCACAGACCATACTCGGGTAAACCTTTAAATCTAAATCCTAGAATAATTCATTCGAAATGTTCCTTTCTTGACTTGCAAGTAACTGTTCGAATTAAACCTTTCTTGACTTACAAGTAACCATTCGAAAACCTCCCTTAAATATCTTGTCCATTCGTTTGTAGCTTCCTTGGCTATCAAGTCTCATTTCTGTTTATCCAAAGGACGAAAATTCTGGTCTGAACTTCAAGTTCAATCTAGTCTAATCTCGAGAATCAAAGAACTCCAACAAATTGATCCAGATCTTCAGAAGATCATGTCCAAGCTAGACTCTGAGTCTAATTCTGACTTCTCCCTCAAGTCGAATGGACTCCTCTATTTCAAAGATAGGGTATGTGTTCCTAACAACGAGGAAATAAGACACGAGATGTTACAAGAAGCTCACCAAAGCTCTGTCTCGATTCACCCGGGATCGATTAAGATGTACCAGGACTTAAAGCAACTATACTGGTGGCCATGCATGAAATCGGCTATCACAGACTTTGTTTCAAAGTTCCTAACTTGTCAAAGAGTCAAAGCCGAGCATCAAGTCCCTACTGGATCGCGCCAACCCATCGAATTCCCTTAGTGGAAATGGGATCAAATTACAATGGACTTCGTTATTGGTCTTCCTTCCACTCTAAGAAAGAATGATGGTGTATGGGTGATTGTTGATAGATTCACAAAGTTTACTCACTTCATCCATGTTCGAATGAACACGAGCTTGGAAACCTTAGCCGAGCTATACATCTGTGAAGTGATTCGATTACACGGTGTACCTACAGCTATAATCTCTGATCGAGACCCTAGATTTTCTTCACAATTTTGGAATTCCTTACAGAAGGCCCTAGGGGCTCAAGGGCACCTTAGTATAGCCTTTCATCCTCAATCAGATGGACAATCTGAAAGAATCATCCAAGTACTTGAAGACATGCTACGTGCTTGTGTTATAGACTTTGGAAAGAACTGGGAGACATCTCTACCCCTAGTAGAGTTTGCTTACAACAATAGCTACCAAACATCTATTCAGCTGGCTCCCTTCGAAGCTCTATATGGAAGGAAATGTAGAACTCCCTTGTGCTGGTCTGAACTGGGAGAAAACAAAGTATTGGGACCTCAATTGCTCAGAGAAACCGAAGAACAAGTGAAGATCATTCACAATTGATTAAAAGCAGCTTTCCATAGACAAAAAGCATATGCAAACTTGAAAAGGAGAGACATCCAGCATAATGTTGGAGACAAGGTCTTCCTCAAAGTGTCCCCATGGAAGAAAGTCTTTCGGTTTGCAAGAAAAGGGAAACTCAATTCCCTATTCATTGGTCCGTCTGAAGTCATTGAAAGGATAAAGCCAGTGGCCTATCGATTGGCTCTTCTTAGTGAATTTGACAAGATTCACAATGTCTTTCACGTATCTATGCTCAGAAGGTATAGATCTGATCTATCCCATGTCCTTGAGCCTGAAGAAGTAAAATTGAATCCTGACTTGTCATACGAAGAAGAACCAGTCCAGATTCTTGATCGTGAAGTTAGAAAGCTCAGGAACAAAATCGTTCCTCTTGTTAAAGTCTTGTGGAGAAACCACAAGGTAGAAGAGACAACTTGGGAATCTAAAGAAATCATGAGGAAGCACTATCCTCACCTATTCGATTCAAGTAAATTCAAAGGTGAATTTATTTTAAGGGGGGAAAATTGTAACACCCTAAACCGGGCCTAGAAAGGTTACCACTATCTAAGCTATAGACTAATTGAATGATGTGCTAATCAAATTAAAGAAGAAAGAACATTAGCTAACAAATAACTAAAGGGCTAAAATGTTATAGTCAACAAGTTGGAAAGCCAAATTAAAAGGACCATAATAGAATCAAGTTGTAATATAAGGAATGCATGGCGAATTTAGATTGGATAGTGGACTATCCACTTGTCACATGAACAAGGTCCAACCAGCCACTATAGGAGAAGGCTTCTCCTTCCTCATTTGATTATATCAAATGAGTTAGCGAGAAAGAGAGAGAAGAGAGAAAGCTTTAGTGATAGACATGGAATCCATGAGAGCTTAAATTGGTTAGGGCTAAATTGAGTTAGAATTCACATTGAGGAATGTAAATGCTTGATTCCTCACTTCAATTACAGGCTTGAATCTTGAATTAGTGATGTTCTTGTTGCCTAATTTGAATAGGATGATTGCTATGCAAGTTAGAATGATGTTAGCTTCTAATGATCATTGAAATTGTGAGTGTTAGTAGTCAAATTGCTAAAGAGAATGTGTATGGGTTTCTGGAAATTGAGAATAGGGATCATGGTTGAAACTAGTTTTGATTAGGGACAGTTTTGTTAGATAAAAATGTGTAAACATGCTTAATTGTATATGCTGCCCTGTTTTGATCATATTGCTAGGTGAATTGGACTGACCTAGACATGTAGGAATATGAAAATAAGTTGAATTACAATGTTAGAATCTTTGTTTAAATGAATTATGAAGCTAGAAGCTTAAACCAGTGTAACCTGCCAGAATACTCTATTCTGGGCAGTAACTTTGAAAAATCACCATAAATTTTATAAATGGAATTTAAGGCTAAACATTTTATGAATAGTACCTAAACATGTCTAAATTCATTAGGAGAAAACAGAACTGAATTTTGGATTGTAGAATGAATTGTAGAGAAGAAACACTAGGGACAGTGCAAACTGTCCACTGTTGTAAATTTCCATGCCTTCAAGCTAAAAACTGTATTAATTGGCAAATAATTAAAATGCAAGGCCTATATGGTTAGAAAGACAATTAAGTCATCTTTCCAACGGTGTAAACCAATTGAAATTCCAACGTACGGAATGAAAGTTATGCATGTTTAAGTGAACAGAGTACATGCTGCCTGATAGCAGCAGTTTAGGTAATTGTACACAGTTTTATATACAGTTTGGTAAACTATAAGCTTCAGATCTGTAGTCATATGCGAGAAGGAGTAGTCATGACTTGTAAGCTTCAGATCTGTAGGCTCAAGGGCAAACCAGTGCTTGTTGAACTCCTAAGGTCCACGCTTCAGGATACTATCTCGGTTGTTGACAGTAGAAAACTTTATCAAAAAAAACCCGAAAGAATTTTAGATATAGATTGTACCTTATCATCCATCCAGATGGATCGAAACACACGAGTCAGACTGGTCCCATCCATGGGTTTTGTGGAGATGTCTTTACCCAACAAAGAATAAGCAAATTCCTCTAGAGGTAGCTCCATCGCAATGGTCGGTGTAAAAACCACATCTTGTTTGTCACACCCCAAAAACAGTCTAGTCGAAATTAGGTTCCGACGTTCAAAACTTTTGTGTCAATTGTACCTGAATGATGTAATTGCTCAATCTTGTACCTAACTTTGAAGTAATGAAAGTTATTTGGGCTTAATTTAAGTTGTGGGTACCTTTTGTAAGAAATTCAAAGCTAAAACTATTGGAAATAAACCAGGCGTATCGATACGGTAAGGCCAGTATCGGTACGGCCAAATTGCCCATAACTAACTTACCTATTTTAGCTAGCCGTATCGATACAACCATAAGATGTATCAATACGGGTCCTTGCAGAAATCTATTTTGATGACTAAATTAAAAAGATATGGGAAATACGGTGCTGGGTCACCTACTTGCTTGCCCTTCTCACGTGAAATACCTCAGATAAAGTGATGGATAGTGGCCAATTGCCTTAAAATTGTAAAAATATATGAATTGATAGAAAATGGTTGTTTAATCTTTCTTTTGTTAGTAAGAAAGCTTCCTATTGGTCCATAAGTAGGTGGGAGAATGATTATGAGTGGTAAATGGTTTTAAAATGAGAAACAAAAGCTTTCTTCCTTATTTTGGATTCCCCGAAAGAAAAACCCACCCTTGTCTTCAAACAAGCAAGCACCACCATTATTATCTTCAACTTCAAGCTAAGCAAGCACATCGATCTAATCATTGGCCTTTGTTCGATTTTGATACGTCGTTTGAAAGCTCACAACTTGGTGAGTAAAACCCCATTATCATTTTAACGATTCCTTCGATCTTTGAGGTGTAATTTCAAGAATTACGTGATCAAATCCCTTATTTTGATGTTGTCCACAAGCTTTGGTAAGGTTGAAAAACGTTTGTAAGTCATTGTGTTTGATTCTAATGCAATCCTTAATTTTTGGACTAGCTTAAGAAGTGGAGAAGAACCCCTCACCATCTCCCTCGAAAGCTAGGTGCTAAGGAGTCGTAATCCGAGAGCTTTGGAATCAAGGTGAGTGTATTTGTGTCAAGGGATAGGCAACGTGCCATCCTGTTGCATTCGTTTTCGTGATTATAATTGCATTTGTTTAAGGGCTCAAGTAAAGCAAGCATATATGGGTGCTAATGGTAAGCACGGTAAGTTCTCAGCATTTTGGTATGTTGTAAAGTTCGTATATGTCATTTGAAACATGCTATGTGTAAATTTTGATATGTATATGTTATGATATGATAGATGGAGCTAAGGCTCAATTTGTGATCCGATATGTTATGGCTACGGGCACAATGGTAAGAACTATGATGATATGTGTAATCCTTGGACACTTGTGGACATTGGATACAATTGGCATGCCATAGGGTCAATTGTGCTCACTAAGTAAAGGATTGGATTACGGTCTATATGTGGTGAGATAAGGTTGGTTTGGGTAAGGGATATTTTTCGGAGCTACGGCTCAAGGCTAAGGCCTACTCTCGATATGATTTGGTGTATAGGGGAATGCGTATATCCATTGGTTACTATGTCTAAGGAAATGTTGTGTATCTATGCTTTGCATGTGACGTATAAAAATATAACAATCAGCCTTGAATATGATCGATATAAGATTAATGGTGTACTTATGTCATTCAAGCATGTTTGTAAGTCATTTATGCCAAATAAGAACTTGGTTGCATTTGTTATAACTACCTCACTAGGCTATGTATGCCTAACATGTGTGTGTCTCATGCATTTCAGGACTTTGAAGAATTTCGAGCTCCGATCGTGTAGTTGCAGTTGTAAGTCACTCTCATCAACCATATGTAATGTTTTGTTCTGAACTCCAAGTAGGGGTGGCATAGGGCTTAGACATGTTCAATGGTCTATTTTGATATGTATGTAATGGTCCTAAAGTGCCTAGGTGTAAAATGAGAAATATGACATGTTTGCAAATTGATAAACTAGCTAATTTTGGCCTAAAGGGACTCAAAGGTGAAAACTTAAGTAAACGAATTTGAAATGCCCTAAATTTTGGATTAATAACTTGCTGGTAACTTAAGTAAACTAGCTAATTATGGATTAATAACTTGCTGGTAAAATTTTATGGCATTTGGACATCATTCAACAGGTTAATTCGAATAAAAACCAGATAGAATCTGTCATTAAAGGACATGCGTATCGATACGACCTTGTATATTTGGACCTAGGAAATTAGAGCGTACTAATACGATTCAAGTTGCATCGATACAGATCTTGGCAATAAGGCCTGGGAAATTAATTGCATCAGTACAACCTTGAGGTGTACTGAAACGGGTCAACCTTGGTCAACGCATATTGATACAGGTTTGGATCTATCGATACGGGCTTATCACCAATAATTTTGGACTTGAGAAATTTGGATTAGTGTACTGATACGGTCCTAAGTGTATCGGTACGATGTCAGCTAATTATGTTAAAAGACTTAATCCATAGTTCTAAACAGTTTACAAAATAGTCATTAAATCTTAAGAGGGTTAATCCGATGGGTAAATGACCTCCGTTAATAACAAAATTTTACATGCTAATAGTTTATAAGTTTAATTGAAGGCCAGGAAAAGAAATTTCTGATAAAGACTCCTAATTTGTAAAATTTACAACTTAGTCCCTAAATTCAAAAAAGGTTAAAATTGACCTCAAATTGAATTAGCTATTAATAAGTTGATCTGTTAGGTCATAAAAGTAATTAATAAGACATTACAAATAAGATCTCGAACTCTTAATAAGTTTCTGGTAATACTTTTTAACCTGGTTCTCTGCCAGGTTAGGAAGAGGGTGTTACATTTGTGGTATCGGAGCTAGAGTTTAGTCGATTCTAGGACTAAATCGAGGCTTGTCTTGAGTCTTCATGTGTATATACCACCTAGGAGTTTATTTGTATATGTTATCTGTCACTTGCAACTAACACGATTTAATTTTTTCTTTTCGACTAGCTTTAAGAATGTCCACACCTGGTGATAGATGTAATCCAAATGAACCCCATCCAAGCTCCTCCTGGACACAGGGAGATAATCTTGGAGCAGGAGTCCGACCAAAACAGTGGGGCAGAATCACGCGCCTAAACCTCCTCTGATGCCTCTCGCTCAACAAGAGTACTTGATGTCTATGGTAGAGATGATTAAGCAGGTGGTCGTGTCTCTCAAGCAAGAGCCCCTATTGATAAGCTCTGACAATACCTATATCTATCTCGAGAGCCCCTATTGATAAGCTCCGACAATACCCAGTCTACACTTTCACTGGTCAGGATCAAGACAATCCCGAAGTAGCTGAGTACTGGCTGGAAAACAATCTTAAAGTTCTGAATAAGCAAATAAAGTGTCCGAACGAACACAAGTTGGAATGCGCTCTAGTATTGATCTCCGAAGAGGCTCATAGTTGGTGGGACACTATGACACTCACCGTACCTAAGCATAGAGTTACATGGGACTTATTCCTTCAAGAGTTCTGTAAGAAGTACATCAACGACCATTACCTTGCTGAAAGGAGTAAGAAGTTCCTCTATCTCAGACAAGGAGGGCGACCCGTGGAGTAGCATATCCACGACTTCTGCAAATACTCAAGGTATGGTTTAAAGATCATACACACTGAAAATGAGAAGTGTAGAATGTTTATTGATGGCCTATGTGATGAGTTGTGCCCTCTCTTCACTGCTTTGGAGTTCGAGGACTTTCAGAACTTGGTCAAGTGGGGATTGCTACTGAAGCCTCTTAAAAGGCTTATGAAAGAAGGAAAGGTAACCAAGCCTGACCTGATAAGAGGTTTTGAGATTATTCTAGACCTACTATGCCTCTAAAAAAAGTTAGTCAGTGAGACCAGAAGTCTGCCACCTTTCAACAGCTACCAAGAATGGGATATGAACCGCAATCCTAGTCTCTGGGAACATATGTTGCTCTTACAGCTTCAGTTGATAGCACGAATGGTTCTAGGAGAAGTTTGTAGATTCCCTTGAGCAATTTTTGTCAGAAGAGACATCCTGGGCAGTGTCGTAGGCAGTTCGGGTCCTATTATCTTTGTGGTGAATCAAGCCATTTTATCAGACAATGTCCGCAAAATCCCAACGCTCCTACCGCAAGTGCAGTCTGGATCAACAGGGAGACCCCAAAAATCAGTATAGTCAGAATTAGTTTCTGGCGATCAGAAATTTTGTGTCAGTTATACCCGAATGATATAATTACTCGATCTTTTACCTAACTTTGAAGTAATGAAAGATATTTGGGATTAATTTAATTTGTATGTACCTTTTTGTAAGAAATTCAAAGCTAAAAATGTTGGAAATAAGCCAGGCATATCGATATGATAAGGCCAGTATCAGTACGACCTAATTGCCCATAACTAACTTTTCTGTTTTAGCTTAGCCATATCGATACAACCATAAGGTGTATCGATACAGGTCCTTTCAGAAATATATTTTGGTGACTAAATTGAAAAGATATGGAAATAGGGTGCTGAGTCACCTACTTGCTTGCCCCACTCACGTGAAATCCCTCAGATAAAGTGATGGATAGTGGCCAATTGCCTTCAAATTGTAAAAATATATGAATTGATAGAAAATGGTTGTTTAATCTTTCCTTTGTTTGTAGGAAAGCTTCCTATTGGTCCATAAGTAGGTGGGAGAATGATTAATAGTGGTAATGGTTTTAAAATAAGAAACAAAAGCTTTCTTCCTTACTTTGAATTCCCCGAAAGCAAAACCCACCCTTGTCTTTGTAATCACTAATTTTGTCTGGGGTGGACCCGTTTTATTTTTATCTTTTGTTTTTAAATTAATGGGCTTGTGTATATAATATTACCATATCTAAAAAAGATGTGTAATGGGCTTTGTCCTTTTAAAAGATATATGATTATTAGAGTTTCTATATGTTTTGTTGTTACAATTATTCAATCTTAAAACCCAAACAAATTAGTTTCTTATTAATACTTTTTTAATTAAGTATACATCTATGTTTCGTTATTTATTATCATTTAATTAAAAGAAAACCCCTAAATACTATAGTATATTATTTTCTTTGTGTTATTATTATTACCTCTTAAATACTATCATTGTTATCATTTTATTATTCGTTATTAGTTATATAGTTATTTTATTATTACTAGTACATATTAGTATTATTGTCTTCCTTATATATCTACTGTTAAATTCAAAGAAAAAACCAAAGAGTAATTTTATTAAAACCACAGCCCAAACTATATTATATATATATCAGTATTAAAATCCATAAATAAACAAAGCCCAAGTTTATATACAGTCCACTTTACAATTAAAAACCAAAAAAATATATATCTTTGGCCCATCTTGGGCCCAATAACTAAAAAAACCCTAGGCCTAATCTGGTTTTTTCCATCCTTGAACAGTCAAAGCTGGAATGTTGGATCAAGGTCTTCATCAAGGGGCCAGGATTGGACCGTCGCGGTTGGTCAACATGTGCGACCTTTTTGTTTCTTCACGTGCGCGTCGCTCGACTGCACGGCTCTCTTCAGTCGTGCGTGCGCCACAGACCCGTATCTTTTTCCCTTCCAGATCACCTCCACGTTGACGGGGAACCAATGACTAGGCACCATGTCTTCTGTTGCTTTGCCACGTCATTTTGGACCACCGGGCGGTATTTCTCTCTCTGGTCCCCATTTCCCAACGCTCAATTATATGTGAAAGTATCAAAACAAACAGAATTTGCAAGATAATTAGGGAACATCCTCAGAAACGCACCAACTATGGCAGAAAAACAGATGAATCCAGCCAAAAAATATGTTAGCCAATAGGAAATGTAGACATTTTTTTCTTCTTTTTCTAATTAATGTAATATTCACGGGGTATATAAACACTACCCCATAAACAATGTAACCATGCTGGAATTTTGAATGGAATAAAGCAAAAAAAGTAGAAAGCCTCTCAATTTCAAAGGTATATCTCTTCTTCTGTTCTTCGTTTTAAACACATGCATGTAGAAAATTAGGGTTTCAATTTTGTTTCCCATTTGGGTCGCCCATCGGCCACCATGTCCTTTGGTCTCCTATCCCCCGATGATAAGCCTCGCACCTTTTCGGTTTCTGATGAGGTGAATTGGTAGTGGAAGGGAGAGGCCACCATCGTTTTAAGAAAAGGTTGGGTCTTTTGGTTTTCGGTTCTTCAAAAAGGGGTTGCTTTTTAACGTTTTTGGGAGATCTAAGTTTGGTTTTGGTTTTAAAGTAAGAAATTGGGGTTTTTGGGTTCGGTTAGGGTTGTCGGCCGCCGGCGTATTGCGGCCGACACGGCAAAAGAGTGGTGGCTTCTGGGTTTTGAGCACTGGTGAGTGGTGGCACTCACCTAGGAAAGGAGAGAGCTCCTCAAAGCTCTGGGTTTTTGACAAAAAGGGTAAAACAAATCTGAAAGAGGGTTTATATAATAGTTTTACATTTTAAAAATGGTTTAAGGACCTTTGCCCTTTTGAAATCACGCCCGAGGGGTTTTCGTTTTTTAAAATCACCTGTTTAGTCCCTCCGTATGGGCTAATTCCAGGTCTAAGCCATTTCGTCTTTTAAAATTATGTTCACGGTCCCTGGCATTTCTAAACTATTTATAATCACGTCCTCGTTTACTTTGAAATTTTGCCCCTTTGTTTTCTTTCTTTTTGGTTTAGTCCAGATTCTAGTGTTAGACCCTTAATCCCATGCATTTTATTTTCAGTTCTTGTTGTTCATAATGTTGCTATTTTTTATGTTTTGATCTGCTAGTTTAATGGTTGTAGATTTGTTATTTGTGGTTGAAATGTTCATATGTTGTGTTCGCTTTAAATGTGGCCTTTATGTGATGTTTATGATATATGTAATAATACATGCATAACATATAGATTCTTTTTTACTAAAAAAGGAGGGTATAATATATAGTTTGTTAAAATATATGTAATATATCGTTTTAGTATATAGCTTCAAAAAGTTATAATTTTAAAAAATATATATTTTCTTTTAAAGTTTCTACTATATATGTATAGTGTTTTTTAGGTATGTAATATTTTTTCTTTGCATAAGATATAAAATATATCATTTTTACATAACGTTTATATAGTATATAGTTTCCTTATAGTATGTAATATATATATATAGCTTTACAAAATGATGTATATATATAGTTTTATAGGTGTATATAATATATGTTTTAGAAAGATATAAAGTATAATGTATATATTGTTTTAATTTTTTTATAATATATCTTAAAGTAAATGACATGTGCTTTGTATAAAAAGTTTATAATGTTTTTTTAAATATTCTTTGTGTTATATGTGGGCTTGGCTAGTTTTTTTAGTGCAGGCCTAGTTTTAGTAGTTTTAGGCTTTTGGTTTTGGGTCTAGCTTTTAGTAGTTTTGGGCTTTTGGTTTTGGGTCTAGTTTGTAGTAGTTTTGGGCCTAGTTTGTAGTAGCTTTGGGCTTTTGATCTTGGGCCTAGTTTTAGTAGTTTTACGCTTTTGGGCTTAGGATTAGATTAGGTGAATCAATTTAATTAATTAAGATTGTGTGCTCGTCTCATAAGGGCACGATCCCTAGATTAATTAAATTAATTTTAGGTTTAGATTCTTTAGAACCTTAGTTAGATTAGGGCTCGAATCAATTTAGTGAATTTAAATTTGCCCTTGGCTTATTGGACTAAATGTTTAATTCATTAAATTAATTGAACATTTCTTAATTACTTTCAAGATAACATTGATTTCAAAGTTAGATTGACATTAAATTTCAAATTAATTATCATAATCTGTTAAGTCTTCTAGTCTTTTATGGCTAATTGATTTAGGATTAATATTAGATCAACCTAGATATTAATTAGATCACTAATAAGGTATTTATTAGTTTCGATATTTATGTCGTAACATTCTGAGCTCAAAGGTGTTGACCAAATATTTGAATTATTTTTTACCGACTCAAGGTAAAACTAAAACTTGACAAGATCATCACATCATATTTTAACTGCTTGCACCATGCATAAAGGTGACATACGAGATCTGAACCACAAACTAACATTGCAGTCATGCTTATAAGATATCGACGTAGTCTATGGTCTAATGTATCGCCAACCTTATTAATTAAATGTCCAATTAATTCGAACCCACCAATTTAATAAAGCCCGTGCGATTAAAGTCAATTTTTAATTAAGTATGTCGAATTAAATTTAATCCAAATTTTAACAAATTTCGTCAATTTTAAAGGCAACAAATATTATGGTACCGATATCCGGGAGTGATGGGGGTGCTAATCCTTCCCCACGCGTAACCAACTCCCGGACCCTTTCATAATGAATCTCTGGTATTTTATGGTGTCTGGCCTACCTTATCCAAGTGGCCGATGGCGACTCCAAGTGGTCGATGGCGACTCCAAGTTTTATCAATTTTCAAAAGAAAAAGAATTCAAAAGAAATCCCCATTTTAAAACAAGATTCCAAAAGCGATTGTAGGGGATAATTAGTAGTCGGTGATTTTTCCAAACAAAAACAAACTTAAGGATTTTCAAGAGGAAAAAAGGTCGCTATAGCTTGACGACTTCACTGGGGAACAATTTTGTTTTTATAAAAACAAAAGGAGAGTTAGACCAAGAAAATATTTGTTGTGTTTTAAATGATGGAAAATGTTGGAATTTTAATTAATTTTAATGTGGTCGATCCTTTCTTGAAAATGTGACTAAGATTGCATGGACTTTGATAATTGGTGGTCTTTGAATCAGTTCTTCATTTAATCTCTAAGGAATCATCGACATGTATCGCATCATATCATTAGGCTCTATACCCGAGCTTCGTCCCCTATGTGGGAGTGAAACGCCACATACCCACGTGAGCAGCCCTCCACGGGTTGGTAATTCACTTCCAGAATGCACGCGTTTTGACATGTGAGCAGCCCCCATGTCACTAGGTCATGCTTTCGCTCGACCAAAACCAATCCGCATGCTTGTAATGGGCCAGAATTGGGGTTCTTGTTTCCTTAGTATCCAATAAGATAGGTTCGAGTACCCTCAATTAGAACTAAACCCATGTGTGAGAATCTAAGAAGCCCACCCCATTAGAGCCATGCGGATAACCTTAGCGAACTAAAATTCATGCGGTTAGGGTTCTTTCTTTATGTGCTTGCCTTATGCTTAATTTGTTTGTGTTTACCTTTTATTATTTTCAAATTTATTATTCATCATTTGATTAACTCTTTTTATTGTCTTCTCCCTTCCCCTTTTGTACCTTTTGTTTTGCATATTTTATCATATCATGGAAAGCACATTGAGTGGGAAATAGTCTGAAATTAAAGACTAGATTGATGGGAGATTTGATTCGTAACAATGATGCAAAGAATCTCGATGTACAAATATGGTTGGAAGGAGAGAAATTACATGATGAGGACAATTTCTTTCAAAATGAGCATGGCGACATCGCATATTCGCTAGATGTTCCAATCAACCAATCACTACTTCAAGTATTGGTAGGGTTTTGGAACTCCGCCTACGGTTGTTTCATGATTGATGACTTTGGTTTAACCCCGATAATTGAGGAGTGTCAAGCCCTTACAAGAAGATCAGCAATAAACATGCCGATCAAAAACAAAGCTTTTTGGGGCAAGTGTGGAAGTTTCTCGAATACTTTGCCTTCTTGGGTCAACAATAAAGTCTCGAATTGGAACAAGAAAGAGTGTCTCAAGTGGGAAGGAACTCCTAACATTAGCTTGAGTACACCTCGAAGGCTGGGTTCGACAAGACTCTTTCTAAGGGGCAAGTTAAGTGTACCAAATACTGAAATTGGAGCGATTAGAATTCGTCGCTTACACTATTTGGAAGCAAAAGCAAGAAGTGGCACATCTAATGACTCAAGTGCAAGAGGTCACTCGAAAGATGTGGTTCCTAGTGAAAAATACTTTGGGACCGTGTGAACGACGAATCTAAGAAGGAAGAAAGGGTCGTTTAGATGTTAAGGGAGATTATAGACCTAGATGCTAGCTTAAGGGCCACATGAGTAGTGGGTCTCCTTTGGTTATTTTAATGAAACAATGCTTCCATTAATGAAAGTTGTTTACCGAGGATATTTTCCGAACTTAGTGCCACTCTTTGCATTCATTCATGTTAGCATTATTTTGTAACGCATTATTATTTTCGACCAAGTGATTATCATTCATTTTCTCATAATAGCATTATCTTGTGATGCATTATTATTTTTGTTCAAATAATGCATTTTTCACATACATCATATGCACCACAAATCGGGAAAAACATTCACCTCAGAAGGTAGGAGTAAAGAGGGAATAACTTCTGACCAGTTCGACTCTAGAAATATGAATGACCTAGTAGGTAGGGTGGTTAAACTTGAACAACTTCATAAGCAATTGATTTGGAATCAAAAGGTGATAATCTCTTATGTGAAGAAGTTCTAAGTGGAAACAAGGGGGAAAATCGATGAACTAAGGGGTATGATGACCGCTATGGCCAAGGGAAATAGTGTGAAGGAAGACCTCTTGCAAGAGGAGAGTAAGAATCAGGACTGCGACTTCACGTTGGAAAAGATTTTTCCTGATGAAGACCAAGCTGTTATCAACCAATATGAGGTAGCACGCTCTTCTTCTGAATGCCCCATCGAGTTGGTGTTGGATAATATTGAGGATTCTCTTTGGGAAATCTTATCTCCTCCAACGGACAGGGAACCGACTCGGAGGCAAGGGGAGCCCAAGAAAGCCCCGAAGAACCCCACATCCCCTCAATCTCATGCTATAGCTGAGAATGCCCAAGGTTTGAACAAGAAGGGAACAAAGGGGCTCGAGAGGGAAAATAAGAAACTCACCCTCGTTTCCAATTTCATACAAGGAGATGTATTCACAACTGTACAAGGTAGACTTGGTTCAGCTTTATCATGTGGTGCCCTTTAACCCACCCTATCTTCTTGGTATGACACCAATGCTCATTGTGAGTACCATGCCAATGTTCAAGGATGTTCTATTGAAAACTGTATGGTATTCAAGAAGCTAGTCCGAGGCATGTTAAAATCTACGATATTATAGTTGGGTGAATCAAGCACCACCACTTCAAAAAAACATGATTCCTCAAACAATCAATTTCATGGTCATTCCCATTGTCAATCATCCTATGCGAAGCCTCTGAAGGCCCTTCATCTAATTCTAGTGACATACACAGACTTGCTCCCCATACTCATTGAAGCGAAACTTCTGGCTCCAGTTCAGTCCATACCAAAGAACCCTCCTTATCCTGATGGTTATGATGCCAATGCCGTATGTGACTACCATATGGGAGGTACGAGTCACACCACGGAGAATTGTGGAGCTCTGAAGAGGCTAATTGAGGATGGGATTCTGAAGCATTGAGAGGGAGATTGGTGAGCACAACATTTGGAGGTGTTGATCCCCAATGTTAGTTTTAGAGGTTCCTTAGTACTAGCATATGGCATTTTCTCTTGTTACACCTAGCGTTTGTTTGCCCGAAAGACAGTAGTAGTGTTTTTTGTAAATGCTTATGTTATGTTTGCTTTGGTTATT
Organism: Hibiscus mutabilis; assembly: GCA_019671005.1. NCBI lineage: Eukaryota > Viridiplantae > Streptophyta > Magnoliopsida > Malvales > Malvaceae > Hibiscus > Hibiscus mutabilis. Next base: position 45,058,534 of record CM033714.1, read on the forward strand.
TTAATGAAAGGATGCTCTTTACTTAAATGTGTATATGTATATATTCTTTCTTACCCTTGTAGACCCTCGTATATCACATGCATGATGTGGCATTAATTCTAATAAAAGATCAATGAATGTTGTGACAACGATAGAGCGTGATTCCCTCTTAGTCTACTCTGGTTGGTAAAGCAAAAAAAGCAAGATTACCATTCCCTCAATGATGTTCGATGATAAGAAAATCTCCTAGGAGAGCCCAAATAGTTGCTTGAATGTGCCCGAAAAGAAAAATAAAGTGTTTCAAAACAAAACGAATTGATTTAACCTTCAAAGCCTGGTAATAGACATTTTTCAAAAAACACTTCAAAGCCTGGTAATAGGTATTAATCAAAAAGCACTCCAATGTTCGAAACCTAGTAAAAGGCATTTTCGGATACGAGTGTGGAATTTTTGGGGCACTCCGCTGAAGCTCAAAACTCTTCACTTCATGAGTGATGGTAATATTTTCAAAATCGTGACTATGCCAAGTAAGTCGGGGTATTGTTGTATGCTTTATCATTATCCTCGAGACAAAGGACTGTGATGAGTTGAATTCCCCTAGGAAGGAGGAAATGAATGAACAAATTGAATAATTCTTGGAGATAAGTCCTTGAGGACACTGACACGATATGAATTATAATTAGAAACATACACTTGCAATTAGAATTCTTCTAATAACATTTTGCACGCTCCATGGGCTAAACAAAAGTTAGAAGTTTAAACATACATATGAATGGATAAAACTGATGAGAACTAGAAGGAATAGTAATCGAGCCAATCAAGCAAATACTATAATCATGAGGATGAACCAAGCGATTTGGGAAGAGTTTCACAACTTCACATATCGCCACAACATTCAAAGTTTCTGTAGACTCGAGCTGATCACTAGAAAGTTGAATCTAAGACGCTCTTGCACTTGATATCCAGAGCATTCTATTCTTTTTTCTATTAATTTTGGTTTTGTATATTAACCAATAACCATTCTTTGTTGAAATGATGATTAGTAAACCGATGTAAAAAAGGAAGGAAGAGGAAAAAGGGAAGAAAATAAAATAGAAGAAAAAGAGAGAAATAGAATAAATAAGGTATCTCCGTGCTCTTAGAATGGAGTTTGGGGAACAAGGTCAAGTATGTACATAATCGACCTAATGCAAGCCTATCGATGCTTTTGAAAGGAATAATAACAAGCCTTCATGCTCCATGGTTCAAGGACCTGAAATGAGAATCTACCATAAGGCCTCAGTTGGCTCAAGAAAATGAAGATTGAGTTTTATTGACTCAAGGGGCATGTCTTCGACCTAGCATTGAGATGGAAGCAGGATCATACCAATGGTACTACTAAGATCAGGAAAAGGGGTATCTTAAGAAAGGCCTCGACTTAGCCGCCCGACATTGGTTAGGAGTTAACCCAAAGTGTACAAGGCGACAGTTTATCCAGCATCAGCTTACAACGATACAAATTGCAGGGTGAAACGGATTTGGAAAGGATAGGATCGACGGTTGAAAATTCGATTATGTAAAAATTATAGTGACATTGTATACTTGATATATGTCCAAGTTAATCAGCTTTCGTTTTGAGCCATCTTTCAGCTCTAGAATTCCGCTTTTCGATGCTCTGCTTTTAACGGGTAGGACCCGATGTCTATGGTTGAGGAGTATCCCGCTTTGTGCGATCAAAAGAGTGTTCGTAAGGACTAGGATTACATAAAGCCATTGAAGTCACATGATTATCCCACCGAAGCTTCTAACCTTAGGTGGAATAAGTGAAGGTTGAGGCAAAGGTTCGATTCAAAATCGTCGAGACAACACCTTCTTTTCCTGGGAACATTCCTATACACTCGGATGGGGTCATGAAAATGTATCTATTCGCTTTGAGAATTTATGGCTTGATCCCCTTTCCTTGAGAAATCTTGGGTGACAATGATGTCGCTACCTTGAACTTGTTTGAACTTTTGAAGGCTTTTCTGCACAACGTCAGATCAACGGTCCACATGGTTGACATAACATAATTTGTCAGTAATTACGAAGAGAATGATCGCAAGATCCCCTACGCTAGACCGTTCAGAGATTTGGAAATGAGGAAACTTGGAAATCTGTGGGGCATGGGTTCATCTGAATGAAGAAATTGTAGAAGACTCATCATGAAGAGTCTACGAAGAAACAACAATTAAGCCTGATTCAAGTGAGGATAATGTTATTTTGACCGGTGAAGGTCAACATTCTCTTCTAAGGGGAAATAAAGGTGGAAGGTTCAATAAAGGAAAATGAAGATCAGACCTTATAGAAATAAGAAAGGTTTACAAGATTTAGGGGTATGTATGCATCCCAATGCTGAGAATAAAGATAACTCATCATAAAAGACCAATATGAGTTGGGAGATGTTTCAGAAACAAACCTTATGAAGTGACAGGTCTTAGTCGAACCAGTATAGGTCAACCATACCTTTCAAGATAAGATACAAGTGAAGATTTAACGAAGACATAAAAAGTTATGGAGGTTAAGGGTGATCAACCATAAAGCAAGAATGTTTCCCCAACATCTCTAAAAATGTCATAATTCTTGCATCATATGTAGTTAGACACCCCTAGGTTAGGAGCATGCTAACTCATATCATCAAACCATTTTAGTTGTTTTTGACAGATCCAAAGATTGAAAATATTTTGACCTAAAACTTCCCGCTTGGAGAAGTAGATCCCAGCGGAGATGACGGGTCTCTAATGAAAATAACTCATCTAATGAAGATTCGAAGAGTTTCTAAGGAGAAGGACTCGCCTAGCCAATAGACAATGGTTCATAATAAGAAAAGCTTGTCCAGAAGAATGAATAGTTTAGGATGAGAAGAACTGCTCAGACTTCAATCTTAAAAGACTTATTCATATTTGATAAGAATCCATAATGAGAAGAATTCATCAACATTTGTGAAGATCGAAGAAATCCGACATAAGGAGAACAACTTCCACCTTCGGCAATTTTAGACCCTAGAGGACGAGGAATTTTGTAATAAGAAGAACAGCTCCATACTTTGAGCTTTGATGAAAGATCAAAGATATTCACAGCAAAGAAAGCAAATTTTAAGCTTCGGGAGCCAGTTTGTTTTCTCGTCAAGACTTTCGGGCCTTGAGTAAACTATCCGAGCATGATGCTAAGGTGCAAACATACTAGGAATTGGGGCATAAAGGAATCTGTATTCCAGAGAATCATCCATGAAAAGCAAGAAGTTTCGAAAGAACTCGCGATCTTAAGACAAAAGTCAAGGAATCAAGGTAAAACTAGCGCTTATTTCAAGACATGGAAAGAATCTGCCAAAACTAAGACGGAAGGACATCAGATACAAGATTCACAAAGCCTGCCAAGAAAGGACATTGAATGTCTCTCATGTCAAAATCCAAAGGACTAGAGGCGAAAACCCATAAGGGTACCTGATAAGTGTTCAAAAGTACTATTTTTCTTACCCTTTTTACTCATATTATTGTTAGACTTAGGCTCATATTAGTTGCATAGTTAGCCATTCATGCATTAATCCATGTTTCCTTCCATCGTTGAGCTTGATTACATAACTTGGTAGTTTTTGTGGAAAAGATACTGCTTTGGTGTGCTTTGTGTGTGTATGTGCAGGATCACTTGCCAAAGCAATGCCGAGCTAGTTGCCAGGGCAATGCATGAAGGAGACGCCGAGCTAGTTGCCAGGGCAATGCATGAAGGAGACGCCGAGCCAGATGCCATGGCAATTGTCGACAAAGAGAAAATGCAATAGGGATGTCGAAATTAATGACTTTACAAGCCCAAGATGACATGGAGCAAGGCCCAAGCCCAAAGGAATTTGATTGCCATGCAGAGATTAAAGAAGAATTAAATTCCAAGAAGATAGGAGAAGTTCTAATAGGAATAAAATTATAATAAAGAATTATATTCTTTAAAGATAATTTAATTCCAACTCAAACTCCTCCTCAAATAAGGACTTTGGCATAGCCTTATAAATAGATAGGAGATTTCGACAACTATGGAGAAAGCAAGAGGGCAAATTTCGACAAGTCCAAGAGACGAAGCAAGGGGAATTTTCGGCAAGCATCTAGGGCAAGGGATTTTCGACAAGCTTCATCTTTTCTTCCTTGTTCGATTGGGTTCATGCTAGGGATTGTTTATCTTGTATTTCTTTGGAACCTAGCCATGAACTAAATTTACTTGGCTATGGTTATTGTGTTTTGTGGTTGTGAGAAACTATTGGTTTTTGTTTAGGTAATAAGAGTTTGCACTTTTCTATTTCAAGGTTTATTCATTCTTGGTTCTTAATCTTGTTTGCGAGTGAATTGGGAGAGGATCTCGTGATTTCATCTATTTATCTAATATCGAGAGAGTTAGATTCAAGAAACGAATGAATATGATCTTTATTCAATCCAATGATGGTGAAGATTAATCCGGCTTAGGAATAAGTTAAGGATTTCAATGGCTAAGAGGAGTGCAAGATTGGTTGTTGTTCACCCTTGATTCACGCAGGGATGTATTATCAAGGCATGCACAAGTAGCTAGAGTTTCAACTTAGGGATAAGAAGAAACCATTGAAGAGCGCTCTGCCGAACCTTAAAGGTTGCTGCCCAGACGCCCAAGTAGTTGCCCAACTAGTTGCCCAGGCAACCATCGATTAGTTGCCAAGGCAACCCCGTTGCGCAAGTTGCCACGACAACTGAGTTGCTCGAGCACTCTTTTACCAAGACGATCCAATCGGCTATCACACCTCAACTCACGATAACCATGCCTATCTCTCTTGTTCGATCTCATCTTTTCATTTACTTAATTGCTTTCTAGATTAGTTATTAGTTAAAACTTCTATAATCCTTTACTTGTGTTTTTACTTTTTACAGTGCAAGAGACTAGATTCTTGAAGTGGCACCAATCCCTATGGAGACGATATCTTCTATACTATAACTTGCGACGTGTATACTTGCACATTTGTGTAGCACTTATTACGCGCAACAAGTTTTTGGCGCCGTTGCCGGGAATTGGCAATAGCGACTTTGTTTTTACTTTCTTGCACTTTCTTTTTATTTTTCTTGTTTAAAATTCAAAGGGCTAACAAACTTTGGTTTTGCATTGGTATATGACCAGGGCGAGACCGACTTCACCAGAATATCCCTTTGATCCAGAAATTGAACGAACCTTACAAAGACTTAGACGAAGGATAAGAGAAGCAATGGCAAATCAAGACGGCAATATGAATCAAGATGTTCGAGCAGGAGGAGGAGTGGTTCTTGCACGAAAATGTAACTATTCGAGACTATCTTGAAGAAGATCTTGATGGACTTAACCCAGGAGTTGTCGCACCTGAAATTGAAGCCGACCACTTTGAGTTGAAACCGGTAATGTTTAATATGATCAACACAATAGGTCAATTTGGCAGCTCAGCAACTAAAGATGCACGACAACATCTGAAATCTTTCCTCGAGATTTGCAACTCGTTCAAGATACACGAAGTCACCCCCGATGTATTACGATTAAGATTTTTCCCCTATTCACTGAGGGATAGGGCGAAAGCATGGTTGAATAGCATTCCTGCCGGATCCATAGCATCTTGGACTGATCTTTGTCGTGATTTTCTTGCTAGATTTAATCCTACAAATTTGGTGATAAGCTTCAGAACGACATTACTTCTTTTCGGTAGGCGGATGATGAATCCATGTACGAGGCTTGGGAGCGATATAGAGAACTTCTACACAAATGCCCTTTACATGATTCGGTGTGGACTCAAGTAACAATGTTTTACAACGCCGTGAATACACCAACAAGGATGATGCTAGATGCCTCGGCAAACGGCATACTCCTAGATAAGTCGCCGGAGGAAGCAATGCAAATTTTAAACAGGCTGGCCAAGAATGATTATCAATTCCCATCTACTAGAAGAGGAGGAGTTAGACGCCAAACCACAATACATGAACTAGGATCATCAGATTCAATTTCGGCACAATTGGCCGCTTTAACCAAGATGGTCCAGAACATGCAAAAACCAAACAACACACATGAAGTCAAGGTAATGGATTCTTTTTGTGAGTTATGTGGTGATAACCATAATTCTTCTGAATGTATGCAGAATCCATAATCCAGCTTCTATGTGGGGAATCACAATCGGAGCAACAACATGATGTCCAATACATACAATCCAGCTTGGAAGAAGCACCCGAATTTTTCATGGAGTAATCCCAACAATGCTCTAAAACGAACAATCAGAATGCACAAGCATCGGGATTCAAGCGAGAATATGCCACAAAGAACGGATGTCGCAAAGCAACAACCGACAACATCTAGTTCTTTGGAAAATTCTCTAAATGCTTTTATGATGAAAACTGAATCTTATATGGCTGAGAATAGTAATTTCATAAAAAGAACTGATGCTTTTATTAACAGGACCGAGATAAGATTGCAAAACCAAGAGGCGGCAATCAAATCGTTGGAAAATCAAGTCGGACAGTTTGCTCAAAATCTGAATACTAGACCACAAGGAGGTTTACCTAGCGATACTGAAGTCGCAAGAGGAACTGGCCATGAGCAATGTAAGGCAATCACCACCAGAAGTGGCCAACAACTTAGAGAGGTTCAAACCCGCTCGTCAAACAAAACTCCACAAAAAGATCAAGACGAACCTAGTGGCAAAGCCTCAGATACTGAACCAGGAATTGCCGCGGCAACCGGCAATAAGCATGCCTCGGCAACCGATGACGCCTCGGCAACTTGCGATAAGCATGCCTCGGCAACCCCAGTTGATAACGCCTCGGAAACTCCAGACGTCCCGACAATGCCGTCGATCAGGTTTCAAACCAATGAAAGGATCGAAGATATCCGACTTCCACCACCATTCCTACAAAGGTTGAAGCGACAAAAGCAAGAATACCAATTCAAGAAGTTTCTTGATAGCCTAAAGCAAGTCCACATCAACTTGCCATTGGTGGAAGCAATTGAACAAATGCCAAACTATGCCAAGTTTCTTAAAGACATTGTGTCCAAGAGAGCAAGGCTAGGAGAGTTTGAAACAGTTGCCACAACAGAGGGATGCATGGCAATGTTGCACAATCGTATGCCACCCAAGTTGAAGGATCCCGGAAGTTTCACAATACCCTATTCTATTGGAAATCACTATGTCGGGAAAGCACTATGCGACCTAGGGGCTAGCATAAACTTGATGCCTAAATCGGTTTTCCAGAAACTAGGAATCGGGAAGGCAAGACCTACAACAGTTATGCTGCAGCTAGCCGACAGATCCTATGTGCATCTAGATGGAAAAATCGAGGACATACTGGTAAAAGTCGATAAATTTATTTTTCCCGCTGACTTTATTGTTTTGGATTATGAAGCAGATGAGCATGCACCCATCATTCTCGGGAGACTATTCCTAGCAACAGGGAGAACCTTGATTGATGTTGAAAAGGGAGAACTCACAATGAGGGTGAATGACCAGCAAGTTAAACTAAATGTGTTCCAAACACTAAGGCATGTCGATGATCCAGAAGAATGCCAACTACTTCATGCCACGACAGAGTTTAACTTCGATGAGGAATTTAGTTGCCTCGGCAACTACATTGCCGACCAAGAGGAACATGAGGAGTATGAAGAACCGGTCGATGAGGAACAACCAGAAGAGGCAAATTGGCTAGTCAACCGACCAGGTACATACTTTGAACCACTGTACTACACAGGTAAGGAAGGTAAGCTCGAAAAACCCTCTATTGAACAACCACCAATTCTTAAGTTGAAACAATTGCTAGAGCAACTAAAATATGTATACTTAGGGACCGATAATACATTGCCTGTAATTATTTCTTCTAAGTTACAGCCTGAGCAGGAAAAGAAGCTGATCAAGATGTTGAAGCTACACAAAAAGGCAATAGGGTGGACAATTGCCGACTTGAAGGGAATTAACCCGGCGGTGTGCATGCACAAGATCTTGTGGGAAGATGATCACAAACCTTCAATTGAGGCCCAGAGGAGACTGAATCATGCCATGAAAGGGGTTTTAATGAAAGAAATCATCAAGTGGCTTGACGCCGGCATTATATACCCTATCTCGATAGTATGCGTGGTAAGCCCGGTACAATGTGTACCGAAAAAGGGAGGTATAACAGTGGTAAACAATGAAAATAATGAACTTATCCCAACCAGGACTGTGACCGGTTGGAGGGTTTGTATGGACTATCGAAAGCTAAACAAAGCCACTAGGAAAGATCACTTCCCATTACCCTTTATTGATCAAATGCTTGACCGTCTTGCAGGTAAACCCTTTTATTGTTTTCTTGATGGTTATTCAGGTTACAATCAGATTGCCATAGCACAAGAAGATCAAGAAAAGACAACCTTCACATGCCCATACGGTACTTATGCCTTCCGAAGGATGCCGTTCGGATTGTGTAACGCCCCGGCAACCTTCCAAAGATGCATGATGGCACTCTTTTTAGACATGGTCGAAGACTTCCTTAAGATCTTCATGGATGATTTTTTAGTTTTTGGTAATGACTTCGACGGCTGTCTTGGCAATTTAGAAAGGGTGTTAGCAAGATTCGAAGAAACGAATTTAGTCCTCAATTGGGAGAAATGCCACTTTCTGGTAGATGAAGGAATAGAGCTCGGCCACAAGATTTCATCCAAAGGAATTGAAGTTGACAAAGCCAAGGTGGACGTGATCGAGAGATTACCGCCACCAAATTCGATTAAAGGAATTCCAAGTTTTCTCGGACATGCAGGTTTTTACATGAGGTTCATTCATAATTTTTCTAAAATCACTAAACCTTTGCGTAATCTGCTTGAACAGAATAAAGTCTTCGATTTTGATGATTCTTCCACTCAAGCATTCGAAACCCTAAAGAAAAAGCTTGCCTCGGCACCCATTGTCGTTCCACCAGATTGGACGCTACCTTTTGAGCTCATGTGTGATGCAAGTGATTTCGCGGTAGGAGCAGTCCTAGGCCAACACACAGGTAAGACCTTCCATGTGATATACCACGCTAGTAAAACTCTTAATAGCGCTCAAGTGAATTACACAACAACGGAGAAATAGTTACTAGCTGTAGTTTTCGCATTTGACAAGTTCCGATCCTATTTAATTGGTACAAAGGTAATTGTTCATACGGACCATTCGACAATCAAATACTTATTTGCTAAAAAGGATGCTAAACCTCGTTTGATTCGTTGGATATTACTTTTACAAGAATTTGATATTGAAATTAAGGACAGGAAAGGAACAGAAAATCAAGTGGTCGATCACTTATCACGTTTGGAACGCAATAGGGAGGAGGACGGGATCTAGAGATATGCGATGCATTCCCGGATGAACAAATTCTAGTTGCCTCGGCAACCCTTGACGCCTCGGCAACCCTAGATGCCTCGGCAACCCATGACGCCTCGGCAACCATGGATGCACACGCATCGGCAACTCTCGACGCCGCAACAGTCTTTGACGCGCACGCCTCAGAAATCTTGGAGCAGTCGCCACGGCAGCACATGCCTCGGCAATACCCTGGTACGCAGATTTAGTTATCTTCCTTGTTTGTGGTATTTTTCCTTATGGCATTACTCACCAAGGGAAGAAGCGGTTCCGCCATGATGCTAAGCATTACTTTTGGGACGAGCCTCTTTTGTTTAAACAATGTGCAGATCAGGTTATACGCCGATGTGTCCCTGAAGAAGAGCAACAGAATGTACTCCGGCAATGCCATTCTTCACCCTATGGAGGACATTTTGGAGGAACTCGTACCGCGGCCAAAGTTTTGCAATCCGGGTTGTATTGGCCAACAATGTACAAAGATGCCCAAGACTTTTACAAGAAATGTGATCGTTGCCAGAGGACGGGCAATATCTCTAGACGACATGAGATGCCGCTCCAGAACATCATCGAGGTGGAACTGTTCGATGTATGGGGGATCGATTTTATGGGACCTTTCCCATCTTCATTCGGCAACCTCTACATTCTACTTGCCGTCGACTACGTGTCTAAATGGGTTGAGGCAACTGCAGTTCCCAACAACGATTCCAAGACCGTGCAACGATTCCTGCAGAAAAATATATTTACACGGTTTGGGATGCCGAGAGCAATTATCAGCGATGAAGGCAAGCATTTTGAGAACAGACTAATTGCCAAGATGTTGCAACGCTTCGGCATATCACACAAGATCGCCACGGCATATCACCCACAAACCAACGGGCAAGCAGAAATTTCCAACCGGGAGTTGAAGGGAATACTCGAGAAAGTTGTAAATCCCTCAAGGAAGGATTGGTCATTAAGACTAGATGACGCACTTTGGGCATATCGCACTGCATTCAAAACACCCTTAGGTATGTCCCCCTTCCGACTTGTCTATGGCAAAACATGTCATCTACCGGTGGAAATCGAGCATAAGGCATACTGGGCAATCAAGACCGTGAATATGGATTGGGAAAGTGCCGGACAAAAGCATTTGATGGACCTCAATGAGATAGAAGAATTCCGTGCACTCGCCTATAACAACGCACGAATCTACAAGGAGAAAACAAAACGATGGCACGACAAGAAACTATTGCCACGGCAATTCACGCCAGGGCAACTAGTTCTCCTATTCAATTCTCGGCTAAAACTTTTCCCGGGAAAGCTGAAATCAAGATGGTCGGGACCATTCGAAGTCGTCAAACCATTCTCCCATGGTGCCGTGATAATCAAGTCCATATCTGACAACCATGAATTTAAAGTTAATGGACAAAGATTGAAGCACTACAATGGTGCCCATGTGGAACGTAACAAGCAAGTGGTCAATTTAGGAGATGCATGAGCATTCTCTCCCTTTTGATATTTTTATTTTTATTTATTTTTATTTCTGTTTTTTTTTCTCGATTATTTAATTATTTTATTTATTTTTCATTTTTTTCGATTTTTTTTTATTTTTATCTTTTTTTCGATTATAAGTAGTTTTAGGATAGACTTTTTTTTTATTATTCAAGTTTAAGAATCCTACTATACATCTTTATTTATTTTCTTTATTAGTTTATCTTTAATTTTAATCCTTATTTGATTTGTCTTTGAATTGTAGGAAAGAAAGTTCAAGATAAAGAAGGAATTCTAAACCAAGTAGGAAAACATCTTCAACAAGGAAACTAATGGGCTGAATCTAAGGCTTATATAAAGCCTCCAATTCATCCTAACCAAAACCCTTGTCGACAACTCCTACAAAACCCTAAACCCTTTTTCGATTTCCCCCAATCCCAACCACCTATCTTTGCTATAAAACCCATCACCCTTAACCTATTCCTACTTTCTATCTTGCAACATTTTAGTTTCTTTTCTTTTCTTTTCTTTGTTTTTACTCACAACCAAGATCATACATGGCATCCAAGATTAAACTTTTAGTTCATCCAAGTTCCTCCAAAGAACCAAGATACAAGAAGTTTGCTACACCGGCGGTTCAAGAAAGATTTCAATCCAAGTTTGAAAGCCGGAAGATTCATGAAGAACAAGGCTTTGAATACTCCAACTCTCATCAAGATTTCGGCCTTGAACCATTCATCTTCAAGAGGATTGCACATCAAAAGTGGCAAATCTTTTGCCATCAACCGAAACCGGGTAACATCTCATGGGTAAGAGAATTCTATGCTCACTCACCTAACCCGGATAATCCTTATGTTTTTGTTCGTGACAAGGCCATACTTATAAGTCCCGAAAGCATCAACACCTTTTACGAACTTTACATTGAGAAGGACGAGCATCAAGCCTTCGTTGAACAAATCAATCCCAAGCAACTCGACAAGGTGCTTCAAGAACTCACTCAACCGGGAACTCATTGGAATGACGGTAAATACAAGGGCACGGTAAATCGCCTTCGGCTTAAACCCAAGGCAAAACTATGGAATAAGTTTGTTAAAACTTATTTAATGCCCTCCACACACAATACTACCGTTGATATACCACGTCTTTTGCTCATACATTCTATTTTGCATAATCGCATCATTAACATTGGAAAAATTATTTGTGATGAGATTTTTGTATGCAGGTCAAAAGATAAGGGTTATCTTTTCTTCCCTTGCTTAATTTCTAATCTTTGCAAGGAGATGCATGTCCCGACTGAGTCCACCGATGAAAAGGCCCTACCCAAGTCTGGTTGGAATCAAGCACTAATCCGGAAGCTAATGGGAGAGGCACCAGGAGATTCTTCAAGGCCTCCAATTGCCACGGAAACTCCTGCCGCCGCGACAATCCCTAATGCCCAAGCACCTAACGCCAGGGCAACTCGGCCATTAATCCCGGGACACATTGAAGCACTTTTGCACCCATTGGCGAGCTGCCTAAGGCAAATTGAAGATCGGCAACTAATGTTCATTCGGTACATGAAGGAGCACAACAATGCCATCACCCAAGTAATCCTAGAAAAGTACCCGGACAATCGCGTGCCATTCCCAATCTTTCCCGCCGAGATCCTTGCCCCGGCAACCAAGGAAGCTGACGCCACGGCAACCAACCCTGAAGATGCCACGGCAACCAAAGCTGAAGAAATCCCGGCAACCACTGCAAAAGCCAAAGGTAAAGCACCTATACCCGAATCAACTCCTACGGAATCATTTTCTGATTTTTCAGATTCGGACGAGTCCTCCATTGAACCAATAAAGACCGCACCAATTGAATCCTCCAAGCGAAAAGCCATTGACATTGATGAAGAGGACGATGAGGACAACCCCGTACGAGGATCGATTCCACCACCGGCAACAAGAAAACAACCATCGCGTTCAAGCAAGATAATCAAGACACCGACTAGAAGGAAACTAATCATCTACGATGACGAACTCTCGGAGTAAGTCCTCGTATGCATTTTTATTTTTCGTTATTTTTATGCATGCATTGAGGACAATGCCTCACTCGAGTTTGGGGGGGATTGTTATTAGTAGTTACCATGTTTAGTTACATTCACTTAAGTATTACATTTAGGATACATAAATTGCTTGCCATACCTTTAATTGGAACAAGAATTGCTTAGATTTGATGAATATTCGATAATGACTTTGCCAATGCACTTAATTGATAGAATTTTTATTCTAGGATAACCATGGAAAAACTTAGAATTTTACTATGATGCTAAATTTGATAAAACACTGTTGTGGTTTGATTGATTTAAGGAATTCTAGTGAACTTAGGTTGATAATTAACAAATTGGGGGATTAGAATAAAAATTGGATGAATGCTAGAGGTGCCCGAAATTGGCTCTAGCATATGCTAAAAAAATTGATCACTAGAGGTGCCCGAAACTGGCTCTAGGAGGTGTTAAAAAATTTTAACTAGAGGTGCCCGAAACCGGCTCTAGTCGATTAAATTAACTTAAGAAAACTAAAAATAAAACACTAGAGGTGCCCAAAACTGGCTCTAGCTAAAACATGTTAAAAAGAACCCAATAAAGTAATTTGAAAACCTATTGTTTGCATAGGATCCGAAAAATCAACTTGCACACAACTCCGCACACACTCACAAGCATTATAGTTTGATTCCGAGTAATTCCTCAGTTTTCTGAAAAATAAAAAGCCAATCATACTTTGTGCCCCGGTTCAGAGAATTGAAATCAAGTTCAAAGCTAAGTTTGTGAAAGTTGAAGTCTTGGCAGGTAATTATGAGTTTGCATTGCTTGAGGACAAGCAATAGTTCGAGTTTGGGGGTGTGATAAGTGTTCAAAAGTACTATTTTTCTTACCCTTTTTACTCATATTATTGTTAGACTTAGGCTCATATTAGTTGCATAGTTAGCCATTCATGCATTAATCCATGTTTCCTTCCATCGTTGAGCTTGATTACATAACTTGGTAGTTTTTGTGGAAAAGATGCTGCTTTGGTGTGCTTTGTGTGTGTATGTGCAGGATCACTTGCCAAAGCAATGCCGAGCTAGTTGCCAGGGCAATGCATGAAGGAGACGCAGAGCTAGTTGCCAGGGCAATGCATGAAGGAGACGCCGATCCAGATGCCATGGCAATTGTCGACAAAGAGAAAATGTAATAGGGATGTCGAAATTAATGACTTTACAAGCCCAAGATGACATGGAGCAAGGCCCAAGCCCAAAGGAATTTGATTGCCATGCAGAGATTAAAGAAGAATTAAATTCCAAGAAGATAGGATAAGTTCTAATAGGAATAAAATTATAATAAAGAATTATATTCTTTAAAGATAATTTAATTCCAACTCAAACTCCTCCTCAAAGAAGGACTTTGGCCTAGACCTATAAATAGATAGGAGATTTCGACAACTATGGAGAAAGCAAGAGGGCAAATTTTGACAAGTCCAAGAGAGGAAGCAAGGGGATTTTTCGGCAAGCATCTAGGGCAAGGGATTTTCGACAAGCTTCATCTTTTCTTCCTTGTTCGATTAGGTTCATGCTAGGGATTGTTTATCTTGTATTTCTTTGGAACCTAGCCATGAACTAAATTTACTTGGCTATGGTTATTGTGTTTTGTGGTTGTGAGAAACTATTGGTTTTTGTTTAGGTAATAAGAGTTTGCACTTTTCTATTTCAAGGTTTATTCATTCTTGGTTCTTAATCTTGTTTGCGAGTGAATTGGGAGAGGATCTCGTGATTTCATCTATTTATCTAATATCGGGAGAGTTAGATTCAAGAAACGAATGAATATGATCTTTATTCAATCCAATGATGGTGAAGATTAATCTGGCTTAGGAATAAGTTAAGGATTTCAACGGCTAAGAGGAGTGCAAGATTGGTTGTTGTTCACCCTTGATTCACGCAGGGATGTATTATCAAGGCATGCACAAGTAGCTAGAGTTTCGACTTAGGGATAAGAAGAAACCATTGAAGAACGCTCTGCCGAACCTTGAAGGTTGCTGCCCAGACGCCCAAGTAGTTGCCCAACTAGTCGCCCAGGCAACCATCGATTAGTTGCCAAGGCAACCCCGTTGCGCAAGTTGCCACGACAACTGAGTTGCTCGTGCACTCTTTTACCAAGACGATCCAATCGGCTATCACACCTCAACTCACGATAACCTGGCCTATCTCTCTCATTCGATCTCATCTTTTCATTTACTTAATTGTTTTCTAGATTAGTTATTAGTTAAAACTTCTATAATCCTTTACTTGTGTTTTTACTTTTTACAGTGCAAGAGACTAGATTCTTGAAGTGGCACCAATCCCTGTGGAGACGATATCTTTTATACTATAACTTGCGACGCGTGTATACTTGCACATTTGCGTAGAACTTATTTACGCGCAACAAGTTTTTTGGCGCCGTTGCGGGAATTGGCAATAGCGACTTTGTTTTTACTTTCTTGCACTTTCTTTTTATTTTTCTTGTTTAAAATTCAAAGGGCTAACAAACTTTGGTTTTGCATTGGTATATGACCAGGCGAGACCGACTTCACCGTAATATCCCTTTGATCCGAAATTGAACGAACCTTACAAAGACTTAGACGAAGGATAAGAGAAGCAATGGCAAATCAAGACGGCAATATGAATCAAGATGTTCGAGCGGGAGGAGGAGTGATTCTTGCACGAAAAGTAACTATTCGAGACTATCTTGAAGAAGATCTTGATGGACTTAACCCGAGGAGTTGTCGCACCTGAAATTGAAGCCGACCACTTTGAGTTGAAAACGGTAATGTTTAATATGATCAACACAATAGGTCAATTTGGCGGCTCAAAGAATCAAGATGCACGACAACATCTGAAATCTTTCCTCGAGATTTGCAACTCGTTCAAGATACACGGAGTCACCCCGATGTATTACGATTAAGATTATTCCCTATTCACCGAGGATAGGCGAAAGCATGGTTGAATAGCATTCCTGCCGGATCCATAGCATCTTGGACTGATCTTTGTCGTGATTTTCTTGCTAGATTTAATCCTACAAATTTGACTGATAAGCTTCGTAACGACAATACTTCTTTTCGGCAGGCAGATGATGAATCCATGTACGAGGCTTGGGAGCGATATAGAGATCTTCTACACAAATGCCCTTTACACGGATTCCCGGTGTGGACTGAAGTAACAATGTTTTACAACGCCGTGAATACACCAACAAGGATGATGCTAGATGCCTCGGCAAACGGCATACTCTTAGATAAGTCGCCGGAGGAAGCAATGCAAATTTTAAACAGGCTGGCCAATAATGATTATCAATTCCCATCTACTAGAAGAGGAGGAGTTAGACGCCAAGCCACAATATATGAACTAGGATCATCAGGGTACCCATAAGGGTACCCGAAAGAGAGAAGAAAAGAAAAAAGAAGAAAATGAAAATGAAAAAAAGGGATAAGAGAAGAAAAGAAAAAGAAAATATATTATCTAAAGTGAAAACCTAAAAAGGCGCTTTAGATCAAAAACTTTAAAGCTCAAAAAGGGGCATAGAGGGTGAACCCGAGTAAGGGAGGAAGAATCGCCATCGCAAGGAAGAGAAGCAAAAGATGCAAGTATCGGAACTAAAAGAACCAGAAAAAAGACTGCTCGAGGGAGTTCAAAATTTTGCCAACATTTATGCATCATATTTAGTTAGTCATTCCTAGGTTAGGGGCATGCTAACTCATTTCATAACAAATTTGGCACTTCTTCTTTTTCTACAGATAATCACAACGTAGAGTAAATATGTAATACCCCAAAGTTTGCTTGTTAGTTGATTTATATTTGCTTTATATTTGCTTGGTGATTAGTTTGCAAAGTTCTTAAAATTGATAGTTTTAGTTTGGTGACTAAAACGTAAGATTTCAAAGTTTGGTGACAAAAGTGAAAGGTTGGGAAAATTATAAGGACCAAAATGGTAATTTTCCCAATAATAAATTTTATGGTAAAAATGAATAGTTTAGATCAAAAGAATAAATTCAGTGGGAATTGGATTTTTGGTACGAGAATTGTGTAAAAAGCTAGTAAAGGTATAAGTTTTGGTAAATTTTTCGGGTAAGTATTCGAACTCGGAAAATTATGAAATTTTAATTGGAGCCTTAGTTAGACTCAAGGAACGTTGTGCTGAAATTTGAGAATTTTCTGAGAATGTTTAGATTCGATCATATTCGATACCTTATTAATTATCGGTATTTCGAATCGAGTCTAAATTTTAGTGATGGGCCCCATTGGAGTTGGAAAATTTATAAAATATTCATTTTGAATATTTTATTATGTTTTGGTTGGTTTCTTGAGGTTGGTTGAATTTCAAGAGAACTAGTTAGTTTTCTACTAGTTAGTTAAAATCTAACTATAGTCAAATTTGATTTAGTCAAATGATGGATAAGATTAATTAAATGAATAAAAAATTCATTTAATTATATGACACTTGTCATGGTAGTAATTAAAGATGAATACATGTGGCTTGGTTTGATTTATTTTTAAGTATTTGGTAATTAATAATGCCAAATGGCATTATTAAAGAAAAAATAAAAAGGATAAATATGATAAAAAAAATCAAACCATTATCTTCATTCTTCCAGCAAGCTTCGAAAGCCTTAGCCAAGGGAGAAAAAAATTTCAACATTATTTTTGAGCTTACAAGGTTAGTTTTAAGGTTTTGCTATTAGATAAGAAATTAATCTCCTTGATTTTCTCTACATCTTGATATAATTTTTGCTTAGTTTCCATGTGTTTTTGTTGAGTTTGGAGGATTGGTTAGATGAAGAATTATGGGGAAACTATGGAAAAATTTTTGGTTTGAGGTTGGAAATGATGAAATGGAAGTGATTCAAGTATATTTTTGTTGTTAGATTAAAGAAAAAAAAGTCTTGATTTTTAAAGAGGAAATTTTAGGGTTTTGATAAAAATTGAATTGGAAGGTGTTGTAGAAGAAAGAATTGTTTAGAATGATGATATAAATGGTTTGGAGTGATTAATTTGGCATTAGGGACCAATTTGCAAATTTTGAAAAGTTTGGGGACTAAATTATAAATTTTGTTTTTGGAGTGTAGTGGCTTGAAAAATCAAGTTAAGTGGTTTGGAGGCTTAATTTGAAATTTTTGGTGACTTTGGGACTTGATTGTAATTTTCGGAAATATTAGTGACCAAGTTGGAAATTTCTAAAGCTTAGGTCCTTGAGTGTATTTGATGAAAAATGCAAGGATTTAGCTTGAAATTGATGTTAGAAGCTTGAAAATGTCCTTAGGGACTAAAATGCAAAGTTTGGAAATTTTTATAAAAAGTGTGAAAAAAATTGGTTCGAATATGGAAATTTTTATCAGATCAATTTTATTGATTTTAGATAATTATTGGTTATTTCCATTATTATTGTTGAATTGGGAATATTCTAACATATACTTTGAAATGGTATATGTTATGATTTTTGTAGATAATCAGTCAAATCGGGGACATAATAATCGAAAGGGGAAAGAAAAAGTACAGGACTGAAATCGAGTAGTGAGGCATTTTGATACAAGGCAAAGGTGAGTGCATGCATGTTTTTATAATATGTGATAGGAAGACTTGCGATAAGTCGACCTAAAAAGGTAATTATTTTTTTAAAGTATGAAATTATTTTAAATGATACTTGTCTCGTATTTTTAAAGAATGGCAGCATATTGTAAAATGGAAATGGGCGTATTGGAGTATGAACTGCTCCTTTACGATTGAGTTACATGATTTAAATTATAATGCCATGCTAGCCATTATGTTATTGCAGGAAATATTTTTATATTTGCCCTTGGTCATGAGTAGACAATATTGTGGTATACCATTAGAGTCACATGATTTCGACATGTCGCTTGTTTTCGATACCTTCGGGTGTCGCTCGTTTTCGATACCTTCGGGTGTCGCTCGTTTCGATACTTTATTGTGTCGCTTGTTCGATACTCTAATGTGTTGCTCGTTTTCGTCACTCGGTGGCGCTTGTTTTAAATCATTTAATTATGGCGCTCGTAAAGAATAGTACTTTTAGTACACGACTCGTATATTAGTCACTCAATATTACCTTGGGCTATACGATTTTTAATTGATGAATTAAATTATGTTTCAACATAATATGATATGTTTTTTTTCCTGCATATTATGAAAAGTATTATGAAATTTAATAGGTTTTACAAGTATCATAAATTGTTTATGGTTTATTTCATGTTACTTACCTTATGCCTCACTCAGTATATTCTCAGCGTGTATTTCGGTGATACGCGTAGGTTGCCGGAATAGCTAGTGGGATAGCTTTTGCATCAGATCGGGTATTAGGGCCTACAACGCAGACAGGTTATTTCTTGTATCTATGGCATCCTATTTTGTTATATTTAGTGGCATGTAATTAAGTAACCTGTCAGTTTTGTAAAATTTTAAATCCGGCTTGCCTTGTACTAGTTCGAAATTAAAACATGATTTATATAATTATAATACTTTATGCTTATCTTTTAAGTTGACAATATTAGTATTATGAGTTAAAAAAAATTGTTAACCTAAATTTAGCATGGTAAGTATATTGTATATTTTCTGTGACATTCTCGATTCATATTCGTGTATGGATACGGGTCGGGGTGTTATATTTATTGGTATTAGAGCTACAGGTTTAGCCGGTTCTGGATTTATTTTTTAGTAATGAAAGTGTTTTAAAGTGTACATGCCACTAGGATGTCGTTTATACTTGAAAATGATATATGTTTAGTTGATGCAATTGCTTATGAGTTTAGTGAATGTTATGAGTACAGATGTCGGAAGGAGAGGGTTCCCGACACGCTGCAGAGCAGGCAAGGCCTGAGATTGCTCCTGATGCCGGAGAAGAGGTCCAGCAGCCGGTACAGCCGGGAACGCCGGTTCAGGATCAGGGCACATTTTTGCAGACTCTGAATGCTATATTGAATAGACCTCCCCGACTGAATGTGCCAAAGGAGCTAAAGACACTTGAGGCTTCGAATTTTAAAGGAGAAGAAGATGGTGATCCACTCTCAGCCGATACATGGCTTAATGATGTACAATCTATATTAGCTCGCATCGGATGCGATGATCGAGGAAAGCTTGATGGTGTAGTTTCTCTATTGAGAGGGTCAGCTCTGATCTGGTGGAACACCATTACAGCTCGTGTGCACGAGGAGATCACCTGGCAGTTTTTCCTTCGAGAGTTTCGAAGGAAATATATCGGAGCTATTTTTGTTAGAGAGATGAGACAGCAGTTCATCGATCTGAAGCAAGAAGGACGGTCGATTTATGAGTATGAGTGTGATTTCAACCGTCTGAGCCGATTTGCTGCTGAGCTGCTACCTACTGAGAGAACTGTTACTGTTTTAAGAGAAAATAAAAGGGTGGACAATTTTAATATAAATAGGGAATTGTAATTAATCTGGGAAGATTTGGTATAAAACTGTTTGAATGTATATTAATAGGGGAGGGTTTGTCAACAGTTTCGAAATAATTGGGGCAGTTTAAATGAATTTAAGGGCTACTTGGTGTGTTGGAAACTAGAGATTGTCTTATACCTGTTTTAGGCTGACATTAATTAGATAAGGGACTGTGTTTCGAACCCTTAATGATCTGTTTTATGGAATTGGAATTTCAAAACTGTTTGTATCAAGCAAGGCAGTTTTGATCGAGCTGAAAGCTGTTTTAGTGAATTAAACCTTCAAGAACTATTTTATAAAATTTGGGGCTGAATTGGTTTGAATGTAGCTACGTATAATTGTTTGAATGGAGTAGTGTGTTATTGATTAATAGGTGGATTATTTTGGTTATAAGAACAAGAATACAAGTGGTTACAAATTTCTTAAAATGTGTTTCGAGGTTGTTTGTGTAAAAAAATGAGTGTAACTAGCATCTTGAATTGTTGAAAGAATGTATAATTAAAATTCAAGACTGATTTGTGGTATTTGATTAGGAGCACGTAAATAGTGAATTTGTTGGTGCATATGTAGTACTCAATGGACTGTTTTGCATCCTTATATGTGTGAGTAAAGTATTAATACATGAACATTGTTTTATGGGTAGACCAAGTAATAGAGGAAGCAAGATCCAAACTGATTAAAGTTGTAGAATGACAGTCTAGGATTGTGATTTGAGACTCAAGTTAGCTTGGATATACCATGAGTGTAGTTAAAGTCTCGGGATAGGTTAAAAGCTATCCTGAGCATATTGTTTGTCTAATTAATTTGTTTTATGCTTGAATTGAACAATATTGATCTAAGCTTTTGAATTAAGGTAAGTAACTTCTTGATCATGAATTCTACGATTGTAATTGTTTAGAATATGATTATATTTGAATATAAGGATTGATTTTGAACAAGAAGTATGCACATAAGAAGATAAGAAATGCTAAAATATAACCTTTTGATTTAAAGATCTTGAGCTGTGATTTATAAACAAAGTTATATGTAAATGCTTGTGTTATATGCTAAATCTCATGAAATGTTATTTAATACTCTGATAAGGAGCATGTCTTAGACTTCTCTAATATGATAAGAAGTAAATCATCTTACATGAGTACATGAACATGGAATTAAGTTAATTCGATTTGATAAGATAAGAAATGTGTATAAAGCCTTGGTCTCAAGTCGGTCTTAGGTACAATTGGTGTAACATTCTAAAATTTTGTTTTAGAAGGGTGATCTTTAATAATCTGTTGAAAATCAAATTAGGTGAGTAAAATATGATTCTATCTATGTGTGATCGAATTGAAAAGGGGCTACAAATTAGATTGCTAAATTGAAGTGACTAAATTGTTTAACCTTTCAAATTGGAATGTTGCATGTTAATGTAATAATTAGAGTAAATTAAGCCACGTGGCTTAAGAAGAGAGAGCCATGTAGGATTTGTAATCCCTAATGGGATTTACCAAACAAATAAATTCTTCTCATCATCTTCATTCTAGCTTTGAGCCGAAGGAAAACTTGAGAGAGAAAAGAGAGTTTCCTTGATGATAACATCAAATTCACGACGGTTAATTGAATTAGTATGATAGCCTTAACTATCTGAATTGTTCTAAAGCCATCTTCCATGTTCATTTCTAAAGATGCATTGTATTCCATGTAATTAGCTCTATACATCTTTGAGGTATCTTTTTAAGCTTGGTTCGATTGCTTGTTCTCCTAATGGTCTCTTTAGGAGTCCTCTTCTTGTTCATTTTCTAACTTCTTAGACAAGTTAAATTGTCTTCTCCTAGAAAAATGTTATCTTCTAGGCCTGGGGGTCAGGGTATTACAATTTGTTAATCTAAGGTTTAGTCGATCCTAGGACTAAACCAATTGTGTCATCAGTCATATAAGTGCCACCTAAGAGTTGAATTGAATTACGCCTGTGACCTTGTTTGATGAAATCTTTCTTAAATGCTATTTTTAGATGTCTGAGACACATTTGGGTCGGGATAGAGATAGCCTGGTTGGCTCCTCCAATGAATGAGGGAGTGTCAGACTGGTCAGGATCAAGTAGACCCTCAAAAGGCTGCAGAACCACAGTCTAAAATTCCACAAGCTAATCAAATTAAAAAAATGCCTTCTCAGCATGATTGAGGTGTTCAATCAACTTGTTACAAACTTGAAGCGAAATGATCATCCTGCACCTGTAGGAATTCAATCTAGGGCCCCAATTGATAAACTGGCTCAACATCGAGCCTATACATTCGCGAGATCGGATGAAGAGAATCCGAAAGCAGCAGAATACTGGTTGGAAACTACCATTAGAATTTTGACTAAACAACTTCAGTGTTCTGATGAACATAAATTGGAGTGTGCAGTGGTTTTACTTGCTGATGGAGCTTTGAACTGGTAGGAAACTACAGTCCTCACTGCCCTTGGAGACTCTGTTACTTGGGAATTCTTTCTAAAAGAATTTCGGAAGAAGTATGTGAACGAACAATATCTAGTGGAAAGAATAAGACATTTCTTGCATCTGAAGCAAGATGGTAGACCCATGGAACAATATGTTAGTGATTTTTGCAAATACTGCAAGTATGGGTCTGAATATATTAAGAAAGAGGAAGATAAATGCAGAATGTTCATAGAAGGACTAAGTGATGAGCTGAGCCTGATGTTTGCGGCTCTTGGAATAACTGATTTTCAAGACTTGGTGAACCGAGTGATTGCCACTGAGTTCAGGATGAAAGCAGCTGATAAAAGAAGTGAGAGTTTTTCTAAGAAAGACAAGAGTCCACAAAATGATAGCAAGTCTCAATGGCCTTTCAAGAAGTCAAAAAATCAAGGAAGGGATTCCTCAAGCTACGTTGCTTCGCCAAGGGGTAACTTCATCCTGAAGCCACAGACAATAATCAAATCCTCCGCACCGTCAATCTCTATCAATAGCTCAGGGAATTCTGGCAAAGATCCACATACTCTACATTGTAATATTTGTCAGAATTATCATTATGGTCAATGCAGAAAGTAGTCAAATGCCTATTTTCGGTGTGGATGCCTAGATCATTATGTTCATGATTGCCCCCAAACCTTGGATAAATCTTTGGCGAAAGTGGTCTCCAATTTGAATCAATTCCTATCTTCTAGGATAAAGGGCCCGAAACAAACACATTCAGGAAACTCGGGGAAAAATCGAGGCCAAGCTCCTTCTTCCACTCATTAAGAGTCTCAGGCCTCTTCTCGAGTGTATCACATTCGGAGCTGTGATGATGAAGAGGCGCCTGATGTAATAGCAGGTACAGTTGAATTTAATAATGACCCTATATATGATTTAATTGATTCGGGATCCACCCATTCGTTTATTTGTTCTCCCTTACTTGTAAAATTAAATCTAAAATCCAAAACTATTAATCAAGGACTGGTAGTTTCGAATTCGTTAGGAGGAGTTATGACCATAAATCTCATTTGTAGAAATTGTCCCCTATACATCCAAAACATTCCTTTCCCTATTGATTTGTATGTGCTACCCTTTTTCGAATTTGATTTAATTATGGGATTAGACTGGTTAGGAAAACACCAGGCTTGGTTAGATTGTCAAAAGAGAAAATTATACTTAAGGGGTTTGGGAAAGGAATCGATATCCCTAAATGATCAAAAACCTAAAAAGACGAATGCCCTAATGTCTAATAGACTTGGGAATGTAAAAACCAAGCCTGATATAAATTCAATTCTGACTGTATCTGAATTTCTCGATGTTTTTCCTGAGGAACTTTCGGGACTGCCACCGACTCAAGAAGTAGAATTCAAAATCAAAATTCAATCGAGAATTCATCCTATATCATTTACTCCTTACAGAATGGCTCCTGGTGAATTAAAAGAGCTTCAAAAGCAGTTGCAAGAATTGCAAGACAAGGGATTCATTCAACCAATCTCATCTTTGTGGGGAACCCCAATACTCTTTGTCAAAAAGAAAGATGGATCAATGAGACTGTGTATAGATTACCGGCAACTTAATCAAGTTACGATTAAGAATAAGTACCCTCTTCCAAAAATTGAAGATTTGTTTGACCAATTGAAGGGTTCTTCGATATTCTAAAAGATCGACCTTAGATGTAGATACTACCAAATGAAGGTTAAAGAATCAGACAAACCTAAGACCGCTTTTAGGACTCGATATAGTCACTACGAGTTCCTAGTGATGCCATTCGGTTTAACAAATGCTCCTGCCGCATTTATGGATCTCATGGACCGAGTTTTTAAACTCTATTTAGATAAGTTTGTCATGGTCTTCGTTGACGACATTCTTATCCACTCGAAAGATGAAACTGAACACTCGAAGCATCTCAGAATTGTGTTACAGACTCTTAGAGATAATCAACTCTATGCCAAATTCAACAAATGTGAATTCTGGTTGCCCGAAGTATATTTTCTCGAACATGTAATGTCGACCTCTAGAATTAAGGTTGATCTAAAAAAGATTCAATCGATGATTGAATGGAGATCTTCGGGGAATATTAGTGAAGTCCGAAGTTTCCTTGGCTTAGCTGGATATTATCGAAGGTTTGTTAAAGGATTTTCGATTTTGGCCACACCCCTAACTAAGTTACTTCGTAAATATGTACCATTCATATGGTTTGAAGAACAACAAAAAAGCTTTGACCAATTGAAAGAAGTACTTACTTGAGCTCCAATGTTAACTCAACTGAAATCAGGGAAAGAATTTACGGTGTTTAGTGATGCTTCTCAGTTGGGATTGGGGTGTGTCTTAATTCAAGGAGACAAAGTGGTAGCATATGCTTCCCGACAATTAAAATCTCATGAACTGGATTACCCAACCCATGATTTGGAACTTGCTGCAGAAATCTTTGCCTTAAAGATATGGAGACACTATTTGTATAGAGAAAAATGCTACCTTTTCTCTGATCACAAAAGTGTGAAGTACCTCCTTAATCAAAAGGAGCTCAATCTTAGGCAAAGACAATGGATTGAGCTGCTTAAAGACTATGATATAATCATAGATTATCACCTGAGGAAGGCTAATGTTGTGGCTGATGCACTCAGTCGTCAACATACATGTGGTTAGTATTCAATTTAACCGAACCTCCCCTTATTCCTATTCGATGTAT
The DNA here is from genome assembly GCA_019671005.1 of Hibiscus mutabilis. Classification (NCBI taxonomy): domain Eukaryota; kingdom Viridiplantae; phylum Streptophyta; class Magnoliopsida; order Malvales; family Malvaceae; genus Hibiscus; species Hibiscus mutabilis. Next base: position 45,083,892 of record CM033714.1, read on the forward strand.
ATATTGATATCATCTCATATTACCTTGCAAATATTTGTAGCCTTATCCTCCATCAATGCTTGCCTTCAAATTGGTAGGAAGAAATGGGCCTTGGCTTCTATTTGAATTCACTTTGATATAATATCAAGAATTTGATTGTTGCAACAATCAGATCTTGAAGTACAAAGAATTAAGCTCAAGCTTGATAGAAATGCTGAATCAGACTTTGTTTTCAAGGAAGATGGATTACTCAATTTTTGAAAAAGGGTGTGTGTTCCCAATGATTAAAATATAAGAAGAGAAATCCTAAAGGAAGCCCACAATAATTCTTTCTCAATACATCCCGGATCAGTGAAGATGTACAAATATTTGAAGAGTCTCTACTGGTTGCCCGGGATCAAGTATGCTATAACAGACTTTGTATCCAAATATTTAGTTTGTCAAAAAGTAAAGACGGAACATCAGGTTCCTTCAGGATTATTACAACCAATTGAAAGTCTACAATGGAAATAGGAAAATATAACAATGGACTTTTTTAGTGGATTGCCTTATTCACCAAAAAAGAATGATGTTATTTGGGTGATTGTGGATAGGTTCTCGAAATTAGCTCATTTTCTTCATGTTCAAATGAGCATGAGTTTGGACCAGTTAGCAGAACTCTACCTACGAGAGATCATAAGGTTACATGGCATTCCTACTAAGATAATTTCTGACCGGGACTCTAGATTTACTTCTAGATTCTGGAAATCTCTACAGAAAGCTCTTGGAACTAAAGTCAATCTCAGTACCGCCTTCCACCCTCAATCAGATGGTCAATCTGAAAGAATTATACAAGTGTTAGAAGATATGCTACGAGCTTGTATAATCGATTTTTGGAAGAATTGGGAGAAAGCTTTACCCTTGGCAAAATTCTTATACAACAATAGCTGCGAATCTTCCATTCAAATGGCCCCCTTTGATGCCCTCTATGGAAGAAAGTGTAAAACCCCTTTATGCTGGTCAGAGTTGGGGGAGAACAATGTTTTAGGACCCCGATTGCTTCGAGAGACAGAAGAACAAGTGCAAATTATTTGCAATCAATTGAGAGAAGCCTTTGATCGACATAAAGCTTATGCTAATCGTAAAAGAAGGGATATTCATCATTATGTGTGAGATAAAGTGTTTCTCAAGGTATCTCCATGGAAGAAGGTGTTCAGATTTTGAAAGAAGGGAAAACTTATTCCTCGATTTATAGGACCTTTCGAAATAATAGAAAAGGGTGGCCCCGTTGCTTATCAGTTGGCTCTACCAGAAGAATTTAGTAAAATACACAATGTATTTCATGTATCTATGTTGTATAGCTATCGATCAGATCCATCTCACATTCTTGAGCCGGACAGAGTTGAACTGGATCAGAATCTTTCATATGAAGAGGAATCAATCCAAATTCTTGGTCATGAAATTAGAAGGCTTCAAAACAAAACAATCTACCTCGTCAAGGTCTTGTGGAAGAATCATGGGAGAAAAAAGCTACTTGGGAACCTGAATCTACCATGAGAGAGCAATATCCATAACTATTTTCTTTAGGAAAAAATTCAGGGACGAATTTCCCTTAAGGGGGTGGGATTTGTAACATTCTAAAATTTTGTTTTAGAACGGTGATCTTTAATAATCTGTAGAGAATTAAATTAGGTGACTAAAATATGATTCTATGTGTGACCGAATTGAAAAAGGGGCTACAAATTAGAATGCTAAATTGAAGTGAATAAATTATTTAACCTTTCAAATTGGAGTGTTGCATGTTAATGTAATAATTAGAGTAAATTAAGCCATGTGGCTTAAGAATAGGGAGCCACGTAGGATTTGTAATCCCTTATGGGATTTACCAAACAAACAAATTCTTCTCATCATCTTCATTCTAGCTTTGAGCGAAAGGAAAACTTGAGAGAGAAATGAGAGTTTCCTTGATGATAACTTCAAATTGAAGAATTGTTCTTTAATGCTTGAAGTTGTGATTGTTGTCAAGGAAGTAAGTTTTCTCCTTGTAGATTCTTTTCGAATTAAGTGGTATGATTAGATTGGATAGTTTGATCTTGCATGATGGATTATGCTATGTGTTAGAAGAAAAATAGCTTTGATTTATAGACTATGAGTTATAGATGAAATTTATATGTGATTGAAAAGAATTGTTTGTTATAGTTGGGTTCGATTTTGCATGGTGAGAAAACTGTTACATGTTAGAGAATTTAGTGATAGACGATTAGCATAAGGATGAAATTTTGTTAGATTGAAGCATAATTGGTAACTTAGAAATGATGTAGTATCAATTTTGAATTGAATAAGAGGTTCTTGATGCTGGAAGTTACATTGCAAATTCATGACAGTTAATTGAATTAGTAGGATAGCCTTAACTATCCAAATTGTTCTAAAGCCATCTTCCATGTTCATTTATAAAGATGCATTGTATTCCATGTAATTATCTCTATACATCTTTGAGGTATCTTTTTAAGCTTGGTTCGATTGATTGTTCTCCTAATGGTCTCATTAGGAGTCCTCTTCTTGTTCATTTTCCAACTTCTTAGACAAGTTAGATTGTCTTCTCCTAGAAAAATGTTATCTTCTAGGCCTGGGGGTCAGGGTATTACAATTGGCATGCCATAGAGTCCACAGAGCTCATGTGATAGGGTGGAGTACGGTCCTTATATTGGCGATAGTAGGAGGGAAGTATTATGGTCACTTGGCTACAGTAGGAGGGTTTGACTGGTAGTATGTGTACCTTTCTGTTGGTGACATTTGGTTGGGGATTTGAGTACCCAGGCTGATACTTGATTTTAAGGCTATGTTAAATCAAAGTAATAAAAATCATAAGACTACCTAATAAGTGAACTTAATACTTTGAATAATTAAGTGATGCATATCCTTTTGAGGCTTTGCCATGTACTTCTCTTGATGATTAATCTATGTGTTAGATTATGATATACCATGTATAAGTTTATTCAATTTGTGAACAAAGCATAATGTATGATCTTCTCTTGCAAGTTCGAATGAAAGAAACAAAGATATATCATGGTGAAATGTGAATGTCTTGTAATAACTTGTTTAAATGCGATGCTTTGTGGTTTATTGTCAAGATTAAGCATGTGTTAGTCCTTACCAAGTTTAAGCCTATTTGTTTGAATCAATGGATGGAAGGATTAAATTCTTTGATCATGATTCTCTTTTAATTAAATGAAACATCCTCGCTGAGTACCTTTACTTATTTATCCTTTTCAATCCTTCAGGTTGAGCTATTTTTTTGTTAGCTATCAAAACTTGGCAAGATCACAAGACCTTCAAGAAGTATGTTTTGTACTTTTCTTAAGAACTCCTAGTAGGTGACGCATGTTTGTATTTATGCATAGTGCATTTAGCCTACTTTTATATTCTCTTATGTATAAGTTTGTAATTAGTGAACACTATTTGTATACGGCCTAATATGCTTTGCTTGCTAGTTGGCTAAGTTGATTGTTATGGCATTACGTATGTAGGGTTACTATTTTGATCAATTAATGCTGGGAATTTATGTTTGATGCTTGTTGTTAGCTAATTTAGGTTGATTTTGATGCTTGATTAAGTGATTATGAAACTGGTATGTTAGAATGGAATTCGAATGAATGCTTGAGGTGTAAGTTACGATGTCTGTTAAAGTTTGTTTGTTAAAATATAGCTATAATCATGGAATCAAATGCCTAATTATAGTTATGACATTTTCGACGTAGTGATTTTCTTAAATGAAAGAATAGGTATGATTCTTGCTAGTAGGTCCTTGTGTTGAACGATTAATCTAAATAAAAAACATTTCTAAATGAAAAATTCAAACCTGGAAAATATGATTTGTTAAGGGTTTTAATTATAAATCACCTTCAATTGTATATATGGTCAGCTTAAAGTTACTCGAATCTAATTGATAATCCTAATCTTGAGATATATTTGAATAGTGTTAACATGAAACTTAAGTGTTAGACTTAATCTTTGTTGATCATATGATCTTTAAGTATTAGACTTAAAGGTTTAGGTTAGCTTCTATTGATCATTATGGTATGATTTAAGTCTCGCATATTGTGTGTTAAGATCCTTGTTAGTTAAGTAATGCCTCTTAGTTCGGTTTATCTCTAAACTAGGTAGGGCGCTATATACAGAAGCCTAAACCTTTTATAATTGGAGATGAGAGGCCTTTCACCCAATATTGATGTATCAACTACAATGATAGTGGAATTTGTATAAATGTGAGACATTTGTGTATGGAAACCAGATGTTTTCTATGAAACAAAGAGGTACAAAGAATGAGAATAGTGAAGCAGAGACGGTGGAGATGGTTGTGTTACTGGGCTAAATGAGCAGAGTAAAAAGAAATTATAAAACTAACATGCATTCATGTTTTAGACATCCTTAGGTACATGATCATCATAGTTGCATCAGTCATTGGATTTTGACAGGTATATAGAAGCTTTCACAATGAAAGGAAGAAGTCGTCTATCCATTCAGACATAAGGAGAATGGAACTCGTCTATGAAACTGCTTATTCGTTCGATCGTAAGAAGAATAGAACTCATCTATCCGTTCAGACGTAAGGAGAATGGAACTCATCTATTCATTTAGATGTAAGGAGATTAGAACTCGTCTATTCGTTCAGACGTAAGGAGAATGGAACTCGTCTATCTGTTCAGATGTTGGGAGAATAGAACTCGTTATCCATTCAGACGTTAGGAGAATAGAATCCACTTATCCGTTCAGGTGTAAGGAGAATGGAACCCGTTTGTCCATTCAGACATAAGAAGAAGGGAACCTGCATATTGATTCAAGCGTAAGGAGAATGGAACATGCTTATCCATTCAAGCGTAAGGAGAATATAACCTATCTATCCGTTTAAACGTAAGGAGAATGGAACCCGCTTATCCATTCAAGCGTAAGGAGAATGGAACCCTCTTATCCGTTCAAGCGTAAGGAGAATGGAACCCGTTTATTCATTCGGACGTAAGGAGAATGGAACCCGCTTATTCGTTCAAGCATAAGGAGAATAGAACCCGCTTCTACATTCAAGTATAAGGAGAATGGAACACGTCTATCCGTTTAGGCGTAGAGAGAATAAAACCCACTTATCCGTTCAAGCATAAGGAGAATGAAACTCGCTTATTCATTCAAGCATAAGGAGAATAGAGCCCATCTATCTGATTAAGCGTAAGGAGAATAGAACCCGTCTATCTATTTAGAGTTGGCTGCGGAAGTCTTGTTTAAGTTTAATGGAAATTTGGTGATAAAAAGTATGGGAAATTATGTAAAATACATGTAGGAAATAATGGTTTGAAAGATGGTTAAAATGGTAAAGGATGGTGATTGAAATGGTGTAGAAAATATGATGGAAATTTATGGAAAGTAATGAAGATGGTAATGGAAAAGAAGGAAATGAAATTGTATGTTAAAAAGAACGAAGGAAGACAAAGGTATTTCAAACCTGAGTCCCGAACCTTATAAGCCTTCTTAAGGGATTGCAATCTCTTACTTGACCCCACTAGTTATACACAAACTAGGATATACAAGTATCAATGGAAAATAGATTGACGCCACAAGCACACTTGAATCGTTGATAAAGTTCTCAAAATAACAAAATAGAGAGAAAATTCTCACAATTGAATTGAATACTCAAAAGTATACAAAAGTTGATATTTCAATGATACAAATATGATTTCTGAATTTTGTGCCTAAAATGCCAAAATGGCCTCCTATTTATAGGAAATGAAGAGGGATGGCCGAATGGTTGCTATGACTTGAATGGTTGGCTGAAAAGTGGTGGTGCCTTCCTCTTGTGATGGTTCGGCTAGTGGAGCCTTTATGAAGGGCTTCTATGATGATTCAGTAGCCTTGGTGTTGCTTCACTTGGCACCAAGGTTGAATGGACACCATCATTTCCCTCTATGGCCGAATAGTGATGTAGGTGACTCTCCATGGCAGCTAGCTAGGTGATGTAGCTAGCTAGTGACATTCTAGCTCCTTTAGCTCAGCTACTCAGCTCCCGAGCTTCAACTATCCTTTCTGCTAGTGTCAGCTCCTAAGCTCAGCTACACTTGTAAGCTCCACTTTAGCTCACTTGTAGCTACTATTAGCTTCTTAACTTCCTTTCGAGCTATTTTTGAGCTATTCCACTGAGTTATCTTTAAGCTTGAGCTTTACCTTTAGCTAAGACGAGCTTCCACCTTGTTGTATAAGTTGCCCTTTAACCTGTAAGATATTTTAACCTGAAACATAAAGTAATTATAATTCTAATTCTTAAGTTAAAAACAATACTTAACAATGTAACAATGTGGACTATGGTAATGTATTACATTTCAGCTCGTAATACATTATATAGTGTTTTTTTCAAGGCTAACTGTTTATCAAAAGTTTTGAAAGCATAAATGCATTTATGAGAAAGAACTTCCCTAAATTGCTTAGCCATTGATCGATTGATAGATCCTTGTGGCAAGACTTCAGGAAATTGTGCAGGTATGCAAACATCATCCCCCTTGTTTAGGCGATTTGTCCCCAAATCATCATTGTCTTCAAATGGAGAGAGATCTGACACATTGAAGGTGGCACTTTATAATCTCCTGGTAAGTCCAATTTGTAAGTGTTGTCGTTTATTTTTTCCACGATCTAAAAAGGACCGTCTCCTCGGGGTAATAATTTGGATTTCCTTTGATTCGAAAATCTTTTTTTCCTGAAATGAACCCAAACCCAATCACCAACATCAAAGTTTCATTTCTTGCGCCCTTTATTTTCATGTTGCTCGAACTAGCAGGTTATTTTCTCAATATTTTCCCAAACTTGTTGATGGAGCTTCTTCATGAATTCTACTTTGTCTTTTCCATCTTCGTTCACCATTTGTTCAAACGGTAATGGTAACAAATCCAAAGGAGCTAAGGGGTTGAATCCGTACAAGACTTCGAATGGAGAATGCTTGGTTGCTGAATGGATAGATCGATTGTATGCAAACTCCACGTGTGGTAAACATTCTTCCCAAGTCTTGATGTTCTTCTTAACGATCGATCTTAGTAGGGTGGAAAGAACTCGATTAACCACTTCAGTTTGTCCGTTAGTTTATGGATGGCACGTTGTCGAGAATAGCAACTTCGTCCCAATCTTGTTCCAATGTGTTCTCCAGAAATGACTCAAGAATTTGACATCTCGATCCGACACAATAGTTCTAGGAATTCCATGTAACATTACTTTTTCCTTGAAGAAAAGGTTGGCGATATGAGTTACATCGTCCATCTTGTGACATGGTATAAAATGTGCCATCTTGGAGAAGCGATCAACTACCACAAAGATTGAATCTCTCCCGGTTTTGGTTCTTGGTAGTCCCAAATCAAAGTCCATTGAAATATTGACCCACAGTTCACTCGGTATGGGAAGAAAGTGATAACTATTGTAAGCATTGGCCTCGAATCGGTCTTAGATATAGTTGGTATGCCATAGAGTCTATAGAGCTTATTATCGGGGTGGACTACAATCTGGGACATTGGTCCCTAGTTGGCGACAATAGGAGGGAAGTATTGTTATTGGTCATTGGCGACAGTATGAGGGATTTGACAAGGTACTTTGTACCATATTGACTATTGTTATTGGCGACAGTTTGGTTGGAGACTCGAGTATCTAGACTGAGTAATCGATTCTCAAGGCTATACTTAAAATGAACTATAACTCATGTACATTGAATATATTGATACATTGAATTACATTTATTGATAGTAAAGAAAAATTGATTGCCATGAATTATTGATATCGAGACATTGATTGAACATTGCTTATATGAGATTGCTTGATTGTAAAGAAAACAACAAATTCCGTGAACTATCGACATTGAAACATTGATTGAACATTGCTTATGAGATTGTTTGAGTATTAAAACATTGAATTTGTTCAAAGGATATGTTATGCCTAAAGTAGTCGAATTGGATGATTGAGCATGTCTAAAATTCAAGCCTTGTATTGATATTGGATTGAAATTTTAGCAATGTACCTAGTATTGTTGCCTAGTTCGAATGGTTCCTTATTGATGGGGGAACCATACCATCTATTTGATGGTTCGTAGTTGAGACTTATTGTATTGATTGCCTTGTAACTTTAACTCACTCACTAAGCTTTGCTTATCAAGTCTCATTTCTACGATACAAGTTCATATTGGATACTATCCCGAAGTCTAAGCTCGTACAAGTGACATTTTTCTTAAAAGAGTATGTTCCATCTTGTTATAGTTCTCCTAGGATTGTGGCACCTAAGGCATGTATATTCATGGTCACTTAATTATGGTTTGTATAAACTAACTTCATCTATGATCTATTAAGAGTATGGTATGTATACGTTTGAGCATGTATGCATTTAATTAAGCTTGAATTATTGTTAATATCATGTAGATATCCATGGTTAGATTATGCTTGTAATGGTCACATAAGGTACTAGCCGAATGATGTAGGTAATATTGGAAGCATGTATGTTTGATTATGGTAACTTAAGTAAATGATCTAAAACACCTATAGGTATGCATAATAACTACATTGAATGATGAAACCTTCTATTGTTATCTATCTAGTTTGAATAGTTACTTAAAGAACAAGTAAGTCCTAAATGGTTTTGATTATGACAACAATTGAATTATGGGTCCTCACCTATTCGAATTGTATCTTGATGTGCAAGAAATACTTAAAACGAATTGAACTCTCTACCGTCAATTGAATGTATCATTGATTGTAATGGTAGCAACTTACCTAATCCTACTAGGGTGGTTAGAGTATGTTACAGAATGGTAATCAGAGCTTATGGTTGCATGATTCTAGGGTCTATTGCATGAATAGGCTATTGTCATTGATTACTTAGGTGCCACCTAGGAGTTACTTGAATATTGATTGGATTGTGACTTGAGCTTGACTTCTCTTATTATTTATATATAGAATGTCTGAAACAAGATTGGGTAAGGATAATGAAAGCCCGACTAGCTTCTCCAATGAGGGAGGGAGCGTAAGGATGAATCAGGATCCCCATAAGCCTGCTGAACCTCAACAAGTTCAGCAAGAAGTTCCCATGATCCATCCTATTCAACGAGAATGCTTCTCCAGTCTGAAGGAGATGTTTGATCTGATGATTGTCTCAATGAGACAAAGTACTTCTGACTCACCGATAGCAAAACCGGCAAGAGCTCATATTGATAAGTTAGCTCAACACCGAGCTTACACCTTCACTAGAACAAGTGAAGACAAGCCAAAAGAAGCGGAGTACTGGCTAGAGAATATGACAAGAATCTTGTCTAAACAACTACAATGCTCAGATGAACACAAACTAGAGTGTGCAATAGCCTTGTTGGCCGAAGAGGCATTGAATTGGTGGGAAACTACTACCTTGGCAGCACCTAAAGAAGCTGTCACCTGCGAATTCTTTCTTAAAGAATTCAAAAAGAAGTATATAAGTGATCAGTATCTTGCTAATCGCAAAAAGAAGTCCTTGTACCTGAAACAAGGAGGAAAGCCTATCGAGCAGTATGTCAGAAAATTCTGCAAATATTGCAAATACGTCTCGGAAATCATAAAGAAACAAAAAGACAAGTGTAGAATGTTTATAGATGGGCTCAATGATGAGTTAGGCCCCACGTTCACTGCTTTAGGGATTACTGACTTCCAAGAACTGGTCAACAGAGTTATAGCTACTGAAGCCAAGATAGAGACTTTAGCAAAACGATTAGAGAATCAGTCCCGAGATAACAAAAGATCAAGGGATCATCATAAACCTCATTGGGGCAATAAGAAACAAAATCATCAAGGAGGAAATTCTTCCAAACAGGGAAATTTCTCTAAGGGTAGCTATATACCCAAGCCACAAGCTATGTCTAGAGCCTCAACATCTATGGTGTCCATGGACAGCATCGGGAATACCGAGAGGGAGAACCAAATCCTTACTTGCAAGACTTGTCAAAAGAATCATACCGGAGTTTCTAGAAAGCTCACTAATGTTTGTTACTTATGTGGAGACACGACACACTATGTCAAAGATTGCCCCAAAAATCCTAACAAGTTGCTTTCTCATGTTTCTCACAAATCGAATCAAGCTCCTTCACCCAGGGGAAAGGGTTTGAAGGAAGCTAACTCAGGCAACTACGAAAAGAGAAAAGGCCAAGGGTTTAATGCTACATATCAAGAGTCTCGAGCACCTGCTCGAGTCTATCATATCCGGGGTCGGGAGGAGGAAGAATCTTCTAACGTAATTGTAGGTACAATCTACCTCGATACTTATCCTGTTTATGCTTTATTTGATACGGGATCAACTCATTCATTCATAAGCCTGAATATGTTAGTGAGGTTAGAAGTTTTCTTGGTTTAGCTGGGTACTATCGAAGATTTTGAAAGGATTCTCGATTCTAGTAGCTCCATTGACTCAACTCCTTCGGAAGAATACTCCATTTAAATGGTCTGAGGACCAATAGAGGAGCTTCAATCAATTAAAGCAAGTCCTAACTCAAGCTCCTATTCTAATCCAACCTGAACCGGGAAAAGACTTTACAGTCTTTAGTGATGCTTCCCATCTCGGTTTAGGGTGTGTATTGATGTAAGACAACAAGGCCATTGCCTATGCTTCTCAACAACTCAAGCCACATGAATTGAACTATCCAGTACACGACTTGGAACTAGATGCGGTCATGTTTGCATTAAAGATCTGGAGACATTATCTATATGGAGAGAAATGTCGATTATTTACGGATCATCAAAGTTTAAAATACGTCCTAACTTAGAAGGAGTTAAATCTTCGACAACGAAGATGGGTGGAACTACTAAAAGACTATGATCTAATCATTGATTACCACCCAGGCAAGGCAAATGTCGTGGTTAATGTACTCAGTCGCAAACATTCAATTGGTAAGATCGAATATGAAATTCCAACATTGTTTATCCTTTTATTCGAGTGGATGATATGAAATCCACTAATCGAAATCCTTTATTTGTAGCTTCAACTACCTTCAATGCCCATTTTAAGCTCCTAAAGAATCGGAGATATGTGGAAGAACTTCAAGTTCAATCCGACTTGAATTCAAGGATCAAAGAGCTTCAACAAAATAATCCTGAACTTCAGAAGATATTGAAAGAGATTGATTCCAAACTGAGCACTGAATTCTCACTTCAATCGAATGGTGTGCTATACTTCAAGAATTAGGTTTGTGTACCCAATGATCCAATCCTTAAGAGGGAAATGCTATGAACTAGTTAAGAAGTTCAATTGATTGATCAATCCATGAAATTGATTGTGCCATTCGAATGAGTAGGAGAAATTGGTGTTGTCAATAGCCAAATTGATGGTGAAATGCTATGCTAGTTGCTGAAAAATTTGGATGATGATTAGAATGGATGGTTGATATGTGAATTAAAATTGTGGTTGCTGGAAATTCTAGTGAATTGATGTCTTAATGAATCAAATTGAAAACATTGCTCAATTTCCTAGTTTTTATAGGATTGACACATAATTTGATTGACTTAGACTTGTATGAATGAGTTTATATATTGAACAATCATGTTAGGATCCTTGTCTAAGTGATTAAAGAAGCTAGAATCTAGCTAAAGGAAAGCTGTCTAGAATACTCTGTTTTGGGAAGTGAGTTTGAAAATCTATAGAAAATCACATAGACCAAATTAGGGAGCAAATCTTATGTGAACAGAATCATGTGTATGTCTAGTTTCATATGCAACAAACGGGATCGAATTCTGAGTTATAAAACGGTTTGTAGAGACTAATCTCTAAGGACAGTGCAAATTGTCCAGTGACACAATTTGGGTATACATGGTCAACATGTAATACAATAGTAAGCTGAGTATCGTATCCATAGGGATTATCTAGGAATTCAATGTCACGATATTTACTTGTGAATCGAAGTAATGAGATTGGATTGGATTTCGGATTTTAGATTAAAAAATGACTAAGGAAAATAAAAACTTAGGCAGGTTGGCAAACAATTGAATCAAGAAGATGGTTAAGCATTGGGAAGGGATGTTTGGATTTCACACCTGCGATGGCAGCAATTAATAACTTTCAGCCTTGGTATTATTGTTGAGCAAATTTTAAGTAGTATTGCCTCTGTCGATAGCAATGCCATAAGTTAATTAACTTGAAAAGTTTTAATCTTTACTCCTAAGGGTAGATTCACTCCCGAAGTAAGCTGATCTACTTGAACATCCTCTGTCGAAGCTTTTCTCCATATTATATGGCAATTAATCGTTATCTCCTAAGTCTGTTAAGATATTAAGAGATAATAGGCATGCAATGCCAACTGTCGTATGACAAAGAATATAGGACAATTAAGCACTAGCAGAATAGACAAAAATGTCAAGGCATTAAATTATTAAAAACTTAAAAAACAAGCGTTCATGGCAAAAACATCCCAACCAACTTAAGAAAATTAGTTCATGGCTGAGGAAACCATCAACAAAATATCCTTTGTAATCAACACCATCATAATCATTAGATTTAAACAATGATAAATGAGCAAAGAAGGAGATACGTCGATGTAGCCCTTCTATGGATCTAGAGCTCTCAGTTCTAGCCTGGTCGAATCACGGTTTGTTCTCTACCTTCTTTCTTCACCACGACGTAGCCCCTTGGCTCATTGATCGACTTCCTTTATATAGGAACTCGTGGAAACCCTAGATTGTGTTGATTTGAAATTTTGTTATGCACTAAGTTTAGCGCGTTATCTTCTTATCCTCTCTTTTGAAATTAGGGCTGACAGGATCTTTGACCAGCAACTAACTGATCAGACATTGACCAACCTTTTTTTGCCAATCGCGACTCGACATTTCTCTTCTGCTCCTCTAGCCTCCTACCATTGCTCCTGTCCCGCTCATACCAACTGTTACCCCTTTACTCTAGCAAAAGAAATGTTCCTCAACTCCTTAATGAAAATGCTTGATTCTACTAGCTAAAAGCACAAATATGTACCCAAAGTTAAGCAAAAGCATGACATTATATACATGAAAAACAATACTTTTGAGGAGTTAACATTGAGGTTTATGGTGTGTACGTCTAAATGGTCTTTACAATAGATCTTTTGAGGGTGGGTTAGAGTCGTTTTCTTATATAATTGCATCTAAGAGGGTGCTGAGGAAAAAACAACAACGAGCAAATCGCAAGCCATCTTCACCTTCAACCTTTACGTCATCTCCCATAATTCCATAAACAAAGCTGGAATTTTAAGATTTGTTTTACCTATCCTTTTCTTAATATTTTTCAATCTTTTTTGTTTAATTCTTGTTAATCATCTTCTAATCTTCCATAATGTCTTTATTTCTTTAATTTTCCAGCCTTGAATATGAAATTTTCAAGAAAAGCCCTTCTCTTTTCTCTTGGATTTTCAGATTTGCCCAAAATTTTCTTGATTGAGTCAAGAGCCTCTAGTTCTTGCAACAACTTGATTGAAGGCTTCCAAATACATAATTGCGCTACTCTATCATTTGGTATCAGATTTGGGATGATTTTTGGCAAGAATTTTGGCGTTTTCAAGCAAAAAACTCAAAAATTAGGGGAAATTCGTTCATATCAAACGAGCGAATTTTGAGCTGAAAATTTCCAGATCAGATCTACACTATTATAGGAGTCACCACAAAAAATTTTAGAATTTTGTGACTTCGGGAACACCTCGAACAAAGTGGATCAAGTTGCTGCAAATTTTAGGGTTTTTCGGGTTTTCTAATTTTTTTTCATTCTTAATTGTTAGTTTTCATTTGTTTTTAGCTTTCATTGTTTCTTATACATCTTCTAACACCTTTTGCTTCCTTGTGTTAGTAGACCAAAAGTTGCATATCTTTCTTTCTCCTTGCAACTATAATTCTATTGGTGTCTAACCCTTTTTTGGATTCTTAAACCATATTAGGACTCATTGTTAGGATTAAACTCTGATTGTAACTTGCTAACTTGTGGCAGGAAGGTCTTTAAAGAGCACGAGATCAGTTTAATTGCCTCACTAAATATTTATTTCTTGGAGTGTTTAGTGAGATTTTTAGTTTTCTTTTGCTTTTCACCTTTTAAATTTGAGTGTTTCAGGATGTCACAAACAAGTAAAGACAAGGAACCAAAAGAGGTGACTCTTAAAGAGGTTTTGGATAATCTAACTAAACTTGCACAGACTATAACCTCCTTGGTAACCAAACTTGATCACACCGATGTAGTCGTGAACAAATTCAATCAGACCTGTGGCAGGATGTTTTGCAGAGACAAACTGCATACAAAACAATATGATAATTCGGGTTCTACTCATTGAGGAAAGCTTCCTTTGACTAAACCAAACTTCAAAATACCTTCTTTTCATGGAAAGTATGATCCTGATGGTTAGTGTGATTAAGAATATCACATTGATCGGCTGTTTGATTTCTTCGAATATCTCGAGGAAGATCAAGTTCCATTTGATGCATTCCTATTTCTGCTTACATTCACTATGCTTTCATCTTGTTTTATAAGCATGAAAAAAAGGGGAGTTTTTGCTAACTTTCCTTATATATATATATATTAATTATATGATTATGTAAGCATGCATATCGTTGTTTAGTCATTCATGAAACTTATATTAGAGATATTTTTGTTTTCATGCATTTTGCATTGTATTTCATCTTATTTATATTGTATATTAAGTAGTATTCATGCATGTTTTGTCCTTATATTATGTTTAACATGCATTTCAATCCTTATATTTATTTTAAAACAACATTTAGATTACATATGTATTTCAGTCCTTATACTTTATACATCATTTAGCTTACATATGGATTTTAGTCCCTATACTTATTTTCCCATTAGTTTGATTACTATACTTATGTTATTTTGGTGTTTTCTTTGTAGGACACATTAAACACATGACAAGGGATTAACGGCCAGCTTAGCATCAGCTCATTCAGCTCACAACTAGCTCAAATCAGCTTGGAAATGACTCAAGGCAAGGATAACTCCAATTTAGCTACTAACAACTCTAATAGCACGAGACAAGCTCAAGGAAAGGAGGAGTTCACCTAGCTAAAGGTAGCTCGGAATAGATCAAATCAGCTGCAAGGTTTAGCTCTCTCGTTGAGCTAGCTAGCGTAGCTCAAGTCAGCTCATGTCCAGCTTGAGGAGCTCAACTCAACTCAAGCTATCACTCTCAGCTCCACTATCTAGCTATCTAGCTTCAATACCTAGCTAGCTAAGCATGAAGGGTCACCTAGGCAACCATTCGGCCATGGAGGGAAACCATGGTGCCTCTCCACACTTTGGCGCCATCATGAAGTATCACCATCCCTTGAAGAGATAGCTAAAACATCACCACAACCCTTCACACCTTGCCGAACCAGCACCAACACCCTACATGGCTTTTCGGCCATCTTTTTTCCTTGTAATGTGCCTATTCAGCCACCCCCTAGATATCTATAAATAGGACATCAATTTTACTTTGTAAGATACACAACTTTTGTGAGTTTATCTCTCAAACTTGTTCTTTTAAGAACTTCTCGACTTATCAAGCCTTTCTAAGGTTTGTGGCGTCTTCCTATTCCCATTCTTGATACCCTAGGTTGTTGGTTATCATAACCATCAGTCTAAGTCCCTACTATCACCCTCAAAGTCCTTCAATTAAGAAACGAGTTTATACTCTAAGTATAAGTTCTTTCTTTAAAACATTGAATACACTTCCATCGCATCCATTTCCTTCACCATCCGAACAACCCCATCACTACACCATTTCATCCCCTTTTATCCTTTCATTCATAGCCCTCACTACCATACTTTCGCACTCGTATATTATCCTTTCATTTTTCACTCAATTTCTTCAAGAAAGCATTCGGTAAAGTTCATGCTAGAACCAAACACATGAATCATGTTATAAACATACACAAGTGATCATAAGATTTACATGACAATCGAATGGAATACAAGCAACATGGTTTGGTTACCTTACTTTCTAATCAAGTTTACTCACGTACACCATCAAAGTAATCAATTGTTCTAAGAAAACTAGTTCAACCATTAGATCAATTCATCCTATTCTTAATCACCATATGCGCAACATCAATATCATCCATTACATGAAACTTAAGTTCATTACATACTTCATTTCATCATCTAAAGTCAAGACATAAAAGGCCAATCAAGAACATTACATACAAGTTTCAAAATGCATGATCAAGCTAACTATATACATCTAGTGCCACCATTCTAGGAGATATACAAAACAAGTATGAATTCATACTTAGGCAAACTTGAGTGTCTTGCTTCTTGTTCAAGGTAATAGGCTTCAAGATCAAGCAACCTCGTATCCTTTATCCAGTAGGTTGGGAAGAATGAAACAAGAGTGATATGTACAAAAATGTACTTAGTGGGGTAGTAACTAGTCTATCCATTTTGTTATTTCATTTTTCATGTCTTTAAAATCAAGTGTAAACCTAGCTAAGGCTTCCAAGCATTAAAGTAGTCTTAGCTAGTCTTTCAAACATCAAGAGTGACCTTATCTAGTCCTTCAAGCATCAAGATTATCCTATCTAGGATAGCAAGCATTCGACCAACATGTATAAACATCAAGGAGTCATAATTCATAAATCAAGCAACATGCTTGCAAAACAAAAAACCAAGGAGTAATGCTTTCAAGTCAAGTAACATACATTTCATGGCATTCAAGACAAGTATCATGTATATTTGAATTGTTATTACATTTGTTATTTCAATAAACAACCCCCTTGGTACTTAATTCGTATAGGTAATCGAGCTCCAACCAACTGTCGCCACAAGATGCACCGTAGTGCTCGTCAACCCTCCTACTGTCGCCAAAGACCACATACGTACCCTCCGTCTGTCGCCAAATAGGGGCCTTAGCCCTGGACCGTAGTCCACCCATACACAATGAGCTCTAGACTCTAAGGCATGCCCTTCTACCTAGTCCAACTAGCTACCAAGGTTGTTCGAATTACCATTTATTCAAGTTATCAAGTTCAAGATAATGTTCATGTCAAGCAAGATCATTTCATGTTAAGCCCTTAGGCTATTGAGACTTAGCTCACAAGTCAAGTGATTTCAAGATCCATTTCATCAAAATGAGATAACATCATATCTCAAACAAGTCTTAGCATACAATCATGTTGCATCATAGCACATACAAGCATCCAAGCATTCACTAATCATGCATAAGCATTTCGAAATATACATGTATTCAAGACTAGGATCAACTTTCATGTGTTTCTTTAATCATCCTTACCTTATTAAGTCAAGTTCATGCTTAGATTCATTATCATGTCAAGAATGTAATAAAATACACTGGTTAGGACCTAGTCCTAACCCTAGAGGTAACTACACTCACAATACAATCCAAGCAAGCTAGCAATTGTCTTGTATAGCTATTCCTTTGTTCTTAGCCTTTGGATGATTTCCTTTTTCTCCTTCCACCAAGTTCACTCCTTGCTCTAGCAAATTCATGATTAAACACATTCATCTATATGTATACACAAGACAATTCAACATGGAAGCAAGGTTATTTCAATACATATAAACATATACATACAATTCTGTCAACATTTCAATAAACAAGACTAGACAGGATCTAAGTATCCCAAACTGTTACAAAACAGTCCAATAAAACAGTGTACAAAATAGTTTCCAACTAGCTTAACTGCTGCTGCCTGGCAGCTTGCACACTACATGCTTAAACAAGCATATCTTTCAATTCATAAGTCGGAATTTCGATTAATTTATACCGTTGGAAAGCTAACAAAATTTTCTTTAAGACCATAATAGACTTGCATTTCATTTCTTATCCAATTAATACATTTTATTGTTCAAAGACAGGGCATTTACACTGCCTGGCCA
The DNA here is from genome assembly GCA_019671005.1 of Hibiscus mutabilis. Lineage (NCBI taxonomy): Eukaryota > Viridiplantae > Streptophyta > Magnoliopsida > Malvales > Malvaceae > Hibiscus > Hibiscus mutabilis. The sequence continues at coordinate 45,101,715 of CM033714.1, forward strand.
GTTTGCACTGTCCAGCTATTTCTATTTACAGTTTCCAGCATAGGACACACTTTTCAGTTCTGTTTTCACCTAATGAAAGTATACATACTAAGGATAATATCATTGAAAATTCAGCCCCGAATTTGATCTATACAATTTTTGGTGAATGTTCAAAGTGGCTTCCCATAACAGAGCATTCTGGGCAGCTTACACTAGGTTGCATTTCAAGTTCTTTATTTCATTCTAGCAAGCTCCTAACATGACAATTTCATTCATGATCATGTTCATACATATCTAGGCCATCATAATTCACCCAACAATGTTCTCAAAGCAGGGCATAGTCATGTTGAACCTAGTTTAATCCATTTGATCACAATTACACATCAATTCATCAACTAGGCAGTCCATTACATAATTTAACTGGTTCAATTAGGTGTAGTCATTTTTCCAGCAAGTTACCAATTCAATTAAATCTCCATTTTACCTAGAAACATGTTCAAAATAGAGTTCCAAGTTCATTTAGCATGCTTACACAAATTTTTAATCAAAACAGCCCCCTAATCTAGATTGTATTAAACCATGTTAATGTTTCTCAATTTTCCAGCAACTGCACATGTGTTTCATTAACAATTTGATTACTAGCAATCAATTTCCAGGTTCTAATTGCAAATAGCATGACCTTAACACATAAAGAAATCATATAATTCATCAATACAACCAAGAACATCATCAAGCAATCATTCAACCAATCTATAACATGTTAGGTTTAAACATTATACCTTCTCCGAGCTTAATTTGATAAATGGATGCATCAAAAGCTTGAATTTTAAAGGTGTTTGCATGAAGCTTTCTCTCCCTTTTCATTCTCTATATTTTCGGCACTAGTGTGATGAAGAAGATGATGACAATCATCTAATCTAAGTTATTGGATTTTTGAATTGTCTAAAATGTCCCTTAATTAATCCTTATTATTAACTTAATCAAGTGCATTAAGGGAAACAAGGAATTTAGCATGCATTCATTAATATTGCTATAGTTTACAAGTTGGTCACCTTAATTTGGTCACTTTGTTCTTTCATTCTTTCAATTAGATCCTTGACTAATCAATTTAGCTTAATTTCTAGATTCAATTAAGCTATCACTTAAGCAATTGACTTCAATACTTCTAGGCTAGGATTTGGGATGTTACACTAGGTGCATTGGTTAAACCAAAGGGCATGACGAACCATTCGTACAAACCTTGCTTTGTTTTGAATGTTGTTTTCCATTCATCTCCTTCCCTCATTCAAATATGATGGTAGCCACTTTTCAAATCAATCTTTGACAAGATGCATGCACCGTTTAGTTCATCCAGCATGTCATCTAATTGCGGAATGGGATGTCGGTACTTGATTGTAATATAGTTCATTGTGCGGCAATCTACGCATATTCTCCATGTTCTATCCTTTTTGGGTACCAATAGAACTGGTACGGCACATGGACTCAGACTTTCTCGGATATAGCCTTGTTCATCAATTCTTCCACTTGCCTTTGTAATTCCTTCATTTCCTCAGGGTTGTGAGAAGCTTGGTCGATTTGGAATTGTTGCTCTAGAAAAGAAATCAATTTGATGCTCGATTCCTCAAATGGGTGGTAGACCATCAGGGATTTCTTCTGGAAAGATATCTTTGAAATCATGTAAAAGAGAAGAAATAGAAGAAGGCAACCCTTCGATTGAGTTAGTAATAAGAAAATTCTCCTTGTAAATAAGTACAAGTAGAGCTTGTTGGTTTGAAATATGTCTTCAGATCTCCTTTCCTCTAGCATATATGTTCATCTTTCTTTGTTTCTTTTCCTGGGTCTCTTCAATTTCCTTCATGGCTTCGATGCGTTTCTTTAGAAGGATTTGATTCTTATGTACTTCACTCGGTGACAATAGTGTCAATGTCATCTTTTTGCCCTCGTACAAAAAATAATATCTATTGGTGAATTCATCGTGTGTGGATCTTTTGTCGTATTGCTAAGGTCTCCCAAGTAGTAAGTGGCTGGCATTCATAGGAACAACATTGCACATCACTTCGTCTCTGTATTTTCTGATTGAAAATGGAATGAGAACTTGTCTAGTGACCTTCAATTCGCCTCCATCATTTAGCCATTGTAGTTTGTAAGGATTGGGATGTTTGCTCATTATTAGACCCAACTTTTCAACCATTAATGTGCTTGCAACGTTGGTGCAACTTCCCCCGTCGACGATCATGAAGCATACTTTTCCATTTACATGACATCTTTAACGTCCTTTTGATAATTAGGACCCTGTTGGAAGTGGATGGAAGAAAGTCTTGCGACATAGTTAGAAAATGAAGTAAATGAATTAAAGGACCTTACCAAAATGCTCTCATAAATCCTCACAAATTTCACTCCAAGAAAAATTAGAATGTCACTCGTTCACTGGTGTTTGCACTCTAGGACTTTATTTGGCTTTTTCTTGTCCTCTTCTGATCTCACAACTCTCTTTGCCTTTTCCCACTGTTTTCTCTCTTGTAATGCTCTTAAAAGAACTTACTCGAGATGTAAGCAAGAATGCTTTAAGCGTCGGTCTGGAAAAGAGGTTAGGGTACGAAAGAAAAAAATAGAAAATAGGTAGGCTTTAGAAAATAAAGTAATAGAAGAAGGTGACTCACAATCAAGAAAACTTACAACCTTCCTTGATAAGAACAATCAAAGTCTTTGAATTTGATCTTCGGGATTGGTTGAAGAAGACGTTGTGATAATTTTGTTTCACCCTTTGCTTTTGCTGTGATCTTCTTTTGCTGTGCAATTGTTGAATTCCTCCTTTGACTTGTTGGAATTCTTCACAATCTCTTTTTTTCTCTTTGTTTTATTTTTTCTGAAACTTTTTTTCTTTACTTGCACAGATTGCTTTAAGGATGTTGCTTTGATGCTTCCAACCTAAAGCTCTGATATCACTTGATGTAAGGCGACCTAGGACCTCCTGGATCATTGCTGAAGTTCAGGTCGTCTACTTTGATCGTCCTAACGTTTGAAAGGTAGAAAGATCTCCTAAAAGCAAGAAATCCTCACAAAAGAATGGTTAAAGAAAGTTATAATTGAAATAAAGTTGGTTGCGGAAGTCTTGTTTAAGTTTAATGGAAATTTGGTGATAAAAAAAGTATGGGAAATGGTGAGAAATAGATGTAGGAAAGAACGGTTTGAAAGATGATTAAAATGGTAAAGGATGATGATTGAAATGGTGTAGAAAAATATGATGGAAATATAGAAAGTAATGAAGATGGTGATGGAAAAGAAGGAAATGAAATTGTATCTTAAAAAGAATGAAGGAAGAAACAAAGGTATTTCAAACCTGAGCCCCAAACCTTATAAGCCTTCTTAAGGGATTGTAATCTTAGACTTGAACCCACTAGATATACACGAATTAGGAAATACAAGTATCAATGGAAAATAGATTGACGCAACAAGCACACTTGAATCGTCGATAAAGTTCTCAGAAGAACAAAATAGAGAGAAAATTCTCACAATTGAATTGTATATTCAAAAGTATACAAAAGTTGATATTTCAATGATACAAATCTGATTTATGAATTGTGTGTCTAAAATGCCAAAATGGCCTCCTATTTGTAGGAATTGAAGAGGGATGACTGAATGGTTGTTATGCCTTGAATAGTTGGCCGAAAAGTGGTGGTGCCTCCTCCTTGTGATGGTTCGGCTGTTGGAGCCTTTATGAAGGGCTTCCATGATGATTCGGTAGCCTTGGTGTTGCTTCACTTGTCGCCAAGGTTGAATGGACACCATCCTTTCCCTCCATGCCCGAATAGTGATGTAGGTGACTCTCCATGGCAGCTAGCTAGGTGATGTAGCTAGCTAGCTATTGACACTCTAGCTCCTTTAGCTCAGCTACTCAGCTCTCGAGTTTCAGCTACCATTCCAGGTAGTGTCAAGTCTCGAGCTCAGCTACACTTGTCAGCTCCACTTCAGCTGACTTGCAGCTACTATTAGCTTTTTAACTTCCTTTCGAGCTATTTCCGAGCTATTCCACTGAGTTATCTTTAAGCTTGACCTTTCCCTTTAGATAAGATGAGCTTCCATCTTGTTGTATAAGCTGCCCTTTAACTTGAAAGATATTTTAACCTGAAACATAAAGTAATTATAAGTCTAATTCTTAACTTAAAAACAATACTGAACAATGTAACATTGTAGACTATGGTAATGTATTACATTTCAGCTCGTAATACATTATATAGTTGCTTTTCCAAGGCTATGTCTTTATCAAATGTTTTGAAAGCATAAATGCATTTATGAAAAAGAACTTCCCTGAATTGCTTAGCCTTTGATTGAGTGATAGGTCTTTGTGGCAAGACTTCAGAATCTGGTGTAGGTATGCTCACATCATTGTGCCTATGCATGCCAGCCATATTCTATTGGAGACCGTGGAAATATGATAAAAGGTTAATGAATGATTGCTACACTAATCGTTACTCCTTTATGCACGAAGGAAAGAAGATCATCCTTACACCCTTAACGCTAAAGCAACTACAAAAGGACCAGAATTTGATGAAAAGAAACGTTGAAGTTTGGAAGAAAGAACGAGCCAAGGCAAAACTCAAGGAGAAAGAAACAAAGGAAGCAAATGCTTCTACCAGCATTGAAATGATTAGGGAATGCCTTCTGGCACTCCCTATGATCAAAACTAATTTTGTTAACCCAACCTGAGCATCTTTGTGTTTTTCTTCTTTCAGGTTAACAAGAGAGAAAAGCAAACGTGGGAAGGATGCACACTAGATTTCGGCCACCCCAACAGCAAGAGAATATCCAAAAATGAAGCCTTTCGATTTGAAGAAAAATCACCTTAAAGAAGAGGGGGATGATGCATTCATGTTTCTGCTTACATTCACTATGCTTTCATCTTGTTTTACAAGCATGAAAGAAGATGGAGTTTTTGCTAACTTTCCTTATACATATATATATATATATATTAATTATATGATTATGTTATTTATACTTAAGCATGCATATTGTTGTTTAGTCATCATGAAACTTATATTAGAGATATGTTTGTTTTCGTGCATTTTGCATTATATTTCATATTTTTTATGTTGAATATTAAGTAGTATTCATACATGTTTTAACTATTATTAAACCACATCTTTTCGTTTGATGTTCGTATGCATTGTAGTCCTTATATTATGTTTTACATGCATTTCAATCCTTATATTTATTTTAAAACAGCATTTAGATTACTTATGTATTTTAGTCCTTATACTTTATACATCATTTAGCTTACATATGTATTTCAGTCCCTATACTTATTTTCTGATTAGTTTGTTTACTATACTTATGTTATTTTGGTGTTTTCTTTGTAGGACACATTAAACACATGACAAGGGATTAAAGGGCAGCTTGGCATCAACTCATTCAACTCACAACTAGCTCAAATCATCTTGGGAATGACTCAAGGCATGGATAGCTCAAATTCAGCTTCTAACAACTCCAATAGCATGAGACAAGCTCAAGGACACTAAAGGAGGAGTTCACCTAGCTAAAGGCTGCTCAAAATAGCTCAAATTAGCTCATGCCGTGCTTGAGGAGCTCATCTCAGCTCAAGCTACCACTCTTAGCTCCAATACCTAGCTAGCTAGCTTCACTACCTAGCTAGCTAAGCATGAAGGGTTGCCTAGGCAACCATTCGGCCATGGAGGGAAACCATGGTGCCTATCAACACTTTGGCGCCATCATGAAGCATCACCAACCCTTGAAGAGATAGCTAAAACATCACCACAACCCTTCACACCTTGCCGAACCATCACCAGCTCTCTACATAGCTATTCAACCATCCTTTTTCCTTGTAATGTGCCTATTCGGCCACCCCCTAGAAATATATAAATAGGACATCAAATTCACTTTGTAAGACACAATTCATATTATATAAAATTCCTATTTGTGAGTTTATCTCCCAAACTTGTTCTTTTAAGAACTTCTCGACTTATCAAGTCTTTCTAAGGTTTGTGGTGTCTTCCTATTTCATTCTTAATACTCTAGGTTGTTGGTTATCATAACCATCATTCTAAGTCCCTACTATCACCCTCAAAGTCCTTCAATTAAGAAACATGTTTATACTCTAAGTATAAGTTCTTTCTTCAAAACTTTGAATGTACTTCCATCACATCCATTTCCTTCACCATCCGAACAGCCCCATCACTTCACCATTTCATCCCTTTTTATCCTTTCATTCATACCCCTCACTACAATACTTCTGCACTCTTATATTATCCTTTTATTCTTCACTCAATTTCTTTCAGAAAGCATTCGGAGGACAAGGCTTTCTTACATTCATGATCAGGATAATCAAAGCTTCTCTCAACAACTACAGTTGGAGCGCATCAGGTTGTGAGTTTCTTCCCAAGTAGGTAACCCCATTTTTTCTTTCCTATTATAAACTTACCTTTTACACCATATTTTTTCTTTTTCCTTTTAAAACTAACCATTTTAGCGACGCACAAGCACTATACTTGCCTAAGTCTTGAGTAAGTTCCTTAAAGAGCTTTACGAGAGAGAAAGGAGTGGAAAAAGGCAATTTGAGGGTGTGAGATCAGAAGAGGATAAGAAAAAGCCATTAAAGTCCCAGAGTGCAAACACAAGATTGAGTGGAGTGCATTTTTTTGGAGTGAATAGTGAGGTCTTTGCTGAGTGCAATTTGGTAAGGTTTTCAATTCGTTTTCTTTTTTCACTAACAATGGCACAAGTTTCCTTTTCATCTACTTCTAAATAGTGCTTATTGTGAAAAGAACACTGAATATACAAGCCATGGATGGCGACCGGGAAAGGGAGAACATCTTCTACACTCGAAGCCATGTGAATAATAAATTTTTCTCTATGATCATCGAACGAGGAAGTTGTACCAACATAGCCAGTACTATGATGGTTGAACAACTAGGCCTAAAGACCACTAAGCATCTAAATCCTTACAAATTACAGTGGTTTAACGATGGAGATAAACTCAAAGTCAACAAGCAAGTGCAGATTCCATTTTCAATCAAAAAATACAAAGATAAAGTCTTGTGTGACGTAATATCCATGACTGCAAGTCATATCCTTTTGGGAAGGCAATGACAGTTCGACAAAAGTGCCACCCATGAAGGATTCACCAACCGATTCTCTTTCATGTTAGAGGGGAAGAAATTCATTTTGGCAGCATTAACTCCAAGCCAAATACACTATGATCAGATTCAATTAAACAAGAGAATTATGACGTGGAATGAAAGCAAGAAAGATGAAGAAATCAAAATGAAGGAAAAAGAGCATTTTGAGGAACAATTGGGGATTGAGATTGTGGATGAAAAACAAGTAGGTGTTGAAAAAGAGAGAGTTGAAGAGATTGGAAAAGAAGAGGAGGAAGAAAAAATAGATTTTACCTAACCCAACTTTTTTTCCAATTATTTCTTCTATTTTGCAGGATGTTCCAAGAGACGTATCTCTTCAAGTTGACGATTCAAGAAACATGTCCTTTGAAGAAACAATAGGCGTGACTTTTGGTGATCCACAAGACATGTCCCTTGACATTTCAAAGGTTGTGACACTTGAAGTTCCAAGAGATATGACCATTGATATTCCAATTGCTTTGCCAATCTGGAACAAAATTCAGAAACCAATGCCCATTAAACATCCACCATGGTTTTCTATTTCTATTCATTTTGTTAATAGTTACCCATTCTCTAACTATGGTTTATTTTGCAGTAAATTGATTCACATACTTGGTGTTATCCTACTAAACTATGATGGCAAGTTCCTTTGTCATTGTAAGATTAGTTGGTGCATCAAACTCTATCATTACAAGTGATTTCAAAAGCCAAGACTCTTCACCAACCATCATGATGATTCAAAGAGTGAAGATAAAGAGTTACATACCTTTTTCAAAGAACATGATGCTTCGAATAAAGGTGATGAACGAGTTGACGACGCTTGATTGATTATTCAATATACTTCACCAAGGGAATTGATTCATGACGACGCTTTGTCAATCAAGCTTGAAAAGTTGGTTACTCAAACGGCCAGAAATCTCCCAATGTAGAATGATTTCGATTTTAGGACAAATCGGCAAAAAAGAAGGGGAGGATGATACAATCCTAAATAGCACCAACTTTCTCCATGATTGGTTCACACCATTGAAGGGCTTTGAGACTGATTCTAAGGGAGTTCTACCCTACTTTATCTATTATTACCTCATTTATGCATTATATAATAAGCATGCTTTTGCATATTAATATGTGATGCGTCACATTAGTCCATATCTTTATATCTATTTCTAAGTTCATTCAGCATGTCTAATCATATTGCATCTTTATGTTTAACTTGTGCATCTTATTTTAGCTTAAAAATTAGCTTACACATTGTTTATTGTTTCTTTAGGTATTAAGGATGAAGACATAAGCTCAGCGTAGCTCAAACACCTGAAATGTAGCTCGAATCATCTCAAAGATATTCATGACAGCTTGGAACAACTCTAGAACATTCACAAGAGCTCGGATTAGCTTAAAGACTAAATGGTGGCTTATGGCAACTCAAGAACAAATGGGAAACTTACAAAGGATCTCACCAACTTAAAGGCCTAGCTCACCTAGCTAAAGTAAGCTCATGAAAGCTCAAAATGAATCAAACATTGAGCTAGCTCACTCAGCTCAATCCAGCTCACACCAAGCTCGACCAGCTCATTTCAGCTCCACCTACACATGCCAGCTCAACACCCAAAGGTCATGTCCCCTCTGAAGGAACATGTCTTTAGCAATTTGGAGGAAAATGAGGATGGACAGAAAGCTCATGGAAGGAAACCTTTTGAGCACCCAAACAAAGTGGACAGAGACACCAACATGGCCGAATCAGCATATCAGCCTTGAAGGGAGTCACGACCAGCCTTGGAGGGAGACTTAAAGCCTACCCAAATTGATACAAGGCCATTCGGCTAAATCCCTTTATTTCCTATAAATTCAGATTGTATTTTCATTTGTAAAACATCTCATTCATTCTATAAAATTTATTTTTGTGAGAATTTTCTCTCTTTTAGTTCTTAATTAAACTTTATTGACTTTTCAAGTACTTAGTACTTGTGGCGTCAACCCCTATTCTATTCACCTTGATACTCCTGGTTCTTTTGGTTTAATATACCTTAAGGGTCAAAGTGCTTTCTACCATCCCTTAAAGAATCTTATAAGGTATGGAGCTAAGCTTTAATATAGTTTTGTTTCTTCCTTCATTTCTTTAAGATACTATCTTCATCCTTCACCCTTTTCCATCACCTACATCCACCATCATCATCCGCCAAAAACACTTAACCAAATCTGCCTATTTCGTTCATTCTTCCGCACCACAAACATCACCTTCCAAACCATCCCATTTCAAAGCCTACTTTACTTTGCAGGTTGCTTCCTTCCTTCCTAGATCCAACAACCAAAGGGGCTGCCTTCCTAGAAGCCCTTACATCAGAGGTTAAGCAATATAATAATGTTCAAAAGCGCAAAAAAAATATTTGAACCCATAATCTTTGATTTAATCTTGTTTTGCATCCATTTTTAGAGATTTAAGGGGTGGAGTTCTAAATGGGCTTTACAATGGATTGGTTTGAATTTTAATTGAGTAAAAAGTTTTGAATTGAGTTTAAGCTATAGCATTATGTTCAGAAGCCCATAGTCAAATATCTAAACTCCTAAATTTTGATTTAATCTTATTTTGCACCATTTTTGTTGGGGGTTTATGGCATGCAGATCTAAATGGGCTTCACAATGGACCCGTAAGAATTTTAATCGAGTAAAATGTATTGAATTGAGTTTAAGCTACATAATCATGTTCAAAAGCCCAAAAGAAAATATTTCAACTCCTAAAATTTGATTTAATCTATTTTCCCGTCGTTTGTAAAGGTTTAAGGCGTGGAGGTTAAAATGGGCTTTACAATGGACCCGTTGCAATTTTTTTGAAGAAAAAAATAGTCGAACTAAAAGTTGTGAAATTGAGTCTAAGCTATATAACCATGTTCAAAAGAACATAATTAGATATTTTAGATCATAAAATTTTATTTTATCTTGTTTTTTGGTTGTTTTGTAGAGGTTTAAGGAATGTGTTAACTCCTCAAAAGATGTATTTTCCATACAAATATTGTCATGCTTGTGTTTGACTTTAGGTACATATTAGTACATTTTGCCAATAGTTTCATGCATTTGCATCTAGGAGTTGAGGAATGTACAAATTTTATTGCTAGAGTGAAAGAGTATTTTCTTATTGTGGTGTACAGGCTTGGCAGAACTGGAGCAGGAAGAATGCCAAAGCTTCGTTGGCAAAAGAAGGATGACTAATTCCCGGTTAAACAACCCTGAGTTAAGAGTAGGTCATCCCTAGTTCTATGAAGTGGAAGCGCACCGTGAAATGTGGTAACAAACCTTTAGAAATCTTAATTAGAGTTTTCTCTCGTGCCTATATAAAGGAGTTCGAAGACCAAGAGAGATAGAGAGGAGACGCAAAAATAAGGGTAGAGGCAGACCAAGGTTCTATTGGGCAGTTTGCCGAGAGCTCTAGACCAATTTAAGGGATGCATCGACATATCTTATTCTTTGGTCCATTTCTCTTAAAAATATTTATGGTTTTAAGATGATTTCTGAGAATGATGATGTGTTGTTGGTTTCCCCAACCATGAACTAATCTTTTAAGTTGGCTAGGGGTGTTTGCGATGAGCGCTTAGTATTTCTAGGTTTTTAATAATTGAATGCCTTGGCTCTATTATCTATTTTGCATTCGCATAACGGTATCATATTTAATGCGAATGATAGTTTGTGTTAAATGCTTGTTACCCCTAATATCTAAACAGACTTGGGAGATAAGGATTAATTACCAAATACTAAGGAGAGAAACATTGATAGAAGATGCTCAAGTAGATGAACTTACTTTTGAAGTGAATGTCCCCTAGGAGTATAGATTAAAACTTCACCAAGTTAATTGTTTGAAAACTCGCTATCGACATATAGGTGTTAAAAGTAATTAACTTAGGGTATTACCATTGAAAGAGGTAATACCAACCTAAACTCAGCTCGATAATAAAATCAAGGACTATCATTATTAATTGTTGCCATCGCTAGCGTGAAATCCAAACTTCTTTTGCCAACGCCAAACAACCATCTTGACACATTTGTTTACAAATCTACCTAATTCTTTGTTTTGATTGCCTTTATCATTTTCTTAATTAAAACCACAATCAATTGTCATCATATTTATTTTATTCTTCACAAGTATTCATCGTGACATTTAATTCCTGGACAACCCCCGTGACATTTAATGATTTAGACACTATTGAATGTAGGTCAATTTAATGGATTGCCTACCAGAGACCCAAGGTAACACTTGGAGCAATTCATGGAGATTTGACAGCTATTTCAACAACGTAGTGTGCCTGAAGAGATAATAAAGCCGAGGCTATTCTTATTGTCTTTGAGAGATCGAGCAAAATTGTGGCTCAGTTCATTTGCACATAGTTCAATTACTTCATGGGCAAAATTATTCTAGAAGTTTATTCTGGGATTCTATATGATGCCAAGCTGCAGAGTGAAATCATTACTTTTAGGCAAGCTGATGATGAGACTCTATATAATGCATGGGAACGATCTAGGATCAGTTGAGAAGGTGCCCCATGCATGGATTCCCTAATTGGACCCAAATGGAGACCATTCTTAATTGACTCAATGCTCATTCCAAGACTATTGTTGATGCTTTGGCAAATGGTTCTTTGTTAAAAAAGAATTACACAGATACTGATACATGCATGGGAGGACTAAAGCAACGCATATTGGACAAAGAGTCGAATCTATTTTTGAAGTCTGGAATGTAAACCAACTTGTGATGACTTTTCGGATGGGATCTGAGCATTTCTGGGCAAAGTTTTTGATGTGAGCACATCAACTTCTGATCCGGAGATCATGCCAACATGACCTATTACTAGATCTAAGGCTAGGTTATTCAGGGAAGTTCTTTCACTTAAATGCCTTCAAGCTTCCAATTTGTTTCTTAATGTTTTAGCCTTAGACAATAAGTTATTCAATGTGTTACATGCTGATATATGGCATATTAAGTACTTATACTTAGTTTATATATATATGCATATTATTTACTAAGTTAAGTGTGTTTTCCTTATGTTTTCCAGCATTTATGTGTGTTTTATTTGTTTTTACAGCAACAAAATAAAGCTTGGCTGCTAAGGACTTTCCAACTAGCTCGATTGAAGCTCAACAACAAGTGTGTAGCTCAACTCAGCTCAAAACAGCCCACACCATTATTTTTCAGCTCATTTCAGCTCCAGCACACCAAATCAGCTCAATTCAAGCATATTCAGCTCACGTTCAGCTCTAGTAGCTCAACTCTAGCTAATGAGTCCAAGGGTAGCTCAAACATAGAGGGACATGTACCTATACTTAGGAGAGTGTCCTATAGCAAGGTGCATAAAGCTAAAAGCCCCAGTAGCTCCTCCAAGCATGGCGTCCACACATGGCAGCCTCTGTAACACCCCTCACCCGGGTTAGGAGTAACCCAGCCAATGAATGTTAAAACAGCAAGCACACAAGAATGCACAAGAATTCAAGCCATTTAAAACTTTTGAACTCGTCCCTATTAGATGAGTTACTTACCAAACAAGAAACCAAAACAATCATCAAGAACATGCTTTTCAAACATTATAACTTACCAAATATTGACATAGGCATCCAAGCATCAATCAAGGAGATATAACATAGTCCCTTATACATGTAGGCAATCGAATACACTCAAGGCAAGACTCAAATTCATTTCAAGTTTATTCAGGTATGCACAGCTTTGATCCATTTCATGACAATGCAAACATGGTTTCATTGCCATATTAATGTCAAGTTAACTAAGCATAATCTTCTAGCATTATACATTCAAGACAAGGTTACATATAATGTTGGTTACTAAACATGTTTACAATTGTATTCATTCGAATCATATCACCATCAACATGACTTCAGGCAAGCTTAACATCATCTTGAAATCATGACTAACTTATCATGACCTTAATTACTTGACTATAAGCAACCTAATCGACAAAGTGATCAATTCGAATAGAGCATTCAGAAGTTAAGCACATACTGTCCCATTGTTAAGCACATTCAAATATAACTAGATCATGTAACCAAGTTCCATTCACCATATTCAACAAGACATGCCAAATTCATTCACATAGCATTTGGATATCATGGCATCAGACATTGCCAGCCAAGTCATTACAAGCTTCAATTAAATGTCCAGGCCATATATATATACAAAATTCAAAAAGAACAAAATGCATGATCTAGCTTAATTATGTACATATCTAGGTGCCGCCAACTAGGAGAGTTACATAATAGATTTGAAGTCACACTTTTAGCTCTGCTTGTATCTTGCTTCAAGCTCAAGGAAGATAGCTTTAAGATCTTTTTAAACCTATGGTTTGGGAAGGACGAAAACAAGAGTGATAAGTACAAAATGTACTTAGTGAGGTAGAAACTATTTACTAACCAATTATCAAGTTTTTGTAGTCTTAAATCAAATACAACCTAGCTAAGGTTTGAGCAGGTGAAGTTAAGTCTAACATAAAGTTTCAAGTGTTTCAAGCCAAGTATGGAGTCAAGTAGTCATGTATAGCTATTAACATTTATATACATCATCAAAAGCACAAGAACATATAACAAGGTCTCAATCTCAAGTAATATACATTATTTCATGCTTCAATACCATTTGAACAACAATTAATAAGAAGATTGTTTACATTTCAAGTTTGATCGAGTATTAAATCAAGACAAGAGGCGTGTTTAAGCATATCAATTCGAGTATGAACACCTTTCAAGTATCATGTAAGCAAGCAAATTCAAGGTATCAAGTCAAGTATCATTCAAGCTTTAGACCATGTATTTATTTCTTGCTTATTCATTTTAGATTAGGCCTTGGTACATAGTTATGTCTAGATAATCGAGTCACCAACCAAACTGTTGCCAAAATAAGAAACTGGTCATATTCCTCCTGCTGTCACCAGTGACCATAACACACATCCCTCCTACTGTCGTCAAATAATGGCCTTGGCCCAGGACCATAGTCTACCCAATCACATTGAGCTCTAGACTCTATGGCATGCAATCCTACCAATGACCAACTAGCAACCAAGGCTTGTTTGATTTACTTGTCAATTAATTAAACTTCAAGATTTCAAGTCAAGGCAAGTACACACAACAAAATCATGGCAAGTTAGTAGCTTATTCAAGCATCCCTTTCAAGTGTTTATCTATCAAGGTCAAGATAGCCCTTAGGCTATTCGCGCCTTAGCTCAATTTATCATGCATTCATTGTAGTTCAAGCAAGTTTACATTTCGTGTCATCATTAGTATCAAGCAAGATAATGACTAAGCATTCTTGGTTCATTCGATTAGGTAAATACAAGAAACCATAGAAAATCAATCCATTGTTACATGATCCATTTGCATTACCAATCATATATCAAGCATATCTTACTACCAATTTCCATTTAAGCCATTCTTCCATTAATTCATTTCCAAGCATAATTTAGATTCATTTCATGGCATGAACATATCAATGAAATAGTAGTCATGCATATTTAGTTAGGACCTAAGTCCTAACCATATGTAAAAGCTACACTCACAAATCCTCCAAGCTAGTTTTGATCCTTGATCCAAACCCCTTTTTGCTTGTTACTAGGTTGCCCAACTCTATCTTCTTCAACAAGATCCACTCCGTGTTCTAACATACATCCAATATAATGGAATCAAAATCAACAATCAAACACTATATTTTAAGAAATCCAAGTTCACAAGAAACTAGAGTCAAGCATTGTATTTCCAACAATCAAACAATTGTATCCTTTCAATATATTAGAATAGTTTTGCCCTGCTATTAAACTGCCCAAAACAGTCCCATTTTAACTGTATTTACAATGTTATACAAAACAGCCCCCAACAGTCCTATTTTTTGCTAAAACAGTCCATAAAACAGTTTGCAATTACACCCTTCTACTTGTTCTACAAAACAGTCCAAATTGTGATTATCTCATACAATTCATGTTAACAAACTTTTAATCTAACTTCCCCTATTTTTAAGTCACTATTTCCAGCCCTTAATTCAATTTAATTGTCCATCTATAAATATCATTCTATTTTACACATTTTAAAATTGGTTAAGCTTTGTACCCGAGCTTTATCCATTTGTTTAAGTGAAGGGAAAACACTTTGCTCATGTCAGAATATTGATTCTCCTTATGAGCCTAGCAAGTACCTTCGGGACTCATATGCCCTATGTCTTTGTAAGGATAATGATTATTCGTAAAGGCATAGAAAATGAGTCTCCCTGAGTTGAACTTGATTCGTTTAAAGCCTATAATGGGTGAGAATCAGGGGCCTTGCTACCCTTATTAGAGGACAACGAGGACAATTCAGGAACCCCTTTAGAACCACACCTTGTGTGTGAATCTAGAAGCCCATCCCAATAGAGCCATGTGGAAAACCTTAGGCTTTTAGTCTGGTCAAAATTATTTCGCAAGGATAATCCGTGGAGACATGTCCTGAAGTGTTGGAATGTGCTTCTCAGAATTATTCGTACAATTAAATTATTTTGGACCTTTTATGTTTTATTTCCATTTTAAAGAATACTAATTTGTTCCTTTTCTTGTCTTAATTTTGTTTTGCATTTTTCCCCTTGCATTTGCATCTCATATTTAGAAGGGGGAGATTCTGAAGCATGTCGCTCAATTAGAAGGAGCTTTTGTTATGGATGGAAGGTACCTAATGAAAAAAGAAGACAGTATGGATGTACGGTGATCACCTGGATGAAATACCAAAGTATGCTCACATCAGTGCCAAGTAGGGTATCGTGCAAAGTGCTATTGGGACTACTTCGATCGATCAACCATGCAGTTATTACAAAATAAAGAATTTGAAGATGATCATCTGTCCACTCAGCTTAGGGGCAATGTCAAAAGGACCCAAGAGCGAGGCGGGTTCAACAAAAGTATCACATCCTAGATTGAAGATGTAGCTAAGCATGTGACGATGATAGTCAAAGAAGCTACATTTCTTCGCCCCTACGTCAGACCGATAGGGGAGGTAGGACTAAGGCTCCAAAGACTGGTCGAAGAAATAAAGGAACTGGGTGCTTAGACTGAGACGTGTTCGAAGGACCTTTGTCATCCAATGAAGGCTACTTCTAGAGAAATATCCTAATGGAATCGATGGCCCTTCGAGTGCATTCATGCATTTGCATTTTTTATTGTTGCTTGCATTTGTTTTATGATCAGTGCATACATTCACACATGATAAGAAACTAATTTTCACATTTTTTCAATTTGCAAAAACTTCCCACAAATACGGTACTCGTTCTTAGTCCAGAGCAATGTCCATGGAAAATAGATTGACAATTTTAGAGAATAGCCACAAGGGTACCCAAGATAGACTCGCTAAAATGGAGAAAGAATTGAAAGAAGAAACTGCACAAGCCCAAAGAATAACTGTCAGCCAGATAGCGACTATGTTGGGATTTAGAGACCCAGAGAGAGGAAAGACGGTTAATGCCACTGATGTTTTTTCTCCCTAACTCGGGATGACTTGTGAGATATTTCCACTGAAGGGGAAGGTCCATACCTCCATGGCAGAAACATAAGCTCATACTCCGGCAATTTCCAGGATAAATCATGTGGAAAACCAAGGCATTGAGGTGCAAGATCTCCATAAGACAGCCGATAGGTCCAGAATGAATAAGAAGTTGGAAGATCAATGTGGCAGGCTCGAATAGATCATCAGATCCCTACAAGAAGGAAACATTTATGGTGACATAGATGCAAGGGATCTAATTCTGGTTTCTGGCTTGTGGTTCCTCTAAAATTCAAAACTCCCGACTTCGAGAAGTATGACGGGACCAGTTGCCCCTTGGCGCACTTGACAATGTATTGCCAAAAAATATTACCACACTTGAAAAATACGAAACTTTTGATTCACTGCTTCCAGGATAGTCTATCGAGGTCTGCTATTCGATGGTATACCCAATTGAGCCGGGTCAACATACGAACATAGAGAGATCTTTCAAGAGCCTTCTTTGAAAACTACAAGCATGTGACAGATATGATCGCCAATCGGCTCGTTCTGCAAGATATGGAACAAAGGACTGACGAAAACTATCGTCAGTATGCCAAGAGATGGCGAGATGTTGTCCACTATTGGAAAATGAGGTTACTCCAGTGTTTATGGAGACATTAAATGGTCCCTTCTACGAACATATGTTAAACCATGTCACCAAAGGCTTTGCAGACATGGTCATGAATGGGGAATTGATATTGGCAGCCGTCAAAGGTGGAAGACTCGGGGAAGAAGAATATGATGAGTACTTATAATTTGAACTACTTGAGCTTGGTTAGACTTCATGCCTTCCTAGAATAAGGCATCACGACTGAATAATAGAGGATTTTCCCGAACATTGTTGGGGTCATACCTAGAATCAACCTTTTTGCTTTTACCCGCGAGCATTATGGATCTTTTGTAAGGGCTTCTATGTTAATCTACTTATTTAAATATGCATTTTCTTTATTTTCTCAAGTGGCAAACATTTCTTATTTTTCATCCATTTTTCTTCAAACATACGTCTTTCTGGCAGAGACCTTATTATTGATTGTATGAATCACTTTTGAATATAATCCCGAGATAGAGGGGCAAAAAGTGTGTTCATGTTTAATGGGGAGATCCCATATACAGATTATGAGTGAATTTTCCTCTTAGACATTGTTTTTAGGGTCTTTGAATAAAGTGATAACTCTAAAACATCAACCAACTGAAGACTGCTTCTCTTCAAAGATGTTTGCGTATGAAATGACATTTGGCATTCCTTCTTTTCCCTTCACGAATAAGAAAATGAAAAATCCATTATTGTCCCCCTTTGAGCCTTATATTTTTCTTGTGATTAAACCCTAACCAAGGATCACTCTCCACACTAGGAGGCAAAGAGGATGAAAAATTATTTGCAAGCAAAGGAAAAAACATGTCAGATCAAGTTGAATGTCCTAAATTTGAAATGAAAAGGACACAAAAAGGAAAAAGAAGAAAAAAAAAGAAAAAAGGAAAAAGGAAAAAGAAAAAAGAAGAAAAAGAAAGAGAAAATGAAAAATGAAAAAAAAGAAAAAAAAAGAAATAAAAGCTATAGAGTGCGAAGGAAAATTTGAAACAAATCCATTAAATGAGACATATACCAGAAAGGGAAATGAATTCTATGGGTAAAAACCCAAAATGGGCAGTCTAGAGTGATCCAAAAAAGAAGAAGAAGAAGAACAAAGATTTCATCGAGAAAGATTGATCCTTAGTTTAATTACCCTTAAAACATGTATTTGAGCCTATATATCCTTTTTTTGGCAACCCAAGCCTAGCCTACATTACAAGCATTTAAAGACCATTTGGATAGTACATGAATATCTGAGAAAATAAGTTTGTCTTCAGAACATATTCCGCCCAGTTGAGTTAACCTTTCTTTAGGGACCTGCCATCTTCTAATGTCTGATTGTGATTACAAAAGTGGGAAATTAAAATTTGGAAAGTGGGTGAGATAAAGGGAGCCACCTAAAAGTGGGGCACTATCCGGTTGATGGATTCATGAATCATTCATACTATGAATTTTGGTGCATCTGCCTTTCCTCTTTTCCATGTTTGCCATGACTATTTACTTTAAATACCTATTTATGGCCTTTTCTTGCATCTGCCATGACTTCATCCTTTAAATTATCATTTCTAGCCTTTTCTTGCATCTTACAAGTAGGCTAACATAGATTTATGAAAAAACAAAGGACTTCTTGGTATTGATCCCAACTGTAAGGAACCAAGAACGAATGCTTTCAATCACTTCAGGAAAAATAAAGAGGGCAACAATTGAACCTCAGTTTGAACAGGGGCCTCACCTTGCATGCGAAGAAAAAACACACGTGTTGAAGAGTTTTAGGTGGACCATGTAGTCGAGCAAGATACACACATAAGATGTAAGATCCCCAAAGCATAAAAAAGGGATAGAATTACGCACAGATGGCAAGTTGTGCCACCTATATGGGCAATTTATGTTGATCAAAGATTCAAGATCCATAAGTTTTATAGGCGCGAAAGGAAGAGGTTAAGGTGCCAACATCATGAAAAGACATTCAAGGTGAAAATAAGCTTTGGTAGAAGGTTTTTCATGCAAACACTTCAAGATGTCCTGTAGAGGCAATAATTTGAGAATTCAAAAGAAGCGCTGAAGGTGCTTAATGTTATTTAAAGAGGCATATGAAGACTTGAAGCTTTCAAAACCATTCAATAAGGCCTTTCACTTGATATTGATGTATCGACTACAATGATAGTAGATCTTGAGACATTTGCCTATGAAGATTAGATGTTTTCG
Organism: Hibiscus mutabilis; assembly: GCA_019671005.1. Classification (NCBI taxonomy): domain Eukaryota; kingdom Viridiplantae; phylum Streptophyta; class Magnoliopsida; order Malvales; family Malvaceae; genus Hibiscus; species Hibiscus mutabilis. Next base: position 45,121,122 of record CM033714.1, read on the forward strand.
ATAAAGTAAAGAGGTACAAAGAATGAGAATGGCGAAGCAGAGATAGTTGAAGAAGTCCATCATTCAAATCAAAAGTACATGATAGTTGGATTAAGTGAGCAAATATGCAAAGATCAGAGGTCTTCGTAGATCAAAGCAATATAGTGGCGAGATCCAATTGGCTATATATGCTGAGCGAGCAAACATGGAGAGAAAAGAAACCAAAGATAATTAGTTTCAATATAAGGAAATTGAAGAACATGCATTCATGACTAGGCATCCTTAGAGACATGTTCATCGTAGTCATAGCATTTATTAAAGGTTTGACAGGTATGAAACCCACTTATCTATTTAGGCTTGAGGAGAATAGAACCTGCTTATCAATCCGAGCATGAGGAGGATAGAACCCTTTTTTATCCTACTTATCTATCCGAGCATGAGGAGGATGGAACCCGTCTATCCATTTGGCATATAGATAATGGAACTTGCTTATCTATTCGAGCATGAGAAGAATAGAACCTACTTATCCATCCGAGCATGAGGAGGATGGAGCCTTTTTTCAGTCTGCTTATCTTTTCGAGCATGAGGAGGATAGAACCTTCTTATCCATCCGAGCATAATGAGGATGGAGCCTCTATTTTTTCAGTCTGCTTATCTATCCGAGCATGAAGGGGATAGAACCTACTTATCTATTCAAGTATGAGGAGAATAGAACCTGCTTATCCATCCGAGCATGAGGAAGATGGAGCATTTTTTTAGTATGCTTATCTATCCGAGCATGAGAAGGATAGAACCTGCTTATCCATCCGAGCATAAAGAGGATAGAGCCTCTTTTTTTCAGTCTACTTATCTATATGAGCATGAGGAGGATAGAACCTGCTTACTCATCCGAGCATATGGAGGATGGACCCTTTTTTCAGTCTGCTTATCTATCAGAGCATGAGGAGGATAGAACTTGCTTAACTATTCAAGCATGAGGAGAATAGAACCTACTTATCCATTTGAGCATGAGGAGAATGAAACTTTATTTTTTAGAACCTGCATATCCGTTCGGGCTTTAGGAGAATGGAATTGTCCAAGCAATTTCTCTATTTGTGAAAATCAGTTCCTCTTGTTCTTTGCTATATCCCTATTTCACCGGAATAAGAAAAAGAGCAGCTGTTGTCACCGAATTTTCACCCAAATAATTTTTTTCATTATTTATTTATGATTCTTATTCTTGCTGTTATTATTATTATTATGAAAACCCAAAAAAGAGACCACCTAGTTTAAATAATAGCCTTTTTTTAAAAAAATAAGGGGTCCATTTCAAATAAATACAAACCCATGTACAATAAAGGACCCATTTAGCACAAAACAAAATCCTAGTTGATATATCTTATCCCTTTTGTGCAGCCCGTTTATAGCTGTTGGATCTGACCAATAACCAACGGCTCAAATCGAGCCTAGAGATGAACTAGCTAGCCCCAAGTGCGCGTGTGCGATCCACGCACCCATCTGGCATCCACTCGACGTTGCTTCCTCATGCTTGCAGTCCATGCACAAAGCATTTAAGGCCATAGAGCAGTTTCCATGGCTGCTCCGACACCAGTAGTGATGACGTCGAACCATCGCGTGCCGTCGTCCGTATTGACCCACCGCTCGACCCCGTACCGCTTCCACCACTGCCGAACGACACAGGCCACCGATGCTCCGTCCAAGTCTCTGCAAAAACAAAATGGAAAGGATTTGGTTTGACCAAATCGAATAAGGAAATATGGGAAAAATCAGCCCCAATATCTCATCATAATCAAATCAAAATAAAAGGGGAAAGCGATTAAGGGTAGAATCAAATCAGGAACAAAATTTGCAAGCATTCAACGGGATTTAGGGAATTTGTTCTTTAATTTTCTTGTATTTTTGGTAGATAAAACCCTATATAAACCACCCATCACCTCTTGTAATTCTCACCACAGAGACACGAAAAAATCACGAAATACACTGATTTCACAGCATATTGTACTTGGATTTGAAGGTTGAAATACAAGAAGGAAGCATTTTTCTGGTATAATCTCTTTATTTCTTTTTTATTTATATTTTCATTCGAATATATTAAAATAGAAGTACTCTTACCTGATTTTTGAGCCACCATCTTTCAGATCTGAACCCTTTTTTTAGTTCATGGTCAAAAAAGGAATTTTTTTATTTTTACTACCATCGGTAGGGGCGGTCGGCAGGGCGGTGGTTCATGGTGTTCTTCAAATAATGATGAACATGATGAACACTTGAGAGGATTTTAAAAAGGGGTGTTTGATCCAAAATTTTAAAGAGGATTAAATGAAAGCATGTTTATAAAAATAGTTTTTATATCCAAAAGAAAATAGTTTATTGTCTTCATTAAATCCCTCCATGTATCTCCCTTTTGCCCCGCGGGATACCTAGTTGTTCACCTTTGCAAAGTGGTCAATGTTTTGTCGTGATTTAGCCCATCAAGTTTTTTTTTAAAAAAACAATTTGGTCATCCTTCTTTAAATCTTATTTTCAACCTTTTTTAAATTAAAATCTCTTTTTTTAATTAAACTTTAATTTGCATATCCTTTTAAAAAAATCAGGTTCATAAATTGTGTTGACTCTTTTAGAGAGGAAACCTTTTTTATTTATTTTATTTATCCCTTTTCTTTAATAATCTATTTAATTTTAATATTCACTTAATTTTGTAATTTAATTTATCATATATATTTAATTGCATGTAATATGTTTTCCTTTTCATGTTTATTAATTTGATTTGTTTAGTTCATCTCCTTTAATAATTTAATTTATTTTTGTGATTTGTTGGTTTATAAAAGATAAAATGTAATAAATGCGGTGTCTTACCAAACGAAAATGACGGGTTAGCGCCAGGAGTGTTGGCAGTGATTGAAGTTCATTGTACGAATGGCAAGACCGTTAAAATAGAATCAAATTCATAAATGGAAAAATAAATCAAATTGTTTCATGAACTTGCAAAATCCGACATTAAAACATTTTGTAATCGGCTAGGTACCAATTTTTGGGCGTTGTGGGGATGCTAACACTTCCCCACGCGTAACCGACTCCCGAACCCATTTTTTTGTTTTCCTAGACCCAAACTGTTGTTTTAATAAAATAATTTTTTTATTAAAATGACCTGTTTTTAGGAGATTCGATCACACCTTTTTAAAAGATTTGTGGCGACTCCATGTTTTTTTTATGTCGAGCTCAAAAGGGTTGCGACAATAGCCATGGAATTTATGGACTATGCTCTCGTTTGGTGGGATTAATTAACAAGCACAAGGAGACGCAATGGTGAAAGGCCGGTCAACACTTGGCTTGAAAAGAAAGGTATCATGAGAAGAAGATTTATACATGTTCATTATCATCATAATTTATTTCACAAATTGCAGAACCTTAAGCAAGGCAATCGGGGCATAGAAGATTACTATAAGGAAATAGAGATTGCAATGATCTGAGCCAATGTCGATCAGGACTGAGAAGCAATGATGGCTAGATTCTTGGTAGGACTCAACCAAGAGATTGTAGATGTAGTAGAATTGCAACAATACATTGAGATTGAAGAAATGGTGTCCATGGCCATGAAAGTGGAAAGCCAGCAACGTAGGAGAACCATGACCAAAAACAACAACAATGCTTCCCCTAAATGGAGTCAAAGCAACACTCAGAAGGCCACACATTTTCAAATTAAGGAACAAGTCAAATCCTCCAAGACAAAGCCGGTAGTGATGGAAAATGTTATAGGCAAGCAAGTGGAAGCCCCGACTCATTCAAGGGAGATTAAATGCTTCAAGTGCTTAGAGCATGGCCATATTGCTAACCAATGCCCAAATCGGAATACAATGCTACTCATGGACAATAGAGAAGTCACTTCCGACCATGAAGAGGAAATAAATGAAGAACCAAAGCAAGAAGAAGAAGAAATTGAAATGGCCGTTGATGGAGAACTTCTAGTGGTTAAAAGGCTTCTTAATGCACAAATGGTGGAAGAAGAACAACAAAGAGAAAACAAATTTCACACCCAGTGCCATGTGAATAATAAGGTGTGTTTTATGATCATTGATGGCGGTAGTTGAACGAATGTGGCAAGCACAATCTTGGTGGACAAGTTGGGTTTGAAGACCCTAAAGCACCCCGCACCATACAAACTTCAATGGTTGAATGATTCCAGAGAATTGAAAGTCAGTAAACAGGTTCTAATTCCTTTCTCTATTGGTAATTATAATGATGAAGTTATGTGCGACGTTGTGCCTATGCATGCCAGTCATATTCTACTTGGGTGGCCGTGGCAATATGATAAAAGGTCAATGCATGATTGCTACAATAATCGTTATTCCTTTAAGCACGAGGGAAAAGAAGATCATCCTTACACCCTTAACGTCAAAGCAAGTGCAAAATGACTAGAATTTGATGAAAAGAATCGTTGAAGTTTGGAAGGAAAAACGAGCGAAGGCAAAACTCAAGGAGAAAGAAACAAAGGAAGCAAGTGCTTCCACCAGCATTGAAATGATTAGGGAATTCCTTCCGACACTCCCTATGATCAAAATTGATTTTGCTAACCCAACTCGAGCATCTTTGTGTTCTTCTTTTTTTTAGGTCTGGTACTGAGCGCACTAGCAATCTGTCCAAGCTGGGCCTACAAGTTTCGCATACATGCTGCTAGACTCTTGATAGTTGCGTCATTACACTCCATATACTCTGTTAGGGTGTTTCCATTGGTAGATCTTTGCCCATGATTGAAACTATTTTGTGCTCTCTATGGCATCGCATTCTTGCTGAATCCTGGGGGTGCATTGGTGTTCTGTCGCTGGGCATTAAATTGGTTACTTTCTTGGTTCACCCAAGAAAAAAGTTTGAATGTTGCTTCCAAGTGATACGGATAATGCTCTGCAAAAAGGAAATGGACAATGCAAAGTAGTCACCCTCCAGATTTGCAAACAAGTCAAGAATGAAACACCTACCAAACAGCCAAATGTTTACTAGGAAGAGAAATCAATACCAACAGATGAACCCAAGAAAGATGATAATAGGGAAGCAAGCATGAGCAATGCATAATCTCAATCTGATGCGAACACCACCTCGGCAAAACCAACAGAAGCAACATTTGCTTATCCATCACCACTTTTTCCATAAAGGCTCGAGAGACATAAAGAAGATCAATAGTTCAAGCGATTCTTGGAAATCCTTACATAATTGCATATCAACATACCATTGGTTGAAGTTCTCGAACAAATGCCCAACTACGTTAAATTCACGAAGGACATTTTGTCCAAAAAGACGAGACTGGGTGATTTCAATACTATAGCACTTACAGAGGGATGTAGTGCAATGATAACCAAAAGATTTCCATCGAAATTAAAAGATCCTGGGAGATTCACTATTCCCTGCATGATTAGCAATAAATTTATGGGTAAAGCACTATGTGATCTAGGAGCCAGCATAAATTTAATGCCAATGTCAATTTACAGGAAACTTGGTATTGGAGAAGTCATGTCTACCACAATGACACTTCAACTAGTAGACCGATCTTTTGCACATGCCAAGGGTAAGATTAAGGACGTGTTGGTAAAAATAGATAAATTTATATTCCCTGTTGATTTCATTATTTTAGAATATAAGACTGATATTGATGTTCCGATAACATTGGGAAGACTATTTTTTGCCACATGTAGGACTTTAATTTATGTTAAAAAGGTGAGCTTACTATGCGTATGAATGACCAGCATGTTACGTTTAACGTTTTTCAAGCTCTTAAGTGTGCAGATGAACATGAGGAATGCCAAGCTGTTGAGCTGATGGAGTCAATTTTCAATACGAAATTAACATAGATCTATTAGTGCACAAAAGTTGATGCCATGGAGCATGATGCTGATGATGAGATGTGGGAAGAATCTGAAGAGCGAACCCTGCTGATTGAATTCATGAGTTATTACAAGAGACCTGAGTCACTTGAGTTGTCCGGCACCTAAACCATCTATTGAGCAGCCACCAGAACTATAATTGAAACCATTGCCACCTCAAATATACATACCAGGAGACAATTCCGCTTTGCCAGTGGTAATTGCTCTAGATCTAACCTAGGACCAAGAGTTAAGATTGTTAGAGACGTAGGGCAATCACAGGAAAGCCCTATGGTGGATCGTAGCTGACATTCGAGGGATAAGCCCAACAATTTTCATGCACAAAATTATTCCAGAGGGCACATATGGCAAAATAATTGAGGCCTAGAGGAGACTAAACCCCAACATAAAGGAGGTAGTCAAGAAAGAAGTCATAAAATGGCTAGATGTTGGGAGAATTTATCCCATTTCTGATAGCTCGTGGGTTAGTCCAGTGTAGTGTGTGCCAAAAAAGGATGGAATGATCATGGTTTAGAATAACAAGAACGAACTAATCCCCTCGAGGAACGTGACGGGCTAAAACTGTGCATGGACTACATGAAGCTAAATAATGCCGCCCAGAAGGGTCATTTCTTGCTGCCCTTCATCGATCAAATGTTAGACAGACTGGCAAGGAAGGCATTTTATTGCTTCTTGGATGGCTACTCAGGCTATAACTAAAGAGCAATTGATCCAAAAGATCAGGAGAAAACTACATTCACTTGTCCATATGGGACATTCACCTTCAGAATGTTGCCCTTTGGATTATGTAACGCTTCAACAACATTTTAATTTTGCATGATGTCGATCTTCTCAGAAATGATCAAGAATAATTTAAAGTATTCATGGATGACTTATTTGTCTTCAGCAAAAGTTTTGAGGAACGCCTTCAGAGTTTGGAACTTGTTCTTCAGAGATGCATTAAAACCAACCTAGTCTTTAACTGGAAAAATGTCACTTCATGGTGAAGTAAGGCATAGTTCTCGGACACAAAGTGACCAAGAAGGGATTGGAAGTAGACAATGCAAAGGTAGAGGTAATCAAACAATTGCCACCACCCACAAGCGTTAGAAGTTTCTTTGGACATGCAAGTTTTTATCATCGCTTTATTAAAGATTTCTCAAAAAATTCTAAACCTTTATGCTTGCTTTTGGAACAAAATTCTGTTTTTGCGTTCGATGATTCTTGTTTGAAAGCTTTTCAAGAATTTAAAGACAAGTTAGTCAATGCCCCCATAGTTGTGGACTAGATTGGAATGAGCCATTCGAGCTCATGTGTGATGCCAACGACTACGACGTTGGAGCTATGTTAGGACAAAGAGGTGGCAAAATTTCTCATACCATCTATTATGACAGTCGTATATTGAATGAAGCCCAGCTTAGCTACATACTAACTGAGAAAGAGATCCTTACAGTTGTCTTTGTGTTTGACAAATTTAGATTTTACCTTGTGGCTAGTAAAGTTATGGTATACATATACCACTCGACAATCAAATACCTCTTGGCCATGAAGGATGCCAAGCCCCTATTGATTCGATAGACACTATTGTTAGAAGATTTTGATCTCGAGATACGAGATAAGAAGGAAAGTAAAAACTTGGTGGCTGATCAATTGCCTCGGTTAGAGCACCACAATGAGGATGGAAAATCCTCTATGATTATAGATAAATTCCATGATGAATAGTTGCTTACGACCACTACCATTTCCTGGTATGCTGACATAGTCAACTACCCAGTCAACAATATAATGCCGCCAAACTTGCCAAGTAATGTCACAAAGCAATTTCTACGAGATATTTGGCAATACTATTGGGATAAGCCATTCTTGTTCAAATAGTGTAACGGTTAAGTCATTCGTCGTTGTGTGCCAGGATATGAATAACAAAACATTGTTTAGCTCTTTCATGTAGCATGACGAGTGTGTAATTGATCTATATTATATACCCCTTTTACTTGTCTTTTGTGTGTTTTCAAGCCCATATAGTTACATTTAGGTTAGATTGCATATAGTTTGCATGTAGGGAGTTTCACCGCGCACGCTTTAATGTTATATATATTCATGCTTTTTATGGGAAATGTGGTGTTTCTGTGGTGCATGTGTAGGATGCTAGAGGATTACTGGCGTAGAAGAGTAGTAGTTCTCATGTTGGAGTTGGCGAGGCATAAAGAGTTGGAGATGAATCTACTTTTTCGCACATGGATTTTCTCCTTAATATGAAACATTAAATATAGCTAGAAACCAATGGCCTTCTTTAATGAAGTGCATGCACTTTAGGGTTCATAAAACCCTAGTTTCATCGCCTATATAAGAGAGACTTGGTTGCAAATTCAAAAGGAGAGAGCACGATTATGGACAACAATCCTAGTCTAAACCTTCCGAAGAACCACCCGAGTGAAAGTTAGAGAAATTCATTCAAGAATGACGCCATCGAGAAAGGCCGATAGAGTGGGAGACCTGCAACAATAGTTGGACGACACAGAGGGAGTTTGTCGAGGATGCTCAGCTCTTTTCTTTTCCTTGCTTGATAAACTGCCGCACTTTAATATTTTTATTACATATGTTTTATCCTCGGACATGAGCTAAATACTTTAGTTGGGATTATTGCTTCCTAAGATTTTATGTTTTGATTATTTTATTTTAATTCTATAGTTGTTTTCCCTTTATCTATTTTGTTCATTGTTCTTCATGCATATTTATTGTAAAAGATATTGAGAGAGACCTTTTAACTATGGATTTGTGGCTTAATATTGAGAGAGTTAGGTTATACAAACATGAACAATGGAGCTAAGCCATAAACTTAGTCTTAATCTGGCTTAGAGAAAAGTTTAGGGTTTCAACGACTAAAAGGGAGTTCTTAAACAAATGATACAATTGTTATGGTTAACGTAGACATGTATCACCTTAGCTTCAATGTTATTAACTTCTAGGAATCGAGAGAGTCAAAAGTTCTTTAGAAAATCATGTCGAATAGATAAAGATCTTAATGATTTACATAGACATGTATTGCCAGTTGCTATAACATTCAAATAAGGAATCGAGAGAGTCAATAACTTCATAGTTATTGATCTAATCCTCATATATTCGACACTCTACTTATCACTTTATTACTTGATTCGATGAGTATACTTGCTCTAAAGTGTATCACTATTCGACAAGCATCAAGTTTTTGGCATTGTTGCCAGGGATTGACAATCGATAATTACGTTGTAATTGCGCTTAGGATTTTATTTTATTTTATTTTATTTGCATTTGCATTTGATTTTTGTTTTTTTTTTGTTTTGTCTTAGGTATGTTCCAGTGCATGACTATAAGGTCCAAATTAGATCCTCTTCTTCCATTCAAACTAGAGAGTGAAAGAACTTTCTGTAATTTATGAAGAGAGAAAGAATATGGTGAATGAGAACGAAGGGATGACCATGAGAACGTGCGTAACTGTGGTGTACAACTAGTTAATGGACATAAAGTTGTTGACACGGCCTGAAATAATGGCCAAGAATGACATGAGAATTCACCACCTGTGACGCGGAACCTAGGATCCGGGGATGATCTCAAAATCTAGGAACCCTCTAGATCACAATTAATCTAGCAAACTATCTAATATGATCCGAGAAAACCTAAATATTCCAAGTTCAGCATATCGACAAGATGTTGGAGTATGCCCAAAGACCAATCATAAGATGATTGTAAAAGACATACTTATTTTATCTTGTTTATTAATATAAAGCCATTATTATTATTTCAGTATTATTCTGTGTATCTATAAATAAACTGAATTATAATAAAGTCCTTAGAATAATATAGTTATTCTTGAATGTCCTTAGTCAAGAATTATTGTGGGCTTGGAAAAAAATAATGTATTAAGACTAATATGTAGTTGATTGATGACAAAGTGTTGTCATTGACATGGAGATGTCAAAATTAATACATAGGTATGTGTAGGGAAAAACATACTGGACTGACCCACTGTGAGAATGTTTCTTGGATTATTATGTGACAATCATAACATTGCTTATGGTGATAACTACATGTATGATCCTCAGACTTGAGATCATCATTATATCAACATCGTGAGTGACATATTTTGATACGGTCAAACGTGTGTCGTAACTGACTATACTATAAAGGCTGATATTGAATGTGTCATAATCCATGTAGCGAAATATGGTTGATCAAGATAGGATTTGTCCCTCCTACATAATAGGAATAATATCATAGGCCACTTGATTGAGTGAGACTAGAAAATGCATGGCCATGCTCGAATAAATTGACATGGGATATCAAAATTATTCGTTTATAATAGTCTACTCAGGATATCAAGAAACATTAGATGGACTATACAAGTGTGACTAATCCATGACTTGTGTCCGATCTAGATATGAGGACAAAATGATGAAATACATAAAAAAATTTAATCACGGAAAAAAGTTAAATCGAACCACGATTTCATGTAACTTAGGTAGCAATGATGTATTGCTAGATGCCAGTCATTGCTTGTAATATTAGAATTGTTCTGGATATTACTACTAATGTTACATGGACCTACAAGGGTTACACCCTATGATTGAAGCGAACAAAAATCGATTAGATAGCTTGTGTACAAACTTGTCGTACACGTAATTAGTGAAAAACCAAAATTGTTATAATTATTGTAATTATGGATAATTTCATTTTTATATATATATGTTAATATTTGATAAGTTATTGTAATTACCAAATATTATTAAAGTATATATATCTCTAAAAAACCTAATTAAAGTAGAATCAGATTCTACATATTTAATTATATTCGGTTAAATATATTGTGTATTTAAGAATTCGAATTTAATTAGAATTAGGTTTTTAAATGCTATATAAAGGCATAAGGTCTAGCAGCCATTTATTCATGTTTTTTGAAAAACCTCTCTAATAGTTAGAGAAGAAAAAACATTGTTCGTTTCTCATTCGGGTGGACTGCGTAGAGGTCGGAACGCTATTGTGACAACTCATATTCGATTTGGTTATTCTGAATTCCCTACGGATTTCCAGATTCCATATTTATTAAGGTAACGTTTCATCCTTCATCACCTCGAATTCGTCCCTTATACATGGATCAATGGTGGATTATGCCAGATAATTTTTCTGCTGTTCCATGGGTTGTACCGACGTTTCCTAATAGTGGTATCAGAGCCACTTGTACGACACGAATTCAGACTTAAATACTTGGATGATGTTTTTGTATGAGATGCATGTTTTACTTTTTATGTTTTGACGAGTATGTGATGTTTGTGCGAAACATAGAAATTAAATCTATTCGTGATTAATATGTTAATCTATTTTAAAAAGTTTTTACGATCGATGGTTAAATGTTAATCATGTGTTTGTTGCGGTAAGCTTTTGATAGTCATATGTTAATAGTTGACATGATGAACATGCGGTTAAGATAGCAGATCGTTTTTGGCAGAGGAATAATGGTTGTTCCAGAGTGAAAAACCTTAGGGATTGAAAAATCCCAAAAACACGAATCCGTTGATAAAAGTTATCAAATCGTGAGGTTTTTCAATATGAATGAAATTAACAAATCGTTGCCCCAGTTGCTTGGTCCGTTAAGAACAACAGAGAACAACATGAAAAAGGTAGTTGAAAACCTATTATGATGGTCCAAAAAGATAACAGAAAAGGAAAGCCCAACACCAAGGAAAAGCCAAAGCCCAATAAAGGAAAGGCTGCATTGAAACCCAAATGAGGAGTTGCAAAAGAAGGAAAGTGTTTCCATTGTAACAATGCTGGATATTGGAAGAGAAACTGCCATGTCTATCTAGAGGACATCAAGAAGGCAAGCAAAAATGGACAGTCCGGATCGGGTATTTATGTTATTGATATTAATATATTAAACATTTACTTCTTGGGTATTAGATACCGGTTATGGTTCTCACATTTGTACTTCTATACAGGGACTAAAAAGGAGTAGAAAATTGGCAAAAGGAGATGTAGACCTACGAGTTGGAAAAAGAGCAAGAGTTGTTGTATTAGCCATAGGAACATATACTTTGTCATTACCTAGTGGACTTGTTTTAGATTTAGAGGATTGTTATTTCGTACCTAGTTTGACTAATAACATTATTTCAATTTCTTGTTTGGACAAGATTGGTTTTGAGATTATTATTAAGAATAATAGTTGTTCTTTTTTTCCTCAATAATGTTTTTTATGGTACAGCTCAATTAATCAATGGCCTCTATATCTTAGATCAAGACAATTACATATATAACATAAATACGAAAAGATCAAAAATAAATGACTCTAATCAAACTTATCTCTGGGATTGTCGCTTGGGTCATATAAGTGAGAAACGCATATCAAACTCCATAAAGATGGATTTTTGGATTCTTTTGTTTTCGAACAATTAGATATTTGTGAACCTTGCTTAATGGGAAAAATGACCAAATCACCATTTGACGATAAAAACGAACGAGCAAGTGATTTATTAGGTCTAATACATGGTGATGTGTGTGGACCGATGAATACACAAGCCAGAGGAGGGTTTCAATACTTCATTACTTTAACTGATGATTTCAGTAGATATGGGTACGTTTACCTAATGCATCATAAATCTGAAGTCCTTGAAAAGTTTAAGGAATTTAAAAATGAAGTACAAAACCAATTAGGAAAGAGTACCAAAGCTCTTCAATCAGATCGAGGAGGAGAATACTTAAGCCTAGAGTTTGATGAACTTCTTAAAGAATGTGGGATTGTCTCACAACTTACACCTCCAAGTACTCCACAACACAATGGAGTCTCTGAAATGAGAAATCGAACATTGTTAGGCATGGTTTGGTCAATGATGAGTCATGTTGATCTTCCAACTTCTTTTTGGGGACATGCGCTAGAAACAACTACTTTCACACTAAATCGTGTTCCATCTAAATCGGTTTAAAATACACCATATAAGATGTGTATGGGAAACGTCCTAGTATGTCTTTTATGAAAATTTGGGGATGTGAAGTTTATGTTAAACATTAGATGTCTACAAAACTCGAACCTAAATCTCATAAGTGTAATTTTGTAGGGCATCCTAAAGAAACAAAATGATACTATTTCTTCAATCCATCTGAGAACAAAGTGCTTGTTGCTCGAACACGAGTCTTCCTCGAAAGAAAATTTATTTTTAGAAAATGATGTGGGAGAAATATTGAACTTGAGGAAATTCAAGATCAACCACAAATCACTGAACCAGATTGAACAACAACAAGTTCCATAAATAGTTGAGTAACATCCAATCGTTCTTGAAACACAACCACTGGGAAGGTCTATGAGAGAACGCAATGTTCCTGAGAGTTATGAATTTCTTATCACATTGTATGGAGATGTTCTTCTCATGGACCAAGATGATCCTAGGACTTATCAGGAAATAATGGAGAGCCTAGACTCTGAGAAATGGCTAGAAGCAATGAAATCTGAGATGGATTCCGTGTCAGAAAACCAAGTATGGACTTTGGTTGACCCACCCAAAGGAATTAAGCCCATAGGGTGCAAATGGATTTTAAAAAGAAAATCGACATGGATGGAAATATACAAACATGCAAAGGGGATTGGACGCTAAGGGATTTCGTCAAATTCATGGTATAGGCTATGATGAAACCTTTTCCTTATTGCTATGTTTAAATCTATCCGAATATTGCTTGCAATAGCTGCATATTATGATTATGAAATCTGGCAAATGGATGTCAAAATCGCTTCACCATGGTGGATCACGCTGGATTTTATTTTATTTACATTTGATTTTTGTTCTTTTGTTTTGATTTCTTAGGTATGTTCTGGTGTATGACTAAAAGGTCTACATTAGATCCTCTTCTTCCATTCAACCTAGAGATTGAAAGAACTTTCAGTAATTTGTGCAAAGAGAAAGAATATGGTGAATGAGAACGAAGGGGATGACCATGAGAACGTGCGTAATTGAGGTGTACAACCAGTTAATAGGCAGAAAGTTGTTGGCACAACCCGAAATAATGGCCAAGAATGACATGAGGATTCACCACCTGTGATGCAAAACCTAGGATCCGTAGATGATCTCAAAATCTAGGAGCCCTCTATATCACAATTAATCTAGCAAACTAACTAATATGATCCGAGAAAACCTAAATATTCCAAGTTCAACATATCGACAAGAGAACATGATCTTGATGTAGAAAATGGGATAGTTGTCAATGGATGAATATGATGGTGGTGGCGTTGGATAGATTTGTCCTTGGAACCCTTATAATAAGCAAACACCTACAAATGGCACAAATCTCTCCTATGAATGGATGGTGGCAAGATAGATGTTGTTGTCCTAGGCACCCTCCTATTCGCGATTGATTAGGCAAACACCATAATAGGCTCTAACCTACCCTCTTAGACGCAATTATCTAGGCAAGCAAGAGTGTAAAGATATCTCCCATTGATACGAATCCGATTATGTGATGGGTGAATCGTATTTTTTGCTAATTATGGGAGTTTAAATGGTTGAAATAGATGTATGCGGAACATGTGCGTGCATGTGGGTGGCATATTTGAACTCCCTCTCAAAGTAATGGGCGGAATTTTCAAGGATAAGGCCAAGAAGTTTGATTTTTGAATTCAAATAATTTCCATGTGCATTTTGTTTGAAATTCAAGTGTTCCCTCTTCATTTAGGCGCCACTTTTTAATGTTGATCAGATTGTTTAATTCAAATGAAGCCATCATATCACTTGGGAATTTAACTCCCTATTTAGCCACCATTAAAAGCCTTTTTGGAAGTTTATTTTTGAATTTTAAACAATCTGATTTCCCTCTTTTACTTATGCTTATAAATAGTCTTTAATCTTTGTATTATTGAGACATCTATGATATATCATTTTACTTGTGAGAATTTCTCTCAATTTGGTTCTTCATTGAACTATTCAGACTTTTCAAGCATTGTGCTTGTGTTGTCTACACCAGATACTTCGTTTTCTTGATTTGCTAATCAATGGGTCCAAGCCCTTCGAGCATGAACGTATAAGGTTATGGTTTATACTATTTATAGTATAGGTTCTTCCTTGTTCCTTGTTCTTATTTTTATTTTAATTTCCAGCAACTTTAAGCCTTCTTCTTCACCATTTTCCAGCCACCATTTCCACCATTGTTGAACCTTCAAACCTTCATATTTTCCAACACAAATTACACCATCTTTAAACAAAATTTCTAGTGACCTTTTACAACACATTTCCAGCCCCTTAAGCAACATGAAATCTACCATAAACATCTTCTTTTGCAGCCACACTTCTATGCTGGAACTCTTACTTCTATCCTAGATCTGACACAATCAATAGAGGTCTTCTTCAACGGGCAGCCTCGTAACAAGAAAACCACAAAAGGCAAATAAATAACACAACACTGATGGCAAGAAATTAAAGCCCTTCTATCTTCCTTGATAGCCGAAAGGTTGCCTTGAATCTTTTGGATAAATCTAGACATCTCCAAAATAAATTTAGACATCCATTTGTCTACATGAATTTACTGTTGGATTCTCCCAAGCTTAATTATCATCATTAACTCTCCTTGAATACATATTGAAGAAGATTTAAGGATGGTAGCCGAATGGTCTTTGAAATGAATTCTGGCAACTTTTACTTCAGTAAATAAATGGTCTTATCCTTCAAAACAACCAACTTGATTAGATGGCGAGTTGTCCATTATAATATCCCTTCTAATTTCGTGCCTTTACTTCCCTTAAGTGTAATTAGTGCTTAAATTCAAAAAGACTCTAGAATTGTTGCTGAATTTAATCCTCCTTAGTGTCCCTTCAAGTTCTGAACTGATCAGCATCTTTGCATCTAAAAAACCCAAAAAAATGCAATTAAAACAATGCAACTTAAATACTAAACATGCAATGGTTGTGTATTTAAAGAAGACATATGCTGAAATTTAAATGAGCTGACATAATAAATGAAACAATTGCAATTAAGTAAATTGGTTTATTAGTTCAAAAATTTTATTGTTGCAAGTAGTAAATTTGTCCTGTAATGGTTGCTATATGCAAACATTGGTATGTGAATAGAATGTAATGTATGCGGACATAATGACAATTCTAATGCAGTGCATGTGAACATGAAATTAAAAAGGTGAATTAAACTGCGCATGCAACACATTGCATGGATGCTAATCCGCAGGTCTATCATCCAAAGCAACTTTCGCTTCCCAAGCTTGGAAATAGGTGCGAACAACTTCTTCCTACAACTTTTTAGCTCTAGCACACGTCATTGGTCCGAATGATAGATTCTTAACTTCGTCTTGTTTGTCCATGATCACATCGTTCCCTCCCTCTTGAAGATGATTTGTCCTTAAATGCATCAAAAGTATATAAATCAACTACATTAAAAGTTGCACTGACATTAAAGTCACCTGGGACATCTAACTTATAAGCATTATCATTGATCCTCACAACCACTTGAAAAGGACCATCTCTGCGTGGAAGTAACTTTGACTTTTGCTGGACTGTAAATCTTTCTTTTCGCACATGTAACCAAACCTAGTCTCCAGGTTCAAAAATGACTCTCTTGTGTCCCTTATTGCTTTGGTCCGCATATTGCTTTGTTCTCTTCTCAATATTATCTCGGACTTGCTGGTGAAGTCTTCGCACAAAATCTGCCTTTGTCTTACCATCCTTGTGCACAACTTGGTCTGATGTTAAAGGTAAGAGATCCAATGGTGTCAGTGGGATTAAATCCATACACGACTTCAAAAGGCAAATACTAGGTTTTAGAGTGCGTAGATCGATTGTACGCGAACTCAACATCGGGCAGACACTCTTCCCATGATTTCAAATTTTTGCGAATGATGGCCCTCAATAAGGTGGAAAGAACCCTATTAACAACTTCAGTTTTACCGTCAATCTTGGGATGACATGTCGTGAAAACAACAATTTCGTTATGATCTTTCCCCAAAGTGTCCTCCAAAAATTACTCAAAAATTTTACATCCCTATCTGGAACAATGGTCTTTGGAATTCCATGCAATCGAACAATGTCCCTGAAAAATAAATTTGCAACATTAGAAGCAGCATTAGTTTTGTTACATGAAATAAAAAGCAACATCTTAGAAAATCTATCAACAACAATAAAAATGGAATCTTTGTTTGTCTTAGTTTGTGGAAGTCCTAGCACAAAGTCCAAGGAAAGGTCCATCCAAGGAGCTATTAGAACTTGTAATGGCGAATACAACCCATGTGGCTTAAGCATGTGATACACTCCAGCATTGGCATCTTTTTATCATCATCTTTTCATCCCTAATTAATGGGATGAAAGAAAAGGGAGTTCTTACATTCCTTGCACATCTTTTAACTATTTATATTAATTACCTTATACGTGGTATACTTAGTCTTAGTATATTACATCCCAAGCCTTATAATGATTTTATTATGCTTTACATTATGTATTTCCTACTTAGGAGCATAATAATACTCGTTAGTCCCTATACTATGCATGATACTTAACCACCACGACCATTTCCTTTAACCACATCTTTATTTAAGTCATCTGAGTCTGTTTGCATGCATTGCATCTTTTACTTTAATCATGCATCATTACTTAGTTATTTCGGCATCTTTTTGCATTGCATCCTTATACTTAATCAAACATCATATTTGCATCATAATTTTAATCTCATTGCAGCTTACACATTGTTTTATTACTCTTTAGGTGTTAGGGGCGATGGCATAAGCTCGAATTAGCTCAAAGACACTATTGGAAGCTTGGAACAACTCTAGAACATTCACAACAGCGCGGATTAGCTTAAAGACTGAATGGTGGCTCATGGCATCTCAGGAACAAAGGGGAAACTTACAAAGGAGCTCACCAACTAAAAGCCCTAACTCACCTAGATAAAGTTAGCTTGTGGAAGCTCAAAACAAATCAAAGATTGAACTAGCTCACTCAGCTAGCTAGCTCAGCTCAATCTAGCTCACACCAAGCTCAACCAGCTCACTTCAGCTCCACCTACACATGCCGGCTCAACACCCAAAGGTAATGTCCCCTCCAAAGGAACATATCCTTAGCCAATTTGGAGGGAAATGAGAATGAGTGGCAACCAGCATTGGAGGGAAACCTTTTGGCGCCCAAACAAAATGGAGGGAGACACCAAGGAGGCTGAATCATCACAAGGGACTTGGAGGGAGTCACGGCTAGTCCTGGAGGGAGACTTGAAGCCTAGCCGAAGAGATACAAGACCATTCGACCAAATCCCTTCATTTCCTATAAATTCAAATTGTAATTGCATTTGTAAAACATCTCATTCATTCTATAAAATTTATCTTGTGAGAATTTTCTTTCTTTTAGTTCTTAATTGAACTTTATCGACTTATCAAGTACTTGTTGCGTCAACCCCTCTTCTATACACCTTGATACTTCTGGTTCTTTTGGTTTAATATACCTTAAGGATCAAAGTTTTTTCTACCATCCCTTAAAGAATAATATAAGGTTTGGGCTAAGCTTTAATATAACTTTGTTTCTTCCTTCAATTTCTTTAAGATACTATCATTCTTCCTTCACCAATTCCATCACCTATATACACCACCATTGTCCACCCAAACACTTAACCAAATCTGCCCATTTCCTTCATTCTTCCTAATCACAAAAAAATAACCGTCCAAACCCTCCCATTTCAATCCCTACTTTACTTTGTAGGTTGCTTGCTTCCTTCCTAGATCCAACAATCAAAAGGGCTGCCTTCAACATCCAAGCAAGGCGTGAACCATCATAGAAGCCCTTATATCATATGGTAATAAGAGCTTTTGGTGGAAGAAGCAAGTACATTAATTGAAGCCCGATTCAAGCATAACAAAGAAATTTGTAAGTGACATCTTCTATCATTTTATTTTGTGCAAAAAAAGAAAAGAAAAAGAAGAAACAGTTCAAATAAAAAAAAAGAGAAAGGAAAGTTTCAAAAGCACAAGTTCAAGGGTGAAAGCACAACAACATCGTCTTCAACATCAAGCCTGGAAGCCATATCATCTTCTTCAAGACTTTGATTGTTGGTGAAGAAAGGTTGTGAGTTTCTTGCCGAGTAAGTAACCTTGTTTCTCTTTTCCTTTTCTTTTCTAAACATACCTTTTCACCACACTTTCTTCCTTTTCCTTTTAAAACTAACCATTTCAGGGAGCACAAACACTATACTTGCCAAAGTCTTGAGTAAGTTCCTTAAAGAGCTTTGCAAGAGAGAAATGAGTGGAAAAAGGCAAATTGTGAGTGTAAGATCAGAAGACGACAAGAAAAAGACATTAAAGTCATAGGGAGCAAACACGAGAGTGAGTAGAGTGCACTTTCTTGGAGTGAACAGTGAGGTCTTTGCTGAGTGCAATTTGGCAAGGTTTTCAATTTTTTTTTCTTTATTTTCACTGGCAACATGTCTTAGAATTCACATCCAAAAAATGGACAACAAGCCCCAAATATTCAGACACAAGCAATAATTCGAGAAATGCAAAGATTTCTCCGGACAGAATTAGAGCTCATTCATGAAAGGATGGATCATTTAAAGGAATCTCAAGGCAATGCTCGAGGTCTTGGGAGGCAAAATTGCCAAAGGCAACAAAATGAAGAACTTGTGGATGAAAATGAAGATGAAGAAGTTGAGCAAGCATTTGTGAGGAGTGCTCATAGATATCAAGGAGGACGTGCCCAAATTGGTGATAATCTGATCAATATTTGAGTCACCATACCTCCTTTACAAGGCAAGTCAGCCCCAAAAGCATATCTTGAGTGGGAATGCAAGGTGGATCACATCTTTGGATGCCATAACTACTCTGAACAAAAAAAGGTATGATTGACAACCATGGAGTTCATTGATTATGCACTTATTTGGTGGGATCAATTAACCTTGTCTAGGAGTCGCAACAGAGAACGCCCAATCACAAATTGGATTGACATGAAGAGCATTATGCGGAGAAGGTTCGTACCAACACATTACCACCGAGATCTTTTCCACAAGTTGCAAACCTTGAAGCAAGGAAACCATAGAGTAGAAGACTATTATCAATAGATGGAGGTTGCAATGATACGTGCTAACATGGAAGAAGACAGGGAAGCAACAATGGCTAGATTTCTCACTGGATTAAACAAAGAGATTGCTGATGTTGTAGAATTACAACATTAAGTGGAAATTGATGAGATGGTCTATATGACAATGAAGATTGAGAGGCAAGAAAAAAGGAGGACCATGCCCAAAAACAACAACACCACCGGTCCTAGGTGGAACCAGAATAATGCTAGGAGAAATGCACTATTCCAAATCAAAGAACAAGCTAAGACATCAAAGCCAAAGACATCCATGGTGGAGAACGACCGAGGCAATCAAGTAGAAAGTAAGGAGCGTTCGAGCGAGATCGAGTGCTTTAAATGCCTTGGACGAGGGCATATGGCCAACCAATATCCTAACCAAAATACCATGCTGATTTTGTATAATGGAGAGATCACTTCTGACTATGAAGAAGAAAAGATAGAAGAAGAGCTCAAGGATGAAGAAGGCGAACTAGTAATTACTGTTGTTACTAATGGAGAAATCTATGTGGTGAATCATTTGTTTAATACCCAAGTAACCGCCGAGGAGCAATCAAGAGAAAATATCTTCCACACAAGGTGCAACATCAATGGGAAGGTATGTTTCATGATAATTGATGGTGGGAGTTGCACGAATGCGGCTAGCACAATTCTGATCGAAAAGTTGGGATTAAAGACCTTAAAGTATCCCAAGCCTTACAAACTACAATGGTTGAATGATGGAGGAGAACTGAACGTGACAAGATAAGCATTGGTGCCATTTGCCATAAGGAATTAGAAGGATGGGGTATTGCATGACGTAGTTCCTATGCATGCAGGTCATATCTTGCTTGGAAGGCCATGGCAGTACGACAAAAGGACGATTCATGACTACTATACCAACCATTACACTTTTAAGAATGGAGGGAAGAAGTTTGTACTTGTACCTTTATCACCAATAGAAGTTCGAAAAGGACAATTACAAATATGAAAGAGCATTGAGAATATGCATTGAGAAAGAGAGAAATATCTTGGAGGAGGATCCCAAGAGACACCATTCTTTGCCAAATGATGTGACAATTGAAAACAATCCAAGAAGCATGATGGTTCGGATGAGCCCAAAGGGGGAATCCAAAGGACAAGTGTCTTTTCAACCAAGGAGAACATTTGGAAGTGTCCTTAGACACAACCAATAGACGAGGCGATTCATGCTAACCCCATTTTCAAAACTCTCATTTTGTTTTGCAGAAAAAGCCATGGGCGAAAGAACAAACAATGGATGGAGACGTACTCATTCGTGCCACAATAAAGTGTCTAAATCATTTCGATTTGAGGACAAATCCTAAAAGAAGGAGATGATGATACAATCCAGCCTTGGCATCTTTTCATCATCATCTTTTCATCCCTAATTAATATGATGAAAGAAAAGGGAGTTTTTACATTCCTTACACATCTTTTAGCTATTTATATCAATTACCTTATGCATGGCATACTTAGTCTTAGTATATTACATCACATGCCTTATAATGATTTTATTATACTTTACATTATGTATTTCCTACTTAGGAGCATAACAATACTCATTAGTCTCTATACTATGCATGATACTTAACCACCATGACCATTTCCTTTAACCACATCTTTATTTAAGTCATCTGAGTCTGTTTGCATGCATTGCATCTTTAACATTAATCATGCATCATTACTTAGTTATTTCAGCATCTTTTTGCATTGCATCCTTGTACTTAATCGAACATCATATTTGCATCATAATTTTAAGCTCATTGCAGCTTACACATTGTTTTATTATTCTTTAGGTGATAGAGGGACGTCATAAGCTCGGATCAGCTCAAAGGAACTCTTGGAAGCTTGGAACAACTCTAAAACATTCACAACAGCTTGGATCAGCTTAAAGACTCAATGGTGGCTCATGGCAGCTCAAGAACAAAGGGGAAACTTACAAAGGAGCTCACCAACTTAAAGGCCTAGCTCACCTAGCTTAAGTCAGCTTGTGGAAGCTAAAAACAAAGTAAAGATAGAGCTAGCTAGCTCAACTCAATCTAGCTCACACCAAGCTCAAGCAGCTCACTTTAGCTCCACCTACACATGCCAGCTCAACACCCAAAGGTCATGTCCCCTCCAAAAAAGCACGTCCTTAGCCAATTAGGAGGGAAATGAGAATGGGTGGCAACTAGCATTGGAGGGAAGCCTTTTGAACGCCCAAACAAAGTGGAGGGAGACACCAAGGAGGCCGAATCATCACAAGGGCCTTGGAGAGAGTCACGACCATCCTTGGAGGGAGACTTGAAGCCTAGCCGAATAGATACAAGGCCATTCGGCCAAACCCCTTCATTTCCTATAAATTATGATTGTAATTGCATTTGTAAAACATCTCATTCATTCTGTAAAATTTATCTTGTGAGAATTTTCTCCCTTTTAGTTATTAATTAAAATTTATCGACTTATCAAGTACTTAGTACTTGTGGCATCAACCCCTCTTCTATTCACCTTGATACTTCTAGTTCTTTTGGTTTAATATACCTTAAGGGTCAAAGTCCTTTCTACCATCCCTTAAAGAATAATATATGGTTTGGAGCTAAGTTTTAATATAGCTTTGTTTCTTCCTTCAAAATCTTTAAGATACTATCATTCTTCCTTCACCAATTCCACCACCTATATCCACCACCACCGTCCATCCAAACACTTAACCAAATATGCCCATTTCCTTCATTCTTCCGCACCACAAAAAAATCACCATCCAAACCCTCCCATTTCAAAGCCTACTTTACTTTGCAGGTTGCTGGCTTCCTTCCTAGATCCAACAATCAAAGTGGTTACCTTCAACATCCAAGCAAGGCGTGAACCATCATAGAAGCCCTTTTATTGGCTTGGATTTTGCTTTTTTGCATGTGATGCACCTCTCCCAAATTCTTTCAACATCCCTTCTTATTTTTGGCCAATAGAGATGTTCTTGAACAGTACTCATTATTTTAGCCACTCCAAAATGACCCATAAGACCTCCACTGTGTGCTTCCCTTACAAGGGTTTCTGTTACCTCCTCAAAAGTGTTGTTTTTCATGCCTATTTTGATATGGTTCTGCTTGTTTTCAAATACATTTAGTTGCATTAGATTCTTAATATTATGCATTTTCATCAAAGAGTTACTTGGCTGCCTATGCTTGTGTGAAAGGTTTTTTATGGCCTTTTTGTTGGTTGGTATGGTGTTGGGCAAGAGAACTAAACGCAGGACGCAGTTAGGAATGCCAGATGTTGAGGGCACGGAAGGATCAGAGGCGTGCCAAGCTTTTGTTGGCATGAGGTGTGCCAGCAACCATGCCAAAAGAGGAAGAACCTCCAAAAAATATGATACACTTAGGCTCCTTAAAAATCGCATTTGGAGAGCCTCTGGAAAAATAGCGGATAAGGTGATGCCAAGTTGTGTTGGCAAGGTCGTCCTAAGCTCGTGTGCGAAAATGGCCATGGCATGATGATGTCAGCCCTAGCTTTGATAAGCTATCATACCGATCAGATGAGGCTTATCTCTTATCCATGGAGCATTTTACATTTCAAATGAAGAGAGAGTTATCCTAATTCCTTCCCTTGAGCACCTATATATACACGGCCCGATCAAGCATTTAGGGCGATTGATCGAGAGAACGAGACGAGAGGTGGTCGGAGCAAGGTGTTGGAGCAGCAAGTGATAGTCGGTGCAACCGAGGAAGGGTTGTTCAACCTCTTGGCCGAGAGCCTGGCGTGGAGGGCTGCATCGAGAGACCCCTCTGCCTATTCCCTTGGCACAAGTTGTTTATCTTTAGTTTTTTTTACGATGGTGATGTTGAAAACGTTGATGGTTTTGATGGTTAACCCCCACACCATGAACTAATTTAATAGTTGGTGGAGGATGTTTTGGTTTTAAACGTTGGCTTTTTTGCCTTAGTTCCTTTATATTAATTATGCTTTTCGCAAAGTTTGTTTGTTTTGCATACTTTAATTTTTCCTAAGTATTGTGCCAAAGCGAGAGCTGGTACAGTTAGCTTATTGCCTTCCAATATCTTAACAGACTTGTGTTGGCAATGATCATGTTGCTGAACACTTGGGAGAGAAGCTTCGAGAGAAGTCATTCCAGTAGATGAACTTACTTCGGAAGTGAAATCTACCCCCACGGAGTATAGATTGGTTTTTAAAGCAAATTGGACTAAGGAAAACATACACAATAGAGATATAAGGGTTTTTACTTGGCCAGTTTAGGGCAATGACCATCGAGAGAGGCTTTAATACTTTTGAATATGCTCGACAAATAATGCCAAGATAGTTTTGCCAATAAAGGCTGGGAACCACTTTGAAATCAGGCATTCCCTGCCAACAGTCATCATTCATCTGAAAACACCTTCCTTGCCAACGCTTTACTTCAGTTTCTATTTTATTTTATTTTATTTCCTTAGTTTTAAAAATTAGCTCTTTCAAACAACAATCTTTTCTTCCAAAACAAGTAACCATCAAATAATCGAATTCCAAGTCAATCTTTGTGG
Organism: Hibiscus mutabilis; assembly: GCA_019671005.1. Lineage (NCBI taxonomy): Eukaryota > Viridiplantae > Streptophyta > Magnoliopsida > Malvales > Malvaceae > Hibiscus > Hibiscus mutabilis. The sequence goes on from CM033714.1 coordinate 45,145,523, forward strand.
GATCGATACTCAACTTACCATGGTGTATTACTTGTCGACCGTGTATACTTGCACGCAAAAGACTCTTGGCATAGTTTATCTTGCCCAAATATATACCATTTATACCTTTTGCCAACATTCATTTTACACATCTCCCTAAGGGTCAACAAGTTTTTGGCGTGTTTGTCGGGGATTGCAACGGATTTGATTGTTTTTAAATTTTTACTTGTTTTGTTTTTTTTTATATTTTTTCCACCGATGTATGACCAGAAAACAACCAATGGTGGACGAGTGGCTGTACGATCCATAAATTGAGAGAACCTTGCAGAGGTTAAAGAGGTAATAGCGAGAAATGAATCAAGGCAATCAGAGGAATGGTGTGGTGAATAGTGATCAACCCATTAAATATCAGCCTAATAACAATGCACCACCGCCTCCTATTGTCCCAAATATGGTTGAAGAAGAAGAGAGGCCAATCTGAGAACATTCAGCACCTAACATTGCAAATCTCATGCCAGGACTTAGTGGCACTGATGCCAATGAGCCTAACTTTGAACTTAAACCCGTAATTATCCAAACTCTTTTGAATGTAGGTCAATTCGATGGAACACTTACTGGAGACCCGAGACAACATCTCAAACAATTCATGGAGATATGGCAACTGTTTCAACAATTTGGAGTATCTGGAGATACTGTGAAGCTAAAATTGTTTACTTTTTCCTTGAGAGACAGAGCCACGGCATGGCTCAATTCTTTGCCACCGGGATCAGTTACTTCGTGGGCAGACCTTTGCCAGAAGTTCCCGACGCGGTTTCAGCCACCAATACTAACTGCCAAGTTCCGTGGTGAAATCATTACATTTAAACAGGTCGGGGATGAAACTCTTTATGAAGCATGGGAAAGATTTAAAGATTTGTTGAGAAGGTGTCCAATGCATGGGGTTCCCAAATTGGACCCAAATACAAACCTTCTACAACGGATTGAATGCACAAACAAGGACTGTTATGGATGCTTCAGCAGCCAAATCATTGCTTGATAAAAAGTACACTGAGGCTGTTGATATCCTTGAGAGAATTTCGATCAATGACTTCGACTATCCTGTTGATAGACTTGGGACAGGAACTAAAGCCAGTGGGAAATTCAAAGTTTATGAACTCACGTCCATTCATGCCGACAACCTCACTATCATGGCGAGAACGTTGCAAAAGATCAATGGGCCCAAGAAGTCAAAGTATTGGATCCATTTTGCACCATTTGTGGAGAAAACCACCATGTAGATGAATGCCCTGTTAATCCTGAGTCGGTAAGTTTTGTTTATAATGCTGGTAGTTTTTATAATGCTAATACCTATAATGCAAGTTGGAGACAACACCCTAATATAGCTTGGGGAAATCAAGGAAGCAATCAATACAATGCCCCACGCCAAAACATCCAACGGTAGATCAACAATGCCATGCCAGAATTCTATCAAAATACCATGCCATAGAAAGCTCAAAACAATTTCCGACAAGGGCAATGAAGCAACCAAGGAGGAGATCTTACACAATATATGGAGCAAAACAAAGTAACAATCCAAAGTTGGCATCATTAGTAAGAAACCTGGAAATACAAATTGGGCAGATCGCTAATGCACTTTGTAGTCGACCCTAAGGTACTTTTCCAAGTGACACTAAAGATGCCCGGCACAAAGAAAATGAACAATGCAAGGTAATAACTCTTCGAAGTGGTAAGCAGTGCAAAACAGAGACGGATACCAAGCAGCCAGTCATCAGCCAAGATGCAAAGCTTGTGTCAGCAGACATACCCAGAGAAGGAGAAAGTAGATGAAGCCATCGATCATGCTAGTGAGAGCGCAAAACAGGATGCAAGCCCTAGTGCCAACAATGACACTAGCAATGATGATAAGCAAAGTGATGCCAGCACTGCCTCGGCAAAGCCGGCAGCACCAGTATATGTATATCCACTGCCACCATTTCCAGCAAGACTTCAAAAGCATAAGTAGGACCAACAATTTAAGTGCTTTTTAGAAGTGCTCAAACAGTTTCAATTTAACATTCCATTGGTGGAAGCCCTTGAACAAATTCCCAACTATGTAAATTTCATTAAGGACATCTTGTCCAAAAAGAGAAACTTGGGAGAATTTGAAAATGTTGCTCTCATTGAGGGATGCAGCTCTAGGATCCTAAACCGATTGCCACTAAAGCTAAAAGATCTAGGGAGTTTTACTATTCCTTGCACAATTGGTGACAAGTTCATAGGGAAGGCGGTGTGTGATTTGGGAGCCAATATCAATTTGATGCCACTATCAGTTTTCAAGAAGCTTGACATAGATGCAAGACCTACAACGGTGACACTTTAATTGGCAGACCGATCCTATGCACATCCCAAGGGTAAGAAGTGGATGGAGAACAAACAAACAATAGATGGAGACGTACTCATTCATGACACAACAAAGTGTCCAAATCCTTTCAATTTGAGAACAAATCGCCAAAAAAAAGTGGATGATGATACAATCCAGCCTTGGAATCTTCTCATCATCATCTTTTCATCTCTAATTAATGGGATGAAAGAAAAGGGAGTTTTTACATTCCTTGCACATCTTTTAGATATTTATATCAATTACCATATGCATGGCATACTTAGGCTTAGTATCTTACATCACATGCCTTATAATGATTTTATTAGACTTTACATTATGTATTTCCTACTTAGGAGCATAATAATACTCATTAGTCCCTATACTATGCATGATACTTAACCACCATGACCATTTCCTTTAACCACATCTTTATTTAAGTCAGCTGAGTCTGTTTGCATGCATTGCATCTTTTACTTTAATCATTCATCGTTACTTAGTTATTTCAGCATCTTTTTGTATTGCATCCTTATACTTAATCAAACATCATATTTGCATCATATTTTTAAGCTCATTGCAGCTTACACATTATTTTATTATTCTTTAGGAAATAGGGGCGATAGCACAAGCTCGAATCAGCTCAACGATACTCTTGGCAGTTTGAGTTCCTTGAGTCATTCTATACGTCATCAAGTACAAAAGGGAAAAGATAACATTGTTGCTGATGCCCTATCTCTGAGGTATGTGATTCTTAATGCTCTTAAATCTAAACTAATTGGATTTGTATTTCTTAAAGAACTCTATGCTACTAATCCTGATTTTGGAGAGATCTTTAAAGCATGTGAGAAAGGTTTGTTTGACAAGTTTTACAGGCACGATGGATTCTTATTCAAGGAAAGGAAACTTTGCATCCCTCAAAGTAGAGCACATGAGGTCTTAGTGAAGGAAGCCCATAACGGGGGGCTTATGGGACATTCCGGAGTTAACAAGACGTTAAACATCTTATAAGAGCATTTGTTTTGGCCAAAAATGAAAAGAGATGTGGAACGAATTTGTGAGCGATGTATCTCTTGCAAAAGGGCGAAATCAAGACATCAACCTCAAGGGTTGTACACACCATTACCAATCCCTAAAGAGTCGTGGGTTGACATTTCCATAGACTTTGTTCTAGGACTTCCTAGAACAAAAAATGGAAGAGATTCCATTTTCATGGTTGTCGATAGGTTTTCAAAAATGGCACACTTTATTCTGTGTCATAAAACTGATGTAGCTTCCAAAATTGCTAATTTGTTTTTCAAGGAGATTGTGTGTTTACATGGACTTTTGAGGACAATCGTTTCAGATTGAGATACGAAGTTTTCTAGTCATTTTTGGAGATCTTTATGGAGCAGGATTGGGACAAAGTTATTATTCTCTACAACTTGTCATCCTCAAACTGATAGCCAAACCTAAGTGGTAAATCGAGCACTTTCAACCTTGTTGCGGTCTTTCATTAGCAGGAACATGAAAATCATGGGAAGAGAGCTTGCCACATGTGGAACTTGCTTACAACAGATCAGTTCATTCAGCCACCAAATTCACACCATTTGAGGTTGTATATGAGTTTAATCCATTGTCTCCTATGGATTTGTTACCTTTGCCCATTAATCAAGCATTAAACACGGACGGGAAAAAGAAGGCTGAATTTGTGAAAAAGCTTCATCAGAAGGTTCAAGAGAACATTGAGAAAAGAACAAAGCAATATGAACAACAAGAAAATAAAGGGCGAAAGTGAGTCAACTTTGAACCTGACGATTGGGTTTGGGTGCACTTCAAGAAGGAGCAATTTACAACACAAATGAAATCTAAACTCTCACCTATAGGGGATAGGCCATTTCAAGTATTGGAGAAGATCAATGATAATGCCTACAAGATAGATCTTTTTGAGCAAGGTAACGATTTGAGTACAAATCGCTCTCAAGAAGGGGTGGATGATGAGATCATGGCATCACCACCACCATTGGACCCTGAGGAATTTCCCTTAGGCCCCATTACTCATGCAACGACAAGGAAATTTAGAGATATGGTCAGCAACAAGTGCAATCATGCATGGAAAATTATTGAAGCTGCCAAAGTTGAATTAATGCCATGCAACGTGAAAGGGAGTCCATGCAACGTGTTGCATGTTTATTTTTGATGCATATGTTCCATTTAATTATTATAGTTTTAGTGTGCATGTATTTTCTATTATGTTAGTTTATGGTTTATTTTACTAGCACTAGAGTTTGTTGAACCATATAACATATATTTACTATATTTAGCATGCATCATATTACCTTATTTTATTTCTATTCATATTTCTCGTATCTACATGTGTTATACAAGGACAATTAATAAACACATTACTAGGGTGATTTAGAGAATTGCGACTATTGGAGAGTTGCTTGCTTGAGATACTTGCTTGGCATTGGAGGAGCTTGCTTGACATGCTTGCTTACATTCATGGTGGACGGTAATTATGAGAGGTGCTTGCTTGAGATGCTTGCTTAATTCACGATGGACAACAATTCTAGAGAGGTGCTTGCTTGAGCTGCTTACATCCACTTGCAAATTGACATGCTTGCTTATGATTGCATTAGGAGGCAAAGGCACACATTTCTCATTATCCTTTCACACCTCCCTAGGAATGTTGGATGATCACTTCATTTTGTAAAGCCTATAAATAGAGGTTGGTTTTTCAATTGTAAGACACAACTTTGAATTAAGAAATTTGAGAGTTTTTATCTCTTTGTTCTTTTGAGAACTTTATCAATCCTTCAAGTTCTACTTGTTGAATCAAACCTTTAATATTTTTGGTTCCTAGTTCTACATAACTAGTGGGTCAAGATCCTTATTTCGTTTAGAGACCGTTATAGGGTATGGGTCACACTTTTTAGTTTTGATTCAATTCTCAAGTCCTAAACTACTTTCCATTTTCCATTTTCCAACTCTACCACCACCATCAAACACATTAACCATCTAAAATTCTACAATCTCTATTCTCATCAATTTCTATATCGTTACTCACCATCACCCTTTTAAAACCATTCAAAACCGTTGTAAGTCATACAACACAAAGTTACTTCATTTACGATCGGGCTATCTCGGTATATTCCAAGACGACATCACATCATTAAGTGTAGCACCAATGAGTTTTTGCCTAAAGTATGCCACAAGACGTCCTTGTGTCAAAATTGCTCCAATCATTAAACCAGAAGCATCACATTAAATCTCAAAAATTTTATCAAAATTGGGTAAACCAAGTAAAGGGGCTTTAGTTAAACTGCCCTTAATGGCATTAAAATATCTCTCTTGTTCCTCTCCCCAATGAAAAGTATAATTCTTTTTAATCACTCTAGTTAATGGGCTACAATAGTGTTAAAGTTCAGAACAAACATGTCGTAGAAGCATGGAAGACCGTGAAAACTTCTCACATGAGTAATACTTGTAGGCGTCGGCCATTCTTGAATTGCTTGCACTTTCTCTTGGTCAACTTCCAATCCTTTAGAACTGACCACAAATCCTAAAAAGACAACTTTATCAATACAAAATTGCATTTTTGTAAATTAGCATATAGTATTTCTTTTCTCAAAACAATTAAAATTGAACTGGGATGTTGGACTTGGTTAGATGATATGTTGGGTGCATTAGTTAAACCAAAAGGCATAACCAACCACTCGTACAAACCTTGTTTGGTTTTGAAGGCAGTTTTCCATTCATCTCCTTCTCACATTCTGATTTGGTGGTAACCACTATTGAGATCAATTTTTGAGAAAATTTTGGACCCACTTAATTCATCCAACATATCATCTAACCGTGGAATAATGTTTCTATACTTTACCATAATTTTATTTACAGCTAGGCAGTCGACACACATGCACCACATTCGTTCCTTCTTGGGAACTAGGATAACGGGTACAACACATGGACTAAGACTCTTGCGAACATCTTCCTTCTCTATCAACTCGAACACTTTTCGCTGTAGCTCCTTAGTTTCCTTAGGCTTGCTACGATACAGTGATCGGTTGGGAATGGTTGTACCGGGGATATAATCAAGTTGGTGTTCAATTCTGCGAATAGGAGTTAATCCCTTTGGAATCTCTTTCAGAAATAAATCTCCAAATTCATGTAACAACAAAACAATAGAAGAAGGCAGTTCTGGATCAAGGTTGTTAGTGTTTAAAAGTGATTCCTTGTACAAAATCACAAGAAATGACTCTTTGGAAAACAAACACTCCCTTATATCTTTTTCAAAAAACACTCATCTTTTTTCCCTCTTTATCTTTGCTTTATTTTTCTTTTCCTTTTCTCATCAAATTTTCCTCACTATCTTTTCTTACTTTCATTCTAGCTTTTTTCTTTTTCATTTTCATTTTTCTCTGAATATTTGGCTTTTCTAAACTTTCTCTCATATGCATATGATAATTGTACACTTTTCATGGTGAGAGTAGTGCCAAAGTGGTCTTCTTTCCCTTATGTGCGAAGGTGTACTGATTGGTATATCCATCATGGATCACATGCTTATCAAACTGCCACAACCTTCCTAGTAAAAGATGGTATGCATGCATTGGTACCATGTCACATAGTACCTTGTCCGCATATTTGCCTATGGAAAATGGTGTGAGAACCTTCTTGGTGACTCTGAGTTCTCCTCCATCATTAAGCCATTGCAACTTGTACGGATGTGGCTGCCTTGTTATGGTTAACCCCAGTCTGTCAACCATCATAGACCTACCAACAGTAGTACAACTACCTCGCATTGTGGCTTATTCTCCATGGCGTTTGCACATAAACTTTTTTTCACCACTATAACTTCTCCATCTACTACGAACTGAGTGGATTCTTCTTCGTCATTTAAATCCTCGCTTTCCTCTTCAAATTCATGTTTGGATTCAATCTCACCATTGTCTAGGAGCAACATCGTATTTCATCTTGGAAACTGATTATTAATGTGTCCACATCCCAAGCATTTGAAACACTAGACGTTTCACGAATAAATAGGAGTGTTCACAACTTTACCCTTGCTAGCTTTTGCAATGGGCTCATTTGTAACATCCTAAAAAGGGCCTAGGAGAGAAAGTCAATTTAAGGATATTAAGGAGAACTAACAAACTACCATAGAGGATTTAATCAAGCAAATTTCAAGCATATCCAAAGGATACTTGAAACTCAAACTGAGATTCATTGGATTGCAAGCAACAAGTTCGAAGAGGGGTTATGCTTTCAGGATCACGAAATTATTTACTAAACAAGATGCTCTAACTCTTCCTAAATCAAGATTACCAACCATGATCTTTCGATTTAGGGGTTTCCAAGTTATTATAAGTGAGTTGGATTATTTATCCATATGCAAGCCAACAACAACCATACTAATTTCTTATAGTGAATGAATCGAATGAACTATGATCTATATCAAAACAAGTTTGCTTACTTAACCGTTCACCAAACAAGGCCATCAATTCAAATATGCCATTACTCCCTACAAGACATGCACATATCAAGCTATTTTCCTAAGATATGACTATCAAACAACCTACTTATGCTCGCACCTAACATCACCATAAAACAGGCCATACAAACATAACATCATTAATTATTACAAACCAAGTACTATCATAACAACATTATCTACAATCACTAGAGTGCCACCATCCTAGGAGTTCTTATTTAAAATCACCATAAAACATGCCATACAAACATAACATCATTAATTATTACAAACCAAGTACTATCATAACAACATTATCTACAATCACTAGAGTGCCACCATCCTAGGAGTTCTTATTTAAATACAAAACATACTCTTAACAAAGCAGTATCTTGATCAAGCTCCTCGCAAAGATGGTTATCAAAATATTTAACCTAGAAATGTAGTGAGAGTGATTTGTTAAGCAATGGAATAGTGAGTGGGTTTTAAACATTCAATGAGATGTCTAACTATAAAATCTCTATCACTACTACCGTAAAATTCGTACACAAATTAATCTTGGAGCATCACGATTAAGCAACAAATCGAATAGATACTAGCACTACTATCATTTACATGATAAGCAATTGAACTAACATATATTTCCAAACATTTGAGATAGACAATCCATACATATTACGTAGACAACTTTCCAATTTCTTTTATAAAGTATGAATTAGTTAATTAGACATTTCATAACAATTGAGATAATTCAATTCTTTAAGCACATCGAATCCTTTATTTAAGAGTACACATTTAATGTAGCCTTGAGATTCGATAACCGAGTCTAGATACACGAGTCCCCAACCAACTGTCGCCCATAAAAACATTAGGTACTTGAGGTACCGGTCAATCCCTCCTCTGCTGCCAAATGAGCAATATACATCCCTCCTATTGTCGCCCATTAGGGATCATTGTCCTGGACCTTAGTCCACCTCGACTTTGAGCTCTATGGACTCTCTCGCACGCCAACTATATCTACGACTGACTCGAAACCAAGGATTACTTTGTTTATCATCCTTTAATCATTTTGAGCATAGCTCCTTATACATTGCACATCAAAGTGCCAATATTCCATTCGTATTTGGGACTTTTCACATACATTTTGAGATTATTGTCTCAAGTCAATAACATCATTGGCCCATGGCTGAATCATTTATACATACATGCTTGAATTCTTTCAAAGAATCATTAAACTTTCATAATTCACATAAGCTTATTCTTTACCTAGTTCATTTGTTTCTTCTTCAATTTTATCACATGGCATAACTTTATCATTTTGATATACCAAGCATTCTCATTAGACTAACCATTCAAAAATAGTCATACATCTCAATCAATCTATATACTATAAGTATCCCCTAAGGAAATACTTACCTTGTTCTGTAAGCAACGTAGCCACAAGCATGATTCGCACATACAATGCTACTCTTTAAATATAATAAGTATAAACTATGCTTATTCTTATTCCGAGTCTTTAAAACCACACTCATAGTTTAATTCCCAAGCTATTGGTTTTCCCAAATGACTATTCCTCTTTGTTTGTCAGAGTTCCGATCAACTTTAGCCCTTGTTTCTTCGATATCCCCTTAATCTAACATAGAACAATAAACATACATTCACATTCATTTGGAATTAACATGATTCATATTTTTTAACAACTTGCATAGTTGTTCATAATTTTCTGGACTCGGCAGTCCACATATTACACACAATTATTCATACAATCCAATGTTTCATTTTACTATCATATAAACTAAACAGGGCAGTTTGATCCTCGTGACTTACAATCCAAACACCTAAGTCAACTTTTAATCTACATTCAAACCTTTTTCTATGTTCATTTATTCTATTGTTAAACATTAACAAGAGGTAGTCTGCTGGTTTCACCGAAACAGAACAATCCCCTGCTTCAATCATTAATCGGTTCAATTATAACTCAAGAAATCGGTTTCCAATATAGATTAATCTATGCTTCCAATAACATCAACCAATCTATTCGGGTTTAAACTATAATCACCAAATTTTCCATTGCATTCTCAAACCAAAACAAGTATAGTTCAATTGTATCACAATCAACCTTTCAAGAATTCTAGTAACATAATTCAATCATCAATATAAATTCAATGTCTCGGCTATTTCTTGCAAAGAAATTCATCAAGTCACTTAACTTATCTAGACATTCACAATAGGAATCAATGAAAAGAATGATATACCTTTCAATTTCTAACAATATTCAACTACTATAATTCAGCCCAACAACAATGGTTTCTCCTTTCCTTTCGACATAAACCCTTTTCTCTCTCAATTCTAAGGGTTTTCAGCTTTGCATTTTTGAGAGGAAGAAGATGACATTATACCTTTCTCTCACTCCTTGATCAAGCTAGACTAGGACACATATTCATGTCCACAAGTTTTCTAAAAGACACCATGCAAACCCTTTGTTTCCATTATCAAGCAAAGTGGTCCCTTTTAAATTGATCACTTACATTAATCATTATTCGGTTTTAGTCCTCATTTCCTTTAATCTAATATAACCATCTCTAATTCTTTTAGTTAATTATAACATGTTTCTAATCCTTTTAATGGGATATTACATCATTATTTCTAGATCATCTACCTTTCTCAAAAGAGGAAACTGGCAAACTCTTCTTATGAACATTGGACTATCCCCATCTGGATGTAGTGTTTGCATAAGGACTTGTTGGTCCTTTTCTCTTGTTTTAATTCTCCACCTTTATGGCTATTTGCACCATATCATCGATCTCGATGTAATGTTGCAATTCTACTACTTTAGCAATTTTAGGACCAAGTCTTGCCAAAAATCCTGCCATTGTGGCTTCTTGCTCTTCATCAACATTCGCACAAATCATTGCCACCTCTATTTCTTTATAGTAGTCTTCAACACTGAGATTTCCTTGCTTAAGGGTTTGAAGCTTGTTGAATAACTCACGGTGGTAATGCGTTAGAATAAACCTCTTGCGCATAATAGCCTTTACTTTATGCCATGTGGAAATGGGTCTTTCACCATTCTTTCGCCTGCTAGAAATCATTTGATACCCATCTTCATTATGGATAGATTGCGAAATTTCAAGCTGATCTATGCACTCCAATAACGGTTCTAATTGATATTGAATCGTCTTTTCCATTGCTTGAAGAAACGCCTGATTTTGCAAACTAGGTACTCATTCTCTACTATTTCCTAATCTTTGAGACATGGTTAGATAGAAATAAAATAAACCTTACTAGCACAAAAGCCTCACTTACCACTCTAGATAAAAATTCACTCATGCTCGTGTTTCTCTTGAGATTTGGCTTTTGTTCCCTTGATGCACACGGTATGCCTTTTTCCACTCGTTTTCTTCTCAAAAGCTCTGGATAGAACTTACTCAAGATTACCAAGACTTCCTTTGTGAAATCGATTGCAAAGTGATTATAAAGCGGAAAATGTAGGACAAATGGGTAGGCTAAACAAGATAACAACGTTTAAAATGGATCTCAATGAACTGAAAACGGAATTGTAACATAAGATTTTTTCAATTAGAATTGCCTCTCCAATTTTTGTTTTTTCAATATCCCCTATTGTCCGTTTTGTTTTTTTTCACGATTTTTTTGTTTTCTATTCTTTTTTATACTATAATGAGAGAGTAAACTTATTGATTTCCTTCACTCTAATACCAAAAGACACGAATCTGGTTATATGATGGCCGAATTGTATTTGTTTCCCGACCATAAATCAAGCAAGACTTTTTCTCAAACAGAACGATGGAAGTTTCAATGGATAAAAATAGATGTATGAAGATGACGTGTGGGTAATTATGGTATTTGAAAGGAAGGGATTTGGTGGAAGGGTGATGGAAATGAAATGGTTAAAAGATGGCTAAGTTCAATAAATGAACCAACAATATAAAGAGTGCCGACACGGTTTCTATTAGAACAATAACCTAAGTCATAAATAGATTGAGACCCGCTAGATATAACAACTAGAAACCTACGATATAAAAAGATGGAATAGAATGATTTCACAATAAATTCAAGGAAATCGATAAAGTTCTTAACGACAACAAAAGAGAAAAAGATAATGAATCTCACAAAGTTTAAATATTTTAAAAGTTGTGTTTTTACAAATGAAATGCTATCCTATTTATTGTGTTTATGGGATGAAAACCACAAAAGGGTAATAAAGAACACAATAATGATGGTAGGATATTAAAGCTTACGTCCTTCTATCTTCCTTGAAAGCGGAAAGGTTGCCTTGATCTTTAGGATGAATATGGCATCTCCAAAATGAATTTAGACATCCATTTGTCTACATGAATTTGCTGTTGAATTCTCCCAAGATTAATAATCATCATTAACTCTCATTGAATGCATTTTGAAGAAGCTTTAAGGATGGTAGTCGAATGGTCTTTGAAATGAATTTTGGCAGCTTTTATTTCAAGAAATAAATGGTCTTTTATCCTTGAAGACAACCAACTTCATTAGATGAAAAGTTTTCCCTTAGAATATCCCTTCAAATTTCGTGCCTTTACTCTCCTTAAGTGTAATTAGTGCTTGAATTCAAAAATACTCTAAAATTGTTGCTGAATTTAATCCTCCTTAGTGTCCCTTCGAGTTCTAAATTGATCAGCTTCTTTGCATCTGAAAAACACAAAAGAAATGTAATTAAAATAATGAAACTTAAATACTAAACATGCAATGATTGCGTATTTATAGAAGATATATGCTGAAATTTAAATGAACAAACATAATAAATGAAACAATTGTAATTAAGTAAACTAGTTTATTAATGCAACAGTTTTATTAATGTGAGTTGTAAATATGTCCTATAATGGCTAGTATATGCAAACTTTGGAATGTGAACATAATGTAATGTATGGGAACATAATGAGAATTCTAATGCAATGCATGCGAACATAATGAGAATTCTAATGCAATGCAAGCGAAAATGAATTTAAAAAGGTGAACTAAAACTACGCATACAACACATTGCATGGCTTCTCATCCACATCTCTATCTTCCAAAGCAGTGTTCGCTTCCCATGCTTGGAAATAGGTGCAAACAACTTCTTCTTACAGCTTTTTAGCTCTAGCATGTGTCATTGGCCCGAAAGAAAGCTTATCATGTTTGTCTTGTTGGTCCATGATCACATCATTCCCTCCCTCTTGAAGATGATTTGTCCTCAAATCGCTATATGCATCAAAAGAAGACAAATTAGCTACATTAAAAGTTACACTTATATTAAACACACAAAAGGAGATCCAACTTATAAGCGTTATCATTGATCCTCTCAACCACTTGAAAAGGATCGTCTCCGCATGGATGTAACTTTGACTTTCGTTGGACTAGAAATCTTTCTTTTCGCATATGTAACCAAACCCAGTCTCTAGGTTCAAAAATTATTCTTTTTCTCTAAAACAGGAATTGAAAAAAGCCAAAAAGACTATTATGTATTAAACACTTAAAGCCCAAATTTATTAATATCATATAGTCCATTTATACCCTTATTGCTTTGGTCCGCATATTGATTTGTTCTCTTCTCAATATTATCTCAGACTTGCTGGTGAAGTCTTCACATGAAATCTTTCTTTGTCTTACCAACCTTGTGCACAACTTGGTCTGAGGGTAAAGGTAAGAGATCTGGTGGTGTCAATGGATTAAATCCATACAATACTTCAAAAGGCAAAAACTGGGTTGCGGAGTGCATCGATCGATCGTACACGAAATCAACATCGGGAGACACTCATCCCATGATTTTAGATTTTTACGAATGCTGGCCCTCAGTAAGGTGGAAAGAACCTTATTAACAACATCAGTTTGACCATCGATCTGGGGATGACATGTCATTCAAAACAACAATTTCGTTCTGATCTTTCCCCAAAGTGTCCTCCAGAAATGAATAAAAACTTTTGCATCCATATCCGACATTTTGGTCCTTGGAATTCCATGCAATCAAACAATGTCCCTAAAAAATAAATTTGCAATGTTAGAAGCATCATCAGTTTTATTACAAAAAATAAAATGTGACGTCTTAGAAAATCTATCAACAACAAAAAAAAATGGAATCTTTGTTTATCTTAGATCGCGGAAGGCCTAGCACAAAGTCCATGGAAATGTCCATCCAAAGAGTTGTTGGAACTGGTAATGGCAAATACAATCCATGTGGCTTAAGCTTGGATTTCACCTTTTTGCATATGATGCACCTCTCACAAATTCTTTCAACAACCCTTCTCATTTTCGTCTAATAGAGATGTTCTTGAAGAGTACTCATTCTTTTGGTCACTCCAAAATGACCCATAAGACACCCACTGTGTGCTTGCCTTACAAGGGTTTCTCGGATAGAACCTTGAGGAATGTAAAGTTTCCCTTCTCGAAAGAGGAAATCATCTCACTAGAATTTCCAGCAACAAGAATTTCAATTCACATATCAATCATCCATTTTAATCATCATCCAAATTTTTCCAGCAACTAGCATAACATTTCACCATCAATTTGGTTATTGACAACATCAATTTTTCCTACTCATTCGAATGGCACTACCAATTTTATGGATTGATCAATCAATTGAACTTCTTAACTAATTCATGGCATCAATTCACTAACTAATCATCCAATTCATGTAATTCAAGCAAGAACTTAAATTCTACATGCATCATTTGAATCTATAATGCATTAAGGAAGAGATTTTACCTTTCTATCAAGATAATATGAATGCTAGCAACTCCAATTCTTCCAATTTTCATGCTTGAATCTATGAACATGGAGTTTTCTCACTCAATTCTTTTCTCTCCTATCTTGTTCATCTTTTCAGCCACAAGGAAGAAGATGATAATAGATCATCAATTAATCCCCCCCAAAGTGACTAATTTGTCCTTGATTATCCACTAATTAATGGCATGTGTAGGGGCATTTAGGAATATAAGAAATTAGCATGCATTCCTTCACTTTGTTATTTGTTTTGGTTTAGTCACTTATAATTTAGGTTACCACTTTTTCATTTATATCATTCTAGTCCTTATTAATTAGACCTAGTACCTTACTTTCAATCAATTAAGGATTAATGAAGGTATTGCCGTAACTTCCTTTATACTAGTTTTGAGGATATTACATTTCTCTCCCCTTAAAGAAATTCATCCTCGAATTTACCTGAGGGTAATAGATGAGGGTACTTCTTTCTCATCGTTACTTCGGGTTCTGAAGTGGCTTCTTTTACATTTTGGTTCTTACATAGAACTTTCACCAATGGCATCGTCTTATTACGAAGTCTCTTGACTTCTTTATCAAGTATTTGAATTGGCTCTTCATCGTACGATAGATCAGGATTAAGTTCCACCTCATCGGGTTCTAAAACATGTGAGGCATCCGATTGATAATTCCTCAACATCGATACATGAGGCCTAACTCATCATTGAGTCCATCTATGAACATTCTACACTTGTCCTCTTCTTTCTTTATGAATTCCAAACTGTATTTACAATTTTGTAGAACTCACTAACATACTGCTCGATCGATTTCCTATTACATATATTAGAACTCACTAACATAGGAGAGGACCTAATAGACAATGCATGATGCACCTATTACATATATTAGAACCCAGAATGTAATTAGTTATCATGATCAATACCATTTAGGACTTACTTGTTCCTCAAGCAACCATTCGACTAGATGGAAAACACATAGAAAATTTTCAACATTCAATGTAGCTATTGTGCATACTAATAGGTGATTACATCATTTACGTAAGTGACCTTAATCAAACATACATGCTTTCAATGTTACATACATCATTCGGCTAGTACCATAAGTGACCAAAGTGGTTCATGTCTAAACATGTAGATTACTACATTTACTTATTGTTAATTAGCCAACTTCATTAGATATATTCAACCATTACATGCATAATCCAACCATGGGAATCTAACATTAGGCTAACAAGCATTCAAGCTTAATAAAGTGCATACATGCTCATATATACATACCATACTCTTTACAGATCATAAATGAAGTTAATATATACAAACCATTACTAAGTGATCATGAATATACATGCCTTAGGTGCCACCATCCTAGGAGAACTATAGCAAGATGGAAACATACTCTTTCAAGCAAAATGTGACTTGTATGTGCCTAGACTTCAGGGTAGGATCCAATTTCAACCTGAATCGTAGTAAAGATACTTGAATAAGTTCAAGTACAAAGCAATCAATACAATAAGTCTCAACTACAAACCATCTAATAGATGGTATGGGTCCCCATCAATAAGGAACCATTAGAAACAATGTAAACAATACTAGATGCTTTTGCTTAATTTTCAATCCAATATCAATAAAAGGTTTGAAATTTAGGCATGCTCAATCATCTATTTCGAATAAAAATAGGCATAACATGTCATTTGAACACAATCATTGTCTCAAACTCAAGTAATCTCATATAAGCAATGTTCAAGCAAAGTATCAATATCAATAGTTCATGGCTATCAATTTTCCTTTACTATCAATCAATGCAATTCAATGTAACAATAGATTCAATGTTCATGAGATATAGTTTATTTTAAGTATAGCCTTGAGAATCGATTACTCAATTTATATACTCGAGTCCCCAACCAAACTGTCGCCAATATCAATAGTCAATATGGTACGAAGTACCAGGCAAATCCCTCCTACTGTCTCCAATAACCAATAACAATACTTCCCGCCTACTGTCACCAATTATGGAACAATGTCCCGGACTGAGTCCACCCTGATAATGAGCTCTATGGACTCTATGGCATGCAAACTAGATCTATGACCGACTCAAGACCTAAGCTTACAATAGTTATCACTTTCATTCAATTTCAAGCATGATTCAATTCAATGTGCATATTTTGTGCCAATATCCCCTTTCAATCGAATAGGGTTCAAAGCCAATACCAATATCAATATTCCAATAGTCAATGAAGGTATGTCAATCAATATTTCATTAAACAATGAATTGAGTTACTTCTAACTATAACAAACATGCTTCATTTCAATATAGTTCAATTAAGCAAGAAGCATATCATGGCAATCAATTGTAATTCAAGCATGCTTCTCAATCAAGTAACCACTCAAAAGAGAACTTACCCATACCAAGCTCATTACACAATTTATACTAAGAATCAATAAGAAACTCATATCAGAAATGGACTTGGAGAGGTTACCTCCCTCTCCAAACTTTAAACTACAGTCACTGGAATTTTCTGAGATATTGACGTTCCTGAATCGAAATCCCTTTCCCTCTACAAGCTTGCTGATCTATGTGAACCCCTTTCTCCTCAATATCCATTTGATCTATCATTCATACAATGCATAGTGTATTAGGTAAATCCAGCAACCATTTGAGTCATTATCTGACTCCATACACTCAAGCATTCAATTCAAAACATCAAGACTGTTGCTTCCTAGCAGCATGTGCATTACTTGCTTAAAGGTTCATATCTTTTATTCCGTATGTCGGAATTTCAAACCATTTACACCATTAGAAAGCTAACTTAATTGTTCTTATAACCATATAGGCATTGCATTTTTATTCATAGTGAATTAATACAGTTTTTTATTTAAACACAGACCAAATTATGCCACTAGACTGTATATCTCCTAGAATGGTGGTTCTATATTGTATATAGTTTATCATGTTCACGCATTTCGATACACTTGTACTTGTATATATGTTTTTGTTCTTGATGGGCCTACTATGTTATGAACCTATGTTCAAGTATGTAATGAACTTAAGTTTCATGTAATGAATGGTATTTGTTGCGCATATATTGATTTAATTATGGAATGATCAAATGTTGCTATAGTTTCTCTTGGACACTCAAGTGCTTTGTTATTGTACATGTCTTGCTTGAATTGAATATAGGATGATCTAACCATGTTTGCCTGTATTTCAATCGAATGCATTGGGAACTATATGGTCACTTGTGTGTGTGTATATACCATGAAGTATGTCTTTAGGTATTGGCTTGATGATTGCCGAATGCATAGGAATAAGACTTGAATGGAACTAGTTACATGTAAATTGAATGACCAAATGATCATGTTTAGAAATATAGGTATGTAATGTTAAAATGTATACAAACTAAGGAACAATGAAATGAACTAGAATTATGTTACAAGCTTAGTTCATTCGAATGATAGAGATAAAATGAAGTAAATTGTATTGTTTAAGTAATAACCTATAATGTAAATATAAAAGGAAACAACTATATGCCTTATTCGAATGCCTTTATGACTTGAAATCAAATGTGGGGTTACTTGTTTGCTAAGTAAGTATGATTGGTTGCTTGTTAGTTAAGTAACTCATTTAATAAGAATGATTTATCAATGCTTGCCTTGTTGCTTGCTTGTTCTTGTATTTCTTGGATTGCTTGCCTTGTCCTTGTCTATGCTTGCTTAAGTAACGCTCCTAAGCCGGTTTGCTACTAGCCCGGGGTAGGGGGTGTTACATTTAATTGGTAATGAGAGCTTTCGATTTAGTCGATTTTAGGACAAACCAGGCTATCATGCATCATATAGGATACTTGTTCCACCGAGGAGACTTGTATTGAATAGCTTGTGTCTTGCTTATTAAACCGAATCCCTCATTGTTCTCGTTGAACATAGGATGTCTGAAACAAGACTTGGCCAGGACAACGAAAGCCCTGAAGGCTCCTTGAATGAAGGAGACAGTGTGAGGATGGAACAAAATCCTCCACAACAACAAACTCAACCCCGAGCCCAAGCTACTGCTCAACAGGAAGCTCTTGCTATAAATCCTGTGCAACAAGAATGTCTCATGAGCATGAAGGAGATATTCAATCATCTTGTAGCTGCACTGAAATAAGAGCATCCTATTGCTCCTCCTATTGTTGTGCCAAACAGAGCCCCGATTGACAAGCTGGTTCAACATCGAGCCTATACTTTCACTGGCACTGATGATGCCAATCCCGAAGTAGCTGAGTACTGGTTAGAGGCTACTACTCGAATCTTGACCAAGCAACTACCTTGTCCTGATCAGCACAAGCTAGAATATGCCATAGCCCTGTTGGTAGATGAAGCTCTAAGCTTGTGGGAAACCACTACCCTAACTGCCCCTACTATACCTGGCCTAGCGTCGAAAATGTTTCTTGTATCTCAAGCAAGGTGGTCGACCCATTAAACAGTACGTGAGTGATTTCTGCAAGTATTGCAAGTACGGGTCGGAATACATCAAGATTAATGCTGATAAATGTCGGATGTTCATTGATGGACTAAATGATGTACTTAGTCCAATCTCCACTGCCATGAGTATCATTATCTTCCAGAATTTAGTGAACCGGGCTATTGCAACTGAGGCAAATAATGAAGGCCTCTGAGAAACGCAAGAGTGGTAACTCATTGAGGGACAAACAATCCAGAAATGATGACAAGCCTCAGTGGAAGTCGAAGAAGCCTAAACACTCCAAAGATCACTCCTCGAATTTCACTCCTATTCAGAAAAATAATTACATACTGAGACCTCAATCGGTAACCAAGCTTTCAGCCCCGATCATCTTTGTTAATAGTACGGGGAATTTCGGCAAAGCTGTTTAATATCCTACTTGCAAGTTCTGTCAAAAGCACCACACTGGGCAATGCAGAACTCAACAAAATTTGTGTTTCTTATGTGGAGCCTCTGATCATTATATCTGAGATTGTCCTCAGAATCCTAACAAGGTTCCAACTCGAACTCCTACAAATGCTAGTTCAGCTCAATCTAATCAAAACAAGGGCCCAAGACAAGCTCAGTCCGAGAATCAAAGCAAAGGTAGAGGCCAACATTCAGCACCTACACACCAAGAGTCCTGAGCCCCTGCTCGAATCTACCACATTAGTGGGAAAGAGGAAGAAAAAGCACCCGTACTATTCATTAAGAATAAGGATGGGTCGATGAGGTTATGTATCGATTATCGTCAGCTAAACTAGCTTACTATCAAGAACAAGTATCCTTGCCGAGGATTGAGGACTTGTTCGATCAATTCAAGGATGCCAAAGTCTTCTCTAAGATCGATTTGCAATCAGGGTACTATCAGATGAGAATACAAGACTTAGATGTACTCAAAACGGCTTTCAAGACTCATTATGGTCACTACGAGTTCCTAGTTATGCCCTTCAGGCTAACCAGTGCTCCAGTCTTGTTCGTGAAAAAGAAATATGGGACTATGAGACTCTGTATTGACTACAGACAATTGAACAAGCTTACTATCAAGAATCGGGATCCTCTCCCAAGGATAGAAGATCTCTTCGATCAACTCAAGGATGCTTCGGTGTTCTCAAAAATCGATCTTCGATTGGGATACTATCAAATGAGGGTAAAAGAAGAAGGTGTACCCAAGATAGTCTTTCGTACTCGATATGGCCATTTTAAATTTCTTGTAATGCCATTCGGGTTAACGAATTCCCCAACTACTTTCATGGATCTCATGAACTGTGTATTCAAACCCTATCTTGACAAGTTTGTGGTCGTCTTCATCGATGACATTCTGTGTATTCTTGGAATAAGGAAGAACATTCTGAACACCTTCAAATTTTTTTGCAAACTCTCCGAGAACGTCAATTGTTTGCAAAGTTCTCTAAGTGAGAATTTTGGCTATTGAAAGTCTCATTCCTTGGCCATGTCATATCGGCAGAAGGGATTAAAGTAGACCCGAGCAAAATTCGATCCATTATGGATTGGAGACCTTCGAGGAATGTTGGTGAGGTCAGAAGCTTTCTCGGTTTAGCCAGAATTATCGGTGTTTTATCAAAGGATTCTCATCCATTGCCGCAAGCTTGAATAAGCTAACTCGCAAAGATACGCCCTTTGTTTGGTCAGAGAACCAACAACGAAGCTTTGATCAACTTAAACAAGCCTTGACTCATACATCGGTTCTCATCCAGCCAGAATCGGGCGAAGATTTCACTGTCTATAGTGATGCATCTCATTTAGGACTAGGATGTGTCCTAATGCAAGATGGAAAAGTGGTAGCTTACATTTCAAGGAAACTAAAACCACATGAGTCAAACTACCCTACAGACGATCTAGAATTGGCAGCTATCGTGTTTGCTGTCAAATTATGGAGACATTACTTGTTCGAGGAGAAATGTAACATGTTCACAGACCACAAGAGTCTCAAATACCTCCTAACTCATAAATATTTGAATCTGAGACAAAGAAGATGGCTATAATTGCTTAAAGACTACGATTTGGTTATCGACTACCATCCGGGGAAAGCAAACATGGTTGTTGATGCCCTTAGTCACAGACCATACTCGGGTAAACCTCTAAATCTAAATCCTATAATAATTCATTCGAATTTAATCTCCCTTGGATTACAAGTAAACTGTTCGAATAGACTTTTCTTGTCTTACAAGTAACCATTCGAAACTTTTCCTTAATGATCTTGTTCATTGGTTTGTAGCTTTCTTGGCTATCACTGCTCATTTTTTGTTTATACAAAGGACGGAAATTCTTGTCTGAACTTCAAGTTCAATCTAGCTTAATCTCGAGAATCAAAGAACTCAAGCAAATTGATCGAGATCTTTAGAAGATCATATCCAAGCTATACTCTGAGTCTAATTCTGACTTCTCCCTCAAGTCAAATGGACTCCTCTATTTCAAGGATAGAGTATGTGTTCCTAACAATGAGGAACTAAGACAAGAAATGTTACAATAAGCTTACCAAAGCTCTTTCTCGATTCACCCGGGATCGATTAAGATGTACAAGGATCTAAAGCCACTATACTGGTGGCCAGACATGAAATCGGCTATCACAGACTTCGTATTGAATGTCTAACTTGTCAAAAGGGTTAAAGCCGAGCATCAACTCCCTACTGGATTGCTCCAACCTATCAAATTCCCTTAGTGGAAATGGGATCGGATTACAATGGATTTCCTTACTGGTTTTCCTTCCACTCCAAGAAAGAATGATGTTGTATGGGTGATTGTTGATAGATTCACAAAGTCTACTCACTTCATCCCTGTTCGACTATACAAGAGCTTGGAAACCTTAGCCGAGCTATACATCCGTGAAGTGATTCGATTACACGGTGTACCTACAACTATAATCTCTGATCGTGACCCTAAATTTGCTTCTCAATTCTGAAATTCCTTACAGAAGGCTCTAGAGCTAAAGTGCATCTTAGTACAACCTTTCATCCTCAATCAGATTGACAATCTAAAAGAATCGTTCAAGTGCTTGAAGACATGCTACATGCTTGTGTTATAGACTTCGGAAAGAACTGGGAGAAATCTCTACCCCTAGTAAAGTTTGGTTAAAACAATAGCTACCAGACATCTATTCAGATGGCTCCCTTCGAAGCTCTATACAGAAGAAGATGTAGAACTCCCTTGTGCTGGTCTGAACTGGGAGAAAACAAAGTATTGGGACCTCAATTGCTCAGAGAAATTGAAGAACAAGTGAAGATCATTCATGATCGATTAAAGGCAGCTTTCGATGGGCAAAAAGCTTTTGCTGACCTGAAAATGAGAGACATCCAATACAATGTTGAAGACAAGGTCTTCCTCAAATTATCTCCTTGGAAGAAAGTCTTCAGATTTGGAAGAAAAGGAAAGCTCAGCCCTCGGTTTATCGGACCATTTGAAATCATTGAAAGGATTGGTCTAGTGGCTTATCAATTGGCACTTCCTAGTGAATTCGATAAGAACCACAATGTGTTCCATGTTTCCATGCTCAGAAGTTATAGGTTTGATCCATCTCATGTTCTTGAACCCGAAGAGGTGGAATTGAATCCCTACTTATCTTATAAAGAAGAACCTATTCAGATACTAAGCAAGGAAGTCAGAAGACTTCGAAAAAAAATGTTCCTCTTATCAAAGTCTTGTGGAGAAATCACAAGGTTGAAGAGGCAACTTGGGAATCTGAAGAAGTCATGAAGAAGCAATATCCTCAACTATTCGATTCAAGTAAATTTGAGGACAAATTTATTTTAAGGGGAGAAGAATTGTAACACCCTAAAATTGGATTGGAAATGTTACCACTATCTAAATTATAGGCTAATTGAATATATGTGGTAATCAAATTAAAGAGGAACGAACATTAGCTATCCTTAAGATCAAATAAGTGAGATTAGAACCAAATTGAATTGAAATTTAAACTAGAAGGCATAAATAGAAGGATAGAAATGTGAACATGCAAAATTCTATAGATTGCATGTAAAATTGAAATTAAATCAAGGCCTTGACACATGTTCTCAATTGATGAGAGCATGTGTCTTGTAGAAAGGTGACTCACAGCTAGGGGGAGAGAATAACCAAAAATATTGTCATCTTCTTCCCCAAAACTATCACCTTGGCCGATTAGTAGAGACAGAAAGGGGAGAGAAAAGCTTCATTGATCACCTTCAAATTCAAGCTTTTTTATTGAGCCTTGATTAAATTCAGCTTGAAGAAGGTATAATGCTTGATTCCAACTTGTTATAGATTGTTTGAACCTTGATATTATGATGTCCTTGTGTATAAATTGAATTGGATGATTGCTATGGGTGTGTTAGGAGCATGCTAGCTTCAATTTGAACTTGAAATTGTGGATACTAGTAGCCAAATTGATAAAGGAAATATGTATAGTTGCCGGAAATTTGAGAAATGTGTACATGATTGAAAACAGTCTTGATTAGGGACTGTTTTGATAGAGAAAGTGTTTAGACATGTCAATTGGATATAGACCCATGTTTTGATCATGTATCTAGATGAAATGAAGATTGAATTGAATAGATAACTTGCTGGAAATGTGAAAGCACCTAATTGGAATAGTTAAATTAGGCAATAGACTGCTCAATTGGTAAATTGGATGTGCAATGTTGATCAAATAGATCAAATTGGGTTCAACATGATAATGCCCTGTTTTATGCTCATTGCAAGGTAAATTAGATTTACCTAGACATGTAATATCATGAAAATGAATTGAATTGCCATGTTAGAACCTTGCTTAGGTGAGTTAAGAAGCTAGAAACTCAACCTACTGTAATCTGCCCAGAATGCTCTGTTCTGGGCAGTAACTTTGAAAAATTACTATAAATTGTATAAAATGAATTTAAGGGTGAAATTTTTATGGACAACACCTTGATATATCTACATTCATTAGGGGAAAACAGAACTGAACTCTGGGTTGTAGAATGAATTGTAGAGAAGAAACACTAGGTATAGTGCAAACTGTCCAATGTAACAAATTACCCTGTCTTTAAGCTAAAAAATGTATTAATTGGCAAAGAATTACAATTCAAGCCTTATATGGTGATAAATAAAATCTTGTTAGCTTTCCAAAGGTGTAAACCAATTGAAATTCCGACGTACAAAATGAAAGTTATGCAGGATTAAGTTACTAGAGTGCAAGTTGCCTGCCAGCAGCAGTATAGGTAATTGCACACTGTTTTGTGTCAAATTGTAAACTGTTTTGTAAACAGTTTTAGGACATTGATTCTACCTTGTTTTACATGAACTAGAGTATAGATAAGTATAGTTAAGTGTAATGGAAAATGTATATGAGCATGTTGCCAGATTTGTGAATGTTATATGCTTGTAACATTGCCTTGATTGGATGATCATATGATCTTCTTTTGACATGTTTGTACTTGTAATGTGATAGAACCAGGAGTAAATTTGGTGGAAGAGGATAGAGTGGACCATCCTAAAGCCAAGAACAAAGGAGTGTGGATCCAAGACTAGCTAAGCTTGGAGTATTGTGAGTGTAGTTATCTCTAGGGTTAGGACTAGGTCCTAACCAATGCATACTTGATACATTCTTGAAATGTTAAATGAATCTAATCATGGACTTGACTTAATAAGGGAAGAATGACTAGTAATGCATGAAGTTTGATCACATCTTGAATACATGTTTTATTTTAATGCTAAGAATGTTTAAATGGTACATTGGTGTTTGTATGTGACATGATGCATGTGATCAAATGCTAAAGAACTTGCTTGAGATATCATCTCATCTTGATGAAATGAAGCATGAAAACTACATGATATGTGAGCTATGGCTCAATTGGCCTAAGGGCCTAATATGAAATGAACTTGCTTGACATGATCTTTATCTTGAAACACTTGAATAAATGGTAAATCGAACAACCTTGGTAGCTAGTTGGACTAGGTAGAAGGGCATGCCTTAGAGTCTAGAGCTCATTGTGTCAGGGTGGACTACGGTCCAGGGCTAAGGCTCCTATTTGGCGACAGATGAAGGGTACGTATGTGGCCTTTGGCGATAGTAAGAGGGTTAACCAGCACTACGGTGCATCTTGTGGCGATAGTTGGTTGGAGACTCGATTACCAATACAAACTAAGTACCAAGGGGGTTGTTTAATTAATAACAATTGAAATAACAATCCTACATCATATGCTACTTGTCTTGAATGCCATGAATTGTATGTTACTTGACATGAAAGTCATGAAATGTATGTTACTTGTTTTGTAAGCATGATATGCTTGATTCATGATATGAAAACATAAAGTATGAATTCTTGATTCTTGTATCCTATACTAGCCGAATGCATGAAATCCTTAGCTAGGATTATCTTGATTCTTAAAAGCCTTAGCTAGGATCAATCTAATGCTTGAAACCCCTAGCTAGGTTCATTCTTGTTTAAATAACACATACCTTGACATAACAAATGGCTAGAACTATTTACTACCTCACTAAGTACATTCTTGTACTTATCACTCTCATTTTCATTCTTCCAGGATAAAGGATACGAGTGTTGCTTGATCTTGAAGCCTACTTTCTTGAGCTAGAAGCAAGTCACACAAGCTTTGCATAAGTATGGTTTCATACTTGTTTTGTATATCTCATAGAATGGTGGCCCTAGATTGTATATAGTTTATCATGTTCATGCATTTTGATACACTTGAACTTGTATATATGTTTTTGTTCTTGATGGACCTACTATGTTATGAACCTATGGTCAAGTATGTAATGAACTTAAGTTTCATGTAATGAATGGTATTTGTTGATATGGATTTATTTATGGAATTATCAAATGTTGATCTAGTTTCTCTTGGACACTCGAATGCTTTGTTATTGTACATGTGTTGCTTGAATTGAATATAGGATGATCGAACCATGCTTGCTTGTATTTCAATCGAATGCCTTGGGAACTATATGGTCACTTGTGTGTGTATATACCATGAAGTATGTTTTAGGTATTGGCTTGATGATTGCCGAATGCATAGGAATAAAACTTGAATAGAACTAGTTACATGTAAATTGAATGACCAAATGATCATGTTTAGAAATCTAAGTATGTAATGTTAAAATGTATACAAACTAAGGAACAATGAAATGAAATAGAATTATGTTACAAGCTTAGTTCATTCGAATGATAGAGATAAAATGAAGTAAATTGTATTGTTTAATTAGTAACCTATAATGTAAGTATAAAAGGAAATAACTATATGCCTTGTTAGAATGCCTTGATGACTTGAAATCAAATATGAGGTTACTTGTTTGCTAAGTAAGTATGATTGGTTGCTTGTTAGTTAAGTAACTCGTTTAATAAGAATGAGTTATCAATGCTTGCCTTGTCCTTGTCCATGCTTGCTTAAGTAAAGCTCCTGAGTCGGTTTGCTACTAGCCTGTGGTAGGGGGTGTTACAAAGTAAGATACTAGCATTATGTTAGAATGATTGTTTGTCGAATATAGTATTTTAGCTTAATGTTCGAATGATCACTAAATGTATAGGCCTTGTTAGCTTGTTAATCATATAGATGCTTGTTAGAATGAGCCCCTTTTATGATTAAAGATTGCTTATATGTTTATATGATCATGACTCGATGTAGTGCTTAATGAATCACTTGATATAGTATGTGTATATGATTATATGTCATGTGGTTAATAGATGGTTAGAAATGAGTGGAAAATTAGTTTTTATCAAGAAATAATGATTTTAGTGTTTGGAGCCTAAAATAATGCATTATTGGTAATATATGATTGTTTATAGTGACATGACTCTTATAATTTGGAATTGGCCGAATTGCATATTAAGTGAATCCACTCGAACCCTTTCAAGTCCTGATCACAACTCTTCTACAAGGATGAACAAATAGGGATTTGTTTTGAGACAATCTAGAATTAAAAGATATTTATTATAAAGGATAGTTAAACCAAGAAGTTAGGATCCCTAATGGACTACACCATAATTGTACTATAAAGAAATTGCGTTCCAAATTGATGTAATTTTGCTTTGTTGTTGAAGCACTCTTTTGATAGAATACAATGGTTGGATAAACTATGTACTAAATCCATGCTCGATATATATAAAAAGGGTTTTATTTTAGTGCAAATGACTTCGTTGGTAAGATATAGGAATCCAAACGATGGTATGTCATAATTAAGATTATATGATTGATGTTAAGAAACCTTATTAACCTGACTCGTTTTGTTTTGAAAAGTTTTTAATTTTGATCACCTGGATTAATTGATCTTGTTCGCTTTCAACATATCCTTAAATTAAAAATTTATATGTCCTTCTTCCTTGAGTTACCTAAATGCTCAATGTAGAGGTTTACTTATGCTTTAGCTTGGAAAACAAGTTACCCTTTTTGGGTTAATCGAGTACTAACTTGTAAGACAAGTTAGTCATTTGTTCTGTTTTTAACATTCTAGACTTGGTTTATTGTTATGCCGGGTTTAGGATGTTACATAAGTCCTTTCTAATTTGGCCATCCAATTATTCCTTGCTTCAATATGATCCCAACTCATTTTTTTATTCTCATAAGTGACAAGTATATCACAAATTAGCTAGCAAACTTTTCATGCTTCCACTTTAATCCTTAATTCTTTTAATTATCTAACCCAAAGATATCTTAAACCAATTTAAATCAATGAAATATTTCTATACCACCTTTTTGGGGTATTACAATTCTCTCCCCCTAAAATGAAATTCATCCCCGAATTTCTCTGAGTTAAACAAACAAGGATACTAATCTTTCATAGCAGCTTTGAATTTTCAAGCTATTACTTTAACCTTGTGATTTCTCAATAAAAATTTTCTTTTCATAAGATCAGAATTAGCTTTCTCTTTATGTTTGTCTAAATATTCTGAAGAATTTCATTACTCATGATTCATCCATACACTTCCTTCTTCATAGCAAGAACCGGCTGGGCTCTCATTGCCCTAGCTCAAACACATCCCAGACATTTCTAATGACTATGAAAACATAAATGGGAGTCTTTACTTGTAACATACTCTAACCACCCTAGTAGGATTAGGTAAGTTACCACAATTACACTCAATGATCCATACTATTAAAGGTAGTGAGTTCAATTTTTTTAAGCCTTTCTTGCACATCAAGAAAGGTTTCGAATAGGTGAGGACCCATAATACACTTTGTTATCAAAATCAATACCAATTAATACTTTCTTGTTTTACAAGCAACCATTCGACTAGATGTATAACACAACAGCAAATTTCAACATTTCATGTAGCTATTGGGCATACTAATAGGTGATTACATCTTTTACTTAAGTGACCTTAATCAAACATATAAGCTTTCCATGTTATATACATCATTCGGTTAGTACCATATATTTCCAAAGTGGTTCAAGTCTAAACATGTGGATTACTACATTTACCTATTGTTAACTAGCCAATTTCAAGAGATCTATTCAACCATTACATGTATATTTCAACCATGGAAAATCTAACATTAGGCTAACAAGCATTCAAGCTATATAAAATGCATACATGCTCATATATACATACAATACTCTTTATAGATCATAGATGAAGTTATTATATACAAACCATAACTAAGTGATCATGAATACGCATGCCTTAGGTGCCGCCATCCTAGGAGAACTATAACAAGATAGAAACATACTTTTTCAAGAAAACTGTGACTTGTACGAGCTTAGACTTCGGGATAGTATCCAATATCAACATGTATCGTAAAAATGAGACTTGAATAAGAAAAGCTTAGTGAGTGAGTTAAAGTTACAAGGCAATCAATACAAAAAGTCTCAACTACGAACCATCAAATAGATGGTATGGTTCCCCCATCAATAAGGAACCATTCGAACTAGGCAAACAATACTAGGTGCATTGCTTAATTTTCAATCCAATATCAATACAAGGCTTGAAGTTTAGACATTCTTAATCATCCAATTCGACTACTTTAGGCATAACATATCCTTTGAACACAATCAATGTTTCAATACATAAGCAATGTTCAATAGTCCTTGGCATTTGATGTTTTCTTTACAATCAAGCAATCTCGTAAGCAATATTCAATAGTTCATGGCATTTGATATTTTCTTTACAATCAAGCAAACTCATAAGCAATGTTCAATCAATGTTTCAATATCAATAGTTCATGGCATTCAATTTTCCTTTACTATCAATCAATGCAATTCAATGTAGCAATAGGCTCAATGTCATTGAGTTATTAGTTCATTTTAGGTATAGCCTTGAGAATTGATTACTCAGTCTAGATACTCGAATCTCTAACCAAATTGTCGCCAATAACAATAGTCAATATGGTACCAAGTACCTGGTCAAATCCCTCCTACTGTCGCTAAT
This sequence comes from Hibiscus mutabilis, assembly GCA_019671005.1. NCBI lineage: Eukaryota > Viridiplantae > Streptophyta > Magnoliopsida > Malvales > Malvaceae > Hibiscus > Hibiscus mutabilis. Next base: position 45,174,876 of record CM033714.1, read on the forward strand.
TAGGGACCAATGTCCCGGACCGTAGTCCACCCCGACAATGAGCTCTATAGACTCTATGGCATGGCAACTATATCTAAGACCGACTTGAGACCAAGGCTTACAATAGTTATAACTTTCAATCAATTAGAAGCATGATTCAATTCAATGTGCACATTTTGTGCCAATATCCCCTTTCAATCGAATAAGGCTCAAGTCAATACCAATATCAATGTTTGAATAGTCAATGAAGGTGTGTCAAACAATATGTCATTAAACAATGAATTGAGTTACTTCTATCTATAACATCATGCTTAATTTCAATATAGTTCAATTAGGCAATAAGCATATCATGACAATCAGTAGCAATTTAAGCATGCTTCACAATCAAGTAACCACTCAAAAGAGCACTTACCTTGCTAATGCTCCATAGCAAGCCCATTATACAATTTATACTTAAGAATCAATAAGAAATGCAAATCAGAATTAAACTTGGAGAGGTTACCGCCCTCTCCAAACTTTAAACTACACTCACAGGAATTTTCTGAGCTATTGTTGATCCTGGATTGTAATCCCTTTCCCTCTACTAGCTTAATGATCTAAGTGAGCCCCATTTTCCCCAATTTCCACTTAATCTAACATCCATACAATTCATAGTGTATTAGATACAATCCAACAATGAATTGAGTCATTATGGGACTCCATATACTCAAGCATTCAATTCAATACAAACATCAAGATTGTTGCTGCCTGGCAGCATGTGCACTGCTTGCTTAAATGTTCATATCTTTTATTCCATACATCAGAATTTTGAACTATTTACACCGTTAGAAATCTAAATTAATTGTCCCTTTAACCATATAGGCCTTAAAATTTTACTCATAGTGAATTAATACAGTTTTTTATTTAAAGGCATCCCAAATTGTGTCATTGGGCAGTTTGCATTGTCCTTAGAGATTAGTCTCTACAAACTGTTTTATAACTCAGAATTTGATTTCGTTTATTGCATACGAAACTAGACATACACATGATTTTGTTCATATATGATTTTCTCCCTAATTTGGTCTATGTGATTTTCTATAGATTTTCAAACTCACTGCCCAAAACAGAGTATTCTGGACAGCTTTCCTTTAGCTAGATTCTAGCTTTTTTAATCACTTAGACAAGGATCATAACATGATTGTTCAATATATAAACTCATTCATACATGTCTAAGTCAATCCAATTATGTGTCAATCCTATAAAAACAGGGCAATTGAGCAATATTTTCAATTTGATTCATTAAGACATCAATTCACTAGAATTTCCAGCAACCACAATTTCAATTCACATATCAATCATCCATTCTAATCATCATCCAAATTTTCCAGCAACTAGCATAGCATTTCACCATCAATTTGGCTATTGACAACATCAATTTCTCCTACTTAGTCGAATGGCACAATCAATTTCATGGATATATCAATCAATTGAACTTCTTAACTAGTTCATAGCATCAATTCACTATCTACTCATCAAATTCATGTAATTCAAGCAAGAACCCTAAATCTACATGCATCATTTGAATCTATAACACATTGAGGAAGAGATTTTACCTTCCTATCAAGATTATATGAATGCTAGCAACTCCAATTTCTCCAAATTCAATCTTGAATCTTTGATTATAGAGTTTTCTCACTCAATTCCCTTTTGTCTCTTCTTTGCTCATTCACTCGGCCAACAATGGAGGAAGATGACAATGGTTCATCAATTAATTCCTCCCAAATGACTAAATTGTCCTTAATTATCCACTAATTAATGACATGTATAAGGGCATTTTAGGAATGTAATAATTTTGAATGCATTCCTTTTAATTTGTCACTTGTTTCGGTTTGGTCACATATACATTAGGTTACCACTTTTTCATTTATAGCATTCTAGTCCTTAATAACTAGACCTAGTATCTTGTTTTCAATCAATTAGGGATCAAATGAAGGCATTGTAGTAACTTCTTTTATACTAGTTTTGAGGATATTACATTACTAGACATAGATCACAAATATGCATCGAGTTTAACTCCTAGGTGGCACATGTAACAAATCTTGATGCAATGTGTTCCAGTTTAGTCCGAGAATCGGCTAAACCTAGGTTTTGATACCAAATTGTAACACTCCCTAACCGGTCTAAGAGATAAACTGGATTAAGAAGTGTTACCAGACAAAAGCAAACAATTTCGTTAATTATCTTTCCTTAACCAAACAAGCAAGCAGAAATAAGGGAAAATTTAAATTATTTTAAAATTTCTCATAGATTAAGATGAACATGGTTCATATAGTTAGGTTCATTTCAAGTTACGGTTCATTCAAAACTTTCACTAAGCATTCATAAATGGTAACCAAAATATGAACCCAAATCCAGAAACAACCAATAGTTTATCGAATGTATCCTAACTTCACTTGACATTCAAATGTCATACTAAAAATAGCATAGTCAACTCTCAACTCATGAAGTATATCAACCCTTTTATAGGAGTATAACAGATTTGTTAGCATATATTATTAAGATTATTACAAGGTTTAAACCATTTGTATCTAGTTCTTTGAAATTTTTGTAACAAAAAATATATATATATTCGTTTATATGCTACTATACGATTATTTTTAACCATCAAACCTAATATCTAGTTTTATGCTACCTTTTAGGATTTAGCACTTGGAAAGTCAATTTAATATGCCAACTCACAAACACATATGATAACAAGTTGATCAAACTTCTAATATCCAAGAAGATATGTAGCAATCATGCGAGCATGCCAACTATTTAACTAATATAGCAAGCAACAAAGAAATAATTAAAGGCCCTTTTTACAAACCTTATAAACAAATAAGACTTATACACACATGTAACCCAAAAGGGAATCTAGATGCTCAATGCATTATCAACAACTATGTGCCACCATCTAGGAGTACTAAAAGAAATTTCGAACATACTTCTTGACATAGGTGATCCCGTCCAAGCTCGAAAATAAACAAAAACATTGTTTCCCTAAAAGGTAGTGAAAGAATAGGGTAAGCTAAAGCTTAGTGAGGTAGTACTAAGGTCCTAAAACAAAACAAGTGACCCTATATAGTCTAATCCCATTCCTTCATCAAGACTAACCAAGGTTCAAGAAGTACCAATGTGATTGAAAAATCACACAAAAGCCACAAGATTTCAAACATGATATTTCAAAAAAGCATTCCATCATATGTATTCACAAGAATATAATGGTCACCACAATAAGTTACCGTATAAGATTTCAAGCATACATATTATATTCCTAGTTTTCCTTGTCACCCAAGGCACTAGGTTTAACATAAAAATTCATAGGAATCTTATCACACAACCATCAGACAAAGCTTCATATAAAGGTATTCAAACAAGATTTTAGGTACCTACATACAAATTTAAACCATATATATATATATTCATTGTATTTAATTACAACATATGCATGTGCATTTATTTATTCAAAAGTAACCAATGTTGAGTAAGCATTCTAACATAATTTATCCTTTCCTACAAAAGTTTTTATTTTCCAATGTATTCAAATTACTTATCATGCAAGTCATTACTAAAAATTCATTTTTATTCACTTATAAACTTTCTTGTATTCTTTTAACATAGCTTAGCCATACATAAATTACTTATCTATAACTTAACAAACACTTTAACAACTTATTGTTACATGATTACTTATTACCTGCCATATAAGATATCTAACGAGACGTATTAAGAAAGTTCTTTAATCCTTTTTACAAGTTTCATGATTGAGACTATATCAACACCTTCTATTTATTAAAACCTTCTATATTCACCAAATAGTGAACAAGTATCATTTTGAATAAACATTGCACATTATTCCAATAACTGTATATTTTGTTGAGTAGCATCTTTAATCTCATTAGTTTCCAATTTAGGCTATTTTTATTCCTATTCGGACATAAACACATAAGATAGCTAGGCCTCTAAGTTAATACATTTCACTTTGTTAGAATATAGACTCATCCGATAAATAGAAAAATTTACATGACTTGATTCTTACCATATCCTTAAACATTTCTTAGTATAAATGTGACCATTCGAGTTCATTATTCACAACTTAAAGAGTATACAAGAAAGCTTGAGCAAAAGTCAGCCATAATAAAATAAGTCATTCGAATCAAACATGATCAAACAGTCATGGATACATGAATGATCAAACGGAGCATAGATATTCCAGAAATCAAACAAAGCATGTATATGTATGAATACTCTAACAATGTACATCTATTCATCCAATAGGTTATTCTATAATCAACTAAATACACTCTACTTGTTATGTAAATTAAATCGATAATTCATCGGTTTAACTTATAAACTCCCACGATTTCTCTTTTTAAACAATTTCAAAAGTCGTGTAATAATTGCCTAATAAGTTATTAAACATATCATTCCCTAACATGTTTTACGCATCACACAAGAAGTCAGACTTATCATTTCAAATACTAGTTTACTTATCAAGCAAGATTTCATCGTGATAAACTATAGGCATAAATGTACTTTAACATACAAGATATCAAGCTTAATTCATTAGCTTGAATCTCAATTCACATTATTTTATTCACACAAAACCTCCCAAAAGTGTGATCTATTTTCATGAACACACGATTTATTTATTATGCATGTTATACCAATACTTCCTTGCTTTAGTTATGGTTTTCATAATCGATCCTTGATCAGGATATAAAGTTTTCAACGTAAATTATTGAACCAAAACTAACAGCAAAAATGAATAAGATACTTAAAGTAAATCAACCATTCGAAATAGCATTAAGCAAGTCATGAATTTACCAAATAGTTCCAGAATACAAAATCCTCAAATTCATTACCATATATGCTTTTAGTAAAACATATCTCTTCAATAAGAATTATTCAATTTTCACAAGCAACACATTTCTTGTTAAGCAAGTTATCACAATTCTTCCTTATTTTAGCGTACAAATTGCTTGTTTTCTTTTAACATAGCCTTGAAAAATCAAACTTCAGCCTAGGTACACAAATCCCCAACCAACTGTCACCGATAAAACAAAATAGTACTCGCAGTACCGGTCAATCCCTTCTACTATATCCAAGTGACCACAAAACAACCCTCATACTGTCGCCAAAGAAGGGCCATTGTCTCGGACCATAGTCCAACCCAAATACGAGTTCTATGGACTCTATGGCATGCCAACTATACCTAAGACTGACTCGAGACAAAGGGTTTCACATTTGTCTTTTCTTATTAGATACAGATTGAGCATAGCTCCACATCAAATATCATATCACAAAGCTTATTGTCTGACATACTAGGCATTTATTCACCTTATGTGAATTTCTTATTATATATGAGCATTGCTCCATATCCATATTAATATTGCCACCAAGGCTCATTTCATAATACATCATAGGCTCAACCACTTGTTTCATTTGAATAAGAATATACTAAGTGAACATAGTTCATTTTTATTCATCTCAATGATAAGTATAGGTTCAAATTCACACAAATACGTTCAAGTTTGTATCCTACCATATCAACCACCATCATAGTTTATATGACCACATGGTTAACTTAGGACATAAAGCATCAAACACATAAATTCTTATAGTCGTATGAACAAAGCTTAATTATTGATCATTTTAAACATGTATTCAATTCACATATATTTCACAATCCAGCACTCATTATTTTCGCATATTAGCATAGCATAGCAAATTTTTTCTATCAATCTCAGACAAGTAAAAATCACTTCCCCCAAAACATGCCTTTAAGCACAAGCATGACACATCACAAAATCCTTACCAATTAAGTTCTCACCTTGCTTCCCCTTTGAGCTCATTTTAAGCATAGCATAAATTAAAATACAAGCAATAAAAATTAAAACAATAACATGCTCGGGATAGTGCAACCTATCCCGAGGCTTTAAACTACACTCACGTCTCGTTCCATGCTAATTCTGCTCCCGGATCACGATTCTTTTATGTTTTCTACCGATTGATCTACTTTACTCTCCTCTCCGGTAAATACCTCTTGCTCTAACAATTTTACAAGAAGCGATTGAAATTTAGAATCATTTTTATCACTCAATCATACACAAAAACTACTCAAGCTCGTAAGTACACAAACTTGTATACTGACAGCTCAATATACTTCAAATGCCAAGACATCCCTAATTGCATGTCCACAGCCAAATGTACAAAATAGTCCACAATTATGCATGTTCATAAAAAAACAAGGTAATTACATTTACACAATCTTTCTACAACAAAAATAGTCTATAACTTGATTCAAATCATACAAAACAGTCCACAAATCACATTCCTATTCAAGGTTGTCCATTTACTCAATTTGCATACTTTTGTGTATTAAAATAGCTCCCAACATGTTTATAATCACATACACAATCCAATTACTTTCATAACTATTCAGAACAGCCCTAAAATTTATAAACACGCAATCATTTAAGATTAAACAACCCTTAATTATCTAAATTGTCAAAAATAGTCCCTAGTTCTTATATTTACAGTTTGTATACATAAAAACAGTCCCCAACATGATGCACTCCAACTCTCCAAATGGCTTTGTTGAGAGAAGCTTTGATTTTCACGATCGTGAATGCAAGCAAGCCTTGATCCTCCAAATGTCTTCTTGTTGAGAGTGAAAAGAAATGATAATGAACAGAGTAGGGTGCGTAAGTGTATAGGATGGTGTATGAAGGAAATGAATGAAAGGGATGAAATGGTTAAGGATATGAAAGTGATGTTTCGGATGGTGAATGGAAGCAATTAAGGAAATAGATGAAAGGGAATGAAAATTGAAGTGATAGTATTTAGAGATTCAAAAGATGAACCTATGCTATGAAAGCATAAACTCTATCTTAAAGAAGGCTTTGAGGGTGGTAAAGGGACTTAGACCGAAGGTTAAGGATAACCAACAATATGAAGTATCAAAGATGGATAAGGGAAGCCACAAGCCTTATAATAGGCTTGATAAGTCAAGAAGTTATTAAAAGAACAAGTTTGAGAGGTAAACTCACAAAAGGGAAATTATGAATTGTGTCTTACAAAGTGAATTTGATGTCCTATTTATAGATTTCTAAGGGGGTGGCCGAATAGGCACTTTATAAGGGAAAAAGATGGCTGAATAGCCATGTAGGGTGCTAGTGATGGTTTGGCAAGGTGTGAAGGGTTGTGGTGATGTTTCAGCTATCTCTTCAAGGGTTGGTGATGCTTCACGATGGCGCCAAAGTGTGGAGAGGCACCATGGTTTCCTTCCATGGCGGAATGGTTGCCTAGGTGACCCTTCATGCTTAGCTAGCTAGGTAGTGAAGCTTAAAATAAGCATATATGCGAGGGATAGTGAAATTAGAAAATGTTTTTTGGTAAGGCAAACACTTCTTGTGCTTTTGTACAAGGAGAATTTTCTGAACATTAGCAAACTCAATGCAACATTGCCTTCTTCTATTGTTTTTCTTTTGCAGGATTTTGAAGATGTTTTACCTAACAAGATTCCATGAGGTTTACCACCCATCCATGGCATAGAGCATCCAATCGATTTTGTGCCTGAGGAAACAAAAGAGATATAGCGACAAGTACAAGAGAATTTATGGAAAAGGGCTACATTCGAGAGAGCTTAAGCCCATGTGCCGTTCTTGTACTGTTGGTACCCAAGAAAGATGGGTCATGGCGCATGTGTATGGATTGTCGTGCAATCAATCAGATCACAATCAAATACTGACATCCTATACCATGCCTAGATGAAATGTTGGATGAATTGAGTGGTTCTAGTGTGTTTTCAAAGATAAATCTTAAAAACAGATATCACCCAATCAGGATGAGAGAAGGTGATGAATAGAAAATTGTGTTCAAAACAAAACAAGGTTTGTATGAGTGGACTGTGATGCATTTTGGTTTAATAAATGCACCTAGCACATTTATGAGATTGATGGATCACGTCTTACGGTATTATATTGGTGAGTTTTGTGTTGTTTATTTTGACGACATTCTCATATACAGTCATTCTTTGGAGGACCATGAAATACATCTTAGGTTTGTTTTGAGCAGTCCATTACCTAGTTTTAACTAATCCAATTAGGTGTACTCATTTTCCAGCAAGTTATCTACTTTATTCAATCCTCAATTCATCTACCAACATGATCAAAATAGGGTTCTATATACATTTAGCCTATTCATACATTTTCACTAATAAAACAGTCCCTAATCAAGATTATTTTCAATCATACTTCCAATTCTCAAATTTCTAGCAACCATATGCATTCTCTTTATCAAATAGGCTACTAGCATTCACAATTTCAAGTTCTATGAGAAGCTAAGATCATCCTAACATGCATAACAATCATCCTAATCAATCTAGGCAAGAAGAACATCATTATTTCAAAATTCAAGCAATCTGTAACAAGTAGGAGTCAAGCATTATACCTGCAACACCCCATCCCTGGGTTAGCCGTAACCCGATTCGGGAGCATTACCGGGAACAAAAACTAAGCAATAGATAGGTTATATGTTGAACAAGTAACCTCGGAGTACTTGACTTGATGCGCAAGTAACCTAAACTAAAACTTTCAAGTCATAAAATACATCTAAGCAATCCACAAAAAACAAAAACCAACATACATAGCATACTAATTTAGGTACCATTTTGTTTCATTTCAGACTTATAACCTAAGTTGCCATTGTCATGTTATCAATCCATTCAAACCACATACATCATTCAAACTACAAACTCATGTGTGGCATACTTCAATTTAAGCTACTATCATACATCATACAACTTTCATCCTTATTACAATTTCATGCATCTTATTCGAATAACTCTAGGTGATTACTAAACATGCTTTAACTAGCTTACTTGCATCTTAAGAAACTACTCATTCAATCATTCAACATGATCATTACAAAGCATACAATTAACATTCTTTATATATTCAAACATCCTATTCGAATGACTAGTGTCCCCTTAGTACATTTTATTTGTTTCTTTTCAATCAAGTCATCACATTTAATAGCATACTTGGTTTATACATGTTAATGCATGCTTAAACATACCATAGCCTCAATCTTGTCATTTCCGAATCATCCAATAGTCATAGGAAATAATGCATGATCATACCATTCTAGTTTAGCATTCGATTCATACAAAGTTCAACAAGCATTGCAATTCTATCATATTATGCGCAGTATCATACCATCTTATATATACATATCAACCAAGTCATATACATAGTTTGAATAATCCAAATTGATTACATGTTAGGCCCATCAAAACAATACACATACTAGTCTTAAACACATAATCAAATACATGATCAAGGCTAACTATTACAAAATCTAGTGCCACCAAACTAGGAGTATACAAAGAGTATGAATTCATACTTTCAAGCTTGTCTCAAGTGTTGCTTCAAACCCAAGATATCCTCTTGAAGTATCTTTAATTTGTTATGGGAAGAATGAAGGGTAGAGTGGTAAGTACAAGTTATGTACTTAGTAAGCTAACTCTAAATCTAGTCAATTTCAAAGCATACATATCCAAGTTTAGATGTAATCCAAAGAATCAAGACCATCACCATAAATCATGTACCATTCGAATTCGAAGGAGGAAAAGATAGGCAAGTTTCACATATCAACCGTTCAATCATAAGAACATCTATCATGTAATCATAGCATAACCTTCGAACACCTTGCTTAGAAGACAAGCAACATACATCATAATACTCATGTACCATTCAATCATCTTGCTTAGGTGACAAGAAATCAAAAAGACTAATCACCAATTAGGCATTCATACACAAAACCATCATTTATACATTTCTTTCAAAGCAAGGAAGTTCATACAAGTTTCTTACAATACAAGCATTGTTCATTTGAATTATTAAGTCATCTTTCAACATCCTTGGTAAGTAGCTTACTAGATAATCAAATCTTAACAATATGCAGCGAAGTGCCAATATGCACCGTCGTGCCAATATGTACCGTCGTACCAATATGCACCGTAGTGCCAATATGCACCGTAGTGCCATTCGATCATCTTGCTTATGTGACAAGCAATCAAAAACTCTAATCACCAATTAGGCATTCATACACAAAGCCATCATCTATACATTTCTTTCAAAGCAAGGAAGTTCATACAAGTTTCTTACAATACAAGCAATGTTCAATTGAATTATTAAGTCATCATTCAACATCCTTGGTAAGTAGCTTACTATATAATCAAATCTTAACAATATGCACCGAAGTGCCAATATGCACCGTAGTGCCAATATGTACCGTCGTACCAATATGCACCGTAGTGCCAATATGCACCGTAGTGCCAATATGAGCTCAAGATTCTAAGGCATGCCCTCCTATCTATCAAACTAGCTACCAAGGTTGTTGATTATCCATTTCATTTAAGCTTTGTACAATTCTTTATTCAATTCAACAATATGCCATTCAAAGGCCAAGCCCTTAGGCTTATGGAGTCTTAACTCCCAATACAAAACTATCCATGCCATTCGAATAGCATGAATACAAAGTAGTATCCTTGTTCAATTCATTTCAATCAGCCATGTATAACATTAACAAACACATGCATGTGTATGCATTGTGCGTACCGTATTCTCAAAGCAAGCATGCCATTTCATACCTTAGGCCTAAGCAATGCAACATGACACCCATTTCGTTACATTTGCTTAACTCCCAAGTAACACATAGATCATGGCATCAAACAAGTTATCATACATGTCATTCCTCCCTTAATTAGCCAAATAGGTATTAAGTCATTTTACATGGCAATTTCATTGAATTAACAATATCAAGGTTGGTTAGGACCTAGTCCCAACCCTAAGGATAGTTACACTCACAATACTCCTAGCAATTCAAGTGTCTTGAATCCAAATCCCTTTGCCTCTAGCTTTGCGATGTCCACTCCTATCATCTTCTTCCCCAACTTGCTGCCCTTGGTCTAGCAAGCATAACATATACAAATTTCATCAAAATAAGCACATAAATGTTACTGCATTATACCTAACATTAAGCTAATGTTTTTATGCTTCCTTTTAAGCATTTCTTACTACTTCAATTCCATATTGTTATTACTTCATTTTATAGCATAATTGGACAGGTTACAATGTCCCAAAACTGTTTTGGAAACCGTTTGTTACTAGGTGCAAAAACAGTCCCAAACTGCCCAGGACACTACTGCCTGGCAGTTTGCACACTGTTGGAAAGATAATGAAATTTTCTATAAGACCATGTAAGACTTGCATTTTATTTCTTATCCAATTAAAATAGTTTATTGTTCAAATACAAGGCATTTACACTGCCTGGACAGTTTGCACTGCCCAGCAATTCCTATTTACAGTTTTCAACATAGGACCCAGTTTTCAATTCTATTTTCACATAATGAAAATAGATATTCTAAGGATCATTTCATTAAAATTTCAGCCCTGAATTTGATCTATACAGTTTTTGGTGAATTTTCAAAGTGACTGCCCAGAATAGAGCAATTCTGGGCAGATTGTACCTACTCACTTTTCAATGCCTTAAATTTATTTTAACCAATGTTTTGGCCCTATAATTCATTTCATATGATATCCTAAACATGTTAAGTAAATTTTAATCCATTATACAAGGCTGCCAAAAATAGGGTAAGTTGATTAAAATGCCTAATCTTGCATGTTTACTCAATTTCAATTCCACAAAACAGTTTCTATGTTACATAACTATGTTCATACTTTTATCTTCCATTTCTAGCATTGTTAGCTAACAATTCAATTTGTTTAACACCTTCTTTTCAATATCTAATCATGATCATAATCAATTCATTATTTCCTTAGCTCAATTTTAAGTTCTAATCATTCAATTCTTACTTCAACAACACAATTCAATTTTCCAGCAACCTAGCTTATTTCACCATCATAAACACATAATTTCCAGCATAGTACATAGTGTTCATTCTTCAAATTTGTATAATTCTACAACAAATCAATCATCTAACAACATATTCAATATCTAATTCCATCTATAATCATCAAAATAGTCCAATTCCACATATATATTTGCCTAATCAATTAATCACAAGAAGAATCATACTTACTTTGCTTCTAGCTTTAATTTCAATGAAAAATTACTACACGTGCAAGCTTAATTCCTTCTCTAATGGTGTTTTCCCTAGCTTTCCTTCTCTCACTTTTCTTTCTCTCTTTTTCGGCAAACAAGGGACAATGGAGAAGATGACAACAACAAATCCATGTTATTGGATTTGTGCATTGTCTAAAATGCCCCTTACATAATCCTTAATATTAACTTAATCAAGGGCATTAAAGGAAACAAGGAATTTAGCATGCATTCCCCTTCTTTCTCTTTTAATTCAAATTGATCCTTTATAATTTGATCACTTATTTCATTCATTCTTTCAATTAGGCCCTTAACTAATCAATTTAGATTAATTCTAGATTCAATTAAGCTATCAACTTATGAAATTTGGTTCCAAGACATCTAAGCTAGGATTTCGGGTGTTACAATTCTCCCCCTTAAATATAAATTCATCCTCGAATTTACATGAATTGAATAGGTGAGGATATTGCTCTCCCTCATGACTTCTTCAGATTCCCAAGTAGTTTCTTCCACCTTATGATTTCTCCATAAGATCTTAACAAGGGGAACAATCTTGTTCCGAAGCTTCCTTTCTTCCCGGTCAAGAATCTGAATAGGTTATTGTTCGTAGGACAAATCGGGATTCAATTCAACCTCTTCAGGCTCAAGAATGTGTGAAGGATCAGATCGATACCTTCTGAGCATTGAAACATGGAAGAAAATTGTGTATTCTATCGAATTCTCTAAGAAGAGCTAATCGATAAGCTAGTAGACCAATTCTTTCAATAACTTCAAATGGTCTAATGTATTGGGGACTGAGCTTCCCTTTTCTTCCAAATCTATGTACTTTCTTCCAAGGTGAGACCCTTAGGAATACTTTGTCTCCAATAGCATACTAATATCTCTTCTTTTCAAATCAGTATACGCTTTTTGTCTATCAAAAGCTGCCTTCAATCGATCGTTAATGATCTTGATTTATTCTTCGGTTTCCCGAAGCAATTGAGGTCCCAATACTTTGTTTTCTCCCAATTCAGACCAGCATAAGGGAGTTCTACATCTTCTACCATATAGAGCTTCAAATGGTGCCATTTGAATAGAAGATTGATAGCTATTGTTGTATGCAAACTCTACAAGAGGTAGGGATTTCTCCCAATTCTTCCCAAAGTCAATAACACAAACTCGTAGCATATCTTCTAGCACTTGAATGATTCTCTCAGATTGGCCATCTGATTGAGGATGAAAGGCCGTACTAAGATGTACCTTAGCACCTAGACTTTCTGTAGAGAATTCCAAAATTGAGAAGCAAAACGAGGGTCACGATAGGAGATAATTGCTGTAGGTACACTGTGTAACCGAATCACTTAATGAATGTACAGCTCGACAAGGGTTTCCAAGCTCATGTTCATATGAACAGGGATGAAGTGAGTAGATTTAGTGAATCTATCAACAATCACCCATACAACATCATTCTTTCTTGGACTAGAAGGAAGACTGCTGACAAAGTCCATAGTAATTCGATCCCACTTCCACCGGGGAAGTTCAATAGGTTGAAGCAATCCAGTAGGGACTTGATGCTCGGTTTTGACTCTTTGACATGTTAAGCACTTGTATACGAAGTCTGTAATTGTAGATTTCATGCCTGGCCGCCAGTATAGTGGCTTTAGGTCTTTATACATCTTAACTGATCTAGGGTGGATCGAGAAAGGACTTTGATGTGCTTCTTGCAACATTTTCCGCCTTAATCCCTCATTGTTAGGAACACAAACTCTATCCTTGAAATAGAGGAGTCCATTTTACTTGAGGGAGAAGTCGGAGCTAAACACAGAAGCAAGCTTAGATATGATCTTCTGAAGATCTGGATTAACTTGTTGGAGTTCTTTAATTCTCGAGGTGAAATCGAATTGAACTTGAAGTTCAGACAAAAATTTCTGGCTCTTAGATAGTCGGAAATGAGCATTGATAGCCGTAGTAGCTACGAAAGAATTAACAATGTCATTAGAATGATTTTCAATAGATTTCTTGCAATGCAAGGCACTATTCGAATTGTTTCTTGTAGAACAAGGCATTATTCGAATTCTTTCTTACAAGCTAAGAAAGATTTAATTTCAATGGTTATATGTATTTTAGAAAAAAATTCTTATTCGAATGGGTTACTTGTATTTCAAGGAATGTTCGAATAGTAACTTGTAGCTTAAGGAAACTCTAAATTCATTATTTGTAAAACATGAGAAGGCATGATTCAAATGAATTTAATCAGAGTTCTAGATTTAGGAGTTACCCGAGTATGGTCTGCGACTAAGGGCGTCAGCAACTATTTTTGCTTTACTTGGATGGTAGTCGATAACCAAGTCATAATCCTTAAGTAATTCGAGCCATCTTCGTTGCCTTAGATTCAAGTCCTTCTGAGTTAGAAGGTATTTGAGACTTTTGTGATCAGTAAATAGATTGCATTTCTCTCCGTATAGATAGTGTCTCCATATCTTGAGAGCAAATACGATTGCTGCTAGCTCCAGATCGTGTGTTGGATAATTAGACTCATGTGGCTTCAATTGCCTTGAAGCGTAAGCAATTACTTTCCTATCTTGCATCAGGACACAACTGAGTCCTAGATTAGAAGCATCACTGTAAATAGTGAATTCTTTGCCCGATTCTGGTTGGATGAGTACCGGGGCATGAGTCAGAGCTTGCTTAAGTTGATCGAAGCTTTGTTGTTAGCTTTTCGACCAAACAAACGGTGTATCCTTTCGGGTAAGTTTCATAAGGCTTGCAGCAATCGAGGAAAAGCCCTTAACAAATCTTTTATAATACCCAGCTAAACCGAGAAAGCTTCGGACCTTACTTACATTCTTTGGAGGTCTCTAATTTAGAATACACTAAATCTTGCTTGGATCGACTTTGATTCCTTCAACCGAGATAACGTGGCCAAGGAAAGAAACTTTTGGTAACCATAATTCACATTTGGAGAACTTGGCATACAATTGATTTTCTCGGAGTGTTTGCAAGACAATTCGGAGGTGTTCAGCATGTTCCTTCTTATTCTGAGAGTACACCAGAATGTCATTGATGAATACGACCACAAACTTGTCAAGATAAGGCTTGAATACCCGATTCATAAGATATATGAAAGCAGCCGGAGCATTCGTTAACCCGAATGGCATTTCGAGGAATTCAATATGGCCATATCGAGTACGAAAGGCTATCTTAGGTACGTCTTTCTACTTCACTTTCATCTGATATTACCCCGATCGAATGTCGATCTTAGAGAATATGGCAGCATCCCTAAGTTGATCAAAAAAATCTTCAATTCTAGGTAGGGGATACTGATTCTCGATAGTGAGCTTATTTAACTGACGATAATCAATACAAAGTTGCTGTAATCACTCATTTTTATCCGGTTTGTAAATATTGTTAATATATTAGTATAATAATTAATGGGGAATTATTATTGCATGTATACATATTACATTATATGTTTATTATATATGCATGATTAGTGTACGTATAGGGTGTGTGATGTGTGCATGTATACTATAAGCCATGTATATGCATTAGTAAGTAATATGGTGTATGTATGTCACGCATGTATTTACATTCCTTACGAGTGCATAGTTTGTACGTATAATGTGTGTGGATATTCATGATTATCATGTGTGTTATTGTATGCATGTATGTTAGTATGTTACATTAATTAATGTTTGCATGTGTATTCGTATGTTACACTTATATGAGTGTGCACGTGTACGTATGTATGTAATATCGTATTATTATTATTATTATTATTATTATTGGGCTAATGTAAAATAAAATCCAAAACATAAAACCCAAATATTATAATAACAGTCCAAGTCCATATTATTACAAAAAAAACAAACAAAAAATATAATTTACAAGGCCCATTTTCGGCCAGCCCAATCCCATCTAATTAACCCTAAAACCCTATATGATATCCAATATCATATTTTTCCTTGCAGCAGCTGAAGGAGGGCCATTGGATCAAATCCAGATCCAACGGCCACGATCAACTCGGGATGAGCCATCCAGCGCGCGTGAAGACACCTCCAGACCGCTCGCCTCCCACGCGTCAAGATCAGATGTAGTTGCGCTCAGTCCAAGGTGCGATCTAGGCCGCTCATCCCCCATGTAATCATAGCCGTTGGATCAGATCTGATCCAACGGTCGTGAGTGGATCTGGCAGAGGACACTACCACCATGACCCCCTCCACGCCGACACCACTCCGCCGTACTGCCAGTTCAACCACCGTGCTCAGAGAACATGCAAAGCACCAAAACAATGGATTATCAGTACCAAGAATCAGATCTGATGTAATCTTCATGTAATATACGCTACCAAAAATAGAGATCAGAAAAAATATATAGAATCCAACCAAAGTGTATTATCACCAGTTTTTTCAGAAATACAAAAAGAACAACGCAAGTCTAGTGGTATTTCCCTTTTTTCATTTACTGCATGTATATCTATCAAAAAGTATCAATGATATCAGAAAAAAGTTAAAGAGGTCGTTTCTTACCCTCGTCGAAACATTTCCCCCACC
Source organism: Hibiscus mutabilis (assembly GCA_019671005.1). Taxonomy (NCBI): domain Eukaryota; kingdom Viridiplantae; phylum Streptophyta; class Magnoliopsida; order Malvales; family Malvaceae; genus Hibiscus; species Hibiscus mutabilis. The sequence continues at coordinate 45,191,537 of CM033714.1, forward strand.
GGCAACAAGCCTAAATATGGTGAGCCGGTCAAAGAGGGGGACGTCCTTCGGTCTCGGTTTTCTTAAAGGGGTAGTTTTCGCTTCCGGGTCTTCTTAGATCTAGAAAAAAAAGGGGAGTTTTGATTTAAATCTAAGTTTGGATTTGAGTTCGGGTTGAAACTAGGGTTATTTTGGAGGTTTTTTGGCTCGCCGGTGCCGGTTAGCGGCGAACGGCGGTGGAGGATACGGTGGCGGTTTGCTGGTTTCTGGGTTTGAGAGTGAAATAGAGGGAAGAAGAGAGCTATCTCTCTCTTACAAAAAAATGAAAGGAAAAATGAAACCAGGTGTCTGATTATCGGGTCTTATAGACCCAAAATAAAATAAAAATGGTCTAATTACATCATAAATCCTCCCTTGTCCCCTACATTTTCGTTTTGAGCTCGCCGCATGGGTTAATTACAATTCTGGTCCTTTTTCTTTTCTGTTTTATTTCGATTTGATCACTAAATTAACCAAATTCAGGTTTTAAATGGTAAAATTACCCCCTTAACCATCCCGCATTTTTGGATTTTTCACTTCAAGCCTGCCCCTTGGTTCAATTACAGTTTTGGTCCTTTTAGGTTCTGTTTAGTTTGCAATTTTGTCCCTAAATCGCATAATATTGTCCTTTAATTTATGTTCCTTATGTTTATTTCTTTTCATTTCAGTCCTGATTCCATGTAAATATTCATCTTAGTTTATTATAGTCGTGTATGTTGATTTAGCCTTTTGCCTTATCATATATCCCTCGTATATGCTTTGTATTTTCATGTTTACATGTATAGGTGTGTTAAGTTTATGATGATTATGTATCTTTATGCATTTGTTCGGTTATTCGTATCACGTATATTAGATTGACATTTGAGTTGGCTCGAACACAACCTGCTTTATATTTCAGTATGTATTGCATGGTTCTTTGCTTTTAGGCTATGTGTTGGTATATTTTCTTGGTCATGTAAAATGCTATATTTTACGTATGTTACAATGTCTCTTATTGTAATATGTACATTTTTGTAATATGTGTTTGTGTTCCATGCCTTGTAATTGTGACATGTTAGGTTTTTTTTTAGTCATGAGTATGGATAATTTATATGCATGTATGTTTTAGATTAGTATTTTATTTATGTTCTGTTAATAGTATTATGTGAATATTTACCGTATTTTAATTATTGGCCATGCTTAATATTTTGTTCACTAAGGTTGCATAATGAAATATATAAATTGTCAATGCGGTGCCCTTTTATCCGAGCGTAAAAAGGGGCCAGTATCAGGCCTTGTGATAGTGGTTGGGCGTTTACCCTTGGATAACGGGGCCTTTAAAATTTATTCGCAATTATAACCGAATTATAAACTAATCGTCACTTTAATCCGGAAAGTCGAATATTAATAAAGCGGTAATTATTAAAGTACCAATTTTGGGCGGTGTGGGGGTGCTAATCCTTCCCCATCCGTAACCGACTCCCGAACCCAACAGTTTTTTAAATATCTGGTTTTATGGTGTCCGACCTACCTAAGTGGCCGGTGGCGACTCCAATTTCTAATATAACGCATTTTTTTCAAAACCCCACGGAATAAACATTTTATATCCGAAAAATTACCAACACATCAAACATTTCGAAAACACATTTTTTAGTGAAAAGAGGACATCGCTACAGATGGCAACTCCGCTGGGGACCATTTTTGTTTTTCAAAAAATAAGAGAGTCGAGCTTTTTTAAATAATTATCGCTTTACTAATATTGGAAATTCCGGATTAAAGTGACTATTAAAGTAACATTCGGTTATAATTGCGTGTTTATTTTAACGCATTTAAAATATGGCATATAAACCCGTTTTTTTTAAGTGGGGGGAAAACACTAATGCTTTCGTGGAGATATCATTCTTCCGTATGGGCCTAGCAAGTACCTTCGGGGCTCGAGTACCTTATGCTTTCGTAAGGATATCGTTCCTTTGTGCAGACATAAGCGAATGGGTCCCCCTAAATTGAACCCGGTTGAAAGGAGCCTATAATGGGTGATGACCGGGGGCCTTGCTACTCTTAGTAGAGGACAACAAGGACAATTTGGGTACCTCCTAGAACCAAAACTGCATATAGAGAACACATAGAAACCCACCCTGTTAGAGCCATGCGGATAACCTAGGTGTCTTAGATGGAATGTAAATAGGATTGCCTTGTTTTCTTATCGCATTTAATTTTCCCTTTTATTACGTACTTATCATTTTTGTCCGGTACTGACTTGCTTTCTTTTTGCTTTGTTTTTGCATATCATTGCATTCGCATTACACAGGGCATTGATTCCCGAGTGATTTCTCCCATAATAGAAGATTGTTCATGATGGACCGAAGGTTCTTTGACCTGAAGGAAAAGGGTCCAAATCCAGAGTTCCATCCCGAGACTAGACCAGAAGAATCATTCAAGGACTCCAGAACAGTTTCGGTAAGCAGTGTCAATTCTGGGGACAAACAAGATGAAATACAAGAACTAAAGAAGCAGATGTCCGAGATGATGGACCAGATGAATACAACAATGAAAGGCAAGCAACATGTCAAACTCAGAAAAGATTCGATCGAGGATCAGAATGTGGAACAGAATAGTCAGAATGTCGAGACAGACAACACCGTTAAATATGATAAATCGAATCCATTTGTGATCAATCTCAAGAAGCAGACAAGTAGCATATCTGGGATAGATACCAAGGGAACAGAGGCAAAACCAGGGGAAGTTCGAGAATCTAATGACATCAGAAAGCATTATCCTATACCCATGAGATACACCGAGTTACTTCCGTTGCTTGCCGAAGCATTATCCTTATCATACCAGTGAAGTCTGTACCAAGAAAACCTCCTTATCCGAAGGATTACAACAGTCGTGTCTGGTGCGGCTACCACATAGGCGATTTGAGTCATCACACTGAAAATTGTAGGGCCCTGAAGGACAGAGTTCAAGATCTTATCAGAATGGGATTTTTGGGTTTCGAAGACGGACAACCCCGATTCTACAGCGAGCCTGCCGTTACCCGAGGGGCAAAGTCGAAGGAGAGTCAATACCCAGCCCAAGGTTCGGGTAACACAGAAGTGGGTCACTCGAGCGGGATAAATTTAGGAGTCAATAATAAAAGCGTCTCAGAAGATGAACTTGCACGCAATTACGGCCAGCTCGAGCATTAGAGGCACGATCTGAGCATGGAATTAAAGAATGTACAAGACGAGTACCAGAAGCTGCACTTTGAATTCAAGAGTTTCAGTCTGGGTGACACCGCGGAAGAGTGGGTCAATGGTATGATTCAGCTGAGGAACGGTTCAGAACGCTGGAAGCAGAAATGCAAGAATAGTAAGAATAAAGTCAGATCATTATCACAGAAGCTGGAATAAGCTGAGGGCCAACGCGACATTCTCCAAAGTGAGTTGGAAAGCAGTCTGGGCATGGAAGATATCCTGAAATCAAGTCTGCAGCAGGAAAGGAATGAATCACAAGCCTTTCAAATGGAAAACGCAGCACTCGAAGAACAGATAGCGAGGCTCGAGACTGCTTTACGTACCAGTGAGATCCGTGCTGGGGCAATGACCGTTCAGCTACAAAAGGCCGAGCAAACAATACGGGAGAAAGACCGGGACATGAAGATGGTTACGACTCAAGCCCGACAAGTAGCTCAACAGGCAGCAGATTTAGCCGATGCAGCAGCACCAATAAGCTAGAATATGGATCCAGCATTGGACCGTGAAGGAAAGCTGACAGGACTGTTGAATGAGGTCAAGACATTAGGTGCCAGGGCTCACCGCTATCTGTAAAACCCTAATACCGGATGTAATGAAACCTTATGGTCTGAATGAAAGATGCCCTATAGGGACAAATCACTTTCGGAATCGATGCTTTATTGCATTCATGCATTGCATTTGCATCACGTCCTTTGCATTGTTTAATAATTTTATCATCGCATGGCACTTCATCATTTAAAACTTGGGGTTCGATGGCATAATTAGTTGGAAAATGGAACGAACCGAAGAGTCAAGGCTTGACCAGCTAGAAGAAAAAATCGAGAAAGAGCTTAAGAAGAAAGAAAAGATTAATGTTTTCAATACGAGGGAACTCTGCCTAGTCCCTGATTTGGTCATTCTTTCGGATTTCAAGGTTCCCAGATTTGCGCAGTATGACAGAACCAGCTGCCCGAAGATTCACTTAACCATGTTTTGTAGAAAAATAGAAGGATACATGAAGAACGAAGAGTTGTTGATCCACCATTTCCATGATAGCCTGACGAGACCCGCAGCAGTGTGGTATAACCGTCTGAACAGAAACCAAGTTAGGTCATGGGGTGACCTCGCTAATGCCTTCTTGGGTCAATACAAATATGCTTTAGATTTAGCACCCTGTCGTCAGTTTCTTCAGAATGAGAAAATGAGACCAAGTGAAAGCTTCAGGAAATATGCACTAAGGTTGCGATGTTTAGCACCCTATCGCGGAAGAAGAGTTAACTCCCCTGTTCCATGCAACGCTTCCTTCTTCTTTCTTTGACGTGATGTTGGAGAAATCAAGAAACAGATTTGAAGATTTCATGACGATTGGAGAGAGGATAGAATATGCAATCAAAGAAGGAAAATTGGGGTCTAAGTTTAAGGACCGAATCGAAAATAAGATAGATGAAGACGGAGAGGTAAATGAGTGTCATGTCCAGGGTTCACGTGGCCACAAAAGAAGAAGACAGACTTACACATCGAGGTCATCAAGGAAAATTCCTCGGATGAGCGCAAATTTGGAAGTGTTCAGAAAATCTATCTCAGACATTTGACCTCATTTGGTAGGGGTCACTATCTTGCTCCTAGGTCGATGAAGATTGCACCTGATCCATCTGCCCATAGTTTTGACTCGAGTAGCACGTGTGAATTCCATATGGGGGCACCGGGGCATCCCACCAGAAAATGTAGACCTTTATTGGAGGAAATCAAGAAGCTGATCAATGCTGGAACCCTGACACAAGAGTTGATCAAGCAGTGGAAGACCAAGGATGAGGGGCAAGTCTACATGGTGCTGAGGAAGCCAGAAATATCTCTACATTAAAAGACCTTCCTGAAGTAATACAAGGAATCAACTTTACTACATGTGGCCCCCATGTGGTAAAGATCTTTTGTGATAGGGGCATGTTTGTTGATTTTTATTCCAATGAAGAACACATTTCGCTTAACATATAATGTTTTTGAAAGCACATAGATATTTTCTCGTCGTTGTAGAACACTGGATATCAATTGCAAGATGTGACATTAGATAGATGTCGTGACAACGATGATGTGTGATCTTCCCCACCGGACTCTGGTCAACAAAGCGAGATTATTACTCTTTCGATGATGTTCAAGGATGAAAAAGCTCTAAATGTCAACCATGTAGAGTTGCTTGAAATTGAAACTCTAGGCATAATCTTCTAGGTAGTAAAGAAATAAAAATAAGAATTAAAAAGGGGGAGAATTGAAGAAAAAGGGAAGAAAGAAAAAGAAAGAAATGAAAAATAAAGAAAGAGAAAATAATAATAAAAAAGTACTCCTATGTTCGAAACCTGGTAATAGGCTTGTTCGGATAAGAGTGTGGGAATTTTGGGGCACTCCGCTGAAGCGATAAGGTGGAGATACATCATCCAATTCAAGAAACCTTAGCTTCATGAGTGATGGTAATATTTTCAAATGGTGACTATGCCGAGTAACTTGGGGCAGTGTTGTTTGCTCCATCGTTGTCCTCAAGACAAAGGACTGTGACGAATTGATTTCCTCAAATAATGATAAAAGCAAAAAAAAAACAAAACAAAACAAAAAAGGAAAAGAAATATGAAAAAAGAAGAAAAAAAGAAAAAGAGAGAGAAGAAAAATGATGAAAAAAGGAAAAGGTAAAAGAAAAAGAAAAAAAGAAAAGAGAGAAAATAGACGATATCATAGGAAAAATTAAGACTCGCACCACCCAGAACTCTATTCCTAGAGTAATATTTCTGCGCTTGAGTGGTCATACAAGCCCACCCTTTTTGGGGGCAGAGCGGATAATGAGAATTGAGAAAGAGTAGTACTCTGCAGCAACGCGGTAACCATGAGGATGAACCGAGTCACCAGGGAAGACTTCACATCCTTGAATTACTGAGTGGTTGAATCTAAGTCACTCTTGCACTTGATATCCAGAGCTCCTATGCTGTGTTTTCAAGATCCTGTATGTTAATCTAAATGATACCCTTCAGTTGAACACCAATCAACAAATTGACAAGTTAAAGCAACAAATATTTTCATGTATTACTTCAAGGATAAGATCCAGAACACAAGGTTGCGGATACTATTGAAGCACCATGACCCCACAATGCATAGAATGAAGATGATGACAGAAGTATAGGTGTCAGACAGCTCAAGAACAAGAAGCGGATTCCAGCCATGATGCCTTGTTTGGTTCAAGAAAATGAAGGACGAAACAGGACAAGAATGAGCTTACAAAGTGTGGGGACGGTAAACATTGAGTCTCCAAAGAATTAAAGCACAGAGATCGATAAATGGTGCCCGTCAAGAGGCAACAAGAAGATTGAGGTTAAGAAGCATTTTGCTCACCCCGATGACGAAACTAACAAATACTCAGAATGTTGGGTCAAAAGAATTGGAAGGTAGCCGAGCACGATCGAGTGGGCAATGTAGAACAGAAAGGACGGTAAGAATCTCTAAACACGCATGATATAGAGTTTGTTGGTGAAGCAGGCAGAGACCCTGAAGAAGAAAGGCAGGTGCTCGTGCAAAAGAACAAGAACGGGTACTCATTGAACAAAATTTGACAGAAATGAAGATCAAAACTGAGCATACCGCAAAAGGAAAGGAAATAGAGAAATCCGAAGAATGACTTTTCATGGCATAGGATTTTAAAACGGGTCTAAAAAGAAAAAGAAATAAGAAAAAGGAAAAAGAGAGTGAGAGAAAATGATGTTAAAAAGAAAAGAAAAAAAAGAAACAAGGAAAAGAGAAGAAGAAGAAAAAAGAAAAAAAAAGAAGAAACAAGGAAAAGAGAAGAAGAAGAAAAAAGAAAGAAGAAGAAAAAAAAGCAACAAGGAAAAGAGAAGAAAAAGAAGAATAAAGCACGACATTGCATGCATCATATAGATAGGGGCATGTCAATTTTGCTTGCTCCTAGACAGGTATTTGAAGAATTATCGAAGAATTTACCAAATAAAAGAAAGAGCGGCAGCTATAGCGGCGTGAGACTCAGATGTTAAATCCTTCGGGTCATCGGTAAGTCCTTCGGGCACGATATTAAGTCCTTCGGGCCACCAATAAGTCTTTCGAGCGTGGTGATAAGTCCTTCGGGCCATCAGTAAGTCCTTCGGCCATGATGCGACAGCATGAGTAGCGTGAGTCCCGAAAGAACGGCAGCCATAGCGGCGTGAAACCCAGATGTTAAATCCTTCGGGTCATCAGTAAGTTCTTCGGGCACGATGTTAAGTCCTTCGGGCCACCAATAAGTCTTTCGAGCATGGTGATAAGTCCTTCGGGCCATCAGTAAGTCCTTCGGGCATGATGCGGCAACATGAGTAGCGTGAGTCCCGAGAGAACGGTAGCCATAGCGGCGTGTGGGCTAGAAGTTAAATCCTTCGGGTCATCGGTAAGTCCTTAGGGCACGATGTTAAGTCCTTCGGGACACTAATAAGTCTTTCGAGCGTGGTGATAAGTCCTTCGGGCCATCAGTAAGTCCTTCGGGCATGATGCGGCAGCATGAGTAGCGTGAGTCCCGAAAGAACGGCAGCCATAGCGGCGTGAGACCCAGATGTTAAATCCTTCGGGTCATCGGTAAGTCCTTCGGGCCACCAATAAGTCTTTCGAGCGTGGTGATAAGTCTTTCGGGCCATCAGTAAGTCCTTCGGGCCTGATGTGGCAGCATGAGTAGCGTGAGTCTCGAAAGAACGACAGCCATAGCGGCGTGAGTCCCAGATGTTAAATCCTTTAGGTCATCGGTAAGTCCTTCGGGCACGATGTTATGTCCTTCGGGCCATCAGTTAGTGTTTCGATCATGATGATAAGTCCCTCGTGCCATCAATAAGTCCTTCGGGCATGATGCGGCAGCCTTAGTAGCATAGGTCCAAAAATGGCAATAGCCTCGTTAAAAAAAGTAGAAAAAGAAGAAAATGAGAAAAAAGGGAAAAGAAGAGAGAAAAAAGGAAAAAGCAGAAAAAGAAGAGAAAAAAAGAGGAAAAAAGAAAAAGAACAAAAAAAGAAAAACTGAGAAAAAGAAAAAGTAAAAAAAAAGAAGAGAAAAAAGGAAAAAAGGAAAAAGAACAAAGAAAGAAGGAAACAGAAGAAACAAAAAAGAAGAAAAAGAAAAGAGGAAAGAAAAATCGAAGACAAAGGTTATATAAAGAAGAAGCCTACGTTTTCAAGCCCCAGTGAAAGGTTCCATAGAAGAAGATGTAGTTGCGCTCAGTCCAAGGTTCGATCTAGGCCGCTCATCCCCCATGTAATCATAGCCATTGGATCAGATCTGATCCAACGGCCGTGAGTGGATCTGGCAAAGGACACTACCACCATGACCCCCTCCACGCCGACACCACTCCGCCGTACTGCCAGTTCAACCACCGCGCTCAAAGAACGTGCAAAACACCAAAACAATGGATTATCAGTACCAAGAATCAGATCTGATGTAATTTTTATGTAATATACGCTACCAAAAACAGAGATCAGAAAAAATATATAGAATCCAACCAAAGTGTATTATCACCAGTTTTTTCAGAAATACAAAAAGAACAACGCAAGTCTAGTGGTATTTCCCTTTTTTCTTTTACTGCATGCATATCTATCAAAAAGTATCAACGATATCAGAAAAAAGTTAAAGAGGCCGTTTCTTACCCTCGTCGAAATGTTTCCCCCACCGGCAACAAGTCTAAATATGGTGAGCCGGTCAAAGAGGGGGACGTCCTTCGGTCTCGATTTTCTTAAAGGGGTAGTTTTCGCTTCCGGGTCTTCTTAGATCTAGAAAAAATAGGGAGTTTTGATTTAAATCTAAGTTTGGATTCGAGTTCGGGTTGAAACTAGGGTTATTTTGGAGGTTTTTTGGCTCAACGGTGCCGGTTAGCGACGAACGGCGGTGGAGGATACGGTGGCGGTTTGCTGGTTTCTGGGTCTGGATTCGGGTTTGAGAGTGAAATAGAGGGAAGATGAGAGCTATCTCTCTCTTACAAAAAAAAATGAAAGGAAAAATGAAACCAGGGGTCTGATTATCGGGTCTTATAGACCCAAAATAAAATAAAAATGGTCTATTTACATCATAAATCCTCCCTTGTCCCCTATATTTTCGTTTTGAGCTCGCCGCATGGGTTAATTACAATTCCGGTCCTTTTTCTTTTATGTTTTATTTTGATTTGATCAGTAAATTAACCAAATTCAGGTTTTAAATGGTAAAATTACCCCCTTAACCATCCCGCGTTTTTGGATTTTTCACTTCAAGCCTGCCCCTTGGTTCAATTACAGTTTTGGTCCTTTTAGGTTCTGTTTAGTTTGCAATTTCGTCCCTAAATCGCATATTATTGTCCTTTAATTTCTGTTCCTTATGTTTATTTCTTTTCATTTCAGTCCTGATTCCATGTAAATATTCATGTTCGTTTATTATAGTCGTGTATGTTGATTTTGCCTTTTGCCTTATCATATATCCCTCGTATATGCTTTGTATTTTCATGTTTACATGTATAGGTGTGTTAAGTTTATGATGATTATGTATCTTTATGCATTTGTTCGGTTATTCGTATCACGTATATTAGATTGACATTTGAGTTAGCTCGAACACAACCTGCTTTATATTTCAGTATGTATTGCATGGTTCTTTGCTTTTAGGCTATGTGTTGGTATATTTTCTTGGTCATGTAAAATGCTATATTTTACGTATGTTACAATGTGTCTTATTGTAATATGTACATTTTTGTAATATGTGTTTGTGTTCCATGCCTTGTAATTGTGACATGTTAGGTTTATTTTTAGTCATGAGCAGGGATAATTTATATGCATGTATGTTTTAGATTAGTATTTTATTTATGTTCTGTTAATAGTATTATGTGAATATTTACCGTATTTTAATTGTTGGCCATGCTTAATATTTTGTTCACTAAGGTTGCATAATGAAATATATAAATTGTCAATGCGGTGCCCTTTTATTCGAGCGTAAACGGGGCCAGTATCAGGCGTAGTGATAGTGGTTGGGCGTTTACCCTTGGATAACGGGGCCTTTAAAATTTATTCGCAATTATAACCGAATTTTGAACTAATCGTCACTTTAATCCGGAAAGTCTAATATTAATAAAGCGGTAATTATTAAAGTGCCAATTTTGGGCGGTGTGGGGGTGCTAATCCTTCCCCTCCGTAATCGACTCCCGAACCCAACAGTTTTTTAAATCTCTGGTTTTATGGTGTCCAGCCTACCTAAGTGGCCGGTGGCGACTCCAATTTCTAATATAACGCATTTTTTCAAAACCCCACGGAATAAATGTTTTATATCCGAAAAATTACCAACACCTCAAACATTTCGAAAACACGTTTTTTAGCGAAAAGAGGACATCGCTACAGTTGCATAGTCCCTTCTTTCTTTTTCATGAACAGGACTGGAGCACCCCATGGTGAAGTGTTAGGCCATATGAAGCCTTTATCTTGCAACTCCTAAAGTTACTTCTTTAATTCTTTCAACTCAACATGTGCCATTCTATAGGGTGTAATGGACACCGGAGTTGTTCTAGGCTGAACTTCTATCCCGAATTCTACTTCTCGGGTTGGAAGAACCCAGGGAGTTCCTCGGGAAAAACATCAGTGAATTCAGATACGACAGGCATGCTAGGTAAACTGAATTCAATTTCATCTTGAAGAATCATCTTAGCAAAGATTGAAGTTGGTTTCTTGTCTATTAAGAGGATGGATTCTTTCTCTAAACCCCAGAGATACAATCTCCAATTTTGGCAATCTACCCATGCCTCGTGTTTACTTAACCAATCTAACCCCAATATCAAGTCAAATTCACAATATGGCAAGACATAAAGATCAATAGGAAAGGGTATGTTTCGAATGGTCAAGGGAGCTTGTTTGTGGCGCAAGTTAATAGGTGTTTTCCCCCTAATGGATTCGAAACTACAAGATTTGATTCAATAATTTCAGGTTTCTATTTTAACTTATTGATCAAGGCAAATCAAACAAATGATGGGTAGACCCTGAATCAATTAAAGCATAAGCAGGACTGGAATTTAAATCAAAAGTACCTGCGATAACATCAGGAGCTTCTTCATCATCTTTACCATGAATGCGGGATTCCTGATGAGTCTCAGCATTCGAATGGGGGCCTTTCTTTTCCCCTGATTCTCGAACTGAGCTTGTCTAGGTGCTTTGTTTCGGTTAGGAGGAGCTGAGCTAGCAATTGCAGAAGCTCAATTCGAAGCCTTGCTAGGATTCTAAGGACAATCCCGAATATAATGATCAGAGGCCCCACATGAGAAGCATAAATTATTTTGAACTCTGCACTGGCCAGTATGATGTTTCTAACAAAACTTGCAAATAGGATATTGAGTAGCTTTAGCCTGATTCCCCGCGCTATCAACAAAAACAACATGGGTTGAAGTCTTTATAACTGTTTGAGGTTTTAGAATGTAACCACTCTTCTGATTAGGGGTATAGTTCGAAGAGTGTCCCTTGGAATGTTTGGACTTCTTTGATTTCCAGTGTGGCCTATCATCGTTCTTGGGTCGTTTGTCTTTCCAGGAGTGTCCGCTCTTGCGTCTTTCCTAAACTCATCAATGAAAAACTTCCAAGTAATAGACTCTGCAGGAGCAGTTAGAGTAGTGGTTTACCACCATCTTAGTGCTTCGTCTGCCAACAGAGCGATGGCACACTCAAGTTTGTGCTCGTCAGGACATGGCAATTGTCTCGTCAGAATGTGAGTAGTTACCTCTGGCCAATACACAGCTACTTCCGGATTAGCCTCATCGGTGCCAGTGAAGGTATATGCCCGATGTTGAGCCAGCTTGTCAATAGGGGCTTAGTTTGACACAATAATAGTAGGAGCAATGAGATGATCTTGTTTTAGGGCAGTTACGAGATGATTGAACATCTCCTTCATACTTGTAAGACATTCTTGTTGCACAAGATTGATAGCAGGAGCTTCCTGTGGAGCAGTAACTTGAGCTCGATGTTGAGCTTGCTATTGAGGAGGATTCTGCTCCATCCTCACACTGTCTCCTTCATTCGAGGAGCCTACGGGACTTTCATTATCCTGACCCAACCTTGTTTCTAACATTCTAGTTCAATCAAAACAAATAGAGTCTCGGTTATCACATTTACACATTTATGCAACAACACAAGCATATATCAAAACTCCTAGGTGGCACAATATCCTATATGATGCAAGTGAGCTTATAGAATCAACCAAAAAGCTCTGATACCAATAAATGTAACACCCCATCCTTGGGTTAGCCGTAACCCAGTTCGGGAGCATTACCGGAACAAAAACAAAGCAATAGATAGGTTACTTGTCAAATAAGTAACCTTAGAGTACTGACTTGATGTGCAAGTAACCTAAACTAAACCTTTCAAGTAATAAAATACATCCAAGCAAACCAAAATAAACAAAAACCAACAAACATAGCATACTAATTTAGGTACCATTTTATTTCATTTCATACTTATAACCTAAGTTACCATTATCATGTTATCAATCCATTCAAACCACATACATCATTCAAACTACAAACTCATGTGTGGCATACTTTATTTTAAGCAACTATCATACATGATACAACTTTCATCCTTTTTAAAATTTCATGCATCTTATTCGAATAACTCTGTGTGATTACTAAACATGCTTTAACTAGCTTACTTGCATCTTAAGAAACTATTTATTCAATCATTCAACATGATCATTAAAAAGCATACAATTTACATTCTTTACATGTTCAAGCATCCTATTCAAATGACTAGTGTCCCCTTAGTACATTTCATTTGTTTCTTTTTAATCATGTCATCACATTTCATAGCATACTTGGTTTATACATGTTAATACATGCTTAAGCATACCTTAGCCTCAATCTTGTCATTGCTGAATCATCCAATAGCCATAGGAAACAATGCATGATCATACCATTCTAGTTTAGCATTCGATTCATACAAGGTTCAACAAGCATTGCAATTCTATCATATTACGCGCAACATCATACCATCTTATATATACATATCAACCAAGTCATATACATAGTTTGAATCATCCAAATTGATTACATGTTAGGCCCATCAAAACAATACACATACTAGTCTTAAACACATACTCAAATGCATGATCAAGGCTAACTATTACAAAATCTAGTGCTACCAAAATAAGAGTATACAAAGAGTATGAATTCATTCTTTCAAGCTTGCCTCAAGTGTTGCTTCAAACCCAAGATATTCTCTTGAAGTAACTTTAATTTGTTATAGGAAGAATGAAGGGTAGAGTGGTAGGTACAAGTTATGTACTTAGTAAGCTAACTCTAAATCTAGTCAATTTGAAAGCATACATATCCAAGTTTACATGAAATCCAAAGAATCAAGACCGTCACCATAAATCATGTACCATTCGAATTCGAAGGAGGAAAACATAGGCAAGTTTCACATATCACCCATTCAATCATAAGAACATCCATCATGTAATCATAGCATAACATTCGAACACCTTGCTTAGAAGACAAGCAATATACATCATAATACTCATGTACCATTCGATCATCTTTCTTAGGTGACAAGCAATCAAAAACACTAATCACCAATTAGGCATTCATACACAAAGCCATCATCTATACATTTCTTTCAAAGCAAAGAAGTTCATACAAGTTTCTTACAATACAAGCAATGTTCATTTGAATTATTAAGTCATCTTTCAACATCCTTGGTAAGTAACTCACTAGATAATCAAATCTTAACAATATGCACCGAAGTGCCAATATGCACCGTCGTGCAATATGTACCGTCGTACCAATATGCACCGTAGTGCCAGTATGCACCGAAGTGCCAATATGCACCGAAGTGCCAATATGCATCGTCGTGCCAATATGCACCATAGTGCCAATATGCACCGTAGTGCCAATATGAGCTCAAGATTCTAAGGCATGCCCTCCTATCTATCAAACTAGCTACCAAGGTTGTTGATTATCCATTTCATTTAAGCTTTGTGCAATTCTTTATTCAATTCAACAATATGCCATTCAAAGGCCAAGCCTTAGGCTTATGGAGTCTCAACTCCCAATACAAAACTATCCATGCCATTCGAATAGCATGAATACAAAGTAGTATCCTTGTTCAATTCATTTCAATCAGCTATGTATAACATTCACAAGAACATGCATATGTATGCATTATGCGTACCTTGTTCTCCAAGCAAGCATGCCATTTCATACCTTAGGCATAAGCAATGCAACATGACACACATTTCATTTCATTTGCTTAACACCCAAGTAACACATAGATCATTGCATCAAACAAGTTATCATACATGTCATTCTTCCCTTGATTATCCAAATAGGTATTAAGTCATTTTACACGGCAATTTCATTAAATTAACATTATCAAGGTTGGTTTGGACCTAGTCCCAACCCTAAGGATAGTTACACTCACAATACTCCTAGCAATTCAAGTGTCTTGAATCCAAATCCCTTTGCCTCTAGCTCTGGGATGTCCACTCCTATCCTCTTCTTCCCCAACTTGCTGCCCTTGGTCTAGCAAGCATAACATATACACATTTCATCAAAATAAGCACATAAAGTCACACAATCAAAGTAGCAATGTTACTACATTATACCTAACATTTAGCTAATGTTTTTATGCTTCCTTTTATGTATTTCTTACTAGTTCAATTCCATATTGTTATTACTTCATTTTATAGCATAATTGGACAGGTTACAATGTCCCAAAACTGTTTTGGAAATAGTTTGTTACTAGGTGCAAAAACAGTCCCAAACTGCCCAGGACAATGCTGCTTGGGAGTCTGCACACTGTCCCTTTAAATGGCCATATCTTTTAATTCGTATGTCATAATTTTGATTGCTATACACCGTTGGAAAGCTAATCAAATTTTATATAAGACAATGTAAGACATGAATTTTATTTCTTATCCAATTAAAACAGTTTATTGTTCAAAGACAGGGCATTTACATTGCTTGGACAGTTTGCACTGCCCAACAATTCCTATTTACAGTTTTCAGCATAGGACCCAGTTTTCAATTCTGTTTTCACCTAATCAAAATAGACATTCTAAGGATCATTTCATTAAAATTTTAGCCCTGAATTTGATCTATACAATTTTTGGTAAATTTTCAAATTGACTGCCCAGAATAAAGCAATTCTGGTTAGATTGTACCTACTCACTTTTCAAAACCTTAAATTCATTTTAACTAATGTTTTGGCCCTATAATTCATTTCATATGATATCCTAAACATGTTAAGTCAATTTTAATCCATTATACAAGGCTGCCAAAATAGGGTATGTTGATTAAAATGCCTAATCTTACATGTTTACTCAATTTCAATTCCACAAAACAGTTTCTATGTTATATAACTATGTTCATACTTTTATCTTCCATTTCCAGCATTGTTAGCTAACAATTCGATTTGTTTAACACCTTCTTTTCAATATCTAATCATGATCGTAATCAATCCATTATTTCCTTAGCTCAATTTTATGTTCTAATTATTCAATTCTTACTTCAACAACACAATTCAATTTTCCAGCAACCTAGCTTATTTCACCATCATAAACACATAATTTCCAGCATAGCACCTAGTGTTCATTCTTCAAATATGTATAATTCCACAACCAATCAATCATCTAACAACATATTCAATATCTAATTCCATCTATAATCATCAAAACAGTCCAATTCCACATATATATTTGCCTAATCAATTAATCACAAGAATAATCATACTTGCTTTGCTTGTAACTTTAATTTGAATGAAAAATTACTACACATACAAGCTTAATTCCTTCTCCAATGGTGTTCTCCCTAGCTTTCTTTCTCTCACTTTTCTCTCTCTTTTTTGGAAAATAAGGGATAATGGAGAATATGACAACAACAAATCCATGTTATTGGATTTGTACATTGTCTAAAATGCCCCTTACTTAATCCTTAATATTAACTTAATCAAGGGCATTAGAGGAAACAAGGAATTTAGCATGCATTCCCCTTATTTCTCCTTTAATTCAAATTGATCCTTTATAATTTGATCACTTATTTCATACATTCTTTCAATTAGGCCCTTAACTAATCAATTTAGCTTAATTCTAGATTCAATTAAGCTATCAACTTAGGCAATTTGGTTCCAATACTTCTAAGCTAGGATTTGGGGTGTTACAATACCTTCTCCAAGTTAAATTTGATCAAAGTTAATTTAAGAAGCATGAATTTGAAGATGATCAATGAAGCTTATTCTCTCCCCTTTCTCTCTCAAGCAATTCGACCATGTGATAATTTTGGAAGGAAGAACATGACACAATTTTGTTCATCTTTCTTCTCCTAGCCGTGAGTCATCATCTCTATTGGCACACGTTCTCATCAATTGAGAACATGTTTCAATGCCTTTTATTTTAATTCCATTTGCATGCAATCTTTATAGTTTTGCATGTTCACAATTTCATCCTTCCATTTACACCTTCTAGTTTTAATTTCAATTCAATTTGGTTCTAATTTCACTTATTTGATCTTAAGGATGGTCAATGTTCTTTCTTCTTTAAATTGATTAGCTTATGAATTCAATTAGCCTATTGTTTAGATTGTGGTAACTTTCCTAGGCCAATTTTAGGATGTTACAACGCTATCATACTTCCGCACCATACTTTGTTCATCATAATTTCTTTTTATTTTCAACAATAAGATATTCGGAGGATCAAGGCTTCCTTGTATTCACGATCGGGAGAATCAAAGCTTCTCTAAACAGCATCATTTGGAGAGTTGGAGCATATCAAAAACTTTTATCTTGATAATTTGGTTAATGTGTCACTCATAGTCAAAGTACTTAGAAGCATAAATTGAACAATCTATAAACATTCATATCAATTCTTCCATGCTAAGATCAATCAAACATTATACTGGACTTTAGATCAAGATTAGGTAACAAAATATATATCTTGTTGATCGAACATAACCTTCTTTATTTACCGAGTATAAAACAAGTATCAAGTAGGCAAACATTGCTTATCATTCAAGTAACATTATAGTTTGTTATTTTAACTTATAAATCTCATTATTTTAATGTTATCACAACATTGGTAATCAAGTAGCCTAGGTACATGAATACCCAACCAACTGTCGCCAAAAATAAGGTACTCAAAGTACCAGCAATCCCTCTTACAGTCGTCAAGTGACCAAAACATATCCCTCCTACTGTCGCCTCATAAGGACCATAGTGCACCCAAACATGAGCTCTATGGACTCTATGGCATGACAACTATACCTATGACTGACTCAAAACTATGGCTTTTCAATTAGATCTTATCATATCAAAATTAGAGTTGAGCTTAGCTCATTATCCGAATAATCAAGTAACATGTCTTATTCATATCAGAGATGACCATAGCCCAAAATTCGTATAAATCATATAAGCAAGACTTATAACTTATAATATCAAACGTATATAAACACATGCATAACTTTCAAGCATAGTATGCATTTAACCAAGTATTGAATATCATAAAGTACTTTACACTTACGCGCTCACCTCGAATCCATGCTAAACTTTAAACATAGCTTAGCTCAATATTAAAAGTAATTGTAATTAAATCAATGAAGGATGCTTGGGAAGGTTGCAAGCCTATATTGAGACTTTAAACTACACTCATAGTTGATCCAAGCTACTTTTGCTCCCAAATCACAATCCATTTTTTGCTTTTCTACAACTTGATCTACCTTAGACCTTACTTCTTCAAGTCCTCCTTGGTCTAAGTATAACAAAGAATTACAATTACATATTAGAATCACATTCAAACCAATCTTAATGTACCTCAATTTCCATATTAAAACAATCCCTAGACAGCCTTTCATTTACCAAATAGTCCAAATGCACACGTACACATATATACGTACAAAACAGTCCAATATGTATTTATATATACACCAAACAGTCTATTTATACATTTATACATATTTATACATCCAAAACAGTCCACTATGTGTTCATGTAAACACGAAACAATCCAATTATACTTATATACATATATGTTCACCAAAACAGTCCACTATGTCTTCATGTATGCACAAAATAGTCCAATTATACTTATATACATATATGTTCAGCAAAACAGTCCACTATGTGTTCATGTATACACAAAACAGTCCAATTATACTTATATACATATATGTTCACCAAAACAGTCTACTATGTTTTCATGTATGCACAAAACAGCCCAATTATACTTATATACGTATATGTTCACCAAAAGAGCCCACTATGTGTTCATGTATACACAAAACAGTCCAATTATACTTACATACATATATGTTCACCAGAACAGCCCTGTTTTGAGTTGCAAAACAGTCCCTTAGATTTTTGCAAAATAGCCCCTCATTTGTTACAAAAACAGTCCCTTATCTTCATAAAACAGCCCCCTTAAACTTTGTAAAACAATTCAAATTGTAATTGTAATCAAGCCCCTGTTTTGTTTTCAAAACAATCCCTTTACAATTGTAAAACAAACCCCTATTTTTATTATCCAAAAAAGCCCCTGAACATTTGCAAACCAGCCCCTAATTAATCACAAAATCAGTCCCTAAACTTTTACAAATCAGTCCCATGTTCTAGAAATTAAAATCTGTCCATTCTTTTTCTTTCCAAAACAATTCTTTAAATTCAGAAACAGCCCGAAAAATTTACCAATCCATTTAGCATTCTAAACTAACAATTTAGTCCTCCATTATCTCTTAAAACAGTCCTTTAACAAAACAATTTAGATCAAAACAGTCCAGGAGTTGATTTTATCAACCAATGTAATCAGAATCAAATTCAAACATAGTTTACATGTTCAACAAAGTTCTAATCGATTGTTCAATCTAATTCAATCACTAGAGGAATCATTATCAATCAAGTAACACCTTAGCTATTGTGCAAGATTACAAGTGTACACCATTTATCTTTTGCATCATTCGAAAGACCCTCATAATCTAGTCACGATCTTTCACAAACATTACAACCCTATAAAACTCAAAGTACCAAAAATGCATAGAATGAACTTAATTCTCTATCATATCTAATATCAACATGATTGATGAATAGCTAAAATCAATTTAATCAATTTAAATCATGAATAAAGAGAAAGAAGAGCATCATCACCTTCCTCCCCAAAGCTGAGTCAAACAAAACTCAAGAGATCGAATTAAGATGAAGCCATCCCTGCATTTTCTATCAAATTCTCTCTCTCACTAGTCTTAGAGGATTTCCGTTCATGGAGAAGAAGTTGATGGAGCAATTTGGTTATTTTTGCTCCCAAAACCAAGACCCCTAACACATGTCATGCCCAAAATCCTTGATAGTTGTGCCACCCCTTGTAATTCCTTAAAGTTTACATGTAAACCCTTAAATTTACAAAATATTCGGTTTAGCCTTTACAGTTTGGCTATCAAATTCTTCTTTTACTCATATTTGGTCTTAACTTACTTAATTAGTCTAATGGATGATAATTTTATAGCAATTTAGCTAGTGGTCTAATGTAGCATACTCCTAAGCCAGTGTTTGGGATATTACAATTCCCCCTAAAAGAAAATTGTCCTCGAATTTACCTGAGGCGAATAGGTGAGGATACTGATCTCTTATAGTAGCCTCGGGTTCCTAGCTTGCTTCTTCAGTCTTGTTATTTCTCTGTAATACGTTTACGAGGTGGAACAGTTCTTTTACGAAGTCTTCTAACTTTGAAACCTAGAATTTGGACTAGTTCTTCTTCGTAAGACAAATCTGGATTGAGCTCTACATCTTTAGGCTCAAGCACATGAGAAGAGTCAGATCGATACTTTCGAAGCATAGAGACATAAATTACATTGTGTATCTTGTCGAGTTCGTTAGGAAGAGCTAGATGGTAAGCCACAGGGCTAATTCTTTTAGTAATCTCAAAAGGTCTAATAAAAAGAGGATTAAGCTTCCCTTTCTTTCCAAATTCAATTACACAGGCCCGAAGCATATCTTCAAGAAATCTAGATTACTCTTTCGAATTAACCATCTGATTGAGGATGAAAAGTTGTGCTGAGATTTGTTTTGGTTCCCAAAGCCTTTTGCAAGGAATTCCAGAATCTAAACGTGAACTGAGAATTTTGGTTAGAGATTATGGAGATAGAAACACCGTGCAAATTTATCATTTCTAAGGCATACCATTCGACTAACTAATCTAAACGCAAGCTCTTTCGATTAGGTATGAAATGAGCTGACTTTGAAAATCCATCAATTATCACACAACATATCATTCTTTCTTAGAGGTAAAGGTAAGACACTTACAAAGTCCATAACTATACGATCCCATTTCCACAATGGTAGTTCGATGGGTTGTAAAAGTCTCATAGGAACTCGATATGAAGTTTTAAATTTCTGATATGTTAATCACCTGGATACAGGCTCCGTAATAACAGACTTCATTCCTGACTAATAATACAACTTTTTCTAATCCTTATACATCTTAACAGATTTAGAATTGATCTAAAACGAACTATTATGAGTTTCCTGAGACATTCCCTCTTAAGGGTTTCTTAATTTGGTACACAAACTCTATTTCAGAAAATAGAATAAGTTGTTAGAACATAGAGAAAAGTCTGAATTAGGTTCATCTTTTAGCTTAAGCAAAATACTCTAAAGCTCAGGGTTTGATTACTAATGAGTCTTGATTCTCGAATTCAAGTCAGATTGAATTTAAAGTTCAGTTAAGAGTTATCGGCCCTTTTATAACTTAAAATAAGCATAAGTACAAATTTACTTCGACTGATCAAAGCTTCATTGTTGGTTTTCCGACCATGAAGAAGGTACACCTTTTGCAGGAGTTTTGTTAAAGGGGCGGCCAAGACGGAAAGCTCTTTGGTAAAGACTCCGATAATACCCAGTTAACTCCAAAAAAGTTTTAATTTCATCAACATTTCTCAAAGGTCTCCAATCAATAATTGATTGACTTTTCTTAGCATCAACCTTAAATCTCTTTTGCAAATATTACATGTCCAAGGAAAAACACTTTAGATATCCAAAATTCACAATTGATGAACCTTGCATATACATAATGGTCTCTTCGAGTGTCCGGAACAATTTTAAAGGCGTTTTGAATGTTCAATTTCACCTTTGAAATATATAAGAATACTATCGATGAAGACTACCACAAATTCGTCCAAATAGGGCTTAAATTTGGTGCATCAATTTCTTTGACTTTCATCTAATATTATCCTGTCCGAAAATCGATCTCAAAAACACCGCAACATTCTTAAGTTGATCAAACAAATCTTCAACCCCAACTCACATTCTCATGTCGGAGGTAATCTCAAAAGTTCCCCGGGAGATATGTCAAAAACTTTAGAGACAACTGATAAGTGTTCAAAAGTACTATTTTTATTACCCCTTTTACTCATATTATTATTAGACTTAAGCTCATATTAGTTGCATAATTAGCCATTCATGCATTAATCCATGTTTCCTTCCATCGTTGAGCTTGATTACATAACTTGGTAGTTTTTGTGGGAAAAGATGTTGCTTTGGTGTGTTTTGTGTGTATGTACAGGATCACTTGCCAAAGCAAGGCTAGAGCTAGTTGTCAGGGCAATGCATGAAGGAGATGCCGAGCTAGTTGCCAGGGCAATGCACGAAGGAGACGCCGAGCCAGTTTCCAGGGCAATTGTCGACAAAGAATAAGGTGATATGGTAGTCGAAATTGATGACTAGACAAGCCCAAGATGACGTGGAGCAAAGCTAAATCCCAAAGGAATTTGATTTCCATGAAGAGATTAAAGAAGAATTAAATTCCAAGAAGATAGGAGAAGTTCTAGTAGGAATATAATTATAATAAAGAATTATATTCTTTAAAGATAATTTAATTCCAACTTAACTTCCTCCTCAAAGAAGGACTTTGACCTAGCCCTATAAATTAAAGGCCATATCGTCAACTTGGAGGAGAGCAAGAAGAGGGAAAAGTTCGACAACTCCAAAGGGCAAGAAGGAAGAGAATTCGACAAGAGAGCAAGGGGGAGAGAGTTTGATTTCTTCTTCTTCTTCTTTGCTTCCATTAGATTCATGGTTTGGGAATTATTCTTTGTATATCTTTTGAACCCAACCATGAACTAACTTGATTGGTTGGGGTTATTGTGTTTTGTTGTTGTGAGAAACTATTGGATTTTGTTTAGGTAATAAGAGTTTGCACTTTCAATTCAAGGTTTACTCACTCTTGGTTTTTATTCTTGTTTGCGAGTGAATTGGGAGAGGATCTCGTAACTTCATCTATTTATCTAATATCGGGAGAGTTAGATTCAAGAAACGAATGAGTATGGTCTTTATTCAATCTATTGATGGTGAAGATTAATCCGACTTAGGAATAAGTTAAGGATTTCAACGGCTAAGAGGAGCGCAAGATTGGTTGTTGTTCACCCTTGATTCACGCAGGGATGTATTATCAAGGCATGCACAAGTAGCTAGAGTTTCGACTTAGGGATAAGAAGAAACCATTGAAGAATGCTCTGCCGAACCTTGAAGGTTGTTGCCCAGAAGCCCAAGTAGTTGCCCAGCTAGTCGCCCAGGCAACCATCGATTAGTTGCCAAGGCAACCCCGCTGTGCAAGTTGCCACGGCAACTGAGTTGCCCTTGCACTCTTTTACCAAGACGGTCCAATCGGCTATCACACCTTAACTCACGATAACCTGGCCTATTCACTCTATTTTAATTTCATCTATTCTTTTAGTTTATTGCTCTTAGTTTACTCGTTAATTAGAACTCCTATTATCAATTGTGTTTTTACTTTTCACAGTGCAGTAACTTAAGCAAAGTGGCCCAAACCAATCCCTATGGAGACGATACTCGATACTCATATCACTTTATTACTTGCGACGTGTATACTTGCACAATTGCGTAGCACTTATTACACGCAACAACAGCTATGAAAGATTTTAGAGTGGTTTCAATCATATTAGCATCAAATATAGCAACAACAAAAAAATTTAGTTCGGATGGTTTCTTATCTAACAAGATTATGGATTCCTTTCCTATCACCCAAAAGAAAAGTCTTTTCTTACAACAATCTACTCAAGCATGGTGTTACCTAGTTCATCTAATCCCAAAATAAGATCAATTTCATGGAAGGGTATGGCTAAAAGATTCGCATGAGAAGGAATTCCTCGTATGAACAAAAGATAATTCTTTTATCACAACTCTATCATCCAAAGAATTGGTGGCAAAAAGATTACAATTTATAGGTTCAAAATTTACTTTAAATTTCTCAATGAGGGTTGAACAATTAAAGGAATGAGGTGATCCAGAATCAAACAAAACATATATAGAATTTGAGTACAATTCAATTGTACTCTCAAAGATATAAGCTTCAATATTAAGCTAATTTGTCTAACAGAGCCCTTGGTGGCACAACCAAAGGAAGAATAAGAGGGTGAAGGGTTTTGTGTCAATGAAGCTACAAATTGATTGAATGTTTCCATCATACGGAGAAAACATCCTCACTACACTGGATGAATTGGAGGAGTTTCTTACTGAGCAGCATTCTGAGGATTTTATTGTTCCTAATTCATCCTTACTCTTCCTCCTTCATTGAAGGAGCCAACTGTGTCTCATTGTCCCGGTCTAAGTATGTTTCAAACATTTATTTTAATTATCAACATACAAAAGGGCTCGTATCAATCGTAGATCACAAGTACTTGTCAAATTTAACTCCTAGGTGGCACATGTATCAAATGATGATGCAACGAGACTCGGTTTAGTCCTAGAATCGACTAAACTCTAACTATGATACCAAAAAATATAACACCCTTAACCGATTCGGAGGTTAAACTGAGTTAAAAAGCACTACAAACAAACAAGAACCCACAACCATCATTCAAAGGTCAACTTTCGAGCAGAGATAAGGAAAATCAAGACTATTCTTTACCATTTTAGGGGCTGAAATTTTTTGTTTGATTACAAACATGATTTAAACTTAGATTTTGATCTTCTATTAGGTTTGTAGCAAATTACGCCAACTATATTAAACCCAATTCATTCAAAAGTGACACATGTTATGACCCTTAGCTTATTAACTACATCTTTTGTTATTCCAATTCCATCCTATTCGAACTAGTACTTAAGAAACAATAAAGATCTATAGATCATTTCCTTAAGTCTAATTCGACTAAGAGGAGGTACTAAAATATTATCTAATCATATTGATTTAGTAGTAGCTTACAAATATATTCTTTAATCTAATATACATAATCCATTGAGACTTTTAAACCTTAAGATCTAATCCATGACTTCTAACATGTTATAATCAATAGAGACTATGCAAATATTCGTCATTTGAACCAATGAAGCAAGACATGTGAAAAATATTAGCAATACAAGCAATCAAACATCAACCTAAGGACCAACATTTCCAAGACCACTCGAATAAGCATAAACAAACTCCTATGGACATAAACAACTAATCAAACATCTCATAACATAACAAACATATTGATCTTATATTTTAATCTAGTTCGGACCATATAGTTACCCTATTCATTCATTCACGACCTTCACACCTTCATTACCAAACATTCTAATCTAACCTTAACATCTACCACCATGCATTAGAAGGCCATTTACACATTTTTACAACTAATTTGAATGCTTACAAGTAACATCTCAAACTTGTGAAACATTTATATGCAATTTCAAACATGTTGCCACCCTACTAGGAATTCTAACAAAATTTTACAAAGCATACATTTTGTACTTGTGATCTTAATCGAGCTCTGAGGAAAAGGATCACTAATCTTTAACCTGAAATGTTGACAAAAATAGCTAAGTAATTACATAATGAGGTAATAAAGGCACAAGTAATATATTGCAAACAAACAATAATTGACTAGAACAACTATATTCATTTAAGTTCAAGCTAAGTTCTCTTAAGAAATTCAATTATCTCAATTCACTTGAGCTTGAAGTTGAGACATGTACTTAAATTCAAGTAGTGTTCATTCATAGTATTTATAACACATTGTCATTCCAACATTGTGGCCAAATCGAATTACAATATTTATGTAGAAAGATATATAGCATGGTTGTTCTTAGTTAACACGCAAGCAACCAATTTCTTATAACTTATTTAAAGTTTTAATCATAAGAAATCATTTCATTAACCATGGTAGTCATGTAACACCCTAAACTTGGCCTAGGAAGGTTACCACTATCCAAGCTATAGATCAATTGAATTATGTGCTAATCAAATTAAAGAAGAAAGAACATTAGCTAACTAATAACTAAAGGAATAAAATGTTATAGCCAACAAGTTAGAGAGCCAAATTAAAAGGACCATAATAGAAAAAAGTTGTAATATAAGGAATGCATGGCAAATTTTCAGATTGGATAGTGGACTTTCCACTTGTCACATAGACAAGGTCCAACTGGCCACTATGGGAGGAAGCCTCCTTCTTCCTCATTTGATTATACCAAATGAATTAGGGAAAAAGAGAGAAGAGAGAAAGTAGTGTGAGAAAGCTTGAAAAACAAGGTCCAAGCTTTGGTAGACAACAAATTGAGTTCGAATTCAAGATTAAGGAAGGTAGAAACATGTTGATTCATGCAATTTTATACTGGAAATGTCAAATATGTGATGGTCTTGTTGCTTAATTCGAAATTGTACATGTGTGAACATATTGCTTTGAATTGATATGATGTTTGTTCTTGTTGTTGAAATCATGGGTTAGTGTGAATAGGACTTGCTGATCATACCAATTGTGTATACCTAATTATGTGTAAGTGAGGCTGGAAATTGAGAATAGGGATTATGGTTGAAACTAGTTTGATTAGGGACTGTTTTACTAGGTGAAAATGTGTAAACATGTTAATGGTATATGCTCCCCTATTTTGA
Organism: Hibiscus mutabilis; assembly: GCA_019671005.1. Classification (NCBI taxonomy): domain Eukaryota; kingdom Viridiplantae; phylum Streptophyta; class Magnoliopsida; order Malvales; family Malvaceae; genus Hibiscus; species Hibiscus mutabilis. Next base: position 45,217,604 of record CM033714.1, read on the forward strand.
TCACATTGCTAGGTGAATTGAACTGACCTAGACATGTAGGAGCATGAAAATAAGTTGAATTACAATGTTAGTATCTTGTTTAGATGAGTTATGAAGCTAGAAACTCAACCTAGTGTAATCTGCCCATAATACTCTGTTCTGGGTAGTAACTTTGAAAATCACCATAAATTGTATAAATGGAATTTAAGTCTGAAATTTATATGGATAGTGCCTTAACATGTCTAAATTCATTAGGAGAAAACAGAACTGAATTTTGGATTGTAGAATGAATTTTAAGAAGAAACACTAGGGACAGTTCAAACTGTCTAGTGTTGTAAATTACCCTGTATTTATGTTAAAAACTATTTTAATTGGCAAATAACAAAAATGCAAGGGCAATATGGTTAGAAAGAAAATTAAGTTAGCTTTTCAACGGTGTAAACCAATTGAAATTCCGACGTAAGGAATGAAAGTTATGCATGATTAAGTGAGTAGAGTACAAGCTGCCTCGCAGCAACAATATAGGCAATTCAGGACAGTTTTGAAAACTGTTTTGACTGCCCTTTTTTACATGAATTAGAGTATATACAAGTGTAGTTATGTGTAGTAAAGAATATATATGAACATGTTGCCAGATTTGTATATGTTGTGTGCTAGTAGTATTGCCTTGGTTGAATGATTATGTGAACTTGTTTTACTATGTATGTACTTGTGTGATGTGTTAGAACCAGGAGTGAACTTGGTGGAAGAGGAAAGGGTGGAACATCCTAAAGCTAAGAACAAAGGAGTATGGATCCAAGACTAGCTAGCTTGGGGAGTATTGTGACTATAGTTATTTCTAGGGTTAGGACTAGGTCATAACCAATGCATGCATGTCTACATTCTTGTAATGTTTAAATGGACCTAATATGGACTTGGCTTACTAAGGGAAGTATGATTAAAGTAATGCCTAAAGATGTTTAAGTGGTAACATTGGTGCTTGTGTGTGTGATATGGCATGTGATCGAATGCTTAAAGAAATTGCATGAAATGTTATCAAAAATTGATGAAATGAACACATGAGAATTTCATGATATGTGAGTTATGGCTCAATTGGCCTAAGGGCCTAGTATATAATGAACGTGCTGAATACTTGACATTATCTTGAACTTGAAATACTTGTATAAATGGCTAAAATCGAACAACCTTGGTAGCTAGTTGGATTAGGTAGAAGGGCATGCCTTAGAGTCTATTGCTCATTGTGTCAGGGTGGACTACGGTCCAGGGCTAAGGCCCCTATTTGGCTATAGACGGAGGGTACGTATGTGGTCTTTGGCGACAGTTGGAGGGTTGACCAGTACTACGGTGCATCTTGTGGCAACAATTGGTTGGAGACTCGATTACCTATACAAACTAGGTACTAAGGGGGTTGTTTAAATGATAACAAATGAAATAACAATCCTATAATACATGTTACTTGTCTTGAAAGTTATATAATGAATGTTACTTGACATGAAAGCCATGAATTGTATGTTACTTTTCATGGAAACATGAATTGCTTGAGACTTGATATGAGATGTATTGTTTTTTGACATGTAAACCATGCAATGTTCGATATTTGGTATGTCAACTTGATTTACTTGGTAAATGTATACCATTTGAATGATTAGATAACATATTTCTTGGTATTGCTTGCCTTGTTACTCTAATAAGATATAATTCATGCCTATTGCTTGCTAGATTGTTCGAATGATATACATGCTTGGTGATTGTGATTCTTGATTGACTTGAAATGCTTATAAACTTTAGTTAGGTAAACTTGATAAATGGCTAAATAACATGATAAATGCTTAAAACTAGTTACTACCTCACTAAGTACATTCTTGTACTTATCACTCTTGTTTTCATTCTTCGCAACCATAGGATCAAGGATTCGATCATTGCTTGATCTTGAAGCCTAATTTCTTGAGCTCGAAGCAAGACACAAGCATAGCTAAAGTATGGTTCATACTTGTTTTGAACTCCCCTATTTGGTGGCACTTAGATTGTATCTAGTGAACTAGTGCATGCATTTTGAATACTTGTATATATGTGTTCTTGAATGGGCCTACTATGTTATGATCTTGGTTGACAATGTGAAACAACCTTGTATTGAACTTAAATTATATGTAATGGAAAGGTGTTTTGTTGTGCATATATGAATATACAAATGGAATGATCAAGTGATTGATCTAGTTTATATTGTGCCCTTCGAATGCCTTGGAAATTATATGGTCACTTGTGTGTGAACATACCTTGTTGTAAGTGTTTTGCGGGTTTTTATAGTTAATGTCGAATGGTATGATTTGTTTGGAGACAAGTAACATGCAATTGTGTGTTCAAATGATCATGTTTAGTAATTTAGGTATGAATTATTATATGGATCAATCTAAGGAACAATGAAATGAAATGGAAGCATGTTTGTATACTTAGGCCATTCGAATGAATGTGGTATGATGTAGTTAATGGAATTGTTAAAGTGTTAACTTACAATGACTTAAAATCAAAATGTGAGATTGATTTCTTGATAAGTTAAGTATGCTTGGTTGCTTGCTAGTTAAGTAACTCATCTAACAGGGATGAGTTAATCTATTATTGCCTTGTTATTGCTTGTGATGCCTTGTTCTTGCTTGGTAATGCTCCCGAGCCGGTTTGCTACTAACCAGGGGTAGGGGGTGTTACAAGTCAAGTAAACCAATTTTACCATTATATCATTTGTTAAAGTATCCATAATACATCTAAATCATGACAAAAATAAGGGCATAACATATACTTAAATTGATTAATCAAAATGTAGCTTAGCTTAAATTTACTTGTCATGCCAGAAATGTTTTATCTTGATAATTTGGTTAGTGTGTCACTCATAGTCAAAGTACTTAGAAGCATAAATTGAACAATCTACAAATATTCATGTCTATCCTTCCATGTTAAGATCAATCAAATATTATACCAGACTTTAGATCAAGATTAGGTAACAACATATATATATCATGTTGTTCGAACATAACCTTATATATTTACCAAGTATAAAACAAGTATCAAGTAGGCAAGCATTGCTTATCATTCAAGTAATAGTATAGTTTGTTATTTTAACTAAAAATCTCATTATTTGATGTTATCATAACCTTGGTAATCAAGTAGCCTAGGTACACGAATCCCCAACCAACTGTCGCCAAAAATAAAGTACTCAAAGTACCAGTCAATCCCTCATACTATCACCAAGTGACCAAAACACATCTGATACATGCATATGCATAGGAAGGATAGAACAATCCTTTGAAGACAAAACGTTACCGTTTCACATGGCCTATTATTTTACCTTTGATACTTTAGATCGAGGATGAATCCTTTTGAGAAGGAGATGATGATACATGCATGAGCGGGGTCAAATTACTCATATTGAACAAGAAGTTGAATTTGTTTGATGAAAACAACAAGATCGAAAATGATCCATGCTTAGGAGGTGTGAAGAGATGCATTTTAGATAACAAACCGAAACTGTTTTACAAAGCTGGAGCATCAGCCGACTTGAGACGACTTTTTGGATAGGGTCCAGGCATTTCTGGGCAGAGTTATCTTCTAACAAATTGATCTTCATTCAGTTACCTTTCTAACACATCTTGATACGCTTTAATCGGACACCGAAAACTCACGATATGCTCATTTCACAAAAGATTGCACATGCAAAAAACTGGATACGGGATTATTACGGGATATTGTAAAATTCAGCCCAAAGGCTAAACATATAAGGCTTTGGACGAATTAAACCTAGCCCAATGTATTTGTTATCATTTAAATTGATGTTCTTAGTCCTAGTTTTCTTTAAAAACATCCCACACATGCCTCATTTCCCAAGACCATTGACTTGCTGACCAAGCAACCAGCCCTTATTAGCTTATCACTTGCACTTATCAGATTATCACTAGTAGCCCAAGCCATCAAGAAGTTTATTGTTGTTTTCTATAAAAATTTTATTTAATTAGGGTTTCCTTTTTTTAGTAGAAGTTAAATTATTTTGGCTATCCTTCACCTATAAAATGATGAAGCCTCCATCATTGTATGGAAGATTTTGTAGATTTTCTTGATTTATGAAATATTTAGTGAGTTTGTTTATGCAAGTGCTGATTACTTGTGCCTTAGAAGCCTTCTTCAACATAAGTTCGACGAGTTCTTATGAGGGAGATCATCTTCACACTCTTGCTTGCCTAGGTAATCGCGTCTAGGAGGATGAGTTAGAGTCGCTTGAGGTTGCTTGCTTAGATAATTGCGTCTATGAAGGTGCCGAGGAGAAAACATCAACAGCAAATCACAAGCCATCTTCATCTTCAACCTTCACGTCATTTCCCATAATTCCACAAGTTAGAATTTTCAAATTTGTTTTACCTATCCTTTTCTTAATCTTTTTCAATCTTTTTTTGTTTAATTCTTATTATTCATCTTCTAATCTCCTATATTGTCTTTATTTCTTTAATTTTCCAGCCTTGAATCTGAAATTTTCAAGAAAAGCCTTTCTCTTTTCTATTGAATTTTCAGATCTGCCCAAAATTTTCTTGATTGAGTCTAGAGCCTCTAGTTCTTGCAACAACTTGATTGAAGGCTTCCAAACCAATTCATCTTGAAAATTCCAGATTTGCGCCAATTTTCTTGATTGAGTCTAGAGCCTGTAGTTCTTGCAACAACTTGATTGAAGGTTTCCAAATCCACAATTACGCTACTCTATCATTTGGTATCAGATTTGGGACGATTCTTGGCAAGAATTTTGGCGTTTTTGAGTGAAAACTAGAAAATTATGAGAAATTCGTCAAAATCAAATGAGCAAATTTTGAGCTAAACATTTCCAGAACCGATCTACACCATTAAAGGAGTCTCCACACAAAATTTCATAATTTCTGGAGATCAGGAACACCACGAACAAAGTGGATCAAGTTGTTGCAAATTTTAGGGGTTTTTTTTTTTGGTTTTCTGATTTTCTTTCATTCTTAACTATTAGTTTTCGTTTGTTTTAGCTTTTATTTCTTCTTATACATATTCTAACACCTTCTTGTTTCGTTGTGTTAGTAGGACTAAAAGTTGCATACTCTTCTTTCTCCCTGTAACTATAATTCTATTGGTGTCTAACCCTTTTCTGGATTCTTAAAGCACATTAGGGTTCATTGGTAGAATTGACCTTCAACATAACTTTCTTTGAGTGAATAACGGTAAGGATTTGCTTCATTTTTCTTTTTTGACTTTTTAGGATGTCCTTGAGCAATGTATTGGATTTTACCCTTTTGCGGACTCGATGTCATTATTGTTGTCGAAGAGATCATACAGGGTATGATTGTCCAGATAAGTCTTATTTTCAAGAAAAGATTTTGAGAGATATATTGTCTGAATTCATGACTTTTATTGATATTGAAATCCATGATATGGAACATTCTGAAGACGTTACTCGCTCCTACACCAAAATCTTTCAATGAAACTCAAAATTTTTGTGAGAGGGATATGAGATGTGATATACAAAAGACAGAGAGTAAAGAGGCCGAGAGTGAAAAAAGTCAAATTAATGGCCCAAATTTGGGGAGTGAAAATACATATGAGGTAAAAGTCACACAAAGCCAAAAAGAAAAAGACAAGAAAAAGAACACGACGAGTGATTTTATTTTGACTAATCATTACAAATGCTCGAGTAGTAATGTATTTTTTTTTCAGGATTTTGTTGAACTACTTTGAGGAGATCAAATAGACCACTCCACACACAACAAAGAATCCTCACTTAGGCTAAATAAGCCTAATGCATTCATTCTCCTGCATTGCAGGTTAATCAAGTATGCTCGTCCCTATTGTGGATGAGAAATTACAAGTCTAGATATGTAATTCCTTTAGAGCTTTAAACTATCTTAGATAGTTGACTCCTAGGATGGTGGTAAACTACTTAATTGTTAAATGATATTGTAGTATATGATTTGTATAATCTTTATTGTCACTTGGCTTTCTAACATAAGTAGAATAGTGTTCATGTTATTCAAAGAAAAATTACATAACCATTCGATGGTCTAGAGTTTGACATGTTCGAATTAAGCCTTGGCTAAATGACATGTGTTATTAAGTAGTTATGTCTTGATTGAGTGCATCATGTGAAGACTTAAGCTTAAAGTTTTTAATAAGTGTAAATACTTGATGTTGGGGTAAATAAGTTCCTGATCGCTCTAAACGAGAAATTTACATGTTTCTAACCATAGTATTCAGATATGATAAATCGATATCAAGTATTCACGTATGCATTGTAATAGAATATTAGTATGAGTCCTAATTGTACTTTGGATGGTTACTTAGAGTTAAAGATTTCCAAATAAAACATTCGTATGAATGGGTTATAATTGCTTAACATCATGGTACCAATGAATCGATTAGTAAGACAAGTTCTATAAAGGGCGTATGATTTGTTTCTTATGGGTCCAATCATGTTAAAATCAATCTCTATCAAGGGTTGTGGTTTAAACTAATTGAATGGTGGCATAAGGTTTCAAAGGTTGCTTATAATGAACTGATGCTATTAATATGGTTAGATTGAATGATAAGTTAAATTATCAATTCATAATTCCTCTGTCTCTTAACGTTAATATGTTTAGACGTGAATTTTCAAATGGTGTTTTGAATATGAATCGATTGTTGTAATGTGGTGTGGGTCTTGAACTGAATCATTCTATTAATTCCACTTTTCTTGGCTGTTTATGAACCTTTAAAGTATGATTTGAAGTTTGAAATACTTTTGGTTTAGGTGTTACGAACAGTCTTGGGATTTTGAGTGTTAGTATGGCAAATTGATAATAAGCTATCATGTGTTGTGTAATACAATGATAGTATGGCATTAAAATTTGATAAACAAGTATGCTTCAAGGAAAATGTGACTATAGCTTTATGGAATTTATTTTGTTTTGACTAATCAAATTGTAGTAATGTCCAACGAAAACTCTTCTTTATAAGTTAGACCTTCTGGTGAGTTGATAACTCAAAGAAAGCTCATAAGAGAAATTTTAAATTAATCAATACCAAAAACTTGACTCAGCTTTGCATGTGTTTTAAAAACATACTTGAAGGAATTTTAGTGACCATATTATAACTATGGTTATCTCAGAAAGTTCAAAATTTTCTGACTCAAGTTTTCGACTTTCTTTACAGTGACGTTCTTAACTTTGATTTTTTTCTAAGCCGGGCTAAGGATGTCACACCATGACAAGTATAATGCCCTACCTAGGAATTCAATTTTGCATGCAATACTAACATCTTAATTATGTTACTAATTGGTCCTTGATGTTTCGATCACTCACTTCTTAAATCCTCCTAAATTAGTCACATGTATTGATGAGTAAATCACTAATTATAAAAGGTAGCAAGATGTAATTTAACTCTACTTATATAATTATACTAGGCCTGTAACACCCCCAACCCGGGCTAGTAGTAACCCGGTTCGGGAGCATTACTTAGCAAGCAAGCACAAACAATAAAAGACATGGCAAGCAACAAGGCATTTGAACCATACAAACAATTTAACATTCGTGCTTCCTTAACATACAAGCAATGCACATTTGACTCTTAATCATACAAAGCATTCGAAACTAAGCAAGCAAGAAGAAACAATCATTCGAACAAGGCATAAGCAACTATTCGTACATTACTTATCATGTAAGTAACCACAAAATTGAATCTTAATCCAAACTATCCATTCAAATAGGTCACCAATTTTTAACTCATTTCATGCTTACATTAAAAGTTACTACCTTCATGGTTCATTTTATAACACTTATACAATGTTACCTATCCTATTTGAACTACCTTAGTGTTACATGCTTCCAATTCACTTTGTGTTCCTTATCTTGTACATATTTAGTCATTTCATCCCTACACTTACTAAGCATGTATATCTAACCTTTAATAGCATGTATCTAGTTCCATTCAAGCCTATATCAACACCTAACCATTCGACCATAACACCAAACACAATACAAAGCATGAAACTAGTTCATTCCAATCTTATTTTACTACCATGCATTTCGCCAAACATGAAATAACCACATGAAACCCTTCGGACATACCTCAAAACAATCACACAACAATACTTTCAACATAGTAATTTCATACAAGACATGAAGCATTCTAATGGTTGGTCATACAACATGGTTCATCTCAACCTACATTCATTTCAAGCATACACAAGAGCATGACAAGGTTATCAAACTATTTCATAGCCAATTATATAATCATATGATCATTCCATATCATCAAAAAATGCACAACAACATTCAACCATTTAAAGTTATCTAAGTTCATTACATACCTTATACTATATACATAACATAGATAGGCCCATCAAGCAATATATACAATCTTTCACAATGCATGTTTAAGCTATTTAAATACATCTAGTGCCACCATTCTAGGAGATACAAAACAAGTATGAAATCATACTTTAACCAAGCTTGTGTAAGATGCTTCTTGCTCAAGGAATCAAGCTTCAAGATCAAGCAACGTTTGAATCCTTTAACCTGTAGGTTGGGAAGAATGAAACAAGAGTGATAAGTACAAAAATGTACTTAGTGAGGTAGTAACTAGTCTATCCATTTTGTTATTTCAAGTTTCATGTCTTTTAAATCAAGTGTAGACCTAGCTAAGGCTTTCAAGCATTAAGATTGATCTTAGCTAGTCTTTCAAACATCAAGAGTGACCTTATCTAGTCCTTCAAGCATCAAGATTATCCTATCTAGGATAGCAAGCATCCGGCCAACATGTATAGGAATCAAGGAGTCATAATTCATAAATCAAGCAACATGCTTGCAAAACAAGAAACCAATGAGTCACGCTTTCAAGTCAAGTACCATACATTTCATGACATTCACGACAAGTATCATGTATATTTGAATTGTTATTGCATTTCTCATTTCATTAAACAACCCCCTTGGTACTTAGTTTGTATAGGTAATCGAGTCTCCAACCAACTGTCGCCACAAGATGCACCGTAGTGCTGGTCAACCCTCCTACTATCGCTAAAGACCACATACGTACCCTCCGTATGTTGCCAAATTGGGGCCTTAGCCCTGGACCGTAGTCCACCCGTACACAATGAGCTCTAGACTCTAAGGCGTGCCCTTCTACCTAGTCCAACTAGCTTCCAAGGTTGTTGAATTACCATTTATTCAAGTTATCAAGTTCAAGATCATGTTCATTTCAAGCAAGATCATTTCATGTTAAGCCCTTAGGAAATTGAGCCTTAGCTCACAAGTCAAGTGGTTTCAAGATCCATTTCATCAAAATGAGATAACATCATATCTCAAACAAGTCTTTAGCATACAATCATGTTGTATCATAGTACATCCAAGCATTCACTAATCATGCATAAGCATTTCGAAATATACATGTATTCAAGACTAGGATCAAGTTTCATGTGTTTCTTTTATCATCCTTCCCTTATTAAGTCAAGTTCATGTTTAGATTCATTATCATGTCAAGAATGTAATAAAATACATTGGTTAGAACCTAGTCCTAACCCTAGAGGTAACTACACTCACAATACAATCCAAGAAAGCTAGCAATTGTATTGTATAGCTATTCATTTGTTCTTAGACTTTGGTTGATTTCCCTTTTCTCCTTCCACCAAGTTCACTCCTTGCTCTAGCAAATTCATGATTAAACACATTCATCAATATGTATGCACAAGACAATTCAACATGGCAGCAAGGTTATTTCAATACATATAGGCATATATATACAATTCTGGCAACATTTTAATAAACAAGACTAGGTAGGATCTAATTATCCCAAACTGTTTCAAAACAGTCCAACAAAACTGTGTACAAAACAGTTTCCAACTAGCTTAACTGCTGCTGCTTGGCAGCTTGCACACTACATGCTTAAACAGGCATATCTTTCAATTCCTACGTCAGAATTTCGAATAATTTATACATTTGGAAAGCGAACAAAATTGTCTTTAAGACCATAATAGACTTGCATTTTAGTTCTTAGCCAATTAATATAGTTTATTGTTCAAAGATAGAGCATTTACACTGCTTGGACAGTTTGCACTGTCCAGCTATTTCTGTTTACAGTTTCCAGCATAGGACCCAGTTTTCAGTTCTGTTTTCACCTAATGAAAATAGACTTACTAAGGATCATGTCATTAAAATTTCAGGCTTGAATTTGATCTATAAAAATTTTGGTGAATTTTCAAAGTGACTGCCCATAATAGAGCAATTCTGGGCAGATTGCACCTATCCATATTTTAACTCCTTAAATTCATTTTAACCAATGTTTTGGCCCTATAATTCATTTCATATGGCATCCTAAACATGTTTATTCAATGTCAATTCATTAATCAAGGCATCCAAAATAGAGCAACTTGGTTACAAAGCTTAATTTTGCATGTTTACACAATAGGTTCTTACTAAACAGTTTCTAGGCTATATAATATGTTCATTCTTTTATCTTTCATTTCCAGCATTGGTTACTAACAATTCAACTTGTTTAACATCCAATTTACATTATCTAATCATGATCATGTTCAATTCATTAATTCCATGGCTCAATTACAAGTTCTAACCATTCAATTCTTACATCAACATCTAATTTCAAATTTCCAGCAACCTAGTTTTGTTATACCATTCCTTTGACATAATTTCCAGCATATAACCACAACAATTCAACATGTAATGCAACCTAACATGTCATCTAACAATTTTGAGATCAATTCCAACAATTATGCATGAGTCTATTACATGTTCATCACATTTCCAGCATCTATACACTCAAATCACATTTCCATTTCAATTCAAACAAATCAAACATGAAATTTACAAGAGAAACAAGTAATTACCTTAATCACTAAGCTATCTAGACTTAATTTGGAGCTAAATCAAGGTTGTAGGGCATGGATTCAAGCTTTCTCCCTCAAGCTTTCCTTTCTCTCTTTTCTCTATTCAATTCGGCCAACAAAGAGAAAGGGAAGAACATGATGACACTTAATCCAAGTTATTGGATTTGTGAATTATCTAAAATGTCCCTTAATTAATCCTTAATATTAACTTAATCAAGGAAAACTATGGAATATTGAAACTTTAGCATTCATTATTTAAAATTGTTAGAGTTTACAAGTTGGTCACTGTATGTTGGTCACTTTGTTCTTTCATTCTTTCAATTAGATCCTTGACTAGATTCAATTAAGTTGTCACTTAAGCAATTGACTTCAATACTTCTAGGCTAGGATTTGGGGTGTTACAATTCTCCCCCCCTTTAAATTAAATTCGTCCTTGAATTTACCTGAATTGAATAGATAGGGATATTGCTTCTTCATGATTTCTTCAGATTCCCAGGTAGCTTCTTCTACCTTGTGGTTTCTCCACAAAACCTTGACAAGAGGAACAATCTTGTTCCTAAGCTTTCTTACACCCCGATCAAGAATCTAAATAGGTTCTTCTTTGTAGGACAATTCGGGATTCAATTCTACTTCTTCAGGCTCAAAAATGTGTGAAGGATCAGATCGGTAGCTTTTGAGCATTGAAACATGGAAGACATTGTGTATTCTATCGAACTCTCTAGGAAGAACTAGTCGATAGGCCACTGAACCAATTCTTTCAACAACTTCAAATGGTCCGATGTATCGGGGACTGAACTTCCCTTTTCATCCAAATCGAATGACTTTCTTCCAAGGGTAGACTTTTAGGAAGACTTTGTCTCCAATAGCATACTGGATATCTCTTATTTTCAAGTCAGCATATGCTTTCTGTCTATCGAAACCTGCTTTCAACCGCTCATGAATGATCTTCACTTGCTCTTTGATTTACCGAAGCAATTGAGGTCCTAGAATCTTGTTTTCCCCTAATTTAGACCAGCATAAGGGAGTTCTACACTTCTTCTAGTATGGAGCTTCGAATGGTGCCATCTGAATAGATGCTTGATAGCTATTGTTGTAAGCAAACTCTACTAGGGGTAGAGATTTCTCCAATTCTTCTCAAACTCTATAACACAAGCACGAAGCATGTCTTCTAGTACTTGAATAATCCTTTCAGATTATCCATTTGATTGAGGATGGAAGGTTGTACTAAGATGCACTTTAGCTCCTAGAGCCTTCTGCAAATAATTCCAAAATCGAGAAGAAATCTAGGATCATGATCAGAGATTATTACTGTAGGTACACCGTGTAATCGAATCACTTCACAAATGTACAGCTCGGCTAAGGTTTCCAAGCTCATGTTCATTCGAATAGGGATGAAATGAGTAGACTTTGTGAATCTATCTACAATCACCCATACAACATCGTTCTTTCTTGGAGTGGAAGGAAGACTAGTAACGAAATCCATTATAATCTGATCCCATTTCCACTGAGGAAATTCGATAGGTTGGAGCTATCCAGTAGGGAATCGATGCCCGACTTTCACTCTCTAACAAGTTAAGCACTTCAATACGAAGTCTTTGATAGCTAATTTCATATCTGGCCACCAGTATAGTGGCTTAAGATCCTTGTACGTCTTAACCGATCTCAGGTGAATCGAGAATGAGCTTTGTTGAGCTTCTTGTAACATTTCTTGTCTTATTTCCTCATTGTTAGGAACACACACTCTATCCTTGAAATAGAGGAGTCTATTTGACTTAAGGGAGAAGTCAAAATTAAGCTCAGAAGCAAGCTTGGATATGATCTTCTGAAATTTCGAGTGGTTACTTGCAAAGCAAGTAAGGCGTTCGAATGGTTACTTGTGATTCAAGTAAGTTCAAATTCAATTGAATTATACTAGAATTTAGATTTAGGAGTTTACCCGAGTATGGTTTGCGACAAAGGGCATCAGCAACCATGTTTGCTTTCCCCGGATGGTAGTCGATAACAAAATTGTAGTCTTTAAGCAATTCTAGCCATCTTCTTTGTCTCAGATTCAAATCTTTCTGAGTCAAGATATTTTTTAGACTCTTGTGGTCTGTGAATAGGTTACATTTCTCCCCGTACAACTAATGTCTCCATATTTTGAGAGAAAACACGATAGCTGCCAATTCTAGATCGTGTGTTGGATAGTTTGACTCGTGTTATTTCAGTTGCCTTGAAGCATAAGCTACCACTTATCCATCTTGCATTAGGACACATCCTAGTCCTAAATGAGATGCATCATGATAGACAGTGAATTCTTTACCCGATTCTGGTTGGATAAGAACCAATGCATGAGTTAGGGCTTGTTTAAGTTGATCAAAGCTTCGTTGTTGGTTCTCTGACCAAACAAAAGGGGTATCTTTGCAAGTTAACTTTGTCAAACTTGCGGCAATGGATAAGAATCCTTTGACAAATCGCCGATAATACCTGGCTAAATCGAGAAAACTTCTGACCTCGCAAACATTCTTTAAAGGTCTCCAAAATGCCTTATACTATATACATAACATAGATAGGTCCATCGAGCATTATATACAATATTTCAAAATGCATGTTCAAGCTATTTAAATACATCTAGTTCCACCATTCTAGGAGATACAAAACAAGTATGAAATCATACTTTATCCAAGCTTGTGTAAGATGCTTCTTGCTCAAGGAATCAAGCTTCAAGATCAAGCAACGTTTGAACCCTTTAACTTGTAGGTTGGGAAGAATGAGACAAGAGTGATAAGTACAAAAATGTACTTAGTGAGGTAGTAAGTAGTCTTTTCATTTCGTTATTTCAAGTTTCACGTCTTTTAAATCAAGTGTAGACCTAGCTAAGGCTTTCAAGCATCAAGAGTGATCTTAGCTAGTCTTTCAAACATCAAGAGTGACCTTGTCTAGTCCTTCAAGCATCAAGATTATCCTATCTAGGATAGCAAGCATTCGGCCAACATGTATAAGCATCAAGGAGTCATAATTCATAAATCAAGCAACATGCTTGCAAAACAAGAAACCAAGGAGTCGTGCTTTCAAGTCAAGTAACATACATTTCATGACATTCAAGACAAGTATCGTGTGTATTTGAATTGTTATTACATTTCTTATTTCATTAAACAAACCCCTTGGTACTTAGTTTGTATAGGTAATCGAGTCTCCAACCAACTATCACCGCAAGATGCACCGTAGTGCTCGTCAACCCTCCTAATGTCGCCAAAGACCACATACGTACCCTCCGTCTGTCGCCAAATAGGGGCCTTAGCCCTGGACTGTAGTCCACCCGTACACAATGAGCTCTAGACTGTAAGGCATGCCCTTCTACCTAGTCCAACTAGCTTCCAAGGTTGTTGAATTACCATTTATTCAAGTTATCAAGTTCAAGATCATGTTCATGTCAAGCAAGATCATTTCATGTTAAGCCCTCAGGCTATTGAGCCTTAGCTCACAAGTCAAGTGGTTTCAAGATCCATTTCATCAAAATGAGATAACATCATATCTCAAACAAGTCTTTAGCATACAATCATGTTGCATCATAGCACATCCAAGCATTCACTAATCATGCATAAGCATTTCGAAATATACATGTATTCAAGACTAGGATCAAGTTTCATGTGTTTCTTTAATCATCCTTCCCTTATTAAGTTAAGTTCATGCTTAGATTCATTATCATGTCAAGAATGTAATAAAATACATTGGTTAGGACCTAGTCCTAACCCTAGAGGTAACTACACTCACAATACAATCCAAGCAAGCTAGAAATTGTCTTGTATAGCTATTCCTTTGTTCTTAGCCTTTGGATGATTTCCCTTTTCTCCTTCCACCAAGTTCACTCCTTGCTCTAGAAAATTCATGATTAAACACATTCATCAATATGTATGCACAAGACAATTCAACATGGCAGCAAGGTTTTTTCAATACATATAGGCATATATATACAATTCTTCCAACATTTCAATAAAAAAGACTAGGTAGGATCTAATTATCCCAAACTGTTACAAAACAGTCCAATAAAACTGTGTACAAAATAGTTTCCAACTAGCTTAACTGCTGCTGCCTGGCAGCTTGCACACTACATGCTTAAACAGGCATATCTTTTAATTCCTACGTCGGAATTTCGATTAATTTATACCGTTGGAAAGATAACAAAATTTTTTTTAAGACCATAATAGACTTGCATTTTAGTTCTTAGCCAATTAATACAGTTTATTGTTCAAATACAGGGCATTTACACTGCCTGGACAGTTTGCACTGTCCAGATATTTTTATTTACAGTTTCCAGCATAGGACTCAGTTTTCAGTTCTGTTTTCACCTAATAAAAGTAGACATATTATGGATCATGTTATTAAAATTCCAGCCCTGAATTTGTTCTTTACAAATTTTGGTGAATTTTCAAAGTGACTGCCCAGAATAGAGCAATTCTGGGCAGATTGCACCTATCCATATTTTAACTCCTTAAATTCATTTTAACTAATGTTTTGGACCTACAATTCATTTCATATGGCATCCTAAACATATTTAGTCAATTTTAATTCATTAATCAAGGCAGCCAAAACAGAGCAACTTGGTTACAAAGCTGAATTTTGCATGTTTACACAATAGGTTCTTACTAAAACAGTTTCTAGGCTATATGACTATGTTCATTCTTTTATCTTTCATTTCCAGCATTGGTTACTAACAATTCAGCTTGTTTAACATCCAATTTACATTATCTAATCATGATCATGTTCAATTCATTAATTCCATAGCTCAATTACAAGTTCTAGCCATTCAATTCTTACATCAACATCTAATTTCAAATTTCTAGCAACCTAGTTTTGTTATACCATTCCTTTCACATAATTTCCAGCATATAACCACAACAATTCAACATGTAATGCAACCTAATATGTCATCTAACAATTTTGAGATCAATTCCAACAATTATACATGAGTCTATTACATGTTCATCACATTTCCAGCATCTATACACTCAAATCACATTTCCATTTCAATTCAAACATGAAATTTACAAGAGAAACAAGTAATTACCTTGATCACTAAGCTATCTAGACTTAATTTGGAGCTAAATCAAGGTTGTAGGGCATGGATTCAAGCTTTCTCCCCCCAAGCTTTCCTTTCTCTCTTTTCTCTATTCAATTCAGCCAACAAAGAGAAAGTGAAGAAGGTGATGACACTTAATCAAAGTTATTGGATTTGTGAATTGTCTAAAATATCCCTTGATTAATCCTTAATATTAACTTAATCTAGGACAACTATGGAATATTGAAACTTTAGCATGCATTCTTTAAAATTGTTAGAGTTTACAAGTTGGTCACCTTAATTTGGTCACTTTGTTATTTCATTCTTTCAATTAGATAATTGACTATTCAATTTAGCTTAATTTCTAGATTCAATTAAGCTATCACTTAAGCAATTGACTTCAATACTTCTAGGCTAGGATTTGGGGTGTTACAAGGCCCATTTTTAGGGTGTTACTTTACCGAATGGAGTGTAGGGTGGAATTTTATACGAGAAGTTGCCACTTTTCAAATAGATGCACAACGATTTGGAGGGAGACTCAACCATTTTAAAGGGAGACATGAACATGGCCAAGCCACATACCCCTTGCATCTTGCCTATTCGGCCACCCCCTAGAAAAACTATAAATAGGCTTTCAATTTCATTTTGTATACACACAACTTTCATTTATAAAATTTCTTTGTGAGATTTTCTCTCAAACTTGTTCTTTTAAGAACTTCTTGACTTATCAAGCCTATTCTAAGGTTTGTGACGTCTCTTATCCATCTTTGATACTTCAAATTGTTGGTTATCCTTAACCTTCGGTCTAAGTCTCTTTACCATCGTCAAAGCCTTCTTTAAGATCGGGTTTATGCTTTCATAGCATAGGTTCATCTTGTGAACCTTTGAATACTATCACGTCCATTTTCATTCCCTTTCATCTATTTCCTTAACCATTTCCATTCACCATCCGAAACAACACTTTCATATCCTTAACCATTTCATCGCTTTCATTCATTTCCTTCATACAACATCCTATACACTTCCGCACTCTACTCTATTCATCATCATTCCCTTTCAATTTCATCAAGAAGACATTCGGAGGATCAAGGCTTGCTTGCATTCACGATCGGGACAATCAAACTTTCTCTCAACAAAATCATTTGGAGAGTTGGAGCGTATCAATACTTCTACACCCCTATACTTTCACTATCATCTTTCTTAAAATTCTTCAAGAAAGCATTCGGAGGACAAGGCTTGCTTGCATTCACGATCGGGACAGTTAAAGCTTCTCTCAACAACATCAATTGGAGAGTTGGAGCACATCATCTGGTAATCAGAGCATAAGAAAGAATCAAGTAAGCCTACCTTTTTGTTATTTCAATTTCTAATCAAAAAAGGAGAATTCTTTCTTCTTCGAAATTCTCAAAAAAAATCAGAATTCCTTCTTCATCTCTTAAGGAATTCAAATAGTACTAAAAAAGAAAATCAGAAAAAGAAACAAAAAGGTGGTGAAGCAGAGCAAAACAAACAAAGAACTGACTCGGAGAAGTTCCTCAAGTTTGATTGTTCACGGTCGGTTTGTAAGTGAGTTTTGTTGGTAACGAATCTATTTTCTTATTTCTTTTCTCTTTTTTTCATTTTAGTCCCTTAATTTTTATTTTTCTTTCATTTCCTAGCCTAACCCTTATTTTACAACACAAACGCCATCAAATCAAAGAAAGATTGACATGTTTGAATTAGTTATTTTAAGAACTTGTGTCAAGAGATCGAGCGATAAAAGGCAAGAGAGTTGTGAGCACAAAAGGGGAAGTAAAAGCTTAAATTCCTAGAGTGAAACACGAGTGATTGAGTGACAACTTCTTTTCCTTGGAGTGACCGTGAGGATTTTGTGTGTGTGTTGGTAAAGTCCATTTCATTTTTTTACTTTTATTACATATTTAACCATGTCACATAAATCTAAAGATAATCGTCGGGAAGGACAACCAGCCCCTAATCTCCAAACACAAGCATTGATTTAGGAGATGCAAAGGCTATTATGTGTTGAACTTGAACCTATACATGAACGGATGGATCGACTAAAAGTATCTCAAGGAGACAATAGGAGCAACCGAGGCAATGAGGGGCAGAACCGGCAAACAACAAGTACAACATGAAATCGTGGATGATAGTAAAAATGAAGAAGTTGTGTATGTACGAAGTGTTGCAAGGTATCGTGCCCAAATAGATGACAACCTTGGAAGCATTTGAGTCAGTATACCCCCTTTTCAAGGGAAGATAGATCCAGAGGCCTACATGGATTGGGAAAGCATAGCTGAACACATTTTTTAGTGTCATAACTATTTAGAACAAAAGAAGGTCCATTTGGCAGCCATGGAATTTGTGTAATACGCTCTCATTTGGTGGGATCAATTGAAGAGTACAAGGAGACGCAATGGTGAAAGGTCGATCAGCACTTGGCTTGAAATGAAAGGTATCATGAGAAGAAGATTTATGCCTGTTCATTATCATCGTGATTTGTTTCACAAGTTGCAAAACCTTAAGCAAGGCAATCAGAGCGTAGAAGATTACTATAAAGAAATGGAGATTGCTATGATTCGAGCCAATGTCGATGAGGACCAAGAAGTAACGATGGCTAGATTCTTGGCAGGACTCAATTGAGAGATTGCAAACGTAGTAGAATTGCAACACTAGATTGAAATTGAAGAAATTGTGCACATGGCCATGAAAGTGGAAAGGCTACAACGTAGGAGAACCATGACCAGAAACAACAACAATGTTGCCCCTAAATGGAGTCAAAGCAACGCTCAGAAGGCCACACCTTTTCAAATCAAGGAACATGCCGAATCCTCCAAGACAAGCCGGCAGTGATGGAAAATGTTCGAGGAAAGCAAGTGGAAGCCCTGACTCGTTCAAGGAAGATTAAATGCTTCAAGTGCTTAGGGCATGGCCATAATGCTAACCAATGCTCAAATCGGAATACAATGTTGCTCATGGACAATGGAGAAGTTACTTTAACCATTAAGAGGAAATCAAAGAAGAACCAGAGCAAGAAGAAAAAGAAATTGAACTGACCATTGATGGAGAACTTCTACTGGTTAAAAGGCTTCTTACTGCACAAATGGTAGAAGAAGAATAGCAATGAGAAAACATATTTCACACTCGGTGCCATGTGAACAATAAGGTGTGTTTTATGATCATTGATAGCGGTAGTTGCATGAATGTGGCAAGCACACTCATGGTGGACAAGTTGGGTTTGAAGACCCTAAAGCACCCTGCACCATACAAACTTCAATGGTTGAATGATTCCGGAGAATTGAAAGTCACCAAATAGGTTCTAATTCCTTTATCGATCGGTAATTATAAAGATGAAGTTATGTGCGACGTTGTGCCTATGCATGCCAGCCATATTCTACTTGGGAGACCATGGCAATATGATAAAAGGTCAATGCACGATTGCTACACTAATCATTATTCCTTTAAGCACATAGGAAAGAAGATCATCCTTACACCCTTAATGCCAAAGCATGTGCAAAATGACCATAATTTGATGAAAAGAAGCGTTGAAGTTTAGAAGGAAGAACGAGCCAAGGCAAAACTCAAGGAGAAAGAAACAAAGGAAGCAAATGCTTCCACCAGCATTGAAATGATTAGGGAATGCCTTTTTGACACTCCCTATGATCAAAATTGATTTTGCTAACCCAACTCGAGCTTCTTTGTGTTCTTCTTCTTTTTAAGTTAAAAAAGAGAAAATCAAACTTGGGAAGGATGCACACCAGATTTCGGCCACCCCAACAACAAGAGAATGTCTGAAAATGAAGCCTTTCGATTTGAGGACAAATCGCCTTAAAGAAGAGGGGGATGATGTATTCTTGTTTCTCCTTACATTCACTATCTTTCATCTTGTTTTACAAGCATGAAAGAAGAGGGAGTTTTTGCTAACTTTCCTTATATATATTAATTATGTGATTATGTTATTTATACTTATGCATGCATATTGTTGTTTAGTCATTCATGAAACTTATATTAGAGATATGTTTGTTTTCATGCATTTTGCATTATATTTCACCTTATTTATATTGCATATTAAGTAGTATTCATGCATGTTTTAACTATTATTAAACCACATCTTTTCCTTTGATGTTTGTATGCATTCTAGTCCTTATATTATGTTTAACATGCATTTCAATCCGTATATTTATTTTAAAACAACATTTAGATTACTTATGTATCTTAGTCCTTATACTTTATAATCATTTAGCTTACATATGCATTTCATTCCCTATACTAATTTTCTGATTAGTTTGATTACTATACTTATGCGATTTTGGTGTTTTCTTTGTATGATACATTAAACACATGACAAGGGATTAAAGGGTAGCTTGGCATCAGCTCATTCAGCTCACAACTAGCTCAAATCAGCTTGGAAATGACTCAAGGCAAGGATAGCTCCAATTCATCTCCTAACAACTCCAATAGCACGAGACAAGCTCAAAGACACTAAAGGACGAGTTCACCTAGATAAAGGCAGCTCGAAATAGCTCAAATCAGCTGCAAGGTCTAGCTAGCTCAACGAGCTAGATAACTTAGCTCAAGTCAGCTCATGCCCAGCTCGAGGAGCTCAACTTAGCTCAAGCTATCACTCTTAGCTCCACTATCTTGCTAGCTAAGCATGAAGGGTCACCTAGGCAACCATTGGGCCATGGAGGGAAACCATGGTGCTTCTCCACACTTTGGCACCATAATGAAGCATCACCAGCCCTTGATGAGATAGCCGAAACATCACCACAACCCTTCACACCTTGCTGAACCATCACCAGCACCCTACATGGTTATTCGGCCATATTTTCCCCTTATAATGTGCCTATTCGGCCACCCCCTAGAAATCTATAATAGGACATCAAGTTCACTTTGTATGACACACAATTCAGATTATATAAAATTCTTTTTTGTGAGTTTATCTCTCAAACTTGTTCTTTTAAGAACTTCTCGACTTATCAAGCCTTTCTAAGGTTTGTGGCATCTTCTTATCTTCATATTTGATACTTCAGATTGTTGGTTATACTTAACCTTTGGTCTAAGTCACCCTACTACCCGTAAAGTCTTCTTTAAGAACGAGTTTGTACTTTCATAGCATAAGTTCCTCTTTTGAACCTTTGAATACTACCTATCTTCATTTCCATACTTTTCTTTTCACCACCATCTGAACAGCCCCTAAACTTCACCATTCCATCACTTTATCCATTTAATTCATACCCCCATGCTACCATACTTCTGCACCCCTATACTTTCACTATCATCTTTCTTAAAATTCTTCAAGAAAGCATTCGGAGGACAAGGCTTGCTTGCATTCACAGTCAGAACGATCAAAGCTTCTTTCAACAACATCAATTAGAGAGTTGGAGCGCATCAACCACCTTGTGCTTTTTTTATTTTTTATTCTTTTTCTTTTTTTTCTTCTTTTTTTATTTGTTCAAATTCCTTTTGATGATGGAATTCTGATTTTGCTTTCTTTTTTTATCAAAAAAACAAAAATACAAAAGGTATGCTTACTTGATTCTTCCTTTTCTCAGATTACCACATGATACACTCCAACTCTCCAAATGATGTTGTTGAGAGAAGCTTTGATTGTCCCGAACGTGAATGCAAGCAAGTATTGATCCTACGAATGTCTTTTTGTTGAAAAATGAAAGGAAATGATGATGAAAAGAGTAAGGTGCGGAAATATGATAGTGTGGTGTTTAAAAGGGGATGAAAAATATGCAAATGGCTATGTGTTTAGGGTGGGTTGGATATGGTGGTGAAATGGAAACAAGGAAATGAAATGGAAAAGATGGAATGGAAGATGGATAGTATTCAAAGGTTTCAAGAAATAAACTATACTAAAAGTATATTCCCGTTTCTTGTAGAAATGACTTTGAGGGTGGTAGGGTAACTTAGACTGAAGGTTAAGAATAACCAACAATCTGAAGTATCAAAGATGGATGATAGGAAATGCCACAAACCTTATAAAGGCTTGATAAGTCAAGAAGTTCTAAAAAGAACAAGTTTGAGAGAAAATCTCACAAAGATGGAAATTTATAAATAAAAGTTGTTTACAAATGAAATGATCAACCATATTTATAGGATTCAAGGGGCTGGCCGAATAGGCACATTACAAGATGAAAAGATGGCCGAAAGGCCATGTAGGGGTCTAGTGTTGGTTCGGCTAGGGCTGGAGTTGCTTCGGCCAAAGTGGTGCCTCCCTCCAAGCTTTTCCCTCCATCATTTTGGCACCAAACTTGGTTTCCCTCCAAGGCTGGTCAGTGGTGTCCCTTGAGGAGGGACATGACCCTTTAAGTATTGAGCTATGAGTGATAGCTTGAGCTGATATGAGCTCCTCGAGCTAGACATGAGCTGATTTGAGCTAAGCTAGCTAAACTTTGGAGCTATTTTGAGCTAATCTGAGCTGCCTCTAGCTAGGTGACCTTTCTTTTTAGTGTCCTTGAGCTTATCTCGAGCTAGTGGAGTGATTAGGAGCTAAAATTGAGCTTGCATTGCCTTGAATTATTTCCAAGCTATTTTGAGTTGATTTTGAACCTTTCAAGTTGTTAATGAGCTGCCCTTTGATCCTTTGTTATATGGGTAATGTATCCTACAAAGAAAACACCAAATAAAATAAGTAAAAGTAATTAAACTAAATAGATTATAAGGACTAAAATGAATAAATAAACGTACGTAAATTAAATGATGCATAGAAATAAGCATAAGAACTGAAATTCATGATAACTAAAGGATGCATAAGTATAAGGACTAAAATGCATATGAACATTAAACAAAAGACGTGGTTTATTAATAGTTAAGGCATGCATGTTCTTTACTTAATATGCAATATAAATAAGATGAAATACAATGCATGATGCATGAAAACAAGCATGTCCTTAGCATAAGTTTCATGAATGACTAGATAATAGTATGCATGCTTGTAAAACAAGATGAAAGCATAATGAATTTGAGCAGAAACAAGATCGCATCACTGTGATATGTTATGACTAATTCATGAGCATATGCATATGGCTCACATAGAGCACAATGTCTGAATACATTCATAGCATGTAATATTTGATAAGTCCTTTGGTTATTTTTGCATTACATATGCATCTTGTGCCTTGCTATGTTATGTTCTGTAATGGAAGATTATGTACACTTTGTTATAAAGCTTTGAAGCTAACTTTTGACTTATAATGCCACAAGATTCTAATAAAGGAATCCAATCTCAATGTTATAAGTTCATGAATTCTAAAGCCCTAAGGAGCTAAAAGCTCATCTCATGTTATAAGATACTATGAAAAGAAACAAGTAAGTTTACATGTGTCATATGATACCCTCCTAATTCTCAAAACTAAAATATCTAAGTTGCCTATACAATGGAAGCCCTTGGACAATTTGGCATAGTACATGGAATAATTCGAAGCTACAATCCACGAGCTATGGCTTAAGGGTGACGACCCTGTATATGTGATATATTGGTGACAGTAGGAGGTAACGGGAGAGTTGGTAAGGAGATTGGTGACAGTTGGTTGGATAAAGAAGAAAAACTAGGTTTGTTATGCTATACACTAGCCATTGCTTTATGCTAAGTGAATCTTAAACCAATGTTACATATGTCCAAATGTGATCCAAGGCAAACATTTTAAAGGATATAAACTTTGTAAGGAAATCTGTTAAGAACTTTGATAAGCTCTGATAAGCACCCCGATAATATTTGATAAGAATTTTGAAAACTTTGACAAGTACTTCGACAAGCCTTGATAAAATTTCAATAAGACAAGTTATGAACTTTGATAAGTTCAATAAGAAATTCGAAGGAACTCATTTTAAAACTCTAAAAGATATTCAGTTAAGATTTGAAAGAATAAGAACTCCTATAATGCTTCCAATACAAAGCTTTGTTTAAGTTAAGATTAAGACATAATTATTTGTTGCTGACTTATGCTTGTATTCTTTGAATTTTCACTCAATATCATTGGAACTATGTATTGTTATTTTAATGTCACTACCTCACGTAGGCTAAATAAGCCTAATGCATTCATTGTTCATGCATTTGCAGGTTGATTAAAGCTTGTGTAATTCAATCATGGTCAAGTATTGCAAGTCACTGCATAAAGTTCCAAGAAGAGTTTAGATTTCATTAGTTAAAACTCCTAAGATGGTGGCATAGTTATCGTATAGGAACATAATAATATTTTGTTGTAGTATTGTATTATTTATTGCAAAGTTTGTAAATGGCTTATTTAAACACTTGGTTAAGCTTAAGTAGCTAATAATTGGTTTGAATGTTGAATAATTAATGAGTCAAGGTTAAGAATGCATAAATAAGGTAACTAGTAGAACATATGAAATTTCTGTATGTGTTTGAATGCTTGTTTGATCATGGAATGGACACTTGTACACTATGTACGTCGAAAATCCTATTTTGTAAAATTTGAGAACTACTAAGTCGAGTAGTTTGGTGAAATCAATGTAATTGAAATTCTTACATCATTTAAAAAGCAATATAAAGTATGATAAGAAATGAGTTGTGTAACATCCCAAATCCTAGCCTAAAAGTATTGAAGTCAATTGCTTAAGTGATAGCTTAATTGAATCTAGAAATTAAGCTAAATTGATTAGTCAAGGACCTAATTGAAAGAATGAAAGAACAAAGTGACCAAATTAAGGTGACCAACTTGTAAACTCTAGCAATTTTAAAGAATGCATGCTAAATTACTTGTTTCCCTTAATGCCCTTGATTAAGTTAATAATAAGGATTAATTAAGAGACATTTTAGACAATTCACAAATCCAATAACTTGGATTAGATGATTGTCATCATCTTCTTCATCACACTAGTGCCGAAAATATAGAGAAAGAAAAGGGAGAGAAAGCTTCATGCAAAAACCTTCAAAATTCAAGCTTTTGATTCATCCATTTATCAAATTAAGCTTGGAGAAGGTATAATGTTTAAACCTAACATGTTATAGATTGATTGAATGGTTGTTTGATGATGTTCTTGGTTGTATTGATGAATTAAATGATTTCTTTATGTGTTAAGGTCATGCTATTTGCAATTAGAACCTGGAAATTGATTGCTAGTAATCAAATTGTTAATGAAACACATGTGTAGTTGCTGGAAAGTTGAGAAACCTGAACATGGTTCAAAACAGTCTAGATTAGGGGACTGTTTTGATTGAGAAATTGTGTAAGCATGTTAAATGAACTTAGAACTCTGTTTTTAACATGTTGCTAGGTAAAATGGATATTTAATTGAATTAGTAACTTGCTGGAAAAATGACTACACCTAATTGAACTAGTTAAATTAGGTAATGGACTGTCTAGTTGATGAATTGATGTGTAATTGTGATCAAATGGATTAAACTAGGTTCAACATGACTATGCCCTGTTTTGACAACATTGTTAGGTGAATTATGATCGCCTATATATGTATGAACATGATCATGAATGAAATTGTCATGTTAGGACCTTGCTAGAATGAAGTAAAGAACTAGAAATGCAACCTAGTGTAAGCTGCCCAGAATGCTCTGTTCTGGGCAGTCACTTTGAAAATTCACTAAAAATTGTATAGACCAAATTCAGGGCTGAAATTTTAATGACATGATACTTAGTATGTCTACTTTCATTAGGTGGAAACAGAACTGAAAACTGAGTCCTATTCTGGAAACTGTAAATAAAAATAGCTGGACAGTGCAAACTGTCCAGGAAGTGTAAATGCCCTGTCTTTGAACAATAAACTGTATTAATTGGCTAAGAACTAAAATGCAAGTCTATTATGGTATTAAAGACAATTTTTTTAGCTTTCCAACGGTATAAATTAATCGAAATTCCGGCGTAGGAATTGAAAGATATGCATGTTTAAGCATGTAGTGTGCAAGCTGCCAGGCAGCAGCAGTTAAGCTAGTTGGAAACTGTTTTGTACACAGTTTTATTGGACTGTTTTGTAACAGTTTGGGATAATTAGATCCTGCCTAGTCTTGTTTATTGAAATGTTGACAGAATTGTATGTATATGTTTATATGTATTGAAATAACCTTGCTGCCATGTTGAATTGTCTTATGTATACATATTGATGAATGTGTTTAATCATGAATTTGCTAGAGCAAGGAGTGAACTTGGTGGAAGGAGAAAAGGGAAATCATCCAAAGGCTAAGAACAAAGGAATAGCTATACAAGACAATTGCTAGCTTGCTTGGATTGTATTGTGAGTGTAGTTACCTCTAGGGTTAGGACTAGGTCCTAACCAATGTATTTTATTACATTCTTGACATGATAATGAATCTAAGCATGAACTTTACTTAATAAGGGAGGGATGATTAAAGAAACACATGAAACTTGATCCTAGTCTTGAATACATGTATATTTCGAAATGCTTATGCATGATTAGTGAATGCTTGGATGCTTGTATGTGCCATGATGCAACATGATTGTATGCTAAGACTTGTTTGAGATATGATGTTATCTCATTTTGATGAAATGGATCTTGAAATCACTTGACTTGTGAGCTAAGGCTCAATAGCCTAAGGGCTTAACATGAAATGATCTTGAACTTGATAACTTGAATAAATGGTAATTCGAACAACCTTGGTAGCTAGTTGGACTAGGTAGAAGGGCATGCCTTAGAGTCTAGAGCTCATTGTGTACGGGTGGACTACGGTCCAAGGCTAAGGCCCCTATTTGGCGACAGACGGAGGGTACGTATGTGGTTTTTGGCGACAGTAGGAGGGTTGACCAGCACTACGGTGCATCTTGTGGCAACAGTTGGTTGGAGACTCGATTACCCATACAAACTAAGTACCAAGGGATTGTTTAATGAAATAAAAAATGTAATAACAATTCAAATATACATGATACTTGTCTTGAATTCCATGAAATGTATGTTACTTGACTTGAAAGCATGACTCCTTGGTTTCTTGTTTTGCAAGCATGTTACTTGATTTATGAATTATGACTCCTTGATGTTTATACATGTTGGCTGAATGCCTGCTATCCTAGATAGGATAATCTTGATGCTTGAAGGACTAGATAAGGTCACTCTTGATGTTTGAAAGACTAGCTAAGACTACTTTAATGCTTGGAAGCCTTAGCTAGGTTTACACTTGATTTTAAAGACATGAAACATGAAATAACAAAATGGATAGACTAGTTACTACCTCACTAAGTACATTTTTGTACTTATCACTCTTGTTTCATTCTTCCCAACCTACAGGATAAAGGATACGAGGTTGCTTGATCATGAAGCATGTTACCTTGAACAAGAAGCAAGACACTCAAGTTTGCCTAAGTATGATTTCATACTTGTTTTGTATATCTCCTAGAATGGTGGCACTAGATGTATATAGATAGCTTGATCAATCATTTTGAAACTTGTATGTAATGTTCTTGATGGGCCTATTATGTCTTGACTTTGGATGATGAAATGAAGTATGTAATGAACTTAAGTTTCATGTAATGGATGATATTGATGTTGCGCATATGGTGATTAAGAATGGGATGAATTGATCTAATGGTTGAACTAGTTTTCTTAGAACAATTGATTACTTTGATGGTGTACATGAGTAAACTTGATTAGAAAGTAAGGTAACCAAACCATGTTGCTTGTATTCCATTCGATTGTTATGCAAATCTTATGATCACTTGTGTATGTTTATAACATGATTCATGTGTTTGGTTCTAGCATGAACTTTGCCGAATGCTTAAGACTAGAATAAGCCTTGAATGATCTAGTTTCATGCTTTGTATGTGATCGGTGTAATTGGCCGAATGGTTAGGTATTGAAAATGGCTTGAATAGAACTAGATTCATGCTATTAATGGTTAGATAATTATGCTTAGTAAGTGTAGGAATGAAATGACTAAATGTATACAGGATAAGGAACATAGAATTGAATTAGAAGCATGTAACACTAAGGTAGTTCAAATGGATAGGCAACAAAGAATAAGTGTTATAAAATGAATCATGAAAGTAGTAACTTGAAATGTAAGCATGAAAAGAATTAATCTAGTGGTATTGTGATTATAGTCGAATGCCTTAGGATGAAATTGAAGTTACATATAAGATTTCTTGCATGAAAAGAAATGTATATTTGGTAGTCATGCCTTGTTCGAATGCTTGTTTCCTTCTTGCTTGCTTAGTTCGAATGGTAGGATGATTTAGGAATCAAATTTGAGTTGCTTGTAGCTAAGTAAGCATGAATGTTAGATTGTTTGTATGATTTGAATGCCTTGTTGCTTGCCATGTCTTGTCTTGTCCTTGCTTCCTTGCTAAGTAACTCTCTCGAGCCGGGTTACTACTAGCCCGGGTTGGGGTGTTACAAGCTACATCTATATAGTAAGTGTTTCGAATATGATTAGCAAGTTAATAGAATCTAATGAATTGCTTGATGTCTAAGTTACTTCTTAGCCCACTTTTGGATGAAAAGTACCTAGATTAGCTTGGAGTAATAAGATGTCTAAAAGTTAAGCTTAAGTTAGTTTGGAAAGATTGATTTTTACACAACAAAATCGATTGAAGGACCTTAAACCTTCTTGATCGTTGATGTGTGACTACCCTTGTTTGTTGTTCAAATGACATGATTGTTGTGTGAAGCGAATGATGCATGTGGATATGTTGTCCTAAGCTTGAAACAACTTAATCCTTGTGTTTTGAATTAAGAAGAAAGTTGGTGTCTTAATATGCTTTAATAAGTTGATATCATACCTTAATGAAATCACATTACTCTTTAGATCTCGTTAACATGGCCATACCTTGAAATACCTTATCCTTAGCCGACCATTACTCGCTTATTTGTTATAAAACAAGTTATAAAAAGGAGCAAATGGAAGCTAGGAATTAAGTTTAGCACACAAAAAGGACTTATATGGTTACATGTAGTAGATGTTAAGGGAATATGTAACTTACAAATGAAATGAAAGGTCCTAAATTGGTTTTTGATGAATTAAGTTAAGTGCCTCAAATGTTATATGACAATTTGATTTAAGGTTCAAATTGTAACTAAAATCGAGTAGATTCTAGTATAATCTTGACTTCGACTTACTTTGAGGTTTTTGAATTAAGGCTTACTTGTGTATGACAATTCTTGTTTGTCCTATAACATTTCCTAGTTTGTTTTACTCTTAAACTGGGTTAGGGAGTTACATAAAGATTGGAAGAGGAAGGTGGAACTAATGTCAAAGAATAAGGAAAGTTTGGAAACAAGTATCGAATGGAGGAAGCTTGGATGTGTTAGTGGATCAGGATATCCCGTAACTTCAGGATATAAGGTGAGTGTAGCTCTAACTTTGGGATAGGCAAGGAGTCTACTTGATAATGTTTTAGTTTTATTGATTTTATACATGTTTGCATACTAAACTTTAAAGCTCATGTAGAGCAATTGTATGGATAAATGATGAATGCATAGAAAGCTTTATGTAAGCTTAAAGTAAGTTTAAGGTAAGTTATTCATATTGATTATTGATTGATTTGAGTAATGTGTTTGTGTGTCATATGAAGCACTATGCTTATTGAATGATTTAAATAAAAATGATTTGTTTAAATGCTATACAAAATGATATGCCTAATGGGTGAACTATAAGATAATGATAAACTATTAAAAGTATACTAATTAAGGTTGATAATGTTATGTATGTTTGACATGCAATGTATAATGATCATGATTGATGAAAAGAGATGTATGCTATGTTTGAATGCTATATAAGTAATATGCTTAATGAATGAAAGAGAGTTAAGGCTCGATTGCTAAATGGCAAGCAATGCTTGCAAATGATTATGAATTGAAGGGTAATAATGTGAAAATATGTAAATCCTTGGATTTGAGTAAACTTAGGACATAATTGGCATGCCATAGGATCCATTGAGTTCTTTGGCAGAAGGGACTACGGTCTAGGTCAATTGAGGTCTTTATTTGGCGACAATAGGAGGTATGTGTTGTGAAAGGTCATTGGCGACAGTAGGAGGGTTGACCATATTGTTAAATGTTTATTGGCGACAGTTTGGTCGGGGATTCGATTGTCCATATGTTGTTTAAGTCCAAGGAAATTAATTGAAATAATAATGATAAGATGATATGTAACTTATAAGTTAATATAAATTATGTTTATTTATGAAAATGAATATGTTTTCACATTCTATGCTAATGACATTGAGGTAAATGAGATAATGAAATGAATGATAATGCTTATGACCTTGAAAGAATACAATTGATTGCTTTTTTTTATTCTCAAAATATATATGAAAGATTGATACAATATGCTTAATAAGGAAACGAGATATGATATTGATTATTATGTGTTGTCCTTGAAATATATATATATATATGCTTATGAGTATGGAACTAAAAGCTTGAATAGTTTTGAATTATTGTTTGATTGTAAAATTTGTGCTAGAAGCTTGAATACGGTCACATTGCTTGCTAGTAACCAAATGTGGATTGTTCTATGAGTAAAATGAATTGTTTGGGACTGTTTTAGTAAATTTAAAAAATGAGATTATTTTGTAACCAGAGTGGACTGTTTTGTAACCTTAATTAAGGGACTATTTTGCAATTGAAAATGGTACTGTTTTTGTAACCAAAGTGGACTGTTTTGTAACCTTAATTAAAGGACTGTTTTGCAATTGAAAACATGACTATTTTGTAACTAGAGTGGATTGTTTTGTAACCTTAATTAAGGGACTGTTTTTGCAATTAAAAATGGGATTGTTTTGTAACCAAAGTGGTGTTTTGTAACCTTAATTAAGGGACTGTTTTGTAACCTTAATTAAGGGACTGTTTTACAATTGAAAATGGGATTGTTTTGTAACCTTAATTAAAGGGTTGTTTTGCAATTGAAAACGAGACTGTTTTGTAATCAGAGTGGACTGTTTTGTAACCTTAATTAAGGGACTATTTTGCAATTGAAAATAGGACTGAGTGGACTGCTTTTTAACCTTAATTAAGGGACTATTTTATAATTAGAGCGGACTATTTTGTAACCTTAATTAAGGGACTATTTTGTAATTTAAAAATGTGGACTATAATGTGAAGTATGGAATATGTAAAATGGAAACTCAAGTTATATAGTTCTTGGTGAATCAAATGTGAAATGGCTTAAAGAATGTGTAAGTAGAGTGAACTTTGATTAAATGAAAGGAATCAGTTAAAACTAAATCGTAAGGACCCCGTAATGCAAATACATCTTGTTGTATCATTGTATGTTTGGACTGGTTTAGTTACCTCACTAAGTTCTTTTGAACTTACTTGTGTTTGAATGATTAATCTTTCAGGTAGTTATTCAATTAGCAAGGATCATGTCAACTTTCAGCAACAAGTCACACAAGACCTAAGATTAGAGTATGCGATAAGTAGTATTTGTTTAAAATTCCTAGTATGGCAAGACATGATTAAGGTTTATGTTATCTATTTGGTTAGATAACATATTTGTGCATTCAAGTAATGTTTAAATTACGTTATGCAGAAGGTACAAGATTTTTATTATTAATAAGCATATGTGTGACGTATGGTTGCTTGCTAGGGTAGTTGATTGTGTGCTTATGATTGAGTATTTAGGTGATAAGAACGCATACTATGTTAGATTATCATTTGCATATGATTGAGTACGTATGCTTTATGACTATTTGATATGATAGGTAATAATGGGCATGACTAGACTAAACTATTAATCTTTTGATAAGCATGGGTTGCAATGATATAGGTTAAGTAATGAATTAGTACTATAGAATAAATGATGAAGGATGGTTAAGCAAACTTTTAAAGATATGACTAATAGGTATAGTTTTGAACTATATGTATTACTTGTTAAAGGTAAATCTAAGTTGGGGAAATATTATGTTTATCATTAAAGTCCCCTAAGTTATAGAATACTAGTTCTTTAATACCTTGTAAATATATCCACGAACCTAAATTCAGGGAACAATAGAAGAATGAATTGATAAATTACAAAGCATCATAAGTTAAATTGTTTTGCTTGATGCTTGTATTGCTAAATTGTGCTAAGAAACAAATTTGCATAATTGGTTAATGATGGTAAATGATATAGGGAACTTTGTATGAATGATTAAATCCATGTTTTGTATGACTGAATGAATAAGAAAGGTCAAAGTTAAAGCAAGTATAAGAAAGTATATGATTGTTTGTTTGTGATATGAATGTTATAGTGAAACCTTAACTAGGGTGTAATGAAGCTTACTAAAGGAAGTTTAACCTAGTAATTGAGAGTAGGTTTTAATTATGTGAAATCCTTATAATGTTTTGTAATAAGAAATTGAGATAAGCAATGAAAGTTATTCCATAATGTCTTAAAAGAAAATAAGAACTTGTTGAGTGTCTTAATAGTCTTAATAATAAGATTTGAAGATTAAACGATACAAACATGTAGACTTAAAGATCCTTAAATAAGGGGTTACTGATATCTTGAATGATCTTAAGTATTGATCTATATGTCTTAAAATGGTTAGGAATATTCCAAATTTGGTAATAAGTTTAAGAAGAATAAAGTTTATGAATAATAACACAATCTTATGAATTTGTAGAAGTAATATGATAGCTTTGTGTACTAAAGTATTAATATGGTGTATGTTTTAAGCTAACCATTGAAGTGAACTGCACAATGTGTGCATTCTTGTTCTTATATGTAATGAAGATAGAAGCATGAATTGTGAATAAGATGAAAAGTTTTAAATTACCCTGAAAATTCCATGTTTACATAAGACAATTTTAAGTCTTTGATGTAATGTTTTGAATGCTTGTTTGTGTGTAACACTTTCTGAACTGGTTTACTCCTAAATCGGGTAAGGGGTGTTACACTTGTTCAATCTTGAGTTCAATGATCTATGGTTGATCTCAAATTTTATTGAGTTCAATATTTCTTCCTCTTCCTTTTTAGAAAACAAATTCTCTTTCGAGGAAGGTTCATGCTCGAGCAACAAACACTTTGTTCTTGGTAGGATTGAAGAAATAATGTTCTTTAGTTTCTTTAGGATGACCCACAAAATTACGTATATGAGATTTGGGTTTGAGCTTTATAGACATCTAATGTTTAAAATAAGCTTCACATCCCCAAATTTTCATAAAAAGACATGCTAAGACGTTTCCTAGTCCATATCTCATATGGTGTCTTTTGAACTAATTTAGATGGAACACGATTTAGTGTGAAAGCAGTTGTTTCTAGCGCATGTCCCCAAAATGAAATTAGAAGATCAGTGTCTCATCATTAATTGAACCATGTCTAATAGTGTTCGATTTCTTCTTTTGAAAACTCTATTCCATTGTGGAGTACCAGGAGGTGTAAGTTGTGAGACAATCCCATATTCCTTAAGAAGGTCACCAAACTCTAAGCTTAGGTATTCTCTTCCTCGATCTAATCGGAGAGTCTTAATTCTTTTTTGTAGTTGGCTTTGTACTTCATTTTTAAATTCCTTGAACGTTTCAAGGGCTTCAGATTGATGATACATTAGGCAAATGTACCCCTATCTACTGAAGTCATCTATGAAAGTAAGTAAGTATTGAAACCCTCCTTTGGCTTGTGTATTCATTGTTTCACATAGATCACTATGTATTAATCTCAATAAATCATTTGCTCACTCACTTTTACCATTAAAATGAGCTTTGGTCATCTTCCCCAATAAGCAAGGCTCACATACACCAAATTGTTCGAAAACAAATGAATCCTAAAATCCATTGTTATGAAGCTTTTGAAATGTGTTTTTCACTTATGTGGCCCAAGTGACAATGCCAAATATAAGTTTGATTAGAGTCATTTGTTTTTGATATTTTCATATTTATGTTGTAAATGGAATTCTCTTGATGCAAAATATAGAGGTCATTTATTAATTGTGACACAACATATAAAACATTATCGAGATAAAAAGAACAACAATTATTTTTAATAATTATCTTAAAACCAATCTTGTCTAAACAAGAAACCGAAATGATGTTTTTAGTAAAACTAGGCACAAAATAACAATCCGAAAAACATAAATTAAGTCCACTAAGCAACGATAAAGTATGTGTTCCTATAACTAATGCAGCAACTCTTGCTCCATTACCAACTCGTAGGCACACATCTTCTTTTCTTTGATTTCTATTCTTTTGCAGCCCTTGTACAGATGTACAAATATGAGAACCACAACCGATATCCAATACCTAAGAAGTAAGTGTTGATAAATTAATATCAATAACATAAATATTTGGGGCAGACGCTCCGCATTCACTTGCCTTCTTGACTTTTTCAAGATAAATGAGGCAATCATTCTTCTAATGACATGTCTTATTACAATGAAAACATTTTTCTTTCAGTGACATGTTAAGAAAGTTCACGTCATTCAACTTGTCCTTTTCAAGGACCGATTGCAATGATAACAAATTTATATTTGCCACAATACGTTTACAACAATGAAATATGATTTTTTAGTACGTTTACCAAGTTTGATTATAAAAGGACTTTATACTCCCATTACTTTTATTAAAATTAATAACCCTCAAATATTCATTTTGGAAATACTTTCTATAAAGTTTTTATAGTGGGCAAGGATCCAAAATTCACATTCTCTTAAGTCAACTTTGACTTTTCTCTTAAGATTATGGTTTATCTAGGTAAGCAACATTTGCTAATTACATCTCATGTAATTCCTTCATTTTGGTGAACAACTTTTGATCATAATCATCTTACGATTATCCAAATAACTAGCCTTTAGGTTTCTAATTCTATTAGAGTAACCAGTTAAGTCTTTAACCAATATTACAACCAAGGAATATCACTTGCTTATTCTTCGCGTTTGGCCAAGATAGATACTAGTACCTCACTTTAGCAGAACCTACATTGTATCGATCTAGACTTTAACGAGGGTTCACATTGGGAAGCAATAAAAGACTTGATATTTTATTGAAGGTTTTGTGAATATTATCTCACCATTTAACATTTGATCTTATCAATTAACTAGCATGCATCTCATACAATCATTTTATCACATACATGAAAAGTAGTAAATATGAATGCAATAGTTATAGCCAATATCCTAAGGTGGCCCGTCCCAAGCCAATAGGAGAACTAAATTATTCTAAGGATAAAAACACTTCTCAAGCATCTTTCTGTTGGCGTACAATTTTTTTCCTCCGGTCCTACTTCTTCGTATAGATTACAATTTCAAAAACTCGTTTTACATACGAGGGAGAGAAGAGAATTACAATAGAAGTAAAGAAAGGCACGACACACATGCCATATTTATAAAACCTTATAAATAAAACTAAATGGGCTATTATGCTATTGGGCACCTTGGCCTTGGACACCGGCTCGGCAGCCATACCTTTGCCCTTCTCTTTAGCAAAGAGTTACCTCCATAATGCAGGAGTGATCGTCATTCCCTTGGTTTCTTGGAATTTATCTAAATCAAGCTTTGGCACACTGTGCTGAATGCAAATAATAGAAATCAATAAAGGATAAAACAAACTCCCACTACCCTTACCAATACACTTATAAGTTTCATCAATAATGATACGGCCGATGTTGATCTTGCGGCCCATGATGATTGAATGCAACAATGCCAGTCTTTCTTTCAAGACAACTCTAGTGGCTCCTAAATTGATGGCTTATGTGTCTTGATCTCTATTCCAACCAACTCTAGTGGATCTGGTTTTTAAAAATAGCTCACATCTTTAGTTTCCAAGGTTGATCCTTCATATTCTTCACTCAATTCATCTTCACCATCTAGTTCTCTGGCATCACAATCTGAGTCTTGGTAAATCTATGCCATGTCCATAGTGAAAATGGACTTCATCATCTTGTTAGCTTGGCATTCTTCAGGTTCATCTGCGTATTTAAAAGCTTGAAATACATTAAACATAACATGTTGATCATTCATGTGCATTGTAAGTTCACCCTTGTGAACATCAATCAAGGCCCTACATGTAATATCCTCAAATCTAGTATAAAAGAAGTTGCTACAATGCCTTCATTAAATCCCTAATTGATTGAAAGAAGGGTGTTAAATCTAGTTACTAAGGACTATAATGCTATAATTGAAAAAGTGGTAACCTAATGTATAAGTGACCAAACCAAAACAATTGATAAATTGAAGGAATGCATGCAAAATTTTCACATTCCTAAAATGCACCTACACATGTCATTAATTAGGGGATAATTAAGGGTAAATTAGTCATTTAAGGGGAGAATTATTTGGTGAACTATCACCATCTTTCTCATTGTGGCCGGGTAGGAGAGAAAAGAAGAGAGAAAGGGGAGTTGAGTGAGAAAGCTCTCTAATCTTTGATTCAAGCTTTAATTTGGTGAAATTGGAGTTGCTAGAATTCATATAATCTTGATAGGAAGGTAAAATCTCTTCCTTAATGTGTTATAGATACAAATGATGCATGAAGATTTAGGGTTCTTGCTTGAATTATATGAAATTGATGAATAGATTGTGAATTGATGCTATGAACTAGTTAGGAAGTTCAATTGATTGATTAATTCATGAAATTGACATGCCAATCGAATGAATAGGAGAAATTGAGGTTGTCAATAGCTAAATTCATGGTGAAATGCTATGTTAGATGCTGGAAAATTTGGATGATGATTGGAATGGATGATTGAAATGTAAATTGTAATGGTAGATGCTGGAAATTCTAGTGGATTGATGTCCTAATGAATTGAATTGAAAATGTTGCTCAAAAGCCCTGTTTTGATCATGTTGGTAGATGAATTGAAGATTGAATTGAATAGATAACTTGCTGGAAATGTAAAAGCACCTAATTGGATTAGTTAAATTAGGCAATGGACTGCTCAATTGGTAAATTGAATGTGCAATGTGATCAAATAGATCAAATTGGGTTCAACATGATAATGCCCTGTTTTTAAGCTCATTGGTAGGTGAAATAGAATGATCTAGACATGTAAGAATATGAACATGAATGGAATTGCCATGTTAGAACCTTGCTTAGGTGAAATAAGAAGCTAGAAATTCAACCTAGTGTAATCTGCCCAGAATGTTCTGTTCTGGGCAGTAACTTTGAAAATTCACTATATATTGTATAAAATGAATTAAAGGCTGAAATTTTTATGGAAAACACCTTGATATGTCTAAATTAATTTGGAGAAAACATAACTGAATTCTGGGTTGTAGAATGTAATGTAGAGAAGAAACACTAGGGGCAGTGCAAACTGTCCAATGTAGCAAATTACCCTGTCTTTAAGTTAAAAACTGTATTAAATGGCTAAGAATTAAAATTCAAGCCTTATACGGTTATAAAGAAATTTCTTTTAGCTTTCCAACGGTGTAAACCAATTGAAATTCCGACGTACGGACTAAAAGATATGAATATTTAAGTAGACAGTGCACATGCTGCCAGGCAGTAACAGTTTAGATGTTTATATTGAATTGTATGCTTATGTATAGAGTCACATAATGACTCAATTGATTGCTGGATTGTATCTAATACCTTATGTATTGTATGAATGTTAGACCAAGTGGAAATTGATGATAAAGGGGCTCACTTAGATCAACAAGCTAGTAGAGGAAAAGGGATTACAATCCGGGATCGACAATAGCTCGGAAAAATTCCAGTGAGTGTAGTTTAAAGTTTGGAGAGGGCGGTAACCTCTCCAAGTCTGTTTCGATTTGTAAATTTTATTAAACCTTAAGTATAAATTGCTTAATGAGCTTGCTATGAAGCAATAGCAAGGTAAGTACTCCTTTGAGTGGTTACTTGATTGTGAAGTATGCTTGAATTGTCATTAATTGAATTGTTTTGCTTATTGCCTAATTGAACTATATTGAATTGAAGTATGACTTTATAGATAGAAGTACACAATTCATTGTTGAATGACATGTTGATTGATACTCCTACATTAACCATGGAAACATTGAAATTGGATTGGATTGAGCCATATTCAATTAAAAGGGAATATTGGCACAAATTGTGCATATTGAATTGAACACATGCTTCTAATTGATTGAAAGTGATAACTATTGTAAGCCTTGGTCTCGAGTCGGTCTTAGATATAGTTGGCATGCCATAGAGTCTATAGAGCTCGTTGTCGGGGTGGACTAGGGTCCGGGACATTGGTCCTTAATTGGCGACAGTAGGAGGGAAGTATTGTTATTGGTCATTGGCGACAGTAAGAGGGATAGACCAGGTACTTAGTACCATATTAATTATTGTTATTGGCGACAGTTTGGTTGGAGACTCGAGTATCTAGACTGAGTAATCGATTCTCAAGGCTATACTTAAAATGAATTAATAACTCATGCACATTGAACCTATTGCTACATTGAATTGTATTGATTGAATGTAAAGGTAAAATTGAATGCCATGAACTATGGATATTGAAACCTTAATTGATTATTGCTTATATGAGTTTACTTAACTGTAAAGGAAACCTTATATGGGTTTAATTGAAACATTGATTGAGCCTTGTTATATGAGATTGCTTTAGTTGAATTGTAAACGAATTGGATGTTTGAGTATGCCTAAACTTCAAGCCTTGTATTGTTATTGGAATGAAAATTAGACATTACATCTAATAGTGTAGCCTTGTTCGAATGGTTCCCTATTGATGAGGGAACCATACCATCCATTTGATAGTTTTTAGTTGAGACTTATTGTATTGTTGCTTTGTAACTTTAACTCACTCACTAAGCTTTGCTTATTCTAGTCTCATTTCTACGATACAGGTTGATTTTGGATACTATCTTGAAGTACAAGTCACATTTTACTTAAAGAGTATATTTCCATCTTGATATAGTTCTCCTAGGATGGTGGCACCTAAGACTTGTACATTTATGGTCACTTAGCTATGGTTTGTATAAGTTAATTCTAACTATGATCTATGAGAAGTTTGGTATGTATATATATAAGCATGTATGCACTTTAATGAACTTATATGTTTGATAGCCTATTGGTTGGCTTCCATGGATGAGTTATGCATGAAATGGTTGAATAGATCCCTTGGAAATGGTAGTTAATATCAATTAAATGTAGCAAACCACAAGTTTAGACTTGAACCTCTTTGGTCACATTTTGTACTAGCCGAATGTTGTAGTTGATATTGTAAGCTTATATGTTTGATTAAAGTCACGTAGGTATATCTTGCAAAACACATATTGGTATGTTTAATAGCTACATAGAAAACTTGAAATTTTTCTTTCATGTTAATCATCTAGCCAAATGTTTACTTAGAGGACAAGTAAGTTCTAATTGGTGTTGAACATGATATTTATTTGCTTTATGGGTCCTAATATATCTAGTAAATGGTTCATACAATGTCTAAGAATCATCACCTATTCGAATGGTAACTTGAGGTGCAAGAAAGACTTTAAATGAAATGTATTCACTACCTACTATTGATTGAATTGTTCATTGTAAATATAGTAACTTACCTAATCCTACTAGGGTGGTTAGTGTATGTTACACTACATGTGGCAAGGAATGGTCTACCCAATATAATTGGGACATTAACGTCTGCCTCATAATCTAAAATGATAAAATCAGCTGAAAATATAAATTTGTCTACCACCACCAACACATCCTCAATCTTTACCCTTAAGATGTGCAAAAGATCGATCTGCCAGCTGAAGTGTTATTGTGGTAGGCCATTCATCTATGCCAAGCTTTTTGAAAACTGACATTGACATCAAATTGATGTTGGCTTCTAAGTCACACAATGCCTTGCCCATGAATCTATTACCAATGGTACGGGGAATAGTGAAACTTCTCAGATCTTTCAACTTCGGTGGCAATCGATTGAGTATTATAGCACTACATCCTTCTATCGGAGCTACAATCGATTGAGTATTACTCAATTTCCTCTTTTTGGATAGGATGTCTTTAATGAATTTAACATAGTTGGGCATCTACTCGAGAGCTTCCACTAAAGGTATGTTGATTTGCAATTGTTTAAGAACTTCTAAGAAGCGCTTCAATTACTGGTCTTGCTTATGCTTTTGGAGCCTTTGTGGAAAAAGTGGTGGCTGATAAATGAATGTTGGCTCCACTGGCTTTGCCAAGGTGGTGTTGGCATCTAGTTTATGTTTGGCACCAGATAATGGTCTGGCATCAATTTTTTGTTTGGCATCATCATCTTTCGTTTATTCTTTCTCTGCTTCTTTGAGGTCATCTGCTGGAATCAGCTTTTCAGGTTGGCAATTAATTGAATGCTTGACATATGTATCAGTCTCGCATTGTTTGCCACTCCAAAGAAATACTACTTTGCGTTGTTTATTGCCTTGATGCCGAGCATCCTCCGTATCACTTGGCAAAGCTCCATAGGTTTGATTGCTAAGAGCGTTGGCAATATGCCCTAACTAAACTTCCAAGTTTTGCATTGACGCTGCCAAACTCTAGAGAATTGCATTATTTATTTCCATGTAATTAGTGAGAGTGTTCCCTTGGTTGGATCTTTGCCCTTGTTGGAAATTGTTCTAGGCTCTCTGTGGCATGGCATTCTAGTTGAAACCTGGTGGTGAGTTGTTCTGTCATTGGTTATTGCCTTGGTTTCTCCAAGAAAAAATTGGGTGGTGCTTCCAACTTGCATTGTAAGTATTGGAATGTGAGTTAAAATTTAGACTAGCTTAGCAAGTTTAAAACATACCATTAAGCTCACACATCACCTAGACACTAGTAGGCTTTTAAAAACATCTCAAAATAAGTTATTACAACACATCTAAGCCTTATGCCACCTTACTAGGAGTTCGGACACAAAAGTAAACATACATATAGCTTGCAGAAGTGACTTGCAACTCGGAGATTACACGATCGGAGTTTGGAAATCTCAAGACCCTGAAATGCATGAGACACACATATGTTAGGCTTGTAACGCCCTAAACCCAGCTTAGTAGTAAACCGAGTCTAGAGTGTTAAAAACAGACACCCAAGACTAACTTGTCTTACAAGTTAAGGCTCAATCAATGAAAATGGAAATAGATTAAAACTTTTTAAATCTTTAACCGGTTACCCTTAGCCTTAAATACACACAAGAACATATATACACTTACATTCCATGGACATGGTACGGCTTTCTCTAAGTCAAGCTTATATCGATAGGTTCATTTAACCATTAAGCTATTACGAACAGTTAGGGATCACTAAGGTATCCCTAAGTATGACATTAATCACTTCTAGATAAATCAAATAAGAATAAGGAATCACTTCAGACAACAATGCCTAATTAGAAGTTAACAATTATAAATTATCTTAGGGTACAAATATCAAATAGGGAATCATATCATATACAAGAATTATGCCACCTTTCTTCAATTACAAGTACATACTTTGCTATGTTGTATATCTTAATTTAGGACTCGAACAAGTTATCATGCACAACGTATTTCACTTATATTATAGTTAACCAATACCCAATGCATGAACAGTCTTTCACATTATAAACTAGAAAGATTTCATTAAGACCAATCATTCATTACTTAATAATGGAATTATCGCATTCTATAAGGTACAACAATCTTTAACATGTTGATCAAATCGATTGAACATGACTTGAGAATTCAAGAGATATTTGATTCATTTTTAGACCCATTTGTCCTTAATACATAGTCTATAATAAGTTCAAGAAATCTCATTTTTATCAAAACAAAAGTTGCTTTTAATACTAA
Organism: Hibiscus mutabilis; assembly: GCA_019671005.1. NCBI lineage: Eukaryota > Viridiplantae > Streptophyta > Magnoliopsida > Malvales > Malvaceae > Hibiscus > Hibiscus mutabilis. The sequence goes on from CM033714.1 coordinate 45,259,092, forward strand.
ATTACCATAACAATCTTTAAGGACCAAAAACTTTCCATAATTCATACATCTGCTCTTACCAATTAGCCTAAGACACATTACTAGTCGTTCATACTTGATTTATATGACAAGATGTATTCATCAACATGCTACATATTTGGTATTCAATGAGCTATTCGAATACCTTACTTAAGACTTAAACTATACCCCAATTAATTAAACATCAATAACATGGCGAATCTATAACTTACATTCACATATTGCATATACTTATCTTACTCTAAGAAAGCATTCAAATTGTTTACATATACAACATCAACCACATAAATATCAAGTATTGACAAATTGTACAAAATGAATACACTATGTATATCGATCAAACAATGTGCCACCATCGTAGGAGTATACTAGTTAGGGAGAGTTCCAAACTCTACTTGAACCTTGAATAAGATACATAACTCAACCACAATTGAAATGACATGAGCTTTAATCCACCTGCAAAGCATGATGATGAAATACATTAGGCTTATACAGCCTAAGTGAGGTAGTAACCATTAAATATAGCAAAGCACATAAGCAGGGATTTCAATAAATCACATAATCAAGTTACAATTATAGTTAGCATATGTTAAGGGTGCTTTACTTTTCATTTTATAAGCTTTATGAAGCTCGAATGCTTCTTAGACCTTTTTTTACAATTACATTGATCTTGGTAAAGATGAACTTATAACATTTAAGTCTCCTTGAGACTTGAAAAACGCACAATAATCCTTCGGGTTCTTTGATATCTTATCAATTCATTTGACCATAGTTCGATTGAATATTTGTTGCCTTATTCAATTGGGGGAATTTACTCATTTCTTGTATAGCTTATAAGATATGCTCACCAAGAGCTTCCCTTCACAATACGCTCACTAAGAGCTACCGAATTCAGGGCTCACCATGAGCTATCAATTACTAGGCTCACCACGAGCTATCATAATATACTTAACCATGACTTTCTTGAATTCTATACTTAATATAAACATTTCATATCTTTTACCGGTTTGCCTTGGATCACTATCGGTGATGAATGGCATTAATTCAGGCGATACGTAGCTCAAAGCACTTAGCAGAGGCTAATATCGAAACTTATCAAAAGGGCATCCCCTAAGTAATTGCTTAAACAAGAGTACCAGATGTACTGAAAGAGCTTTTGATCTTAATAACGAGAGACCGTAGTCTAAACATTTCAGGCATCATCCAATGGATCCAAGGTCTTCCATTTCCAGAGGCAACTTATATTTTTTTATCTTAATTTTGTCATCCGGGAAGTTGCTTATTGTACAAGTGGCTTTACTTTTAAGCTAACAGAAATTTCTTAGGTTACAAGTGACCTTGCTTAATTCTTTATTTCAGTAGCTTATAAAATCATTCAAGCTTCCGTACATCTTAACTCCTTAGAGTTAGTTATTAAATCTTTTATCGAAAGTCTTATTGTCATTGATTAGTACGTTAATCCAGGCTTATTACAAGTACACAGTTCTTATCAATATCAAAGATATTCCATAGCCAATCATCCAAGAATTGTAAGGCATTTTAAACACAACAATTGCAATATCATTCAAATCAAAACATGAATGCCATGCTATGAATGTATGCTCATCATCAATTAGCTCTATTTGAGCCTTTTTTGCAATGTGCATGCAATGTTTCTCATTCATAATCAATCAATACATAATCTTAACAATTAGACATCAGGATAACTCTGCGTTACCCGAGACTCAAGTGACTACACTCACCTTATATTCCAACATTATGGAATACCTGATCCACAAACTCGATTTACTTCCTTACATAGCCATTCACATGTCAAGTGTGTACCTCAATCATAACAGCAAGTAATCAAAACCAAACCAAACTATTCAACTCATAACATAGTCGTAAATATTTTAGCCAACAATTCAATTCATTGTATATATATATACATTCATGTATTAACGCAAAATAGCTCACATATCACATATACACTTAGTCATGTCAAAACAGTCCCACTTAGTTATGTAATAACACAAAACATTCCACATAATTATATCTACACTTAGACATGTCAAAACAGTCTCATTTATTCATTCAACCATGGCAACATTACTAGTACTTGACATACATGAATTGGCAGCATATTCATTTTCATAGATTAACATACATGGCTTCAATTGTTTATATTTCTATTCCTGTAAAACAGGGCAGTAACCACTGTCCCAAAACTGTTACAAAATAGTTTACCAAACTGTAAACAAAACAGTCTCAAAGTACCTAGGCTGCTGCTGTCAGGCAGCTTGTACACTACTTACTTAAACATGCATAAATTTTATTCCGTACATCGGAATTTCAATTAGTTTATACCGTTAGAAAGCTTATTTAACCCTCTTTACAGCATTTTAGACCTTGCATTTTAGTGTCTTGCTAATTAATACAGTTTTTAGTTCAAAGACATGGCAATTGCATTTCTGGACAGTTTGCACTGTTTAGAGGTTTCCATTTCCAGATTCCAGCTCACAATCCAGAATTCAATTATATTTTCTCCTAATGAAAATAGACATATTAAGTCTCAATCCATATAAATTTCAGCCATTAATTCAACCTATACAATTTATGGTGATTTTTCAAAGTTGCTGCCCAGAACAGAGTTTTCTGGGTAGATTACACTAGGTTAGGTTTTAAGCTTCTTAATTCATTAGGACATGATTCTAACATGATAATTTAGCTTATATACATTTCCTTACAAGTTTAGGTCAGTTTAATTCACTTATCAATGTGATCAAAATAGGGCATTAGTGATCAATAGATTCGATCACTCTATCAAGGCAGCATTTCATACAATTTCCAGAAACATGCTTATTCTTTCTAACAACTAGCACATATATATATGAACCATGATTAACATCTACAAATTCCAGCAATGAATTCAACATCTTTACATGCACACTGGTTCGATTCTTGTTACTAATCTCAATTTCCAGGATAGTGTTTTCATCAATTGTTATTACACTTTCAAACCGATTTTAGCTCAAAACAGTTTCAGACTTTGTTGTATACCTTTTAGTAAACGCAAATAGTCTAATTTTAAGTCTTTTAGCTCCAATACAAAGCAGCAACATACATATTTCATAACATGAAAATATACATATTTTCTTAGATACATCTCATTCAAGACTCAATGAAGAATTCCAGGAGAAATAAATCAATCACTTCCCAAATCGAAAACATGCAAAGATATACAAACAATTTTCAATTCATGTTCTTTAACAAGGAAGATGAAGAACAACTTACCCCTCTTCAATTAGAGCTTGAGATAACTCAAGATTCGAATTCAGTTCTTCATGAATCCTTTGGCAAGAGCTCAACTTCTCCCTTTTTTTCTATTGATTCGGTTCAACTCCTCCCCCCCAAGGAGATCATCCTTTCCTTTCTTCTTAATTTTTTTCTCTCCACCGAGAGATTAAGATCTCCACATGTTTCCATTACATTGTGACACTTATCATGGTCCTTAAACTCCTTGGAGTTTTACATGCAACACTATAATTATTAAAGTCTTTATTTTAATCCTTCTCATTCAGGCTAGCATGTTTTATAATTTTCACTTATAAATCCCTATTTTGACTTAGAGTTCCATATAATGAATATCCTTAATTGCTGTATTTAAGGATCTTAATTCACTATGAAATACATACATACTTCTAGACCATGTTTTGCGGTATTACAATTCCCTCCCCCTTAAAGAAATTCATCCTCGAATTTCTCTAATGTCCACGGATTAGTAATATCAATCGTATAATATTTCCATATATTCTAAGAGTCAAAACAAAGTAAACAGATTGTATTGGTTGCAAATGGCCAATACCGAACAAAATTTGAACTCCTAGGTGGCACAATGACTTAAGACAACGTAATGAGCCCATGGTTAGTTCGAGAATCAGCTAAACCATGCTCTAATACCAATTTGTAACGCCCTAAACTCGGGTTATTAGTAAACCGTGTCTAGAATGTTAAAAACAGACACCCAAGACTAACTTGTCTTACAAGTTAAGGCTCAATCAATGAAAATGGCAATAGATTAAAACTTTTTAAATCTTTAATCGGTTACCCTCAACCTTAACTACACACAAGAACATATATAAACTTACATTCTATAGATATTGTACGACTTTCTCTAAGTCAAGCTTATATCGATAGGTTCATTTAACCATTAAGCTATTACGAACAGTTAGGGCTCACTAAGGTGTCCCTAAGTATGACATTAATCACTTCTAGATAAATCAAATAAGAATAAGGAATCACTTCAGACAACAATGCCTTATTAGAAGTTAACAATTATAAATTATCTTAGGGTACAAATATCAAATACGGAATCGTATCATATACAAGCATTATGCCACCTTTCTTCAACTACAAGCACATACTTTGCTATGTTGTATATCCTTAATTTAGGACTCAAACAAGTTATCATGCACAACGTATTTCACTTATATTATAGTTAACCAATACCCAATGCATGAACAGTCTTTCACATTATAAACTAGAAAGATTTCATTAAGACCAATCATTCATTACTTAATAATGGAATTATCACGTTCTATAGGGTACAACAATCTTTAACATGTTGATCAAATCGATTGAACATGACTTGAGAATGTAACACCCCCTACCCCGGGCTAGTAGCAAACCGGCTAAGGAGCGTTACTAAGCAAGGACAAGGACAATGCAATACAAGCAAGATCAATGCAAGGCAAGATTCGATAACTCATCCTTATTAGATGAGTTACTTAACTAACAAGCAACTAAACATTCAATACTTAACAAACAAGAAATCTCACATTTTGTTTTTAACTTCATTCTAAAGCATTCGAATAGACCACTAAATTATTTCCTTTCATGCTTACATTACAAGTTACAACTTTCATGAATCAATTATCATTTTCAAGCCTTGATATCCTACCACATTCGAATTACCTAAGACAAACAAGCATGGTTTGACTCATACTACTTTCAATTCAAGCAAGACATGAAACATTTCAAGTAACTTCAATTAGACATAGTCATGTTAACATACAATTGCATGTAACTAGTTTCCCAACACCTATAGACCAATCAGCAATCACCATACAACTCACAAAACACTTACATTATGTTATATACATACAGACAAGTGACCATATGGTTCTCAAGGCATTCGAATGGTTCAAAGTAAAATAGATCAAACAATTGATCATTTGATTTTTATCATCAAAAGTGCAGCACACATAATTCCATTACATGTAATATAAGTTCATTACATACTTGTCACTAAGTTCATAACATAGTAGGCCCATACAAGAACAATATATACAAGTACTCAAGAATTCCAAAATGCATGATCAAGATGAACTATATACATTCTAGTGCATCCAATCTAGGATATATACAAAACAAGTATGAAACCATACTTAGGCAATGCTTCTGTGACTTGCTTCTAGCTTAAGAAATCAAGCTTTAAGATCAAGCAACACTCGAATCCTTTATCGTGTAAGTTGGGAAGAATGAAAACGAGAGTGATAAGTACAAGAATGTACTTAGTGAGGTAGTACTAGTTCTAACCATTTGTTATATCAAGTTTGTGTCATTTAATCAAGAATGATCCTAGCTAAGGATTTCAAGCAATAGAGTAATCATAGCTAAGGGTTATAACATTCGGCTAGTATAGGATACAAGAAACATGGAATCATACTTCATGCTTTCATATCAAGAATCAAGCAAATCAAACTTACATAACAAGTAATCAAGTAAGTCATGCTTACATGACAAGTAACATACAATTCATGGCTTTCATGTCAAGTAACATACAATACATGGCTTCCAAGACAAGTAAAATACAAATCATGGCTTTCAAGACAAGTAACATGTGATATAGGATTTTTATTTCATTTGTTATCATTTAAACAACCCCTTTGGTACTTAGTTTGTATAGGTAATCTAGTCTCCAACCAACTGTCTCCACAAGTTGCACCATAGTGCTGGTCAACCCTCCTACTATCGCCAAAGACCACATACGTACCCTCCTTCTGTCGCCAAATAGGGGCCTTATCCCTGGACCGTAGTCCACCCTAACACAATGAGCTCTAGACTCTAAGGCATGCCCTTCTACTTAGTCCAACTAGCTACCAAGGTTGTTCGATTTACCATTTATACAAGTATTTCAAGTTCAAGATCATGTCAAGCAAGTTCATTTCATTTTAGGCCCTTAGGCCAATTGAGCCATATCTCACATTTCATGTAATCCTCATGTTTCATTTCACAAGATAAGATAATATCTCAAGCAAGTTCTTTAGCATTTGATCACATGCAACATGACACATACAAGAACCAATATTATCACTTATACAAGTTTAGCATTCGAATAAAACATGTATTCAAGATGTGATCAAATTTCATGCATTACTAGTCATTCTTCCCTTATTAAGTCAAGTCCATATTAGGTTCATTTAAGCATTTCAAGAATGTAGACAAGTATGCATTGGTTAGGACCTAGTCCTAACCCTAGAGATAACTACACTCACAATACTCCAAGCTTAGCTAGACTTGGATCCACAATCCTTTGTTCTTGGCTTTAGGATGATCCACTCTTTCCTCATCCACCAAATTCAATCCTGGTTCTAACACATTACAAGTAAACACATATCAAAACAAGTTCACAAAGTCATTCAATCAAGGCAAAGTTACAAGTATACAACATACACAAATCTGGCAGCATGTTCATATACATTATTCAGTACACTTAACCACACTTATCTATGCTCTAATTCATGTAAAACAGGGTAGAATCAATGTCCCAAAACTGTTTCAAAAACATTTTACAAATTGCCACAAAACAATGTACAATTACCTATACTGCTGCTGTCAGGCAGCTTGCACTCTAGTCACTTAATCATGCATAACTTTCATTTCGTACGTCAGAATTTCAATTGGTTTACACCGTTGGAATGCTAACGTAATTGTATTTATAACCATATAAGGCTTGAATTTTAGTTCTTTTCCAATTAATACAGTTTTTAACTTAAAGATAGGGTAATTTGCTACACTGGACAGTTTGCACTGTCCCTAGTGTTTCTTCTCTACATTTCATTCTACAATCCAGAATTCAGTTATGTTTTCTCCTAATGAATTTAGACATATCAAGGTATTGTCCATAAAAAATTTCAGCCTTAAATTCCTTTTATACAATTTATAGTGATTTTTCAAAGTTACTGCCCAGAACAGAGTATTATGGGCAGATTACACTAGGTTGAGTTTCTAGTTTCATAACTCATTTTAACAAGGTTCTATCATTGTAGTTCAATTCATTTTCATGTTCTCACATGTCTAGGTCAGTCTAATTCACCTAGCAATGTGCTTAAAACAGGGAATTATCATGTTGAATTCAATTTGATCTATTTGATCAACATTACACATCCAATTTACCAATTGAGCAGTCCATTACCTAATTTAACTAATCCAATTAGGTGCATTCATTTTCCAGCAAGTTATCTACTCTATTCAATCTTCAATGCATCTACGAACATGATCAAAATAGGGTTTTATATACATTTAGCATGCTTAAACATTTTCACTATCAAAACAGTCCCAATTCAACACTGTTTTCAACTATGTACATTGTCTTTATCAATTTGGCTACTAGCATTCAAAATTTCAAGTTCAATTAGAAGATAGCATGATCCTAACACACATAACAATCATCCAAATCCATCTAGGCAACAAGAACATCATCATTTGCATATTCAAACAATCTATAACAAGTTGAAATCAAGCATTATACCTTCTCCAAGCTAAATTTGATCAAGACTAAATCAAGAAGCTTGAATTGAAGGTCTTGCATGAAGCTTTTCTCTCTCATCAATTTCGGCCAAGGAGGATTAATTAGGGAGGAAGATGACAATATGTTTGTCCAACTATTCCCCTTTTGCCGTGAGTCATCCTCTCTATTGGCACATGTTCTCATCAATTGAGAACATGTGTCAAGGCCTTTTATTTTAATTCCATTTGCATGCAATCTTTATAGTTTTGCATGTTCACAATTTCATCCTTCCATTTATGCCTTCTAGTTTAAATTTCAATTCAATTTGGTTCTAATTTCACTTATTTGATCTTAAGGATGGCCAATGTTCTTTCTTCTTTAAATTGATTAGCTTATGTATTAAATTAGCCTGTAGTTTAGATTGTGGTAACTTTCCTAGGCCAATTTTAGGGTGTTACAGAGAATTCAAGAGATATTTGCTTCATTTTCAGACCCATTTGTCTTTAATACATAGTCTACAATAAGTTCAAGAAATCTCATTTTTTATCACATCAAAAGTTACTTTTAATGCTAAATTACCATAACAATCTTTAAGGACCAAAAACATTCCATAATTCATACATTTACTCTTACCAATTAACCTAAGACACATTACTAGTCGTTCATACTTGATTTATACAACAAGATGTATTCATCAACATGCTACATATTTGGTATTCAAGGAGCTATTCGAATACCTTACTTAAGACTTAAACTATACCCCAATTAATTAAACATCAATAACATGGTGAATCTATAACTTACATTCATATATTTCATATACTTATCTTACTCTAAGAAAGCATTCAAATTGTTTACATATACAACATCAACCACATAAATATCAAGTACTGACAAATTGTACAAAATAAAGAATACACTGTGTATATCGATCAAACAATGTGCCACCATCCTAGGAGTATACTACTTAGGGAGAGTTCCAAACTCTACTTGAACCTTGAATAAGATACATAACTCAACCACAATTGAAATCACATGAGCTTTAATCCACCTACAATGCATGATGATGAAATACATTAGGCTTATACAACCTAAGTGAGGTAGTAACTATTAAATATAGCAAAGCACATAAGCAGGGGTTTCAATAAATCACACAATCAAGTTACAATTATAGTTAGCATATGTTAAGGGTGCTTTACTTTTCATTTTATAAGCTTTATTAAGCTCGAATGCTTCTTAGACCTTCTTTTACAATTACATTGATCTTGGTAAAGATCAACTTATAACATTTAAGTCTCCTTGAGACTTGAAAAATGCACAATAATCCTTCGGATTCTTTGATATCTTATCAATTCATTTGACCATAGTTTGATTGAATATTTGTTGCCTTATTCAATTGGGGGAATTTACTCATTTCTTGTATAGCTTATAAGATATGCTCACCAAGAGCTTTCCTTCACAATACGCTCACTAAGAGCTACCGAATTCAGGGCTCACCATGAGCTATCAATTACCAGGCTCACCATGAGCTATCATAATATACTTAACCACGACTTTCTTGAATTCTTTACTTAATATAAACATTTCATATCTTGAATTCAGGGATCACTATCAGTGATGAATAGCATTAATTCAGGCGATACTTAGCTCAAAGCACTTAGCAGAGGCTAATATCGAAACTTATTACAAGGGCTTCCCCTAAGTAATTGCTTAAACAAAGTACCAGATGTACTGAAAGATCTTTTGATCTTAATAATGAGAGACCGTAGTCTAAACATTTCAGGCATCATCCAATAGATCCAAGGTCTTCCATTTCCAGAGGCAACTTATAGGTTTTATCTTAATTTTTTTTCATTTGGGAAGTTGCTTATTGTACAAGTGGCTTTACTTTTAAGCTAACAGAGATTTCTTAGGTTACAGGTAACCTTGCTTAATTCTTTATTTCAGTAGCTTATAAAATCATTCAAGCTTCCTTACTTCTTAACTCCTTAGAGTTAGTTATTAAATCTTTTATCAAAATTCTTATTGTCATTGATTAGTACGTTAATACAGGCTTATTACAAGTACACAATTCTTATCAATATCAAAGACATTCCATAGCCAATCATCCAAGCATTGTAAGGCATTTTAAACACAACAATTGCAATATCATTCAAATCAAAACATGAATGCCATGCTATGAATGTATGCTCATCATCAATTAGCTCTATTTGAGCCTTTTTTGCAATGTGCATGTAATGTTTCTCATTCATAATCAATCAATACATAATCTTAACAATTAGACATCGGGGTAAATCTGCGTTACCCGAGTCTCAAGTGACTACACTCACCTTATATTCCAACATTATGGAATACCTGATCCGCTAACTCGATTTACTTCCTTCCATAGCCATTCACATGTCAAGTGTGTACCTCAATCATAACAATAAGTAATCAAAACCAAACCAAACTATTCAACTCAGAACATAGTCGTAAATATTTTAGCCAACAATTCAATTCATTGCATATATATATACATTCATGTATTAAAACAAAACAGCTCACATATCACATATACACTTAGTCATGTCAAAACAGTCCCACTTAGTCATGTAATAACATAAAACATTCCACATAATTATATCTACACTTAGACATGTCAAAATAGTCTCATTTATTCATTCAACCATGGCAACATTACTAGTACTTGACATACATGAATTGGCAGCATATTCATTTTCATAGATTAACATACATGACTTCAATTGTTTATATTTCTATTCCTGTAAAACAGGGTAGTAACCACTGTCCCAAAACTGTTACAAAATAGTTTACCAAACTGTAAACAAAATAGTCTCAAAGTACCTAGGCTGCTGCTGTCAGGCAGCTTGTACACTACTTACTTAAACATGCATAAATTTTATTCTGTACATCGGAATTTCAATTAGTTTATACCATTAGAAAGCTTATTTAACCCTCTTTACAACAGTTTATACCTTGCATTTTAGTGTCTTGCCAATTAATACAGTTTTTAGTTCAAAGACATGGCAATTGCATTTCTGGACAATTTGCACTGTCCAGAGGTTTCCATTTCCAGATTCCAGCTCACAATCCAGAATTCAATTCTGTTTTCTCCTAATGAAAATCAACATATTAAGTCTCAATCCGTATAAATTTCAGCCATTAATTCAACCTATAAAATTTATGGTGATTTTTCAAAGTTGCTGCCCAGAACAGCGTTTTCTGGGCAGATTACACTAGGTTAGGTTTTAAGCTTCTTAATTCATTAGGACATGATTCTAACATGATAATTTATCTTATATACATTTCATTACAAATTTAGGTCAGTTTAATTCACTTATCAATGTGATCAAAATAGGGCATTAGTGATCAATAGATTCGATCACTCTATCAAGGCAGCATTTCATACAATTTCCAACAACATGCTTATTCTTTCTAACAACTAGCACACATATATATATATATGAACCATGATTATCATCTACAATTTCTAGCAATGAATTAAACATCTTTACATGCACACTGGTTCAATTTTTATTACTAATCTCAATTTCCAGCATAGTGTTTTCATCAATTGTTATTACACTTTCAAACCGATTTTAGCTCAAAACAGTTTCAGACTTTGCTATATACCTTTTAGTAAACCCCAACAATCTAATTTTAAGTCTTTTAGCTCCAATACAAAGCAGCAACATACATATTTTATAAAATGAAAATATAAATATTTTCTTAGATACATCTCATTCAAGACTCAATGAAGAGTTCTAAGAGAAATAAATCGATCACTTCCCAAATCGAACACATGCAGAGATATACAAACAATTTTCAATTCAAGTTCTATAACATGGAAGATGAAGAACAGCTTACCCCTCTTCAATTAGAGCTTGAGATAACTCAAGATTCGAATTCAGTTCTTCATGAATCCTTTGGCAAGAGCTCAACTTCTCCTTTTTTTTCTATTGATTTTGTTTAACTCCTTTCCCCCCCCCCAAGGAGATCATCCTTTCCTTTCTTCTTAATTTTTTTTCTCTCCACCGAGAGATTAAGATCTCCACATGTTTCCATGACATTGTGACACTTATCATGGTCCTTAAACTCCTTGGAGTTTTACATACAACACTATAATTATTAAAGTCTTTATTTTAATCCTTCTCATTCAGGCTAGCATGTTTTATAATTTTCACTTATAAATCCCTATTTTGACTTAGAGTTCCATATAATGAATATCCTTAATTGCTCTATTTAAGGATCTTAATTCACTTTGAAATACATACATACTTCTAGACCATGTTTTGAGGTATTACAAGGCTTGCATAGCCTAATGAGGTAGTCATAACAAACGTAGAACAATTAAATGACATGAATGGCATACTATGGTCATGAATTACATAGTATCATACTCAAATATCATAATTACACTATTAATCGCATAAGTCTCATGCTCAAGTCATTTATCATACTTTCACATAATCATAGCACATCTTAACACATATTAATTCCCTTGGACAATGTAACAAGTGGACACGCGGATTCCTTTTTACACTACACATATATCGAAAAATAGGATGTAGCTACATATAACGAAAAATGGGTCGTAGCCTTGAGCCGTAGCTCCGGATAGTATCCCTTACACAATCTACCCTTATCTCTCCCACATATAGGCCGTAGCCCCGGACCGTAGTCCAATCCCTTACTTATACGAGCTCAAATAACCCTATGGCATGCCAATTGTATCCAAAACTCACAAATGTCCAAGGTTACACATTTTTCATTAGATTCTTACCTTTATGCATGTAGGCCATAGCATATAGAAATTGGAATTGAGCCTTAGCTCCATATAACGGATCATATCGTATCATAACATATCAAAATCGGATTTGAGCTTTATCTCACATATAACATATCATAGCATTCTCATATCAAATTTCACATAGCATATTATAGCTTGATCTATTATACCATAACATATTCACAAGTTATCCATGACAAATCATACCTTACGAATATCAATTTCGAACTTACCATGCTCACCGTAAGCATCCACAAAACATTGCTCTACTTGAGCCTTTAGCAAGATACATATTAACATGAAAATCACAAATCAAATGCAAAGGGATGGCTCCATGCCGATCCCTTGACACGACTACACTCACCTTGATTATGAAAGCTTTTAGGATTCCCGAATTTCAATTCCTTTGCTCCTAGGCTTTATTGGAGATGATGGATCGTTCTCCTCCAATTTTTGAGCTAGGAACAACACAAGGAATTATCATAACCAATATAACAACATGGTTAAAGATTAGGCTTACAGTTTACAACTCGAAATTAAATTCCAATTGCCTATGGAATCCAACAATTGAAGGAGGGCTTCTTCTTACTCAACTGATGGCTTTTCGATGGAGTCTTCGAATCAAAGAACACTTGAGTTTAAGGTTTCCAACAAAGGAGGTGTGTGCTTGCTTGAGTTAAAGACAACAATGAAGGAGGTTGCTTATTTGAAGACAAGTTCTTTGGGTTTTGCTTTCGGGAGTTCAAAATATGAGAACTTCACATTTTTTCATTCTTTTAATACTTATTTGGCCATCCTAATCATGGCTCACCTATCCTTCAACCAATAGGAACATTTCCTCTATCCAAGGGTTTTCCTAAACCCAATGGTCATTAGCTTTCCAAGTTGGCTATTGACTTCAATAGTCATCTTTTTTATGACTTTCACGTGGGGAAGGCCAAGCAAGAAGGTGAGTAAGCACCTTGCTTCAATTTTCTTTAATTTTGGTCTTCAAAAAAATTTGAAACAGGGGACCCGTATCGATATGCTCTCGCTAAAATAGGTAAGTTAGTTACTGCCAGTTAGTTCGTATCAATATTGGCTTGACCGTATCGATACGCATAGCTCAGAATTTGCAATTTGGCTTTAAATTTCATACAAGGAAGTTCATTCACTCAAATAGGACCAAAATATAACTTCATTATATGAGAGGGGTACAAAGGTCAATCATTACAAATGTTTAACATATTGGATTCAAAATTTCTGATCATTGGAACCTACATCCGACTAGGCCAGTTTTTGGGATATGACATATGGTTAGTGTGGGTTATGGTTATGCAGTGTAGATGGTGTTTGCTCGGGTTGTGCTCAAAGTTTTGATAAGTTGAGTATTCTATGAATACTTAGTTTCGTGAGTAGCAAGAGTATGGGTGTTCTCGTGTACCATGGTACCAAGAAAGGTTTTTTATTGACAACCAAAGGTTGTTTGTGCGGGTTTCGGTGTAGGGAATGGGTGTTTGTACTGAGAATGTTATTAGTAAGTGTGGATATTTGAACATGCATAGTGCATAAACACTTATATGTATATAATTAAATATGTCAGTACATGCATACGTTTTGAGCATGACATTAGAGGTTTGCATACATGTGCATAGGCATTCTAGAGAGCATATAAGTACTCATGCATACATATGTTCGTACTTACGAATGACTTTTCAGAGCTGACATAGTGATGGTGTAAGCAAGATGGCTTATGTGAGATAGCTTTGAGGTGTACTCAGGTGCGACTTTAGTTCCCCTTGAGGTGCATTGGTTCTTTGGGAAGAAGGTAGAGCAATGCGTAAGTGTATTTGGTGTATCATTTTCCATGAATTGATGATTCACTTGATCAATTTCATGCGGTGGTTTTGTTTTCTAAGATTAAGTTGAGATTGGGGTATTATCAGTTAAAGGTCAATGATATGGATATGCCGAAGATTGCTTTCCACACGAGATATGGGCATTATGAGTTTTTGGTGATGTCGTTTGGTTTGACAAATGCCCTGGCCACTTTCATGGTATGATTAATAAGGTTTTCCATGAATATCTTGATTGTTTTGTGGTGGTGTTTATCGATGATATTCTCATGTACTCGTGTACCGAGGAGGAACATGATCGGTATTTGCGAATTGGTTTGGAAGCTTTGAAGGAACATTGGTTGTATGCTAAGTTGAGTATGTGTGAGTTTTGGCTTAAGGAAGTGATGTATCTTGGTCATGTAGTTTCAGCTAAGGGTATACGTGTTGGTCCACAAAAGATTGAGGCTACCCTTAATTAGAAACAACCTAAGTCAGTGTCTGAGGTGTATAGTTTTCTTGGATTGGCCAGATATTACCGTTGTTTTGTGGATGGTTTCTTTAATATTGTTGCTCCATTTACGAAATTTTGCAAAAAATGTTCCTTATGTGTGGACAGAGAGTCAACAATGTAGTTTTGAGAAGTTGAAGGAGGCTTTAACACACGTTGTTGTCCTGATTCAACCTGAGTCTGGTAAGGAAATGTATTCTATAGTGATACATCTTATGTTGGTTTGGGTTGTGTATCGATGCAAGGCGGTAAGTTTGTGGCTTATGCATCAAGGCAGTTGAAAGTTCATGAGCGCAATTACTTGACTCACGATTTAGAGCTTGTGGCGGTTGTGTTTTCTTTGAAAATTTTGAGACATTATCTATATGGTGAGAAGTGTATCGTAACACTGATCATAAGAGTTTGAAATATTTGATGTCTCAAATGGGGTTGAATCTTATGCAACGAAGGTGGATTGAGTTGCTTAAGGATTATGATTTAGACATTAGAGTATAATCGCGAAAAAGCGTTAGCGGTCGCGTTGAGCCATAAGGTTGCTATTGAGCATAGGGTGATGTTTGCAAAGTTAAGCGTGACACGAAAGGTGGGTTGTAGGCTGAGTTGCAAGTTAAGTGTACATTGTCTCAAAGGATTAAAACGAGGCAACCATGTGATGATTCGTTGGTACTGCATGTTAAGGATATTTTGGATGGTAATCTGAAAGATTTTCATTTTAATGATGATGGTGTCTTTTGCTTTAAGGGCCGAATAGTTGTGCCAAATGATTTGGAGTTGAGGCACACTATTTTGACGAGGCTCATTCTAGCTAACTTACCTATTTTAGCGAAAGCGTATCGATATGGGCTGGTTTGAAGAAGGATGTGGATGAGTTTGTTGCTCGTTGCATGGTGTTTCAGCGAGTTAAAGCTGAGCATCAGTTTCCTTCTGGGTTGTTGCAACTTGTTCAGATTCCAGAGTGGAAGTGAGAAAGGATCACCATTGATTTTGTGACAGGTTTGCCTTTGACACCGTCCAAAAAGGAATCGATATGGGTGATTGTTGATCATTTTATGAAGTGTGCACATTTCCTTGTTGTGTATACAACGTATACGTTGGATAAGTTGGCTAATACATTTATTGCCGAGATTGTAAGGTTGCATGGAGTGCCTAAGTCAATTATATTGGGTAGAGATCCACGTTTTACGTCAAGGTTTTGGAAAAGTTTTCATACAGCTTTGGGTACAAGAATAAATCTCAGTACATCTAATCATCCTTAGACGGATGGGTAATCTGAGCGTGTGATTCAGATTTTGGAGGAAATGTTGAGGTGTTGTGTAATTGAGTTTCAAGGGACATGGGAGAAGCAATTACCATTTGTGGATTTTGCTTACAATAATAGTTGTCAGTTGAGTATCCAGATGACTCCCTATGAGGCTTTGTATGGTTGTAGGTGTTGTACACCTATTTGTTGGGCAGAATCGGGTGAGAAGCATGTGGCATAACCCTATTTGCTTAAGAGTATGAATAAGAAATCGAAACTCATTTGTGAAAGGCTTAAGGCAGCTTTGAGTCGGCAAAAGTCCTATACAGATTTAAAGCAAAAAGAAACTGAATATGAGTTGGGTGATAAGATGTTCTTAAAGGTTTCACATTGGAAGAAGGTGATGAGATTTGGATGTAAGGGTAAGTTGAGCCCTAGGTTCATTAGACCTTATGAGGTGATTGAGCGTGTTGGTCCGATTGCGTATAGATTGAGGTTACCGGTTGACCTTGAAAATATACATGATGTCTTCCATGTGTCGATACTTCGGAAGTATAAATTGGATCTGTTGCATGTTGTGTATGTTGAGGAGATTGAGTTGTGTCCAAATGTATATTATGATGTGGAGCTTGTAAGGTGTTGGATTCGAGCACTAAGGTTCTGTGTGGAAAGACCATAGAGTTGGTCAAGATATTGTAGCGACATTGAGGAGTCGAGGAAGCCACTTGGGAAACAAAAGAAGACATGATGAAATAGTTTCCTCCTCATTTTCCTTCAGGTAAATTTTAGGGATGAAATTTCTTAAGAGGGGGAGAGTTGTAACACCCCAAAAATAGGGCTAGACGGTTTGCGGTTAGATCGGGTAAGGTTCAACCCGGTTAAACCGGACTAATCGGTTAAGTAAGTTTCAGGGAAATTAATACTTTAAAAATATGATTTGATGAGATAAAAATTGGTTTAGTTTATCAAAAATGTTCAAATATATTATCAATTTTTTTGGTAATTAAATTGGGAATTAATTAAATGGTTTCAAGTGACATTGTGATTTAGTGACTAAATTGTAAAAAGTGCAAAATTGTTTTAATGACTATTTTGTAAATGGGTCAATACTAAGAATCCTTAGAGAGCTATACTTTCTAAATATTTTAATCTGAAAATACTGCCTTAATTGAGTAATGAATTGACGGTTCATTGTTTTTCCAAATAATTTTCATATTGGTTTGATTTTATCTCATTTTCTCCTTATTTTCCCTCACTTTCCATTTCAACTTCAAAACAAGATTCTCCAAAAATTCTTTGCTGATTTTCAATGGAGAATTCATCATTTGATTCTATATTTATTTCTTAACAATACTTGCAAAGATTTTCTCAAGGATTTCATCTATTTCACAAGTTAAGTTTCAAGAAAATCTTACGTCAATTTTGGTGAGAGCTTCTTCAAAGGTGAATTTCTTTTCCTCCCTTTAAACTAAGGTTCCTTATTCATATTCTCGAGTAGTTGGCTAATTACGGATTGATGTTAACATGGTTTTGCAATGGATTTCAAGATTTGAGCTATTAAAGGCAATTTTAACCATTTGCTTAAAGATTTGTTTAACTTGATGAAACCTGGAGATTTTAATTGGTTTATTTCATGTCTTGATAAGGTAATCATAATGTGAAATGAGATTAAGAGAGTAAATCCCGAAACTATTTAATTGGCTAATTTTTAGGTGAGTTTTTAGTGGTTTTTGCGGCTGTTCTAAGTGTTTTTGAGTTGTTGGAGATATAGGGATGTTTGGAAGGTGTTTATGGGTATTTTTTGATGAGGATTGAATGTTAGAATCGCTAGTTTAAAGTTAGGAGTTGGTAGAGCAAAGATTGGTGTTGTTTTTGGTAGTTTCGACTAGTTTGGGAAGGCAAATGTTAGGGATGCAAGGGATCTTTGTTTAGCAACGAGTTGAATGCATAATGATGCATTTTTTGTCTGGTTTTATGTGGTTAAATATGGATGATCAAGGTGAGGTTTCCTAGTTGCGTACGTTGCTTACCGGTGGCTCGATCGCGTAGCCAAGCAAGGCGAGGTGTATCGATGAGTGTTTAAACGCGTTAAAGCTCTTTAAAGGTGTGATCGATGTATCATGGGGGTTTAGTTATAGCATAACAAGCTTAACTACATGACTATGGAAAACGTAGTTTAAATTTGGTGGATAAGGCTATGTGTTACCATGTGTTGGGGGATTTGTAATCTGGATTTTTGGTTGTTTTGTGATGGTTTAATTGTTGTGGTTTGATAACTTTTGTGGTTTGATTTGAGACATAATTGTTGATGACTTGCGAGTATGAGTTTATGATTTGTGGTTTTCCCTTGGTATGCAAATTGGTCGGAATGCTTATGATCATGCTTATATGATACTAGCATAATGTAAATGTTGCTAAAAGGTTGTTGATGTCATGCCTATGATGAAACGTGCCTTGAATCTCTTTTTGATTGTTGAGTTGGATGGTTCATAGGAAGCATGCCTCTAGAATTGTGATTGAAGTATCTCTTCATGAATTGATCATGTTACCTTGTGTATAAAATATGGTTTTATCCTTAGTTTAGTTGTATGTATGATTATGTTTAATTAAGGCATGATTGAATCCATGTTCGAGAGAAAAAGCAACAATTTTGGCTCTTCCCACAAGAAACCTTCCTTTTTGTTTTATTTCACCTTTAAAAAAAAATTGATCGGCAAGAAAGTATGGTGTTATTGAGATAAATCATACAAACCATATAACATAACCCGAAGCTTCATTAAAAACCTCTCTAACCTAAAATAGAGAAAAAGAGTACTCCAAGGCCGTGGAAAAGAGTAACAAAACACGAATTAAGACCCAACAACACACCA
The DNA here is from genome assembly GCA_019671005.1 of Hibiscus mutabilis. Lineage (NCBI taxonomy): Eukaryota > Viridiplantae > Streptophyta > Magnoliopsida > Malvales > Malvaceae > Hibiscus > Hibiscus mutabilis. The sequence continues at coordinate 45,278,105 of CM033714.1, forward strand.
AACAAAGATCAACAAAATTCCAAAAGCAATGCATGCCAAAATCGGCAGCACAAGAGCAATTAAGCAACACCCTAGCTCAAAAACCAGCAACGACCAAAGCCGACCGATCAACCACATCCTTGGCTAACACATCCGCAAGTCCATTAGCTTCTCGATACACATGTGAAAAATAAACACGACACAAATCTGCAATGTCGAGTCAATCGACACAAAAATATTCCAAAACTGCCATGGACACCGATCCTTTTGTAAAATCCATCCAATCACCACACTTGAATCCAATTCTACAATCAAACACCCCACACCACGCCATTGAGATTGCATCAACAACGCCAAGGTACATTCCAAAGAACAAAGCTCAGCTTTAATCGAATCCACAATACCAACAAGGCCAGAAAAAACACCCAAAATGGACTCCTCCGAATCACGTAACACACCTCCAATCCTCGCTAGCCCAGCGTCCCCCTTGTTGCCCTATCTATGTTAAATTTCATAGCCAATCCCGGTGGAGGCGACCACACTACACCCAATCTCGGACGTGACAAAGGAGACGACACATTACACAACCACGGATAGCTCCACCATTGAGCTTCATCCAACACTATAGCTTCAAGCAACAACAATGACTGCACCCAATAATATGATCACAGTTGTACCAAAAAGAAGATTTCCATAACTGACAACCTTTTATTATTAAAAATCGCTTCGTTTTGAGCCAACCAAACCGACCACAACAAGGTTGAAATGCACGACACCCGCCACTAACGAAGCACGCTCGTGAATACACTATTAAATCTTGGGATCAAAAAATCCTTCAACATCTATGGCAACGGCAAATTCACATCCCACCATCGCAACAAGCACTCCCACAACACGTGCACAATAGGACAAGAGAACAATATATGGTCAACTTCATCATCTCCAATCCCGCACCAAGTACATCTCATTGGTCCTCACCCAATGGAACTCCTTGTTGATGCAAAAATTGTATCGTCGTCAAACATTCTAACCATAAAAACCATAGAAAAGACAAAAATTTTAGTGGAACACCTAACTTCCACACAAAACTCGCACCGATGTCGCTATCCCTTGCTCGACCTGACATAAGACGATGTGTCAAGGCCTTCACCGAAAAACAACCCTTCGCATCCGGCTTCCATATTAATGAATCCATCACCCCATGATGCAACACAATGGACACTACCAAAGCACATAAATCCCGCAGTAACGACACTTCAAACACCCTCAAATCCCTCCTAAAAAATCGCGCCAATGCTCATGTGCAAACGACCTCACAACCGCGTAATCTAACACTAATGCCATCTTATTTTTCACAATAGAAAACAATCTCGGAAAAACATCCTTCAATGGTTCCTCAATACACCAAGAATCCTACCAAAATAGAACATTTTTGTCCTTTCTTACTCGCTAGACAAAATTCGACAACTCCATATAACCGCCAACTTCCATGCTTGATGACGAAAAAACAATATGCTTCCATACGGTAGACATAGAATTCACTCTAGTGGTGTTAAAATGCCACCAAGGCACTGCCTCGCCATATTTTGCAATAAGCAAAGAACACCAAAGAGAATAAGTATCATGGGCGTACCGCCATGCCTATTTGGATAACATAGACAAGTTTCGAACCTTTAAATCCACCACCCCAAACCTCCTAACTATCATGGACGACACACAGTCGCCCAATCCACATGACTCATTTTACATTGCATCGCAGCACCGTCCCACAAGAAATTGCGACGGATCTTATCCAACCTAGCAACAACCCTTTTCGGCACCACAAACAACCCCATATAATAGATTGGTAAAGAATACAACACCGAGTTAACCAAAGTAACACGAGCAGCAAAAGATAACGATGTTTGTTTCCACCCCACCAACTTTACCCGAAATCTATTTATAACAGGTTCCCAAATCTCTTTACGCCTCAAATTGACACCCAAAGGCAACCCCAAGTAAAGAAAAGGCAAATCATCTCTTTGACAGCCCAATATACTCGATGTTTCCTCGGTACCCCAATAGCATATAAAGAAGACTTGCAAAACTTAATTTGCAGCCCTGAACATGCCTGAAACCCATCCAACAAACCTTGTACCCGCCGTGCACAAGCAACTGAAGGCTCAAAAAATAAGAAAGTGTCATCGGCAAATTGCAAACGGGAAATAAAGAGTCCATCTGCCACATCCACTCCACAAATCAAACCTACCTCCCTAGCATTAACCAACAACTGATGCAATGCCTCGACAACTATTACAAACAAAAGAGGAGACAACAGACCACCCTAACGAATCCCACGACCCATCCCGAACTCATTCGTTGCGCAACCATTCAACAAGACTGATAACCTAGCTGTACTTACACACTCACGAATCCAACGATGCCAAACATTGTCAAACCCCATATGCAACATAACTTGATCTAAAAACTCCCAATTAACACAATCATATGCTTTGGCAAAATATAATTTCAATATAAAACCACTAACTCGCCTTTTAGACAAAGAGTGAATTAGCTCATTCACTAACAAAATACCATCCACAATCTGTCGTCCCCTCATAAATGTAGTTTGAGTATCGCTTATAATTTGATCTAACACTAGTTGCAACCGATGAGCTAGTGTCTTCGCCAAACTTTTGCATATAGAATTAACAAGGCTGATGGGCCGAAAATCACTCAAGCAAACTAGATTATCCGTCTTCGGCAACAACACCAAAAAAGTTGAATTTACTTTATTTGGTAACCTGCTCGTCTCAAAAAGCCGAGTCATAAAACCCATAATATCAACTTTAACAACATCCTAACTCTTCTTGTAGAACTCCAAACTATACCCATCAGGACCTAGAGCTTTCGCTCCATCACAACTCCAAACAACACTCCTAATTTCCTCCTCCAAAAAAGTTGCAGTCAACGCCTCACAATCAGACCCGAAAAGATCAAAACCCTACATCCGATGCTGCATCTGATGTCTCCATCACACAAATAACTTCTCATAAATTCAATGGCCACAATTATCTTCAGTGGTCTCAAACTGTCAAGCTTTACATCACTGGCAAGGGTAAAGCAGAATACATCTTAGGCAAACAGAAAATTCCAGAAATTACTGACCTAACATACGACCTATGGCTTCAAGAAAACAACATGATTATGTCATGGCTCATAAATTTCATGACCCCTGATGTGGGTGTGGACTTTCTTCTCGATGATACAACAAAAGAAATATGGGAGGCTACTAAAGAAACCTACTCTAGTTCTGATAATGTTGCTGAGCTTTTCTAGATAGGGAACAAGATTAATAGCCTTCGCCAAGAAGAGATGAGTGTCACACAGTACTACAACACAATTATAAGGTACTGGCAACAGTTGGATCTGTTTGAAAATCATAGCTGGTCATCCACTACTGATGCGGCACTATACAAGCAGATCACAACTCAAAGAGTCTTTTAGTTTCTTTATGGTCTCAACAGTGACCTTGATGCAGTAAAAGGAAGATTTATTGCTACCAAGCCCCTCCCTTCCCTACAAGAGGCTTTTTCTGAAGTTAGAAGAGAAGAAAGCAGAAGGGTTGTGATACTGCCCCAAAATACTCAGCCTGAAGGTGCTGCCCTCGTCACTCAACCAACAAACCAAGGCGAGAAAAACCTTGGTGTGGCCATTCTCGAAAGGTTTGACATGTGAAGGAAAACTGCTGGAAACTTCATAGTAAACTAGCAAATTGGAAACCTCAAAGGCTAAAATAGCAACCTGATGGATTTGCTCATATGGGATCTACAGATATTGCTGGGCAGAACCTCAGTAAAAAAATTGAGGACTTGCAAAGATTGCTCAGCCAGATTACACCTCCTAGTGAATCAAACCTTGCATCCACAACCAATGAAGGTAGTTTAGTTTTTGTTAGTTTATCTGATCAGACTAATGGTTCCAAATGAATTGTTGATTCAAGGGCTTCAGACCATATGACAGGGGACCAATCCCTATTCCATACGTATCAGTCCCTACATGCTTCTTCTCAGATAAAAACTATTGATGGATCTTTATCAGCTGTCTCGGGAACTGGTTCTGTCAGAATATCTGAAACTATTACACTGCCAAATGTTTTATATGTTCCTAAACTGGCTTGCAATCTAATTTCAGTTAGCAAATTGTCAAATGAACTGAAATGCAATACTAAATTCTCCTCACATGTTTGTAAGTTTCAGGCTATGGACTCAGGGAAGGTGATTGGCAGTGCTAGGTTGTGCGGTGGCCTCTATATCCTCCAACGGCAGATTCCTCCGAATAGACAAGCAATTTCAAGTTGTTTTCATGTTAGTTCAGATTCTTCAAAGAATATCTTATTATGGCATTATAGGTTAGGTCATCCCAACTTTCACTATTTGGCTAAAATGTTACCTAGCTTATTTTCTAATAAAAATCCTGGTCATTTCAGTTGTTGAAGAATAAACCGTTATAAAAGATAAACTTCAAATATTGTAAATATTATTTGTTATTATCTGCTAACATTTTAGGATTAAGTCCAAAGGGATAAAACTCTATCTCCTAGAATTATCTAGGATTCTTATCTCTTGTATCTTATCTTCTAGTTAGATTTAAAATTTAAATTAAGTAATTTGATTGTAACATAACTCTCTTGTATTCAGCCTATATAAAGGCTTTGTATTCAAGTCCCTATATAAAACCTTATGTGTCATGGGTGAATTCCTTCGGCTGGGAGTTCTTCCTATATAGATCTGCTAGTCTTCACCCTGGAGCCGTCAGTCCTTCCTATATAGAACTTTTAGCTTCTGAAATCTCGGAGCTACAGGTTCTTCCTATATAGAACCTTTCACTCTAAGAAAGTAAAGCTCGGAGCCCTTCCTATATAGGACTCTTCGCCTTCAACACAACGGGTTTTCCCTATATAAAACCTTATGTGTCATGTGTGAATTCCTTCGGTTGGGAGTTCTTCCTATATAGAACTGCTAGTCTTCACCCTGGAGCTACAAGCCCTTCCTATATAAATCTTTCAGCTTCTGAAGCCTTGGAGCGGCAGATTCTTCCTACATAGAACCTCTTGCTACGGGAGCTTGAAAATATAGGCTCTTCCTATATAGAACGTTTATCTTCGAATTTCTCTTTTCTCTTTTTTCACTTTTTCCTTTTTTCCCTTTTTATGCTTTTTTTTCTCTTTTTTTTCCTTTTTCTTCTCTTTTTTTTCTATCTCATTTTTTTACAAGGCCGTTGATATCTTTGGACTTACGCTACTTAAGACTGCCACATCATGCCCAAAGGACTTACTAATGGCCCGAATGACTTACTGATGATCGGAAGGATTTAACATCTGGGCCTCACGCTACTATGGCTACCGATTTTTCTAGACTCACGCTGCTAAGGTCGCCGAAATCTTTCTTCAAATTTTGGGATTCACGCCAAAATGGCTATCGACCTTTCTTCAGATTTGGGGATTCACGCCGAAAATGACTACCGATCTTTCTAGACTCACGCTGCTAAGGCCGCCGAAATATTTCTTCAAATTTTGGGATTGACGCCGAAAATAGCTATCGACCTTTCTTCAGATTTGGGGATTCACACCGAAAATGGCTACCGATCTTTCTGGACTCACGCTGCTGAGGCTGCCGAAATCTTTCTTCAATTTGGGGATTCAAGCTGAAAATGGCTACCAATCTTTCTTCAAATTTGGGGACTCACGCCGAAACTGGCTGCCAAAACTTTCTTTAAATTTGAGGACTCACATCGAAAATGGTTGCCGATCTTTCTTCAATTTGGGCACTCACGCCGAAAATGGCTGCCAATCTTTCTTTAATTTGGGGCTCACGCCGAAAATGGCTGCCAATCTTTCTTCAATTTGGGGACTCACGCCGAAAATGGCTACCAATCTTTCTTCAATTTGGGGACTCACGCCGAAAATGGCTGCCAATCTTTCTTCAATTTGGGGACTCACGCCGAAAATGGCTGCCAAACTCTTTCTTCATTTAACGAAATCCACTTCTTAATCCTCTTTGATAATTCTTCATGTACTTGTCCAAAACAAGCAAAAGTTGGCATGCCCCTATCTATATGATGCATGCAATGTAATGCTTTCTTTCTCTTCTTTTTCTCTATTCTCATTTTCTTTTTCTTTTTTTTTCTTTTTTCTTTTTTCTATTTCCTTCAATTTCTTCTTATTTTTTCTTTTTCTTTTTCTTTTTTTTTCTTCTCCCTCTCTTTCTTTCTCTTTTTTCTTTTTTTCTTTTAGCCCCTTTTTCGTTCTAAAGTTTTACACCCTGAAAGGTCACTCCTCAGATTTCTTCATCTCTTTACTTCTTCATTGTATGCTCTTAAATTCTCATTTGAACATGCTTTTAAACCTTTTGTGCGGAAGGATTTTCTTATTTTTGGGGTTATCACTCGTCTTCATAAATGATCTTCTGGTTCTTATATTATTCTTATAAGAACCCTTGCCATCTTCTTCGCTTGGCGTTGCCCTATTCAACCACGGGCTCCACTGCTTTGAATTTTCTGACCCATCATACAGAGCCTTGATCTATTTCTAGTTACCAGGGTGAGCCAAAATGCTTCCATCCCTTGAGCTCATCCTTGATCTTCTCCTAGCATTTCGACGGGAACTAACTCTCGGTCCCTATGCTTTAAATCTCATCATCATTCATTTTTAAAGTAAAGTAAAAGGCAATTTACTTGTGTTTATTTCAAAAAATAATGATTGTTTGAAAAGATAACAATCATTTTGAAAATCACAAGTTGGAGGGGATACCAAACATTTTGAAAACATTGTTTGGAACAAATGGTAACCAAAGATAGCTTGAAGTATTGTGAGTGTAGTTTAATATAGGGTAGGACTTATGTCGTAACCAAAGATGCATGTATACTTTCTTATTATTTCTATGCCATGTTAATGAACTTGGTTTAAACTTGGTTGTGATTAAAAGTGAAGAATGGCTTAAGCTAAAACTTGAGATTTAATGGTAACATGAATATTGTTAAATTAATTAGAAAGAAAAGTGAAAAAATGCTTGATTCTTGATCCCTTGGCTGTGATCAATTCGAATAGTGCTTGAATGTATCTCTATAATTTAGATACTTGTTAACATCATATAAATCATGAATTAAAGACCTTGCTTGATGCCTGGAGATGGCATATGTTAATTGCTTGCTTGAATGACAAGTTAAATTGCAAAATGTAGAGCGAAGGCTCAATTGGCCTAAGGGCTAAGCTTGAATCTTGATATACCTTGCTTGAATTGATTCTTGAATGAGATGATATCTTGACTTGAACATGAATTACATGAAAATGTGATAAATTATTGAAACAAATCCTTGGTTGCTAGTGGTCATAGGTAGAATGGCATGCCATAGAGTCTAAAGCTCTTTTGTGTTGGGTGGACTACGGTCCGAGGCCAAGGCCTGTAAATGGCGACAGTAGGAGGGATGTGTGAATGGTTTTTGGCGATAGTAGGAGGGTAATGACCAGTATCTTGTTATTTGGTGACAGTTTGGTTGGTGACTCGATTACCTGGACAACTAAATACCAAGGGCATAAATTAAAGAAAGCAAATAAGAAATAAATGAAGCATAAAGCTTACTTGCTACTTGAATTACTTGTTACTTGAATTACTTGCTACTTGAATTACTTTGTAACACCCCCTACCCGGGTTAGTAGTAACTCAGTTTAGGAGCATTACTTAGCAAGCAAGCAAAGGCAAGACAAGGCATGGCAGTCAAACTATACTAGAACATAGACAAGACAAGGACAATATATGCATTACACATTCAAACTTGATTCAATAATCAAGCATTGCATTCGACATTCAACATCCAAGAAGAAATAATCATTCATACTTGTTTACTTAACTAACAAGAAAGCTCACACTTGACTCCTAAGTCATCCTAACATTCGAACTAAGCAAGCAAGGAGGAAGCATGCATTCAAACAAGGCATAAGCAACCATTCCTGCATTTCTTTTCGTGCAAGTAATCTCGATGTATCTTCAAATTTCTTTCTAAGCATTCGACTATACTTAGTATACCATTAGATCAATTTCTTTCTTGCTTACAATATAAGATACTACTCTCATGGTTCATTTTATGACACTTATGCATTGTTACCTATCCTATTTGAACTACTTAGTATTACATGCTTCCAATTCAATTTGGTGTTCTTATCTAGTATACTAGCCATTTCACTCCTTTAATTACTATGCAAAGTTATCTAACCTTAGCTTGTAACTAGTTCCATTCAAGCCTAATTCAATAGACTACTATTCGAAAAATCATACCAAACAAATACAAAGCATAAAACTAGATCATACCAACCTTAACCTACTACCATGCATTCGGCAAAAAGAATTAAGCACATAAGACCATTCGGCCATACTTCAAAACCATCACACAACAATTCTTTAACATGGTAATTTCATACAATGCATGAAGCATTCAAATGGTTGGTCATACAACATGGTTCGTCTTAATCTATAATCGTTTCAAGCATACTCAAAAGCATGACAAGGTTATAAATCTATTTCATAGCCAATTAGATCATCATATGATCATTCCATATCATCCAAATATGCGCAGCAAAACATTCAACCATTACAAGTTATTAAGTTCATTACAAACCTTAAACTATATACATAACATAGATATGCCATCAAGCATTATATACAACCCTTCAAATGCATGTTCAAACTATTTAGGTACACCTAGTGCCACCATTCTAGGAGAATACAAGACAAGTATGGAATCATACTTTAACCAAGCTTGTGTAGGAAACTTCTTTCTTAAGGAATCAAGCTTCAAGATCAAACAAAGTTAAATCCTTTAACCTGTTGGTTGGGAAGAAAGAAACAAGAGTGACAAGTACAAAAATGTACTTAGTGAGGTAGTAACTAATCTATCCATTTTGTTATTTCATATTTAATGTCTTTTAGATCAAGTGTAGACCTAGCTAAGGCTTCCAAGCATTAGAGTAGACTTAGCTAGTCTTTCAAGTATCAAGAGTGACCTTATCTAGTCTTTCAAACATCAAGAATATCCTATCTAGGATAGCATGCATTCGGCCAACAAGATTAGGCTTCAAGAAATCATAATTCATGAATCAATCAACATGCTTGCAAAACAAGAAACCAAGGAGTAATGCTTTCAAATCAAGCAACATACATTTCATGGCATACAAGACAAGTATCATGTATAATTGAATGTTATTTCATTAAACAACCCCATTGGTACTTAGTTCATATAGGTAATTGAGTCTCGCCACAATATGCACCGTGGTGCTGGTCAACCCTCCTACTGTCGCCAAAGACCACATACATACCCTCCGTCTGTCGCCAAATAGGGGCCTTAGCCCTGTACCGTAGTCCACCCGTACACAATGAGCTATAGACTCTAAGGCATGCCTTTCTACCTAATCCAACTAGCTACCAAGGTTGCTCGAATTACCATTTATTCAAGTTCAAGATCATGTTCATGTCAATCAAGATCATTTTCAATATTGCTAGTACTTATCATACACAATTCTGGCAGCAAGATTATGCTCATATAAGTACAATTCAATCAACATTTCATTAAACAAAGCTAGGCAGAATTCATTTATCCCAAACTGTTACAAAACAGTCCAAGAAAAATGTGCACAAAACAGTTTCCAACTAGCTTAAGTGCTGCTGCCTGGCAGCTTGCACACTACATGCTTAAACAGGCATATCTTTCAATTCCTACGTCGGAATTTCGATTAATTTATACCGTTGGAAAGCTAACAAAATTTCATTTAAAACCATAATAGGTTTGCATTTTATTTTTTAGCCAATTAATACAGTTTATTGTTCAAAGATAGGGCATTTACACTGCCTGGACAGTTTGCACTGTCCAGCTATTTCCTTTACAATTTCCAGTATAGGACCCAGTTTTCAGTTATGTTTTCACCTAATGAAATTAGACATACAAAGTATCATGTCATTAAAATTTCAGCCCTGAATTTGATCTCTACAATTTTGGTGAATTTTCAAAGTGACTGCCCAGAACAGAGCAATTCTGGGCAGCTTACTCTAGGTTGCAATTCTAGTTCTTTATTTCATTCTAGCAAGGTCCTATCATGACAATTTCATTCATAAACATGTTCATACACATTTAGGCCATCATAATTCACATAACAATGTTCTCAAAACAGGGCATAATCATGTTGAACCTAGTTTAATCCAATTGATCACAATTATACATCTATCCATCAACTAAGCAGTCCATTACCTAATTTACTAGTTCAATTAGGTGTAGTCATTTTTCCAGAAAGTTACCAACTCAATTAAATCTCCATTTTACGTATCAACATGTTCAGAACAGAGTTTTAAGCTCATTTAGCATGCTTATACAATTTTTCAATCAAAACAGTCCCCTAATCTAAACAGTTTTGAACCATGTGCATGTTTCTAAATTTTCCAGCAATTAGACATGAGTTTCACTAGCCATTTGATTTCTAGCAATCAATTTCCAGATTCTAATTGCACATAGCATGACCTTAACACATAAAGGAGTCATCTAATTCATCAATACAACCAAGAATATCATCAAACAATCATTCAATCAATCTATAACATGTTCATCACATTTTCCAGCATCTACCCACTTCAATTCACATTTCCATTTCAATTCAAACAATTAAAACATGAAATTTACAAAGGAAACAAGTAATTACCTTAATCGCTAAGCTATCTAGATTTAATTTGGAGCTAATTCAAGGTTTCAGGACATGGATTCAAGCTTTCTCCCTCAAGCTTTTCTTTCTCTCCTTTTTCTCTCTTCTATTCGGCTAGATTGGATAATGGAGAAGATGACAACATCTAATCCATGTTATTGGATTTGTGCAAAGTCTAAAATGTCCCTTAATTAATTCTTAATATTAACTTAATCAAGGGCATTTAAGAGATGTAGGAATTTTAGCATGCATTCCTTTAGCTTGTTAGAATTTACAAGTTGGTCATTTAATTTGGTCACTTGTTCATTCATTCATTCAATTAGACCCTTTTCTAATCAATTTAGCTTAATTTCTAGATTCAATTAAGCTATCAACTTAAGCATTTAATTTCAATACTTCTAGGCTAGGATTTAGGGTGTTACAATTCTCCCCCTTAAAATAAATTCGTCCTCGAATTTACCTGAATTAAATAGTTGGGGATATTGTTTCTTCATGATTTCTTCAGATTCCCAAGTAGCTTCTTCTATCTTGTGGTTTCTCCACAAAACTTTGACAAGAGGAACAATCTTGTTCCTAAGTTTTCTTACCTCCCAATCAAGAATCTGAACAAGCTCTTCTTCATAGAACAAGTCAGGGTTTAACTCAACTTCTTCCGGTTCAAGAATATGGGATGGATCTGATCTGCATTTTCTGAGCATAGATACATGGAATACATTGTGGATTCTATCGAATTCTTCAGGGAGAGCTAATCGATAGGCCACCGGTCCAATTCTTTTAGTGATTTCGAATGGACCAATGAATCGGGGACTGAGTTTCACTTTTCTTCCAAATCGAAGGACTTTCTTCCAAGGTGAGACCTTTAGGAAGACTTTGTCTCCAACATCATACTGGATATTTCTCCTTTTCAAGTCACATATGTTTTCTATCTATCGAAAGCTGACTTCATTCGATCATGGATGATCTTCACTTGTTCTTCGGTTTCTCGAAGCAATTGAGGCCCACTTTATTTCCCCCCAATTCAGACCAGCATAAGGGAGTTCTACACTTCCTCCCGTATAGAGATTTGAATGGTGCCATCTAAATAGATGCTTGATAGCTATTGTTGTAGGCAAACTCTACAAGGGGTATAGATTTCTCCCAGTTCTTCCCGAACTCTATAACACAAGCACGAAACATGTCTTCTAGTACTTGAATAATCCTTTCAGATTGTCCATCAGTCTGAGGATGGAAAGCTGTACTTAGGTTTACTTTGGTTCCAAGAGCTTTCTGTAGAGACTTCCAAAATCGAGAAGCAAATCTAGGATCACGATCAGAGATGATAGCTGTAGGTACACCATGTAATCGAATCACTTCACGGATGTACAACTCGGCTAAGGTTCCCAAGATCATGTTCATTCGAGCAGGGATGAAGTGAGTAGACTTTGTGAATCTATCAACAATCACCCATACATCATCGTTCTTTCTTGGAGTAGAAGGAAGTCTAGTAATGAAATCCATTATAATACGATCCTATTTCCACTGAGGGAATTCGAATGGATGAAGTAATCCAGTAGGGACTCGATGTTCAGATTTAACTCTTTGGCAAGTCAGGCACTTCGATACGAAGTCTGTGATAGCCGATTTCATACCCGACCACCAGTATAGTGGCTTTAGATCCTTGAACATCTTGACAGATCTTGGGTGAATCGAGGATGAGCTTTGGTGAGCTTCTTGTAACATTTCTTGTCTTAGTTCCTCATTGTTAGGAACACACACTCTATCCTTGAAATAGAGGAGTCCATTTGACTTAAGGGAGAAGTCAGAATTAGGCTCAGAGCAAAGCTTGGATATGATCTTCTGAAGATCTGGATCAATTTGTTGTTCTTTGATTCTCGAGATTAAGCTAGATTGAACTTGAAGTTCAGACAAGAATTTATGTCCTTTGGATAAACGGAAATGAGCATTGATAGCCAGAGTAGCTACAAAGAATAAACAGGATCATTAAAGAAAATTTCGAGTGGTTACTTGCAAAACAAGTAAGTGTTCGAATAGCTACTTGTGATTCAAGTAAGTCCAAATTCGATTGAGAATATACTAGAATTTAGGTTTAGGAGTTTACCAGAGTATGGTCTGCGACTAAGGGCATCAACAACTACGTTTGCTTTCCCCGGATGGTAGTCGATAACCAAATCATAGTCTTTAAGCAATTCAAGCCATCTTCTTTGTCTCAGATTCAAATCTTTCTGAGTCAGGAGATATTTGAGACTCTTGTGGCCTGTAAACATATTACATTTCTCCCCGTACAAGTAATGTCTCCATATTTTGAGAGCAAACACGATAGTTGCCAATTCTAGATTGTGTGTTGGATACTTGACTCGTGTGGTTTCAGTTGCCTTGAAGCATATGCTACCACTTTTCCATCTTGCATTAGGACACATCCGAGTCCTAAATGAGATGCATCACTATAGACAGTGAATTTTTTACCCGATTCTGGTTGGATAAGAACCGGCGCATGAGTCAGGGCTTGTTTAAGTTGATCGAAGCTTAGTTGTTGGCTTTTCGACCAAACAAAAGGTGTATCCTTTCGGGTTAACTTTGTCAAACTTGCGGAAATGGAGGAAAAACCTTTAACAAATCATCGATAATACCCAGCTAAACTGAGAAAGCTACTGATTTCACTAACATTCCTCGGAGGTCTCCAATCCAGGATGGATTGAATTTTCTTTGGGTCTACTTTAATCCCTTATGTCGAGATGACATGGCCAAGGAACGAGACTTCCGATAACAAAAATTCACATTTAGAGAACTTCGCGAACAATTGACGTTCTCGAAGAGTTTGCAATACAATTCTGAGATGTTTGGAGTGTTCTTCCTTGTTCCGGGACTAAACTAGGATGTCATCAATGAAGACGACCACGAACTTGTCGAGATGAGGCTTGAACACTCGATTCATGAAGCAACCGGAGCATTCATTAACCCGAATAGCATTACGAGAAATCCATAGTGGCCATATCAAGTACGAAAGGATGTCTTGGGCACATCTTCTTATTTTACCCTCATTTGATAGTATCCTGATCAAAGATCGATCTTTGAGAATACTGAAGCATCCTTGAGTTGATTGAAGAGATCTTCTATTCTTGGGAGAGGATATCGATTCTTAATCGTAAGCTTGTTCAATTGTCTGTAATCAATACAGAGATTCATAGTCTCGTCTTTCTTCTTCATGAACAAGACTGGAGCACCCCAAGGAGATGAACTAGGCCGTATGAAGCCTTTATCTTGCAACTCCTGAAGTTGCTTCTTTAATTCTTTCAACTCAACATGTGCCATTCGATAAGGTATGATGGACACCGGAGTTGTTCCGGGTTGAAATTCAATCCCAAACTCTACTTCTCTGGTCGGAGGGACACAAGAGAGTTCCTCGGGAAAAACATCAGTGAATTCAGAAACAACAGACATGCTAGGCAAACTAAATTCAATTTCATCTTGGAGAATCATCTTAGCACAGATTGAAGTTGGTTTCTTGTTTATTAAGAGAATGGATTCTTTCCTTAAACCCCGGAGATATAGTCTCTGATTTTGGCAATCTACCCAGGCCTCATTACTTAACCAATCTAACCCCAAAATCAAGTCAATTTCACAATATGGCAAGACAGAAAGATCAATGGGAAAAGGTATGTTTCGAATGGTCAAGGAAGCTTGCTTGTGGCGCAAGTTAATGGGTGTTTTCCCCATAGTGGATTCGAAACAACAAGACTAGATTCAATAATTTCGGGTTTCAATTTTAACTTATTGATCAAGGCAGAACAAACAAATGAATGGGTAGACCCCGAATCAATTAAAGCATATGCAGGACTGAAATTTAACTCAACGGTACCTCCAATAACATCGGGAGATTCTTTATCTTCTTTTCCACGAATATGGTACATATGGGCAGGGGCTCGGGATTCCTGATGAGTGGGGGCATTCGAATGGTTCCCTCTGCCTCTCCCTTGATTTCTAGATTGGGCTTGTTTAGGACCATTTTTTCGGTTGGAGAGAGCTGAGCTGCATTTCCAGGAGTTCGACTTGGAACCTTGTTGGGATTCTGGGGACAATCCCGGATATAGTGATTTGAGGCTCCACATAAGAAACACAAGTTTTGTTGAGTTCTGCATTGCCCGATGTGGTGCTTCTGATAGAACTTGCAGGTAGAATACTAAACAGCTTTACCAGAATTCCCTGTACTATCAACTGAGATTATCGGGGCTGAGTATTTGATTTGCAATTGAGGTTTCGGTATATAATTGCTCTTCTGTACATGAGTATAATTTGAAGAGTGGTCTTTAGAGTGTTTAGCCTTCTTTGACTGCCAGTGTGGCTTGTCATCGTTTCTGGATCGTTTATCTTTCCAAGAGTTTCCACTCTTATGCTTCTCTGAGGCCTTCATCTTTGCCTCTGTAGAAATGACTCGGTTTACCAAATTTTGGAAGTTTATAATACCTAGAGCAGTGAATATAGGGCTTAGTTCATCATTTAACCCATCAATGAACATTCGGCACTTGTCGGCCTTAGTTTTGATATATTCTGACCCATATTTGCAATACTTGCAAAAGTCGCTTACATACTATTCAATAGGTCGGCCCCCTTGCTTAAGGTACAAGAAACGTTTTCGACGCTCAGCTAGATACTGATCAATGATATACTTCTTCCTCAATTCATCGAGGAAGAATTTCCACGTCACGGCTTTTGCAGGGGCAGTCAATGTAGTAGTTTCCCACCAACTTAAGGCTTCATCAGCTAACAAAGCTATAACAAATTCTAGTTTGTGTTCATCAGGACAAGGTAATTGCTTGGTAAGGATTCGAGTAGTGGCTTCTAGCCAGCACTCAGCTACTTCTGGGTTTGCTTCATCGGTGCCAGTGAAGGTATAAGCCCGATGTTGAGCCAGTTTGTCAATCGGGGCTCGGTTTGGCACAACAACTGTAGGAGCAATTGGATGATCTTGTTTTAAAATAGATGCAAGATGATTGAACATCTCCTTCATACTTAAAAGACATTCTTGCTGCACAAGATTGATAGTAGGAGCTTCCTGTTGAGCAGCAGCTTGAGCTCGATGTTGAGCTTGATGTTGAGGAGGAATCTATTCCATCCTCACACTGTCTCCTTCATTCGAGAAGCCTTCAGGACTTTCATTATCCCGACCGAGTATTGTTTCAGACATTCTACGTTCAAATAAAACAATTAGGGGTTTGGTTTAATAAGCAAGACACAAGCTATTCAATTCAAGTCTCCTAGGTGACACAAGTATCCTATATGATGCATGATAGCCCGGTTTAGTCCAAGATCGACTAAACCTAAAGCTCTGATACCAATTTATATGTAACACTCCCTACCCGGGTTAGTAATAACTCGGTTCAGGAGCGTTACTAAGCAAACAAGCAAAGACAAGACAAGGCATGGCATGGCATTTGAACTATACTAGAACATAGACAAGACAAGGACAATAGATGCATTACACATTCAAACTTAATTCAATAATCAAGCATTGCATTCAGCATTCAACATCCAAGAAGAAAAAATCATTCATACTTGTTTACTTAACTAACAAGAAAGCTCACACTTGACTCCTAAGGCATCCTAACATTCGAACTAAGCAAGCAAGAAGGAAGCATGCATTCAAACAAGGCATAAGCAACCATTCATGCATTTCTTTTCATGCAAGTAATCTCGATGTATCTTCAAATTTCATTCTAAACATTTAGCTATACTTAGTATACCATTAGATCAATTTCTTTCTTGCTTACAATACAAGATACTACTTTCGTGGTTCATTTTATGACACTTATGCGTTGTTACCTATCCTATTTGAACTACTTAGTATTACATGCGTCCAATTCAATTTGGTGTTCCTTATCTAGTATACAATTAGCCATTTTAGTCCTTCAATTACTAAGCATAGTTATCTAACCTTTAATAGCTTGTAACTAGTTCCATTCAAGCCTAATTCAATAGACTACTATTTGGCCAATCATACCAAACAAATACAAAGCATAAAACTAGATCATACCAACCTTAGCCTACTACCATACATTCGGCAAAAAGAATTAAGCACATAAGACCATTCGGCCATACTTCAAAACCATCACACAACAATTCTTTCAACATGGTAATTTCATACAAAGCATGAAGCATTCAAATGGTTGGTCATACAACATGGTTCATCTTAATCTACATTCGTTTCAAGAATAATCAAAAGCATGACAAGGTTATCAATCTATTTCATAGCCAATTAGATCATCATATGATCATTCCATATCATCCAAATATGCGTAACAAAATATTCAACCATTATTATTTTAACATCGTGATTGGCATATTTTGATACAGTCACAACATTGCCCATCGTGATAACTACATGTATGATCCTCAGACTTGAGATCATTATTATTTTAACATCGTGATTGACATATTTTGATACAGTCATACATGTGATGTAACTGAATACATTATAAAGATTGATGGATATGTCACAATCAATGTAGTGGGATATGGTTGATCATGATAGGATTTGTCCCTCCTACACAATAGGAGTAATATCTTAGGCCACTTGATTGAGAGAGACTAGAATTGCACGACCATTCTCGAATACGTTGATATGAGATATCATAGTTATTCATTTAGAAATTTTAGAAAAATCATTAATGAAACGACGATAAAAGCTGCATGTCCCAAAAAATTCTTTTACCGTTTATGCTTGTAGGGGTGGCAATTGCTTGATTTCCTCTACTTTTACTTTGTTAACCTCTAATATTCTCTTGGTCACCTTTTGCCCGAGAATAATTCCCTACTTCACCATGAAGTGGTACTTTTCTCAGTTCAAAACCATGTTTGTCTCAATGCATCTCCTCAAAAATTTCTCTAATCTCCAAAGACATTCTTCAAATATTTTTCCAAATACTGAGAAATCATCCATGAACACTTCCAAGTTATGCTCAATCATGTCAGAAAAAATGGACATCATGCAACATTGAAACGTTGTAGAGGCACTACGCAACCCGAATGACATTATTCTAAAGGAAAATGTCCCATATGGACACGGGAATATGGTCTTCTCCTGATCTTTTGGAGCTATGACAATCTAATTATATCATGAATAACCGTCTAGGAAGCAATAAAATGCCTTACTTGCTAGTTTGTCCAACATTTGATCAATAAAGGGCAATGGAAAATGATCTTTCTTGGTGGAATTGTTCATCTTCCTATTATCTATGCACACTCTCCATCCACTAACAGTCCTGGAAGGGATTAACTCATTGTAGCTATTTTGAACCACAGTCATGCCACCTTTCTTTGGCACACATTGCATCGGGCTGACCCACGAGCTATCGGAGATGGGATAGATTATCCTAACATCTAACCACTTGATAATTTCTTTTTAACATCTTTCATGCTCGAGTTCAATCTTCTCTGGCCCTTAATTTTTTTCCATGATATTCTTCTAGAATTATTTTGTGCATGCAAATGGTTGAGCTTATTCCTCAAATATCAACCAAGGTCCATCCCAACGCTTGCTTGTAATTGCGTAGAATTTCCAACAATCTTTCTTCCTAATCATTAGTTAGATCAACAACAATGATAACTTGCAAGGTTTAGTGTTTACCTAAGTAGGCATATTTGAGATGGTCTAGCAAAGCTTTTAGTTCCAATTCGGGTGGCACCTCAATGGATGGTTTAGGTGCCACGATTTCTCTGCCAGCCAACTCCAATGGCTCTGGTTATCCGAAATAGCTTACCTCTTCTAAAGTTGTTCCTTTAGTGTCCTCACTTGTCTCTTCTACATTAGCTCGGGAACTTGCATCATCATCTAAGTCTTGGCACAGTTGTGCTACATCCACTTTAAAAATGGACTCCATCATTTCATCAACTTGACATTCCTCATATTCATCTGCACATTTAAGAGCTTGAAACACATTAAATTTAACATGTTGACCATTCATGTGCATAGTTAATTCACCTTTATGAACATCAATCAAAGCTCTACCTATGGCAAGGAATGATCTATCCAATATAATTGAGACATTAACATCTGCCTGATAATCTAAAATAATAAAATTAGCTGGGAATATGAATTTGTCTACCTTTACTAACATATCCTTGTTCTTATCCTTAAGATATGCAAAAGATCGGTCTGCCAACTGAAGTGTTACAGTGGTAGGCCTTGCTTCAATGCCAAGCTTTCTGAAAACAAACATTGGCATCAAATTGTTTTGCAATTGTTTAAGTACTTCCAATAAGCACTTAAATTGATGATCTTTCTTGTGCTTTTGGTAGTATATGTGGAAATGGTGGAGGTGGATAAGCATAAGCTGGCTCCACCGATTTTGTAACACCCCCTTCCCGTATCCGTACATCGGATATGAGTCAGAAATGCTATGACTTCTTTATTCAAAGATCAGGGCAATTTAAAATTTTCAGAAAACTTGCCAATGGTCACCCAACCTAAAATTTCTCTAGCCCAAGCATGCTTAACTTTACTTAAAATTGACATAAATTATTTATTCAAGTTCTAATCATGAATCAATTATCTTAAAACCCATAACAACTTTAAAGGCCAATCTCAACTCGGATAAGTTTAGCAAGCATACATGCCACTATAAAAATCAACCTCAATTAGGATGTCCTTACTGTGATTACCTGTTGAGCTTTCCAATATTGATGCAATGCTTTTCTCCCTCTCATCTTGATTTACCTACGTGTGTACAATCAAACACACGCTAAGTACAAGCTTAGTGAGGCAATAAAGGAAATTAATAACAATAATTTAAACTTTATTCAAGTTCATGGCTACGTTTATATAGCATGATATATGTCAATGTCATAAGATTTTCATGTATGCCCGGTTATCATAATATGCCTTATATGCATCATGATCACTATTAAATATTACCATCATACCAATCATGTATCAACATAATATAAACAAGATATAAATTTCTTACCGATATACTTGCCATTTGCCCTGAGTGTTCATATAAATATGTCTCGAGAGTTCATATACTCTCTAACCTATTTACCATTTATTATCCCTTTATTTATAGCCCGATTATCAATGATTTCCCGGTTTCCCAATTTCATAGCCCAAATATAACCTTGAGGACCCTGGATACGCGAGTCAAATATGCACCGAAGTGTTAACCCGCACGTTTATAAGGACGTGCTAACCATTATCCCGCACGTTTATACGGTCATGCTAACCATTATCCTGGACGTTTATAAGGTCGTGCTAACCATTATCCCGCACGTTTATAAGGTCATGCTAACCATTATCCTGCACGTTTATAAGGTCGTGCTTACCACTAAGTGTACTTTTAACACTATAGTGCTATCCCGAATTCCCGATTATGCAGCGTGCTTCTTGACTCTATGGCATGCCAACTATACCCTGTCCCTCAATGACTCATTTGGGCAAAATTCCCGAATTTATTCCATCCATGGCAATGTATATCAATATAATTTAATATTGGGCAGTTCATACCCGAAATAACATTCATAGCATACCATCATCAATAACTAGCGTTCAATTCACTTGTTTTCAACCCTTGACATATTTAAAATATGTCAAATATATGATCAATGACATAAATATCATGCCAACATATAAATCATGTAGACTTATCGCAAGTCTTACCAATGATGTATAAAACAACCATGTATCATGTTATGTATGCATTGCACTCACCTGGGCCATTTATTAGCACGCCTCGCTAAATTCTACTTGATCCTTTCGTTTATAGAACCTCGAACTTTCTTTGATTCGGCCTTGACTTCATTATTCACATGAATAAGATAAAATATTTGTTAGATTCAAATCTAACAATACCTTAACCATGCGGTCTAATATAATCATTCGAATATAAAATTTTCAATTATTTTTCCTTTCTTCCTTGTATTTTTCACAAAGTCATTATGGTCCCTAGTGACCAATTTGAACTTCTAATAATTCTCCCTAGCTTGCTAACTCACATTTAAATACCAAATGTTTCAAATTCTATTTTCTGACAGCTTGTGCTACCTTTAAAGATTTACTTATACTAGGTAGAATACATACTGGATCTTAATTTCCTTTATACTGGAAAAACTAGATTCGATAACGGCTCTAACGGTATAAGCCACATAAATTAATAAAATCTACAAAAATTATGAAAATTCTTCAAACTCCCGTCACAGACAGAAACTGCTCTGCAAATTTTCTGACATTCATTCGATTAAAAATTCATATCTTTTGACTCGGAACTCGAAATCAGTTTCCGTTTGTTGGATACGAAACAAGAAAAACAGATATTTACAACGGTATAAAATTCATCATCTAACCATTTTTTTAGAATTTATGGTGAATTTTCAAATTCATTGCCAAAATTCAATCTTTATCATAGCCTTCCATAATCAACTTCTAATTTATACTAACTTCTTCTTATTTTTCTACTTATCAATTTAGTCCCATCACTTGTTTCAACACATCAATTTATCATCTTCTCATCAAATAATTATTCAAATAATTCCCTCTAATTTTCTTTCTTTGCCCAAAATAGTCACTGAAATGCAAAGGTAAAGATTTAAACTTCTTAACTTTGCAATTTAGTCCTCAAATCAACACTACTACCTTAATTCTATTATTTTAACCAAAAATCAGATTTAATCCCCATCCAAGAATTCATTGCCTATTTGGTCACTTGATTTGGACAATTTATCAAAATGGCCTTTAATTCAATTCAACATTGGTTTAGCATTCTAACATTAATTTCACATCTTCAACATAATTAATAACATAAATACACTCCAAATTCTAAAAATTCAGATTTGGTCCTTCAACGTTTCAAGTTGCCGAAATGGTCCCTACACAATTTAACTTAGGGTTTTGCTTCCAAACAACAATTCAAGCTTACTAGATCATTATTTCAACATCACAAACCCTAAATTAAACTTAAATCCATAAACCCTAATCATCTTCATAATAATCAAAACATGTAAAACTTAAATCCTAACTCAATATCATGATTTTAACATCATACTAGCTTGATTTCAACTTGAATTCAATCATGGAATCATAGAATCTCAAAAGCCCCAATTTGATCCATAAACCCTAATTTCTTTCACCTGTAAATTCTCATCAATCAAGCATGGATTCCATGAATTATTGATATCAAAAGATAGAGCTAGACGAGTAGAACAACTTTGTAGTTGAGGAGATTACCTGAAAATCGAGTTTCGGGGCTTGAATCGAGCTTGGAAAAAAATTTCTCTTTCTTTCCCTAGCCCTCACGTTTTTGGCTGGAAAAGAATGTTCATCTTTTCACCATTATTTTACACATATTCTATTAAATGAATATTAAATTCATTTAATAGTGAAATTACAATTTTGCCCTTTTTATCTAATGGTTGAGATTGATTTTATCATCAATAAAGGGCCAAGATTTAATCTTCCATTTTCTCTTTCCAAAATTTCCCTTATAACTTTTTAAATATTTAAAAAATGCCATTGGGGCTAAATGACCAATTTGCCCTCCAACTAGTTTTTATTTACTAGTTTGCCATTCTTGTAAAAATTCAACTAAATCTAGTTGGAATCCAACCAAATACAATAAAATATTCATAAAACAATATTTTATGAATTTTCCATGTGTTTTGAATCAGTCTCCAAAATTTCCATTCGATCCAATATACTGATAAATAATCATTTACTCAGAAATAAACTATAGGATTCATCTTCAATCAAACTAAAAATATTTCCAACACTTAGAAATGACTTTTATAACCTTTCTCTATCATATGGAAAAATTTCATAATTTTCCAGTTCGATCTGGGTATCCGAATTCCACTTAAACTTTAACTGCGATTTTCCCAATAATCGAAATGTCAGATCGAACCAATAATTCTGCATTTGATTCACACCCTTAGGTGATCTTTTTATTTATGAAATAAAAACCCTTAACCTTTGGGAAATTACAACTTTAGTCCCCAAACTTTTCCAAAGTTTATACTTTAGCCATAAAATTTCCAAAATTTACATTTTGGTCACTACCTCTTTAAACTTCAATTCCCTTTCCAATTCTCCTTGGAATTAAACCAAACTTTAAGAATACCTTATTCAATTCACTATCTATCACATGAGACCTTTAAACCTTAGAAATTTCCTTTCCAAAACCCATAATTAAAGAAATCCCGACTTTCACATTTTTGTCATTTTAGTCACTAAGTTAGCTTTTAAGCTATTATCTTAGTACTAAATGACTCTTAATCAACTTAGTAAATTTTGGGGTATTACAAATCTCTCCCCTTAAGAAAATTCATCCTCAAATTTTCAAAATGTACCTATTTTAAACAAGTGCGGATACTACTTTTCCATTACAACCTTTGCTTCCCATGTTGTTTTTTCCACTTGGTGATTGCGCTAAATGACTTTCACCAATGGTATTTACTTGTTCCTTATTTCTTTGACATACAAATCAGCATACTTGCTCATCTAATAATCCATTCTAGCTGGTATAAAGTGAGCATATTTAGTTAACCTATCCACAATTACTCAGATAGAATCTTTCTTACTGGAAGTCAATGGCAATCTTATCACAAAATCCATTGTAACTCTATCCTATTTCCACTGCGGAATAGAAATAGATTGCAATTTCCCTGATGGTACTTGATGTTCAGCTTTCACCTGTTACAAGTCAAGCACTTAGCAACAAACTCTGATATCATTCTTTTTCATACCAGGTCACCAATATCGACGCTTCAAATCTTGCTACTTTTTTTGGATGCATAGTCAAGGGACTATAGTGTGCCTTAATAAGAAAATCTTGTTTCAACTCAGCATCTTTAGGAATATACACTTTATCTTTATAGTAAAGACATCCATCGAGTTTAATCTCACAATCTTTAATTCCACCCGATTCCACTTGCGTTATCTTGGTTATGCAATCTTTATCTCGTTGCTGACTTTCTTTAATCCGATCTAACAATGATGATCTCAATTACAACTCTACCAATAACGAACCATTTGATTTTCCCTTTAACTGAGCATTTAAAGCTCGTAATGTAGTGAATGTTTCCCGACACAAACCATATGCTACAACCTTTGCTCGACCTGGGTGGTAATCAATATAAGTCCATTATTGGATTAAATCCAATCTTAAACTTAGTCTCTCGATTAAGCATCAAGTCTGACTGCTCCTCTTAAGCAACCCATTTAAAATTTCCAAACAATAGGAATACTCTCCTAACCTATCCTTGATGCTCGGTATCCATAGCATAAGTTAAATCATTCTCATATTGATAATGATTCCAATAAAACTCAGCATGCTCATGCATGCCAATTATCACAACACTCATATGATTGGTTTTGTAGTTTTCTTGAATATCCAACATTAATTATAAATGTTAGAGAGTTCCTAATTTTCCTTGTCTCAATATTTTTTTACGGAACTATGTAATAAATTCAGCTTAGAATTTTTTGCCAGTAAATCCTCACCACTTTTTTTTAAAGGTGGTTATCTTGATTTACTATTCCTCTTCACGAGCTATGACCTCTATTTAGATATTTTCTTATTATGATTCATTTCCATTGCATCCAGCATAATTTATTACTTCATAATTTTTTTTAATACATAGGGCAGTCAGTACTTCTTTATACCGACCTCTAGCCCTCTATGAACTGTCACAAATGACTCTCCTTTTGCACGAGAAAGCGGTTTAGAAGCAAATCAGCTCGGTTTATTAACTTGCACTCATACCCGTAAATAATCCAATTGCTTAAATTAAGATGCAAGAACTCATTGCATCTCTAGGATAAACTTTGTTACGGAACACTCAAAGAAAGAACTCTAGCTAACAAACTTTTGAGTATGTACCGTAACATTACTTTATCAAATACGGGTCTAATCCTTTCAGACGAGATACTACTTTATTTTTAGTCTCCTCTGATCATCAATACAGAGTTCCTTCAACCTAACCTTTATATCCTTAGACCATAGATTAACAATCATAAAATCTCCATCAATATCTTTCTGAAAATCTAGTATGACATAACTCTTAATTCTTTTGCAATCAGTGCCATAGCAGGCTGATTCAAAATCGAATCTAATGTCTGGAAGAAAAACTCTTAATCCAAAACATGCATATCATGTTACCTTGGTGCCTCTGCACCATGCTAAGCTGAGGGTAGAGAATTATCATTAACTTTATCACTCTCGCGAATCTCTTACTGATTCACTTGCCTAAACACATGACACAAATCTTTTCTCATACATTGGAATTTAACATTACTATCATAATGAAGTAAGCAATCGCATCCATTCCAACAAGTAAAATCATCAGTAATTCTGACATCCTAGTGGCATGTATACACTTTTGACCTTTACCATACTTCGTTTAATCTCTAGAATTGGCTAAACCTGTAGCTCTGATACCAATAAATGTAACACCCCCTTCCCCTATCCGTACACCGGATATGAGTCGGAAATGCTATGACTTCTTTATTCAAAGATTAGGTAATTTAAAATTTTCAGAAAACTTCCCGATGGTCACCCATCCTAAAATTTCTCTAGCCCAAGCACGCTTAACTTTACTTAAAATTGACATAAATTATTTATTCAAGTTCTAATCATGAATCAATTATCCTAAAACCCATAACAACTTTAAAGGCCAATCTCAACTCGAATACATTTAGCAAGCATACATGCCACTATAAAAATCAACCTCAATTAGGATGTCATTACTTGTGATTTTTGTTGAGCTTTCCAATATTGATGCAATGCTTTTCTCCCTCACATCTTGATTTAGCTACGTGTGTACAATCAAACACACGCTAAGTACGAACTTAGTGAGGCAATAAAGGAAATTAATAACAATAATTTAAACTTTATTCAAGTTCATGGCTACGTTTATATAGCATGATATATGTCAATGTCATAAGATTTTCATGTATGCCCGATTATCATAATATGCCTTATATCAAGACCACTATATAAATATTACCATCATACCAATCATGTATCAACATAATATAAACATGATATAAATTTCCTACCGATATACTTTCCATTTGCCCCGAGTGTTCATATAAATATGTCTAGAGAGTTCATATACTCTCTAACCTTTTACCATTTATTATCCCTTTATTTATAGCCCGATTATCAATGATTTTCTGGTTTCCCAATATCATAGCCCAAATATAACCTTGAGGACACTGGATACGTGAGTTAAATATGCACCGAAGTGTTAACCCGCGACGTTTATAAGGTTGCGCTTAACCATTATCCCGCACGTTTATAAGGTCATGCTAACCATTATCCTCGACGTTTATAAGGTCGTGCTAACCATTATCCCGCACGTTTATAAGGTCGTGCTAACCATTATCCTACACGTTTATAAGGTGTGCTTACCATACACTAAGTGTACTTTTTAACACTATAGTGTTATCCCGAATTCCCGGTTATGCATCGTGCTGCTGGACTCTAAGGCATGCCAACTATACCCTGTCCCTCAATGACTCATTTGGGCAAATTTCCCAGATTTATTCCATCCATGGCAATGTATATCAGTATAATTTAATATTGGGCAGTTCATACCCGAAATAACATTCATAGCATACCATCATCAATAACTAGTGATCAATGCATTTGTTTTCAACCCTTGACATATTTAAAATATGTCAAATATATGATCAATGACATAAATATCATGCCAACATATAAATCATGTAGACTTATCGGAAGTCTTACCAATGATGTATAAAACAACCATGTATCATGTTATGTATGCATTGCACTCACTGGGCCATTTATTAGCACGCCTCACTAAATTCTACTTCAATCCTTTCCTTTATAGAACCTCAAACTTTCTTTGATTCGCCTTGACTTCATTATTCACATGAATAAGATAAAATATTTGTTAGATTCAAATCTAACAATACCTTAACCATGCGGTCTAATATAATCATTCGAATATAAAATTTTCAATTATTTTTCCTTTCTTCCTTGTATTTTTCACAAACTCATTATGGTCCCTAGTGACCAATTTGAACTTCTAATAATTCTCCTAGCTTGCTAACTCACATTTAAATACCAAATGTTTCAAATTCTATTTTCTGACAGCTTGTGCTACCTTTAAAGATTTACTTATACTAGGTAGAATACATACTGGATCTTAATTTCCTTTATACTAAAAAAACTAGATTCGATAACGGCTCTAATGGTATAAGCCACATAAATTAATAAAATCTACAAAATTTTGAAAATTCTTCAAACTCCCGTCACACAGATAGAAACTGCTCTGCAAATTTTCTGACATTCATTCGATTAAAAATTCATATCTTTTGACTCAGAACTTGAAATCAGTTTCCATTTGTTGGATACGAAACAAGAAAAACACATATTTACAACGGTATAAAATTCATCATCTAACCATTTTTTAGAATTTATGGTGAATTTTCAAATTCATTGCCAAAATTCAATCTTTATCATAGCCTTCCATAATCAACTTCTAATTTATACTAACTTCTTCTTATTTTTTTACTTATCAATTTAGTCCCATCACTTGTTTCAAAACATCAATTTATCATCTTCTTCATCAAATAATTATTCAAATAATTCCCTCTAATTTTCTTTCTTTAAAATAGTCACTAAAATGCAAAGGTAAAGATTTAAACTTTTAACTTTGCAATTTAGTCCTCAAATCAACACTACTACCTTAATTCTATTATTTTGATTTAATCCCCATCCAAGAATTCATTGCCTATTTGGTCACTTGATTTTGACAATTTATCAAAATGGCCTTTAATTCAATTCAACATTGGTTTAGCATTCTAACATTAATTTCACATCTTCAACATCATTAATAACATAAATACACTCCAAATTCTAAAAATTTAGATTTGGTCCTTCAACTTTTCAAGTTGCCGAAATGGTCCCTACACAATTTAACTTAGGGTTTTGCTTCCAAACAACAATTCAAGCTTACTAGATCATTATTTCAACATCACAAACCCTAAATTAAACTTAAATCCATAAACCCTAATCATCATAATAATCAAAACATGTAAAACTTAAATCCTAACTCAATATCATGATTTTAACATCATACTAGCTTGATTTCAACTTTGAATTCAATCATGGAATCATAGAATCTCAAAAGCCCCAATTTGATCCATAAACCTAATTTCTTTCTCATGTAAATTATCATCAATCAAGCATGGATTCCATGAATTATTGATATCAAAAGATAGAGCTTGAAGAGTAGAACAACTTTGTAGTTGAAGAGATTACCTGAAAATCGAGTTTTGGGGCTTGAATCAAGCTTGAAAATTTTTTCTTTCTTTCCCTAGCCCTCACATTTTTTGGCTGGAAAAGAATGTTCATCTTTTCACCATTATTTTACATATTCTATTAAATGAATATTAAATTCATTTAATAGTGAAATTACAATTTTGCCCTTTTATCTAATGGTTGAGATTGATTTTATCATCAATAAAGGGCCAAGATTTAATCTTCCATTTTTCTTTCCAAAATTTCCCTTATAACTTTTTAAATATTTAAAAAATGCCATTGGGGCTAAATGACCAATTTGCCCTCCAACTAGTTTTTATTTACTAGTTTGCCATTCTTGTAAAAAATTCAACTAAATCTAGTTGAATCCAACCAAATACAATAAAATATTCATAAAACAATATTTTATGAATTTTCCATGTGTTTTGAATCAGTCTCCAAAATTTCCATTCGATCCAATATCTTGATAAATAATCATTTACTCGTAAATAAACTATAGGATTCATCTTCAATCAAACTAAAAATATTTCCAACACTTAGAAATGACTTTTATAACCTTTCTCTATCATATATGAAAAAATTTCATAATTTTCCGATTCGATCCTGGGTATCCAATTCCACTTAAACTTTAATCACGATTTTCCCAATAATCAAAATGTCGATCGAACCAATAATTATGCATTTGATTCACACCCTTAGGTGATCTTTTTATTTATGAAATAAAAACCCTTAACCTTTTGGGAAATTACAACTTTAGTCCCCAAACTTTTCCAAAGTTTATACTTTATTATAAAATTTCCAAAATTTACATTTTGGTCACTACCTCTTTAAACTTCAATTCCTTTCCAATTCTCCTTGAATTAAACCAAACTTTAAGAATACCTTATTCAATTCACTATCTATCACATGAGACCTTTAAACCTTAGAAATTTCCTTTCCAAAACCCATAATTAAAGAAATCCCGACTTTCACATTTTTGTCATTTTAGTCACTAAGTTAGCTTTTAAGCTATTATCTTAGTACTAAATGACTCTTAATCAACTTAGTAAATTTTGGGGTATTACAAATCTCTCCCCTTAAGAAAATTCATCCTCAAATTTTCAAAATGTACCTATTTTAAACAAGTGCGGATACTACTTTTCCATTACAACCTTTGCTTCCCATGTTGTTTTTTCCACTTGGTGATTGCGCTAAATGACTTTCACCAATGGTATTTACTTGTTCCTTATTTCTTTGACATACAAATCAGCATACTTGCTCATCTAATAATCCATTCTAGCTGGTATAAAGTGAGCATATTTAGTTAACCTATCCACAATTACTCGGATAGAATCTTTCTTCTTTTGGAAGTCAATGGCAATCTTATCACAAAATCCATTGTAACTCTATCCTATTTCCACTGCGGAATAGAAATAGATTGCAATTTCCCTGATGGTACTTGATGTTCAGCTTTCACCTGTTACAAGTCAAGCACTTAGCAACAAACTCTGATATCATTCTTTTTCATACCAGGTCACCAATATCGACGCTTCAAATCTTGCTACTTTTTTTTGGATGCATAGTCAAGGGACTATAGTGTGCCTTAATAAGAAAATCTTGTTTCAACTCAGCATCTTTAGGAATATACACTTTATCTTTATAGTAAAGACATCCATCGAGTTTAATCTCACAATCTTTAATTCCACCCGATTCCACTTGCGTTATCTTGGTTATGCAATCTTTATCTCGTTGCTGACTTTCTTTAATCCGATCTAACAATGATGATCTCAATTACAACTCTACCAATAACGAACCATTTGATTTTCCCTTTAACTGAGCATTTAAAGCTCGTAATGTAGTGAATGTTTCCCGACACAAACCATATGCTACAACCTTTGCTCGACCTGGGTGGTAATCAATATAAGTCCATTATTGGATTAAATCCAATCTTAAACTTAGTCTCTCGATTAAGCATCAAGTCTGACTGCTCCTCTTAAGCAACCCATTTAAAATTTCCAAACAATAGGAATACTCTCCTAACCTATCCTTGATGCTCGGTATCCATAGCATAAGTTAAATCATTTTCATATTGATAACAGATTCCAATAAAACTCAGCATGCTCATGCATGCCAATTATCACAACACTCATATGATTGGTTTTGTAGTTTTCTTGAATATCCAACATTAATTATAAATGTTAGAGAGTTCCTAATTTTCCTTGTCTCAATATTTTTACGGAACTATGTAATAAATTCAGCTTAGAATTTTTGCCAGAAATCCTCACCACTTTTTTTAAAGGTGGTTATCTTGATTTACTATTCCTCTTCACGAGCTATGACCTCTATTTAGATATTTTCTTATTATGATTCATTTCCATTGCATCCAGCATAATTTATTACTTCATAATTTTTTTAATACATAGGGCAGTCAGTACTTCTTTATACCTGACCTCTAGCCCTCTATGAACTGTCACAACAGACTCTCCTTTTGCCTGGAGAAAGCAGTTTAGAAGCAAATCAGCTCAGTTTATTAACTTGCACTCATACCCGTAAATAATCCAATTGCTTAAATTAAGATGCAAGAACTCATTGCATCTCTAGGATAAACTTTGTTACGGAACACTCAAAGAAAGAACTCTAGCTAACAAACTTTTGAGTATGTACCGTAACATTACTTTATCAAATACGGGTCTAATCCTTTCAGACGAGATACTACTTTATTTTTAGTCTCCTCTGATCATCAATACAGAGTTCCTTCAACCTAACCTTTATATCCTTAGACCATAGATTAACAATCATAAAATCTCCATCAATATCTTTCTGAAAATCTAGTATGACATAACTCTTAATTCTTTTGCAATCGGGCCATAGCAGGCTGATTCAAAATCGAATCTAATGTCCGGAAGAAAACTCTTAATCCAAAACATGCATATCATGTTACCTTGGTGCCTCTGCACCATGCTAAGCTGAGGGTAGAGAATTATCATTAACTTTATCACTCTCGCGAATCTCTTACTGATTCACTTGCCTAAACACATGACACAAATCTTTTCTCATACATTGGAATTTAACATTACTATCATAATGAAGTAAGCAATCGCATCCATTCCAACAAGTAAAATCATCAGTAATTCTGACATCCTAGTGGCATGTATACACTTTTGACCTTTACCATACTTCGTTTAATCTCTAGAATTGGCTAAACCTGTAGCTCTGATACCAATAAATGTAACACCCCCTTCCCCTATCCGTACACCGGATATGAGTCGGAAATGCTATGACTTCTTTATTCAAAGATTAGGGTAATTTAAAATTTTCAGAAAACTTCCCGATGGTCACCCATCCTAAAATTTCTCTAGCCCAAGCACGCTTAACTTTACTTAAAATCGACATAAATTATTTATTCAAGTTCTAATCATGAATCAATTATCCTAAAACCCATAACAACTTTAAAGGCCAATCTCAACTCGAATACATTTAGCAAGCATACATGCCACTATAAAAATCAACCTCAATTAGGATGTCATTACTGTGATTACCTGTTGAGCTTTCCAATATTGATGCAGTGCTTTTCTCCCTCACATCTTGATTTAGCTACGTGTGTACAATCAAACACACGCTAAGTACGAACTTAGTGAGGCAATAAAGGAAATTAATAACAATAATTTAAACTTTATTCAAGTTCATGGCTACGTTTATATAGCATGATATATGTCAATGTCATAAGATTCTCATGTACGCCCGATTATCATAATATGCCTTATATCAAGACCACTATATAAATATTACCATCATACCAATCATGTATCAACATAATATAAACATGATATAAATTTCCTACCGATATACTTTCCATTTTCCCTGAGTGTTCATATAAATATGTCTAGAGAGTTCATATACTCTCTAACCTTTTTACCATTTATTATCCCTTTATTTATAGCCCGATTATCAATGATTTCCTGGTTTCCCAATATCATAGCCCAAATATAACCTTGAGGACACTGGGTACGTGAGTTAAATATGCACTGAAGTGCTAACCCGCACGTTTATAAGGTTGCGCTAACCATTATCCCGCACGTTTATAAGGCCGTGCTAACCATTATCCTGCACGTTTATAAGGCCGTGCTAACCATTATCCCGCACGTTTATAAGGCCGTGCTAACCATTATCCTACACGTTTATAAGGCTGTGCTTACCATACACTAAGTACACTTTTAACTCTATAGTGTTATCCCGAATTCCCGGTTATGCATCGTGCTGCTGGACTCTAAGGCATGCCAACTATACCCTGTCCCTCAATGACTCATTTGGGCAAATTTCCCAGATTTATTCCATCCATGGCAATGTATATCAGTATAATTTAATATTGGGCAGTTCATACCCGAAATAACATTCATAGCATACCATCATCAATAACTAGTGATCAATGCATTTGTTTTCAACCCTTGACATATTTAAAATATGTCAAATATATGATCAATGACATAAATATCATGCCAACATATAAATCATGTAGACTTATCGGAAGTCTTACCAATGATGTATAAAACAACCATGTATCATGTTATGTATGCATTGCACTCACCTGGGCCATTTATTAGCACGCCTCACTAAATTCTACTCAATCATTTCCTTTATAGAACCTCAAACTTTCTTTGATTCGGCCTTGACTTCATTATTCACATGAATAAGATAAAATATTTGTTAGATTCAAATCTAACAATATCTTAACCATGCGGTGTAATATAATCATTCGAATATAAAATTTTCAATTATTTTTCCTTTCTTCCTTGTATTTTTCACAAACTCATTATGGTCCCTAGTGACCAATTTGAACTTCTAATAATTCTTCTGAGCTTGCTAACTCACATTTAAATACCAAATGTTTCAAATTCTATTTTCTGACAACTTGTGCTACCTTTAAAGATTTACTTATACTGGGCGTAATACATACCAGATCTTAATTTCCTTTATACTAAAAAAACTAAATTCGATAACGGCTCTAATGGTATAAGCCACATAAATTAATAATATCTACAAAAATTTTAAAATTCTTCAAACTCCCGTCACAGATAGAAAATGCTCTGTAAATTTTCTGACCTTCATTCGATTAAAAATTCATATCTTTTGACTCAGAACTTGAAATCAGTTTCCATTTGTTGGATGCGAAACTAGACAAACACATCTTTACAACGGTATAAAATTCATCATCTAACCATTTTTGTAGAATTTATGGTGAATTTTCAAAGTCACTGCCAAAATTCAATCTTCACCATAGCCTTCCATAACCAACTTCTAATTTATACTAACTTCTTATTTTTTTACTTATCAATTTAGTCCCATCACTTGTTTCAAAACATCAATTTATCATCTTCTTCATCAAATAATTATTCAAATAATTCCCTCTAATTTTCTTTCTTTCCCCAAAATAGTCACTAAAATACAAAGGTAAAGATTTAAACTTCTTAACTTTGCAATTCATTGCCTGTTTGGTCACTTGATTTTGACAATTTGTCAAAATCGTCCCTAATTCAATTCAACATTGGTTTAGCATTATAACATCAATTTCACATCTCCAACATCATTAATAACACAAATACACTCTAAATTCTAAAAATTTAGATTTGGTCCTTCAACTTTTCAAGTTGCCGAAATGGTCCCTAGACAATTTAACTTAGGGTTTTGCTTCCAAACAACAATTCAAGCTTACTAGATCATTATTTCAACATCACAAACCTTAAATTAAGCTTAAATCCCAACTCAATATCATGATTTTAACATCATACTAGCTTGATTTCAACTTGAATTCAATCATGGAATCATACAATCTCAAAAGCCCCAATTTGATCCATAAACCCTAATTTCTTTCTCATGTAAATTATCATCAATCAACCATGGATTCCATTAATTATTGATATCAAAAGATAGAGCTTGAAGAGTATAACAACTTTGTAGTTGAAGAGATTACCTGAAAATCGAGTTTTGGGGCTTGAATCAAGCTTCGAAATTTTTTTCTCTTTCTTTCCCTAGCCCTCACATTTTTGGCTGGAAAAGAATGTTCATCTTTTCACCATTATTTTACACATATATCTATTAAATGAATATTAAATTCATTTAATACTGAAATTACAATTTTGCCCTTTTTATCTAATGGTTGAGATTGATTTTATCATCAATCAAGGACCAAGATTTAATCTTCCATTTTCACTTTCCAAAATTTCCCTTATAACTTTTTAAATATTTCAAAAATGCCATTGGAGCCAAATGACCAATTTGCCCTCCAACTAGTTTTTATTTACTAGTTTGCCATTCTTGTAAAAATTCAACTAAATCTAGTTGGAATCCAACCAAATACAATAAAATATTTATAAAATAATATTTTATGAATTTTTCATGTCTTTTGAATCAGTCTGCAAAATTTCCATTCGATCCAATATACTGATAAACAATCTTTTGCTCAGAAATAAACTGTAGGATTCATCTTGAATCAAACTAAAAATATTTCCAACACTTGGAAATGACTTTTATAACCCTTCTCTATCATATGGCAAAATTTCATAATTTTCCAGTTCGATCCGGGCATCTGAATTCCACTTAAACTTTAACTACAATTTTCCCAATAATCGAAATATCAGATCGAACCAATAATTATGTATTTGATTCACACCCTTAGGTGATATTTTTATTTATGAAATAAAAACCCTTAACTTTTGGGAAATTACAACGTTAGTCCCCAAACTTTTCCAAAGTTTATACTTTAGCCATGAAATTTCCAAAATTTACATTTTGGTCACTACCTCTTTAAACTTCAATTCCCATTCCAATTTTCCTTGTAATTCAACCAAACTTTAAGAATACCTTATTCAATTCACTAACTATCACATGAGACCTTTAAACCTTAGAAATTTCCTTTCCAAAATCCATAATTAAAGATATCCTAACTTTCGCATTTTTGTCATTTTAGTCACTAAGTTAGCTTTTAAGCTATTATTTTAGTACTAAATGACCCTTAATTAACTTAGTAAATTTTGGGGTATTACAAATTTTGCCAAGGTTTTTCTGGCATCCGATTGAGGTTTGCCATCATATTGCTGTCTGGCATCATATTGCGGTCTAGCATCACTTATGTCAGATTCCTTCTTCTCTGCTTCTTTTGGTTCATCTACTGGTCCTTTTTTTCCTCATGGCAACTATTGGCTGCTTAACATGTGTCTTAGCCTCACATTGTTTGCCACTCTGAAGAGTTACAACTTTGCAATGTTCATTGCGGTGTTGCCTGGCATCTTTTGTATCACTTGGCAAAGCTCCCTGGGGTCTATCGCTGAGTGTACTAGCAATCTGTCCAATATGTACCTCAAAGTTTTGCATAGATGTTGCCAAGCTTTGGACAGTTGCATCATTCCTCTCCATGTATTCTGTCAAAGACCACTGGTTGTTCCTTTGCCCTGCAAAAAAATTATTTTGTGCCCTCTGTGGCATGGCATTCTGGTTGACCCCTGGCATGGCATTGTTATTCCACCTCTAGATATTGTTGTTCTGACATTGGACATTCTATCGGTTACCTTCTTGATTCCCCCAAGCTAAATTTGGGTGTTGCCTCCATCCTACATTGTAATTATTGGAATTTGGATTATAATTATAATTAAAATTGCCAGCAAAATTTATCGACTCAGGGTTGGCAGGACAGTCTTCCTTGTGATGATCCTCTCTACATGTTGTATAGAATGGGTTTATTGCCTTAACTTCTTGGACCTCGTTACCCTTTTGAAAAGTTCTCACCATGCTAGTAAGATTGGAAATCTCAGCGTGGAAGGATGTAAGTTCATTTATCTGTAATTTCCCACCAATTTTAGTTTCGGTCCTAAGTCTGGTAGTAGGATATTCAAAATCATCATTTGAAATCCTTTCAAGGATGCCAACTGCCTCTGTATAGGTTTTGTCAAGTAGTGAACCATTTTCCGAACCATTAACAACCGTTCAAGCTTGTGCATTGAGTCTATTGTAGAAGGTCTCCATTTGGGTCTATTTTGGGAATCCATGCATGGGACACCTCCTCAAAAAGTCCTTAAATCTCTCCCAGGCATCATATATGATCTCATCGTCAGCCAGCCTAAATGTTATTATCTCACACCTTAGCTTGGTAGTGAGTTTAAGTGGTTAGAATCGCAACAAATTTTTTTGCCATAAATCTCCCCATGAGGTACAGAACCAGGTGGCAAAGAACTTAGCCTTGTTTTTGCTCTCTCTTAGGGAGAATGTAAACAATTTCAGCTTTACTGTATCATTTGATACTCCAGGCTACTGAAATAACTGGAAAACCTCAATGAATTGCTTCAAGTGTTGCCTCGGATCTCCAGTAGGTGCTCCATCAAATTGTCCTACATTCAAAAGTGTTTGTATCATGATCGATTTGAGTTCAAAATTTGGTGTATTTACCTTAGGACCAATCAGTCCTGGCATCAAATTATCAATGTTTGGTGTCGAGTGCTCTCTAATAAGTCTTTCTTCTTCCACATTAACAGTTGGGGCAATAGGAGCTGGTGGTATCCCATCTTTAATTGGTGGATTTTCCTTATTTCTTAATGCACCATTTCCTCCATTTCCATGTTGAGCCATCACTCGAACTCTTTTCTTTAACCTTTGCAGGGTTCATTTGATTTCCAGATTGTAAGGCCAATCTTCCATGGTCAGCAAGTAATACATCAATAAGCTGAGTATCGAATCCATAGGGATTAACCAAGAATTTGACTGTTTTTATTATTACTTGTCAAGGAAAATGTTGGATTAATTTTGAAGTGGTTTTAGAAAGTGACTTAAAGAAATGTAATGGAAGTAAAAACAAAGTTGGCAAGAAAAGGTTTCAAATAAGTGATGAGCGTTGGCAAGGGATACCTGGTTTTTACGTTGTTCTTGCCAACCTTTAATAATGTCATACCTTGGAATTATTGCCAAGCAGATTCAAGGATGACATTGCCTCTTTCGATGGTAATAACCGAAATTAACCATGTTAAACTCCTATATGTTTATAGTGAAGTTTTTCATTAATTAATTTGATTAAGTTCCAATCTATACTTCTAAGGGGTAGATTCACTTCAGAAGTAAGCTCATCTACTTGAACATCTTCTTTTGAAGCTTCTCTCTTTAGTATCTAGCAACTAATCGTTACCCGTCTGTTAAGATATTAAGGTGTAATAAGCAAACAATGCCAGCGGTCACTTGACAAAGAATTTAGAAAAATAAAGTACATGACAGATAGAGCAAACAATGCCAGGGTATTTGTATTATTAAAAACCAAACATAAAAATAGCGTCAAACGCAAACATCCCCCAACCAACTGTAAAAGCTTAGTTCATGGTTGGGGGATCCATCCATAAAATATCATTGTATCTTAACATCACCATTAAATAAAAATAAATAAAACAAAGAGAATGGGCATGAAGGAGGTCTATCGATGCAGCCCTTCAATAGCTCCAAGCCCTCAGTCTTAAGGTGGTCGAACCACGTCGATCTTGGTTCACCACGGTGCAGCCTCTTCTCTCCAATGTGCTCTCTCCATCAAGTGCTTACTTGATCTTTTTAAATAGGCGTGCGTGGGAAACCCTAGGTGTAACACCCTAAAATTGGCCTAGTAATGTTACCGCAATTTAAACTATAGGCTAATTAAATATATGTGGTAACCAATTTAAAGAAAATTGAACATTGGCAATCCTTAGGATCAAATAAGTGAAATTAGAACCAAATTGAATTGAAATGGAAACTAGGAGGCATAAATGAAAGGATGAAAATGTGAACATGCAAAATCCTATAGATTGCATGTAAAATAGAAATTAGATCAAGGCCTTGACACATGTCCTCATTGGAGGAGAACATGTGCCATTTAGGATGATGACTCATGCTAGGGTAGGAAAAATAACCAAAAATATTGTCATCTTCCTCCCCATTTTCATCTACCTTGGCCGAAACTAGAGAGAGAAAGGGAGATAAATTTTTCATGCAAACACCTTCAATTCAAGCTTCTTGATTCACCCATTGATCAAATTTAGCTTTGGTAATCTCTGGTCCATCCTTGCAAACTACAACTCGGCATTCTCTTTGACATCTTCTTCTCCTAATCCTGTGCTGCACTAACAAGCCTGTCCTAATTTTCCAAGCCTGTAATATTGCTAGCAAAGCAACCCTTCACACTGGCATAAACACCACTCCCTAACTCCTTACGCAAATGCATGAATTTAACAACTATATGTACTTAAAAGGCAAGCAAAGGCATTGTGAAGTAAGCATAAAAATCAATACTTTTGAGGAGTTGACAAGGGATGAGGGTCCAAGGACAGTGGCTCATACTGTTGCTATCCAACCAGATGGTGGTGGTCCTACGAGGGTGTATGCACATCGCGAGAGACACAATGACACCGATGTGATTGTAGGTACATTTACGTTGCAATCTTTGTAGTTGTTTTCTTTGGTATATTATGGTTCTATGCTTTCATATATCTTGCGTGAGCATGCACATTTGCTTAATATACCTGTAGAATTGTTAGATGTGGGTATGCAAGTAACTAGTTCTCTCGGGAAAACGGTTGTTGTGAGAAGGTTTTATAGGAGATGTCCTTTGACAGTTCAAGGTCATGTGCTTGCGGTTGATTTGACAGAGTTGTCGTTTGTGGTTTTAATGTAATCCTGGGTATGGATTGGTTGACCGAGCATAGAGCTGTGGTTGATTTTGAAACTAAGCGAGTTTCTTTAAAACTTGCTAACGATTACGAGGTGGTAATCGTGGGTGAGACTGCTAAGTTCTTGTCCAATGTTGTTTCAGCTCTAGAAGCAAGTCGTTTGATAGATTCTAGTTGTGAGGCATTCCTAGCCTATGTTATGAATCCAGGAACAAAAGAGGCGTGTGTTTAGGACATACGTATGGCATGTGAGTTTTTTGGTGTTTTTCTAGCGGAGATGTTGGGTTTGCCACCAAATAGGAAGGTAGATTTTGGCATTGAGTTGTATGTGAATACAGCTCCAGTGTCTATTACTCCCTATTGCTTGGCACCGAAGGAGTTGAAGGAGCTAAAGACACAACTTCAAGAGTTGCTTGATCGGGGGTTTATTATGCCTAATGTTTCACCTTGGGGTGCGCCAGTGTTGTTTATGAAAAAGAACGATGGCACAATGCGGATGTGCATCGATTATCATCAACTGAATAAGTTGACGATTAAGAATAAGTATCCTTCATCGCAGGTTGATGATTTGTTTGATCAGTTTAGAGGTGCTTCAGTGTTTTATAAGATTGATTTGAGGTTCGTGAATTATCAGTTGAAAGTGAAGGATGTGGATGTGCCTATGACTACTTTTTGTACGAGGTACAGGCATTATGAGTTCTTGGTGATGTCGTTTGGTTTGACCAATGCACCTTTTGCGTTCATGAATATGATAAATCTGGTGTTCCATGAGTTTTTGGATCAATTTGTGGTTGTGTTTATTGATGATATTCTTGTGTACTCTCGTGTCGAGGAGGATCATGATAGACATTTGCGGGTTGTGCTTCAAGCATTGTTGGACAATCAGTTGTATGCCAAGTTGAGCAAGTGTGAGTTTTGGCTTAGGGAGGTTGTTTTTCTTGGATACATGGTGTCAGCCGAAGGAATTCGGGTTGATCCACACAAGATTGATGTAATAATGGTTTGAACCTCAACAAGTTCAACATGAAGTCCTGTGATTCATCCTATTCAACGAGAATGCTTCTCCAATCTAAAGGAGATGTTTGATCAAATGATTGTCTCAATGAGACAAAGTACCTCTGAATCTCCGGTAGCAAAACCGGCAAGAGCTCCTATTGATAAGTTAGCTCAACATCGAGCTTACACTTTCACTGGAACAAGTGAAGATAAGCCAGAAGAAGCAAAATAATGGTTGGAGAATACAACAAGAATATTGTCTAAGCAACTGCAGTGCTCAAATGAACACAAGCTGGAGTGTGCAGTAGCTTTATTGGCCGAGGAGGCATTGAATTGTTGGGAAACTACTACTTTGGCAGCACTTGAAGAAGCTGTCACTTGGGAATTCTTCCTTAAAGAATTCAAAAAGAAGTATATAAGTGATTAGTATCTTGCTGATCGCAAAAATAAGTTCCTGTATGTGAAGCAAGGAGGAAAGCCTATAGAACAGTATGTTAGTGAATTCTGTAAATATTACAAATACGGCTCGGAGTTCATAAAGAAAGAAGAGGACAAGTGTAGAATGTTCATCGACGGACTTAATGATGAGTTAGGCCCCATGTTCACTACCTTGGGGATTACTGACTTTCAAGAACTGGTCAATAGAGTTATAGCTACTGAAGCAAAGATGAAGACTTCGGCAAAGCGATCAGAGAATCAGTCCTGAGATAACAAAAGATCGAGGGACGATCACAAGCCTCATTGGTGCAACAAGAAACAAAAGCATCATGGAGGAAATTCTTCCAATCAGGGAAATTTCTCAAAAGGTTGAATTAGATTATCATGATGCCTTTGAATGCCCTTTAAAGGGGAAGCTGAATGGCCCTTGCGTGGAGAATAAATCTGACAGCAAATGAAGGGTCTCTTATTTGAGTGGTGATTATTCTCGTGTTAAATTTCCAGCCCATTAAAGGAGAATAAAAACATCAGTTTAAAGATTGGAATTCAACTATCTAATTCACCTAGACAAATGGATGTACATATTTATTTTGGAAATGTCCATATTCATCCTATAGACTCTAAGCAACCATTCAGCTACTAAGAAAGATGGAGGGATGCAAGCTTTATGATGGCCATCATTGTCTTGTTCTTAATTAGTCTTTATATTCGGTTTCCACTTTGATTCCTATAAATAGGCTATAGAATTTCATTGTAAAACTACAACTTGGATTTTAAATATACTTTGTGAGAGTTTTATCTCTTTGTTCTTCATTGAACTTATCTGACATATCAATGAATTTATCTGTGTGGCGTCAATTCTATTTCCATTCTTTTATATCGTTAGTTCCTAGTTGTTATATAACTAGCGGGTCTCGATCCATCTTTGGATTTTGATCATTTTAAGGTTTGGGTCCTCAATTTCATACAGTGTTGGTTCTTCCTTCATTTCAAAACTAAACTATCTTCATTTTACATCACCATCACTTCCACCATCATTTTCCATCACCATCATTTTCACCAACATCTTATC
This sequence comes from Hibiscus mutabilis, assembly GCA_019671005.1. Classification (NCBI taxonomy): domain Eukaryota; kingdom Viridiplantae; phylum Streptophyta; class Magnoliopsida; order Malvales; family Malvaceae; genus Hibiscus; species Hibiscus mutabilis. Next base: position 45,319,235 of record CM033714.1, read on the forward strand.
ATTTTCCATCACATCACTAAACCAGATTCCGTCATCGTATACATTTCATCATCATTTCCATCCTTAAGAAAGACTTACTACGTTCATGATTGGGCAATCGTAATTTTAGTTATTCTACAACCGAGATCGCATCATTTGGTATCAGAGCTTTGTGAACCAAGTAAGTATCGATTTTCACTTTCTCGATAGTGAAAATAAAAGTTGAGAAAAAAAGAAAAAAAATTAAAAAAAAAGATTTAAAAGCAAAAAATTCAAAAAAGAGAGAATTTCCAAAAGAAAAGTGAGAATTTTTTTGCATAAAATAACAAAAAAATTGAGAGAGGGAATATTCAATTAATTCCCTACATTTCTTGAGCATCATTTTTCTTGTTCTACACCACACTTCAATTTTTAGCCTCACCTGGTTTCATTTTTTTAGCCTGCCATATTTCCCTACATCTACTACCATATCCCATTTTTTTCAGCCGATTCCACAAGGCAAAATCTTTGTTCAAGTCAACTTAGTTCATTTAAGAATTTAGGGAGAAAGCGAGTGGTAAAAGGCATAGAGTGCATCAAGGGAACAAAAGCTATATCCCAAGAGAAACACGAGTAGAGTGAATTTTCTTTCCAACTGACTTATTGAGGATTTTGTTGAGTGATATTTTTTCGGAGAGAAATAGTGAGGATTTTTGTTATTTTTAATCTTTGATTCACCATGTCTCAAAAATAAACAAGATCTAATGCTTCTATAGGAAACAAAGAACCAGACTTTGCTCTATAGGATCTTAGTCGTGAGATGAGAAAGGTGTTTCAACAAGCATTTGAGCCCATTGAAAGGACCTTGGATCGACTAGAGGAAGTTTCTCATTGAAAACAAACACCTCCATCAAAGGAACGAAGGCAACTAAAAAGGAGAGACAACACTCAATCCTTTTTCTAGTTCTACATCAAAAAGGAGTCAAAGATCTGGCGAGAAGAATTCCACTCCCAATCAAGAGGCGTTGTTCGAAATTCCAAGTCCAGCACGACTAGTACATATTCTTTCAATCCAAAAATTCTTGCTCAATTTCAAAGGTGTTTTGACAATTATGTCAAAGAAGCACAATTTCCAGAATAGCTAGAAAAACAAACGAGAGTTGAAAAAAGATTGAGAATGAAGAAAAAGAGATTTATGAAAAAAGAATAGATTTTTTAGGAAAAAGAAATTGCCATTGAGAGTGGAAAAGAACAATCAAAATAATATGAGATTGAAAAAGAAGAGCGATTTCAAGAAAGTGGACACAACATTTTTTCTTTGCATTAATGAAATTAACAATCCTTCATCTTTGTCATTGTTTCAGGATTTCGATGAAGAATTTTTAGAAAATTTCCCAAGGAAGTTGCCCTTCGTCAAGAACATCATTCTTCAACCATCCACTCAGAACATTCAACCTCAGTGGTTTGAAAATTCTTTTGATTTCATGATAGTTTTCCCAATAACTAACTTTGGTTTATTTTTCAAGGAAATAAATAAATTATTCAGCGGGTCAGATCCAAACCAGAATTCTAAGTTTCTTAGTCAACTTTGGAAGGATTTTGGGAGCAAGATGAACACCGCACGAATATCATACCATCCACCTTTTAAAGAACTCGAATGGTCGAGAGCAATTTTTTAGGAAAGTTTGAAAACTTTTGAAGAATGTTTGTCATGTGATATTTTCAATAGCAAATAATTTTCTGCCACCAAGCAATCACCATTTAAAAACCTTGACAGGTTTGATCTTTTTAATTCTCAACAATTTATTTTTTTCCTACTAATACAATTTTGATTGTAGAAGTCGAAAGGCATATAAGTTTGAGGAGGAGCTACACAAAAAGGTGTGAGGAAATAAAGAAAAAGAATTTCAATGTCTTACGAACCATGACTCCAAAATTCACCAAACAATCAGTTCGGCACCAACGAACCAACATGAAAGCAGGGTTCATCAAAAGCGCAAAAAAAACCATCTGTGAACCTAGAGATTGGTTTTGGTTCGAATGGCAAGTGAAAAAGTGTTTGGCCCTACGGAAGTCGAAGTTGTTTCCTTTTATAGCAAGCGTCGATTTGGGGACAAATCACTTTCAAGAAGGGGGAATGATGTGATCCAGGTCAGCACTGTAACACCCCTACCCCGGGCTAGTAGCAAACTGGCTCGGGAGCGTTACTTAAGCAAAGACAAGGACAAGGGAAGCAATACAAGCAATACAATACATGGCAAGACATTGATAACTCATCCTTATTAGATGAGTTACTTAACTAACAAGAAACCAAATTTTGATTTCCAAACATGAAGGCATTCAATTAGATCATTAGGCAATTTAAATGATTTCTTTAATTGCTTACACTATAAGTTACTACTTTCCTGGTTCACTTAAGTTCATGTTATACCTTAATCATTCGAATGAACCTAGTATGCAACATAATTCCATTTCATTTCAATGTTCCTTAATTTGTTGCATGTACTAATGTCACACCTAAATTCAATATACATGACCATGTTAACATACAATTTAGTGTAACTTATTTCAAACATATAGTCCATTCGACAATCCTATTCAAACACACAATATACATACAACATGGTTTATTCACACACACAAATGACCCTAACATCCTACAAAGCATTCGATTGGTGAGTCGAGTAGCATGGTTCATCTCGTTCTACTTTCAATTCAAACAAAACGTGAAGCATTTCATGCTATTAATTCAATCTTATACATGTACACTAAGTGAGGCATTCGAATGCTCCAAGGTAATCTAAATCAAACATTTGATCATTCAAATACAAATTCATCATATGTGCAGCAAACAACATTCCATTACATGAAATTTAAGTTCATTACATGTTTCATAATGTCATCCAAGATCATGACATAATAGGCCCATACAAGAACAATATATACAAGTACCAAAATGCATGATCAAGCTAAACTCTATACAATCTAGTGCCACCAATCTAGGAGATATACAAAACAAGTATGAAACCATACTTAGGCAAAGCTTGTGTGACTTGCTTCTTGCTCAAGAATTCAGGCTTCAAGATCAAGCAACACTCGAATCCTTTATCCTATAGTTGGAAAGAATGAAACAATAGTGATAAGTACAAGAATGTACTGAGTGAGGTAGTACTAGTTCTAACCATTTATTATATCAAGTTTTGTGTCATTTAAACAAGAATAAACCTAGCTAGGGGTTTCAAGCATTAGAATGATCCTAGGTAAGGCTTTCAAGCATCAAGATAATCCTAGCAAAGGATTTCAAACATTCGGCTATCAAGGAACAAGAACATGGAATCATACTTAATGTATTCATATCAAAAATAAAGCACATCATGCTTATAAAACAAGTAATCAAGAAAGTCATGCTTACATGACAAGAAACATACAATTCACGGCTTTCATGTTAAGTAACATACTTTTCATAGCTTTCAAGACAAGTCACATGTGTTTTAGGATTGTTATTACATTTGTTATCAATTAAACAACCCCCTTGGTACTTAGTTTGTATAGGTAATCGAGTCTCCAACCAACTGTCGCCACAAGATACACCGTAGTGCTGGTCAACCCTCCTACTGTCGCAAAAGACCACATATGTACCCTCCGCCTGTCACCAAATAGGGTCCTTAGCCCTGGACCGTAGTCCACCCTGACACAATGAGCTCTAGACTCTAAGGCATGCCCTTCTACCTAGTCCAACTTGCTACCAAGGTTGTTCGATTTACCATTTATACAAGTTTATCAAGATCAAGATCATGTCAAGCAAGTTCATTTCATATTAGGCCCTTAAGCCATTTGAGCCATAGCTCACATATCATGTAATTCTCATGTTTCATTTCACCAAGATGAGATTATATCTCAAGCAAGTTCTTTAGCATTCGATCACATGCAATATGTCACATACAAGCACCAATGTACCACTTAAACATGCTTAGCATTCGAATAAAACATGTATTCAAGATGTGATCAAATTTCATGCATTACTAATCATTCTTCCCTTATTAGGTCAAGTCCTTATTAGGTTCATTTAAGCGTTTCAAGAATGTAAACAAGCATGCATTGGTTAGGACCTAGTCTAACCCTAGAGATAACTACACTCATAATACTCCAAGCTTAGCTAGTATTGGATCCACACTCCTTTGTTCTTGGCTTTAGGATGATCCACTCTATCCTCTTCCACCAAGTTTACTCCTAGTTCTATCACATTACATAACAATTACATGTCAAAACAAGATCATTCAATTAAAGCAATGTTACAAGAACATAACATATACAAATCTGACAGCATGTTCATATACATTCTTTACTACACTTAACTACACTTATCTATACTCTAATCCATGTAAAATAGGGCAGAATCAATGTCATAAAACTGTTTACAAAATAGTTTACAAATTGCCACAAAATAGTGTACAATTACCTATACTACTGCTGCTAGGCAGCTTGCACTCTATTCACTTAATCATGCATAATTTTCATTCCGTACGTCAGAATTTCAATTGGTTTACACCGATGGAAAGCTAACATAATTGTATTTATAACCATATATGGCTTAAATTTTAGTTCTTTGCCAATAAATCAGTTTTTAACTTAAAGACAGGGTAATTTGCTACACTAGACAATTTGCACTGTCCCTAGTGTTTCTTCTCTACATTACATTCTACAACCCATAGTTCAGTTATGTTTTCTCCTAATGAATTTAAACATATCAAGGTGTTGTTCATAAAAATTTCAGCCTTAAGTTCATTTTATAAAATTTATAGTGATTTTTCAAAGTTATTTCCCAGAACAGAGCATTCTAGGCAGATTACACTTGGTTGAGTTTCAAGCTTCTTAACTCATTTTAACAAGGTTCTAACATGGCAATTCAATCCATTTTCATGTTCTTACATGTCTAGGTCAATATAATTTACCTTTCAATGAGCTTAAAACAGGGCATTATCATGTTGAACCCAATTTGATCTATTTGATCAACATTGCACATCCAATTTACCAATTGAGCAGTCCATTACCTAATTTAACTAATCCAATTAGGTGCATTCATTTTCCAGCAACATATCTACTCAATTCAATTCTGAATTCATCTACCAACATGATCAAAATAGGGTTCTATATTCAATTAACATGCGTAAACATTTTCACTACCAAAACAGTCCCAATTCAACACTGTTTCCAATCATATACACATTTCTTAAATTTCCAGCAACCATATACATTTCATTTTGCAATTTAGCTACTAGCAATCACAATTTCAAGTTCAATTAAAAGCTAGCATGATCCTAACATACATAACAATCATCAATTCAAGATTCAACCATTCTATAACAAGTTGAAATCAATCATTATAACTTCTCCAAGCTAAATTTGATCAAGGCTAAATCAAGAAGCTTGAAGTTGAAGGTGTTGCATGAAGCTTTTCTCTCCCCTTTCTCTCTCAAGCATTTTCAGCCAAGGTGATAATTTTGGGAGGAAGATGACAATATTTTTATTATTTTTCCCCTTAGCCGTGAGTCACCCTTCTACAAGACACATGTTCTCGTCAATTGAGAACATGTGTCAAGGCCTTGATTTAATTTCAATTTTACATGCAATCTATAGAGTTTTGCATGATCACAATTTCATTCTTTCATTTAAGCCTTCTAGTTTTAATTTCAATTCAATTTAGTTCTAATTTCACTTATTTGATCTTAAGGATGGCTAATGTTCTTTCTTCTTTAAATTGATTAGCTCATGAATTCAATTAGCCTATAGTTTAGACTGTGGTAACATTTCTAGGCTAGTTTTATGGTGTTACAAGCACCAAATTTATTTGGGCCTTGTTCACATCAGAGGATAATTTGAAGGATGAAACGTCAACTTTGTTGGAGCAATGCAACCTCTTACTAGTGCATGAGTTTGCATGAGTCATTACATAAGTTTTAATTTTATTTTCAGCATTTGCATACGAATAAATAAGCATGCCATTCATTTAAGCATGTTGTTTCATTTAAAACTTGTTTAGCTCAATTAAGCATGGTAGTTCATTAATAGTTCAATTAAGCATGGTAGATCATTTAAGTATTATAGTTTACTTATGCTTGTGAGTTTATTTAGTGTGGTAGTTCAATTAATTAAACTAGTTCATTCATTTTAACTGGTTCCATTAATTAAACCAGTTCATTTAAACAGGTTCAACATTTACTTTCATCTTAATAAGCAAGTTGTTTTCTAATGGATTGTTTGATGCTTTTTCAGATAGGGGTTAAGCTTGGACCAAAGAGGCATGATCACATTCCTTAAAGATGGCAAAGCATTCAATAGCTTCATTACACCACTTGAAGGATGATCGGTTTCAGCTAGGAAGCAAGGCACTTAAGAGCTACTTAAATACCACTTAAAGCTTATCGGTTTTGGTTCAAGGAAGACAAGCAATTAAGTCTTCATTATCACCCTTTTAAAGGATAATGAATGCTATTAAACCAAGCTCGGCAGCTTAAGGGTTCCTTCTTTTTGGACGAGAAGTGTGTCCACTTTCATCCTAATTGTACAACAAAGCTTTTGGTTACTACAAGAGAAGGGAATTCAAGGAGTCTCGTACATTTAGCCAACTTGTGCACCAATTTTGAATTGGATCCAACCATATCTGAGTTTTGAAGTCTTCTTCAAACCTATTCCTCTATTTCTTAGCATTCCAACACACTTTGAATCACATCAATCTGAAATCGGGAGATTAAGATATTACCAGATTATTGAAGACAGTGTAGGTTGGAAATTCAATACGGGAATTATCACAAGATGCTTGTTCCAGAAATTCAAGATACCATTCAAAGCTGAATTCAATGTTGCGGTTTCATTCTCTAAGCAAGACCTTTCTTTTGCCTCTTTAAAGTTTGCGTATTAAAGCTTCACCATCAGCCCATTAAAGGAGAATAAAGGCATTAGTTTAAAGATTGGAATTCAAGTGTCTAATTCTCCTAGACAAATGGATGTCCATATTCATTTTGGAAATGTCCAGGTTTATCCTAAAGACTCTAAGCAACCATTCAACTACTAAGGAAGATGGAGGGACGCAATATTTATGGTAGCCATCATTGTCTTGTTCTTAATTAATCTTTATATTTGGTTTCCACTTTGATTCCTATAAATAGGCTACAAAATTTCATTATAAAAATATAACTTGGATTTTAAATATACTTTGTGAGAGTTTTATCTCTTTGTTCTTCATTGAATTTATTTGACTTATCAAGGAATTTCCCCTTGTGGCGTCAATTCTATTTCCATTCTTTTATATCATTGGTTCCTATTTGTTATATAACTAGCGGATCTCGATGCATCCTTGGATTTTGAACATTTTAAGGTTTGAGTCTTCACTTTCATATAGTGTTGGTTATTCTTTCGTTTTGAAACCAAACTATCTTCATTTTCCATCACCATCATTTTCTCCAACATTTTATCATTTTTCCATCATATCATTAAACCAGCTTCCACCATCATAAACATTTCATCATCATTTCCATCCTTAAGAAAGACTTACTCATGATCGGGTAATCATAATTTCGGTTATTCCGTATCTGAGATCGCATCATTTGGTATCAGAGCTTTGGGAACCAAGTAAGTATCAATTTTCACTTTCTCGGTAGTGAAAACAAAGTTGAGAAAAAAAGAAAAAAAGATTCAAAAGAAAAAAAATTGAGAGAGGGATTATTCTATTTAATTCCCTACGCTTCTTGAGCATCATTTTTCTTGTTCTACACCACACTTCAATTTTTAGCCTCACTTGGTTTCATTTTTTTAGCCTGCCATATTTCCTACATCTACTACCATACCCCATTTTTTTAGCCGATTCCACAAGGCAAAATCTTTGTTCAAGTCAACCTAGTTCATTTAAGATCTTAGGGAGAAAGCGAGTGGTAAAAGGCATAGAGTGTGCATCAAGGAAACAAAAGCCATATCCTAAGAGAAACACGAGCAAAGTGAATTTTCTTTCCAACTGACTTATTGAGGATGTTGTTGAGTGATATTTTTTCGGAGAGAAATAGTGAGGTATTTTTAGTGAGGATTTTTGTTATTTTTAATCTTTGATTCATCGTGTCTTGAAAGTAAACAAGATCTAATGTTTCTATAGGAAACAAAGCACCAGACTTTGCTCTAGAGGATCTTAGTCCTTAGATGAGAAAAGTGTTTCAACAAGTATTTGAGACCTTTGAAAGGAGTTTGGATCAAATAGAGGAAGTTTCTCGTCAGAAACAAGCACCTCCATCAAAGGAACGAAGGCAACTAAAAAGGAGAGACAACACTCAATCCTTTTCTAGTTCTACATCAAAATGGATTCAAAGATCTTGCGAGAAGAATTCCACCTCCCAATTAAGAGGCATTGTTCGAAGCTCCAAGTCCAGCACGCCTAGTACATTTTCTTTCAATCCAAAAATTCTAGCTCAATTTCGAAGGTGTTTTCACAATTATGTCAAAGAAACACAATTGCCAGAATCGCTAGAAAAAGAAACGAGAGTTGAAAAAAAGATTGAGAGTGAAGAAAAAGAGATTTGTGAAAAATAAGAGATTTTTGAGGAAAAAGAAATTGCCATTGAAAGTGGAAAAGAACAATAAAAAGAAAATGAGATTGAAAAAGAAGAGCAATTTCAAGAGAAAAATGAGAATGAGAAAGAAACAAAAGAGTTAGAGAGGCAAGAAATGAGTGATGTTGAAAAAAAATTATTTGTGTAAGAAAATGAGAGGAAACGCAACTATTTTGCACTAATGACCTTAACAACAATTTTCATACTCTTGTTTCGACATTTTCTTATGATTCTGTGGAAGATATTCCAAGGAGAGATATTGAAGAATACAATGCGAAAGTGGACACACCATTTTTTCTTTGCATTAATGAAATTAACAATTCTTCATCTTTGTCATTGTTTCAGGATTTTCATGAAGAATTTTTAGAAAATTTCCCAAGGAAGTTGCCCTTCGTCAAGAACATCATTCTTCAACCATCCACTCAGAACATTCAACCTCAGTGGTTTGAAAATTCTTTTGATTTTGTGATAGTTTTCCCAAGAACTAACTTTGGTTTATTTTTCAAGGAAATAAATAAATTATTCGGCGGGTCAAATCCAAACCAAAATTCTAAGTTTCTTAGTCAATTTTGGAAGGATTTTGGGAGCAAGGTGAACACTGCACAAATATCATACCATCCACCTTTTAAAGAACTCGAATGGTCGAGAGCAATTTTTTAGGAAAGTTTGAAAAATTTTGGACAATGTTTGTCATGTGATACTTTCAATAGCAAACAATTTTCTACCACCAAGCAATCACCATTTAAAAACCTTGTCAGGTTTGATCTTTTTAATTCTCAACATTTTATTTTTTCCCTACTAATACAATTTTGATTATAGAATTCGAAAGGCATATAAGTTTGAGGAGGAGCTACATAAAAAGGTGTGAGGAAATAAAGAAAAAGAATTTCAATGTCTTGCGAACCATGACTCCAAAAGCCACCAAACAATCAGTTCGGCACCAATCAACCAGCATGAAAGAGAGTTCATCAAAAGCGTAAAAAACCATCTTTGAACCTAGAGATTGGTTTTGGTTCAAAAGGCAAGTGAAAAAGTTTTTGGCCCTACAGAAATTGAAGTTGTTTCCTTTTATAGAAAGCATCGATTTGGGGACAAATCACTTTCAAGAAGAAGGGAATGATGTGATCCAGGCCAGCACCAAATTTCTTTGGGCCTTTTTCACATCAGAGGATAATTTGAAGGATGAAACGTCAACTTTGTTGGAGCAATGCAACCTCTTACTCGTGCATGAGTTTTTACTTAAGTTTTAATTTTAATTCAGGCATTAGCATGTGAATAAATAAGCATTCCATTCATTTAAGCATGTTGTTTCATTTAAAACATCTTTAGTTCAATTAAGCATGGTAGTTCATTAATAGTTCAATTAAGCATGGTAGATCATTTAAGTATTATACTTTACTTATGCTTGTGAGTTTATTTAGTTTTCTAGTTCAATTAATTAAACTAGATCATTCAGTTTAACTGGTTCCATTAATTAAACTAGTTCATTTAAACATGTTCAACATTTACTTTCATCTTAATAAACAAGTTGTTTTCTAATAGATTGTTTGATGCTTTTTCGGATAGGGATTAAGCTTGGATCAAATAGGGCTGATAACATTCCTTAAAGATGACAGAACATTCAAGAGCTTCATTACACCACTTGAAGGCTGATCGGTTTCAGCTAGGAAGCAAGGCACTTAAGATAATGAATGTTGATCGGTTTTGGTTCAAGGAAGACAAGCAATTAAGTCTTCATTATCACCCTTTTACAGGATAATGAATGCTATTCAACCAAGCTCGGCAGCTCAAGGGTTCCTTCTTTTTGGACGAGAAGTGTGTCCACTTTCATCCTAAGCCTACAACAAAGCTGTTGGTTACTACAGGAGAAGGGAATTCAAGGAGTCTCGTACATTTAGCCAACTTATGCACCAATTTTGAATTGGATCCAGCCAGATCTGAGTTTTGAAGTCTTCTTCAAACCTATTCCTCTATTTCTTAGCATTCCAACTCACTTTGAATCGCATCAATCTGATATCGAGAGCTTAAGATATGACCATATTATTGAAAACAGTGCATGTTGGAAATTCAATACAGAAATCATCACAAGATGCTTGTCCCAGAAATTCAAGAGACCATTTAAATCCGAATTCAATGCTGCAGATTCATTCTCTAAGCAAGACCTTTCATTTACCTCTTTAAAGTTTGAGTATTAAAGCTTCACCATCAGCCCATTAAAGGAGAATAAAGACATCAGTTTAAAGATTGGAATTCAACTGTCTAATTCACCTAGACAAATGGGTGTCCATATTCATTTTGTAAATGTCCAGATTCATCCTAAAGACTCTAAGCAGCCATTCACTACTAAGGAAGATGGAGGGACGCAAGCTTTATAATGGCCATCATTGTCTTGTTCTTAATTAGTCTTTATATTTGGTTTCCACTTTGATTCCTATAAATAGGCTATAGAATTTCATTATAAAAATTCAACTTGGATTTTAAATATACTTTGTGAGAGTTTTATCACTTTCTTCTTCCTTGAACATATTTGACTTATCAAGGAATTTCTCCTTGTGGCGTCAATTCTATTTCCATTCTTTTATATCATTGGTTCCTAGTTGTTATAAAACTAGCGGGTCTCAATCCATGCTTGGATTTTGAACTCTTTAAGGTTTGAGTCTTCACTTTCATATAGTGTTGGTTCTTCCTTCTTTTCAAAACCAAACTATCTACATTTTCCATCACCATCACTTCCACCATCATTTTCCATCACCATCATTTTCACCAACATCTTATCATTTTTCCATCATATCACTAAACCTGCTTCCGCCATCATATACATTTCATCGTCATTTCCATCCTTAAGAAACACTTACTACATTCACGATTAGGCAATCATAATTTCGTTATTCCGCAACTGGGTTCACATAAACTATTGTTGTTTAGGTGCTTGGATATGTTGATTTTGCATCTGAGTGTGATGTGGCTGCAGATGCATTTGTTGGTTGCATTGCTTATGTTGTTGATTGCAGTTCCCTTGACTCTGATTATAATTGCTTGGGGTAGAAGTATTTCCATAGAGTAATGTTCTTTCAATTTGCCCAGTATTATGATTTCCCCGAGAAAGTTGATTTCTTGTAGAAGTATTATAAGAATTGCCATAAAAGTTGTTCTGAATGTTATTCACATAGTAAACATTCTATGCATGTTGTGGACAATCTTCATAACTATGATTGTTATAGGGACATCAGTTTGTTGAGCGACTTGAGTGGGTGCAACTTCACTAGTCCCTTGCATTTTCTTGCTCATATTTTTTAGAGAATATACTTGCGCATTGTGGGTAGAGATTGCATCTAATTCAATAAATCTCGGTGTCGCTTTTGCAGTTGTAGCTCTAGTAACAGGATATTGGTAATCATTCTTAGCAAGTCTTTCTAGAATACCAATTGCTTCAGTATACGGACAATACAACAAAGGTCCATTTGTCGATACATTGACAAGATTTCGAATATGAGAATTCAATCCATTATAAAAAATCTCAAATTGCTTTTCCTATTGAATACCATGCATGGGACAACGTTGCAGCAAGGACTTATAACGTCACCATGTAGTACGTAGATTTTCATCAGCAAGTTGATGATAAGAAATAATATCATTTTTGAGATGAGCATTCAATGTTGGCAAATTAAATATCAGAACAAACTGTGTTGCCAATGCATTCCAAGAAGTAATAGATATTGTCGCTAACCCAAGGAACCAAGTATGAGCTCTCCCCTACAAAGAATAAGGGAACAATTGCATTTTCAAAGCGTCATCAGGAATGCCTTGCTGACTGAAATATGCGCAAATATATAGAAATGTTTTAAGATGTTTTCTTGTGTCTTCTTGTGGAAGCCATGCATATTGCCCATTCGAATTACTCCGGGTTATAAAATACCTAAGATAAAATGTGAAGCAATTCAAGTATTCAAGCAAACTTTATACGTCATTTGTTTTTCATTTGATTAATTTAATTCATGCTTTTTAACACCTCTTTTTCTCACTAAGAGTTCAATATTTCATACGCTCACCAAGAGCTTCTTTAGACATTATGCTCACCAAGAGCTTCTTTAACAATATGCTCACTAAGAGCTTCTTTAACATTTCATTTTACATTCATGATTTTCCTTTGAACTTCTTATTTGATTTCACAATAATGTTCATATCTTTTACATGTTTGCCTTGGATCACAATTGGTTATGAATGACATTGGTCCGTGTTTGACCATAAAGGTCCAAGAATCTTATACTTCTCACTATTCAACCAGCTACCGCCAATCTCTGTACAACTCCCCCGCTACCTCCTACTGTCGCTAATAACATATTACATGTAATGGGGCGTCCTCCCGAGCCGTGGCTCATGGACCATAGTCCCAAGAATACCATGCATCATACCATTGTATCCAAGGTCTTCCATTGTAGGCAACTTAAGTCTTTTAAATCTTTAACTTTCATTAGGGGTATCTTATAGCACAAGAATTCTTATTTTACTTTAAAGCTTGTTGTTGTTGTTTCTTATGTTTCATGCTTTCATGGTTAAAGGATTATATTCAAGCAAGTATTTCAAGATCAAGCTTAGCCCTTAGGCTAGTTGAGCCTTAGCTCTTCATTTCACAAGTTTACTTGTTATTCAAGTAAGCAATTTGAATTATATGCCATTTTAGGCAATCAAGCAATATCTTTTAATTCATGAGTTATATTATGTTATTAAGCATTTTCATCATGGAAGTCCGTACATTCCAGCAAGCATTTGTTAGTTCACACTCAAGGCACAAGAATCAAGTATTTACATCATAGAGCACTATCATGCAAGGTAATTTAAGATTTACTCAAGCACTCAACTATTCAGGATATACAGGCATAGGTTCAATAGGCAACTAAGGTAACATACCAAACTTCATGTAAAGATAAGGCCCAGCAAGCACATTCTCAAACAACGTTTCAAGCAAGGACAATTCAAGGGAGCACATAAGCATAGAATCAATTATCAGCCAAGGTAGCAAGATGCATTCATGTACATATTCAAGTCATATTTTCCAGCAAAGACACTTCAAGGACAAGAAACCATTCAAGTTGACCAATTTTCACAAGCAAGGATCACTAGACAATCAAGTAGCAAGATTCAAACACATGCTCATGTTTCAAACAAGGATATTTCAAGTTTACATATTTCATTCATTTTCAAGTTCAACATTAGGTCATTATTCCCTTATGTTATACATAACAAGCATGTCAGAGCATATATTATATCATAGGCATTTAAACAATTAAACATGATTCAAACAAGTTTGGTTAGGACCTAAGTCCTAACCCTATCTTAAAGCTACACTCACAATACTCCTAGCTTATCTTGTGTCTTGAATCCACACCCCTTTTCCCTTAGCTTTGGGATGCTCTACCCTTTGCTCTTCCACCGAATTCTCCACTGGTTCTAGTATATTGCACAAGAAAGCATACATCAAAACATATTCACATAACTACTAAATTATGGTAACATTGCTAACATTCAATATTCATGACTTTGGAAGCATTTTCATGTTCGTAAGTTAACACATGTGGCTTAAATTATTCATTTTCCAGTTTCCTACAAAACAGGGCAGTGATCACTGTCTAAACTATTACAAAACAGTTTCTAAAACTGTGTACAAAACAGTCTCAAACTGCCAAGACTGTTGCTGCCAGCCAGTTTGTACACTGTCCACTAAAACACTCATAACTTTTATTCCGTACGTCGGAATTTAAATTAGTTTACACCGTTGGAAAGATAACTTAATCCTCTTTCCAACTGTATAGGCCTTGTATTTTCATGATTTTCCAATTAATACAGTTTTTTATTCAAAGACAGGGCAAATGCATTTCTGGACAGTTTGCACTGCCCAGCTATTTTCTTTTCCAGATTTTAGGTCAGGACCCAGAATTCATTTCCGTTTTCTCCTAATGAAAATAGACATACTAAGTTTCATTACATATAAATTTCAGCCCTGAATTCGATCTACACAATTTATGGTGAATTTTTGAAGTTGCTGCCCAGAACAGAGCATTCTGGGCAGATTACTCTTGCTTACATTTTAAGCTTCCTAATTCAATTATACAAGGTTTTAACATGATACTTCATTTCATATACATCTTCTTGCATGTCTAGGTCAGTTTAATTCACATATTAATGTAACTAAAACAGGGAATGATGATCAATTTATTCAATTAAGCATGTTTACACTTTCATTAATCTATCACTTGAACATAGTTAAATTTCCAGCAACCTAATCTTTTATATAAACATATATACATCAATTTCCAGCAACAATACTCATTTAGACATGTATACTAAGATGATTTGGTCACCTAAACATGTACCCAATCTAGTACACCATTTTACATACATTAACCATCATATGAAATATGAATTTCTACTCATCCCCTAATATTCCGGCAACCAATATCACACAATCAATATTCAATTTACATGAAATGAAAGAAGGAAATGATTCATTACCTTCTTCCTTAAGCTATGTTAACCGAAACCTCAAGAAAACTTGTGGGATTGAAGCTTAATTCTTTATTTCCATGGAGAATTCTCTTTCTCACTCTAATTTCTCTCTTTTCTCTCTATAATCGGTTTGGGGAAACTAAAGGAAGAAGATGGCTTTCCTTTCCCCATGATACACACATGCCAATTTTCATTTCATGACATGTGTAATAGTCACTCCTTTATTTTTAATCACCATGCAACCCTTTAGTTAGTCTAGTGTTCAATTTAGCCCTTTTTAATTTGGCAAGGCATGTTGTTATTTACAACACTTTGGTCCTTTAGTAATCGGTCACTTCTACTTTCTATTTATAACATTTTAGTCTTTTGGTTAATTGTTACTTAGTTCCCTTTTCTTTAATTTTAGTCACATACACAATTAATCAATGAATTATTACTATTATTACATTTCCTAATTCAATTATGTTACTACCTTTAGAACATATTTCTACTAGGTTTGGGGTATTACAGTACCAGTATACAGGGTAGCACATCGGTACATTTGATGAATGCAGTATTAATACGGTATGGGTTGTACCAATAGTGATTGCACAGATTTGGTGAAAATACAGCAAATCATATTTCAAAGGCATTAAAAGAACAAGTAAACTTCATACAATGGCTCTATGAAGTCCTAGATATGCTTTAAGACATTTTAGCAACATTCTTTCAAAGGTAATTACATAATAGCATTTAAGCATATAAAGCATAATTTCACTAAAATCATTCGAATATTACAAGTTTAAGGCCAAAATCATAGATATAGACACATTAGGCCAAAAAATGTAACTCATACAATTATCACTCATCCTATCTATATACAATAAAGCACCATCAAGAGTCAAACAAAGCATGTTTAGATCATTAAAAAATACAAGATAATCATGATCAAGCAATTGCATGAAATTAAACTTTTACCACTTGAACCAAGGTAGATTGGTTAGGCTTCACCCTCTACAAGTTTCCTTCCTCCTAGTGTTTCTAGAGCTTCCCAAATTTGATGATTTGCTCTTCATGCTCCAACACACCTAAAACAGACAATCAAACATATTTTGGTATCCAAATTGCTTCGGATCCATTGGAAGTAGTCTCAAATAATTTAGTTCATTTTAGAACCCAGTTTTCAATGTCTTCTTTTTATTTGAAGAAATAATTCCTTAGGGACCCAAACATTCTTAAACAGTTTTCCAATTAAAAATCCAAGAGAACAAAATTGTCTTTGTCAAAAATTGTTTTGGAGCTATCTCCATTTTCACTTCTTTGAGTTTTTCTGTTAAACAAATCCTTTTTAAGACCATCAATTTCCTTTTGATGATCCTCTTGAACTTTTGAAAGAAAGTTTTGTAAATCTAAATTCTTTTGTTCAAAATCTTTAAACTTTGCTTCAAGTTTAAGATTGGTTTTAGAAAGCGATTCATTTTTTATTTTTAACTTTGAAATCAACTTTTTTCCAAAAATAAAGCTTTGAATTCCAAAACCAATTCATCGGTGGAGTCTTCATCACTCGATGTAGCCATAAATAACTTTTTTTTCGAATGGATTTATCCCCTATGAGATCATTCTTCTTCCTTGATTCATGCCTTGATTCTTCTTTCTTGTACTTCATGAATCTTTTGAGCTTCTTGAAGAGTTTGGCCATATCTTCATCTTCCTCTTCACTAGATTCTTCTTAAATGCTTGAGGATTTAAGAGAAACAATCTTCTCTTCTTTCTTCTTTTCTTTCTTCCCCTTAGACATCATCTCATGGGTTAGCAAGGATCCAATGAGCTCGTCAAGCTTGAGCATCCTGAGATTCTAGGCTTTTATAATTGTGGTCTTCTTCGACTGCTATGATTCAAGAAGTGAGTAAATCAACTTTCTCAAAAGCTTGTCTTTCGGGTTGATTTCTCACAAGCTCGTTGACAATGAAGGAGAAACATTCTGATACAACTTTAATGTCTTCCTCAAGCTCCATCTTGAAGTTCACATAGCTCAAATTGAGAAGACCAATCTTTGTCTCCTTCAATTTATTTGTTCCCTCATGAGTGATTTCAAGATTGTCTCATATTTCCTTGGCATCTTCACAAAAAGAAACTCTTCTGTATGGTGCAATTCATCTCTAAAAGAGGCTTGGAGATGGATTGCCAAAAGAGGATGAATTGGCCTTTGAACAATTGTAGATGAAAGGCTAACAAATGAAAAATTGATACAATGATTTACAACAGTTCGAATTTCAAACCGAAGTCTTCACCCACTACCTTAGCTCTCTCACTAGGAATTTTCCACAAATCCACTAAATTTGTCTTTCTTTTAAGGAAAAAGAGATAACCTTACAATCCCTCAAAGTTTCTACCCAAACTCTGGGACACTCTCTTCCAAGAGAAAATATAAATAAAGCAAACAATGAAAAACTTCACTAGGCAAATGTATTTGCAAATTAAGTACTCACCCAAAACCTAAACACTTGAACAATAATGACAATGAAGCTCACTAAGTGTTTTCTAATGAAAAAAGACTTTTAAGACTAAAAGACACTTTCTTTACAAATTAATGTTTGCAATGTGTTTCTTGTTCTTCACATGGTGCTTGAAGGCCCCTTTTATGTCCTCTGATGAGTTTGTGGTTGTTACTAGCCGTTGGGGGTAGTTTAGAGCCATTGGGGACTTAATTTCAAGAATTAAATACTCTTCTGGTGTAGGGTGTATTGGTACATGTGTTCCCATACCGATACCTACCTTAAGAAGAAAGAGTCATTACACTGATCAAGCAGGGCGTACCGGTACATGATACCTGAGTATCGGTATGAATCCTTGTGTATCAGTATTGGGGATCAGTACCAGTACAAAAAATGCTTTATGGAAATTTGAAACTCTTCCTCGTATCGATACTGGCTATGCCATACTGGTACAAGCTATTGCTTATAGATACATGGGATACTTTATCGCTACGAACAACTGGTTTTTTACACTTAAAACATTTGAAAGTATTTGTTCAAGTCAAAAACACCTGAAAAACCTTTTAAACATATTTTTCAAATTAAATGGACTTTGAATTATTTTTGTAATGATTAACTATGTCCAAAAACATTTTTCATGAAATTGTTATTTCAAAATCAATATCTCAACAGATACATGGTCAATGTTTGCATATGTACTATAGTTGATGACATTGGGTTGAAATGTTGTTTAGATGTTTACTAGAAATTTGAAGTTGGGGCATTGAATGTGAACAATTTCCACCCATTGAAGAGTAATTTAGATGTACTTAACATGTTAGAGTCTATCTCTACTATTCAATATGTACACATTTATCTAGAAGATGAGGATGATATGGAAGTAGATAAATCTTTTGGTGAAGGACTTTCTGAACCAAAAGTCTCTGATGATAGAGAGGATCTTATTGAAGTAAATAATGAGGAAGAAGAGCTTGGAGAACCTGAAAGTGTTGAAGATCTTAAAATTGCATCACATCTTCTTGAAATGATGCTACTGATGGAGTAAATGATGCAATCGCTGAAGCAAATGATGTAGCAGAAATATATTGGTATGTTGTGGAAAAAATAGATGCAAATGATGTAGCAATAAAAACATATACAAATGATGTAGAACCAGAAATAAAGGCAAATGATGCAACAATAATAAATGATGCAAGAAAATATATGAAAGAAATGATGTAAATGATACAAATGATGTAGCATTAAATGATGATGCAACATGTAAATGATGATTAGTAGCAAATGATGCTAGAAATAAAGTAGGTGGTGAGAGGATTCTTGAACCAAGATGGAAAACAGATTGGGTTGAAGTTGAAGATGTATGATCCAATGAAGTTAGAGGAGGAAATGAAGTTGATGGTGATGTAGAACCTGAAATGGTTGAAGAGGGAAAAATGAAATGAATGAGAGGAAGAGGATGTTGACTCGATATTTGTTAACAATGATGGTGATGCTGTTGAAGATGAAGTAGCTCAATAAAATGTATCAAATAGAGTGGTAAAGGATTTAGAAGGTTTGTATGGTGATTGGAGAATACATGAAATGATAATGAGAATTAAACTGATGGTGAAAGTTTAGACTCTTTTCGTAGTGCATATGGGTCTAAAAATAATGGTCCTACATGGCCAGAGTTTAACACAGAATGTGATATGGAAAACCTTAAGTTTGAGGTGGGTTTAGTGTTTCCTAACAAAGTCATACTGAAAGATGTTGTAAAGCAATATAGGAGGAAATAGGTGTTTTCAAGTTTTTGACATAAATGATAAAATAAGGCTTCAAGCAATTTGTAAAGATGCTACAAGTCCTTGAAACATATGGGCTTCAAAAATAGATGCTGACAGTGATACTTTTCAGATTAAGAAAATCAATGATGTGCATACATGTGCCAAAGTGATGAAGAATCCAAATATCACTTCTAAGTTCATTGCAAAGACTTACTTGCACAAATTTCAAACTAACATAAACTATGCTCCTGACTCATTAAAGGTTGATGTCCAATGAGATTATGTGGGCCTTGTGTCTGGTACCAGATGTCCCAGGGTAAGTTTCCTTGCCCTAGAAATGATAGATGGAAGTTACAATGACCATTTTCAAAAAATTGTACGATTACTTAGAAGAGCTTATGGAGACTAATCTTGGAACAACCACCATTTGCCTGTTGGATGCTAGGTTATTTTAGAGGGTCTATGTTTTTCTTGAAGCATGAAAAAATAGGGCCTATAACTAGTCTTGATGGATGTTTTCTAAATTTACCAAATTTAGTGCAGACGTGAATGAAATGAAGGCAATGTCTCAAGACGCTCACGATTGATTTGATGATAATCCCCTCCATATGGTCCAAATCACACTTATCCACTAAGAGTAAGTGTGACATACTACTAAACAATATGTTAGTGTTTCAACAAGGTATTTTAATTTTTTTACCTTGCTTGCATCATAATTTGAATAGCTGATAACTAAACTTTCTAAAAGTTACATAACCATAACTAAACTTTCCTTTTATTTTGCAAATTATAATGAAGGTAAGAGACAAGGAAATACTTACAATGATGGAAATTATTAGAACCAAGCTAATGAGAAGAATAGTCTAAAGGAGAGAAGCAGTAGAAAAATTTAGTGGAGCTTTGTGTCCTAAGATCCAAAAATAGCTTGATGATATCCAAATTCAAAACTTCGTTCGGTCACCATCGAAAGAAATTCTTAGAACCAAGATGATTGAAATGTTCAGTTGTTTATTTACGCATCTTGGATAGCTATTATGGTCATTATGTTCATTAACTTATTCAACTTCTTTTATGTTCATTGTGTTCACAGTTGCTAACACTAAAACTGTTTGTTCATTATGTTCATAGATGTTGGCCAACATATGATGCTAACTATCAATACCAAGTTGAATGTAGTCTAGGGGAGAAACACAATTCATCTAATCATAAAACAAACAATTCATTTAATCAACATAAACCCTTAACCCTAAACCAAACGATTATTTATTACACTTTCCATAACCATAAACCAAACATTTCATCTAATCAACATAAACCCTTAACACAATTCTCATTACTCAAAAATTACCCATAACCCTAAACCAAAATACTCCATATAACTCCAAAATTTACCACAATCAACAAAAACCCACAACCCTAAACAAAACTTCTAAAATACCTTCAGTTACAAATCCAAAATAACACAATAAAAATGACCAAACAGACCCATATAATTCTTTCCTTCTTTCTCCCCTTTTCCAAAGTATTTAACTTTTTCAAAAGCCCATTGAGAACCATTGTTGCTTGAGGCTTCATTAGAGGATCGTACCACCACATAAATTGACACGACTTACACCTAAGTGAAGCGTGATTTCTGCAACCACATAATCTATGCTGGGATTCCTAATTGTCCAAGATGTTTTTATTTAAATTGGCTAGCCCTAATGACAAACTGGTCTTCGATTCATATCATCCATTTCTTTATTTCCTTTATTATCTTCTTCTTCCTTGTACCTTCCACAGTTGTCGAAAGAAATGAACTTAAAAGAATAGAGTTTGGCAAGAAAATTTTGTTGATAACTTAGGGTTTCATTCCTTATATGTGTAAAAAATGTTTTTTATTTTTTTCTAATATGACGTAGAATGGGGAAATAAGGTGGAAA
This sequence comes from Hibiscus mutabilis, assembly GCA_019671005.1. NCBI lineage: Eukaryota > Viridiplantae > Streptophyta > Magnoliopsida > Malvales > Malvaceae > Hibiscus > Hibiscus mutabilis. The sequence goes on from CM033714.1 coordinate 45,340,450, forward strand.
AGGTGTGGGTATGTGACAAGCATAGTCAGCCTTCTATTACCCCATCAACGGACTTTAATGTCCTAGTTACCATTTTCTTACAAAACATAAAGTTTAAGTGTTATTTTATAACTTTTGAAAGTTTGGTTACTGTAATAACATGCCCGCGAGCTTGACGCGTTTTTTTACAAAAATATTTTGATTTCAATGGGAGTCGCCACCAGTCTTTTAGTTTAGGTGAGATTGGATCACCTGTAATCTTGGTCATTTTAATTAAAACTTGTTTTTGTCCTTTTTTCATTAAAACAACGAGTTTTGGTCTCCGAAACTAGAAAATGAGTTCGGGAGTCCTTTGCGTATGGGGAAGGGTGAGCACCCCACAACACCCAAAAATTGGTACCTAGTTGATTATGTAGTGTTTTAACGATGGAAATTACAAATTCGTATTTAATTTGAAAATTGTGATCCCTAAAAATAATCCTTTAATTAGGATGAAAAGAAAATTACATCTCTTTGAGCACAAAACATCATTTTTCTTGAGATTCCTGGATAAAGAATATTATTTTTAAAATATTATAATTCAGGATTTAAAAAGGAGTTTTTATATTAGAGATTAACGGGAAAGCGACGCCCTTTTAAGTTCAAGGTACGTTTTTTCTCAAGAATTGCTACCAAAAGGTTTTAATTTAAAATTCGGTTAGAACGAGTGAATATAGAATATATATACGTGCGAATATATAATAATGCATATGAATAATATTAGTAATGATAAAAATAATAATACCATTAATATTTAAAAATAATAATTAATAATAATAATACAATAACAATAATAGTCTTAATAATAAAAATAATAATAATATAATAGTAAGTAATAAGTAATATTATTATAATAATATAACATTATTAGTAATATAAGTGTAACATAAAATAATAACGTAATAATAGTTTAATAATATAGGGCTGGTAATATTAATAATAATATGATATAATAATAATAATTAATAATAACATTAATTAATTAATAATAATAATAGAAACTAAAAATAATGACTAAAAATGAAATGAAGCAAGAATTGAAATGCATAATTGTAAGGATACAAAGGCGAAAGGACTAGAAGTGCAATTTCCCAATTTCATTAAAAACGTGCAGATCCTCTATACAGGTCAGGTCATCACGCGGGTTACAGCATGAAATGACGTCATTTCGTATGGCATATAAGTACAAGATTTGCCCGAAAAAATTCATTTGGTAACTGATATCCCAAAAAAATCTTAAAACCCTCTCTCAACTCTATCTTCCTCACTCGCTGTTCATCCCCAGATGCTGGTCGACCTTCCACCGAGAGCCAATGCGTGCCGTCGTTTGCTGATGACGGAGAATCGTCACAAACGGTGGCCGAAGTACATGCAAGTGATTGGTTTGATTCGATTTTTTACCCTAAGGTTTGTTTTTTCAAAAACCCCTTCTACCTACATAGATCTAACGAAACTCAAAGGGTTTTATATTTTTTTACCTTTCTCAATATGTTTTTCTTTTCTTTTTCGAATTAAAACTTGGTTTTTTTTGTTTCTTTTGTGTTTTGTCTTGAAATCTTAGTCTCTAATCTCCCTATTTATATCGGTTTAGCTCCCTTTTATAGGGGTTTTGATTTGCGTGAGGTGGAAAGCCTGGGGACAAATGGTAAATGGTTGCTTGTTGCTTGGCCGATAGTGGTAGTCTAGATGAGGTCGATGGGCTTAAAAGGAGGGTGAGGGCAATAGTGTCAAGTGGCAAGGGTTAATCATTTAGGTAAATAAATTTTTAGATTTCACGCCCCGATTTTGGGCGTAGGAGTTTGCTAGGTTGATTAGACAGTATGGTAGACCAGAATTAGAGATTTGAATCGTATTCGAGATAAAATTCAGAATAAATAGTTTTAAGTGAGATAAAAATATGGGAGAATATCCTAAAATCATTATTTAGCATATGTATATATTTGGTGAAATCAATTTTGGAAAATGGGTTTTGGACATTTGACATTTTGGGTTAGTGACCAAAATGTAAAGAATGAAAACTATTTTTAGTGACTATTTTGAAAAGGGGTCGAATCTTAGAATCTTTAAGGAGCCAATTTACTAAATTCCTTGTTTGGGCAAGTTTGTATTGCTTTGAGAGGGTTTTTGCTAAATTCAATATTGATTTGAGAGGGTTTTTGCTAAATTCCCTGTTTGGGCAAGTTTGTATTGCTATTTTAGGGTTGTAATTGGCCTTATTCGTTTGGTTGTTGCTTTGGATTTATGTTTCGTATGGTGGCTGATTGTTTTCTCAGAAGCATGTCTCTAGATTTCTGTTTAAAGTATGATGCCATGATTTGATCATGTTTTTTAGATGTTTTAATGTGGTTTGTTCTTTAAAATTGTTGTGTATATGTTTGGGGTTTGATAAAGCATATTTGGACCCTTGAATGTACGAAAAACCAGAAAAATTGGGCAATTCAGGCCTAGGTGTATCGGTACGGGTAGAGGTGTATCGATACAGGTAAGTATATTTTTAGCCTGCGTATCGATACAAGTAGAAGTGTTTCGATACAGTTTTGAGCTACTAGAATTTTGGGAAAATGATTTGTAGCCCGCGCATCAATACACCTATAGACCGTATCAATACGCCCTCGCATATTGTACACTTTGGGACCGTATCTATACGCCTGGTCGTTATATCTGTTAATTTTGATATTAAAGGTTTTAGATTCTTCTACGTCACTAGCCCAACAACCCCAATTGCCTATAAATAAGGCATGGGATTGGAGGCAACGGACAAGGGGAGAGCCGGTCAAGGCAGCCAATAAGAGAGCTATGCTCTCGGTAGCCAAGGACCGGGGGCAGTTTTTACTTGTTTTGGACAGGTACTTGAAGAATTATCAAAGAGTATCAAGAAGTGGATTTCATTAAAAAAAGAAAGATGAGGCAGCCATAGTAGCGTAAGGCCAGATGACGGTAGCAGGAGTAGCGTAAAGCCAGATGTTAAGTCCTTCAGGCCATTAGTAAGTCCTTCGGGCATGATGATAAGACCTTTGGGCCACCAGTAAGCCTTTCGAGCATGGTGATAAGTCATTCGGGCCATCAATAAGTCTTTTGGGCATGATGAGGCAGCTATAGTAGTGTGTGGCTAGATGACGATAGCCGGAGTAGTGTAAAGCCAGGTGTTAAGTCCTTTCGAGCCATCAGTAAGTCCTTCGGGCAACCAGTAAGTCTTTCGAGCATGGTGATAAGTCCTTCGGGCCATTAATAAGTCATTTAATTATGATGAGGTAGCCATAGTAGCGTGAGGCTAGATGACGGTAGCCGGAGTAGCGTAAAGCCAGATGTTAAGTCCTTCGGGCCATCAGTAAGTTCTTTGGGCATGATGATAAGACCTTGAGGCCACCAGTAAGTCTTTCGAGCATGGTGATAAGTCCTTCGGGCCATCAACAAGTCCTTTGGGCATGATGAGGCAGCCATAGTAGCGTGAGGCCAGATGACGGTAGCCAGAGTAGCATAAAGCCAGATGTTAAGTCCTTCGGGCCATTAGTAAGTCCTTCGGGCATGATAATAAGACCTTCGAGCCAACAGTAAGTCTTTCAAGCATGGTGATAAGTCCTTCGGGCCATCAATAAGTTCTTTGGGCATGATGAGGCAGCCATAGTAGCGTGAGGCCAGATGACGGTAGCCGGAGTAGCGTAAAGCTAGATGTTAAGTCCTTCGGGCCATCAGTAAGTCGTTCAGGCATGATGATAAGACCTTCAGGCCACCAGTAAGTCTTTCGAGCATGGTGATAAGTCCTTCGGGCCATCAATAAGTCTTTCGGGCATGATGAGGTAGCCATATTAGCGTGAGGCCATATGATGGTAGCCATGATAGCGTGAAGCCAGATATTAAGTCCTTCGGGCCATCAGTAAGTCCTTCGGGCATGGTGATAAGACCTTCGGGCCACCAGTAAGTCTTTCGAGCATAGTGATAAGTCCTTCAGGCTATCAATAAGTCTTTCGGGCATGATGCGGCAGCCTTAGTAGCGTCAGTCCAGAGAGATCGACAGGCATGTTAGCGCGAAAAAAAGAAGAAAAAAGAAAAAAAGAGAAAAAAAGGAAAGAAAAAAAAGAGGAAAAGAAAAAAGAAAAAAGAGAATATAGAGGAGAAAAGATGTAGGAAAGAAAACATTCAGTTGACCAGAGAAAATGTCAACATTTTTGAGCCGCCGCCCTGACGGCTTTCTAGATGGATAAAACCAAGGTCAAAGAGGTGGCCGAGAAAGAGCGAAAAGCTCCAGAAGAGCGCGTGATTTTGAGACCAGAAACAGGAAACCCGAAGAATTCAGCCGAGGAAGAGGGGAAGGTTCTAGAAGAACACATGATTCCAAGGTATCAGATAAAGATACAGTGATATCATTGATACCTGCGTCACCTAAGAACAGAATACCCATGTTGAAGGCGAAGAGTTCTATATAGGAGGGACTCGCAACTCGAGGCTTTAGAGTGAAAGGTTCCATATAGGAAGAACCCTAACTCCAAGATTTCAAGAAAAAACCTGTAGCTCCAAGATCGGAAGGTGAAGAAGTTCTATATAGGAAGAACTTAAGAACCAGAAGATTCGGCTAAGGAAAAGTGAAGAGTTCCAGAAGAACACGTGATTATGAAGCTACAAGAACAATAAAGTAGGTCAAAAATGAGTGCTTTTGATCTATGCTTTGTCCTCGTTTCACAATAACAAGCAAAGAGGGGCAACTGTAATCACTCATTTTTGTCTGGATTTTAGTATTTTTAGTATTATTGTAATAGTAATATTATTAATTTAAAATAAAAAATTGATTGAAGTGTAAAAAAAAAGATTAAAGTGTAAAAAAACGAAAAGAAAAAAAACAAATACACTGCGTGGAGCAGCATTCTCCACGTCACTAGCCCAACAACCCCAATTGCGTATAAATAAGGCATGGGATTGGAGGCAACAGACATGGGGAGAGCCGGTCAAGGCAGCCAATAAGAGAGCTATGCTCCCAGTAGCCAAGGACCGGGGGCAGTGCCCACGATCCTAACCGGTTTGATCAGGATCCTATTTTAGACCTTATCTAGTTAATATTTTTGGAGAGGTCGTGGTAGATCTTGGTGGGGTGCAGTCGGGGTTCGTCATTCGAGCTCCTAGTTAGGTATATTTTCTTTCCTTTTTTATTTGTGTTGTAATTTTTATGATTTAATGAAGTAGTAGTTATTTTAAAATTGTGTTTTTTAGTTTGTATGTTTATTTATGTTTTAGATTAGTATTTATTATGTTTTAAATTTATGTTTTATATTAATATTTTATTTATGTTAAATTTGTTTTTGTTTATGTGTTAGATTAATATTTATGAATGTTAGCATTTTATATATGTTAGATTTGTTTTTATTTATGAGTTAGATTAATATTTATGTATGTATTAGATTAGTATTTTATTTATGTTAGATTAGTATTTTATTATGTTAATATTTATTTGTATTTTTAATGTATTTAAATTATTTGCCATATTTTATATTTTGCTCACTAAGATTGCATATTGAGATATATAAATTGTCAATGCGGTGCCCTTTTATCCGAGCGTAAACGGGGCCAGTATCAGGCGTAATGATGGTGGTTTGGGCGTTCAACCTCGGATAACGGGGCTTTTAAAATTTACCCGCACTTATAACCAAATTTTAAATTAATCGTCACTTTAATCCAGAAAGTTTAATATTAATAAAGCGGTAATTATTAAAGTACCAATTTTGGGCGGTGTAGGGGTGCTAATCCTTCCCCATCCATAACTGACTCCCGAACCCAACAGTTTTTAAATCTCTGGTTTTATGGTGTCCGGCGTACCTAAGTGGACGGTGGCGACTCCATTTTCAAAATAAAATACGATTTTTACAAAATCCCACGGAAGACATTTTTTAAAACAAAACAAAATAAATATATTTTTTTAGCAAAACCGACATCGCTACACCACCCTAAAGTTAGTACCACCTATGCCAGTTGGGCCAGTGTTGGGTGAAATGTTGCCTTTGATATAGGCGATGATTGGAGCTTTTCAAGCTGTCGTCGTTGGAGAGCATGTGATTACACCAACTGTTGGACAACCGGGGTTGTTGTTGGACAACCGAGGTTGTCGTTTGAGCGCCTCCGTAGTTTGGAAAGAGTTGAGTTTCTAGGGTTGGCACTCGAGGCATCTGTGGAGTGGTTGGCCTGTACTGATCGAATTTTGGAACAAATGGGGTTTAGTGATACCGTAAGTTGGGATGTGTTGTATCTCTGTTGCAAGGTGATTCTTATAGATGGTGGACTACCGTGATTGCGGGCATGGAACTCGGTGATGTGGCCTTGGAGTTCTTTCAAACTATTTTTTAAGAAGAAGTATTTGGGGGGTTAGATACTTAGATAAAAAGAAACGTGAGTTCATGGATTTGGTTAGGGGTAGTATGTTTGTAGCAAAGTATGAGGTACAGTTTGCTCGATTGAGACAATATGCTCCTGAGCTGGTACTAGATGAGAGGTAACGCTGTGACCGATTCTGTTATGGATTGGTATAGGATATTAAGACATATATGTTGGCTTTTGAATGCATTATTTTTGACGTGATGGTTATACAGGCGAAGGACATTGAGAAGAACCTGAGCTTATCGGTTCATGTGGGAGGTTTTGGCTCTGGTAAAAGAGTTGCAGAGTCTGGTTATGGTGGTGGTTAGTTTAAGAAGTATCTTGATAAGATGTATCACCCTGAGTTGGGGTGAGGTAGAGGTAGTGCTGGGAGAGGGTCGCGGGGTTAGGGAACCCAGGCTAGATTAACACGTAATACCTATTGGGTTTTTGGATCACGTGATCACATGAGTTGAGATTGTCCATCTTTGGTTCGTGAGGAACATGCTCTTGTTCCTGTTGTTGCTAATTCTTGTTGGAGTTGTGGATCGGGCGACCATTTGAGACATGATTGCTTGTTGTTGACGGGTGGATAGGTTAGGACACCTGCCGTTGCACCACGAAGAGGTTGTGGTCGTGGCCGAAGGCAATTTCAGTGTAGGGATATGGGTATGCAAGTGACTAGTTCTTTTGGTGAGACGGACATTGCAAGAAGGTTGTTTAGAAGATGTCCTTTGAATGTTCAAGGTCATGTGTTTACGGTTGATCTGATGGAGTTTCTATTTTATGGTTTTAATGTAATTCTAGATATGGATTGGTTGACCGAGCAAAGAGTTGTGGCTGGTTTTGGAACCAAGCAAGTTTCATTGAATTTGTTATAAGGTAGTAATCGTGGGTGAGAATGCTAAGTTCTTGTCTAATGTTGTTTTGGCTTTAGAATCAAGTTGGTTGTTGGATTCTAGTTGTCAGGCTTTCTTAGCCTATGTTATGAATTTAGGATCAAAGGAGATGCACGTCCAGGGCATACGTACGGTATGTGAGTTTTTGGGTGTTTTCCAGAAAAGTTGCCTGGTTTACTATTAGATAGAGAGGTTGAGTTTGGCATTGAGATGTATGCAAATAAAACCCTGGTGTCTATTGCTCCCTATCGCATAGCGCCCACAGAGTTGAAGGAGTTAAAGACGCAACTTTAGGAGTTGCTTGATTGAGGTTTTATTAGGCCTAGTATTCCACCGTGGGGTACGCCAATGTTGTTTGTAAAAAAGAAGGATGGAACGATGCGAATGTGCATCGATTATCGACAACTGAACAAGTTGATGATTAAGAATAAGTATCCTTTTCCATAGATTGATGATTTGTTTGATCAGTTTAGAGGTGTTTCGGTGTTTTCTAAAATTGATTTGAGGTCTAGGTATTATCGGTTGAAGGTAAAGGATGTGAATGTACCCAAGACTACCTTTTATACGAGGTACGGGTATTACAAGTTCTTGGTGATGCCATTTGGATTGACTAATTTCCTTGTCGCTTTTCATGGATAGGATGAATCAGGTGTTTTATGAGTTTTTTGGACTAGGTTGTTGTTATGTTTATAGATGATATTCTCGTGTACAAAGGTACCGAGAAAGATCTTGATCGATAGGTATCATTGGGTAAGTAGGCTTTTGTGGAGGAGCAAATGTTTGCTCTTTATTTGGGTAAGTGCAAGTTTTGGCAGGTTGGAAGGCATTCTGATGCTGAGAATGTTATTAGTAAGTGTGAACAGTTAAACATGCACAGTGAAAAAACACTTATATATATATATATACATATGCCAATACATGCATACATTTGGGCATGACATTAGAGGTCTTGCATACATATGCATAGACATCTATTAGGGCATGTAAGTAATCATGCATACATATGGAGTGATGGTGCAAGCAAGGTAGCTTATGTAAGTAGCTTTGGTAATGTGGTTCTTTGGAGTTCTCAAAGTTTGAAGAGGGTGTTAAAGATTGGTTCTCGAAAGTTTGATTTGTGTTAGTTTTGAAGAAACCAAGGTTGGAGTTAGAAGTTCGTGGGTTTTCTAGATTCATTTAATTAACATCGAGCTTTGTTGAAGAATCTTCTAAGATTGTTGGGTCGCTAGCGAAGTTGTGGCCTGTGCATTTTATAGTTGAAGGTGCATGAGCGCATGTTGTAGAGCTTTTTGCGGTTTTGATTGCTTAAAGGATTTGGATACCTTATCTCTATGGCGAGAGGTGTGTTGTGAACTCAGATCATAAGAGTTTGAAAAAAATGTGACGACGCAAAAAGATTTGGATCTTAGACAACATAGATGGTTGGAGTTTCTTAAGGATTATGATTTGATGATTGAATATCATCCAGGAAAGGCTAATGTTGTAGTCGATGCTTTGATTATGAAAGTTCTGATGGAGTTGAAGGCGCTGTTGCACGGTTAAGTGTGACACATGATAGTAGCTTGTTGGCCGAATTGCGAGCAAAGTCAACTTTGTCGCAGTTGATTAAGGAGAAACAACCTTATGAAGATGCATTGGTACCACATGTTAAGTATATCATAAATGGAAATCCGATGGATTTTCACTTTAATAATGATGGGATGTTGTATTTTAAAGGTCGGGTAGTGGTGCTTAGTGATGTTGAGTTGAGGCATATCATTTTGACCGATGTGCATACTAGTCCTTTTGTTATGCATTCCGGTAGTATTAAGATGTACTGAGGGTTGAAGGAAGAGTACTTTTGTGTTGGTTTAAAGAAAGTTTTTGCTGATTTTTTGTTAAACGCATGTTGTGTCAGCGTGTTAAGGCTGAGCATCAGTTTCCTTACTGGTTGCTGCAACCATTGAGGATACTAGAATGGAAGCGGGAGAGAACTACCATGGATTTTGTGTTTGGGTTACCATTGTCAGTCAATAAAAAGGATTCCATTTGTGTGATTATTGATCGGTTTACAAAGTGTGCATATATGTGCCAGTGCATACAACGTATACCTTGGATAAGTTGGCAAAGTTGTATTTTACTAAGATTGTACGTTTGCACGGAGTGCCTAAGTCCATAGTTTTGTATCGAGATCCACAGTTTACAGCGAGGTTTTGGGAGTGTTTGCATCAAACATTAGGTACACAGTTGAATTTCAGTACTTCGTATCATCCTCAAACTGATGGTCAATCTGAACGTGTGATCCAAGTCTTGGAGGATATGTTAAGGTGTTATATCATTGAGTTCCAAGGAACCTGGGAGAGCAGTTGCCTTTGGTGGAGTTTTTCTATAATAATAGTTGTCAGGCTAATGTGCAAATGGTACCTTATGAGGCCTTGTATGGTAGAAAGTGTCGTACGCCTTTCTATTGGGCTGAGGCGGGAGAAAAACATGTTTCTTTGTCGGATGTGTTGAAAGACACGAATGAGAAAGTGAAGTTTGTTTGTGATCATTTGAAGGTGATTTATGATTGTCAAAACTCTTATTGTGGATTTAAAGCATAAAGAAATTGAATATGCGGTTGGTGATCACATGTTCTTGAAAGTGTCACCTTGCAAGAAGGTGATGCGGTTCGGACATAAGGGTAAGCTTAGTCCAAGGTTTATTGGGTCGTGTGAGGTTTTGGATCATGTGAGTCCCATGGCTTATTGTTTGAGATTACCTCCTAAGTTGGAGAAGATTCATGATGTGTTTCATGTATCGATGTTGCAAAAGTATCGGTCATATCCATCGCATGTTATGTCAGTGGAAGACATTGAGTTGTAACTTGATTTATCTTATGATGAGGAACCGGTAGAGATCCTTAATTCTAGCAGCAAATTTTTCCGTGGCTAGACGATTGAACTTGTAAAGGTGTTGCGGCGACATCGTGGAGTTGAGGAGGCCACGTAAGAGAGCAAAGCGGATGTGATGAAACATTTCCGCATTTGTTTCCTTCATATAAAATTTTGAGGATGAAATTTCTTAAGTGGGGGAGAGCTGCAACGCCCTAGTTTTGGGCCTAGGAGTTTGCTAGGTTGATTAGATGTCTAGTAGACTAGAAATAGATATTCAAATTGGATTTGAGATAAAAATTAGAATAAATATTTTTAAGTGAGATAAAAATATGGGAAAAAATCCTAAAATCATTATTTAATATATGGATATATTTGGCGAAATCAATTTTAGAACATGAGTTTTGGACATTTGACATTTTGGGTGAGTGACTAGAATGTAAAGAATGAAAACTGCTTTTAGCGACTATTTTGAAAAGGGTTAAATCGTAGAATCTTTAAGGAGCCAATTAACCAAATGTTTTTATCAGAATTTCCCCTCAATTAGGATTTATTTTAAAGAGTTTTAATTAAAGAATTAAAAAGGGGATTTAATAAAAGAAGGTAGTTATTTCCTTAAATCACTTCTCACGTAACTTTTGCTCTCAAACTTTTCTCTCAAAATCTCTTTAGCCAAACACTTTATTTTTCATCAAAGATTTCAGGTAATGATCTTGATTTCTTAAACTTTTGATGTCCAATGGATTCTTCAATCTTGTTTTCCAAAATCTCATTGTTTTCCTTTGTTTTTCAAGAGTAAAACATCCAATTAAGAGGAGATTCACTCATTGGAGGTAAGGTCCATTCTTCTCCTCTAACGAAGGTTCTTTACTTAAATTCCCAAGTATTTGATCCTTGTTTAATGTTTTCTAATAAGTTTTGATGATTTAATAATGGAAATTGGTTAAATCAATGTTTATTTGTTGAGATAATGTGATTTTTGTATTGGATCTATTTTGTTGAGTTCTTGATTGGTTTTAGTCATGATTTTGATGTTTGATAATGTTAATTAGTTGGTTTTAACATTGGAATCCCAAAACTAGGTGAATCTCTAATTTCTAGGTTGTTAGTTATGTGTTTTTGAGGAGTTGTGGAGGTTTATGAATGTTGTAGGTATAAGGATGTTATTAGGTTGTTTTTGGAGGTTAATGTTAATTGATAGATTAATCTAGTAGGTTTTTGCTGGGTTAAGTTTGGAAGGTGTTTGATGTTGTTTTCGATACTTCCGACTAGTTTTTGGAAGGCGAATGCTGAGGTCGTAGGGGATCTTTCTTTAGCAACGAGTTGAATGCATAATTATGCATTTTCCCTCTACTTTTTTGCGATTAAATTAGGGGACGGTCAAGGCGGGTTTTCCTAGTGGTGTACTTGCTTATCGGAGGCTCAATTTGTGTTGGCAAGCGAGGTGAGGCGAGGCAAATCGGTGAGTGAAAACGAGTTTCACCTCTTTAAAAGGTTTGATCGTTGGATCAAGGGGGTTTAGTTATCACCTAAAAAGCTTAACTAAGATCAAGCACAAGTCGTTCTTACTTCGCTTGATTGTTGGTTTCGAGATAAGCTTGCGGATTTCATGTTGGTTTAAACATGGTTGATTTTCATGTTTTGGTTTGAAACATGGTTTGATTTACTTACAGTAAATGCATCATTTTGGATAAATATGCAATGTTTATCAAAGTATTTGAATGCATATGAGCATTGAGAATTGTTCCTATGAGGAATATGATGTTGCCTTTGGCAATATGGTATTGCATATGAAACAGTTTTATGAAATGCATTAGAAAATAGTAAGTAAATGTATTTTGAAATGATATATTGACTTTGTGACATAATGAGAAAGTTTTACATATATTTGGCTAGCCGTAGGATGAAAGTGCACTATAAATGCAAAATTGATCGTGTGAAATTCTTCGGTTACACAATAGGGGTAGTGCTATTATGAAGTGATAGGGGTAGTGCAATCACAACAGGATAGGGGTAATTCTATTGTCGGCCGAAGTGAGTTATGGTGGGGGTAGTACCACCATGAGACTTGATGGGGTTAGTGCCATCAAGGGAATCTGTGTATCCAAACATGCATGGATAGGGGTAGTGCTATCCAAGGATGGGTATAGTGTCATCTTGGTCACTTTAATTGCCAATATATGTGCATCATTGAGATAAATGATGTTTTTATATTTTTTAATGCATATGGTTATTATACATGATTTGTTGTGGAAACAAATGAGATAATTCTTGGGTAGTAAAGCATGTTTTGAAAACAAGATGAGTTATTTTTTTCAAATGGATTTTTAATCAAATGTGAAATGCTTGGAAAGTAAGAATGTTTTGGTTTAAAAGGCATGATAATGTTTTGGAAGTGGTTTTAAATGATGAACTCTTTGTAAGTTGGAAACCGGTTTTAATTGCATTGATGGTGTTGTGTTTTGAGCACTCCCTACTAAGCTTTGTGTGCTTACGCTCTCTTTGTCTGTCAATGCAAAGAATTAAAGGTTGGAGGCAGCAAACAAGCGAGAGATGATCCAAGGACCTGTTAACGCAAAAGTATGACTCTTCGAACTAGACTTGTTGTAATAAATGCAATGGAGTTCATTATTGAATTGAGAGGGTTTTTGCTAAATTCCCTGTTTGGAACTCTGACGAAGACAAGATTGAATGATGAAGGCTTTGATGTTTGATCCAGCTGCAACACTGACGAAGAGTCATGATCGAAGAATAAAGGCTCTGATGTTTCATCCAGCTGCAACACTGACGAAGAGATAAGATTTGACAATTTTTTTCTTTTTTCTTTCTTATTTTTTCTTTTTGTTGTTTTTTACCTTTTTTTCTTTTTTCTTTTTTACTGGCTACAACATTGATAAAGAGAAAAATTTAAAAGTCAATAATTTTTGACCAATCTATAACACCGTCGAAGAGGCTAGGTCTATAGTTAGTAAGGTTGATCCAGCTATGACACCGACGAAGAGGCAGGATCGAGAGTTAGTGAATTTTGTCTATCTACAACACCGACGAAGAGGCAAGACTAGGAGTTAGTAAGGTTTAACCCAGCTACAGCACTGACGAAGAGGCAAGGTCTGAAGTTAAAAAATTTGACCCAACTACAATATCGACAAAGAGGCAGGATCGAAATTTTGACACATTTGGTCCAGCTACAACACCGACGAAGAGGCAAGACCAGGATTTGACCGAGCTACAACACTAACGAAGAGGAAAGGTCTAAGGGTAAAAATTTTGATCCAGCTGCAACACTAACGAAAAGGCAGGATTGGAGGATGAAGCTTTGATTTTTGATTTTGTTTCTTTTTTGGAATCTTTTGATTTTTTATTCTTTTCGTTATTTTGAATTTTTTTCTTTTTTCTCTTGTTTTTTCTTTCTCTTTTTTACAATTATTTTTTAAAGAGTTGATGATAAGATGGTTCATCCACTCCGCCCAAACTTGGAGAAGTAGAATCTATAAATTTGGGTGATTTGCTCCACCACTAACAAGGAGGTAGAATCTAAAAAAGTTGATCTATTACAACTTTGACGAAGAGGCATGATCTGGGAGTTTGGTTTTGGATATCTACAACCTTGACGAAGAGAAATGATCAGGGAGTTAGTTCTTATCAAGCTACGACTCTGGTGAAGAGGCATGATCTGATAGTTAATTTTGATCAAGCTACAACTCTGACGAAGAGGGATGATCTGGGAGTTCGTTTTAATCAAGCTACAACTTTGAGAAAGAGGCGTGATATGAGAGTTTGATCTGCTACAATGTCACATCCCTAAAACTGGCCTAGTCAGAATTTGGTTCTGATGAACATAAATTTTGAATCCGATGTGCAAAATGTTGTAATATTTGACCTTTGTACCCTTCCTTTATAATGAAATCACATCTTGGTCCCATTTGAGTAGTTTAAGTCTTCTACGAAATTCAAAGCCAAATTGCAAATTCTGATCTAGGCGTACTGATACAGTCAAGCCAGTATCGATACGGTCTAATTGCCAATAACTAACTTAGCTATTTTAGTAAGGGCGTATCAATACGGTCATGAGTGTATCGATACATGTCCTTTGTTTCAAATCTATTTAAAGCATAAATTGAAGAAAAGGGGAGTAGGTGGTGATTCACGTGCTTATTGCCACCCCTTCACGTGGGATCCCTTAGATCAAAAGAACAAATGATTATCCTATAGCCATAAGGGATGATATTTGAAAGGATTGTAAATTGGGCTTAGCAAACCCTTAAAGGAAGGTAAGCTTCCTATTGGTTGTTAAGTAGGTGAGTTAATAATTAAGGTTGGTTCCCTTAAAATGAATGAGGAAAAGAAAACTTTTTTCTTTTGCCTTTGACCTCATGAACTTCAAATCTCACTCTTATCTTCTAACAAGATCACACCATCATTTCCATCTTCAAGCTTGAACTAAGCTAGGACCTCGGTGCAACCTTCGACCTTCATTTGATTTCGATACTCCATTTGAAAGCCCACAACTCGGTGAGTAAAGTCCCTATATCAATTTGTTGATTCCATCATTTGTTGAGGTTTAATTTTGAAATTAGGTTTTCTATGTTCAAAGGAACGACCGTGAACTATGAAGTTAATTTCGATCCTACAAGCTTTGGTAAGCTTGAAGTATGATCCGAATCCGTCGAATGAATTCTAATGTAGCCTCTAATTTTGTGCTAGCTCAAGTACTAGAGAATGATCCCTTGTCACCTCCAAAGGAAGCTAGGCCACAACGGAATTGTAATTTGAGAACCCCGTAATCATGGTAAGTGTAGTAGTGTCAAGGGATAGACAATGAGCCATCTCGTTGCATTTGTTTATGCTATAATTGCGTTTTGTTTAAAGGCTCACATAGAGAAAACATGTGTGGATGCTAACAGCTAGCATGGTAAGTCTTCAATATGATTGATACGAGTAAGTTCATGTAGTATGTTTGAAATATGCTATATGTGAATCCGCTATGAATATGTTATATGTGAATCTGATATGAATATGCTATGAATATGTTATATGTGAACCCGATATAAATATGCTATGAATATGTTATGATATGGTACGTATGTGATATGATTCGTATAAGGAGCTAAGGCTCAATTCTGATCTCGATATGCTATGGTCTACGGGTATAAAGGTAAGTTGTATGATGAAATATGTGTAACCTTGGACATTTGTGAGTTTTGGATACAATTGGCATGCCATAGGGTTATTTGAGCTCGTATAAGTAAGGGATTGGACTACAGTCTGAGGTTACAGCCTATATGTGGGGGAGATAAGGATGGATTGTGTAAGGGATACTATCCGGAGCTATGGCTCAAGGCTACGACCTATTTTCTATTATATGGGGCTACGACCTATTTTTTGATATATGTGTGGTGTAAAGGGGAATCCGCGTATCCATTCGTTATATTGTCCAAGGGGAATGATATGTTTATATGATTTTTAAGTGTTGTGTGGAAATATGATATCAGCTTAAATATATGGTGTGATGTGACCAAGGGAATTAATATGTGTTAAGCTTTGCTATGATTATGTGAAAATATGATAAATGACTTAAGCATGAGTCTTACGTGATTAATAGTTTAATTATGATATTTGTGTATGATGCTATGTTATTCATGAACATAGTATGTCATTCATGTCATTTAATTGTTTTACGCTTGTTATGACTACCTCACTAGGCTATGTAAGCCTAACATGTGTGTGTGTCTCATGCATTTCAGGATTCTAAAGCTCTCTGGACATCGATCGTGTATTTTGTAGTTGCAAGTCACTCTCACTACTATATGTATGTCTACTTTTGTTTTCGAACTCCTAGTAGGGTGGAATAAGGTTTAAACACGTTAGAATAGCTTATTTTGATATGGTCGTGTAAGCATAATAGTACCTAGGTGTTGTATGTGTAATATGCCATGTTTGAGTTTAGTAAATTGATTAAAATGAGCTTAAAAGCCCCAATTCATAAAATCTTAGTAAGTGGATTCGAAACGCTTTAAAATTTGTTTTGCTATTAGAATTATTGTCTTTAAGGTTGCTGGTAAAATTCGGTAAAATTTGGATAACGTTTGGATGGGTAAATCGAATAAAAACTAGCAAAATTTTGTCATTACAGGCCAGGGCGTATCGATACGGGTGATGGCGTATCGTTACGATTAGGCATAAATTTGGCTTAAGGAACAAGGCATATCGATACGGTTTTGGCATATCGGTACGGATTTTGGTCAATGGAATTTGGGTGAAAATGGTATCGATACGGTCTTAGGGCGTATCGGTACAGAGTCAATGCAGTTAACGCGTATCGATACGAGGTTTGATGTACCGGTACGGGATTGACATCCCCTAAATCTGGAAATCTAGATATAAGCATGGAATATCAATATGGCCCGCAGGGTATCGATACAGTGTTAGTTAAATCTGTTGTAAGGCATAAAAATAGAATTTGGACAATTTGCAAATTGGTCACTAATAACTATATGGTCTAATTGATCAGGTTAACGATGTCCAATAGTAATGAAACTTCATATATCAATAATTGGTAAGTTTAATTACAAGTTGGTAATAAAGAATCCGGATTAGGATCGCTTATTTGTAAAGTTTGCGATTTAGTCCCTAAGTTTGAAAAAGGTTAAAATTGACCTCGATCCTAACAAGACTAGTAACGTGTAGATTCAATAAGTCTTAAGAATGATTAATAAAATATTTCGAACAAGTTCCAAACTTTGATTCTACCTTCCGATCTCTGAATAATTCTTCGATAACACTTTCTAGCCCGGTTCTCTACTAGACCGGGAAGGGGGTGTTATAGTTATGGTATCACAGCCTAGGTTTAGTCAATTCTACGACTAAACCGAAGCCCATTATGAGTCCGTATATACTTATGCCACCTAGGAGTTATTTGTTTATGATATTTGTGACTTGCAGCTTACAAGATTCAATTTTTCTATGTAATTAGATCTGAATATGTTTGCGCCTACTGATAGACGCGCTGTGAATGAACCCAATCTTGGGTCCTCCTCAAATCAGAGGGAAAATCTGAGGCCCAAAGCAAGGCTTGAACAAGTAGGGCATAACGACCCACCTCATTCTCCGCCAATACCTCTGACCTAGTAGGAGTATTTGCTATCGATGGCCGACAAGATCAAACAGGTCTTCGTGTCCCTTCGACAAGAACCGCTCCCTCAGCCTGCTGAGGCAACTCAGTCTCTTTCCCGAGCCCCTATCAACAAGCTCAAACAATATCTAGTTTATACCTTCATCGGCCAGGTCTTGGATAATCTCGAGATCGCGGAATACTGGCTGGAGAATACTTTGAAAGTGTTGAACAAACAAATGAAGTGCCATGAGGAGCACAAGCTAGAGTGTGCCTTGGCTTTGATCGCCGAGAAAGCACAAAGTTGGTGGGACACTGTGACACTTACTATGCCTGAGCACAGGATTACGTGGGACTTCTTCCTTCATGAGTTCTGCAAAAAGTACATCAGTGACCATTATATCGCTGAAAGGCGTAAGAGACTCCTCCATCTGAGACAAGGGGGAAGACATGTGGAGTAGTACATCCATGACTTTTGCAAGTATGCAAGATATGGTACCGAGATCATCCACGCAGAAAAGGAGAAGTGCTGAATGTTCTTTGACGACCTCTGTGACAAATTGCATCCTCTCTTTGTTGTTTTGGAGATAGAGGACTTCTAGACCCTAGTCAATCGGGTGATTACTATTGAAGCCTCTCAAAAGGCTTACGAGAGAAGAAAGTGAAATTAAGCCCGATCTGACAAAAGATTTTGTGATGATGCAAAGCCTCCTATGCCACAGAAGAACGGAAGGCAGTGGGACCATAAGTGTACCACTTTTCAGTAGTTGCCACGATCTAGCTATATGCCACAATTCCAGTCTGCAGGAACATCTGTTGCTCGTACAGCTTCCGTCAATAGTACGGGTAGTTCCACATAAGGTTCTCTGATTCCTTTCTCTAACTTCTACCAAAAGAGGCACCCGAGACAGTGCTATAGATAATCTAGATGGTGCTATCTCTACAGCAAATCTGGCCACTTCATCAGGCAATGTCCGCAAAATCCAAATTCTCATACCACTTTGGCTTCTCAGAATAATCTTGCTAAGGGAAGAGGTGCAAAGCTAGTGCCGTCTGGATTAGCGGGGAGACCTCGCAACACCAACGCCACTCCAACTTGTCGCGATCCTCAGACTTCGGCCCAGATGTACCACGTTCAGGGTCACGAACAGGAAGATGATCCTGATGTGATTGCAGGTATGGTGAAATTATATTCTGATCATGTTTATGCTTTAATAGATCTGGGCTCTACACATTCTTTCGTTAGTGAACCTTTGATTGCCAAGTATGCTTTAGAGTCTGAACCTATTACTTTCGAGATTATTGTCTCTAACCCACTAGGAGATAATGTGGTTATCCGATGGATCTATAATGCTTGTCCTCTAAGGATCCAAGGGATCCCATTTTCGGCTAACTTGATGGTCTTGCCCTTTCAAGAATTTGATCTCATATTAGGCCTCGATTGGCTAGCCAAACATCAAGCATGGGTTGATTGTTCTAAGAAGAAGTTATATCCTCGTAGACTCGGTAAGGAGAGTATAACCTTGATGAAATCCGAACTGAGCCGGAAAAGACTCTTATGTGAGCTATTGGGTCTAAAGAAAACTTAAAGCTCAAATAGGTACCAGTTGCGAAGGATTTCTATGATGTGTTTCTCAATGAACTTTTGAGACTCCCTCCTACTCAAGAAGTGGAATTAGAGATAGAAGTGCAACCTGGGACTACCCCAGTTTCCATTTCTCCGTACTGAATGGCCCTAGTTGAGTTAAAGTAGTTAAAGGCCCAAATCCAAGACCATTTGGATAAAGGATTCATCCAACTGAGTTCCTCACCTTGAGGAGCACCAGTGTTGTACATTAAGAAGAAATATGGATCGATGTGCTTATGCATTGAATATCGTCAGTTAAACAAGGTGACAATCAAGAAAAAAGTACCAGTTACCTAGGATCAACGACCTTTTCGATCAATTAAAAGATGCTTATGTCTTTTCAAAAATAGGCCTTCGATCCGGGTACTATCAAATGTTGGTAAAGGAGTCTGATGTTCCAAAGACTGCCTTCCGGACTAGATATGGTCACTATGAATTCCTAGTAATGCCATTTGGGCTTACGAATACACCTGCAGCCTTTATGGACCTGATGAACCGTGTGTTCCAACCTTATGTAGATAAGTTCGTGGTGATGTTTATAGATGATATTCTGATCTATTTGAAAGATGCCACTACTCATGAAGAACATCTCCGGATTGTGCTTTAGACTCTCTAGGAAAAGCAACTATATGCCAAGTTCAACAAATGTGAATTTTGGCTATCCGAAGTATCCTTCCTAGGCCATGTGATCTCTTTTGAGGGAATTCAAGTTGACCCAAAGAAGATTCAAGAAATCCTTGGTTGTGTTCCTCCAAAGAATGTTGGAGAAGTTTGTAGCTTTCTTGGACATTTGTGAGTTTTGGATACAATTGGCATGCCATAGGGTTATTTGAGATGATATAAGTAAGGGATTGGACTACAGTTTAGGGCTACGGCTTATATGTGGGGGAGATAAGGATGGATTGTGTAAGGGATACTATCTGGAGCTACGGCTCAAGGCTACGACCTATTCTCTATTATATGGGGCTACAGCCTATTTTCTGATATATGTGTGATGTAAAGGGGAATCCGTGTATCAGTTCGTTACGTTGTCCAAGGGGAATGACATGTTTATATGATTTGTAATTGTTGTGTGGGAATATGATTTCGGCTTAAATATATGGTGTGATGTGACCAAGGCAATTAATATGTGTTAAGCTTTTCTATGATTATGTGACAATATGATAAATGACTTAAGCATGAGACTTACATGATTAATAGTGTAATTATGATATTTGAGTATGATGTTATGTTATTCATGACCATAGTATGCCATTCATGTCATTTAACTGTTTTACGCTTGTCATTACTACCTAACTATGCTATGTAAGCCTAACATATGTGTGTGTCTCATGCATTTCAGGATACTAAAGCTCTTCGGACATTGATCGTGTATCTTTCAGTTGCAAGTCACTCCCACTACTATATGTATGTCTACTTTTGTTTCCGAACTCCTAGTAGGGTGGCATAAGGTTTAAACACGTTATAATAGCTTATTTTGATGTGGTTGTGTAGGCATAATAGTACCTAGGTGTTATATGTGTAAAATGGCATGTTTTGAGTTTAGTAAATTGGTTAAAATTAGCTTAAAAGCCCTAATTGGTAAATTCTTAGTAAATGGATTCAAAATGCTTTAAAATTTGTTACGCTATTAGAATTATTGTCTTTAAGGTTGCTAGTAAAATTCGGTAAAATTTGGATAACGTTTGGATGGGCAAATCGAATAAAAACTAGCAAAATTTTGTCATTGCAGGTCAGGACGTATCGATATGGGTGGTGGCGTATCGGTACGGTTAGGCATAAATTTGCTTAAGGAACAAGGCCTATCGATACGATTTGGGCGTATCGGTATGGATTTTGGTCAATGGAATTTGGGTGAAAAATGGTATCGATACGGTCTTAGGGCGTATCGGTACGGAGTCAACGCGGTCAACCCGTACCGATACGGGCTTAGTTGTATTGGTACGGTATTGACATCCCCTGAATCTAGAAATCTAGAAACAAGCATGACGTATCGATAGGGCCCTCAGGGTATTGATACGATGTTAGTTAAATCTGTTATAAGGCATAAAAACAGAATTTGGACAGCTTGCAAATTGGTCACTATTAACTATACGGTCTAATTGATCAAGTTAACGATGTCCCATAGTAATGAAACTTCACATATCAATAATTGGTAAGTTTATTTACAAGTTGGTAATAAAGAATCCAGATTAGGATTGCTAATTTGTAAAGTTTGCGATTTAGTCCCTAAGCTTGAAAAATGTTAAAATTGACCACGATCCTAACAAGACTAGAACGAGTAGATTCAATAAGTCTTAAGAATGATTAATAAAATATTCTGAACAAGTTTTGAAGTCTAATTCTGCCTTCTGATCTCCAAATAAGTTTTCGATAACACTTTCTGACCTGGTTCTCTACCAAATCGGGATTGGGGTGTTACATACAACACAGACAAAGAGGCAGGATCTTGAAGATAGTTTGTTGATCCACTACACTATGTTATAGGTGAGATTGGACCTGCACAAGTTAAAAGAGTGGCTGGTCATAATGACCCATAAATTATATGCTTTGATCTGAACATTTGATTTGGTTGATTCCCTACTTCGTGTCAAGGATGTTGTTTCTTGTCAGTGATTGTTTGTTCCATCTTGGTTGAAGGCGTCAGAAAAGATTTGCCCCACTTCTTCACGTAAAGGGTACTAGAATTTGTTGACAACTATTTGCTCCGTCTTGTTTGAGGATGTCAGACCTATAAATTTTTTGTCCTTTATGAAATGATTGAATTAAGGAATTCATGTTTTAAGAAAAATGTCCTTTTGAAAGGATGGAATTAAAAAAAATCATGTTTTGAGAAAAAGTATCCTTAAGAAAGGATGGAATTAAGAAATTCTTGTTTTAAGAAATTCTTGCGATTAGCCCCTCCTCAAGCATAATCACCACATATGTAGGTTTAATAAATTGAGTTCCTTCAATTGAAGGAAAGCTAAATTGAAATTGAGAGTAAAAAGCAAAAAAAGAAAGACTTACCCGGTGGATTGTTAAGCAAGCACCTCACTTCATCTTCTCCCAAGCACACACATCCATTGAAAGTGAAAGCAAGCTTTGATTTCCTTAAGTTTCTTGATCATAGATTGTAGCTATCAATCGGGTAAGTAGCTTTCCTTCGTCAGTTTAACGAATCCATGGGTTAATCATGTTTAATCTTGAGTATAAGGGTTAGGTTAAACTCTAAAGATTCCTTGGGGATGTTAAGGCTTATTTATTATAGTTTATTATAGTTATTGAGTTGCTACGATTCCATTATCGATATTGAAAACCTCGTAAACTCGATTTGTGTAGCTCAAGACAACCAAGGTGAAGAGTCACCAAATCCTCTCAATTCCACCAAGTTCCAGAACAAGGGAGTTGTCATCCGAGAGCCTTGAAAGGCTTGGAATCATCAGTGAGTATAGTCGGAGTCAAGGGAATGGCTAGGTGCATTCCCGGTTTCATTAACATTGAATTATTGCAATTTCATCATTGACCAAGGTTCATTTGTATTCGAGCCTTGTAGGAGGCATCATCGATAAGCTTTAGTAAGCTTGTTACATTATAGGTTGAATATTGAGTCATTACATGATCATTGATATTATGATAAGGTTGAAATAAGCCATGTTAGACAAATCACAAATCATTTTCATTGATATCGTATTGCTATTGCTATTGTTACCGTTATAGCTATTGTTATTGCTATCGATAAGTATTGAATCCTTGGACACGAATGGACATGGGATACAATTGGCATGCCATAGAATTCATGAGCTCATTGGTAAGGGGTTGACTACGGTCCTTGAGCTAAGGCTCTCATTGGTGATGTTGGCGGGATGTGATTATGTTGGTCCTATTGGTGATGTTGGCAGATATTGACCATTCATTGTTGGTGATGTTGGTTGGGAATTCGTGTATCCACTACATGTCAATCCAAGGGAAATATATGCGTAAAAGTGTTGCAAGTATTGTTAAAATATGTTTTGAGATGCACTTTCATCGTTTTACATAATATGATTCTCATTGACGTTCATACAATTGTCTTGGACTACCTCACTAGGCTAAGTAAGCCTAATGCATCTCATTTCTATGCATTTTTAGGTTAAAGCTTAGTTGGATCGAGGATCGGTGCAATGGGGTGTTTTTGAAGCAAGTCACAACCTTCTATGTAATGTAATCTAGTCCTTGAACTCCTAGAACGGTGGCGTAGGGTTTAGACAAGTTAGTTTAGTCCCATTTTGCATGTATGTATTTCCCTCTATGTTAAAAAAGCCTAAATGCTCAAAATGGTCATGTTAGTACTTTGGTAAGAAGCATCAAATATGCATTTTTGGCCTAACTAGTGAAAACATGGTAAACATATTCATTTTATCATGAAATTTTGCATACCATTAGATTTTAGCGTTTAAAGGTTGCTGGTAAAATTTGGACAACAAATGGTAGGTTAATTCGAATAAAACTAGCAAAAATCTATCATTACAAGGCAACCTTATTGGTATGGGTGATGGCGTATCGATACGGAGAAGGGGTCTATCGGTACGAATTTTGACAATAAGATCTGAAAAATAAATAGTATCGATACGGCCCTAGGTCATACCGAAATGGGTCAACCTTAGTCAATGTGTATCGATACGAGATTAGGTGTATCGATACAGGTTGTTATCCTTGAATCTGAAAACTTGAAAATTTAGCTTAGCGTACCGATACGGCTCCAAGGGTATCGGTACAAAGTTAGTTAATCCCGTTAAAAGACATAAAAATAGTTTTAAGAAGTTTGCAAAATGGTCACTAAATATTGTATAGTCTATTTTGATAGGTAAATGATACCAGAATGACAAAACAATTGTAGACTTACTGTTATTATATTGAATTTCATTGTTGTTTAGTCAATTGTATAAAAGGAACCCTAAATTACTAATTTACATATTAGTCCCTAAAACTTGTAAAAGTTATAAATTAGTCCTAATTGATGAATTACTGTTGCGCATTGGATAAATTGGACTAATGCTTATTTTGGTAATGTTTACAAAGCATAATATTATTTAATTATCAATTATTAATCAAAAATTCATTGCATCGATTACCGTTCTTTTCATCGGTAGCGTTCTACGACCTGGTTTTCTTCTAGGCCGGGTAGGGAATGTTACAATTATGGTATTAGAGCTAGAGTTTAGTCGATTCTGGGACTAAACTGGATTTCGTTGCATGGCCATTACATTTCATATGCCACCTAGGAGTTTAATTTGATATATTGTGACTTGCGACTAATCCGATCCTCTTTCCTTTATAGTGTAAAGATGTCTGACTCTGATAAGGCATATGAAGAAGTTGAGCACACGGTTGGCTCCTCGACCAATGACGAGGAGAAAAGGGGGAGAATCCTCCTAACTCGCAAGCACCCCTACAAGAACCAGTGCACACTGAGCTTGCATTACATGCTGCACAGTTTGAGTGCTATAAGAACATGACTGAGGTGTTCAAATAGTTCATGGCTACCCTCAAGTCCGAGCAGTCCACACAGTCCTCTGCGGCTGCCACTCTCGTGAATCGAGCCCCTATTGACAAGTTAGCTCAACATCAAGCTATTACTTTCTCGGGTATGGCCGACCAAGACCTTAAAGTAGCGGAGCACTAGTCAGATAGCACAATAAGAATCTTAACCAAGCAATTACAGTGCTCGAATGAGCATAAGCTCGAGTGCGCTCTAGCCTTGTTGACCGATGAAGCTTTAAGTTGGTGGGAAACCACGACCCTCACCTCTCCCGAGGAAGCTGTAACCTGGGAGTTCTTTCTACTAGAGTTTGAGAAGAAATATATCAGTGAGCATTACCTAGCTAAGAGGCTGAATATCTTT
The DNA here is from genome assembly GCA_019671005.1 of Hibiscus mutabilis. Lineage (NCBI taxonomy): Eukaryota > Viridiplantae > Streptophyta > Magnoliopsida > Malvales > Malvaceae > Hibiscus > Hibiscus mutabilis. Next base: position 45,365,159 of record CM033714.1, read on the forward strand.
CTATATTTGAAACAAGGTGGGAGACCGGTGGAATAGTATATCCACGACTTCTACAAGTAATGCAAATATGGGGCTGAATACATCAAGAAAGAAGAAGAGAAGTGTAGAATGTTCATTGCAGGTTTGAGTGATGAACTACGACCTTTGTTTACTACCCTAGGGATCAAGGATTTCTCAACCCGGTTTAAGAAGAGTTCACGAGATGATTCTCGACCCCCTCTACCATACAAGAATAGCAAGCAGTAGCAAGGATACAAGTCATCGTATCAGCAACAGTCCTTTCAATCAGGTGATTATTCGAAGCCACAAGTTATGTTCAGTCAGCTGCAAGAACTACCTCCGTTGAGAGTACTGAAGGATCTGGACGGGAGTCTCAGTACTCGGTTTGCAACTTTTGTTAGAGAAGGCATCCTTCGGGATAGTGCCACAAGAAATTAGGGGTGTGTTTCTTCTGTGGTGAACAAGGTTATTATATTAAAGACTGTTTGATGAATACTAATAAACCTCATGCACCGATAGTTCTAACATCTCATGCTCAGTCCTTTAAGGGTAGAGGACAGAGACAAGATGCATCAAGAACTTCTGGAGGACCTAGTGGTTCTACAAGGGCTCCTAATCGGCAAGAGTCTAAAGCTTCATCCTAAGTTTATCATGTCATGAGCTGAGAGGAGGACAAAGATCCTGATGTCATTGCAAGTACTGTTGAGTTGCATACTCATTCTGTTTATGCATTGATTGATCATGGATCTACTTATTCCTTCATATGCACTGTATTGATTAAGAGATTTAAGTTGACATTTGAACCTATAGCTTCTAAGCTCACCGTGACCAGCCCTTTAAGGGATAATATTGTTATTGGGCTCATATGTAAGAATTGTCCCCTTGTGATACAAGGGATACCTTTTCTAGCCAACCTAATGGCCCTCCTCATACATGCGTTTGATGTTATCTTGGGGCTTGATTGGCTCAGGGAGCATCAAGCTTGGGTAGACTGTTCAAAGAATAAGTTGTATCTTCGAGGTCTGGGTGAGGAGAGTATGACTCTCATGGCATCTAGAGGTTAGAGATCATGTTTATATGCCACTGTAAGCAAGGAAGAAGTTGAGTTGCAAGATATAGACACCGTGCAATAGTTTTTTGATGTGTTTCTCGATGAGCTTCCAGGTTTACCACCTACCCGTGAAGTTGAATTTGGGATTAAAGTACAACCTGGAACCACCCCGGTTTCCATTGCACCTTATAGGATAGCACTAATAGAACTCACCAAGCTTAAAGTGCAAATCTAAGACTTGTTAGACAAGGATTTCATTCGACCAAGTTCCTCGCCTTGGGAAGCTCTGGTCCTTTTTGTTAAGAATAAAGATGGATTAATGCATCTTTGTTTTGACTATCGACAATTGAACAAGCTTACAATCAAGAATAAGTATCCCTTGCCAAGGATTGATGACTTGTTTGATCAACTGAAAGATATAACAGTCTTTTCTAAGATCGATTTAAGGTCTGGATACTTTCAAATGAAAGTGAAAGAGTGTGATGTGCCCAAGATGGCTTTTCGTACAAGATATGGCCATTATGAATTCTTGGTTATGCCCTTCGGGTTAACCAATGCACCTGCTACCTTCATGGATCTCATGAATAAGATTTTTAGACCCTATCTTGATAAATATGTAGTGGTGTTTATTGATGATATCCCGATCTACTCTAAATGCCAAGCTAAACATCGTGAACATCTTCGTATTGTACTTCAAACCCTTTAGGAGAAGCAATTGTATGCCAAGTTCAGCAAGTGCGAGTTCTGGCTCACCCAAGTCTCATTTTTAGGTCATGTGATCTCAGCTGAAGGCATTCAAGTAGACCCAAAGAAGATCCAAGCCATAGTTGATTGGAGACCATCAAAGAATGTAGGTGAAATTCGTAGCTTTCTCGGTCTTGCTAGTTATTATAGGAGATTCGTTAAAGGATTCTCTATAATAGCAGCTCCGTTAACTAAACTTCTACGGAAGGATGCTCCTTTTGAATGGATCGAGAAGCAACAAAGAAGTTTTGACCAACTCAAGCAGGTATTGACTCATGCACCGATTCTGATTCAACCTGAATCTGGAAAGGACTACACTATGTATATTGATGCTTCGCACCAAGGGTTAGGGTGTGTACTGATGCAAGAAGGCAAGGTTGTTGCTTACGCATCAAGGCAAGGTTGTTTCTTGATCTACCCTACTCATGACCTTGAATTGGTTGCGGCCGTCTTTGTATTGAAAATATGGAGACATTATCTCTACGGAGAAAAATGTTACCTGTACACCAACCACAAGAGCCTTCAGTATTTGTTGACCCAAAAAGAGCTCAATTTTTGCCAAAGGAGATGGATGGAACTTCTCAAAGATATGATCTCATCATTGATTATCATCCGGGCAAGGCCAACGTAGTAGCAGATGCACTCAGCCGCAAGCCTTTGCCCACCCCTCAGGCTATCAATGCTCATTTTTGACTTCAAAAGCATTTTGGTTTTATAGCTGAACTCCAAGTTCAGTCTACCATTGTGATGAGAATCAAGTCTCTACAAGAACAAGATCCTGAATTACAAACCATTACTTCAAGACTTCAGACTAATCTTGACCCTGACTTCAAGATTAATTCAGAATGACTATTGTGCTTCCATGACAGAATATGTGTGCCTAGTGATGAGTCTCTTCGTGATGAAATTATCTAAGAGGCCCATTGCAGCCCTTACTCAATTCACCTAGGAGCAATGAAGATGTACAAAGACCTACAAGAATTGTATTGGTGGCCTGGCATGAAAGCAACTATTGTAGATTTTGTATCGAGGTGTCTTACATGTCAACGAGTTAAAGCCGAGCATCATAACCCTACCGGATTGTTGCAGCCCATTGAATTCCCTTATTGAAAATGAGAAAAGATAACTATGGACTTTGTAAGTGGTTTACCCTTGACCACAGCCAAAGATGATGCTATTTGGGTTGTTGTAGACCGCTTTACTAAGTCAGCACACTTCATACTAGTTAGAATGGATTACAGTCTTTCGAGATTGGCTGACTTGTATATTAAGGAAGTCATTCGACACCATGGTGTACCATAGTCTATCATCTCCGATCAGGATCCATGGTTTGCATCTCGATTTTGGAAGTCATTGCAAGGAGCTCTAGGCACCAGAGTCAACCTTACACAGCTTTTCACCCCCAATCTGATGGTCAATCAGAAAGGGTAATTCAAATATTAGAAGATATGTTTCGTGCTTGTGTTATTGAATTTGAAAGATCTTGGGAGAGGTCCCTACCTCTTGTTGAATTTGCTTATAATAACAGCTACCAATCATCCATTGGCATGGCACCGTATGAGGAATTGTATGGTAGGAAGTGTAGAACACCGCTATGCTGGTCTAAACTCGGTGAAGGCAAGGTGTTTGGCCCTTACTTACTTCGGGAAACCAAAGAATGGGTAACCATCATTCATGATCATTTGAAGGTCGCCTTCGATCGACAAAAGGCCTATGCTAAGCTCAAGAGGAAGGATGTATAGTTTGACGTTGGTGAGAAAGCATTCTTAAAAGTCTCCCCGTGGATCAAGATTTTACATTTTGGTAAGAAGGGGAAATTAAATCCCCGATTTATCAAACTATTTGAGGCGATTGAAAGAGTTGGCCCTATAGCTTATCGATTAGACTTAGCCCAAGAGTTGAGTAAGATCCACGACGTGTTCCATGTATCGACGCTTCGCAAGTACAGATCTGATCCACCACATGTTATAGAGCCTGAATCTGTGGAACTCCAACCTAATATTTCATGCGAAGAAGAACCAGTGCAAATATTGACAAGAGAAGTCAAAAGGCTTCGAAATAAGAACATCCCGTTGGTTAAAGTATTGTAGAGAAGTCAAAAGGTTGACAAAGCTACATGGGAACTAGAGGAAAGAATGAGAAGTCAGTACCTACATCTGTTCGATTTAGGTAAAAATTCGAGGACGAATTTTTCTTAAGGGGGAGAGTTGTAACATCCCAAAACCGGGCCTAGACAGAATTTGATTCCGATGACTGAAAATCTCACATCAAAAAGTCAAATTATAGAGTTGACTTCTGACCGAGTGGTCGATTATTGAATTATTGAGTCCCCAATTAAGCATTGATACTGTTAACGATTATATTGTGAACTTTGAAACATGATTTAGTGACCAAATTGTGAAAATTAAAAGTTAGGGCGGTAAAAGTGTAGATAATAAAAGGTTGATTGACTAATCTTGCGATTAGCACATCCTCAAGCTTAATCGCCACATACGTGGGATTAAGAAATTGAGTTCTTTCAATTGAAGGAAAGCTCAATTGGAATTGAGAGTAAAAAGAAAAAAAGAAAGACTTACCCGGTGGATTGTTAAGCAAACACATCACTTCATCTACTCCCAATCACACACCTCCATTGAAGGTGAAAGCAAGCTTTGATTTCCTTAAGTTTCTTGATCATAGATTGTAGCTATCAATTGGGTAAGTAGCTTTCCTTCGTCGGTTTACCTAACCCATGAGTTAATCATGTTTAATCTTGAGTATAAGGGTTAAGTTAAACCCTATAGATTCCTTGGGATGTTAAGGCTTGTTTATTATCATTTATGATAGTTATTGAGTTGCTACGATTCCGTTATCAATATTGAAAACCTTGTAAACTCAATTTTGTGTAGCTCAAGACAACCAAGGTGAAGAGTCACCAAATCCTCTCAATTCCACCAAGTTCTAGGACAAGGGAGTTGTCATCCGGGAGCCTTGAAAGCCTTGAAATCATCGGTGAGTGTAGTCGGAGTCAAGGGAATGGCTAGGTGCCTTCCCAATTTCATTAACATTGAATTATTGCATTCCCATCATTGACCAAGGTACGTTTGTATTCGAGCCTTGTAGGACGCATCATAGGTAAGCTTTGGTAAGCTTGTTACATTATAGGTTGAATATTAAGTCATTACATGATCATTGTTATTATGATAGGGTTGAAATAAGCCATGTTAGACAAATTATTGTCAATGATATTGTATTGCTATTGTTATTGTTACAATTATAGCTATTGTTAATGCTATTGTTATTGCTATGGGTAAGTATTGAATCCTTAGACCCGAATGGAAATGGGATACAATTGGCATGCCATAGAATTCATGAGCTCATTGGTAAGGGGTGGACTACGGTCCTTGAGCTAAGTCTCACATTGGTGATGTTAGCGGGATGTGACTATGTTGGTTCTATTGGCGATGTTGGCGGATATTGACCATTCATTTTTGGTGACGTTGGTTTGGAATTTGTGTATCCACTACATGTCAATCCAAGGGAAATATATGTCAATCCACTACATGCACTTTCATCGTTTTGCATGATATGATTTTCATTGACGTTCATACAATTTTCTTGGACTACCTCACAAGGCTAAGTAAGCCTAATGCATCTCATTTCCATGCATTTTCAGGTTAAAGCTTAGTTGGATAGAGGATCGAAGCAAGGGTGTTTTTGAAGCAAGTCACAACCTTCTATGTAATGTAATCTAGTTCTTGAACTCCTAAAACGGTGGCGTAGGGTTTAGACAAGTTAGTTTAGTCCCATTTTGCATGTATGTATTTCTATCTATGTTAAAGAAGCCTAAATGCTCAAAATGGTCATGTTAGTACTTTGGTAAGAAGCATCAAATATGCATTTTGGCCTAACTAGTGGTAACATGGTAAACATATTCATTTGATCATGGAATTTTGCATACCATTAGATTTTAGTGTTTAAAGGTTGCTGGTTAAATTTGGTAATGTTTGGACAACAAATGGTAGGCTCATTCGAATAAAAACCAGCAAAAATATGTCATTACAGGGTAGGCGTATCGGTGCGGGTGATGACGTATCAATACGGCCTTGCATAATTGGGCCAAGTGAAACAGGGCGTATCGATACATAGAGGGGTGTATCGGTACGAATTTTGACAGCAAGGTCTGAAAAAAATGGTATCGATATGGCCCTAGGCCGTACCGAAACGGGTTAACCTTAGTCAATGCGTATCGATACGAGTTGTTATCCTTGAATCTGAAAACTAGAAAATTTAGCTTAGCATACCGATACAGCTCCAATTGTATCGGTACGGAGTTAGTTAATTCTGTTAAAAGACATAAAAACTAGTTTTAAGAAGTTTGCAAAATGGTCACTGAATATTGTATAGTCTAATTGGATGGGTAAATGATATCAGAATGACATGAAAATTTGCAGACTTACTATTATTATATTGAATTTCATTGTTGTTCAGTCAATTGCATGAAAGGACCCCTAGATTACTAATTTATAGATTAGTCCCTAAAACTTGTAAAAGTTTTAAATTAGTCCTAATTGATGAATTACTGATTCATATTGGATAAATTGGACTAATTCTTATTTTGGTAATGTTTAAAAGAATAACATCGTTTAATTATCAATTATTGATCTAAAATTCATTGCACCGATTACTGTTTCGTTCACCGGTAGCATTCTCCGACCCGATTTTCTTCTAGGCCGGGTGGGGGATGTTACAATGCAACGATGCATATTCTTTCATGTATGTTGAATGAATAATCACGAAATAGTTGCAAAAGTCTTCTTGTTCTTGCTCAGCTTAATCTTCTGATTTCATTATTTTTCAAAATTTTCCCCAACAACAGTTTGCCCCCCTAAATTTTCATTGTCCTCATTCTTTTCTAAATTTGAACTTTCGATCTGAATGACCTTTGTTGATATCATCTCTTTTCTTCTGTTCAAGGGAAATTGAATTTATCATTGGTCAAATCTTCTTAAGCTATGCTTTGATGCCTCAATTTTTCTTAGGCTCTAATATCATTTTTATTGAATACCTTTGAAGGCTTCAAACTTATGATTTGGGTAGACACCTACTTTAGGTCCCTGCACTTTAAATCTCTATAAATAGTAATGCAAGAATTGTTTCTTAACAATGTGAGATGCTTATATGAGTGAGCAAAGAATATTTATTCTTTCAAGTAATATGATTTTTCAAAAAATAGGGGCCCCGTATATCTTGTGTAGAAGCGTCTTTGAACCCACTTCCTGAGGGTCATCCCAAGCGTAGTTTGTGTCTAGAGGACCTCAAATGTTGTGTCAATGTTTGAAGATGTGAAGTGTCTTCCATATTATTAGGCTTTCAAGAAGGTCATTTCCTATTTACCTAATTTCTAACCAGTTTGGGTGGCTCTCTTTGACTCACGAACTTCACCCATTCTATTCTTCCCTCTTTTTTGATCTTTATCAAGCATTATAAGTTTTGACATCTTTGAATAAAGGATAACCCCATAAGGCCAGAATATACAATGTAATCTAGAGCTTGCTATCAAGAAAAAATGATATTTCTATAGTGCTTGATCTAAAACTTCTTAGATGTGTATTTTCGTTTTCATTTTTTGGATCGCTCTAGACTGCCCATTTTCGAGTTTTCACCCTAGAGTTGATTTCCTTTTTTCTACTTTGGAACTTTGCAGCTTAAACAAATTTGTACTCAGACCAAACATCCAGGCTTGCTTTGGCTTTGTAGATGAGCAATCCTCCGAATCTCTTTTAGGTAGGGATGAAAGATTTTGCACTTGCTTCTCCCTTGGAAGCTTCACTCTTTGGTTTGGTGTTTTTACTTTTCTATTTCAATTTCTCTTTTTCTTTTTTGCTGCTTTATTCTTGATTCTAAGTTTAGGACTCTCAACTTGATTCAGCACACTTCGAGTATAGATTACCTCTTACATCTGATGTAGTTCTTCTCATTTCATTGCCTCATTGGTGGACATTGCCTTCCAGATACTGTGAGGATTATTTGTCTTCCACTTGAAGGAGCATTTCTTATCTCTTGCCCCAATATGGTGGTGATCCTTGGTTAGGAAACGACAAATATTATGTCATACACATACATCATCAAGTAAGGGGAGTCTTCAGTTGGATAGATGTTTGGAGTTAACACGATATTCAAAAATCTTAGACAATAATGCTTGAGAGAAAATATTCACTCAGTTTGTGTTTCAGATACCTTTCCATTACTCTCTAGCACACTCAGTTGTCCTTCTACTGGCCTAAGTAGATTGGAAGATAGGTCACATCCCCCTCATCTTCACAACTTTGAATTCCTCTAGGCACATGGTTGCTCAGAATCAACGTCGGATTGGAATAGGTGTCGCTCCTAAAAACTATAGATACATGTATGTATGTGCAAAAGAAACTCATGAAAAATGCATAAATGAGTTAAAGTTTGAGGAAAATATTTGTAGAAATGCATTATTCATTAAAAAACAGACGCACAGCCTTACAAAAGATTCCATTTTGCCTTTAAGCTTAGGCAAAAGGTTTATTCCAAGCATTACTCAAAAAGAGATTTAAACTAAAAAGATATTTTGAAAAGTTTTCTATGTTCCAGACAGACCTAACATTATCCCACTGTTAGTTCATCTTAGGGACTCCATTATTAAATTTTAAAGTGCCATTTTCAATTAGATTTTACACCTTGTTTCTTAGAGGTCTACAATTCTCAGTAGTGTGGCCTGTGCTTCCCAGATGAAAATCACATACAACATTAACATCAGAAACTTCAGGGCAAGAAGGCTTATTTGGTTTAGACTAAACTGGGGCTAACAAGTTTTTCTCAACAAGCATCATAAGCAACTCTGTATATGTCACCGGAATTGGATGGACAACTTTTTGAGTCATTGTAGGTTGACGTGAGTATGAGTAGTTTGATTGACCTGAGGACCAAGGTCATTTGGATGGATAAGACCCCACCACATGAGCTACTGATCCACTTCCTCGCACTGTTGGGGTCTGTGATTTTCCCCTATCTGATGGTTTCTTCAATGAGCTCACCTGATATCACAAGGTCTTAGAAATTCTTAGTTCTTAACATATACTTTAGGAATGGATCTTCCAGGGTTCTAACCAAAGTAGGTGTTATCTCCCTTTCAAGCAGTGGTGGTTGCACTTGCGCTGCAACATCTTTCCACCTTTGCACATACTATTTAGAGCTCTCGTTGGACCTCTTCTTCATGTTTTGTAGTGTTAAACGATCTGGTTCAACTTCTATTATATGTTTGTATTGCTCTGTGAAGCCTTTAGCTAGATCATTCCATGATTGTATCCTTTCTCGGCTAAGCTGATGTACCACCTGGCTGCAGACCCTTTCAAATTGTCCTGAAAGTAGTGAATTAAAGGCTCATCATTATTAATGTGACCCATCATCCTTCGGCAAAACATGGTGAGATGAGCGGACATAGATCTTGTTCCATCAAACTTTTCAAATTCTGGCATTTTGAACTTCGGAGGTAACACGGTATCAGGGACTAGTCTCAATTCTCTTGCATCAACCTGGTAGAATGCACTGCCCCTTTTACTACTTCAAAATTTTTCTCAAGATGTCGGCCCCAATTTTCAAGCTGCTTGGGTAGTTAAACTTCTCTTTACCCACTTCATTAGGATCGAGGACAATATGCTCACTAGAATTATTAATTCCTCTATGTGACGAAGATCTGGCCTGAAGACCTTGTTGCTTTTCAATCGAAGATGGCATTTGCAGATGTGTCTTGTCAAAAGGACTTTCTGACTTTTGAAGAGCACTGGGGTCAATGATCAATCCTTTACCCCTTCAAGATCTTTACCTGCCAACATCGCAACTATCATGGCTAGTTGATCCTCCTATGACTATGAGATATGGTCGCGAGTTGCTTGTTGTGCCTTTTCCAAGTTTTGCTCCATGTCATTCTTTATATCTTCGCATGCTTTTTCAACTTTTTCCAAATGACCATCAATTTTCTCATCTTTGCTCCAAGTGAAAAAACTAATGCTGACTTGGCTGCCCCAAAATCATTGTGATCGAAATTCTCTCGAAATTAGAAGCTCAACCAAGAAATGATTATGCAATATGATGTGATGCCAATGTATGCAAAATGAGTTGTTAATGCAATTCAAAAACAAAACATGTCAGTGCGAATAAAATAATCAATAATTTATCGCAAAAATCAGAAGGTATAGAACCTAAATATTGATGTGATTTGTTTAAATAAGAGCAATCCTACCCAATCATGATTTCTACCCGCATAATTTGAACAAGAAGTGAGTCCTACACACACATGCTTTCTGCCTTCATTCTTTGATGCAAAAATAAGCCCTATCTGCATGCTATCTAGTAACATACTTCATTGCGGTAAAATAAATAATACTAAAATTAAAGAGCATAAACGAAATAAATTAAATAAACTAATCCTTCCCTACTATGCAATTATTGGGTGACCCTCTAAATAGGCAGAGGTTTGGTATAGCTCTAAAGGGTAGGCTCTTACGGTTCACTACATGTGGTTCAGTTCTAACAGAGGTACCTGAACTGTCCTCAATGTTGCCTGCTAAGGCTAGCAAATTTAATTTAGGGGGATACATTTCCCTAGGTCTACACGGAGATGAAGATCTCATGAAGACAAAGGTAAAGATGTATCCCAAAAGTGATCCACAATCCTACACGGAGGGGATATCTCACGAAGGAATAGCTTCCCACTCCCACTTAAAAATGACGAAACTCGGGTGTAGAGCTCATGATATGAAAAATTAGAAAACAGATTTTATAAAAAAAATTGTAAAAATTTTAGAAATAAAGAGGCATGGATCACAAATTAAATTAGATCGAAGTCATAGTTTCCCTCCATTAAGGCAAAAAGTAATCGACTTGCGGCTTGACTCTAAAAAAAAGTCCCTAGCAGAGTCGTCAAGCTGTAATAACGAGCCCATGAGCTTGACCTGTAAACCCGGTCATTTTAATAAAAACTTGTTTTTGCCATTTTTTATTAAAACAACGAGTTTTGGTCTACGAAACCAGAAAAATGAGTTTGGGAGTTCGTTACGTGTGAGGGAGGGTGAGCGCCCCACAACACCCAAAAATTGGTACCTAGTCGATTATGTAGTGTTTTAACAATGGAAATTACGAATTCGTATTTAATTTGAAAATTATGATCCCTGAAAATAATCTTTTAATTAGGATGAAAAGAAAATTGCATCTCTTTGAGCTCGAGATATAATTTTTCTTGAAATTCTGAAATAAAGAATATTATTTTTAAAATATTATAATTTAGGATTTAAAATGGAGTTTTTATATTAGAGATTAACAAGAAAGCGGTGCCCCTTTAAGTTCGATGTATGTTTTTCTCGAGAACTGCTAACAAAAGGTTCTAATTTAAAATTCGGTTAGAACAAGTGAATATAGAATATATAGATATATATATACACGTACAAATATATGATAATACAAATGAATAATATTAGTAATAATAACAATAATAATAACATTAATATTTTAAATAATAATAATAATATAGTAAGTAATAAGTAATATTAGTATAATAAGATAACACTATTAGTAATATAAGTGTAACATAAAATAGTAACGTAATAATATAATAATAGTATAATAATATTGGGCTGATAATATTAATAATAATAATTAAAAATTAATAATAATTATTATTAAAATTTAATAATAATAACATCAAGTAATTATTATTAATATTAAAAAAACTAAAAATAGTGACTTAAATGAAAAAAGCAAGAATTGAAATGTAGAATTGTAAGGATACAAAGGCAGAAGGACTGGAAGTACAATTTCCCCCATTTTATTAAAAACGCATGAATCCTTTATTCGGTCAGGTCGTCACGCAGTTTATGACATGAAATGACGTCGTTTTGTACAACATATAAGTACAAGATTTACCCCCAAAAATTCATTTGATAACTGATATCACAAAAAAAAATCTTAAAACTCTCTCTTCCTCACTCTCTGATCATCCCCAGACGTCGGTCGACCTTCCACCGAGATCCGCCGCATGACGCCATCTGCTAGCGACCGAGAATCGCCGTGAACGGTGACCGGAGTACATGCAAGTGGTTGGTTTGATTCGGTTTTTTACCCTAAGGTTGGATCTAAGGTTCGTTTTTCTTAAATCTTCTTCTACCTACATAGATCTTACGAAACTCGAAGGGTTTTATATTTTTTACCTCTCTCGATCTATTTTTCTTTTCTTTTTCTAGATTATAACTTGTTTTTTGCTTATTTTGTGTTCTTTTTCGAAATCTTAGTCTCCAATACCCTTGTTTATGCCGGTTTAACTCCCTTTTATAGGGGTTTCGATTTGGGTGAGCTGGAAAGCCTAGGGATAGTTGATAAATGGTGGCTTGTTGGTTGAGTGGTGGTGGCAGGCTAGATGAGGCCGAGGGGCTTAAAAGGAGGGTGAGGTTGGTGGTGTCAAGTGGTAGGGGATAATCATTCGGGTAAATAAATTTTTAAGGTTTTATCCTGGCTGTCGACATCGGCTCTTGGAGCTGGTAAAGTTGATGATGGTGCGGATTTAGACGGGGCAGCAGCGGTTGATGCTTAGGGTAGATTAAGGTTAGGGTTAGCTACGGTTTGGATATTGGGTAATTGGGTCGGGTGTAATGGTTTGTAAAATGGGTTATATTTGGGTTATTTGGATTGCAATGATATTAAAAGGAACTATTTTTAATTTTTGGATTTTGATTTAATTAGGCTATTGAGCTATTAGGTTAGGCCTGGACAAAATGGGCATCTACAATTACCATTTTAAATTTTTATTGAAAGTTTAGTTTCCATTTTGGTACTTTACCCAAAATATTATTTTTTTGAACAATTACATGGAAGATGAATCATTGTCCAACCACCAAGCCAACCTATTCCTTTGGAATATTATTATGAAAGATAATACTTACCTGTCACCAGTAAACTTCTTCCATTATGGACGCAATGAGCCATGGTCGTTTTATCCAACATGAGACTTCTTCAAAGAATTTTTCTATCCATCCTAGATTCAACAAGCAACGTTACGAAGTCAATTATGCTTCGCATCCCAAAATCCTTCTGAAATAAATGAAATACTGAAATTGGAATAACTAAAATACCTCATATAGGTATCATATGGAAATTCTATCAGAAGTTGAGAATCTCAAGCTTAGCATATTATCACGGGGCTAAAGTTTCAACCTAGCGAACCACGCGATCTTAGTCGAAGTTCTCAAGACAAACTAGTAAGTTAGCCTTAAAACTCTCTTCGGGAGATTAAACTCTTCCTAGGCACTAAGAACACCAAATCTTTCTAAGCAGAAGCAAACAATGAGAGGAAACTTAAGAATGAAAGAAAGCTCAAGAACACAAGAGATGACTTTTAGAGTGAATGACTTGCATTACCCAGAGTGGATGATATACAAATGGGGTGGAGAGTCTCTATTTATAGTTGAATCCTTGTACAATTAATGGTCAAGATCGATTTACATCAGTGGCTAAAATCGTAAGCTACCAACTACATCCTAGCTAACCATAGAAAGTCTATCACCTTGAAATATTTTCCTTAGGTTCGCGTTCACATGGATGTTCACATTTTTGGATATTCTTTTCCCTTGGAATATACCCTAGTAAGATGTCATCTATTAAATTACCAGTTTCAATGTGATCGAGCCTTCTCTCAGTCTCCAATGGTCGGGCCAAGTCATATGGTCTTCTAGGCAGGCCCAAGATTTTGCAAAGAACCTATTAGGCAACACGTTGCGCATGTGTCTTGGTTGCGAACTCGCTGGCCATGACAATATCATCCGAGCTTTGAATCATACTCAAATACGTGAACAAATGAAAATATCCAACGTTGTCACCAAAGGGGCTGCAACTCTGAAGAATCACAAACACATTCATACTACAGGTTGAGATAGACCTTTGGCCTTATTTGTTAAGATAGTATTATTCACAGATAACAGACGGTTTTAGGTACCCTAGAAAAATATCATTTAAGAAGAATCAGACTGCTTGTATGGAGTTAAAGATCACAATCATATTATGCGTATAGACTCTAATAATATATAAGCTATTAGTAAAAGTTTGAAAAGTTTAGTAGATCTTACTTCTGCATATTTTAATAAGTTGTACAATAAGATTAATAAAGTAGAGCAACAAGTTAGTACTTTAGGAACGGTAAATGAGTTAGACATAAATAATGAGTCTAAAAAACTTTTATCTGATGTTAACAATATATTAGAATAAGTACTTGTTTCTTCTAAACAAGATTTTGGACCTTTATATTATGGTAATAGTACTACAATATTAGTTTTATCATATGAGAAAAATTCTTCCTCTTAAAAACATCTAGTACTAACAAGAAAAAAAGAAAATAATAATAAGTCTCTACAAAAATATGATTTTCAATCCTATAAAGAAATTATAGAGCATTAGAAAGATAAACTTTACAAATCAAAAGATAAAAAAATATTTAAAACTAATAGAACAAATTTATGAAGAACATAAAGATTTGTTTGTTTTGTTTAATTATCATTATACGTTAAATTATAATATTATAAAAAGTAGTAGTAGTTCAGAGGATCTAGAAAAAATAAAAACTATTATTCAGGAAACATCTTGTGATGAAAATACTTCTTTAAAAGTTGATGAAAATATTGAGGTACCAGATCATATGCATACTGATCCACCAGATCCAGATCTAAATCTTAAAGGAAAAAATTATATCCTGATCTTTTTGAAGATGATCAATTAAGATCTTCTAATAAAAATATGGAGCAGGTTAAAAAAAAAACTAGAATAACAGGAGAACAAGTTGAAAATATAGTTACTAATGAGGTTAAAACTAAACAAACAAGTGAAATCGTCACGACCTATTCATTATATGATAGATAGTCTTAATAAAAGAAATGTTGTTCAAGGAGGAGTATATTTATATTTAACTAATATCCACATATTAGACTATGAAAAAATTATAGATGATTGGGTTCAATCTATGACAATTATTGTAAACAAAAATAATTGGACAAGAGAAAATTTTCTAAATTATTTTGTTGGAACTTTCCAAGGTGATGTCTTACAGTTTCTTCATAGATAGGAAGAATTCGACATAGGTAGAGAAAAAAAAGAGCAGTTAATTAATTAGATTCAATTGCCTAAAATGTATTAAAAGGTTTAACAAAAAGTTTAAAAACTAAAATTTGAGGTTATATAGATAAGCAAGATTAAGATGGTCAAGCTAACTATATATTGTCTAAAATAAAATTGTGTGATACTAGATATTTAGAAGAATTATCTATTTTTCCATGAATATCAAAAATTAAAAATTGATGAAGTAGAATTTAAAAAAAATAATATTTTCATAAAATACCACTACCATGGGATGAGATTTGCATCAATAAATATGATCCTTATCTTGAAAAACATAGTAATTTATCATGGGTGGAAACTAAATTTATAGATTCTTTACGAAACATAATAAATTTTGCTAAAGAAAGAATAACTAAATATTGTCTACAAACAAAAGTCTCTAAACAAGTAAAAACAAACTTAGTGATAAACATTGTACTATGATCTTACAAAATGAATGAGAATTTAGATGTAAACAAGTATGTTAAAAAACTAAAAAATATCATAAAAAGAAAAATAGAACGTATAAGTTAAAAAGATAAAAACCCTGAAAATAATCTAGGTATCCTTATAAACTATAATAATAATAAAAGAAAAATATTTGTTAGAAGAAAAACTTCTAACAACTTCAAAAATAATAAGACTAAATAGAGATGTTTTATATGTGAAGAAAAAGGCCATCTAGCATTTGAGTGTCCTAAAAAAGGTAAAAATACTAAGAAAATGATTAAAACTCTTGAATAACAAAAACTAGAAATATGTTTTAAAGAGGAAATAAATCCTAAAGAAATATTTTATGAAATAATTTCAGAATCAGACATTGATATTGATAGTGGTAGTGAGGACTACTATATATTTATGTTAAAAACAAATAATAGTTTTAAAAACCAATTAGAAGAAATCCCTGAGAGTAAACAACAAAAAATAAAATTAGAAAATATTATAGGAGAAGAAAAAAACCTCTCCAATGATATGCTAGAAAAAGATTAATAAAATTTATAGGGTAAAGTACACAAATGGTCACTAAACTATCTTAAAAAATACAAATTGGTCACCAAACTTTCAAATGTTACATAATGGTCACCGAGTCGTTAACTGTTGTTAACTGCGTGACTTGACAGTTACAAAAATTTGTATAACAACATATTTATCCCTGAATATTTACACGTTCATGCAATTTAGACATCAACAATGAGGGTTAAATTATGACTAAATTGATTTAATGCGTAAATATAGAGGATTAAATGTGTTATTATTCAAATTTTCATAATTCTCACGTCATTCACTTAACGACAGTTAACAACTCAATGACCATTTTGTAACAAAAACTAAATTTTAAAATTTTGGTGACCATTTTGTATTTTTTAGGATAGTTTAGTGACGAATTGTGTACTTTACCCTAAATTATATTTCTAAAGAACATTTATTAAACATCAAATTTTAAAATATGGAGCCAAAGACATATAGAAAAAATTAGTGGCAATATTGTTGCTAAAGATACTAAAGGCGGATTAACAAAAATTCCTTTATTTAGATAAAATTAAAAGAATTAGACAAAAATATCCTCAAGTTAGCTATATACATTTAGGAGTAATAATGAAAACAATAAAACCATTGTTTAGAATAGGGCATGATATACCAATCATAGTAGACTTTTAGATAAAAGATTTGAAAATCCAGTAAAAGCACTTATTGGATGAATTCAATCAAATCTACATACAAGAGTTGTAGCATTTAAAGTTAAGCCAAATTACTTTATTTCCATAACCTATCCTCTAATAAAAGAATGTTTATGTCAAAGAATTTAGACGAAAAATTCCAATATAAAAGAATTAGCTGAAGACCTAGCAATCAGTTGGACTTCTTTTAATGAATATACTAACATGATTGAAGTAGATGTAAAGAAGTCGATAACAAAATTATTGAAATTTTTGAACCTAATAAACTTACTACAAAAATACATCATACTTTATTACATTTAAAAACTATTTGTTCCTAAAGAGTGGATGATAGAAAAAATTACTGATTCGGGTAGTTCTAAACCGATACTTACAATAAAGTATGTTGCTTCCAGTGATAGACTATATTTTAGAAATACACCTATTGATAATAAAAAAATTACTTCTACCTTGAACCTCTAATGTTGAACCATTAGAGAAAGTTGAAGAAAATACTTCAACACCAATATGAATGAAAATAGTTCATATTCCTATCTTTCCCACCGAACCAAGTACAAGTTCTTTTAATTCTAAAAACACTAGAACGGAAGAAATGCAAACTTCTACAATAATAAAACAATTAAAATTAGAAAAAGTATAATTACTTTTCTAATTCCCCACAAAAAATAGTATACATATATAGAAATTGCATTTCAGTTTAAATAATGTGAAAAATATTCTCTACGTGCATTATTAGACACTACAGCTACAACATGTATCCGTATCAAAAATACAATACCAAGATAAAAATGGCAATTAATAATAAATCCAATAAAGGCTATAGAAATTGATGGGAACGACATAATAATTGAATATAAAGTCAAAAAGGTTTATTGATGCTATCCTAATCCACCACTTGCTCTTGATCACCATACTTTCATCTTTATTCATAAGGATGAAAGTAGCGGGGGTTTTACTTAACTTTCTTTTTGCTTATTTTCATTACACATTAGTACAATTCTTGAATATGCATGTTCATATCATTCTATTTAATCATGTCATTTTATATCACCTATGCTCATGTCATGATTATATTCAACATTATGCATTACGTATTAGGATATCATATCATGTTTCCCTTCATTATTCCTTATACTTTGCATATTATATGAATATCAGGCATATATTATATAAACCACATCTTTCTTTTAAGTATAGTTTATCTTTACTTATGTTATAAGTAATAATTATGTGTTTGTTTTTGTTTTAAGGTACTTTAAGCTCACATCGCAAGGAGAATTGAAGAAGGGTAGCTCAAGTAGCTCAGAGATAACTCAATTCAGCTTGAAGATAGCTCCACCAAACTAAACCAGCTCAACTAGCTCTTCATGAGAAGTCATGTCTTTTCGCCAAAAATTGTGTCTTTTCACAAAAGGGTATTTTACCAAAACTCATAATTTTTCACCAAAATGTACCTTTTCAGGTCATGCCTTTTCGCCAAGAATCGTGACTTTTCATCAAAAGACGCCATTTCAAGACATACCTTTTCACCAGAGTCGTGCCTCTTCACCAAGGGTCATGTCTCTTTGCCAAAGGTCACCAAGCATCATGACTCTACAAGATGTGTCTGATCATAAAGACATCAGAACCATGAAGAGATGCAACCAAAGGACACAACACCCTTCACCAAGAGATGGCAGCAAGCTTGGTGCCAAAACCAAAAGACTCCAACCATTTGGTCATGTCCAAATAGATACATGGCCATTCGGCTATCCCTATTGTAAAACTATAATAGGCCATCATTTGGCATTTTGTAACAAAAACTCATCTTTTGCTTAATATATCATTTGTGAGGTTTTCTCTGAAACTTTGTTCTTTTTAGAACTTTATCGACTTATCAAGCAACTGCTTGTGGCATCACCTTTCTTGATACTTCGGGTTCCTAGTTTTCTAATTAGTGGGTCCAAGTCCTATCAGTTGAAAATCGTTTAAGGTTTGGGTCTATACTCTTTAGTATACGTTCTTCCTTGATCCGAAATTACTCTATCTATATCACCACCATCCTACACATCACCCTTTTCATTTTCAATACCTCTATCCATACCCTTCACCATCCATATCATCTTATTTTCATCACGCTTACCTTATTTTCATCCATTCCCAAACACCACATCCAATTACCTTAACCAAGTGCTTCCGCATCCTAAACTCTTTCACTGTTCTTCTTGTTTTCATCTAATATCACAAGTTCTTACTTGCTTACTTGCATTCTACGGTCGGGAACAATCAAGGCTGTACTCAACATCAACAAAACGAGAGTGGGAGCATATTATTCCTATTTACGTAAATGGAATTAAATTTATACTTCCAAAGCTATTTGTCTTTCCTATCATGTATAGAGACATATTGTTAGGAAACAATTTTATCTATAGTTATTTACCCTTTTCTATAGGTAATGGATAGGGGTTCAATCTTCAAAGTATCACCTTTTTGTCGTATATTCCCCAAAATAGCGCCTAAAATTCTATATTTTCTTGTATAGCACCCATAGAGTAAACTCGTCGTGCATGCACGACTTGTTAAAAAAACTTCAATTTTTTTTCATATTTTAACTTAATTAATTAGCTAATAGATTATTAGAAAATCCTAATCGGAGCTCTTCGTGCATGCTAGGCGAGTTCTACTTATTTTTTTTGCAAAACTAGAAAAAAACTATTAGAAACCCAACTATTACGAACCCACTTCGCATATTCAATGTATTGACGAACGAAAATAAAAAATAATTGAACTATTAGGAACCAACTTTGATATTTAGCTCTATGAATTGCAAAAAAAAGGATGTTGACATTAGCTTATATAGGTCTAGCTATAGTGTAAGCCTTTGTTTCTTATCAATGTGGGTTTTTGGAGCTAAATAGTTTACTACTATATTTTAGCTTCAAGAATCCCACATTGATAAGAAACAAATGCTTAAACTCTAGCTAAGTCTATATAAGCTAATGTCAACATCTTTTTTTTGCAATTCATGGAGCTAAATTTCAAAGTTAGTTCCTAATAGTTCAATTCTTTTTCATTTTTGTTCTTCAATACATTGAAGATGCAAAGTGAGTTTCTAATAGTTTAATATTTTTCATTTTCATCATTAATTAAAAATGTTTGATTTAAAAAAATTAAGTGGAACTCACCTAGCATCCACGGCGAGTTTCAACTAGGATTTACTAATTATCTGTTAACTAATTAATTAAATTAAAACACAAAAAATTGAAAATTCTTATTGGAACTCCTCGTACGTGCACAACGAGTTCATTGTAAGGATGTTATCCCGAGAAATATAGAATTTTGGGTGCTATTTTGAGGAATATAGCCCATATAGGTGCTATTTTGGAGATTGATCCAATGATAGGATAGCTTTATCTTTAGAAAAAACACCGGTAGAAATTCATCTGATAAAAAACTCAAAAATTTATATGCGATAAAAATTTTAAACCTCTAAAAATTGAGCAAAGTAAACAAGTAGATATCATTCATCGGCTATTTAAAATATTAGAAAATGGTTTTAGTGGAGAACCACTAAAACCATGGAAAATAGTCAAGATATCTTTGCGAAGGATGGTATGTTCGATCTTCACTCTTCAAGGCATGGTGGTAGGCTCTTTGGCTATGTGTATGTCAATAATACAGTAGAGTTGTTTTAGTAATTGAATATTTCTTATCAGGACTTCCTATCATATGTACGTAGCTTGTCTTGATTCTAGTCATAGAAGGTGAAAAAAGGGTGGGAGTTTGTATTGGTAATAGCCATGAAGGTGAGCAATTTCAATTGGTTCTTGTCCTTGTAAATCCCCTTGATTGTATGTACTCGTTTCTTCCGACCTAGGTTTAAGGAGGTTTTTAATGAGGCATACGGTCAAGGTTATCTTAATATAATAAAAAAATCTATTTGCCGAGCAAAAAATAGTCCAAGATATTGTAGTATAAAGTTACATAATCTTAATAAAATTATAAGAGTAAAACCCATGATCAAACAAGATATAGATAAATTTGATATTCAGATTAAAGAATTACTAGATGAAAGATTAATAGAACATACTAATAGTCTACATTATAGTCTGACATTTATGGTAAGAAACCATGTAGAAATAAAAAAGGGAAAACTAGAATGGTTATTAATTATAAAAGACTAAGGCTCTGTTTGCTAAATAGTAGTTTGAGCCAAAATTTGAGGTTTAAGTTAATATTAGAGGTTTGACCAATCAAATTTGCTAATTTAGATGTTTGGTGAATAATGGATTGGAATAGTGGATTGGGGTGAAACCTCTAATTTTGAAGAAACTGCTAATAGAAGCTTTTTGAAATTAGAGTTTTGAAATAATAGTTATAAAGACTACTTTGCTTCAAATAACCCAAATCTTAACCTTTTCTATTTTAATTCTTCACATTCACGTATTTAAATTGTGACATTTGTAAACTAATAGTTCTTGGGTTCTTTTCTTTTTATTATCACACATTTATATTTGTATTAAAATTTAATAATTAATTAAATTATATTAAAAATAATTATATAAATAATAAATTAATATATAGATCCTTCAAATATGTTTAGTAATGATATATTAAAAATATCATTTTTCATAATCAAATTAATTAAACAAGTATCGAATATAATCATGTAATTATATGTCATTTTGCTTATTTAAATAATCAAACAACTATCAGCTATCAATTAATTTTACCAAACACTTTTATACAATCAGCTAATACAATCTTCTAGTTAAATCAGCTACTGCAATCAGCAATCAACTAATTAATCCGCTATCAGCTATCCGCTAATTGCCAAATAGATCGTAAATCAAAATATTATATTTTATGGTTATTTTATTCCAAGAAAGGATTTTTTTATTCATCTAAACAAGCTAGATATTTTAGTAAGTTTGATTGTAAATCAGGATTTTGGCAAATCATGCTAACTGATGAATCAAAATCGTTAACAACTTTTAGTGCACCTCTTGGTCATTATCAATGGAAAGTAATGTCTTTTGGATTATGTAATGCGCCACAAGCCTCCAGAACATGAACCGACTCAATTTTTAATAAGTATAAAATTTTTTGTGTAGTTTATATAGATGATATATTAATATTTTTAGAAACTCTAGATTTACATATAAAATATTTAAATATTATTTCTCAAGAATTCATAAAACATAGAATTGTATTAAGCCCTAAGAAAATAGAGCTAGAAAAAACAGAAATAGAGTTTGTAGGATTAAAATTATCTTTAGATAGTCTTAAACTCCAAGATCATATTATGGTTAAAATAAAATAATTCCCTGAAAATATTGAAGATAAAAACAACTTCAACAATTTCTAGGAATAGTTAATTGTGGTAGAAATTTCTTTCCAAAACTATCTGAAAAATAGGCATGTTATATGATAAATTAAAAATTTATAACACTTTTACATGGTCTAAACAATATTCACAAATAACTAGAAAAATAAAATCTAAAATTGTTGATATCCCAAAAGTGCATCTTCCTAAACAAGGAGATAAATTAATATTAGAAACATATGCCTTAGAAAAACATTGGGGTTGTATATTAAAAGTCAGAACAATGGATAATCAAGAAATGATATATGGATATGGTTCATGAAAATTTAAACCAAATTAAATTAATTATGTAATTTTTTATAAAGAATTATTAGCCATAAATATGGTATACAAAAATTCTTTATATATTTAGCACAAGAGAAATTCATAATAAAGATCGATAATCGAGCGGTTAAGCAATTTCTCACCAATAAGAAATTAGAAACAATACCTAGAAGAATTAGATGGTATAATGAATTATGCACTTTTAATTTTGAAGTTTTATATGTCAAAGGCATTGATAATGTTATTGTTGATTATCTTAGCAGGTCTGATGGATAGAGGCAAAAACACCTCGAGAATCAGTTGGAGAATTGACTATTGTTCGAAAGAAAGCCAATAAAGAGATTGAAAGACCATAATATCTGAACCAAAGGTTTTAAATGCATGTTACTCTTTAAGCCTTGCATATGGGTTGCTATGTATGGAAAGCTTAAATCGAGGGTTTGCAATTGGGGACTTTGTTGTTGATCCACGATACATGTTGCATATGGTTTAATGTGCATGTTTTGGAAATGTTAGTGCATAGTTTGAAAGGCATGATGCTTAGAAAGATGATTTAAAATATTGAACTCATGAGAGTTGGAAATCGGTTTTAAATGCATTGATGGTGTTGTGTTTTAAGCACTCCTCACTAAGCCTAGTGTGCTTGCGCTCTTTTTGTCCATCAATGCATAGCATTAAAGGTTGGAGGCAGTGAGCAAGCGAGGGAAAATCCAAGGACTTGAATAACTCAATAGTATGGTTTTTGACCTAAACTAGTAGTAATAAAGGCAATGGGGTTCATTGTTGTTTGGGAGGGTTTTGGCTAAACTCCCTACTTGTGTAAGTTTATAATGTTGTATGAGGCTTTATATGATTGGTTTTGTTGTGGATTTATGCTTTAAGCTTTGGATGGTTTGGTTTTTAGGATGCATGCCTCTAGACTTGAGATTGAAGTATGTTGTTATGTTTTGATCATGATACCCTATGTTTATAGCATGGTTTGATCCTTATTTTAGTTGTATGTATGATTATGTTGAGTTAAGCCATGTTTGAATTCATGTTTGAGAGAAAAACAAGCAAATTTGGATATTACAGGTCCAGGTGTACCAATATGCGGGGCCTTGTATCGATACATGTATGTGTTTTTGGTGGCCTCGTATCGGTACAGGGGGTCATCTATCGATACGCCCTTTAGCCACTAGAATCTGGTTTGGTTTCGTGTAGCCCATGTTTCGATATGCCTTGAGACCGTATCAGTATGGCTAGTCGTTATGTTAGTTATGGAGGTTTTATATTTTGAGATTCTCCCGTTTTGGTCGCTGGATCTTTCATATGCAATTGAATGAGTTTGGTTGGATTGTCTTAAGTTGGATTTTGGCAAGTAAGCATGTAATCTGATTAATTGAGGTTTGGCAACATGAATTTTAATTAAATCCTTGTAACTTTCCAAATTTGCAATTTAGTCCCTAAATAGCAATTTTGTGCAATCGGATGTCTAATCGACGCCCGATTTAGATGAGTTTTCACCCACTCCTAGCATGCTTACTATAGGATGTAATGTTGCATCTAGAAAAGATAAAAAGAAAAAAATGGACCTAAGTTTTGTTAACCATTTCGGGTTTTGTTTCGACAAAACCCAATGTAGCTTGCTCGGTTCGGATTAGCTTTGAGGCCGGGTTGACGAGGTTAGATTTGGTGGTATCAAAGCCAGGTTTGTGATAAGTGGGATGAGGTTCTGATTGTTGAAATGTTGTTATTGATTGATTACGGTTGTTGCTATGCACAGTGACTGTTTATATGTCTGTTTGTTGACATATGCTATGTTGGGAGATATTTGTGGGACACATTGCCTTATTATTACAGTCTGAAATGTTTTGATTTGAAATGGAAGTCTTGGATCTTTTCTTGAAGCTGGCATAACTATTCTTTGTTTTGGTGTAATTTTCATGCCTTAGATATTAAAACAATGGGACCGAGAAGAGAATTAAGGTCTAAAGCGGTTGTTGTTACCGTTGTGCATGGGGTCAAGGAGAATGTTATACCTCTTGGAGGTTTACCACCTCCTACACATAATCCACATGTAGGAATGGAGCAAGGGCTTCCTACGCTAGCTGGGCTAGCGTTAGGTGATATAGAGCCTTTGATACAGGCTATGACTGGCTTTTCAAGTTGTTGTTGCTGGAGCGCATGTTCCTGCACCAGTTGTTGGGCAAATGGGGTTACTATTAGAACGTCTGTATAGTTTAGAAGGAGTTGAGTAAGAGGGTTGGCATCTGAGGCATTTGAGGAGTGGTTGGCCAGTATTGATCAGATTTTAAAACAAATGGGGTGCAATAATGCCCGTAAGTTGGGATGTGTTGTATCTCTGCTGTAAGGAGACGCGTATAGATGGTGGACAACTGTAACCGCGGGCATGGAACCCAATGATGTGGATTGGGAGTTCTTTCAAGCTACCTTTAGGAAGAATTATATGAGAGTTAGATACTTGGATGAAAAGAAGTGCGACTTCATGGCTTTGGTCCCAAGCAGTATGTTTGTAATGGAGTATGAGGTACAGTTTGTGCGGTTAAGTAGTATGCGCTTGAACTGGTACCGGATGAGAGGCATCACTGTGACCGATTCTTCTATGAATTGGTATAGGATGTTAAGACATATATGTCGGCTTATGAATACACCGATTTTGATGTATTGGTTATACGGACGAAGGATATTAAGTAGAACTTGGGTTTATCAGTTTGTGGGGGAGGTTCTGGTAAGATAGTGGCAGACTCTGGATCCGGTGGTGGTCAATTTTAGAAGCACCGTGATAAAAGGTATCACCTTGAGTTGAGGTGAGGTAGAGGTAGTGTTGGGTGAGGATCGCAGGGTCAGGGTACCCAGGCTAGAGCAACACATAATACTTGTTGGGTTTGTGGATCGCGTGATCACATGAGGCGAGATTGTCCACGTTTGGCTTGTGAAGGATAGGTTCCTACGACTGTTGTTGCTAAATCTTGTTAGAGTTGTGGATAAGCGATCATTTGAGATGTGATTATCTGTTGTTGGCGGGTGGTGGACAGACTAGGGCACATGCGGTTGCACCACAAAGAGGCCATGGTCATGGTCGGGGACAGTTTTAGTGAAGGGACAAGGGTTCGAGGACGGTGACTTATACTATTGCAATTCAACCAGAGAGTGGTGGTCTTGCGAGGGTGTATGCACATCGCGAGGGACACAACGACATCGACATGATTGCGTGTACATTTATATTGAAATCTCTGTCGTTGTTTTCTTTGGTTGATTCTAGTTCTACGCATTCATATATCTTGCGTAAGCATGCATATTTGCTTAATATACCTATAGAAGTGTTCAATGTGGGTATGCATGTAACTAGTTCTTTCAAAGAGACAGTTGTTATGAGAAGGTTTTTTAGGAGATGTCCTTTGATGGTTCAAGATCATGTGTTTGCGGTTCATTTGATGGAGTTAACGTTTCACGATTTTGATGTAATCTTGGGCATAGATTGGTTAACTGAGCCTGGGGTTGTGGTTGATTTTGAAACCAAGCGAGTTTCCTTGAAACTTGTCGATGATTATGAAGTGGTTGTTGTGGGTGAAAATGCTAAGTTCTTGCACAATGTTGTTTCGGCTCTAGAAGCGAGTCATTTGATGGATTCTGGATGTCAGGCATTATTATCCTATATTGTGAATCCGAGATCGAAGGAGGTGCGTGCTTAGGACATTCATACAATATGTGAGTTTCTGAGTGCTTTTCCAGAGGAGTTTTCGGGTTTGCCACCGGATAGAGAGGTTGAGTTTTGCATTGAGTTGTATGTAAATACAACTCCGGTGTCTATTTTTACCTATCACATGGCACCGAAGTAGTTGAATGAGTTAAAGATGCAACTTTAGGAGTTGCTTGATCGAGGGTTTATTAGGCCTAGTGTTTCGACGTAGGGTGCACCAGTGTTGTTTGTGAAAAATAAGGATGGCACGACACAAATGTGCATTGATTATCAGCAAAAGAACAAGCTGACTATTAAGAATAAGTATCCTTTCCACAGATTGATGATTAGTTCGATCAATTTAGAGGTGCTTCAAATTTTTCTAAGATTGATTTGAGGTCTAGGTATTATCAGTTGAAAGTAAAGGATGTGGATGTGCCTAAGACTACTTTTCGTATGAGGTACGGGTATTACGAGTTCCTGGTGATACCATTTGGTTTGACTAATGCACCTGTTGCATTCATAGATATGATGAATCAGGTGTTCCATGAGTTTTTGGACCAGTTTATTGTTGTGTTTATTGATGATATTTTTTTGTACTCTCGTACTAAGGAGGATCATGATAGACACTTGCGGATTGTGCTTCATGCGTTGTTGGATAATCAGTTGTATGCCAAGTTAAGCAAGTGTGAGTTTTGGCTTAGGGAGTTTGTCTTTCTTGGGCATGTTGTGTCAACCCAAAAGATTCGGGTTGACCCATAGAAGATTGAGGCGGTGATAAGTTGGAAGTCACCTAAGTCTGTACCGGAGGTTCGTAGTTTCCTTAGTTTGGCTGGTTATTACCGTCGGTTTATGGATGATTTTTTGAAGATTGCTACTCATTTAACCAAGTTGTTTTAGAAGAATGTCCGTTTTGAGTGGGTGGAGGATAGACGGCGGGCTTTCAAAAGTTGAAGGAGGCTTTGACGCAAGCTCCGATCTCGATTCAATCTGAGTCGGATAAGGAGTTTGTTGTTTATAGTGATGTATCATATATAGGTTTGGGTTGTGTGTTAATGCAAGAAGGAAAAGTTGTGGCTTATGCATCTAGACAGTTGAAGGTGCACGAGCATAATTATCCTACGCATGATCTTGAGCTCGTCGCGGTTATGTTTGCATTGAAGATTTAGAGGCACTATCTCTATGGTGAGAAGTGTGTTGTGTATATCAATCACAAGAGTTTAAAATATTTGATGACTAAAAAGGATTTGAATCTTAGGCAATGGATATGGTTGGAGCTGCTTAAGGACTATGATTTGACAATTAAGTATCATCTAGGAAAGGCTAATGTTGTAGTCGATGCTTTGAGTAGGAAAGTTGTTGTGGAGTTGAAGACGATGTTTGCACGGTTAAGTGTGACACGGGATGAGGGCTTATTGGCCGATTTGCAAGTAAAGCCATCATTGTCATAGTTTATTAAGGAAAAGCAACCTTTGATGATGTGTTGATACCGCATGTTAAAGATATCATGGATGGAAATCTAACGGATTTTCACTTTAATAATGATGGGTGTGTTGCGTGTTGTGATGTACTATAAATTATATGCAATCGATGCAAGTATACACATCGAACAAGTAATAATAGTGATAAGTAAGATCGTCTCCACAAGGATTGGAGGGAATTCAAATAAAGTTCAAGCATTCGAAATAAAGACTAAAAATTGTATAAAAGAGTTTATATGAGCAATTAAAAGAAATGTTGTAGCAAAAACTGTATTAAACACTGGGATTGAAAAATAAGGTTACGAAATGTCCTCACACGTGTGGAAACTCTCAACTAGGATGAAAAGTAGGGTTTATTGAGGAATCATATGACATGTTCTCTTTAATTATTAACACTTTCCAGCTTATATGATGCTTGACGGAGTTTTAGCATGTATTTCTAAACTATCTCTAGCAAGAAACTGGTAGTAAGAATGCTACAACAATACCTCTCAGCCTGAACCCTAGCATAATAGTATCCTTGAAGTTCTACTTCATTTAGACGTTGAAACTCTATCCTTATCTCTAAGGTGAATTAGGGTTTAGTTTCTCAACTCAACCCCATTGTCCATGTAGATCTAAGCTTAACTCTCTCGACCATTAAGCATCAAATAAAGGTAAAGGCTAACTCTTGAAAACTCTTACAAACCTAAGGCAATAAAATAGTGAACAACACATAAATAGAATTGGAAAATTCTAAAACATCCATTCAAACAATAAACATAATCATCCAACAATAAACCCAAACCACTTAAAGTTAGTTCATGGCGGGGCAAATAACATCCAAAATCATTCGTTTAATACAACCCATTTCAGAAAAAGAATGGAAAAATAATAGCAACAAAGAGTAAAAAGGAAACTCCTAAGCCGCCGTGGATTGCCATGAACCACCTCAAGCTTGCTACTTCTCTCAAAGGCCAACAAGTTCTTTCATTGGAGCTTCAAAAATAGAGAACACGATAAAGGTGTAATACCCTAAACTTTAGCTTAGGAGGATGTTACATTAGAATTTCATTGGATTATAGCAATGATTAAATTAAATAAGTCTATTGTAATCCTCGGGACCAAAATTGAAGAATTGAAATTAGAATAACTAATTGTTAATGGCCAAATTGAAATGTTCAACAAAGTATTAGTTTGCATGCAAAAATTCTCTAAGATAGAAGGACATGTCCAAATGCCTAGTAAAGAAAGAATGAGGTGGCAAAGAGAGTGGGGAATGCTTGGTTTTGGAGCAAGGAAGATTCATCATCTTCTTCATTGAGAATGTCAAATTCTTGAGAAAAGAAAAAGAGAGAGCGTGCTCCTTTAAACATCTAGAAAAGAAAATCTTAGATTTTTAGTTGGTTGATTCCTTATACTTAAATCGATTTTCATCTTAAGGAAGGTAAGGCACCATTCCTTTACACTTTGCATGTTCAAATTGGGTTGATGCTTCATGAATTTCGTGTTGAATAGGGTAAGTGTACGTATGGTTTTATATATTGAAAATGTTTGTGCTAGAAATGATGGATAGAATTGTTGAAAATAGTTGTACTATTGATTTGGGAATTTGAATCCTTTGAATCATGTTCAAGTTATGTAGTTAGTGAACAAAAATGTTAGAATTAGTTCATTCTATACTTGTCCATGTCTCTTTCGATCTTATGCCTATAGTTGTGTCGACAATTATATTGATTTATTTGAATTGGATTGTATGAAAGATGTATTTAGGGACTACAAGGTGTTTAGAGTTGTTTGGTAACATAAAGCAGGGGAAATCTGTTCTATTAAATATATATAATTTAAGGGCTGTCACATTGTTAACATAAGTCCAATGGGACTGATTTGAAATAAATTATACACCAAGGATAAAATTTGAACAGAATTGTGACTGTAGGATGTATTAGTAGGCTGTTTAGGTATACATTGAAGTGCTTAAGAATACGAATCTATTTTGTATCCTAAAAGATAAAAACCGAGACTGTTTTTTAGTACATAAGATTGTATTGGACTATTTTAAGAGTATTTAACTAATTAGGGGTTGTTATGTCGCATGAAAATGTTTGTAAACATGGTTGTCCTATTTTGAATAAATGTTTGAATGTTTAAGATTTGAATGTGTGTATGGGATTGATGTTAGTTAGAAATGTTCTAATGAGATATACAACTTATTGTTTTAGACCGAGAAGATATTGAGGGAAAAGAACTAACATTGATCAAAGCTTTGATATGCATAAAGGGATCGTAATGCGGGATCAAAATAGCTCGAATTAACCTATGATTGTAGTTTAAAGCCTCGGGAAGGGTTAAAAATATTCTCGAGCATTTCTTGCTAGATATGGTTGTTTAAATTGTTTAAATTCTTGCTTGATTGTGCAAGCTTGGATGGTAAGCTCTGTAATTGAAAAGTTACTTTGAGATGAAAATGTGATTAAAAGCATGATGATGAGTTAAGTTGCTTATGCAGATAGAAGATGTGGATTGATATGAATGATAAACATGCATAGAAATGGTTGACTATTGTATGCAAAATAAACCTTGATTATGTTTACTACTCATGCGAATAATTGGAAATGTATACATGGAAGTTATGTATTATGTAATCAAAAGAGATTTTGGCTATAAAGCCATTCGAACAAGCAAGATTGAGGCTTGTAGTTCACGTTGGTGAACATTTGCTTAATCCCTAAATGAGAAAAGGGTAAAGAAACATGGTTATGAAATCAATATGGAGTTGTGCTAATTATGTTAAATTAAATGGATTCCATATAATAAAGCCTTGGTCTCGAGTCAATCTTAGGTATAGTTGGCATGCCATAGAATCTATAGAGCTCAAGTTTGAGGTGGACTACGGTATGGGATAGTGTCCTATATGGAGACCGTAGGAGGGATGTGTGTGTGGTCACTTGGCGATAGTGGGAGGGATTGACCGGTAGTGCAAGTACCAAATGTTAAAATATGGACGACAATTGGTTGGGGACTCATGTACCTAGACTGGAATTTCGATTCACAAGGCTATGATAATAAACAAATATGAATGAAATTGTTAAAACAACAAAGGAATGTGGTAACTTTTGGGATGCTTTAAACTCTCTCACTAAGCTTATGCTTATTAACTCTCTTTCACTACAGTACAAGTTAGATTTTGGGAGTTTTCTCTTCATGGAGCTTAATCAAGTCGTAAGAGCATTTTGAGAGTATGTTTTGTTATCTTGTACTAACTCCTAGGATGGTGGCCCCTTAGTATTTGTACATACATATGTTTCTTGTTATTTTGGCATGTAAAACCTAAATTCAAGCTATGATTGTAAATCTTTAATGGTAGTTCTCGAATGGATGAATGTTTGATGATATGTGATTTCTTGTTTGGTTATAGTACTCAAATGTGCTAAGTTGAGGATATGTGATTTCTTGTTTGGTTATAGTACTCAAATGTGCTAGAGATGCTGCTAAGGTCAAGTGAAATTAGTTAAATTGTGTCTTGGTTGTGTCCTAATTAAGGGCCTTTTAATTTTGATGTTTGACCTATGTTTAGTGATCATACTTAAAAGTCGGGTTACATGGTTGAATTTATATATATGATAGGGTAGAGTATGTATTAGTTTGAGGTGTTGGAAACACATGCTATTAATATGAAAGTAAATGAAGTTTTGGTTGAATGTGTTATAGAATAGTAGAGGTTGTCGGCATGATATGGGACTTGCGTTTAGCTTCTATAATTCGAATGTATTGCTTGTTTAATTATAGAATAAATAATGTTTTAGGCTGGTAGAAATGGTCAAATAGTAAGAATTACTAATTTCATTTAGCATTATAAGTTAAATATACTAAATGCTTAAGTTTGAGTTTGGCAATATACATATTAATTGAGATTGATTAAAAGTAGGAATAAAATGGGTAAGGTCTGTACTGTTGATATTCAAGTATACAATTCGTGATTGAATGTTTTATTCTTGGATGAAATATTATTGCTTGTTGTAAATGATTTGAACAATGGCTTGCACCCTAAGTTAGTGACTCTAGTTTGTTCGAATACTACATTGTACCTCAAGTTAGCGGTTGTTTGTTTCCTTTAAACACTTTAGACTCGATCTTCTTCTGAGCCTGGTTTAGGATGTTTCCGAAGGAGAAGAAGAATAGTGGTTGCCTATTACTTTTTCTCTTTCTTATCTCATAAAAGCCTCCTAATAAATGTGGGTGTCCTATCCTTTATATAGTAGGGGCTTCTAGGGTTTTGTTCCCTTAATTCTTTGTGTGCCCTAGGGAATATTCCTTTCAAGTGTGGGGCACAGCTAGCTGGTGGGCTCATGTGTGGAGGCTGGAAAAATATCTTCATTCTTTTTCCTTTTGTGCACCTAGAAATGCCATCCAAAATGCCGCAACATAATTTCCTTTCCCAACAATGCTCCTTAACTCACTTGCACATCACCATACCAAAACAACCCTTCCACTCAAAACAGCACCAATTTCATAAAAGTATAAAATCAACCCAGCAAACACCATGTAACACCCCCTACGTGGGCTAGTAGGAACCCGACTCGAGAACGTTACTTAACAAACAAGCAATGGCAAGGCAAAGAACAAAGCATTAACAATCAAGCAACCATACTTACTTAGCTAACAAGTAAGCTCTCATAATTAGACTTTAAATCGTCAAAGTCATTCGAACACAATACAAACAATGAACAAGGCAAGCAAGGAAACTTTCTTATCATACAAGTAACCACACAATTGATTCATACTCATCCTAAAACATTCGAACAAGGCACTACATTATCTCCTTTCAAGCTTACCATTCGAATAGGTCACTAATCTTAATTCGTTTCATGTTTACAGTTACAAGTTACTACAATTTCAATATATTTTACTTCATTTGATCCTTATTAATCGAATTGATCTAAGAAAACCTAATTCTGTTTCATTTATTTGTTTCATAGACTTATACATGTACACCTAACCCAAAATTTCTAACATGATTCTTTGAACATTCAACATACATGAAACTAGTTCCATACAAGTCATTATTTTTACCAAACTACTCGTCCATTAACACCAAAAGCATACATAACATATACATCAAGGCACACACACATACACCATTCGGCAAACACCTAATCACACACTAAGCTATTCGAATAGAAGGAAAACAATATGGTTTGGTTATCCTATGTTCTATTCAAGCAAGACATGTACTCAATCAAAGCATTCAAATGGTACTTATAACTAGATCAAACATTAGATCATTCCATTTAAGTCATCATATGCGCAACAACAACCATTCATTACATGTTATCTAAGTTCATTACATATTTGATACTAAATACATAACAAGGTAGGCCCATCAAGATCGATACATACAAGTTCCAAGATACATGTTCAAGCTAACTATGTACAATCTAGTGCCACCATTCTAGGAGATATACAAAACAAGTATGGAATCATACTTTAACTATGCTTGTGTGACTTGCTTCTAGCTCAAGGACTCAAGCTTCAAGATCAAGCAAAGATTGAATCCTTTAACCTGTAATTGGGAAGAACGAAAACGAGAGTGATAAGTACAAGAATGTACTTAGTGAGGTAGTAATTAGTCTAACCATTTGTTATTTCAAGTTTCATGTCTTTTAATCAAGTATAGACCTAGATAAGGCTTACATGCATTAGAGTGATCTTATCTAGGCTTTCAATCATCAAGATTATCCTATCTAAGGATGTCAAGCATTCAGCCAACAAGGTACAAGCTACAAGAATTCATACTTCATGAATCAAGCACACATGCACACAAAACAAGAAATCAATGAGTCATGCTTTCAAGTCAAGTAACATACAAGTTTATGGCATTCAAGACAAGTAACATATGATGTATGATTGTTATGTCAATTGTTATTCATTAAACAACCCCCTTGGTACTTAGTTTGTATAGGTAATCGAGTCTCCAACCAACTGTCGCCACAAGATGCACCGTAGTGCTGGTCAACCCTCCTACTATCGCCAAAGACCATATACATACCCTCCGTCTGTTGCCAAATAGAGGCCTTAGCCCTGGACCGTAGTCTACCCTTACACAATGAGCTCTAAACTCTAAGGCATGCCCTTCTACCTAGTCCAACTAGCTACCAATGTTGTTTGATTTACCATTTATTCAAGTGTTTCAAGATCAAGTTCATGTCAAGCAAGTTCATTTCATATTAGGACCTTAGGCCATTGAGCCATAGGTCACATATCAAGTAGTTTCATGTTTCATTTCATCAAGATGATAATATGTCTCAAGCAAGTCTTTAACATTCAATCACATTGCATCATAGCACATACAGGCATCCATGTTATCACATAATCATACTTAAGCATTCGATTGGTAATTTATACAAGGCTAGGATCAAGTTTCATGTATTACTTTAATCATCCTTCCCTTATTAGGTCAAGTTCATGATTAGATTCATTTAACATTTCAAGAATGTAACAAGAATACATTGGTTAGGACCTAGTCCTAACCCTAGAGGTAACTACACTCACAATACTCCAAGCTAGCTAGTCTTGGATCCACACTCCTTTGTTCTTGGCTTTAGGATGATCCACTCTATCCTCTTCCACCAAGTTTACTCCTGGTTCTATCACATTACAAGTACAAATATGTCAAGACAAGATCATTAAATCAAGCAATGTTACAAGCATATAACATTCACATATTGGGCAGCATGCTCTTATATATTCTCCATTACTCTTAACTACACTTTTCTACAATCTAGTTCATGTAAAACAAGGCATAATCAAAGGCCTAAAACTGTTTACAAGAGTGATTACAAAATGCCACAAAACAATGTGTAATTGCCTATACTGCTGCTGCTAGGCAGCTTGCACTCTAGTCACTATATCATGCATAACTTTCATTCCGTACGTCAGAATTTCAATTGCTTTACACCGTTGGAAAGCTAAAAAAAATTCTTTATGACCATATAATGATTGCATTTTAGTTCTTTTCCAATTAATACAGTTTTTAACTTAAAGACAGGGCATCTTGCTACACTGGAGAGTTTGCACTGTCCTTAGCGTTTCTTCTCTAAATTTCAGTATACAACCCAGAGTTCAGTTCTGTTTTATCCTAGTGAATTTAGACATACCAAAGTGTTGTCCATAAAAATTTCAGCCTTAAATTCATTATACACAATTTATAGTGATTTTTCAAAGTCACTGCCCAGAACAGAGCATTCTGGGCAGATTACACTAGGTTGGATTTCTAGCTTCTTAACTCATTTTAGCAAGGTCCTAACATGGAAATTTCATTCATGTTCATGTTCATGTTCATATTCATACATGTCTAGGTCATCATAATTCACCTAGCTATGTTCTTAAAACAAGGCATAATCATTTTGAACCTAGTTTGATCTATTTGATCACATTTGCACATCCAATTCATCAAGTAGGCAGTCCATTACCTAATTTAACTAGTTCAATTAGGTGTATTCATTTTCCAGCAACATATTTATTCAATTCAATCTTCATTTCACCTTGCAACATGATCAAAACAGGGTTCTATGTTCACTTAACATGTTTACACAATTTCTCAATCAAAACAGTCCCTAATCAAGATTGTTTTCAATCATGTTCATGTACCTCAAATTTCCAGCAACTATACATATATCCTATATCAACTTAGTTACTATAAATCAAGATTTCAAGTTTACATTGAAGCTAGCATGTCCCTAACATGTATAACATTCATCCAATTTCATCAAGACAACAAGAACATCATCAATTCAAAGTTCAACAATCTATAACAAGTTAGAATCAAGTATTATACCTTCTCCAAGCTAAATTTGATCAATGGATGAATCAAGAAGCTTGACTTGAAGGTGTTTGCATGCAAATTCCTCTCCCCTTTCATCGGCCAAAAGGATGAATTAGGGTGGAAGATAACAATTTGTTTTCTATTTTCCTTCCTTGGCCGTGAGTCATCCATGGCTTTGGCACATGTTCTCTTCATTTTAGAACATGAGTCAAGGCCCTCAAACTTAATCCCCATTGCATGCAAACTCTAATGTTTTTTATGTTCACATTTCCATCCTTTCATTTTGCCTTATAGTCTTAATTTCAATTCAATTTGGTTCAATTTCACTTATTAGATTTTAAGGATGGCCAATGTTCATTCTTCTTTTAAATTGATCAAGTTATGAATTCAATTAGCTTATAGTTTATATTGTAGTATCATTACTAGGCCAATTTTAGGGTCTTACAATTCTCCTCACCTTAATATAAATTTGTCCTCGAATTTACCTGAATCGAATAGGTGAGGATATTGCTTCTTTATGACTTCTTCAGATTCCCATGTTGCCTCTTCTACATTGTGATTTCTCCACAAGACTTTGAAAAGAGGAACATTCTTGTTTCGAAGTCTTCTAACTTCCTTTTCAAGTATCTGATTAGGCTCTTCATATGATAGATCGGGATTCAATTCCACTTCTTCGGGTTCAAGAACATGAGATGGATCATACTGATATCTTCTGAGCATAGAAACATGGAATACATTGTGGATCTTATCGAATTCACTAGGAAGTGCCAATCGATATGCCACTGGACCAATCCTTTTAATGATTTCAAATGGTCCGATAAACCAAGGGTTGAGCTTTCCTTTTCTTCCAAACCGAAGGACTTTCTTCCAAGGAGATACTTTGAGGAAGACCTTGTCTCCAACATTGTATTGGATGTCTCTCCTTTTCAAGTCAGCATAAGCTTTTTGCCTATCAAAGGCTGCCTTTAATCGATCATGAATGATCTTCACTTGTTCTTCGGTTTCTCTGAGCAATTGAGGTCCTAAAACCTTGCTTTCTCCCAATTCAGACCAGCACAAGGGAGTTCTACATCTTCTTCTGTATAGAGCTTCGAAGGGAGCCACCTAAATAGATGTCTTATAGCTATTGTTGTAAGCAAACTCTACTAGGTGTAGAGATTTCTCCCAATTATTTCCGAAGTCTATAACACAAGCACGGAGCATATCTTCGAGTACTTGAATGATTCTTTTAGATTGTCCATCTGATTGAGGATGAAAGGTTGTACTAAGATGCACTTTAGCTCCTAGAGCCTTCTGCAAAGAATTCCAAAATCGAGAAGCAAATTTGGGATCACGATCGGAGATTATAGCTGTAGGTACACTGTGTAATCGAATCACTTCACGGATGTATAGCTCGGCTAAGGTTTCCAAGCTCATATTCATTCGAACAGGGATGAAGTGAGTAGACTTTGTGAATCTATCAACAATCACCCATACAACATCATTCTTTCTTGGAGTGAAATGAAGACTAGTAACGAAATCCATTGTAATTCGATCCCATTTCCACTAGGGGAACTTGATTGGTTGGAGCAATCCAGTAGGGACTTGATGCTCGGCTTTAACTCTTTAACAAGTTAGGCACTTCGATACGAAGTTTGAGATAACTGATTTCATACCTGGCCACCAGTATAGTGGCTTTAGGTCCTTGTACATCTTAACTGATCCCGGGTGAATTGAGAAAGAGCTTTGGTGATCTTCTTGTAGCATTTCTTGTTTTAGTTCCTCATTGTTAGGAACACATACTCTATCCTTAAAATAGAAGAGTCCATTTGACTTGAGGGAGAAGCCAGAATTAGACTCAGAGTCTAGCTTAGATATAATCTTTTGAAGATCTGGATCAATTTGCTGGAGTTCTTTGATTCTCGAGATTAAGCTAGATTGAACTTGAAGTTCAAACAAGAATTTTCGTCCTTTGGATAAACAAAAATGAACATTGATAGCCAAGGAAGCTACAAATGAAAGAACAAGATCATTAAGGTAAAATTTTTGAGTAGTTACTTGCAAGACAAGTAAGGTATTCGAATGGTTTACTTGTAATCCAAGAAAGATTAAATTCGATTGAAATATTCTAGAATTTAGATTTAGGGGTTTACTCGATTATAGTTTGCGACTAAGGGCATCAGCAACCACGTTTGCTTTCCCTGGATGGTAGTCGATAACCAAATCGTAGTTTTTAAGCAATTCTAGCCATCTTTTTTGCCTCAGATTCAAATCTTTCTGAGTTAGGAGGTATTTGAGACTCTTGTGGTCTGTGAACATGTTACACTTCTCCCCGTACAAGTAATGTCTCCATATTTTGAGAGCAAACATGATAGCTGCCAATTCTAGATCGTGTGTAAGGTAGTTTGACTCGTGTGGTTTCAGTTGCCTTGAAGGGTAAGCTACCACTTTTCCATCTTGCATTAGGACACATCCTAGTCCTAAATGATATTAATCACTATAGAAAGTGAATTCCTTACCCGATTCTGGTTGGATAAGAACCGGTGCATGAGTCAGGCTTGTTTAAGTTGATTGAAGCTTCGTTGTTGGTTCTCCAACCAAACAAATGGTGTATCTTTGAGAGTTAACTTAGTCAAGCTTGCGGCAATGGATGAGAATCCTTTGACAAATTGTCGATAGTACCTGGCTAAATCGAGAAAGCTTCTAATTTCACCAACATTCCTTAGAGGTCTCCAATCCATAATGGATCAAATTTTGCCTGGGTCTACTTTAATTCCTTCTGCTGAGATGACATGGCTAAGGAACGAGACTTCCGATAGCCAGAATTCACACTTAGAGAACTTTGCGAACAATTGACGTTCTCAGAGAGTTTGCAATACATTTCGAAGGTGTTCAGAATGTTCTTCCTTATTCCGAGAATACACCAAAATGTCATCGATGAAGACGACCACAAACTTATCAAGATAGGGCTTGAATACACGGTTCATAAGGTCCATGAAAGTAGCCGGAGCATTCATCAACCCGAATGGTATTACAAGGAATTCAAAGTGGTCATATCGAGTACGAAAGGCTATCTTGGGTACATCTTCTTCTTTTACCCTCATTTGATAGTATCCTGGTTGAAGATCGGTCTTTGAGAACACCGAAGCATCCTTGAGTTGATCAAAGAGATTTTATATCCTTGGGAAAGGATACTGATTCTTGATAGTAAGCTTGTTCAATTGTTTGTAGTCAATACAGAGTCTCATAGTCTCGTCTTTCTTCTTCACAAACAAGACTGGAGCATTGGTTAGCCCGAAAGGCATAACTAGGAACTCGTAGTGACCATAACGAGTCCTGAAAGTCATTTTGGGTACATCTGAGTCTTGTACTCTCATATGCTAATACCCCGATCGCAAATCGATCTTGGAGAAGACTTTGGCATCCTTAAATTGATCGAACAAGTCCTCAATCCTCGACAAAGGATACTTGTTCTTGATAGTGAGTTAGTTTAGCTGACGCTAATCGATACATAGCCTCATCAACCTGTCCTTCTTCTTAATGAACAATACGGGTGCTCCCCAGGGTGAAGTGCTAGGCCAGATAAAGCCTTTGTCTTGTAGCTCTTGGAGTTGTTTCTTGAGTTCTTTCAATTCAACAGGTGCTCAATAGGGTGTGATGGACACCGGAGTTGTTCCAGGTTGAACTTCAATCTCGAACTCTACTTCTCTAGTTGGAGGGAGACCAGGGAATTCCTCGAGAAAAAACATCAATGAATTCAGATACAATTGGCATACTAGGTAAGCCAAATTCAAGTTCATCTTGCATAGTCATGGCAGCAAAGATTGCGGTCTGGTTTGTATCAATTAGGAGGATTGGTTCCTTCCCTAAACCCCGGAGATACAGTCTCCTATTTTGGCAATCTATCCAAGCTTCATGTTTGCTTAACCAATCTGGTCCTAACACTAGATCGAACTCACAAGAAGGAAATACATATAATTCAATAGGAAAGGGTATATTTCGAACGACTATAGAACATTCCTTGCAAAGGAAGTTAATGGATGTGATTCCCCCTATTGGGTTCGAAACTACAAGGCTTTGCTTTACAATTTCAGGTTTAATCTCGAAAGACTATCTCCTTCATTTGAGGAGCCTTCAGGACTTTCATTATCCTAGCCAAGTCTTGTTTCAGACATTCTACGTTCAAATAGAACAATTAGGGGTTCGGTTTAATAAGCAAGACACAAGCTATTCAATACAAGTCTCCTAGTGGCACAAGTATCCTTTATGATGCATGATAGCCCGATTTAGTCCTAGAATCGACTAAACCTAAAGTTCTAAATACCAATTAAATGTAACACCCCATACCCGGGCTAGTAGGAACCCAGCTCGGGAGCGTTACTTAACAAACAAGCAATGGCAAGGCAAGGAACAAAGCATTAACAATCAAGCAACCATACTTACTTAGCTAACAAGTAAGCTCTCATAATTAGACTTTAAATCACCAAAGGCATTCAAACACAATAAAAACAATGAACAAGGCAAGCAAGGCAACTTTCTTATCATACAAGTAACCAAACAATTGATTCATATTCATCCCAAACCATTCGAACAAGGCACTACATTATCTCCTTTCAAGCTTACCATTCAAATAGGTCACTAATCTTAATTCATTTCATGTTTACAATTACAAGTTACTACAATTTCAATATATTTTACTTCATTTGATCCTTATTATTTGAATTGATCTAAGACAACCGATTCCATTTCATTTATTTGTTTCTTAGACTTATACATGTACACCTAACCCAAAATTTCTAACATGATTCTTTGAACATTCAACATACATGAAACTAGTTCCATACAAGTCATTTTCTTTACCAAACTACTTGGCCATTAACACCAAAAGCATACATAACATATACATCAAGGCATATACACACACACCATTCGGCAAACACCTAATCACATACTAGGCTATTCGAATAGAAGGCAAGCAATATGGTTTGGTTATCCTATGTTCAATTCAAGCAAGACATGTACTCAATCAAAGCATTCAAATGGTACTTATAACTAGATTAAACATTAGATCATTCCATTTAAGTCATCATATGAGCAGCAACAACCATTCATTACATGTTATCTAAGTTCATTACATACTTGATACTAAATACATAACAAGGTAGGCCCATCAAGATCAATACATACAAGTTTCAAGATGCATGTTCAAGCTAACTATGTACAATCTAGTGCCACCATTCTAGGAGATATACAAAACAAGCATGGAATCAT
Organism: Hibiscus mutabilis; assembly: GCA_019671005.1. Taxonomy (NCBI): domain Eukaryota; kingdom Viridiplantae; phylum Streptophyta; class Magnoliopsida; order Malvales; family Malvaceae; genus Hibiscus; species Hibiscus mutabilis. Next base: position 45,405,622 of record CM033714.1, read on the forward strand.
ACTTTAACTATGCTTGTGTGACTTGCTTCTAGCTCAAGGAATCAAGCTTCAAGATCAAGCAACGATTGAATCCTTTAACCTGTAATTGGGGAGAACGAAAACGAGAGTGATAAGTACAAGAATGTACTTAGTGAGGTAGTAACTAGTCTAACCATTTGTTATTTCAAGTTTCATGTATTTTAATCAAGTATAGACCTAGCTAAGGCTTTCATGCATTAGAGTGATCTTAGCTAGGCTTTCAAGCATCGAGATTATCCTATCTAAGGATGTCAAGCATTCAGCCAACAAGGTACAAGCTACAAGAATTCATACTTCATGAATCAAGCACACATGCACGCAAAACAAGAAATCAATGAGTCATGCTTTCAAGTCAAGTAACATACAAGTTTATGGCATTCAAGACAAGTAACATATGATGTATGATTGTTATGTCAATTGTTATTCATTAAACAACCCCCTTGGTACTTAGTTTGTATAGGTAATCGATTCTCCAACCAACGGTCGCCACAAGATGCTCCGTAGTGCTGGTCAACCCTCCTACTGTCACCAAAGACCACATACATACCCTCATTCTGTTGCCAAATAGGGGTCTTAGCCCTGGACCATAGTCCACCCTTACACAATGAGATCTAGACTCTAAAGCATGCCCTTCTACCTAGTCCAACTAGCTACCAAGGTTGTTCGATTTACCATTTATTCAAGTGTCTCAAGATCAAGTTCGTGTCAAGCAAATTCATTTCATATTAGGCCCTTAGGCCATTGAGCCATATCTCACATATCAAGTAGTTTCATGTTTCATTTCATCAAGATGAGAATATGTCTCAAGCAAGTCTTTAACATTCAATCACATTGCATCATAGCACATACAAGCATCCATGTTATCACATAATCATACTTAAGCATTCGATTGGTCATGTATACAAGGCTAGGATCAAGTTTCATGTATTACTTTAATCATCCTTCCCTTATTAGGTCAAGTTCATGATTGGATTCATTTAACATTTCAAGAATGTAACAAGAATACATTGGTTAGGAACTAGTCCTAACCCTAGAGGTAACTACACTCACAATACTCCAAGCTAGCTAGTCTTGGATCCACACTCCTTTGTTCTTGGCTTTAGGATGATCCAATCTATCCTCTTCCACCAAGTTTACTCCTGGTTCTATCACATTACAAGTACAAATATGTCAAGACAAGATCATTAAATCAAGCAATGTTACAAGCATATAACATTCACATATTGGGCAGCATGCTCTTATATATTCTCCATTACTCTTAACTACACTTTTCTACATTCTAGTTCATGTAAAACAAGGCATAATCAAAGGCCTAAAACTGTTTACAAGACAGTTTATAAAATACCACAAAACAGTGTGTGATTGCCTATACTGCTGCTGCCAGGCAGCTTGCACTCTAGTCACTAAATCATGCATAACTTTCATTCCGTACGTTGGAATTTCAATTGGTTTACACCGTTGGAAAGATAAAAAAAATTTATTTATGACCATATAAGTCTTGCATTTTAGTTCTTTGACAATTAATACAGTTTATAACTTAAAGACATGGCATCTTGCTACACTGGACAGTTTGCACTGTCCTTAGTGTTTCTTCTCTACATTTCAGTATACAACTCAAAGTTCAGTTATGTTTTATCCTAGTGAATTTAGACATACCAAGGTGTTGTCCATAAAAATTTCAGCCTTAAATTCATTATACAAAATATTTAGTGATTTTTCAAAGTCACTGCCCAGAACAGAGCATTCTGGGCAGATTACAATAGGTTGGATTTCTAGCTTCTTAACTCATTTTAGCAAGGTCCTAACATGGAAATTTCATTCATGTTCATGTTCATACATGTATAGGTCATCATAATTCACCTACAAATGTTCTTAAAATAGAGCATAATCATTTTGAACCTAATTTGATCTATTTTTATCAAATTTGCACATCCAATTCATCAACTAGGCAGTCCATTACCTAATTTAACTAGTTCAATTAGGTGTAGTCATTTTCCAGAAACATATTTATTCAATCCAATCTTCATTTTACCTAGCAACATGTTCAAAATAGGGTTCTATGTTCATTTAACATGTTTACACAATTTCTCAATCAAAACAGTCCCTAATCAAGACTGTTTTCAATCATGTTCATATACCTCAAATTTCCAGCAACTATACATATATCCTATATCTACTTAGTTACTAGAAATCAAGATTTCAAGTTTACATTGAAGCTAGCATGTCCCTAACATGTATAACATTCATCCAATTTCATCCAGACAACAAGAACATCATCAATTCAAAGTTCAACAATCTATAACAAGTTAGAATCAAGTATTATACCTTCTCCAAGCTAAATTTGATCAATGGATAAATCAAGAAGCTTGAATTAAAGGTGTTTGCATGCAAATTTCTCTCCCCTTTATCTCTCTAGAATCGGCCAAGAGGATGAATTAGGGAGGAAGATAACAATTTGTTTGCTATTATTTTCCTTCCTTGGCCGTGAGTCATCCATGGCTTTGGCACATGTTCTCTTCATTTGAGAACATGTGTCAAGGCCCTCAAACTTAATCCCCATTGCATACAAACTCTAATGTTTTGTATGTTCACATTTTCATCCTTTCAGTTATGCCTTCTAGTTTTAATTTCAATTCAATTTGGTTCAATTTCACTTATTAGATTTTAAGGATGGCCAATGTTCATTCTTCTTTTAAATTGATCAACTTATGAATTCAATTAGCCTATAGTTTATATTGTGGTAACATTTCTAGGCCAATTTTAGGGTGTTACACACCACCATATGCAGCTATATGAACTAAATGCATCTATGTGCAATGAAATGAGCTTGAAACCAAACAATATTATAAGTAAAAAGGCATGAAATTTATCCTTTTTACAAGGTTAACACACACCCAAACTTAAGCTATTGTTTGTCCTCAAGCAATGAGTAGTGAAAAACAGAGAAAATGCTATGGCAAGGTTCAGAACAAGGCAATGCTATGGCATAAATTTCAGACCTCAAAAAAATATAGGCTTCACATGCTAGACAGTTTTGAGAATTTAAGAACTTTTTCTTAGGACAAGATCTTTTGCATGTGTGTGCGTAATTGCATCCAATCTATGCTTAATAGAGTTAGAAAAGTTCTAGGAAAGATCTCTATTACACCCTAGTAATTGTTTATCAATTAAGCACAAGTTTACTCCCATAATTTTAACTCTTTTTTTTAAACTGCCACGATGGGTGTCATATCATCACACATACCGTCCTGAACTCTAGATGAAATGGAGCAAGCATTCCACCCCAAGCTAGTAGGTACGGTAATCATGTGAAAACTTTTATTTACTCATTTGATGTTGCTGCCATTTATTTAAACGTAGTACCTAGGCAAACAATACAAAGCGGAGTGTCCCTCTACAGTTATGCGAAAGCATTTATTCTCAATTCAACACATGCAATAAATAAACAGGAGTCTAATAAAGCCTTTAATTCTTTCATTTATCATTCAAGTTCATTAAGATCATTCATACTCAGGCATGCAATAGTTCTTTCATAAAAAATTTCTAACACCCTTAAGCATAGAAAACATGCAATCGTGTAAGAGTTTAATCACAAAGCATCAAGTCTTAAAGTCAATTATACCAATCTCAACAGTCATGTACATTCAAACAATCCATAGCCATAGAAAGTAAATACTCATCATTGGACATCCTCAATTTATTCACAAAAACTATCTTTACACTAAATAGAAATGCCATAGCAAAAACTTGTTCCTACTACAAATGCAAATGCTTAACTATGAACACTAACTTCCCCCAAACTTGAAGGATGTAGTGTCCTCAATGCATGAAAACTAACTAAACTAAATGAAATGCAATGGGGAGGTACCTCACTATGGTCCTACTGTGGTGGTGCGGTCTTGGTCGCCTTGTGCTTCATACACTTCTTCCTTAGCATGGTGATGGTATGCTCAACCTCAGCTGGTTGTGGTGGTGGGTCTTGCTCATCTTGGTCATCCAAAGCATCACTCTCCTCGGTGGGAGTGTTAAAAATGCGACTGGCAGAATGCTTCAGATGGTACCTTGTTCTTGGCATGGCATCTAGTACAGGGATAAGAGTGTCATCAAGCATCTTTTCATCATCACTCTCGATGGTGACTGGATCATCTACATGAGTCTCGCTCAGTGGGGCTTCTATAGGATCTTTTCTTTTGTTTTGTTGTGACAGACGATGAGCTGTTGTGGTATTAGTAGGGGTTGGCTCATGAGTAGTTGTCTCCGGTTATGTAGGTGTTGTGTGTCAGGCAAGGGCCTTCTTGGTTGCAGGAGGTTCCTTCAAGCTAGCTGGTAAGGCTTCTAGGAAGGGAGGGAAATCTTTGGTCATGTGCGACAACATCTCTTTAAACTGTGAGTTCATCACAACTTCCCTTTCCTTGACATAATTGAAGAAAGTATGCATGTTGTTGTGTATCTCCTCCATCTCAGCCTTCAGGCGTCTACTGGAGGCTACCAATGAGCCAAGCCTCGCTACAGCAAAAGTTCTGGCTCCACCATCAATAGTTTCTGCTGGAGCATCTTCATCAAATCCCTTCAGCCCTAAAATCTAGTCGAGGGTCAATCCTTGCTTCCCTTTCTGCACCTCGTCATCTTCATCTTCATAGACTTCCTTCTTCCAGTAGAGGGTCGTGATCAGATTGGGGAAGATCAAGGGGCTGGATTTTCTCTTCAAGCATGCATAAACTTCATCCACTATAATCTTCCCCATGTAATCGGCCTCCGATTAAGAATGGAGTATAGAAGAAGCAGTCTATTGAGGGCTACGGTAGAGTGATGAGAGGTAGGCATCAAGCGGGTTTTGATGTAATGGTTCCAAAGCTTGGCATTGGGCTTCAAATGCCCCCTCTCCACTGTTTTGTTGGTTGGGTCCAACTCGGTTCCCTTGAAACATAGGTCCTCCAGGACTTTTTTTATGTTTGGGCATTGGCAGTTTCAGTGAAAGTTGTGTGCTGGTCGACCATATTCTTTAGTCCAAAAAATGTTTTTATCATAACAGAGGTAAACTTCATTTGGTCGTCATGCACATAGATGCCAGATTGTGTGGGGCTTGTGAGATAGGCATAAAATTGCTTTACCAGTGGCACGAATATGTTGCCTAGGTGCTTGACAAACGATTCCTAGCTTTTCTTGGTGATGACCTCAATTACCTCATTGTCAAATCCTTCCTCACCCTCATAAGGAAAGATAAATCCTTGTTCGAGGAAAACCTTCCTCGCTTTAATTTTTTGGAAGCATAGCTTGGCTGCCCCGTCATAGAACTTCTTGATTTCGATGGACAGCTGGCTTGTATGCTACTATAAGCGCCAGTCACATTTTTACATCAAACCATTGTTGAAGGAAGGGGATAAAGATTTTTGGGTGTGTTAAGGGTTTTGGGGCAAGGTTGTGTTTTTAGAAGATGAAGGATGGAGTAAAAGTATGATGAAAGAAGGAAGGGTGTTTAATGAAAAAGAAACTGACAAATTAATGGGAGAAAGGATGTATGCGACCGTTATAGAGCTTGGAAGAGGAGAGATGTGGTGAGGAATTAATGAAAAACAAAAAGGTGGAGAGAGAATCTGAAAAGTGAATGATGGGGTAGGGTTTTGAAAATTAAATAGAAATAAAATCATCGTTGAGGGGGTCCATCCACAAAACATCATCATATCTTAACATCACCATTGAATAAAAATAAATAAAAATACGAGAATGGGCAAAAAGAGGTCCATCGATGCAGCCCTTCAATGGCTCCAAGCTCTCGGTCTTTAGCTGGTCGAATCACGTCGCCTCTCGGTTCACCACAGTGCAGCCTTTTCTCCCTGATCTCTCCCTCAAGTGCTTGCTTGATCTCTTTAAATAGGCTTCCGTGGGATCCCTAGGATAAGCCTTCGAGTTTGAAATTTGAATGTGCAAGGGATAAGACGCATGATCCTCTTATGCAAATTTGAATCCTAGGGCTGATGTGTACAAGGTCCTACTTCTACTCCTACGTTGTACTACCAAGCCTATCTAGCTCTACTGAGCCTATAATAATGCCAACAAAGCAACGCTTCACACTTTTGAGGAGTTAACACCCTAAATTTGCTTCCAAGCAGTGAAATTGAAGGTTCCAATATTACAAGGTAGGCTCCTATCATTTAGAATCATATTGGGGCGATTCTTTAGGAAATTTTGATTTTTTGGGGGGGGCAATTCAAAAAAATAGAAAAATCAAATGAAGGAATTTTGAGCCCAAAATTTCCAGATCAGATCTAAACCAATGAAGAAGTCTCTACACAAAATTTCATAATATTTGGAGATTGGGAACACCTCAAATGAAGTGGATCAAGTTACTACACACTTCTAGGGTTTTTCGTGTTTTTTGTTCTTCTTTCATTCTTAACTATTTGTTTTCATTTGCTTTACCTTTTTATTGTCTTCTTTACATTATCTAACACCTTTTCAGTTACATGTTCATTAGCTATCAGTGGATTCACTAACTATGATGCATATTGGTGGAACAGATTAGTAAAAGGTCGACAATTTTACCATAAACGACAAATTGATTCATGGAGAGAATTGAAACTGATCATAAGGATTCGGTATATCCCACCTGGAATTTATGAGGACAATGAAAGAAAGCTTCAAAAATTGAAACAGGCACAATTTCCATGGAAAAGTACTACAACACCATGCTAGTACTTATGAATCGAGCTGACATCCTTGAAAAAGAACATGTTGTAGTAGAACGATTCTATTTTGGATTAAATATGAAAATCACCAACAAAGAAATCGAACCATATGATAATCTTATGTATTTTGTCGAAGAAGCAATTCGAATCGAACATCAACTACAACAATCCAAGGCTCGTCAGAAGAAATACTCCTCATTTGATAAAGGTACATCTCAAACTTCAACTTTTCAAAGCACTACTAATACCCTATTCAACTCTAGTAGAACAAAGCCAAAAGAAGAAGAATCGTCCCTAACCCAAAGGGACAATGAACAAAAATTTATGAGTCATGTTGAAGAAGTTAGCAAAACACCAGAGAATGAGATGTCCCAACCGGCCAAACCATCCATTGGAACCAAGAATCCACCAATTCTCAAATGCGGGGACCAAAATAATGATTTTGAAGAAGGAATTATTACTCCCACCACATACGAGAGTGATGAACCTGATTTTAAACACTTGGAATACATGGATGAAGTGTTAGGTGAACCACCTCACGGTTTGCCGCTAGAAAGAGACGAAGAATACCACTTGTTCTTCCAAGACATGGTTAAACTTCATAGCATACCAAGCACCATTGATTCAATCCAAGACATGAAGTTCCTTACCCATGTCGTGAAGCAAGCATAATTGATCAACACCAACCAAAAGCACACACCATATCGGGATAATCAACACATGGTGAGGATATACTCTTCTGAGTTTTCCCACACCGACAATCATTCTTTAACCAACTCCAAGGGATGAGAACAATTTTTCTTCGATCCGGGTATCTACAATGTAAGTTCTTCATCCTATGCTACTATTTTCTCTCACATTATCGGTTCAGATTCGAGGATGAATCCTTTTGAGGAGGTAGGGAATGATACATGCCTAAGAGAGGTAAAACAATGGATCTTAGATAAGAAGATGAAGTTGTTCTTGAAGTATGGAAAATCATCCTACTTGCGGAAAGTTTTTGATACATGCGTGAGAGAGGTAAAACAATGGATCTTAGATAAGAAGATGAAGTTGTTCTTAAAGTCTAAAAAATCAACCTACTTGTGGCGAATTTTCCAATGAGATCTAGGCATTTCTACGTCGAGATGTCTAATAATATATTGATCCTAATCAAGTTACTTTTCCAATGAATCTTGAAACACATTAATCGGACATCGCAAGCTTAATATATGTTTGTTTTAGTGAAGACTATGCATGCAGAAAACTAGATACGAGATTTTGTAAATCAGCCCAAAAGCTAATATATAAAGCTTTTGGACGAATTAAGCAAGATTGGAGATGTTGTCTAATTTCATAATGGTGCTTTCAATTTCGTATGGGTCCCTATAGTGTTGTGATTCTTTCAATTTGGTCCTTATTTTGTATGATTGCTAATTAAGCAAGATTGGATGATTGTTTTAAGCTAAAATTTAACCAGCATGCATGTAACATGATTAATAAAGGTTTGGTAAATTCAAATTTGCAATTTAGTCCTTAAATTGCATTTATGCTCAATTGGATGTCAAATCGACGCCCGATTGAATTGAGAACTTATCCGCTGTCAGCATGTACACTTAGGTATCAAATAAGCATTTAGCCAAGATAAAAAGAAAAAAAATGGACCTAAGTTTGAGTAAAACATTTCTAGTTTGTTTTGGCAAACCCAATGTAGCTCGCTCGGCTCGGTCTGGCATCTAAACCAGGTCAAGGGGGTTATAGAAGAGAATAGCCAGTTTAGGAAATGAAAGATTGATTCAAAAATTAATGGAGAAGAAGAGGGGTAAGAGAGCCAGAGGCGCACAATAAGAGAGATCATCAAATCAAGAAGAAGATGGTGTTCATAATCAAGAGTTTCAAAATTTCCAGATGGGGGACTCGGAAGAAGATGAGGAAACATATGATCTGTTATCTGATGGATGGTGACACCCAACAGATGTTGACAGCGAAGATAGAGTAGCTAGAAAGGAATTTTCAGAACATTCAAAGTTTTCAACAAGCATATTCGTCCTGAGATTCCAGAAGGTATAAAAATGAGCTCTTAGCTAGGAACATTCTTGAACATCATGTCTCCACATCCTTCAAGTTTCCTAAGCTTATGTATGATGGGAAAGGTGATCCCCAAGATCATTTGTCTCACTTCTTCAATCATAAGAATTTATTTGGAGCATCATATGAAGTTAAATGTAGAACATTTTCCAAGACTCTAAAGGACACTGCTCAAGCCTAGTATCTTTAGCTACCACAACATTCAATCAACAATTTTGACTAGCTACCAAACTTATTCATGAGTCGGTTCCTAGCGAACAAAGATTTCATACAACAACGATGCAGACCAAAGAAGACAACCAGTACAGAGAAAGATGACTTTTATACCAACGTCCTCGCTCCCATGCGGGGTAGGCCTCCACTTCAAGACAAAGTCGAAAGATGAGACAACCAGTGCAAAGAAAGACAACAATATTCACAGTCTGAGGGTTATAGCCAAGGGTACCAGTATGACAATAGACACGAAGAAAGACCTAGAGAAAGGCCATATGGGTTTTGAACCTATCACTAGCTGATAAAATCGCCTTTGCAGATCTTCAATCAAATTGAACACAAAAGAATCTTGAGACCTCAACAACCCATGAGACCAAATGAACGGAGAGAGTAGGCTGACAAAAGGTGCAAATTTCACAAGGAGCAAGGTCATTACATAAATGACTATGCTCATTTATGAAATGCCATTGAATATGCGGTTAGGAGAGGCCAGTTGGAAATGTTCATAGTCTCTTCCCACAATAATCGTCAAGATCAAGGAAGATATGATCAAGAGACGTCATGATCTAGGTCCCAAGCTAAAAACATAACGCACATACTTTTAGATGTACCATCTTGTAATCCGTTACACTAGACATTACCGGCACGAATTCTACCCAACAATCCTCAAAAGATGACATATCATAATCATCATTATTATTAAAAGCGTATTTATTTTATGAATATAATTATGAATACACATATGTTTTGTTTAACAACCAGCTTCCTTATAAAATTGTTATTCAAATATGTTTGCATGATACTCTTAGATAACCAAGAAATGAAGGATTCTGATCACAAGCAAAGAGCGCGTGAGGTGAACAAATATAGGAAGATAGACGGCAAGAAGATTCTTCATACATAAAACTCAAAATGTAAATAGAATTTTATTTACAATGTATAGTTAAAGTAAATCATAAAAGAGATATAAATTACAAAAACTTTCCTGGAAATCACAAAAATAAATATCCCCTTCGCCCACCACTTCCAAGTGTGTCGAAGAAAAAGGCTCCCTAGCCCCTTCCAAGTAAGTGTGCATAGTAAAGTGAACGTCCTCCGCTTCCAAGCAAGTGTGCCAAATAAAAAGGCATGCTAGCCACTTTCAAGTAAGTGTGCATAGGAAAGCAGACGCCCCTGCCGCTTCCAAGTAAGTGTGTCGAAGAAGAAGACTTGCTAAAGATTACATCAAAACATAAGTGTCTCACCATCTTCACCAAAAGACAACCTACAATGATGATAAATCTCGTTAGCTTCATCAAATATTTTGATCGGTTAAATAAAGTGCATATACAAGTGTGAATTTACAGTCATTAGCCCTACTAATCTTTGAATTTCATATTTTCAAAACACTTTTACACAAGTTTCACACAAATGATGCAGCCATAATTCAAAATATTTTTATACTTCAAATTCAATAATTCATGCCAAAACAAAAGGTTGCAATGCTCAAGGTTTCCACACCTAGGGGCAAGTTTGAATTGTATAAGCGTTCGTCATTTCAGGGTAAGAGCACTCGACCACATTTGTTCAAACGGTTGTTGCTTCCATTAAGTATGCCCTACCTAAACTTTTGAGTAATCTCATCTTTGTCTGTACACTATTCGATTCCGTTCCATTTGCTAACTTAGAACTATTTTTTCTTGGCTAAGGAAGACAATTTTACAAGCCAAATTACTAAGAAAATATGTTGATGGTAAGTAGGGGTGGGAATCAGGTAGGGCGGGTATGATTTTACATTCCCCACTCCATCCCCAGCACTAATGATAAGAGGCTACCTTGGAACATTAGAACCTTCAATTTGATCGATTGGAAGCAAACCTAGGGCTTTAGACTCAATGAACAAAGCTGGGTGTGTTCCTGAAGTTTCAAGAAAAACTAGTTAGGCTTTTCTTGAAAATTCTGAAATTAAGATGCAAAAATCAAAGAAACAAAGGGGAGATGGTTAACTAGGTGATGAATAATAAGAATAAACTATAAAATATTGAAAAAGACAAGTTAAAAGATAGATAAATCAAAACTAAAATTTTAGCCATGATTATGGAAAATGGCGACAATGGCTTGAAGAAGAAGATGAATATGGCATGTGGAATTGATAGTTGTCCCACAGAACCCTCATACCCACAATTAGATAGGCAACCTCCATGATATGGCTCTAACCGACCCTCCTAATCACAATTGACTAGGCAACCCGAAGTGTGAAGATTCTCTCTTGCACAAAGTAGTTGAAACGTTGAAGATGACTTCAAAGGTACAAGTTTAACGACACTTGCAAATATGTATTCAAAAGAATACCCTTTTATTTAAAAAAATCAAATAATAAAGGTGTGCTCATCCTTTTATAGGAGAAGGATGTATTACAAATAGAGTATTCCTAAAGAAACACAAACTCTCCTAATGAATAAAAATAATAAAGAAATCTGGTCCGTTAAATTGGACTTGATCTAACGGCTTAAGAGAAGGGTGGTTGGTTCCTAAATTATATCAAACCCTAAAAACATAATTTAAATGCTAATGATCAGGTTGGACTAAATCTAATTTGTCCAAGAAAACTATCGCAATTGACTGAATTTTCTTTGGATCAACTTTGATTCCATCAGCGGAGATAACATGTCCAAGGAAGGACACCTCAGATAGCCAAAATTTACATTTGTTGAATTTGGCATAAAGATGCTTGTCTCGAAGAGTCTGAAGGACAATTAGAAGGTGTTTTGAATGCTCATCCTTATTCTTGGAGTAAATAAGGATGTCGTCGATGAAAACTACTATGAATCTATCCAAATAAGGTTTAAAGACTCGATTCATAAGGTCCATGAATGCAGCAGGGGCATTTGCTAAGGCGAAAGGCATCACAAGAAATTTATAGTGATCATATCGAGTCCTGAAAGCAATTTTAGGAACATCAAATTCTTTGACTCTCATCTGATAAAATCCTGACCGGAGGTCAATCTTCAAAAACACTGTTGCATCCTTAAATTGGTCAAACAAATCTTTGATTCTTGGTAACGGTTACTTGTTCTTAATGGTGAGCTTGTTCAATTGTCGATAGTCGATGCAAAGCCTCATCGATCCATTTTTATTCTTTACAAACACAACCAGGGCTCCCCAAGGAGATGAGCTAGGCCTAATGAAACCTTTATCTTGTAAGTCTTGTAACTGACTTTTGAGTTCTTTAAGTTCGATCAGGGCCGTCCGATAGGGAGTGATAGAGACTGGAGTAGCTCCCTGTTGAACTTCAATTCCAAACTTGACTTCCTGAGTTGGTGGTAGACCTAGAAGTTCCTCAGGAAAACATAAGAGAATTCAGAAATAGTTAAAATAGACTCAAGGGAGAGTTTGGTTTCAACTATCTCAGATATAGCAGCAAGTACAGGAGTCGACTCGGAAGATTTCTTATCTATTAAGGTTATGGATTCTTTTCCTAGCCCCAAAAGGAAAAGTCTTTTCTTAGAACAATCTACCCAAGATTGGTGTTTTTCTAGCCAATCTAGTCCCAAAATAAGATCAAAATCATTGAAGGGTAATACTAACATATCAGCAGGAAAAGGTACATTTTGGATGAACAATGGACAATTCACACAGATTTGATTCACAACTTTGTCTCCTAAAGGGTTCGTAGCCACCAGATTACAGTTTGTAGGTTCAAGTTTTAGCTTAAATTTCTCAATAAGAGTGGAACATATAAAGGAATGGGTAGAGCCAAGGTTAAATAAAGCATAAACAGGATGTGTGCATAATTCAATTATATCTGCAATTACATTACGGGAGTTTTTCTCTTTGCGTCCTCGAACATGACACACTCGAGCAGGTGCTTTGTCACACCCCAAAAATTAGTCTAGTCGGGGTCAAGTTTCGGTGATCGAATATTTTGTACCGGTTAAATAATTAGCTCGATCTTATACCTAATTTGAAGCAGTAAAGGTTATTCAGGCTGATCATATCAGTTTATTATTATTATTATTAGAAGAAAAAAGAAAATATATATATATATAAAGGCCATGGGACCCACGGCCAATTTCTTCAAATTGAAGGAATTGTCGTGGGCAATCCCACATTAGGGGGATAATTCGGCATAAGGTGCAAGGTGACCACCACGTGGGCAAGCAAAGGGCATTATACCCCAAAAGCTTGCCACCACTCCAACACGTAGAGATAGAAGAGAAAGGAGAGGTCGGTAATTTGGGGTATAAAAGGAGGGGAGGAAAATTAAGAAACAAATAAATTGGTTCAGTGATAGGGTGGTATGTTTGAGTTTTCTGGTTCGATAAATTTGAGTCTTTGCTATCAATTGGCTCAAGGGGTTGATACAGAACAACCGTCATCTCTTCTGAAAGCCAAGAATAAAGGCACTATTATCTAAAAGTCTTAAAAATATCAGGTTGTCGAGGTGAGTGTAGTTGTGTCAAGGGATAGGCTCGATGCCATCCCGTTGCATTATTTTGTTATTATGTTTGTATTTGTTTAAGGGCTCACGTAGAGCAACTATGTCAAATTCGATTAGCAAATCCGGTAAGTGCCTTGCATTGCTTAAATATGTGCAAATATGACTATGATATGCTACGCGTATGTAATATATGAAAATAATATGAAATGTGACGTGATATGGAGCTAAGGCTCAATTTGATATTTGATATGATATGACTCGAAAATATGGAATATGTGAATTTGTGCAATTATGGACATTGGATACAATTGGCATGTCATAGTATTATTGAGCTCGGTTAAGTAAGGGAGGACTACGGTCCAGGGCTACGGCCCATATGTTGGGGAAATAAGGATGGACTATGTAAGGGATATATCTTCGGAGCAACGGCTCATGGGCTATGGCCCACTCTCCGTTATATGTGTTGGTGTACAGGGGAATTCGTGTATCCAATGGTACCTAATGTGATATGTGCCTATGAATTATACTATGACCATATGATTATGACATAACTATGTGACATGTAATATGTGAATATGAAAGCATGAGAATGTGTAATAAGAATGAATTGTGCATAGCTTATTATGACTACTTGTATATTTGATTATCATGCATTTCATTGTAAATGTTGTAACTACCTCACTAGGCTATGTAAGCCTAACATGTGTGTATCATGCATTTTCAGGACCTTGATCAATTCCGAGCCTTGATCGTGTTATTGCGGTTGCAAGTCACGTCTCAGCCATATATGTATGTTATCTTTTGCTATAAACTCCTAGTAAAGTGGCATATGGTCTAGCTTGTTTTGTATAATCCTTTCTATGATTGTATGATGACTTGATAATATGGTTTTGTCGTATGCTTAGATTGACTAGATTTGGATAGGTTAAAATGATTAAAAAGTGCCTAAAATGAGCCTAAGGTGAAAACTTGGTAAATGGATTCCGAACGCCCCAAAATTTGACGTACCAATAGGAACATGATTTGTAAGTGTACTGGTAAAATTTGGTAAGGTTTGGAAATCACCCGATAGGTTAATCCGAATAACAAAACAGTTTTGAACAGTTTACAAAATGGTCACTAAATATTGTATCGTCTAATCAGATAGGTAAATGACCTCCGTTAGTGATGAAATTTCACAGGCTAATAATTAGTAATATTAATTTTAGTATAATAACCTGAATTTTGGCTAAGGACCTTTAAATTATAAAATTTACAATTTAGTCCCTAAGGTTAAAAAAAGTTTAAAATTGACCCCAACTCCGATTAAGTTTAGTAACCAACAAGTGGATAAGTCTTAGGAATAATAAATATGATACTTAGATTAGATTTTGAAATATGAAACATTTTTTGAACCTCTGATTAGTCTTCCGATAACACTATCCAACCCGGATCTCTACCAAACCGGGAAGGGGTGTTACAATTGTGGTATCAGAGCCTAGGTTTAGTCGATTCTAGGACTAACCAGGCATCTGTTATGAGTCTGTGTCTACATATGCCAGCTAGGAGTTTATCTATATATGTTATCTGTGACTTGCAACTTACATGATTTAAATTCTTTCTGTATGATTAGATCTGAAAATGTCTGCGCCTAACGATAGACGTGTTACAATAGAAACACGTCTAGGCTCTACGTATCCCTTTATTAGTGAACCTTTGATTAAAAAGAGTATACTCTAAAATCTGAACCAGTTACTTCTAAGGTTATTGTCTCTAGCCCAGTAGGGGACAATGTGGTTATACGGTTGATCTTTAAAGCTTGTCCTTGAGGATCCAATGGATCCCATTTTCTGGCTAACTTGATGGCCCTACCTTTCCATAAATTCGATCTCATCTTAGGCCTTGATTGGTTAACTGGACATCAAGCCTGGGTGAACTATTCTAAGAAGAAGTTATATCTCTGTAGACTCGGTAAGGAGAGTATAACCTTGATGAAGTCTGAACCCGAGCCTAAAAAGAGTCTCATGTATGTCATGGGGTCTAAGAAAGATTTGAAAATCAAAGATGTACCCGTAGTAAAAGAATTCCAATATTTTTTTTGATGAACTTCTGAGACTCCATCCCACCTGTAAAGTAGATTTCGGGATAGAAGTACAACTTGGAACTACACCGGTCTCCACTACTCCGTATAGAATGGCTCCGGTGGAGTTGAAGGAGTTAAAAGCTCAAATTCAAGACTTTCAAGATAAGGGATTCATCCGACCGAGTTCCTCACCTTGGGGAGCATTGGTTTTGTTTGTCAAAAAGAAGGATGGATCGATGCGTCTATGCATTGACTATCGTCAATTGAATAAAGTGACGATCAAGAACAAGTACCCACTTACGAGGATCGATGACCTCTTTGATCAGTTGAAGAATGCTTCTGTCTTTTCCAAGATAGATCTTCGATCTGAATAGTACCAAATGTTGGTAAAGGAGTCTGATGTTCTAAAAACTGCCTTTCGCACCAGATATGGTCACTATGAATTTCTGGTGATGCCTTTTGGGGTCACGAATGCACCTGCAGCCTTTATGGACCTGATAAATCGTGTATTCTGACAATGTCTCGATAAGTTTGTGGTTTTCTTCATAGATGACATTATGATCTATTCTAAAGACTCTGTTTCTCATGAAGAACATTTTCAGATCGTGCTTCAGACCCTTCGGGAGAAACAACTCTATGCTAAGTTCAGTAAATTTGAATTTTGGTTGTCTGAAGTATCCTTCCTTGGCCATGTAATCTCTTCTGCGGGAATTCAAGTGGACCCAAAGAAGATCCAAGCAATCCTTGATTGGACTCCTCTAAAGAATGTGGGAGAAGTTCGTAGTTTTCTGGGCCTTGCAGGCTATTACCGTAGATTCGTTAAGGGATTCTCACTGCTTGCAACACCCTTAACGAAGCTTCTCCACAAAGATACTCCTTTTGTGTAGACTGTTGATCAACAAAGGAGTTTCCATTAGCTCAAGCAAGTCCTTACTCATGTCCTGTCTTAGTACAACCCGAAGTCGGGCAAAGATTTCACCGTGTACGGTGATGCGTCCCACCTAGGATTAGGTTGTGTTCTGATGCAAGAAGTCAAATTCATAGCTTATGCCTCACATCAACTCAAGCCTCACGAGCTAAATTACTCGACTCATGATCTAGAACTTGATGTAGTTGTGTTTGCTTTGAAAATTTGGCAGCATTATCTCTATGGTGAGAAGTGTTACCAATACACTAATCACAAAAGCATGAAGTACCTTCTGACTCAGAAAGAGTTAAACCTTTATAAACGCCGATGGATGGAGCTATTGAAAGATTATGATTTAGTCATTGACTACCATCTCGGTAAAGCCAATGTGGTGGTTGACGCTCTTAGCCAGAAGCCCACTACTTTTCCGAGATGTTGAATGCTCATTTTCGACTTAGAAAGCATGGCAAATTATTAGCTGAGCTGAGAGTTCACTCCACCATTGTATCTCGAATTAAGACACTCCAAGAAACCAATGAGGAGTTGCAACCCCTTATTGCTAAGGTCAATGATAGCTCAGATCCTGACTTTGCTTTGAATTCCGAAGGCTTAATGTATTTCTGCAACCACATTTGTGTTCCCGATGATGATGATCTTTAGAACCAAATCCTAAGTGAAGCTCATTCTAGCCATTTCTTTGTTCACCCTAGAGCTATCAAAATGTACAAAGATTTGAAGGAGATCTATTGGTGGTCCAGTATGAAGAATGAAATCACGGACTACGTAGCTAGGTGTTTGACTTGCCAACGGGTCAAAGCCAGCACAAGGTACCTACAGGTCTTCTGCAGCCCATTGAACTTCCGCAATGGAAATGGGAGCATATCACGATAGACTTCGTAAGTGGTCTACCTTTGACTCTAAAGAAAAATAATGTTATTTGGGTCATTGTGGACCGATTCACCAAGTCTGCTCACTTCCTTCCAGTAAGAATAAATTTCATCTTGCCTAACCTCGCGGAGTTGTACATCCGTGAAGTTATTCGTTTACACTAAATCCCCGTATCTATCATCTCTGATCGTGACCTACGATTTATGTCTCGGTTTTTAGAGGACCTTACATGAGGCCTTGGGAATGAGAGTGCATCTTAGCACTGCTTTCCATCCTCAAACTGACGGCCAATCTGAAAAGAGTTATTCAGGGTAACTCTAAACCCTCCTCTAAGTTATGAGAATAAATGTTTGTACCAATCATGATTCTTCCTTGTAGATTCTAGAAGATATGCTCCGAGCCTGTGTCATTGACTTCGGGAATACGTGGGAGAAATCTCTGCCCTTGGTCGAGTTTACTTACAACAATAGTTACCAGACTTCAATTCAAATGGCTCCGTGTGAAGCTCTCTATGGAAGGAGGTGTAGAACTCCTTTGTTGGACTGAACTCGATAAAGGCAAGATGCTAGGTCCTGACTTACGAGAAACCGAAGAAAAAACTACCATTATTCGTGGTCGGCTTAAAGCTACCTTTGACCGATACAAGTCCTATGATGATGACTGGGCAGGAGAGATATTTAGTACGAGGTTGGTGAAAAGGCCTTCCTCAAGGTATCTCCATGGAAGAAGATTCTTCGGTTTAGAAAGAAAGGAAAGCTAAGTCCTCGCTTCATTGGGCCGATCAAGGTGATTGAAAAGATTGGACTTGTTGCCTCACTGTTAGCGCTTCGAAGAGTTAAGTCGGATTCACAACGTCTTCCATATACCTATGCTACGCAAGTATCGGTCAGATCATTCCCATCTGATTGAACCGGAATCTGTGGAGATCCAATCTAATCTGACATACGAGGAAGAACCTGTTCAAACCCTCACACGAGAAGTTAAATGGCTTCGTAACAAAATTGTGCCCTTGGTAAAAGTTTTGTGGCAAAGTCATTCCGTTGAAGAGGCAACATGGGGAACTCGAGGAGGCTATGCAAAAACAGTATCCTCATCTGTTTGAAATGAAAATTTGAGGATGAATTTTCTTAAGGGGGAGAGTTGTCACTCCCCGAAAACCAGTCTAGTCATGGTCAAGTTCCGGTGATCGAATATTTTGTACCGGTTAAATAATTAGCTCGATCTTATACATAATTTGAAGTAGTAAAGGATATTCGGGCTAACCGTATCAGTTTATTATTATTATTAGAAAAAAAAGAAAATATATATATAAAGGACGTGGGACCCACGGCCAAATCCTTCAAATTGAAGTAATTGTCGTCGGCAATCCCACATTAGGGGATAATTCGGCATAAGGTGCAAGGTGGCCACCACGTGGACAAGCAAAGGGCATTATACCCCAAAAGCTTGCCACCACTCCAACACGTGGAGATTGAAGAAAATGGAGGTTGGCAATTTGGGGTATAAAAAGGTGTACACAAGAAAGGGGAGGAAAATTAAGAAACAAATAAATTGGTCCAGTGATATGGTGGTAAGTTTGAATTTTCTGGTTCGATAAATTTGAGTCTTTGCTATCAATTGGCTCAAGGGGTTGATACAGAACAACCGTCATCTCTTCTGAAAGCCAAGAATAAAGGCACTATTATCTAAAAGTCTTAAAAATATCAGGTTGTCGAGGTGAGTGTAGTTGTGTCAAGGGATAGGCTCGATGCCATCCCGTTGCATTATTTTGTTATTATGTTTGTATTTGTTTAAGGGCTCACGTAGAGCAACTATGTCAAATTCGATTAGCAAATCCGGTAAGTGCCTTGCATTGCTTAAATATGTGCAAATATGACTATGATATGCTACGCGTATGTAATATATGAAAATAATATGAAATGTGACGTGATATGGAGCTAAGGCTCAATTTGATATTTGATATGATATGACTCGAAAATATGGAATATGTGAATTTGTGCAATTATGGACATTGGATACAATTGGCATGTCATAGTATTATTGAGCTCGGTTAAGTAAGGGAGGACTACGGTCCAGGGCTACGGCCCATATGTTGGGGAAATAAGGATGGACTATGTAAGGGATATATCTTCGGAGCAACGGCTCATGGGCTATGGCCCACTCTCCGTTATATGTGTTGGTGTACAGGGGAATTCGTGTATCCAATGGTACCTAATGTGATATGTGCCTATGAATTATACTATGACCATATGATTATGACATAACTATGTGACATGTAATATGTGAATATGAAAGCATGAGAATGTGTAATAAGAATGAATTGTGCATAGCTTATTATGACTACTTGTATATTTGATTATCATGCATTTCATTGTAAATGTTGTAACTACCTCACTAGGCTATGTAAGCCTAACATGTGTGTATCATGCATTTTCAGGACCTTGATCAATTAGAGCCTTGATCGTGTTATTGCGGTTGCAAGTCACGTCTCAGCCATATATGTATGTTATCTTTTGCTATAAACTCCTAGTAAAGTGGCATATGGTCTAGCTTGTTTTGTATAATCCTTTCTATGATTGTATGATGACTTGATAATATGGTTTTGTCGTATGCTTAGATTGACTAGATTTGGATAGGTTAAAATGATTAAAAAGTGCCTAAAATGAGCCTAAGGTGAAAACTTGGTAAATGGATTCCGAACGCCCTAAAATTTGACGTACCAATAGGAACATGATTTGTAATTGTACTGGTAAAATTTGGTAAGGTTTGGAAATCACCCGATAGGTTAATCCGAATAACAAAACAGTTTTGAACAGTTTACAAAATGGTCACTAAATATTGTATCGTCTAATCAGATAGGTAAATGACCTCCGTTAGTGATGAAATTTCACAGGCTAATAATTAGTAATATTAATTTTAGTATAATAACCTGAATTTTGGCTAAGGACCTTTAAATTATAAAATTTACAATTTAGTCCCTAAGGTTAAAAAAAGTTTAAAATTGACCCCAACTCCGATTAAGTTTAGTAACCAACAAGTGGATAAGTCTTAGGAATAATAAATATGATACTTAGATTAGATTTTGAAATATGAAACATTTTTTGAACCTCTGATTAGTCTTCCGATAACACTATCCAACCCGGATCTCTACCAAACCGGGAAGGGGTGTTACAATTGTGGTATCAGAGCCTAGGTTTAGTCGATTCTAGGACTAACCAGGCATCTGTTATGAGTCTGTGTCTACATATGCCAGCTAGGAGTTTATCTATATATGTTATCTGTGACTTGCAACTTACATGATTTAAATTCTTTCTGTATGATTAGATCTGAAAATGTCTGCGCCTAACGATAGACGTGTTACAATAGAAACACGTCTAGGCTCTACGTATCCCTTTATTAGTGAACCTTTGATTAAAAAGAGTATACTCTAAAATCTGAACCAGTTACTTCTAAGGTTATTGTCTCTAGCCCAGTAGGGGACAATGTGGTTATACGGTTGATCTTTAAAGCTTGTCCTTGAGGATCCAATGGATCCCATTTTCTGGCTAACTTGATGGCCCTACCTTTCCATAAATTCGATCTCATCTTAGGCCTTGATTGGTTAACTGGACATCAAGCCTGGGTGAACTATTCTAAGAAGAAGTTATATCTCTGTAGACTCGGTAAGGAGAGTATAACCTTGATGAAGTCTGAACCCGAGCCTAAAAAGAGTCTCATGTATGTCATGGGGTCTAAGAAAGATTTGAAAATCAAAGATGTACCCGTAGTAAAAGAATTCCAATATTTTTTTTGATGAACTTCTGAGACTCCATCCCACCTGTAAAGTAGATTTCGGGATAGAAGTACAACTTGGAACTACACCGGTCTCCACTACTCCGTATAGAATGGCTCCGGTGGAGTTGAAGGAGTTAAAAGCTCAAATTCAAGACTTTCAAGATAAGGGATTCATCCGACCGAGTTCCTCACCTTGGGGAGCATTGGTTTTGTTTGTCAAAAAGAAGGATGGATCGATGCGTCTATGCATTGACTATCGTCAATTGAATAAAGTGACGATCAAGAACAAGTACCCACTTACGAGGATCGATGACCTCTTTGATCAGTTGAAGAATGCTTCATCTTTTTCCAAGATAGATCTTCGATCTGAATAGTACCAAATGTTGGTAAAGGAGTCTGATGTTCTAAAAACTGCCTTTCGCACCAGATATGGTCACTATGAATTTCTGGTGATGCCTTTTGGGGTCACGAATGCACCTGCAGCCTTTATGGACCTGATAAATCGTGTATTCTGACAATGTCTCGATAAGTTTGTGGTTTTCTTCATAGATGACATTATGATCTATTCTAAAGACTGTTTCTCATGAAGAACATTTTCGGATCGTGCTTGGACCCCCTTCGGGAGAAACAACTCTATGCTAAGTTGATAAATTTGAATTTTGGTTGTCCAAGTATCCTTCCTTGGCCATGTAATCTCTTCTGCGGGAATTCAAGTGGACCCAAAGAAGATCCAAGCAATCCTTGATTGGACTCCTCTAAAGAATGTGGGAGAAGTTCGTAGTTTTCTGGGCCTTGCAGGCTATTACCGTAGATTCGTTAAGGGATTCTCACTGCTTGCAACACCCTTAACGAAGCTTCTCCACAAAGATACTCCTTTTGTGTAGACTGTTGATCAACAAAGGAGTTTCCATTAGCTCAAGCAAGTCCTTACTCATGTCCCTGTCTTAGTACAACCCGAGTCGGGCAAAGATTTCACTGTGTACAGTGATGCGTCCCACCTAGGATTAGGTTGTGTTCTGATGCAAGAAGTCAAATTCATAGCTTATGCCTCACATCAACTCAAGCCTCACGAGCTAAATTACTCGACTCATGATCTAGAACTTGATGTAGTTGTGTTTGCTTTGAAAATTTGGCAGCATTATCTCTATGGTGAGAAGTGTTACCAATACACTAATCACAAAAGCATGAAGTACCTTCTGACTCAGAAAGAGTTAAACCTTTATAAACGCCGATGGATGGAGCTATTGAAAGATTATGATTTAGTCATTGACTACCATCTCGGTAAAGCCAATGTGGTGGTTGACGCTCTTAGCCAGAAGCCCACTACTTTTCCGAGATGTTGAATGCTCATTTTCGACTTAGAAAGCATGGCAAATTATTAGCTGAGCTGAGAGTTCACTCCACCATTGTATCTCGAATTAAGACACTCCAAGAAACCAATGAGGAGTTGCAACCCCTTATTGCTAAGGTCAATGATAGCTCAGATCCTGACTTTGCTTTGAATTCCGAAGGCTTAATGTATTTCTGCAACCACATTTGTGTTCCCGATGATGATGATCTTTAGAACCAAATCCTAAGTGAAGCTCATTCTAGCCATTTCTTTGTTCACCCTAGAGCTATCAAAATGTACAAAGATTTGAAGGAGATCTATTGGTGGTCCAGTATGAAGAATGAAATCACGGACTACGTAGCTAGGTGTTTGACTTGCCAACGGGTCAAAGCCAGCACAAGGTACCTACAGGTCTTCTGCAGCCCATTGAACTTCCGCAATGGAAATGGGAGCATATCACGATAGACTTCGTAAGTGGTCTACCTTTGACTCTAAAGAAAAATAATGTTATTTGGGTCATTGTGGACCGATTCACCAAGTCTGCTCACTTCCTTCCAGTAAGAATAAATTTCATCTTGCCTAACCTCGCGGAGTTGTACATCCGTGAAGTTATTCGTTTACACTAAATCCCCGTATCTATCATCTCTGATCGTGACCTACGATTTATGTCTCGGTTTTTAGAGGACCTTACATGAGGCCTTGGGAATGAGAGTGCATCTTAGCACTGCTTTCCATCCTCAAACTGACGGCCAATCTGAAAGAGTTATTCAGGTAACTCTAAACCCTCCTCTAAGTTATGAGAATAAATGTTTGTACCAATCATGATTCTTCCTTGTAGATTCTAGAAGATATGCTCCGAGCCTGTGTCATTGACTTCGGGAATACGTGGGAGAAATCTCTGCCCTTGGTCGAGTTTACTTACAACAATAGTTACCAGACTTCAATTCAAATGGCTCCGTGTGAAGCTCTCTATGGAAGGAGGTGTAGAACTCCTTTGTTGGACTGAACTCGATAAAGGCAAGATGCTAGGTCCTGACTTACGAGAAACCGAAGAAAAAACTACCATTATTCGTGGTCGGCTTAAAGCTACCTTTGACCGATACAAGTCCTATGATGACCTGGGCAGGAGAGATATTTAGTACGAGGTTGGTGAAAAGGCCTTCCTCAAGGTATCTCCATGGAAGAAGATTCTTCGGTTTAGAAAGAAAGGAAAGCTAAGTCCTCGCTTCATTGGGCCGATCAAGGTGATTGAAAAGATTGGACTTGTTGCCTACTGGTTAGCGCTTCCCGAAGAGTTAAGTCGGATTCACAACGTCTTCCATATACCTATGCTACGCAAGTATCGGTCAGATCATTCCCATCTGATTGAACCGGAATCTGTGGAGATCCAATCTAATCTGACATACGAGGAAGAACCTGTTCAAACCCTCACACGAGAAGTTAAATGGCTTCGTAACAAAATTGTGCCCTTGGTAAAAGTTTTGTGGCAAAGTCATTCCGTTGAAGAGGCAACATGGGAACCTGAGGAGGCTATGCAAAAACAGTATCCTCATCTGTTCGCCTGAAATGAAAATTTGAGGATGAATTTTCTTAAGGGGGAGAGTTGTCACTCCCCGAAAACCAGTCTAGTCATGGTCAAGTTCCGGTGATCGAATATTTTGTACCGGTTAAATAATTAGCTCGATCTTATACATAATTTGAAGTAGTAAAGGATATTCGGGCTAACCGTATCAGTTTATTATTATTATTAGAAAAAAAAGAAAATATATATATAAAGGACGTGGGACCCACGGCCAAATCCTTCAAATTGAAGTAATTACCGTCGGCAATCCCACATTAGGGGGATAATTCGGCATAAGGTGCAAGGTGGCCACCACGTGGACAAGCAAAGGGCATTATGCCCCAAAAGCTTGCCACCACTCCAACACGTGGAGATTGAAGAGAAAATGGAGGTTGGCAATTTGGGGTATAAAAGGAGGGGAGGTGTACACAAGAAAGGGGGAGGAAAATTAAGAAACAAATAAATTGGTCCAGTGATATGGTGGTAAGTTTGAATTTTCTGGTTCGATAAATTTGAGTCTTTGCTATCGATTGGCTTAAGGGGGTTGATACAGAACAACCGTCATCTCTTCTGAAAGCCAAGAATAAAGGCATTGTTATCTGAAAGTCTTAAAAACATCAGATTGTCGAGGTGAGTGTATTTGTGTCAAGGGATAGGCTCGGTGCCATCCCATTGCATTATTTTGTGATTATGCTTCTATTTGTTTAAGGGCTCACGTAGAGCAACTATGTCAAATTCGATTGGCAAATCCGGTAAGTGCCTTGCATTGCTTTGATATGTGCAAATATGACTATGATATGCTACACGTATGTGATATATGAAAATAATATGATATACCTATGACTGACTCAAAACCAAGGCTTTTCATTTAATTCTTATCATGTCAGAATGAAAATGAGCTTAACTCCTTATCAAAGTATTCAAATAGTATTTCTTTATTATATCAAAGATGAGTATAGTTTTGAATTAGTGTAATTATAATCAAGACTTAAATCTTATCTTGTCAAGCTTATGAACATATTCATGTACATAGAATCTAACCACATAACATGCTGTCAAACAATTTCATATCGTAGAGTACTCTTCAATAGAATACTTACCTTGTATCCAAGCTTAGCCATACCAACACAATTTAATTTTAAGAGTAAGTAATAGCAATTTCGCAATTAAAAGATACTCGAGATAGTTTCAATCTATCACGAGACTTTAAAACTACACTCACAATTATCCCGGGCTAAATTTGCTCCCTAATTACAATCCCCTTTTGTTTGTCCATGGTTTGATCTACTTTGATCTTTCCTCCCTCAATCACCTCTTGGTCTAAATTAACAAAAGTATAGCCACATATTAGAGACATTCTTTTCAACCATTATCTCCAAAAACCATTCAATTTCCTATATATATATATATATATATACATATATCCATGCAAAACAGCCCTCAAACATTTTTACCAACACAAAACAGTCCCTATAGTATGTATACACACATAATAGTCCATTAATTCATATATCCTTACAAAACAATCCCTATTATGTATATTTGTACTCATGTACCAACAAAACAACTCACCAACTTTCCTATAAATGTAAGCTACTCCTTGATATATATATATATATATATATATATATTCACCTTAATTAGTCACAAAATAGTTCAATAACTTCAAACAAGTGCAAAACAGTCTCGTAATCTTTTGTTTTCATCAAAACTGTCCAAAACTTAATCATGTATATAAATACCCTCAAAACAGTCCACTATTCATTTTATTCATGCAATCCAGCCCCTAAATGTACCCTTAAGACATTTCCCCAGTTCCTCATATTCAGAATAGTTTACCATATAAGTGTATACTTATAAAACAGTCCCTTTTATTCTGCTCTTTCACAAAACAGTCCATTTAATAGTGAAACAGATTTTCCCCTATTTTAAATTAACCTAACAACCCGTGTTCTTACTCATTTATGAGTCAAGCAAATTAGTTCTTATATACATTCATACATACATCTATTTTCATCAAAGCAACCCCTAAGTAGTCCTAAAACAGTCCCCATTTGTTTACATATACATTCAAACATTCCAAACAATTCATCATGTATACATATACTTGCAATCAATCTAGAAAGCTTTCCTATTGCCAAGAACAATCTAACTTCCAGGTGTATACCCAACGCAATCTTTAAAGTTCATAATCGCCCTGTTTTTCTTGCACACACGGTTTCATAATCAAAACAGCCCCCTTACACAATATTTTTGAAGCAACCCAAACACCATTCAGTCACAAGCTTAACTATACAAATGTGACAATTACTACATAGCAAAATCACCAAAAATTTACCATAGTTCTAATATAATATCCTAACATTCCTAACAAATATATACATATATATAAACACAATCTCTACATGAATGAAAGAAAAGAATCAAAGAGATTACCTCCTAAGCTCAATTGAATATCACCCAATCAAAATGTAGGAAGAACAAAGCCTTAGTCTATTTTCTCTCAATCTCTCTCTCTTAATTAGGCTATGGAGGTTAGGGAGAAGACGATGAGAATTTTTTTTTGTTTTTCCCTCATCCAAATTTCTCACAATTGCCGTGAGAATTGTCCCCCCCCCCCCATGCCATCGTCCAAAGGCAACATGTGTACACACCCGTGTAGCTTTTACTAGTTTAACATGCAAACTCTCACCTTTCCACTCACTTCAGTTTAGTCCTTCCCACAATTAATCGTTATTTTCTCTTTTCTTTAGAAATGGTCCTTAAATAAATCAAACATTAATACTAATGATATTCTTAATCAAATTGAGACATAACTAAAATTGTAACACACTTCTAGGCTACATTTTAGGATGTTACAATTATCCTCCCGTAAATGAAAATTCATCCTCGAATTTACCTGAGGAGAAAAGATGAGGATAATGATCCCTCATGGTTGACTCCGATTCCCAAGTAGTTTCTTCAACCTTGTGATTTTTTCCACAGCATTTAAACAAGAGGAACTGATTTATTACGGAGTATTTTAACCTCATGGTCAAGAATTTGAATTGGCTTTTCTTCGTAAGATAGATCGAGATTAAGTTCCACCTCTTTAGGTTCAAGGATATGTTACAGAGTTTAGAAAAAACCCTCCCAAATCAACAATGAACCCCATTGCCTTTATTACTACTAGTCTAGTTTGAAATCATACATTCAAATAGCCGAAGTCCTTGGATTCCCTTCGCTTGCTTGCAGCCTCCAAACCTTAGTTCTCTGTATTGATGGAAAAAAAAGACTATAAACACACTAGGCTTAGTGAGGAGTGCTCAAACAACACACCATCAATGCATTTTAAAACCATTTTCAAACCTTAAATCCATATTTCAATCGTTTTACAAAACATCATACCTTGAAAACCATGCACTTAACACTTTCAAAAACCAGCAAATTAAACCATATGCAACATGTATCATGGATCAGTAGCAAATCCCATTTGCTAACCCTTAATTTAAGTCTTCCCACACATAACAATCCATATACAAAGCTTAAAGAGTAAACATGTATAAACCAACGTTATACATCAACATCCATCAACATGATACATTAACAATTATATTGGCTTTCAAGTGATCATAAACCAAGTCTCACTTTCCAAAATATTACATTGGATACACGGATTCAAAAAGTATCCTCTCAACAATTCATGCCATCTTAACCGGAATTCAAGGTACATTCACAACCAGGTACTATCACAACCATCTCATCGGTTAGACACATAATCCACTAACAAGAGTTTCTGGTACCATGTAACCCCTCAACCGTTAAGGTAATCGTGGTGGAGTATTTGGTACACATAAACCCCTCAACACCCGAGGTGACTCTTTATAGTGCACTATCAATCCTATGGCCGACCAACTATATCCGATAACATTTTAAACCACATCACTTGCCAATATAATTCATTATTAACCATGTATCTCACTGTTTTTATATGCATCAAATCAAAACCATCTTCAAAGCATTAAATCATGCTTTCACAAGTATTCCACATACTTACAAGGATCATTTATCCAATGCATCCATCATCATTATATGATCAAAAATAGTATAAAAAATACTTCAAAACATGCTTGAATAGTAGGTACCATGTCGTTTGAAACAAGTGCATCAAACCAATTTCATTAAAGCACGGCCAAGAGAGAATTATCGCCATACATACTTCCAAGTTTAAGCCAACGTTTCAAGATAAGTTTAAACCCCAAAAGTAACCTTTAAATCATTTCAAATCTGAAATTTGCGTTCTCACTCACCAACTTCGCAAAGCCTCATTCGCAAAAGCGAACTACTCCTCCAAAGCTTCTAAAACGGTGCCACAAGCTTGAGGATCAATCAACCCTAATTTAAAACACAAAAACAGGGGATTCAATGCATCAAAATGAATTCACAAACCCAGCAACAAAAATTCACAACAATCCTCCTTAAACATTAGCCAAAACTATCTACAACAACCGAAAACAACATCAAACACCTTCCAAACTTAACCCAGCCAAAACCTAAAGGTTCAGACCATCAATTATCTTAAATTAACATCCAAAAATAACCTAATACCATCCTTATATTTCCATCATTCATTAAACAACCACAACACCCCAAAAACACTTAACTAACAACCTAGAAAATTAGAGATTCACCTAGCTTCGAGATTCCAATGTTAAATCCAACATATTAACATTATAAAATATCAAAATCATGACTAAAATCAATCAAGAACTTAACAAAATAGATCTAATTCGAAAATCATATAATCTCATCAATTTAAACATTGATTTAACCAACTTCCATAATTAAATCATCAAAACTCATTAGTAAACATATATAAATGATCAATAACTTGGGAAATTCATTAAAGAATCATACATTAGAGGATAAGGAAGAAGCTTACCTCTAATGTTGACTTTCCCCTTAATTGGCTTGATTTAAGTGAGAAAACAAGATTAAACAATAAGGTTTTTATAGGAAACAATTAAGAACTCATTTGAAACCAAAAGATTGATGAAATCAAGAAGCTGCCTGAAGATTTTGAAGAAGAGAAGAGTGTTTGGTTGAACAAAATTTGAGAGAAAATCTTTTAGGGAAAAGGTAGTTATGTAAAGTTTGCTTAGGAATTAATTATAAAATTAATTCCCCAAATCTATTTATATTTTTTCCAAACCTTTTTAAAATAGCCAATTAGAAGAAAAATCTAATATTGGACTTTGGCCAAATAGCTCCTTAAAGATTCAAAGTTTTGACCCTTTACAAAATAGTCACTAAAAATAGTTTTACATTCTTTACATTTTGGTCACTAACCAAAATGTCAACTTTCCAAATTCCATTTTTCAAAATCAAATTTGCCAAAAATATCCATATATTAAATAATTATTTTTAGATATTTTCCCAAATATTTTCTCACTCAAAAATATTTAATCCAATTTTAATCTTGTATTTGACTTGATTCCCTAGTCTCGACCCATCAGACCATATACTAGGCCCAAAACCAGGGTGTTACAACTCTCCCCCACCTAGTCCTGATGGTAACAAATGTGGAAACTGCTTCAACATGTCTGCTTTGCTCTCCCACGTGGCCTCCTCAACTTCGCGATGTCGCCACAAAACCTTCACAAGCTCAATCGTCATGCCACGAAGAACTTTACTACTAGAGTCAAGGATCCCTACAGGTTCCTCATCATAAAACAAATCCAGATGCAACTCAATATCCTCCACCGACATTACATATGATGGATCCGACCGATACCTCTTCAACATTGATACATAAAACACATCATGAATCTTCTCCAACTCATGAGGTAACCTCAAACGATAAGCCATAGGACCAACACGCTCCACAACCTCATACGGTCCAATAAACCTCAGACTAAGCTTACCCTTACGTCCGAACCACATCACCTTGTTCCAAGGTGACACCTTTAAGAACATGCGATCACCAATCACATACACAATCTCTCTATGCTTCAAATCCGAGTAGGATTTCTAGCGATCCGAAGCTGCTTTCAAGAGATCACAAATGAGCTTCACTTTCTCATTCGCATCACATTTGGCATAGAAACATGTTTTTCTCCAGCCTTGGCCCAAAATAATGGCGTACGACACTTTCTACCATACAAAGCTTCATACAGTGCCATTTGTATACTATTGTTATAGGCAAACTCCACCAAAGGCAATTGTTTCTCCCAAGACCCTTGGAACTCAATGATGCAACACCTAAACATATCCTCCAAGACTTGGATCACACGTTCAGACTGACCATCCATATGTGGATAATATGCAGTACTAAAATTCAACCATGTATCCAAAGTTTGACGCAAACACTCCCAAAACCTCGCTATAAACCATAGATCTCTATCTAAAACTATGAACTTAGGCACCCCGTGCAAATGCACAATCTTAGCAATATACAAATTCACCAACTTATCCAAAGTATACGTTGTATGCACTGGCACAAATGTGCACACTTTGTAAACCGATCAAGAATCACCCAAATTGAATCTTTTTTAGTGGGCGTCAACGGCAACCCAGACACAAAATCCATGGTGATTCTCTCCCACTTCCATTCTGGTATCCTTAACGAGTGGAACAACCTAGAAAGAAGCTGATGCTCATCCTTGACACGCTAACACACCATGCATCTAGCAACAAAATCAGCCACTTCTTTCTTTAAACCAACCTAATAATACTATTCCTTCAAACCTTGATACATCTTAGTGCTATCGGGATGCATAGAAAAAGGACTAATATGCACCTCGATCAAAATAATATGCCTCAACTCATCATCACCAGGCACCTCTATCTAATTTTTAAAACACAACACTCCATCATCATTAAAGTGAAAATCCTTCAGATTTACATCCATGATATCCTTAACATGCGATACCAACGCATCGTCATAAGATTTCCTGTCCTTAATCAACTATGACAAAGATGGCTTTACTTACAACTCGGCTAATAAGCCTTTATCCCGCATCACACTCAACCATGCAAACATCGCCCTCTACTCTACCACAACCTTCCAACTCAAAGCATCGTCTACAACATTAGACTTTCCCAGATAATACTCAATTGTCAAATCATAATCCTTAAGAAACTCCAACCATCTACGTTGCCTAAGATTCAATTCCTTTTATGTCATCAAATACTTCAAATTCTTGTGATCTGTGTACACAACACACTTCTCACCATAGAGATAGTGCCTCCAAAGTTTCAAAGCAAACACAACTGCGGCAAGTTCAAGATCATGCGTAGGATAATTGTGCTCGTGCATGTTCAACTGCCTAGATGCATAAGCCAAAACATTTCCCTCTTGCATCAACACACAACCCAACCTACATATGATGCATCGCTATAAACAACAAACTCCCTACACGATTTAGGTTGAATCAAGATCGGAGCTTGCGTCAAAGCCTTCTTCAACTTTTTAGAAGCACTCTATCTATCCTCCATCCACTCAGAACGAACATTCTTCTACAATAACTTGGTCAAAGGTGTAGAAATCCTTGAAAAACCATCCACAAACCAACGATAATAACCTGCCAACCCAAGAAAACTACGAACCACCGGCACAAACTTAGGTGACTTCCAACCCATCACCTCTTCAATCTTTTGTGGGTTAACCCAAATTCCTTCGGTTGACACAACGTGCCCAAGAAAAACAACTTCCCTAAGACAAAACTCACACTTACTCAACTTGGCATAAAACTGATTATCCAATAACGCTTGAAGCACAATCCTCAAGTGTCTATCATGATCCTCCTCTGTACGAGAGTACACAATGATATCATCAATAAACACAACCATGAATTGGTCCAAAAACTCATAGAACACCCGATTCATTAGATCTATGAATGCAGCCGATGCATTGGTCAAACCAAATGGCAACACCAAAAACTCGTAATGCCCGTACCTCATACGAATAGCAATCTTAGGCACATCCACATCCTTTACCTTCAACTGATAATATTCAGACCTCAAAGCGATCTTAAAAAACATTGAAGCACCTCTAAACTGATCGAACAGAACATCAATCCACTACAAAGGATACCTATTCTTAACCGTCAACTTGTTTAGTGGCCGATAATCAATGCACATCTGCTTCGTGCCATCTTTCTTTTCCATATATAATGTTGGCACACCCCACGGAAAAACACTAGGCCTAATAAACCCTCGATCAAGCAACTCTTAAAGTTGCATCTTTAACTCCTTCAAATCCTTTGGCGCCATACGATAGGGAGCAATAGACACTGGAGCTGTATTTACATACAACTCAATGCCAAACTCAACCTTTCTATCCGGTGGCAAACCTGGCAACTTTTCTAGAAAACACTCAGAAACTCACTTACCATGAGGATGTCCTGAACACGCACCTCCTTTGATCCAAATTCATAAAATAGGGTAAGAATGTCTGGTATCCCCCATCCATCAAATGACTCGCTTCTAGAGCCAAAACGACATTAGGTAAGAACTTAGCATTTTCACCTACAATAACCATTTCATAATTATCAACAAGTTTCAAGGAAACTCGCTTGGTTTCAAAACCAACCACAGCTCTATGCTCCGTCAACCAATCCATACCCAAGATTACATCAAAACCATAAAACGACAACTCCATTAAATCAACTGTAAACACATGACCTTGAACCATCAAAGGACATCTCCTAAAACAATCTTCTCGTAACAACCATCTCACCGAGAGAATTAGTTACTTGCATACCCATATTTAACACATCTGAGATGATTGCTTGATCCACGCTCCACCAAAAATTAGCAATAATAAACATAGGAGCCTATCCCTCACAAGCCAAACATGGACAGTCTCGCCTCATGTGATCACGCGATATACAAAGCCAATAGGTATTATGTGTTGCTCTAGCCTGGTACCCTGACCCTACGATCCTCGCCCAGCACTACCTCCACCTCGCATCAACTTAGGATGATACCTTTTATCACGTTTCTTCTTAAACTAACCACCACCAGAACCAAAGTCTGCAACTCTCTTGCCAAAGCCAGAATCTCCCACACGAACTGATAAACCCAGGTTCTACTTAATGTCCCTCACCCGTGTAACCAACACATCGAAATCGGTGTAGTCAAAAGCCAACATGTATGTTTTAACATCCTGTACCAATTTGTAATGGAATCAGTCACAGCGACGCCTCTCATCTGGTACCAGTTCAAGAGCATACTAGCTCAACTAAAAAATTGTACCTCACACTCAGCCACAGATATACTACCCTGAACCAAGGCCATGAACTCATGTTTCTTTTCATCCAAGTATCTAATTCTCAGATACTTCTTCTTAAAGGAAGTTCAAAAGAACTCCTAAGTCACATCACCGGGTTCTATACTCACAATCACGGTAGTCCACCAACTATAAGCATCTCTTTGTAACAAGGATACAACACATCCCAGCTTACGGGCATCATTGCACCCCTTTTGTACCAAAATCTTATCAATACTGGCCATCCCCTCCTCGAATGCGTTGGGTGCCAACCCTTTGTACTCAACACATCCCAAACTACGGAGGCACTCTAACGGCAACCCCGTACATCTAGTAGTTGGCACAGACACATGCTCTTCTAGCAATAACAGCTTGTAAAGCTCCGATCATCACCCGTATCAAAGATACCATATCACCCAACACTGGCCTAACTGGCACAGGCGGTACTTGCTCTGAGGGTGTGGCAAACCCCAAGAGATATAACATCCTCCTTATTCTCTTGCTTAATGGCAACAACATTTGTGCTAGCCCTTAATTCTATTCTCAGTCATAACGTAACATTATTTCTAAGGCATGATAACTTACACCAAAACAAAAACAATTAGGTAAGCTTCATGCAAGAATCTAAGACTTCCATTTCAAAATTAAAACATTTCAACCTATAGTAATAAGGTAATGTGTCCCACATATATCCCCCCAACATGGCATACGTCAATCAACAAACTAATATACATTCATTGTGCATAGCAAACAACAGTAATCAATCAATAACATTATTCCAACAATCATATCCCTTTCCCACTTATTGCAAACCTAGCACTAATACCACCAAATGTAACCCTTTTGACCCAGTCTAGACACAAGACCGAATCGAGCGAGTTACATTGGGTTTACCGAAACAAACCCATAAAAATCAACTTGAAACCTGTATTTTTTTTCTTTTTATCTTGTCTATATGCCTTATATATCCTAGGGTGTGCATGTTGGTAGCG
Source organism: Hibiscus mutabilis (assembly GCA_019671005.1). Classification (NCBI taxonomy): domain Eukaryota; kingdom Viridiplantae; phylum Streptophyta; class Magnoliopsida; order Malvales; family Malvaceae; genus Hibiscus; species Hibiscus mutabilis. Next base: position 45,439,790 of record CM033714.1, read on the forward strand.
GGTGAAAACTCAAGTCAATCAGGTGTCGAATTAACATCCAATTGCACGTAATTGTAATTTAGGGACCAAATTGAAATTTTGAAAAATTATATGGAGTTAGTTAAATTTGAAGTTACCGATCTTTAGTTAGTCAGATTTCATGCTCACTTGTCAAATTTCAACTCTAAACGACCATATGAACTCATTTAATTGCATGCATAACAATCAGGGACCAAAACGGAAGAAACTAAAACTTTAACATCTATAATAACAGATATAACGACCAGGCATACAGATACGGTCCCATAGTGTACAGATATGCGGGGGCATATCAATACGCGGGTTACAAACCATTTTCCCACAATTCCAGTAGCTCAAAACTATATAGATACACCTCTACTCGTACCGATACTCAAGCAAAAATACAATTATCCGTATCGATACACCTCTACCTGTACCGATACGCCTGGAATCTCCAATTTTTCTGGTTTTTCGTACATTCAAGGATCCAAACATGTTTTATCAAACCCCAAACATATACACAACAATTCTAAATATCAAACCATGTTAAAACATCGTAGAGACATGATCAAATCATGGCATCATACTTCAAATGAGAATCTAAAGGCATGCTTCTTAGAAAACAACCAACCACCATACAAAAAATAAATCCAAAGCAACAACCAAACGTATAAGGCCAATTACAAACCCAAAACAACAATACAAACTTGGTCAAATGGGGAGTTTAGCAAAAACCCTCCCAACTCAACAATGAACCCCATTGCCTTTATTACTACTAGTCTAGTTCAAAATCATACATTCAAATAGACAAAGTCCTTAGATTCCCTTTGCTTGCTTGTTGCCTCCAAACCTTAATTCTTTGTATTAATAGACAAAAAGAGCGTAAGCACATTAGGCTTAGTGAAGAGTGCTCAAACAACACACCATCAATGCATTTTAAAACCATTTTTCTGAAATACATTGTGTTAGGATATTTGTTTTGATATAATAATTGAAAAAATAGTTTTGGACTAAATTGAAAAGATTTCAAAATGATTTTAATTCCAAACAACTTGAAAATAAGTTTGAGATGTTTTATAAGGTTTTGGAAGACTTTAAAATGTTTAAAAGTAGCCAAACTCTTATATTCATCTCGACTGTACTGATACGGTATACACCGTATCAATACACTTTAGGGTTTCAACTACAGTATTTTTCTAGTAGCCAAAACCTGTACCGGTACAGACTTGATCGTATCGATACGGAGAGCAAAGTTCTGATACGCTTATACATGTACCGATGCACTTATGTTTAAATCTAAATCTCTATTTTTCAAAACCCCCAACAGCTAGTTCCCTGTAGCTTAACGAACACTCGTACCAATACAGTACAGTGGCATACCGATCTCAAATACCGATATGCACCAAAGGCGTATCAATACGCAGAGGCTGCATTAGGCTTCAACGGCTAGTTTTTGAAGAACCAGTACCAATATGGCTACCTGCGTACCAATACTGACTGCTCCAGAATAGCATTTATTGTGGGAAATATAGGCCCCAACGGCTCTAATTCAATCCCAACAGTCTCCAACGGCTAGAAACTCAATTGGGAGTATAAAAGACTTCAAGAAGCATCTATGGAAGACTAATTATCTTATTGCCAACATCAAAATGATTGTAATCAAGTCTAAGTGCTTAAATTTGCCATTCTTGTATAGACTACACTTGTTGAGCTTAAATGTCAATGTATGCTCAAGTGTATTAGGATTTGGGTGAGTTCTTTAGAGTGCAAACAAACACCTTTAGAGAGGGATTTTAGTTTGCTATTAATTCTCTTGTTTAAGAGTGTTCCCGAAGCTCGATTTGTGAGCTTTGGTTGCTACACTTAGTGGGTTGAGTCTAGGTTGTAAGGGTTGCCTCTTAAACCTTGAAAAGTGGAAGAATTCTTAGTTAATTGTTGAAATCCTTAGTGGAAAGCTAAGGTAGTGGATGTAGGCTTTGGTTAGAAAGTCGAACAACTCTAAATCATTGTGCATATTTTTCTATCTTTTTGCTTTCCACCACTATCACCCAAGAAATCACTTCTCCACCACTTGGCAAGCAATTTGGTTGAAGTTAGAGGCTTCTCAATTGGTATCAGAGCGAGGATCAATCGAGAGGATTAACATTCTATTGAGGCAATCCCGACAAGCTCAATCAACCATTCTATCAACCGTAGACCATGGCACAATCCATTGACAAGCCACATTTCTTCAACAGTCAACATTATGCCTATTGGAAAAATAGGATGATGTTCTTCATGAGAGCAAATGACTATCATCTTTGGCACATAGTTCTTCATGGACTGTTCGTGCCACAACAAAGAAACCGGGTTCTTCTTGTGAGAGTGCCAAGGAATTATGGGACAAGCTTGAAGTCACATACGAAGGAATGAACGAGGTGAAAGAGACAAAGATTGGACTACTCAACCTCGAATATGAAAATTTCAAGATGAACCCTGTTGAAGACATCAAGAGTATGTTCGACTGATTCTCAACAATCGTCAATCAACTCAAAGGCTTTGGATAGGAGATTTTAGAAGACAAACTCATTCGAAAGTTGATTTACTCGCTTCCTAAATCATGGGAGAGCAAGAAGACGGCTATCATCAACACGAAGAACTTAAAAGAGCTCAAGCTAGATAATCTCATCGGGTCACTTCTTACTCATGAGTTGATGTCTAAGCCTTTGAGAAGGGAAAAGGGGAAGAAGATCAAAGAGAAAGGAGTTGATGTGAACATCATTACTTTTCAATCCTCCACTAGTCATCAAGAAGATTCAAATCAGGAGGAAAGTGAAAATAAAGAGATGACATATCTCTTCATGAAGTTTGCTCAATTCATGAAGCATGAAATGGAAGAATCTAAGCATGAATCGAAGAAGAAGATGAAGAATCCCTAAAAGAATCATCAATGCAAGAAGACGAGGCACACCAAATATGATTGCCCTCGCTTCAACAAAAAAGGATCATCTTCAAAGAAAGCATATGTGGCAACTTGGAGTGATGAAGACTCCGCCGATGAAGATTAGGCAGCCCACCTATGCTTTATGGCCCTCCAAGAGGGTGAGATAACTTCTAACTCATCTAGTTCAAATCCCTATTCTTTTGATGAGTTACAAGAAGCATGTGATGAATTGTTTTTTGAATTCAAGGCTTCATTTTTGAAAAACAAAAAGTTGATTTCAAAATTGAAAATTGAAAATAATTTGCTTTTGAATACCAATTTAGAGTTTAAAGAAAAAATCAAAGATTTTGAACTTGAAATTTTGAATTTATAAAATTTGCTTTAAAAGATGGAAAAAGATTATCGAAAGGAAGTTGATGATATTAAAAATGAAAAAGTTTTGATTTCCAAGGTCCTAGAAATGAAAAACAATATTGGAAAATCAAACTTTTATCAAAGACAATCTAGTGCCCCTAGATTGTTGAACGGAAAATGTTTTAGAAGTATTTAGGTCTCAAAAGGACTAATTACCTCACATAAAAATGATGAAATTGTAAAAGGATTCCTAAGGGGACTAAAGTTTGTGCTACTAATGTCTATGGATCCAAAACAATTTCGATACCAAAACAATTGTGATTGTCTTGTTTTAGGTGTGATAGAGAATGGTCAACAAGGTATGAGATTTAGGGGGAGCTCCATACATACAAGAAAAAACACTTGAAGAAGGAAGGGTTCACATCCTACCTTTGGTTCAAGTGGTAAAATTCTAATTGAACTTATTTGTTTTAATTTGATTTATTTATTTCAATTCAACTAGGTAATCATATATTTGTTGGACTAACATTCTATGATGCTTTGAGAAAGGGGGAGCCAATTTTAGCAAAAACAAGTTTTGTCATTTTTTAAACTCTCCATTGTTATGAAATTAAAAGTCTTCGAACCTTGGTTTGAACCATTTTTTATATAATAAAAAGGGGGAGAATCTCAAACACAATTTTCAAGTTGGTTTTATTATATCAAAAAGAGGGAGATTGTTAGGATATTTGTTTTGATATAATAATTGAAAAAATAGTTTTGGACTAAATTGAAAAGATTTCAAAAATGATTTTAAGTCCAAAGAACTTGAAAATAAGTTCGAGATGTTTTCATAAGGTTTTGGAAAACTTTAAAATGTTTAAAAGTAGTCAAACTCTTATATTCACGACCGTATCAATACGGTATACACCGTATCGATACACTTTAGGGTTTCAGCTATAGTATTTTTCAAGTAGCCAAAACCCGTACCGGTATAAACTTGGTCGTACCGATATGGAGAAGAAAGTACCAATATGCTTATACACGTACTGGTACGCTTATGTTTAAATAATTCCAACGGCTAGTTCACTGCAGCTTAACTAACACCCGTACAGATACGGTATAGTGGCGTACCGATCCCATGTACTGATACGCACCAAAGGCGTATCGATAAGCAGAGGCTGCATTAGGCTTCAGCAGCTAGTTTCTGAAGAACTAATACCGATATGACTACCCGCGTACCGATACTGACTACTTCAGAACGGCATTTATTGCGGGAAATAAAGGCCCCAAAGGTCTCCCACGGCTAGAAACTCAATTGGGAGTATAAAAGACTTCAAGAAGCATCGATGGAAGACTAATGATCTTATTGCCAACATCAAAATGATTGTAATCAAGTCTTAGTGCATAAATTTTCCATTCTTGTATAGGCTACACTTGTTGAGCTTAAATGTCAATGTATGCTCAAGTGTATTAGGATTTGGGTGAGTATTTTAGAGTGAAAACAAACAACTTTAGAAAGGGATTTCAGTTTGCTATTAATTCTCTTGTTTAAGAGTGTTCCCAAAGCTCGGTTTGTGAGCTTTGGTTGCTAGACTTAGTGGATCAACAACAAATCTCATTTGCTAACCCTCAATTTTAGCCTTCCCATGCATAACATTCTATATGCAAAGCTTAAAGAGTAAACATGTATAAACCAACGTTATACAACAATATCCATTAACTTGATACATTAACAATTACATTGGCTTTCAAGTGATCATAAACCAAGTTCCACTTTCCAAAATATTACATCGGAACACTTCATGACATCTCAACCAGAATTCAAGGACATTCATAACCAGGTACTATCACAACCCATCTCATCGGTTAGATGCATAATCCACTAACGGGAGTTTTCGGTACCATGTAACCCCTCAACCATTAGGGTACTCTTGGTGGATTATCCGGTACACATAAACCCTTCAACACCCGAGGTGACTCTTTATAGTACACTATCAATCCTATAGCCGGCCAACTATATTCGATAACATTTTAAATCACATTACTTGCCAATATAATTCATTATTAACCATGTACCTCACTGTTTTAATAGGCATCAAATCAAAACCATCTTCAAAGCATTAAACCATACTTTCACAAGTATTCCACATACTTACATGGATCATTTATCAAATGCATCCATCATATTGTATGATCAAAAATAGTATAAAATATACTTCAAAACATGCTTAAATAGTAGGAACCATATCGTTCAAAATAAGTGCATAAAACTAATTTCATTAAAGTACGACCGAGAGAGAATTATCTTCATACTTACTTCCAAGTTTAAGCCAACATTTGAAGCTAAGTTTAAACTCCCAAAATAATCTTTAAATAATTTCAAAGCTAAAATCGCGTTCTCACTCACCAACTTCGTAAAGCCTCATTCGCCGATGCAAACTACTCTTCCAAAGCTTCCAAAACGATGCCACAAGCTTGAGGATCAATCAACGCTGATTTAACCACACAAAAATAGGGGATTCAATGCATCAAAATGCATTCACAAACCCAGCAACAACAATTCACAATAATCCTCCTCAAACACTAGCCGAAACCCCTCCACAACAACCGAAAACAACATCAAACACCTTCCAAACTTAACCCACCCAAAACCTAAAGGTTTAATCCATCAATTAACTTCAATTTCCATCCAAAAACAACCTAACATCATCCTTATATTTCCAGCATTAATTAAACAACCACAACACCCCAAAAACACATAACTAACAACCTAGAAAATTAGAGATTCACCTAGCTTCAGGATTCAAATGTTAAATCCAACATATTAACATTATAAAACATTGAAATCACGATTAAAATTAATCAAGAAATTAGCAAAGCAGATCCAATTCAAAAATCATATAATCTCATCAATTAAACATTCATTTAACCAACTTCCATAATTAAATCATCAAAACTCATTAGAAAACATATATAAAGGATCAATAACTTGGGAATTTCAGTAAAGAACCATACATTAGAGGAGAAGGACAAAGCTCACCTCTAATGTTGACTTCCCCCTTAATTGGCTTGATTTACATGAGAAAACAAGATTAAACAATAATGTTTTGATAGGAAACAATTAAGAACTCATTTGAAACCAAAAGATTGATGAAATCAAGAAGTTACTTGATGATTTTGAAGAAGAAATGAGTGCTTGGCTGAAGAGAATTTGAGAGAAAATCTTTTAGAGAAAAAGTAGTTACGTAAAGTTTACTTAGAAATTAATTATAAAATTAATTCCCTAAATCTATTTATATTTTTCCCAAACCTTTTAAAAATAGCCAATTAAAGAGAAAAATCTTATTTTAGACTTTGGCCAAATAGCTCATTAAAGATTCAAAGTTTTACCCTTTACAAAATAGTTACTAAAAACATTTTTACATTCTTTACATTTTGGTCACTAGCCAAAATGTCAACTTTTCAAATTTCATTTTTCAAAATTGACTTTGCCAAAAATATCCATATATTAAATAATGATTTTTAGATATTTTTCCCAAATATTTTCTCACTAAAAAATATTTAATCCAATTTTAATCCTGAATCTGACTCGAATCTCTAATTTTGGCCCATCGAATCGTCTACTCAACCTAAAAACCACTACGTCCAAAACCTAGGTGTTACACCATGTATCCTTGTGGGGACAAGATGTATAAGAATCTTCGTGAGAGGTACTGGTGGAAGGGTCTTTAGAGGGATGTTGTTAGATTCGTGTCGAAGTGTTTGACTTGTCAGAAGGTTAAGGTAGAGCATCAGTGTCCGTTTGGGTTACTTTAGCATATTGAGATTTCTCAGTGGAAATGGGAGTGTATGACTATAAATTTTGTTAGTGGTCTTCCTTTGACTCCGTTAAAGAATGACTTCATCTGGGTTATTGTTGACCGTCTGACTAAGTCCATGCACTTTATTCCTGTTCGAGTTGACTATCCTTTCAGTAAGTTAACTTGACTCTATATTTCTAAGATTGTTTGACTCCCTAGGGTACCATTGCCCATTATCTCTGACCGTGATCTGAGGTTCACAGCGAAGTTCTAGAAGTCTCTTCACACAGCACTTGGTACTCGATTGAACTTCAGTATTTCCTATTATTTGTAAACTGGTGGTCTGTACGAGAGGGTAATCTAGATTCTTGAGGATATGTTGAGAGAATCTGCAGTTGATTATAGAGGCAGTTGGGAGGATTTCTTACCGCTTGCAGAGTTTGCCTACAATAATAGTTATCAGGCCAGTATCAAGATGGCACCGTATGAGGCCTTGTATGCGCGTAAGTGTCGTACACCCATTGGCTGAACTGAGCTTAATGAGCATGGATTACTGGGACATGATATTGTACATAAGACTGAACAGACTGTCAAATTGATTCGGGATCGGCTTAAGGCTACTATTTGCGTTTACTATTTGCGATTACTAAAGTAAAAGCAATACAAAAAATAAGGACAGATTCATACTTAAAAAAAAAGTTTACTGTAATTAATGAATACATGATATAACACGAATATTCATTACTTAAAAAAACTTAAATTCAACATAGACAAAAAAAAAAGATCAGCTCCAAATTGAAAAACACAATTCAAAACGCAATTCACAATTGCCTATTACTGAGCAACATAGGGTTATCGCATATGATAAACCAAAATCCATATTATTGCGCAACAAATGTAAGTTGTAAAAAGCAAAATTCAAATCGCATAGAATTCTTGCTAAAAACTGGAAAAAATAATCGCACAAATATAATATAGTAAAACTATTGGATGTGATTATAAATAAAACAAAACCCCTAATAATGGAACTTTAATACATTATCGCACCATAAAAAAACATGCGATAAATTCTAAATAATTAGATCTCAATGATTCGACACAATCTCGCTCTGATGCCACTTGTTAGAATTAAACCATAACTAAATATGAAATCTAAACCCAAGATCTATCATGTCAAATCTTCAAGAATAATAAATCGAATGAACTGAATTGCGGAAGCGTACCTGAATTAATCGATAGACTGAAAACCTTGAATCTTGATGTTGAAATCCAAATCTTTGGTATTGATCTTCCAAGAAGATAGGTTTTCTCTTGACGTAAAACTCTCTGACGGGGAAGGAGAGAAAAACAAGTTAACCTATTTCTTGGGGACCACTACCTCTTTATATAGTTGATTTAATAATCAACTATTAAGTATTTATAACTCTGCCCCTCATCGAATTATAAATACATCTTATGGTATCTACATTTTTATTTCCATGACATTTTAATACCCATGACACGCCTAACATAATTGGTCACTTAATTTTGTGTCATACTTTAAAATAGCAATATATATTATACATATGTGCCCACTATTACGGATTTAAATCCAACAAATTGAACTGAAAATAAAAAAACCCAAAAATTAGCACAACAAATCAGTGGAAATAAACCAATAAAAACAAACACGAACTAAAAATCAAAAGATACGACATGAACAAATAGATCTACTAAAACCCATAAAAATGAAAAAGAATGATAATAATAAATTTAAAAAAAAACTAAAAATTAGTAGAAGAAGAAGAAGAAGAAGAAGAAGAAAAAGAAGAAGAAAGATACAACATGAAAAAAAATGAAGCATTGAAATATTAGAAACAAAAGAAAAAATGGATAAACAAGAGGAAGATGAATGACTGAAGATATTGATGAAGATATTTGGGAAATAAAATAAAGGGAAGAAAAAAGAGAAGAGGCAGTGAACAACGCAAGGAAAAATGAGGGGAAATGACCTTAAAAGAGTATATATATAATGGTGGCGATTTTGTAAATATGATAAAATAAATATATATATAATAAAAATATATCAGGTCGGGTGGGGTCAAAAAATTTCACTCTAAACCTGTCCTCGCCCCGACCTTGACTATAACTTTTCTAAAACCTATCTCGTCCCGCCCCGAACCTGAAATTTTAAAAATAAAACCCACCCCTATAGAGCCACGTCAGGACCTGTCAGGTTCGAGTCATATAGCCATCCCTGCACTCAACTCTATCTCATTTGAGTCTATTCAATCAAGAGGACCAGAAAACAAGGCACGAAGCTCACCAAGACTATCACGCAGCACTCCCCCAAAACTAGCTAGACTCCGCATCCCCCGTGTAGCCCGTCCACATTGATTTTAAGATATACTTCCACCGGAGGCAGCCAAACAATACCCAAGCTCAGAATTGGTGTACGTAGGGAAGATCGAACACGTCCAAGGGCAGAACCACCAATGAGCTTCTACCACCAAATCAGCCTCCTTCGAGGCTTTTACCCAATAAAGAGTGTGAAGCTTGATCAAGAAAAAGATATCATCAATCGATAAACTCCTGTAATTAAAGATTTTATCATCCGGTGTAAGCCGAAGTGACCACAACAACACAACGCATCCTGACACCCACCATCGCCAATACATGCAAGTGAGTGAACAATGCAATCCCAGGACCAAAAACTCTTTTAATGATCTCAGTAAACGCAAAGAAATCCTCCACCAATCCAAGAAACGTGACCACAATTCATGCACTTTAACACACGAGAATAATAAATGATCTAACTCGTTGTTCCCCTCGCTGCACCAAACACAAATATCCTGCGACTCAGGCACATGAACATTGCGTTGCCGAATAAAACTAATTGTTGAAAATCTACCCAAGTAAGCAAACCAAATAAACGATTGCACCTTAGGGGTACAAGCATACGCTAAGTGAAACAAGCACTCGAATCTAGCCCCCCAACCCTCGACGATAACAAAAGATGCAATAGTTCTTGGACTGAAAAATGTCCCACCAAATTTGGCTTCCATGCCAGGATATTCAACTTACCTAACTGTAAAAGCTCCAAACAAATAATGTTCAACAGATGCTGCAACATCTCAAGTTCAAACAACTATAAATCCATGTGAAAGAACTGAGCCCACAACGAATGCACTAAGGAGCATGAAATCGCATATTCACAAACTAACTGTAATTTGTTCTTTGCTAACATGTAAAATCCTAGGAATAAAACCGTCAAAGGCTCCTCCAATCACCAGGAATCACTCCAAAATAATACATTGTCACTATTACCAAACTTCCAAAGAAAGCAAGTTTATTAAAATGTTGTCGCACCAGCTCTAACGTTATCGTATCCACAATTTGTCTCAACATGACTGAAAGCCGACCTCCTATTAGCGACGTTAAGACACCACCAAGGTACTGATTCTCCATACTTGGCCACAATTAGAGATCGCCACAAAGAATGTCTATCAGTTGCACCATGCCCATTTTAAAATCAAAGTCAAATTGTGAAACCATAAATCTGCAACACCCAACCCACCTAATGATGTGGTCGGCACACCACTTCCCAATGAACTCGACGTTAACACTAACATTTTGCCTTTAAGATTCTTGCAAGGAAGTCAAGAGTCTTCGCAATAAATCTGTTCCATTGGTTAAGGTGCTCTAGAGGAGCCACACCGTTAAACAAGCCACTTGGGAACCGGAAGAGACAATGAAGAAACAGTACCCTCATCTCTTCGGTTCAAGTAAAATTTGAGGATGAATTTTTCTTAATGGGAAAGAATTGTACCACCCTAGAAACCAGTTTAGTTGGAATATGGTTCTAGTGATCAGAAACCCTACACTGGAAATGTTCAAATATCTCATTGACTTTGACCATGTGGTCAATTATAATAGTGTTGGACTCTAATAGAGTCAATTTATGGATTAATGACCTTATTGATTTTTTTGAAATATTATTTAGTGACTAAATTGTGAAAATTGAAAGTTTGGGAGAAAAAGTGCAAAGTAAGGGAACTTGAGGGACTACCTTGCAATTGACCCCTTTTAAGCCTTATCATCCACTACGTGGAATGCTTAGAATGTTTCCTTCACTTGAAGGAAAGCCCTTGAGTGTTGAAAACAATCTGGGAGATAAGATTGAGTTTAGAAACTTACCCGATTAGGTAAGAAGTAACCACCTTAGTTATCATCTTCTTCCTTGGAAGCAAGCACCTCCATTGGTGAACTTCAAGAGTTTATGTTTCTTTGATTTCTAAACTCCATAGAATAGCCAACGAGTTGGTAAGCTTAAGCCTCTAATTAATTGTGGATTCTATGGATAGTTGATGCTTAATTTCAAACTAAAGTTATTGAGCACCCATGTTAGATTCATGCTTTTCAAAGCTCCAATCCATGGAAATCCAATAGCTAATAGCTATTTCAAGTTTGAATATTGATTTCGATATCGTTGTATCGACTTTAACATATCTTCTTGTTTTACCTAACTCAAGACTTGGAGAAAGAAGGACCATCATCTCCATCTAAAGCTAGGAACAAAGGAGTGGAAATCCAAGATCTGTAGGAGCTTCGAAAAGTAAGGTGAGTGTAGACGGAGTCTCGGGATTGGCTAGGTGCCTTCCCGATTTCATCTCCATTGTTTATTGCATAACTAACGGGTTACAAGGTTCTATTTCATAGAGTCCTCTTAGGAGGTATTACTGGTAAGCATCGATAAGTTTATTGTATTGAATTATTGTCCATCGAATCGTTGTTATTGTTATTGACATCATCGAAACATTGATACAAAATTATATTGATCATTAAACATTACTATTGTCACCGTTATTGCTATTGAAATTGTTATTGGCTTAAATTACTAAACCTTGGAATCGAATGGACATTGGATACTAATGGCATGCCATAGAATTCATGAGCTCATTGGTACGGGTAGACTACGGTCCTTGGGCTACGACCATTATTGTGGCGAGGCAGAGAGATGTTTGTGATATTAGTCAATTGGTGAGACGGAGGGACTAGACCATTCATTGATTTGGCAAGGTGTAAGAATTCGCGTATCACTATCTTGATTCGATCCAAGGAATAATATTTAAACATAAAATATTTATCATTGAATATGAATCATTGTTAAGGATTTAAAATGATATGGAATGCATTTCATTATTATTGCTATTATATATGACTACCTTACTAGGCAAAGTATGCCTATTGTATTTCATCTCATACATTTCAGGTTAAGAAAGTCACTATCTGCAAGATCAGGGATCGTTGGAAGTTTTGGCAAGTTACTACAAATGTTTTATCCCTACAAACTTCTAGTATGGTGGCAAAGTAGTTATACTAATCACTTTTAACCTTTTTGTTGTGCATGAGTTGCATGTGGTATGTATAAAGCTTAAAAGGCCTAAAAAGTTGTTTGAAAATGGTTAAAAGTGGTAGAATATACATGTTTGGCCTAAAAATGTAAAATCGTAGTAAACGGATTCATTTGGCTATGAATTTTAGTATGTTAGTAGATTATAGTGTTATAAACTTTCCTGTAAAATTTCATAGGATTTGGACCGGTACGGCTAAGTCTATATCGGTACGAGTCTTTGCCACTAGAATCCTTAATTGATAAACAGTTCATCGAGTATCGATGTGGATGAACCCAATATCGGTATGGAATAACCAACCTTAACCGTTTTAACGGTCATGATATATGCATATCGGTACGGCCTCTTGAGTACCGATACCCATACAAGTAATTTTGTAGAAGTTACAAAATTGTCACTGTTTAATAAATGGTTTAACTGACAGGGAAAATGATCTCTAATTGGCACGAAATTTGATATGCTCACTGTTTATGGATTGTATTACACATTGGTAAGTTTAATCTCTAAAACGTACTTCTAATTTATAGAAATGCAATTTAGTCCCTAAAGGGTGTAAAAAGTTTAAAATTAGCCTAAAGTTATGAGTTAAGTACATTATCGCATCATCAACTTCATTGCGTTGTCTCATTGGATCTCTGAATATTGAATAAAAATATTGCATTAATCATCGTATTGAACATCGGCAATATACTTCGACTCGGTCCTCTACTAGGTCGGGAAGGGGTGTTACACGACTCGTAGTTTCATAATTTCGACTTGAAAATTTTTTAAATAAATTTTGAGTTATAAAATAGAAATTCGAACAACTCAAAATTTTTAGTAATTAATGTATCAATTTTCATGTTCGACTCGAGTCTCTCAATTCTCTATGATATATATGCATGTGTATATAAATTGGAACTAATTAGTATTATGATATTATAAACATTTACAATTAAATTTAAATAGAAACTCGAACAACTCGACTCAAATTTCATAAGCTCGACTTGACTAAAAAAAAATTCAAATAAAATTTAAATTATAAAGTAGGACTCTTTAACTTGAATGACTCAAAATTTTTCGACTCCAATCAAAAGAATGTCTACCCCTATTTCCGAACCTTTTATTCAATTTTAATAATGAATCCTATTAGATTAAATGTAAGATTCAGTCCAAAACCTATATATAAAATTTGTTTATGCCTTTTTCCTAACACTAAGTTTAAGGAAATTTTTAATCAGATATGTAATAATCTCTCGTGTATGATTTTTTATAATAAAATCACTTTTTCACCAGAAAAAGAAAATAGTTTCTGCAACATTCTGCCCCGGAAAAACCTTTTACACACTCTCAAAACATAATCATACTGGTCGTTAAATACAAATAAATAATACTAAATTTTTTCACATACATGATATGGTAAAATTTATTGATTAAAAAAATACTAAGGTTATGTAAACACACGTAAAAAAATAATACTTTTCTAAAAATGTTTTTTTATTATAGGTGTGTAAAAAAACATTAAATGATATTACCAAATTAGTAAGGCAAAACTCCGAAAAATTTAAAAGACAAGAAGAAACGTCAAATGACAATACTATAGGAAACAAAATAAATTTATGTTTCATATAATATCTTAGTATGGAGGATAGATTATATCATTAGTCATCATCATTACGTCATTTACGGTCCAAAGTATTAAAAATTCATCAACTTCATTATTTTTTCTATGTCATCTTTTTTATAAAATTAAGTTTCACTTTGTAAAAATTAAATTAAATTTAAAAATAATTTTTTATCAAGTGAAAATTTATTTGACAAAAAATTATCTAAAAAATTTTAATAAAGTAAATAATTTTATTGGTTGAGACCTTAAATGACGAGGTGATAGAGCTCATGATACTTTTTCCTCAATATGGGAACACTCAAGAATTATCATTCAATTTATATTTAAGGAGTATTTGACAAGTTATTTAATAATTGAATTTGAGCATTATTAAATTTTTTCGTGAACATATATAATACCAAACATTAAACAAAAATAAACAATGCTAGATTTTATCACACGCCATATAAGTCAAAGAAAGGAATTTATGAAAAATTTATATTTGTAAAAAGTTTATCAACAATGATTATTGGTGAAGTAAAAAAAAACATATGTATAAATTCTATTAAAAACGAGTGCGAGCATTGGAAGTATGATTTTTAAGTTGTTTATCTAAAGAAAGTATGGAAAGATTTTTAAGTTTTTTATCTAAAGATTAAATGAAAGTATGAAATGATAGAAATATATACATATAAATATCAACAATCTTTATAATAAATAGTTAAAGCTTTTAATTGATATTTTTTTTTTCTTTTTTTAGGTTGCGAGTTCAAAACCTTTAAAGAGCAAAGTTTCTTATCCCCTAATTTTTCAATTGAATTGTTATTCTTTGGTATAATTCATGTTCATTTTAATGTTTATGTTCAAAATTTGTGCCCTATCAACATTGTCATCTCCAAGATTCGAACCTCAATTCTCTTTTTAAGAATATAATATACTTTACATTGCACCCAACTCTTGCCGGTAAAGTTGTTGATAAAGTTAATCAATATTTTAATGATTAGAATATAAATATATATGTAAAATTAATTTAATTTTCTAACCAGATTCTGTTTTTTTGTATTTTTTTCTTTTAATGGGAACAATTCAAATAACAAGTTAAAATAAATGAATGAATTGTATTGAAAATCCTAGAAAATGTAAAAGAGAGAAAACAAAAAGGGGAGATTATTGCAAAGGTGTCCAACCCAACCCAACCCATTTATTAAACTATCTTAAAAAATATAAAATGATCACTAAACTTTCAAAAGTTACGTAATAAGCATTAAACTTTAATTTTTGTTACAAAATGATCACTGAGCCGTTAACAGTTGATAACTGGGTGACATAACAATTATGAAAATTTGTATAACAAAACATTTAATCGTCAATATCTACACATTTAATCAATTTAGACATCAATAATGAGGGTTAAATTAGGACTAAATTGATTGAATGTGTAAATATGAAGGATTATATGTGGTGTTATTCAAATTTTTGTAATTGTCATGTCATTAACTTAACGGCTCAGTAACTATTTTGTAATAAAAACTAAAGTTTAATGCCCATTATGTAATTTTTGAAAATTTAATGACCATTTTATATTTTTTGAGATAATTTAGTGACTATTTGTGTATTTTACCCAAATTTATTTGCTTGAAATGCGAAAATTATTTTTTTGCTTTGAACTAATGTATACACCACCAATAGCAATAATTAATTTTTTCGCCGCCAATATTTTTATCGAGGAGTAAACGGCTGATTATAAAATATATTTTATTCCTATGAATAAAAATCGAACTACTCATAAAGAAAATTGCCTTTTAATGCATTGATGCACCTGGTCCTTGTTCCTTATATTTTATATTTTTCGTACGTCAGTTTCTATTGCTATATCTCTTCACAAACTCCCACAACGTCATAATGATCCAGTTGTTCTATAACCATTCCTGTAATCAATTCTCACAAATATAAAAAAGGGGAAAGATTTAGCATAATTTTCTCTCTTTTTATAATTTACAATCTAAAATCTCACTGCCAACCCTCCCTTTTCTGCGATTCTCGAGCGCTCCAGTGCTTGTTGTGTCCATGGCGATTGCAGCGGCAGCTGTCATCGTCCCATTAGGCCTTCTTTTCTTCATCTCCGGCTTCGCTGTTAATCTCATTCAGGTACTTTTTAGTTTTTTTTTTTTTGGGATAGATTTGCTTTTGTTCTAACTTATAGATTTGCTTTTGTTCTAACTTCTTGGGTGATCCGCTTCTTGTTTTGATTCGATTAAGTTGATTATTTTTTTCTCTATTTGGTATTTTTTGTGTTCTGGGTATCTATGTTTTCTTTTCGAATTTGTTGTGGTTGCTTTGAAAGAAAAGGCCGGTAAATGGTTTTCTCCTTTTCTTTTCTATTTGATACTTCTTCAGCTGAGATTATTAATAAGCTTGCATGTAATCCGGGTTTTGAATCTATTTCACTTCTTAGCTAATAGAATTTAGTAAAAAGAAAATTAAATCAGAATCTTTAGATTTCAGCTTCATGAAACCTTCCGCTTTTGTTACCGTGTTTACTTGCCTTATCTCACGATACCATTTGATGTTATAAATGAAACTAAGAGTTTAAGAGTCCATTTTTGTTGCCTTTTATTTATATATTTTTTGGAGTAGAAATTGGAATTTACTTCGGTAGACAAAGTCGGTTCAATTTGATTAGTTGGTTGATGTGTAAATCTTCTTCTTCTTTTTTCTAAATCTCGTTGTTGGTGACCATTTTTTATGTTATGCAATGTGATTCCCCCTCCCCCTATTCCAGTCAGTATGCTTTGTTCTCATTCGACCACTGTCCAAGAACACATATAGAAAGATCAATCGGGTGTTGGCAGAGTTGTTGTGGCTGCAACTGGTTTGGCTTGTTGATTGGTGGGCAGGAGTTAAGGTGTTAATGAGCTCCTTTATTTCGTTGTTTAAAATCATATGGTTTTAATCACTAGATGTTCTTTTTTCGGCATTTTTGAAAATGTAGTCTAATGCTGAAATCTTTTATGAGATATTGTAGATGCTGAAACCATTTGTGATGTGTAAGTTTTATGCTGATCAATACCTTCCTTCCTTTTCCTACCATACTTGCAAACAGTAATCTTATTTCTAAGCAATAAGATATAAAAACCATGCCAAGATTTTCATTGCTTTCTTTTGAAATTCAGTTTGGCTACATATTTTTTTCAGTAAATATGAATGAAAAATTTTCTATCTATACCTGAGATAGGATGTTACTTAAAGGTGTTAGACAATGAGATTTTTGTGTTGAAATTTTCATGCCTCCAGTGACTGATAATTCCACTTGCTAGTAGTGTTTAGCTCGTTTAAAGCCTGTTGTCCAACTAGTATCTTTGATGTCCATAGACTTAAAGGTTTGGCAGTTTTTAGTTCTCTCAATAATTATGCAAGTATGACTTGGAATTATCATGAAGTTTTGTTTTCTCCAGGGGCTGATAGATGTTCCTAGATGTTGATTGAACAATTGAGGTGTTAATTATTGGCTGTTAGTGAGCCAAATTCTATTCATGCTGAAAAAAAATTGGTGTTACGAATGTTATAGCTTAGGTAGTCTCCTAAAACTGAGCTTTTGATCTTAGAGACATTTTCTCTGCAGATTAAAGTGTTCGTGGATCGTGAAAGCTTCGATTTAATGGGTAACGACAATATCTTTTTTTCTAGGAAACTTATTCTCAGTATTCAAGCTAGTGCTAAGCATTCAATCGAGTCGAGTCAAAAAATTCCGAGTTACTCAAGTTTATGAGTCCTATTTTATAACTCAAACTTATTTGAAATTTTTCGAGCCGAGTCAAGTTTATGAAATTAGAGTCAAGTTGAGTTGTTTAAGTTTATGTTCAAATTTAATTGTAGATATTTATAATGCTATGGTACTAATTGGTTCCAATTTAAATGACTTTTTATAATTATATACAAAAGACATATATATTTCTTTATATGCGAGATACATATATCAGGCAAAGTTGAGAGACTTACTCGAACTTGAAAACTAATCCACTAATTACTAAAAATTTCGAGTTATTCGAACTTCCATTTTATAACTCAAACTTTATTTGAATATTTTTCGAGTCAAGTCAAGTTTATGAAATTATGATTCGAGGTAATTCGAGTCGAGTCGGAAAATTTGGTTTTTTCGAGTTGAATCGAGATTTTCTCACCTCTAATTCAAGCTACGTGGATAATTGGTATTGTTCTATTCTAAACTTTTTTTTTTCAAATGGTTTACTGATCATCTGATATTTTAAAAATTTCCAGGTAAGGAACATGCCCTTGTCTCATGCAATCACGAAGTGATATCGATTGGCTAGTTGGATGGGTTTTAGCACAGGTCTGTAATTAATTTATTCCAATTCCTTTTTTTGCATACCTGTTCGGTTGAGGTGTGCATTATTTTTTTTTCTTCCATTGTACTTTCGAAAATTTTCTATTTGGCATTTTAACTTCACGATCTTTTGTCCCTTCAAGTGCTGTCTGGCTAAGAAACAATTGAATTTGCTTTTGTTAGAGAACAGGTTGTCTTGGAAGTACATTAGCTGTAATGAAGAAATCATCAAAACTCCTGCCGGTATGTGTTGGCATCATTATTTTGAAGTTTCAAATTTGAACAGTGTGAAAGTTCATGACTAACTCTTTATTTTCAGCTGATATTTAGGTGTAATCCTCAATTTTATTGGTAATAGCTGTTGATCATGCTGTGTACATGTTTTTCCATGCACATTTGACATTTGCATTCAGACCTCCACTGCTCATGTTCATTTATGTAAACGTTTGAGATATGATTTGCTAAGTCAGTAATTATGTTAATCTCCAGTATGTAAACATGCTATTTTTTAACCGAATTGAAAAAGAAAATTAAGATAATTAGTGAGACACTCTGGTCAAGATTCCTCTGTTTTATTTTGTCACATTAGCTTCTGCTTTTTAAACTTCAGTAGGGTTGGTCTTTTGAAAATCCTGTATTCTTAGCCAGAGTTCAAATTTTGTCTTGCATATTGTCTATGAAGTGAGTGTGTCTAAGTAAGGGGTGACGGTTTTAATAATTTTCATGAAGTTTATAACAATTATTCGTGAGGTTAGTCTTCATGATTCAGAAGCAGTTCTGTTGAAGTAGTAGCCTTTCTTTTATCTGAACTACAACATCATGAAACAAATGCTATTATGTGCTTGGTATAGTTAATTTTGTATTTCATAGTGAAAGTTAAGAGTCTCAGTCTTTCTCATGGTAGTTGGTGCAGTGTAGTGGTTGAAGTCAACTATTTTTTGCCTCCCTTACCCTCTGGGCATCCCACTATGATGTTTACTGCATGCTTCTGATTTTAATTTTTTTTAAATTTGTTTATTAGAGAAGCAAATGAGGCTATATTTTGTGCACTTGTGAACAATGATAATAAGTTCATGTCTAATATGTTCAAGTCATAGGATGGTATATGTGGTTCTCTGGGTATCTGTTTTTGGAACGTAGCTGGGCCAAGGATGAAAGGACGTTAAAGGTAAGAGTTTGCTTTCAAATTTCATGGTTTGCGTGACCATTAATATTACTTTATTTGTGTATTTCTTCATGCTTGTTTTTAAACTACCCTTATTCATCTCATTCTAATCTTGTGGAAATTGTGTTTGCAGGCAGGTCTTCAACGTTTAAAGGACTTCCCAAGGCCATTTTGGTTGGCACTTTTTGTAGAAGGAACGCGCTTTTCACAAGCAAAGCTACTAGCCGCTCAAGAATATGCAACTTCACAAGGATTGCCTGTGCCTAGAAATGTTTTAATTCCTCGTACAAATGTCAGATTCTTGCTCTCCCATTCCTTGAAATCCTTGTTACCTTCTAAGGTGCTTTTTTTCAAAAAAAAAATTATGGATATGTAGGTACTTGAATTTAGATTTTGGTATTCATGTTGATAACTTTCTTCTTTCTCGTGAAATTACCATATAGTATTCTGTTTATTCTTGGTAGATTTTGTTGCAACTTCCTGCCAATACTAACTTTGTAACACCCAAACAAAGCCACATTTCAAATAAATAATTTACAGAAAAGAGTAGTACTTGAAAAGCAGTAACCGTTCAAAAAGTCGAGACTCTTCAAATGATGCCGAATCCAAACCTAGAGTGTAAGTCAATATGAAATATAAACAGTAAACACAGAATGAGCTACAAAGTCCAATGTGGTCTCTAAGTCAAAAATTAACAAGAGAACATACATTAATAAAAAATCAATAAAAATCATAAAATGTTCAAAAAACTCATTCAAATCAGACCAAACATAACATAGGCAGAATCAGACCATACATAACAGATGTGAACTCAGACTCGACAAGTTAGACACTTCGATACGAAGTCTGTGATAGATGATTTCATACCCGACCACCAGTATAGTGGCTTAAGATCCTTGTACATCTTAACTGATCCCGGGTGAATCGAGAATGAGCTTTGGTGAGCTTCTTGTAACATTTCTTGTCTTAGTTCCTCCTGTTAGGAATACACACTCTATCCTTGAAATAGATGAGTCCATTTGACTTAAAGAAGAAGTTAGAATTAGGCTCAGAAGCAAGCTTGGATATGATAGTTTGAAGATTTGAATCAATTTGTTGAAGTTCTTTGATTCTCAAGATTATGTTAGATTGAACTTGAAGTCCAGACAAGAATTTCCGTCCTTTGGATAAATGAAAATGAGCATTGATAGTCGGAGTAGCTACAAAGAATACATAGGATCATTAAGGAAGATTTTGAGTGGTTACTTGCAAAACAAGTAAGGTGTTCGAATGGTTAATTGTGATTCAAGTAAGTTCAAATTCGATTGAATTATACTATAATTTAGATTTAGGAGTTTACCCGAGTATGGTTTGTGACTAAGGGCATCAACAACCATGTTTGCTTTCCCCAGATGGTAGTCGATAACCAAATCGTAGTCTTTAAGCAATTCTAGCCATCTTCTTTGTCTCAGATTCAAATCTTTCTGAGTCAGGAGATATTTGAGACTCTTGTGGTCTGTGAACAGGTTACATTTCTCCCCGTACAAGTAATGTCTCCATATTTTGAGAGCAAACACGATAGCTGCCAATTCTATATCGTGTGTTGGATAGTTTGACTCATGTGGTTTCAGTTGCCTTGAACCATAAGCTACCACTTTTCCATCTTGCATTAGGACACATCCTAGTCCTAAATGAGATGCATCACTATAGACAGTGAATTCTTTACCCGATTTTGGTTGGATAAGAACCAGTGCATGAGTTAGGGCTTGTTTAAGTTGATCGAAGCTTTGTTGTTGGTTCTCCGACCAAACAAAAGGCGTATCTTTACGAGTTAACTTGGTCAAACTTGTGGCAAGGGATGAGAATCCTTTGGCAAATTACTAATAATACCCGGGTAAACCGAGAAAGCTTTTGATTTCACTAACATTCCTCAGAGGTCTCCAATCCAGGATGGATTGAATTTTCTTCGGGTCTACTATAATTCCTTCTACCGAGATGACATGGCCAAGGAAAGAGACATCGTTTAGCTAGAATTCACATTTAGAAAACTTTGCAAACAATTGACGTTCTCGAGGAGTTTGCAATATAATTATGAGATGTTCGGAGTGTTCTTCCTTGTTCCGGGAGTAAACTAGGATGTCATCAATGAAGACGACCACAAACTTGTCGAGATAGGGCTTGAACACTCGATTCATGAGATCCATGAAAGCATCCGGAGCATTCGTTAGCCTGAATGGCATTACGAGAAATACACAGTGGCCATATCAAGTACGAAAGGTAGATTTTGGCACGTCTTCTTCCTTTACTCTCATTTGATAGTATCCTGATCGAAGGTAGATCTTAGAGAATACCAAAGCATCTTTGAGCTGATCGAAGAGATCTTCTATTATAGGAAGAGGATATCGATTCTTAATCGTAAGCTTGTTCAATTGTCTATAATCAATACTGAGTCTCATGGTCCCGTCTTTCTTCTTCACAAACAGGACTGGTGCACCCCAAGGAGATGAGCTAGGCCGAATAAAGCCTTTATCTTGTAGCTCTTGGAGTTGCTTCTTGAGTTCCTTCAATTCAACAGGTGCCATTCGATAAGGTGTGATGGACACTGGAGTTGTTCTAGGTTGAACTTCAATCCCGAACTCTACTTCTCTAATTGGAGGGAGACCAGGGAGTTCCTCAGGAAAAACATCAATAAATTCAGAATCGATTGGCAAACTAGGTACGCCGAATTCAAATTCATCTTGTAATACCATAGCAGCAAAGATTGAAGTTGGTTTTCTATCAATTAGGAGGATTGACTATTTTCCTAAACCCCATAGATACAATCTCTTATTTAAGCAATCTACCCAAGTTTCATGTTTGCTTAACCAATCTAGTCCTAGCACTAGATCTAATTCACATGTTCAGAGTACCAATAGATCAACATAAAAGGGAATGTTTCGAATGTACAAAGGGCATTCTTTACAAATTAGGCTGATATTTGTAATTCCCCTATTGGATTCGATACTACAAGGCTTTATTTTACAATTTCAGGCTTCAAGTTCAATTTGACAATTAAAGATGAGAATATAAAAGAATGAGTGGATCCTGAGTCTATTAAAGCATAAACAAGAGTTGAATTTAGCTCAGCGGTACCTGCTATGACATCAGGTGCTTCTTCATCTTCCAATCTTCGGATATGATAGATTCGACCAGGGACTCAAGATTCTTGGTGAGTAGGGTCATTCGAATGGTTCCCCTTGCCTCTCCCTTGATTTCTAGACTGGCTTGTTTAGGACCTTTGTTTCGATTGGAGAGAGCTGAGCTAGCATTTCCACTAGTTCGACTTGGAACCTTATTGGGATTCTGGGGACAATCCTGGATATAGTGATCTGAGGCTCCACACAAGAAACACAAGTTTTGTTGAGTTCTGCATTGCCCGGTGTGGTGCTTCTGACAAAACTTGCAGGTAGAATACTGAACAGCTTTACCAGAATTCCCCATACTATCAACTGAGATGATCGAGGCTAAGGATTTGATTACCGATTGAGGTTTTGGTATATAATTGCTCTTTTGGACATGAGTATAATTTGAAGAGTGATCTTTAGAGTGTTTAGCTTTCTTTAACTGCCAGTGTGGCTTGTCATCATTTCTGGATCATTTATCTTTCCAGGAGTTTCCACTCTTACGTTTCTCTAAGGCTTTCATCTTTGCCTCGGTTGATATAACCCGGTTCACCAAATTCTAGAAGTCGGTGATACCCAGGGCAGTGAATATAGGGCTTAATTCATCATTTAACCCGTCAATGAACATTCGACACTTGTCGGCCTCGGTTTGGATATATTCTGACCCCGTATTTGCAATACTTGCAGAAGTCACTCACATACTGTTCAATAGGTTGCCCCCTTGCTTGAGGTACAAGAAACGTTTTCGGTGCTTGGCCAGATACTGTTCACTAATATACTTCTTCCTGAATTCATCAAGGAAGAATTTCCATGTCACGGCTTATGTAGGGGCAGTTAGTGTAGTAGTTTCCCACTAGCTTAAAGCTTTGTCTGCCAACAAAGCTATGGCACATTCGAGCTTGTGCTCATCAGGACAAGGTAATTGCTTGGTTAAGATTCGAGTAGTGGCTTCTAGCCAGTACTAAGCTACTTTTGGGTTCGCTTCATCGGTGCCAGTGAAGGTATAAGCCCGATGTTGAGCTAGCTTGTCAATCGGAGCTCAGTTTGGCACAACAACAGTAGGAGCAATAGGATGCTCTTGTTTTAAAGCAGATACAAGATGATTGAACATCTCCTTCATACTTAGAATATATTCTTGCTGCATATGATTGATAGTAGGAGCTTCCTGTTCAGCAGCAGCTTGAGCTCGATTTTGAGCTTGTTGTTGAGGAGGATTCTGCCCCATCCTCACACTATCTCCTTCATTCGAGGAGCCTTCAAGATTTTCATTATCCCGATTGAGTCTTGTTTTAGTCATTCTATGTTCAAATAGAACAATTAGGGGTTTGGTTTAATAAGCAAGACACAAGCTATTCAATACAAGTCTCCTAGGTGGCACAAGTATCCTATATGATGCATGATAGCCCAGTTTAGTCCAAGAATTGACTAAACCTAATGCTCTGATTACCAATTAATATGTAACACCCCAACCCGGGCTAGTAGTAACTCGGTTCGGGAGTGTTACTTAGCAAGAAAGCAAGGACAAGACAAGACATGGCAAGCAACAAGGTATTCGAATCATACATACTTATAACCATTCATGTTTACTTAACATACAAGCAATGCATATTTGACTCTTAATCATCTAAATCATTCGAACTAAGCAAGCAAGAAGAAACAATCATTCGAACAAGGCATAGGCAACCATTCATACATTACTTATCATGTAAGTAACCACAAAATTGAATCCTAATCCAATTATCCATTCGAATAGGTCACCAATTTTAACTCATTTCATGGTTCATTTTATAACACTTATACAATGTTACCTATCCTATTTGAACTACCTTAGTGTTACATGCTTCCAATTCACTTCATTGCTCCTTAATTTGTATGCAATTTATCATTTCATACTTATTTTCCCAAAACATGAACATTTGATCATTCAACTCTACATGTAACTAGTTGTAATTAAGTTATACATTCTGAATACACATTCGGCAAACACTATGCTAGCACCTAAGCCTTTTCATCATGTCATAAACACATGCAAAGCATGAAACTAGTTCATTTAAGACTTATCCTAGTCTTAAGCATTCGACAAGTATCATACAAAACCAAGACAACTCCTACATGATTCGAATAGCAAAACAAGTAGGCATGTTTCATTCATCTTATACCCAATTCAAGTAAGACATTCATAGCAAAGCATTCGATTGATACCAAGGTAAGCTAGATCAAACATTAGATCATTCAATCCATCAACATATGCGCAGCAAAAACATCATCCTTTACATGTTATCTAAGTTCATTACATACTGAATACTATATACATAACATAGGTAAGCCCATCAAGACATTTATACAAGCTTTCAAATGCATGATCAAGCTATCTATATACATCTAGTGCCACCATTCTAGGAGATACAAAACAAGTATGGAATCATACTTTAACCAAGCTTGTGTAAGATGCTTCTTGCTCAAGGAATCAAGCTTCAAGATCAAGCAATGTTTGAATCCTTTAACCTGTAGGTTGGGAAGAATGAAACAGGAGTGATAAGTACAAAAATGTACTTAGTGAGGTAGTAACTAGTCTATCCATTTTGTTATTTCAAGTTTCATGTCTTTTAAATCAAGTGTAGACCTAGCTAAGGCTTTCAAGCATCAAGAGTGATCTTAGCTAGTCTTTCAAACATCAAGAGTGACCTTATCTAGTCCTTCAAGCATCAAGATTATCCTATCTAGGATAGCAAGCATTCAGCCAACATGTATAAGCATCAAGGAGTCATAATTCATAAATCAAGCAACATGCTTGCAAAACAAGAAACCAAGGAGTCATGCTTTCAAGTCAAGTAACATACATTTTATGACATCCAAGACAAGTATCATGTATATTTGAATTGTTATTACATTGTTTTCATTAAACAATCCCCTTAGTACTTAGTTTGTATAGGTAATTGAGTCTCCAACCAACTGTCGCCACAAGATGCACCGTAGTGCTGGTCAACCCTCCTACTGTCACCAAAGACAACATATGTACCCTCCGTCTGTCGCCAAATAGGGGCCTTAGCCCTGGACTGTAGTCCACCCGTACACAATAAGCTCTAGACTCTAAGGCATACCCTTCTACCTAGTCCAACTAGCGACCATGGTTGTTTGAATTACCATTTATTCAAGTTATCAAGTTCAAGATCATGTTCATGTCAAGCAAGATCATTTCATGTTAAAACAATACTTGAACTTTGAGAAATTCTTGAACCTCTTCACTTGCTTTCTTAAAGCCCGAACAATCTACTTTTCTGCATTGTTGAGGAAATAGAGCGTAAGCAATATGCTTAGTGAGGAATACTCAAAATAAAACCATAAACAATGCATTTGAAAACTTTTTTCCACAATAAACTGTTTTCCATCATGCTCAACAAAGGCTCATGCTTTAAAACTCACTAAAGCAAATCATTTAACTTTTAAACACATGTATCATTAAGGCTCATGCATTAAACCAATGCAAATCTCAAACTAGCTTTTCAAATCATGACATTTGCCACCATGCTCAAAAGTAGAATCTCATGCATAAAGCCCTTTATACAAAAACCATTTAAATCAATGATACATGTAATCTTTTTCATTGGCACTCAAGTGACCCGGGATGGCTACGTTCCGATCAAACACATCGGAGGGCTACGTCCCAACGCATCAGATATGCAGATACATCTCATGGTGTTGCTGCGCACCATAGATCGGCAGAACACATGGTGTTGCTTTGCACCAAGGTTCACAAGGTGTTGCTTCGCACCTTAAATGCACGTAAGGTGTTGCTTCGCACCATACGACGACTCACACGATGTTGCTGCTCATCATGGAGGTGGCTCATGCACGCACGATTTTACTACATATTATAGTGCACTCTCATCCTATTGGTAAACCAATTATATCCGATTATTAAAGGCTCCATCACTTGCCAATATACATTTTAAAAACCATGTTAACCTACTATTTTTCAATGCATCAACATAAACCATAGCATATCCCATTTTTAAAACAAAATCAATGCATAGCATTTTTCTCATCAGGATGCAACCTCTTGAAAACCATAAACAATCTCATGGGATAACATGAATCATTTCTCAATTCATAAAAGAAAACATGCATAACAGTAGGTAACAAATCTATTTTCAAAAGCATGAGCATGATCATACGAAACATTGGGAAAAGCCAAGAATTGAGAGCGATATATCTCATACTTACTTCCGAGCTTAGATTAGCATTTCAAGATTAATCTAAAACCCCAAACCTTGCTTTAAAACCTTTGAAAAGCTTTAAAACCAGTGCCACTCACCAACTACACCTCGCTTGCCTTGCCAAGTAGAAATCAAGCTTCCGGATAAACCGCAACTTCTTCCGAAGCTATCGGATCATCATCCCCCGCTTCTAACCAAAGCAAAATAGAGGATTAATGCATTTCTTTGCATCAAAATCCCCAGGAGCATACAACACTTTCCTCCCACAACAACAAAGATCCACCAATTAAAGCAATTAAACCTCAATTAAATCATATTTCCATAATTATACCATCAAAATCCATTAGAAAACATTCATAAAAGATCAAGAGCTTAGGAATTTCATTAAAGAACCTTTCATTAGAGGGGAAGAATGAAACCTTACCTCTAATGATGCTTTTCCCCCAGTTGCAATGATTTTTCAAGAGAAAACAAAGACAAAATCATAAGGCTTTGAAAGGAAATCAATAAGAAATCCTTTGATGTTAAAAGAATGAACTAAATCAAAGATTTACTTTAAATCTTTGAAGAAAATCTGATGTTTGGTTGGAGAGAAATTGAGAGGAAAAATAGTTGAGAGAAAAGTTAGTTACGTGAAATATGTTTTAAGAAATAATGACTAATTAATTCTCTCCAACTTGTTTTGTTTATTAAACTAATTTGAAAATAGAAAATTAAGGGGAAAAGTCTGAATAAGACTCTTGGTCAAAGCTCCCTAAAGATTCTAAGTCCTGATCTTTTACAATTTAGTCACTAAAAATAGTTTTGCACATTTTACAGTTTGGTCACTAGTTCCAAAATGTTAAACCTCCAAATTACATTTTCCAAAATTGATTCCAAAATCACTTATATACTAAATAAGGATTTAAAAACATTTTTCCATAATTAATTTCGTTCAAAACCCATTTAAACTGAATTATTCCTGAAACTAGTCATAACTGCTGAAAGAGTTCAAACGGAACATCCAGCCTAACTCGGCTAACTCCTAGGCCCAAAATCGGGGCGTTACAACTCTCCCCACTTAAAAAACTTTGTCCTCGAAATTTTACCTGATGGGAAAAGATAAGGAAACTGCTTCTTCATGTCATCCCTTCTTTCCCACGTAGCTTCCTTGACACCTCGGTGTCTCCACAACACTTTAACCAGCTCAATGGCCTTCCCACGAAGCAATTTACTGCCCACATCCAAGATTTTGACCGGTTCCTCATCATAGGTAAAATCTGGATTCAACTCAACTTCCTTAACAGACATAACATGCGACAGATCCGACCGATACCTCTGAAGCATGGATATATGGAAAACATCATGTATCTTTTCCAACTCAGGTGGCAACCTCAACCTATAAGCAATAGGACCAACACGTTCTAACACCTTATATGGTCCAATAAACATCGGACTTAATT
Organism: Hibiscus mutabilis; assembly: GCA_019671005.1. Taxonomy (NCBI): domain Eukaryota; kingdom Viridiplantae; phylum Streptophyta; class Magnoliopsida; order Malvales; family Malvaceae; genus Hibiscus; species Hibiscus mutabilis. The sequence goes on from CM033714.1 coordinate 45,468,136, forward strand.
TGCCTTTCCGACCAAACCTCATTACCTTCTTCCAAGGAGAAACCTTCAAAAACACTATCGCCCACTCCATACTCAACTTCCTTATGCTTCAAATCCGCGTAAGACTTTTGGTGATCCGAAGCTGCTCTCAAACGATCACAAATGATCTTTACCTTCTCCGTTGTTCCCTTAAGCAAATCTGGCAAAGAAACCAACTTTTGCCCTGCTAACGCCCAACACGAAGGCGTTCTACACTTCCTTCCATACAAAGCCTCATAAGGTGCCATCTGTATACTAGCATGATAACTATTATTATAAGCAAACTCCACCAAAGGCAACTATTTCTCTCAAGAACCTTGGAACTCAATAACACAACAATGCAACATATCTTCCAACACTTGGATAACTTTCTCAGATCATCCGTCTGAGGATAGTAAGACGTACTAAAACTCAACCGCGTACCCAAAGCTCGATGCAAACATTCCTAAACCTCACTCTAAACCTTGGATCCCTATCCGATACTATAGACTTAGGCACACTATGCAAACGCACAATCTCAGCAATATACAAATCCGCCAACCTATACAAGGTATACGTCGTATGCACTGGCCAAAATGTGCACACTTCATTAAACGGTCCACAATCACCGAAATGGAGTTCTTCTTTGACGGAGTCAAAGGTAAACCAGACACAAAATCCATGGTGATTCTCTCCCATTTACATTTCGGTATCCTCAACAGTTGCAATAACCAGGATGGAAGCTGATGCTCAGCTTTTACCCTTTGACAAACCATACACTTACTCACAAACTCCGCAACATCCTTTTTTAGCCCAACCCAATAGTACTTATCCTTCAACCCATGATACATCTTGGTACTACCGGGATGCATAGCAAAAGGACTACTATGCGCTTCCATCAAAATAGTGCGCCTCACATCTTCCTACACAACTATTTGACCCTTAAAGTATAAAACACCATCATCATTAAAGAAAAACTCCATTGGGTTACCCTCCGCAATGTCCGTAACATGCAGTACCAAAAAATCATCAAGCAACTGCTTCTCTTTAATTAACTGGATCAAGGAAGGCTTCATTTGCAACTCAGCCACCAACCCGCCATCTCGCGATATACTCAATCGAGCGGACATAGCCCTCAACTCCACAACCACTTTCTTATTCAAAGCATCGGCCACCACATTATCCTTACCTGGATGATACTCGATCGATAGATCATAATCCTTAAGCAACTTCAACCACCTTCGTTGCCTAAGATTCAACTCCCTCTGCGACATTAAATATTTCAAGCTTTTATGGTCCGTATACACCATAGACTTCTTACCATAAAGGTAATGTCTCCAAATCTTTAGCACAAACACCACCACAGCCAACTCAATGCATGAATATGATAATTGTGCTCGTGCACCTTCAACTATTTCGATGCATAAACTACCACTCTACCATCTTGCATCAACACACATCCTAACCCCACATAGGATGTATCACTATAAATCACAAACTCTTTTCCTCACTTAGGCTGAATAAAGATTGGAGTTCGTGTCAAAGCATCTTTCAACTCATCAAAAGCTTGTTGCCTCACCTTTGACCACTCAAACTTAACATCCTTTTGCAACAACTTTGTTAACGGGGTAGCAATCTTAGAGAAACCATCCATGAAATGACAATAATACCCAGCTAAACCTAAGGAACTGCGTACTTCTATCACTGACCTAGGTTGCTTCCAACTCACAACCGCTTCAATTTTTGAGGATCCACACAAATCCCATCAGCTGAAACAGCATGACCAGGGAACACCACTCCCTTAATCCAAAACTCACATTTACTTAGCTTAGCATAAAGCTGATTGTCCAACAAGGTCTGCAAAACAACCTGCAAATGCCTATCGTGATCTTCATCGGTACGAGAGTACACAAGGATATCATCAATAAACACCACCACAAACTGATCTAGGAATTCATGGAACACTCTATTCATCATATCCATGAAGCTGTAGGTGCATTCGTTAACCAGAAAGGTATCACTAAGAATTCATAATGCCCGTAGCAAGTGTGAAATGTTGTATTCGGCACATCTTTATCCTTCACTTTCAACTGGTAATATCCTGATCTCAAATCTTTTTGGAAAACACTGTAGCACCACAGAACTGATCAAATAGGTCGTCAAATCGCTACAAGGGATACTTGTTCTTTATCGTCAACTTGTTCAGTTACCGATAATCGATGCACATTCTCATTGTGCCACCTTTCTTCTTCACAAACAACACAGTGCTCCCTAAGGAGACACACTAGGCCAAATGAACCCATAGTCTAGCAACTACTGAAGTTGCGTATTCAACTCCTTTAACTCCTTGGGTACCGTGCCGCATACGTCTCAATACAGAACTCCACCTCCCTATTTGGCAGAAAACCATGCAACTCTTCCAAAACACCCATGGAAAATCACAAACTGTCCGAATATCATGGGGACGTGCCTCCTTCATATTCTAATTCATAACGTACGCCAAATATGCATGACATCATTCTTTTAACAACTTTTGCGCTTCCATCGCCGAAACAACATTGGATAAGAACTTTACATTCTCGCCAACCACTACAACTTCATAATTATCGACCAGCTTCAACGATACTCGCTTGGTCTCACAATCTACCATAACCCTATGCTCAAACAACCAATCCATCCCAAGAATAACATCAAAACCATAGAATGGTAACTCCATCATGTCCACAGCAAACACATGTCCTTGAACCATCAACGAACATTTTCCTAACCACAACTGTCTCGCCAAAAGAAATCATCACTTGCATACCACATCTAGATACTCAACCGGTATATCAAGCAATTATGCATGCTCATGCAAAATGTATGAATGGGTGGAACCAGAATCAATCAAAGAAAGTAATGACAAGGATTGCAAAGTAAAAGTACCTGCAATCATATCCGAGTCATTCCTTCCCTCGCGGTGTGCATACACCCTAGCCGGTCCACTTCCCTCAGGTTGAACTGCCACAACATGAGCCACATTCCTCTGACCATCCTCCATACGTTAGAAATTACCTCAGCTGTGCCCACAGCCCCTCTGAGGCTCGCCAGCATACACCAGTGCCTGTCTAGCTAACTGAGGACAATCACGCCTTATGTGGTCTTGTGAACCACAACTCCAACAACCATCCCAACTACCCTAACACTCTCCAGGATGTCACCGCCCACAACGACCACACTTAGGTACACAAACCACTACATTCTGGCCCTGCTGTCCACCACCATACCTCTGATCCGGATAGAACCTCCTATTACACTGCCTCTTACTACGATCTCTATAACCATCAAACTCAGTAGTTCTCTTACCGAAACTAGAATTCCCTGGGCAAGAGGTCAAACATAAACTCAGCTCAATGTCCTTGGCACGAGTGACCAAGACATTGAAATCTGTATACTCGGAGGCCAACATATAAGTCTTCACTTCCTTCACCAAACCATAACGGAAGCAATCACACCTCTTCTACTCATCGAGAACTAGTTCAGTGGCATACTGGCTTAACTTGACGAACTAAACATTGTACTTCGAAACAGACATGTTACCTTGCACCAAAGCCATGAACTCTCGTTTTTTCTCATCTTGATAGCGAGCTCCAAAGAACTCCCATGTCACCTCCTCAGGTTCCATCCCCGCGATAGTGGTAGCCCACCATGAATAAGCATCACCCTGATGCAAAGATACTACACAACCCAGCTTACGCACATCCGTGCACCCCATCTGTCCAAGAATCCTCTCAGTACTCTCAAACCATGCCTCGAAACCCTCCGGAGACAAACCTCTAAACTTGGTACCTCCTAAGATACGTAAGCACTCCAAAGGCAAACCAGGATTAGCCATAGGTTGTGGCACAACTGCATGCATACTCGCCACTACAGCCTAAAATGCTCCCTCAATGGCCTAAATTAGCAGTGTCTTGTCACCCATAGCATGCATGACCTTGGGCTCCCAGAGGTCTAGCACCACCCGCACCAACTCCCGCTCTGACTCCATCACCACCCAAAGGAGGAGGAGGAGGCGATATATCCTTATTATCCCTTCTTCCACCACATTACGCACATTCACCCTTTGCTCTCGTCTCGGTCCCATTATAAAAATAGAATGAATCTCTAGCATATAAAATGCAACAATGAAAACAGTTAGGCTAACAAGAAGCAAGGGTTCAAAATGCTCAATTCTTTTAAAAACAAATCTCTTTACATCAATAGCAATAATGTCAATGGGTACCTCAACATCTAACCCCAAATCATCACATAACATAGCAAACAACAAACTGTCAAACACCGTACATATCAAAAATCAAGAAATCAACCATCTTACCTCCTAAAATTTTGTAAACCTGGCTCTAATACCAATAAATGTAACCCCCTCGACCCGCTCTAGTCGCAAGACCGAACCAAACGAGTCATATGGGGAATATTAGAGTAAACCGGGAAGGTTTACCCAATAAACAACCCTTGTATTTTTTCTTTTTATCTTTTCTAGATGCATAATTATTAACCTACATGTACATGCTGGAAACATGTGAAATTACGACTTGATCGAGCGTCGACCTGTCATCCAATGTCCTGTTACGAGTTTAGGGAACAATTTGTGAAATCAACGTTTTACGGAAACTAATTACCAAATGAAAGGTACCAATATTTAATTAATCAGGTTTCATGCTCACATGTCAGATTTCAACTTGATTTGATCACCCAAACTCATTTAATTGCATTTACAACATTCAAGGACTAAAACGTAAGAAAACAGATCATTAGAAGATTCAATATAACAATTTACCTAACACCGTATCGGTGCACTTGCTCAACGTATCGGTACGCAACTGGTTAGATTCACCAAACCGTATCGATATGGCCCAGTGTACCGATACGCCCAGCCATTTCCTCTAAAATCGTATCGATACAAGTCTATTTGTACCGATACATTAAGCATGATTTAGCCTATCCATATCGATACGATACCCCGCGTACCGATACACTTGGGCCTGTAATGTCTTAAATTGCTGTTTAAACATACCAAAAAGATAGCTAAACTATTCTAACATGCTTCCTAGACAACCACAACATATTCAAGGACCAAACCACTATCAAAAGCATCAGAGAACTTCATCAAGCATGTTCACATTCTCAAAAGAAAACCTATAGGCATGCATCCTATTGTCAAACCAAGCTAAACATCAAAAACCATACCAAAGCTCAAACCACACTTTAAAGGCCATTTACACTACCATTTAGGCACTAGAAACTTGTGCCAAAACCAGGGAGTTCACAACATACACTCCCAAATCATTAAGGTATCCACCCATTGCCAAATTTATTACTATTGAAGGGTTAAAACCATACTTGAACTTTGAGCAATTCTTAGACCTCTTCACTTGCTTTCTTGAAGCCCGAACAATCTACTTTTCTGCATTGTTGAGGAAATAGAGCGTAAGCAATATGCTTAGTGAGGGATGCTCAAAACAAAACCATAAACAATGCCTTGGAAAACCTTTTTCCACAATAAACTGTTTTCCATCAGGCTCAACAAAGGCTCATGCTTTAAAGCAAATCATTTAACTTTTAAACATGTAACACCCTAAACTTGGCCTTGGAAGGTTACCATAATCTAACTATAGGCTAATTGAATACATGAGCTAATCAAATTAAAGAAGAAAGAAGATTAGCCATCCTTAAGATCAAATAAGTGAAAATAGAACCAAATTGAATTGGAATTAAAACTAGAAGGCTTAAATGGAAGGATGAAATTATGTTCATGCAAAACTCTAGAGTTTGCATGTAAAATTGAATTAAATTAAGGCCTAGACACATGTTCTCAATTGATGAGAACATGTGCCTATTGGAAGGGTGACTCACGGCATGCATGAAGGGAAAGATGAACAAAAATTGTACCATCTTCCTCCCAAAGTCATCCTCCATGGCCGAGTGTTGAGAGAGAAAGGGGAGAGAAAAAGCTTCATACATCACCTTCAATTCAAGTTTCTTGATTTAACTTTGATCAAATTAGCTTCGATAAGGTATAATGCTTGACTCCTACATGTTATAGAATGCTTGAATCTTGAGATTTTGATGTTCTTGTTGCCTAAATTGATTAGGATGATTGTTATGTATGTTAGGATCATGTTAGCTTCTAGTAGTACTTGAAAATGTGAATGCTAGTAGCAAAATTGCTAATGAGAGTGTATATGGTTGAAAACAGTTTTGAATAAGGACTATTTTGATAGGTGAAAATGTTTAAGCATGCTAATTGAATGTAATGCCCTGGTTTGGTCACATTTCTAGATGAATTGAGGATTGAATAGAGTAAATAAGTTTCTGGAAAATGAATGCACCTAATTGGATTAGTTAAAACTAGGTAATGGACTGCTCAAATGGCGAATTAGAAGAATAATGTTGATCAAATAGATCAAATTGAATTTAACATGATAATGCCCTGTTTTAAGCACATTTCTAGGTGAATTAGACTGACCTAGACATGTAAGAACATGAAAATAAGTTGAATTGCCATGTTAGAACCTTGTTTAGATGAGTTATGAAGCTAGAAACTCAATCTAGTGTAATTTGCCCAGAATACTCTGTTCTGGGCAGTAACTTTGAAAAATCACCATAAATTGTATAAATGGAATTTAAGGCTGAAAATTTTATGGACAATGACTTGACATGTCTAAATTCATTAGGAGAAAACAGAACTGAATTCTGGATTGTAGAATGAATTGTAGAGAAGAAACACTAGGGATAGTGCAAACTGTCCAGTGTTGTAAATTGCCCTGTCTTTAAGTTAAAAACTGTATTAATTGGCAAAGAACTAAAATGCAAGGCCTATATGGTTAGAAATAAAATTAAGTTAGCTTTCCAACGGTGTAAACCAATTGAAATTCCGATGTACGTAATGAAAGTTATGCTAGTAACAACAATTTAGGTAATTGTACACTATTTTGTGTCAGTTTGTAAACTGTTTTGTAAACAATTTTGGGACATTGGTTTCTTCCCTGTTTTACATGAATTAGAGTATAGATAAGTTTATTTAGGTGTAGTAAAGAATGTATATGAACATGCTGCCAGTTTTGTATATGTTGTGTACTTGTAACATTGCCTTGATGGAATGATTATGTGAACTTGTTTTAACAAGTATATACTTGTGTAATGTGTTAGAACCGGGAGTGAAATTGGTGGATGAAGAAAGGGTGGAACATCCTAAAGCTAAGAACAAAGGAGTGTAGATCCAAGACTAGCTAAGTTTGGAGTATTGTGAGTGTAGTTTAGTTAAGAGTTAGGACTAGGTCCTAACTAAAGCAAGCATGTCTAAATTCTTGAATTGTCAATTGACTTAATATGATCTTGATCTATAAGGGAAGAATGATTAAAGTAATGTATGAAACTTGATCACATCCTTGAATACATGTTTAATTTGAATGTTTAAGCATGTTTAAGTAGTAACATTGGTGCTTGATTGTGTCATGTGCCATGTGATCAAATGTTTAAATAACTTGCTTGAAATGTTATCTCAACTTGATGAAATGAACACATGAGAATTACATGATATGTAAGCTATGGCTCAATTGGCCTAAGGGCCTAGTATGAAAAGAACTTGCTTGACATGATCTTGAACTTGAAATACTTGTATAAATGGCTTAAATCGAACAACCTTGGTAGCTAGTTAGAATAGGTAGAAGGGCATGCCTTAGAGTCTAGAGCTCATTGTGTCAGGGTGGACTACGGTCCAAGGCTAAGGCCCCTATTTGGTGACAGACGGATGGTACATATGTGGTCTTTGGCGATAATAGGACGGTTGACCAGCACTACGGTGCATCTTGTGGTGACAGTTGGTTGGAGACTCGATTACCTATACAAACTAAGTACCAAGGGGGTTGTTAAAATGATAACAAATGAAATAACAATCCTATAATACATGTTACTTGTCTTGAAAGTTATACAAAGAATGTTACTTGACATGAAAGCCTTGAATTGTATGTTACTTGTCATGCAAGCATGAATTGCTTGAGACTTGATATGAGATGTATTGTTACTCTAATAAGATACAATTCATGCCCATTGCTTGCTAGATTGTTCGAATGACTTACCTACTTGGTGATTGTAATTCTTGAATGACTTGAAATGTTTATAAACCTTAGTTAGGAAGACTTGGTAAATGGCTAAATAACATGATAAATGGTTAGAACCAGTTACTACCTCACTAAGTACATTCTTGTACTTATCATTCTTGTTTTCATTCTTCCCAACTACAGGATAAAGGATACGAGTGTTCCTTGATCTTGAAGCCTGATTTCTTGAGCTCGAGGCAAGACACAAGCATAACATAAGTATAGCTCATACTTGTTTTGTACTCCCCTAGTTGCTGGCACTTAGGTTGTATATAGTGAACTATGCACACATTTTGAATCCTTGAACTTGTATATATGTGTGTTCTTGAATGGGCCTACTATGTTATGAACTTACTGACAAGTTTTTAATGAACTTAAATTACACGTAATGGAATGATGTTTTGCTGCGCATATGAATATACAAATGGAATGATCAAGTGATTGATCTAGTTATATTGAGCCATTCGAATTGCCTTGGGAATTATATGGTCACTTGTGTGTGAACATACCTTGTTTTAAGTGTATTGTGTATTTGTATAGTGAAGGTCGAATGGTCGAGTTGTTGAGAGACTAGTTACATGCAATTGTATGTTAACATGATCGTGTTTAGTAATTTTGGTATGAGATGTTGCATGTATACATCTAGGAACAATGAAATGAAAGGAAGCATGTTTGTACACTTAGGTCATTCGAATGTGGTATGATATCAAGGATTGAATATGCAAAATGAATCATGAAAGTAGTAACTTATAATGTAAGCATGAAATGAAACCTTTTAGTGGCCTATTCGAATACCCTATGATATCTTGAAAACAAAATGTGAAATTAGTAGTTTGTTAACTAAGTATCCTTGGTTGCTTGCTTGTTAAGTAACTCATCTAATAGGGATGATTTTATCAATCCTTGCCTTGTTCTTGTATTGTATTTCCTTGTCCTTTCTTGGTAACACTCCTGAGCCGGTTTGATACTAACCCGGGGTAGGAGTGTTACATTTATTTCGTAATCAGAGCTTTTTAGTCGATTCTAGGACTAAACAAGCTCTCTTGCATCATATAGGATACTTGTGCCACCTAGGAGACTTGTATTGTATAGCTTGTGCCTTTGCTTAACTAAACTGAATTCCTAATTGTTCTATTTGAACATAGAATGTCTAAAACAAGGCTCGCTCTGGACGATGAAAGTCCCGAAGGCTCCTTGAATGAAGGAGATAGTGTGAGGATGGAACATAATCCTCCACAACAACAAGCTCAACCCCGAGCCCAAGATGCTGCTCAACAGGAAGCTCCTACTATAAATCCTGTGTAGCAGGAATGTCTCCTAAGCTTTAAGGAGATGTTCAATCATCTTGTAGCTACTTTGAAACACGACCATCCTATTCCTCCTCTTGTTGTTGTGCCAAATAGAGCTCCGATTGACAAGCTGGATCAACACCGGGCCTATACTTTCACTAGCACTGATGAAGCCAATCTTGAAGTAGTTGAGTACTGGTTAGAGGCCAATACTTGAATCCTGACCAAACAACTACCTTGTCCTGATGAGCACAAGCTCGAATGTGCCATAGCCCTATTGGTAGATGAAGCTCTAAGCTGGTGGGAAACCACTACACTGACTGCTCCTGCTAAAGGTGTAACTTGGAAATTCTTCCTCGAGGAATTTAGGAAGAAATACATTAGTGAACAATACTTGGCCGAGTGCTGGAAGCATTTCTCGTACCTCAAGCAAGGTGGCCGACCCATTGAACAATACGTGAGTGATTTTTGCAAGTATTGCAAGTACGGGTCGGAATACATCAAGACTAATGCTGATAAATGCCGGATGTTTATCGATGGAATGAATGAAGAACTAAGTCCAATATTAACTACCCTAGGTATCACTGACTTCTAGAATTTAGTGAACTGAGCTATTGCAACCGAGTCAAAGATGAAGGCCTCTGAGAAACACAAAAGTGGTAACTCCTGGAAAGACAAACAATCCAGGAATGATGACAAGCCTCACTAGCAGTCAAAGAAGTCTAAACACTCCAAGGAACACTCTTCGAATTTCACTCGTATTCAGAAGAGAAACTACATACTGAAACCCCGATCGATAATCAAGCCTTCAATCTCGATTATCTCTGTTGATAGTACGAGGAATTCCGGTAAAACTTCTCAATATCCTACTTGCAAGTTCTGCCAGAAGCACTACACCGGGCAATGTAGAACTCAACAGAATCTATGTTTCTTATGTGAAGCCTCCGATCATTATATCCGGGATTATCCTCGGAATCCTAACAAGGTTCCAAATCAAACTCCTGCAAAAGCTAGCTCATCTCCTACCATTCAAAACAAATGTCCCAGACAAGCTCAATTTGGAAATTAAGGGAAGAACAAAGGACCCCATTTGAATGCCCGTACACACCAAGAATCTCGTGCTCCTACTCGAATCTACCACATTCGGGGAAAAGAGAATGAAGAATCACCCGATGTCATAGCAGGTACCGTTGAGCTAAATTTGACTTTTGTTTATGCTTTAATAGACTTGGGATCCACTCATTCATTTGTATGCTCATCTTTGATTGTAAAGTTGAATTTGAAACCTGAAATTGTAAAACAAAGCCTTGTAGTTTCGAACCCAATTGGGGGAATCACATCCATTAACTTCCTTTGCAAGGAATGTTCTATAATTATTAGAAACATACCATTTCCTATTGATCTATATGTATTGCCAAATTGTGAGTTTGATCTAGTGTTAGAACTAGATTGGTTAAGCAAGCATGAAGCCTGGGTAGATTGCCAAAATATGAGACTTTATCTCTGGGGTTTAGGAAAGGAATAAATCCTTCTAATTGATAGAAAATTGACCTCAATCTTTGCTACTATGATTATACAAGATGAACTTGAATTTGGATTACCTAGTATACCAATTGTATCTAAATTTATTGATGTTTTCCCAAGGAACTCCCTGGTCTCCCTCCAACCAGAGAAGTAGAGCTCGGGATCGATGTTCAACCAGGAAAAACTCTGGTGTCCATCACACCCTATCAAATGGCACCTTTTGAATTGAAAAAACTCAAGAAGCAACTCCAAGAGCTACAAGACAAAGGCTTTATTCGACCTAGCTCATCTCCCTAGGGTGCTCCAGTCTTGTTCATGAAAAAGAAAGACAGGACTATGAGACTCTGTATTGACTACAGACAATTGAACAAGCTTACTATCAAGAATCGATATCCTCTTCCAAGGATAGAAGATCTCTTTGATCAACTCAAGGATGCTTCGGTGTTCTCAAAGATCGATCGAGATACTATCAAATGAGGGTAAAAGAAGAAGATGCGCCCAAGATAGCCTTTCGTACTCGATATGGCCATTTTGATTTCCTTGTAATGCCATTCAGGTTAACGAATGCTCCGGCTACTTTCATGGACCTCATGAACCGTGTATTCAAACCCTATCTTGACAAGTTTGTGGTCATCTTCATCGATGACATCCTGGTGTATTCTCGGAATAAGGAAGAACATTTCGAACACCTTCGAATTGTATTGAAAACTTTCCAAGAACGTCGCAAAGTTCTCTAAGTGCAAATTCTGGCTATCGAAACTCTCGTTCCTTGGCCATGTCATCTTGGCAGAAGAAATTAAAGTAGACCCGAGCAAAATTCAATTCATCCTGAATTGGAGACCTCCGAGGAATATTGGTGAGGTCGGAAGCTTTCTTGGTTTAGCCGGGTATTATCGACTTTTTTCAAAGAATTTTCATCTATTGCCGTAAGCTTGACTAAGCTAACTCGCAAAGATACACCCTTTGTTTGGTCGGAGAACCAACAACGAAGCTTCGATCAGCTTAAACAAGCTCCGACTCATGCACCGGTTCTCATCCAACCAGAATCGAGCAAAGAATTCACTGTCTATAGTGATGCGTATCATTTAGGACTAGGCTATGTCCTAATGCAAGATGGAAAAGTGGTAGCTTACGCTTCAAGGCAACTAAAACCACACGAGTCAAACTACCCTACACACGATCTAGAATTTGCAGCCTTCATATTTGCTCTCAAAATATGGAGACATTACTTGTACAGGGAGAAATGTAACCTGTTCATAGACCACAAGAGTCCCAAATACCTCCTGACTCAGAAAGACTTGAATTTGAGACAAAAGAGAAGACTAGAGTTACTTAAAGACTATGATTTGGTTATCGACTACCATCCGGGGAAAGGAAATGTGGTTGCTGATGCCCTTAGTCGCAGACCATACTCAGGTAAACCCTAAATCTAAATCCCAAAATAATTAATTTGAATTTAATCTTTCTTGGATTTCAAGTAATCCATTTGAATTAAACCTTTCTTGTCTTGCAAGCAACTATTCGAAATCTTCCTTAATGATCTTGTCCATTCGTTTGTAGCTTCCTTGGCTATCAATGCTCATTTCCGTTTATCCAAAGGACATAAATTCTTTTCTGAACATCAAGTTCAATCTAGCTTGATCTCGAGAATCAAAGAACTCCAGCAAACTGATCCAGATCTCCAGAAGATCATATCCAAGCTAAACTCCGAGTCTAATTCTGACTTCTCCCTTAAGTCGAATGGACTCATCTATTTCAAAGATAGAGTATGTGTTCCTAACAATGAGGAACTAAAAAAAGAGATGCTACAAGAAGCTCATCAAAGCTCTTTCTCGATTCACTCGGGATCGGTTAAAATGTACAAGGATCTAAAAGCCACTATACTGGTGGCCAGGCATGAAATCGGCTATCACAGACTTTGTTTCAAAGCGCCTAACTTGTGAAAGAGTCAAAGCCGAGCATCAAGTCCCTACTAGATTGCTCTAACCAATCGAATTCCCTTAGTGGAAATGGGATCGGATTACAATAGATTTCGTTACTGGTCTTCCTTCCACTCCAAGAAAGAACGATGTTGTATGGGTGATTGTTGATAGATTCACAAAGTCTACTCACTTCATCCCTGTTAGAATGAACATGAGCTTGGAGACCTTAGCCGAGCTATACATCTGTGAAGTGATTCGATTACACGGTGTACCTACAGCTATAATATCTGATCGTGACCCCAAATTTTCTTCTCGATTCTGGAATTCTTAATAGAAGGCTCTAGGAGCTAAAGTGCACCTTAGTACAGACTTTCATCCTCCATCAGATGGACAATCTGAAAGAATCATTCAAGTAATCAAAGATATGCTACGTTCTTGTGTTATAGACTTTAGAAAGAACTGGGAGAAATCTTACCCCTAGTAGAGTTTGCTTACAACAATAGCTACCAGACATCTATCCAGATGGCTCCCTTCGAAGCTCTATACAGAAGAAAATGTAAAACTCCCTTGTGCTGGTCTGAACTGGGAGAAAACAAAGTATTGGGACCTCAATTTCTCAGAGAAATTGAAGAACAAGTGAAGATCATTCATGATCGATTAAAAGCAGCTTCTGATAGACAGAAAGCATATGCAGACTTGAAAATAAGAGACATCCAATATAAGACAAGGTCTTCCTCAAAGTGTCCCCTTAGAAGAAAGTCTTTCGGTTTGGAAGAAAAGGAAAGCTCAGCCCTCAGTTTATTGGACCATTCGAAATCCTTGAAAGGATTGTTCCAGTGGCTTATCAATTGACACTCCCTGGTGAATTCGATAAGATCCACAATGTTTCAACTAAACACAACACTAATTTCTTAAATCTAAACATTCAAGCCATCATTCCTAGGTTTTGGCTCGAATGAAACTTAACATTCATTCAAATTCCTAGCCTCATACCAAAGCATTCAAGGCATTCATCAATCATGATATCAAACATAGGTTATTATAAAGGCCTTTACAAAGCTTGAATACTTATAAGGCTTATGTACAAAATAAGCCACAAAGGAAACCTAAATGCACAATGCATGCCTATCAAAACATGTGCCACCATCAAGGAGTACATTAAGGGATTACAAACATACATCTTGGTCCTTGTGATCTCGTCCAAGCTCTTAAGATGTCCGAAAGGAGGCTTACCCTGAAATACATTAAAAGGATAAAGTAAGCTTAAGCTCAGTGAGGTAGCTTTAAGCGACTGAATTCATAAAACTATAACCTATTACTATCATTGATATCTACTGATCATACAAATATTCTATGCTTGGATAAAAAGGGCTAGCTATTCCCAAACAAGGAATCCAAACAACACATGTGTAGATCTAAAGTTATCCATAATTTATAAGCATATGGGCATTTATTAAGCCTATCTAAGATCTCAAAGATCATGTAAATGAATTTAGATTTACTTTACTTGCTATGCAAGTTTTAACATAATTCCTTACATAACTTATAAACTTTCTTGGTTTCTTTTCTCAAAATCTTATAGTTCAAACGACCCATTACATTAATACATTTTTGTTTATCTACATCATCATTTGTACCCTTACTATATAAGTAGAACATTACATATATATATCAGCTCAAAAGTACATATTTATATATTATAGTTTTTAAAACGGTCCAATATCTTTAAATTTATCCAAAACTGCTCAAAAGGCACATATATATACATTTTTAAAAACAGCCCAATATCTTTATATTTATTCAAAACTGCTCACAAGGCACATATATATACATTTACAATTTTAAAAACAATCTAATATCTTTATATTTATTCAGAACTGCTCACAAGACACATATATATACTTTTACAGTTTTCAAAACAGTCTCATATCTTTGTATTTATTCAAAACTGCTCACAAGACACACACACACACACACACACACACACACACACACACATATATATATACTTTTAGAGTTTTCAAAACACTCGTTATACCAGTCATTACAATAGTTTATTAATTTGACTTGTAAACTCCCAAGGTTCTTTTTAACCTAGTTTATCCTTACAAAAGTTACCATAGTTCAGTATCTCATGCTCCTTAAGACTTCAAACATAATACATCTTAAACAAAGCATATCTTAGGCATAGTATTCTAAGAACATAATATTCTAATTCATTCAAGATATTAACTAATGAAAGGTATCATTCAAACAAACATAGATATGCCATTTCATGATGCTTGAATGATATGCATTTAAAGGTAATCCAATCGACCAAATTTTGAATACACATAAACCTTTTTTTTCCTTTTTAACAAAACCTTGTGCATTCATTGATTCTCTTAAACATAATATTTTTTCATGAACATGCATTGCTTAACAATTACATTTATTTCTTGTCACACAAGTTATCAAAGATACTGCAATCATATTTATAGGTTTTCTTGGTACATAAATCATCAACCATATCATACCAAAGTTATCTTCTTCTTAGCATAAGATATTTAGTTAACTTTTAAATTTGATAAGCACATTTATTAGTATCTTTTATTATAGCCTTGAGAAAAAAATAGCAGCCTAGGTATACGAATCCCCAACCAAATTGTCACAAAATAAAATGGTACTCGCAGTACCGGTCAATCCCTCCTACTGTCACCAAGTGACCACAAAACTTCCCTCCTATTGTCACCAAATAAGGACCGTAGTCCACCCTAAACATGAGCTGTATGGACTCTATGGCATGCAAACTATCATATCACAATTATCTTATTTTGTTAGTGACAGATTGAGCATAGCTCCACATCAAATATCATATCATAATGCTTATTGTCTTTCATATTAGACTTTTATCCACCTCATGTGAATTTCTCATTATATATGAGCATTGCTCCATTTCCTTAATAACATTGCCACCAAAGCCTGTTTCATAACATATTAAGCATTTTAAATCACATGTAATTTCTGAATAGGTATTTCATATCATCTCTTGTTTATAAAAGAGATAAGCCTAACATCATGTTCATATACTTTCCAAACAAACTTGATAACTTTTCATATTAAGCATATATAATCTTATGCATATTTCAAACATACATCATGACTTCATCAAGTATTTCATTTTATAAATTACTTTTATCAAAGTACTTATCGCGAATCCAAGCTTACACGCGCAACATCATTTAATTTAACGAACAACCAACGTAAATTAAAGCAAATAAAGATGCTCGGGATAGTTTCAATCTATCTCGAGACTTTAAACTACACTCACCTCTTATCCCGAAGTTATGGGATGTAACACCCTAAACTTGGCCTAGGAAGGTTACCACTATCTAAGATATAGACTAATTGAATTGTGTGCTAATCAAATTAAAGAAGAAAGAACATTAGCTATCTTTAAGATCAAATAAGTGAAATTAGAACCAAATTGAATTGAAATTAAAACTAGAAGGCTTAAATGGAAGGATGGAAATGTGAAGATGAAAAGCTCTAGATCTTACATGTAAATTGAATTAAAATTTAAGGCCTAGACACATGTTCTCATTTGATGAGAACATGTGCCTTGTGAGTCATGGCTCACGGCAACAAGGTGGGCAAGGATGAACAATTTTTTTATCCTCTTCATCCACCATAGCCGAATTTTTGAGAGAGAAAAGAGGAGAGAAAGCTTCATAGACCATCTTCAATTCATGTTTCTTGGTTAAACTTTGATCAAATTAGCTTAGGAGAAGGTAAAATACTTGATTCCTACATGTTATAAAATGCTTGAATCTTGAATTTGTGATGTTCTTGTTGCCTAAATTGAATAAGATGATTCTTATGCATGATAAGATGATGTTAGCTTCTAATGGTACTTGAAATTGTGAGTGTTAGTAGCCAAATTGCTAAAGGGAATGTGTATGGTTGCTAGAAATTGAGAATAGGAATTATGGTTGAAACTAATTTTGATTAGGGATTGTTTTGCTAGGAGAAAATGTGTAAACATGCTAATTGTATATAATGCCCTGTATTGATCATGTTGTTAGATGAATTGAGACTTGAATAGAGTAAATAGCTTGCTGTAAAATGAATGCATATAATTGGATTAGTTAAAACTAGGTAATGGACTGCTCAAATGGTGAATTAGAGGAATGTTGTTGATCAAATGGATCAAATTGAACATAGCACTATAATGCCCTGTTATAATCACATTGATAGGTGAATTAGACTGACCTAGACATGTAAGAACATGAAAATAAGTTGAATTACAATGTTAGAATCTTGTTTAGATGAATTATGAAGCTAGAAGCTCAACCTAGTGTAATCTGCCCAGAATACTCTATTCTGGGCAGTAACTTTGAAAAATCACCATAAATTGTATAAACGGAATTTAAGGCTGAAACATTTATGGACAATTAATTAACATGTCTAAATTCATTAGGAAAAAACAGAACTGAATTATGGATTGTAGAATGAATTGTAGAGAAGAAACACTAGGGACAGTGCAAACTGTCCAGTGTTGTAAATTACCCTATCTTTAAGCTAAACACTGCATTAATTGGCAAAGAATTAAAATGCAAGGTCTATATGGTTAGAAATACAATTAAGTTAGCTTTTGAACGGTGTAAACCAATTGAAATTCCGACGTACGGAATGAAAGTTATGCATGTTTATGTGAGTAGAGTACATGCCGCCTTGTAGCAGTAGTTTAGGTAATTGTACACAATTTTGTATACAGTTTGGTAAACTGTTTTGCGAACAGTTTTGGGACAGTTTAATTACCGCCTTGTTTTGCCTTAATATGAAATGTAGGCAAATTGGTAATGTTCATTAAGGTGTGTATATGAATATGCTATTTGTTTTGTCTTGTATATGTGATGTATTAACCTTGCTGCCATATTGAATGATTTTGTGATTTCATGTTTTGACCTTGTTCTATCTATGTGGTTTACTAGAGCAAGGAGAGGACTTTGGAGAAGGATCTAAAATCGAGCATACAAGGGACAAGCAAAAAGGAGTAGTCTTTCGAGACTAGCTAGCTTGGGAGTATTGTGAGTGTAATTTTTTCTAGAGTTAGGACTAGGACCTAACTAAAGCAAGCATGTTTAAATTATTGAATTGTTAATTGGATTTAATATGATCTGGATCTAATAAGGGAAGTATGAAATAAGATTATGCATGAAACTTGACTACATCTTTGAAGTGTTTTATAAGTAGAATGCTAGCATGTATACGTGGTAACATTGATGCTTGTAAGCATGACATGGTATTGTGATCAATGGCTTAAACTTAATGCTTGTAATGCTAGCCTAGATGATGCAATGAACACTTGAAATGAAGAGTTATGACTCTATTGGCCTAAGGGCTTAATGCATGTATAAACTTGCCATGCAATACTTGAAATGACTCTTGAAATAAAGATAATGCTTGACATGAACTTGTACACTTGAATGATACATGATCTCGAACTTGAAAAACTTGAAATCCTTGAATAAATGAAGTGTAATCAAACAACCTTGGTTGCTAGTTGAATAGGTAAAAGGGCATGCCTTAGAGTCTAGAGCTTATTGTGTCAGGGTTGACTACTGTCAAAGGCTAAGGCCCCTAAGTGGCGATAGACGAAGGGTACATATGTGGTCTTTGGTGACAGTAGAATGGTTGACCAGTACTATGGTACATCTTGTGGCGACAGTTGGTTGGAGACTCGATTACCTAGACAAACAATAAACTAAGGATTGTGTTAAAAGAATATAAATGAGCTAATAAGTATGAATTACTTGATTACTTGTCATGTAAGCATGATTTGCTTGATTACTTGTCATGTAAGCATGAATTGCTTGATTACTTGTCATGTAAGCATGAATTGCTTGATTACTTGTCATGTAAGTATGAATTGCTTGATTTCTTGTTATGTAAGCATGAATTATGATTCATTGTCTCTTGCTTCTTATTTTATTCAAATTCTTGGAATCCTTAGCTAGGATCACTCTTGACTAAATGACACTTAACTTGATATAACAATTAGTTAGAACTAGTTACTACCTCACTAAGTACATTCTTGTACTTATCACTCTTGTTTTCATTCTTCCCAGCTACAGGATAAATGATTCAATTGTTTCTTGATCTTGAAGCCTAATTTATTGTGCTCGAAGCAAGACACAAGCGTAGCTAAAGTATGGTTCATACCTGTTTTGTTTTTATCCTAGTTGGTGGCACCTAGACACATATATGTAGCTAGAACAAGACCATGCATCTTGTTTGTTTTAGGAGGATTGTATATATGCATGAACATGGCTACTTGATGTTTTGAATACTTGTATATATGTGTTCTTGAATGAGCCTACAATGTTATGAACTTGGTTGACAATGTGAAACAAGCTTGTACTGAACTCAAATTATATGTAATGTATGAGTAGTTGCTGCGCATATCTGAATATATATATGGAATGTTCAAGTGATTGATCTAGCTCATATTGCCATTCGAATGCCTTGTGGAATGATATAGTCTTCTGTGAATATACCATGATGTAGGTGTTGTTATATGATTGTATGGTGAATGCCGAATGGTATAGTTGTTTGGAAAGAAGTTATATGCAATTGTATGTTTAAATAATCATGTTTAGTAAATTTAGGTATGGGATGTATTGTGTATCAAACTAAGGAACAATGAAATGAAATGGAAGTATGTTTGCACACTTAGACTATTCGAATTAGGGTTGTATGATGATGTTAATTAAACTGTTTGGTAACCTATGATGTATTGAAATCAAAATGTGAGATTGCTTGCATGTTAAGTTATGAATGCTTGGTTGCTTGCTAGTTAAGTAACTCATCTAATAGGGATGAGTTAATCTATTCTTGCCTTGTTCTTGCTTGTAATGTAATGTTCTCACTTGGTAATGCTCTCGAGCTGGTTTGCTACTAACCCGGGGTAGGGGTGTTACATTTATTGGTAATTAGAGCTTTTTAGTCGGTTCTAGGACTAAAACGAGCTCTCTTGCATCATATAGGATACTTGTGCCACCTATGAGACTTGTATTGTATAGCTTGTGTCTTTGCTTAACTAAATCGAATTCCTAATTGTTCTATTTGAACGTAGAATGTCTGAAACAAGGAGATAGTGTGAGGATGGAGCAGAATCCTCCACAACAACAAGCTAAACCCCGAGTCCAATCTGCTGTTCAACAGGAAGCTCCTATAATAAATCCTGTGCAGCAGGAATATCTCCTGAGCATGAAGGAGATGTTCAATCATCTTGTAACTACTTTGAAACGAGACCATCCTATTCCTCTTCCTGCTGTTGTACCAAACAGAGCCCCGATTGATAAGCCGGCTCAACATCAGGCCTATACTTTCACTGGCACTGATGAAGCCAATCCTTAAGTAGCTGAGTATTGGTTAGAGGCCACTACTCGAATCCTGGCCAAACAACTGCCCTATTCTGATGAACACAAACTCGAATGTGCCACAGCCCTGTTGGCAGATGAAGCTCTAAGCTGGTGGGAAACCACTACACTGACTGCCCCTGCTGAAGCTGTAACTTGGAAATTCTTCCTCGAGGAATTCAATAAGAAATATATCAGTGAACAATACTTGGCAGAGTGTCGGAAGCGTTTCTTGTACCTCAAGCAAGGTGGCCGACCCATCGAGCAATACGTGAGCAATTTTTGCAAATATTGCAAGTACAAGTCGAAATACATCAAGACTGATGCTGATAAGTGTAGGATGTTTATCGATGGATTGAATGATGAACTGAGTCCAATATTCACTACTCTGTGTATCACTGAATTCCAGAATTTGGTGAACTGGGCTATTGCAACCGAGACGAAGATGAAGGCTCTAAGAAACACACAAGTGGTAACTCTTGGAAAGACAAACGATCCAGGAATGATGACAAGCCTCACTGGCAGCCAAAGAAGTCTAAACACTCCAAAGAACACTCTTCAAATTACACTCCTGTTCAGAAGAGCAACTACATACCGAGACCCCAATTGGTATCTAAGCCTTCAGCCCCGATCATCTCTGTTGATAGTACGTGGAATTTCGGTAAAGCTGCTCAATATCCTACTTGCAAGATATGCCAGAAGCACCACACTGGCCAACGTAGAACTCAACAGAATCTATGTTTCTTATCTGGAGCCTCTGATCACTATATCAGGGATTGTCCTCAAAATCCTAACAAGGTTCCGAATCGAACTCCTGCAAATGCTAGCTCAGCTCCTTCCATTCAAAACAAAGGTCCCAGACAAGCTCAGTCTAGAAATCAAGGAAAGGGCAAAAGACATCATTCGAACACCCCTACTCATCACGAATCTCGGGCTCCTGCTCGAATCTATCATATCCGGGGAAAAGAAGATGAAGAATCACCCGATGTTTTGATACATTCATGTTTATGCTTTAATTCAACTCTTGTTTATGCTTTAATAGACTCGGGATCCATACATTCATTTGTATGCTCATCTTTGATTGCAAAATTGAAGTTAAAACCTGAAATTGTAAAACAAAGCCTTGTAGTTTTGAATCCAATAGGGGGATTACAAACATTAGCCTTATCTGTAGAAACTGTCCCCTATTCATTCGAAATGTACCATTTCTTGTTGATCTATATGTACTACCAACTTGTGAGTTCGATCTAGTGCTAGGACTAGATTGGTTAAGCAAGCATGAAGCTTGGGTGGATTGCCAAAATAGGAGACTTTATCTCCGAGGTTTAGGAAAAGAATCAATCCTTCTAATTAACAAGAAACTGACCTCAATCTTTGCTGCTATGGTCTTACAAGATGAACTTGAATTCGGCTTACCTAGTGTGCCTATTGTATCTGAATATCTTGATGTTTTTCCCGAGGAACTCCTTGGTCTCCCTCCAACTAGAGAAGTAGAGTTCGGGATTGATGTCCAACCTAGAACTACTCCAGTGTCCATCATACCCTATCGAATGGCACCTTTTGAATTGAAAGAACTCAAGAAGCAACTCCAAGAGCTACAAAAAAAGGCTTTATTCGGCCTAGCTCGTCTCCCTTGGGTGCTCCAGTCTTGTTTGAAAAGAAGAAAGCCGGGACTATGAGACTCTGTATTTATTACAGATAATTGAACAAGCATACTATCAAGAATCGATATCCTCTCCCAAGGATAAAAGATCTCTTCGATCAACTCAAGGATGCTTCAGTGTTCTCAAAGGTCGATCTTTGATCGGGATACTACCAAATAAGGGTAAAAGAAGAAGATGTACCCAAGACAGCCTTTCGTACTCGATATAGCCACTTCGAATTCCTTGTAATGCCATTTCGAGATAACGAATGCTCTGGCTGCTTTCATGGACCTCATAAACCGTGTATTCAAGCCCTATCTTGACAAGTTTGTGGTCGTCTTCATTGATGACATTCATGTGTATTCTCAAAATAGGGAAGAACATTCTAAACACCTTCAAATTGTATTGCAAACTCTCCGAGAACATAAATTGTTTTCAAAGTTCTCTAAGTGTGAATTTTGGCTATCGAAAGTATCGTTCCTTGGCCATGTCATCTCGACAGAAGGGATTAAAGTAGACTCGAGGAAAATTCAATCCATCCTGGATTGGAGACCTCCGAGGAATGTTGGTGAGGACAAAAGCTTTCTCGGTTTAGCTGGGTATTATCAATGTTTTGTTAAGGGATTCTCATCCATTACCGCAAGCTTGACTAAGATAACCCGTAAAGGCACCCCATTTGTATGGTCGAAGAATCAACAACGAAGCTTCGATCAGCTTAAACAAGCCTTGACTCATGCTCCAGTTCTCATCA
The DNA here is from genome assembly GCA_019671005.1 of Hibiscus mutabilis. Classification (NCBI taxonomy): domain Eukaryota; kingdom Viridiplantae; phylum Streptophyta; class Magnoliopsida; order Malvales; family Malvaceae; genus Hibiscus; species Hibiscus mutabilis. Next base: position 45,490,803 of record CM033714.1, read on the forward strand.
AACCAATATCGGGCAAAGAGTACATTGTTTACAGTGATGCATCTCATTTGGGACTAGGATGTGTCCTAATGCAAGATGGAAAAGTGGTAGTTTACGCTTCAAGGTAACTAAAACCACACGAGTCAAACTTCCCTTCACACAATCTAGAATTGGCAGTTATCGTGTTTACACTCAAGGCCTGGAGACATTACTTGTACAAGGAGAAATGCAACTTGTTCACAGACCACAAGAGTCTCAAATACCTCCTAACTCAAAAAGACTTGAATTTGAGGCAAAGGAGATGGTTTGAATTGCTTAAAGACTACGATTTGGTTATCGACTACCATCCGGGGAAAGCAAATGTGGTTGCTGATGCCCTTAGTCGCAGACCATGCTTGGGTAACTCCTCGAAATCTAAATCCTAGAATAATCCATTCGAATTAAAACTTTCTTATGTTATAAGTAACCATTCGAAAATCTCCCTTAATGATCTTGTCCATTCGTTTGTAGCTTCCTTGGCTATCAATGCTCATTTTCATTTATCCAAAGGACGGAAATTCTTGTTTGAGCTTCAAGTTCAATCTAGTCTAATTTGGAGAATCAAAGAGCTCCAACAAATTGATCCAAATCTTCAGAAGATCATGTCCAAGCTATACTCTGAGTCTAATTTTGACTTCTCCCTCAAGTCGAATGGACTCCTCTATTTCAAAGATAGAGTATGTGTTCCTAACAATACAAAACTAAAACAAGAGATGCTACAAGAAGCTCACCAAAGCTCTTTTTTGATTCACCCGAGATCGGTTAAGATGTACAAGGACCTAAAGCCACTATACTGGTGGCCAGACATGAAATCGGCTATCATAGATTTTGTTTCTAAGTGCCTAACTTCTCAAAGAGTCAAAGCCGAGCATCAAGTCTCCATTAGACTGCTCCAACCATCGAATTCCCTTAATGGAAATGGGATCGGATTACAATGGACTTCGTTACTGGTCTTCCTTCCACTCTAAGAAAGAATGATGCTGTGTGGGTGATTGTTGATAGATTCATAAAGTCTACTCACTTTATCCATGTTCGAATGAACATGAGCTTGGAAACCTTAGCCGAGCTATACATCCGTGAAGTGATTCGATTACAAGGTGTACCTACAGCTATAATCTCCGATCGAGACCCCAGATTTGCTTCCCGATTCTAGAATTCCTTACAGAAGGCTCTAGGAGCTAAAGTGCAACTTAGTACAACCTTTCATCCTCAATCAGATGGACAATTTGAAAGAATCATCCAAGTGCTTGAAGACATGCCACATGCTTGTGTTATAGACTTCAAAAAGAGCTGGGAGAAATATCTACCCCTAGTAGAGTTTGCCTACAACAATAGTTACCAGATATCTATTCAGATGTCTCCCTTTGAAGCTCTATACGGAAGGAAATGTAGAACTCCCTTGTGATAGTCTGAACTGGGAGAAAACAAAGTATTGGGACCTCAATTGCTTAGAGAAACCGAAGAACAAGTGAAGATCATTCATGATCGATTAAAAGCTGCCTTTGATAGGCAGAAAGCATAGGCAGACTTAAAAAGGAGAGACATCCAATATAATGTTAGAGACAAAGTCTTCCTCAAAGTATCTACTTGGAAGAAAGTCTTTCGGTTTGGAAGAAAAGGGAAACTTAGTCCCCAATTCATTGGTTTGTTTGAAATCATTGAAAGGATAGGGCAGTGGCCTATCGATTGGCTCTTCCTAGTGAATTTGACAAGATCCACAATGTCTTTCACGTATCTATGCCCATAAGGTATAGATCTGATCCATCCCATGTCCTTGAACCCGAAGAAGTAGAATTGAATCCTGACTTGTTTTACGAAGAAAAAGCAATCCAAATTCTTGATCATGAAGTTAGAAAGCTTAGGAACAAAACCGTTCCTCTTGTCAAGGTCTTGTGGAGAAATCACAAGATAGGAGAGACAACTTGGGAATCTGAAGAAATTATGAGGAAGCAATATCCTCACCTATTCGATCCAGGTAAATTCGAGGGCGAATTTATTTTAAGGGGGGGAGAATTATAACACCATAAATTTGGCCTAGGAAGGTTACCACTATCTAAGATATAGGCTAATTGAATTATGTGCAAATCAAACTAAAGAAGAAAGAACATTAGCTATCTTTAAGATCAAATAAGTGAAATTAGAACCAAATTGAATTGAAATTAAAACTAGAAGGCTTAAATGGAAGGATGGAAACGTGAACATGCAAAGATCTAGAGTTTGCATGTAAATTTAATTAAAATTTAAGGCCTAGACACATGTTCTCATTTGATGAGAACATGTGCCTTGTGAGTCATAACTCATGGCAACAAGGTGGGCAAGGATGAACAAAATTTTGTTATCCTCTTCATCCACCATAGTCAATTTTTTGAGAGAGAAAGGAGGAGAGAAAGCTTCATAGACCATCTTCAATTCATGTTTCTTGATTCAACTTTGATCAAATTAGCTTAGGAGAAGGTAAAATGCTTGATTCCTACATGTTATAGAATGCTTGAATCTTGAATTTGAGATGTTCTTGTTGCCTAAATTGAATAGGATGATTGCTATGCATGATAAGATGATGTTATCTTCTAATGGTACTTGAAATTGTGAGTGTTAGTAGCCAAATTGCTAAAGAGAATGTGTATGGTTGCTGGAAATTGAGAATAGGAATTATGGTTGAAACTAGTTTTGATTAGGGACAGTTTTGCTAGGAGAAAATGTGTAAACATGCTAATTGTATATAATACCCTATTTTGATCATGTTGTTAGATGGATTGAGACTTGAATACAGTAAATAGCTTTCTAGAAAATGAATGCATATAATTGGATTAGTTAAAACTAGGTAATGGACTTCTCAAATGGTGAATCAAAGAAATGTTGTTGATCAAATGGATCAAATTGAACATAGCACTATAATGCCCTGTTATAATCACATTGATAGGTGAATTAGACTGACCTAGACATGTATGAACATGAAAATAAGTTGAATTACAGTGTTAGAATCTTGTTTAGATGAATTATGAAGCTAGAAGCTCAACCTAGTGTAATCTGCCTAGAATACTCTATTTTGGGCAGTAACTTTGAAAAACCACCATAAATTGTATAAAAGGAATTTAAGGCTGAAAATTTTATGGACAATGACTTGACATGTCTAAATTCATTAGGAGAAAACAGAACTGAATTCTGGATTGTAGAATGAATTGTAGAGAAGAAACACTAGGGACAGTGCAAACTGTCCAGTGTTGTAAATTGCCCTGTCTTTAAGTTAAAAACTGTATTAATTGGCAAAGAACTAAAATGCAAGGCCTATATGGTTAGAAATAAAATTAAGTTAGCTTTCCAACGGTGTAAACCAATTGAAATTCCGATGTACGAAATGAAAGTTATGCATCTTTAAGTGAACAGAGTACATGCTGCCTAGTAGCAGCAGTTTAGGTAATTGTACACAGTTTTGCATACAATTTGGTAAACTGTTTTGCAAATAGTTTTGGGACAGTTTAATTACTGCCCTATTTTTCCATAATATGGAATGTAGGCGGTTTGGTAATGTGCATTAAGGCGTGTATATGAATATGCTATTTGTTTTGTCTTGTATATGTGATGTATTAACCTTGCTACCATATTGAATGATGTTGTGATTTCATGTTTTGACCTTGTTCTATCTATGTGGTTTACTAGAACAAGGAGAGGACTTTGGAGAAGGATCTAAAGTCCAGCATACAAGGGACAAGCAAAAGGGAATAGTCCTTCGAGACTAGCTAGCTTGGGAGTATTGTGAGTGTAGTTTATTCTAGAGTTAGGGCTAGGTCCTAACTAAAGCAAGCATGTTTAAATTATTGAATTGTTAATTGAACTTAATATGATCTTGATCTAATAAGGGAAGTATGAAATAAGATTATGCATGCAACTTGACTACATCTTTGAAGTGTTGTATAAGTAGAATGCTAGCATGTATATGTTGTAACATTGATGCTTGTAAGCATGACATGGTATTGTGATCAATTGCTTAAACTTAATGCTTGTAATGCTATCCTAAATGATGTAATGAACACTTGAAATAAAGAGTTATGACTCTATTGGCCTAAGGGCGTAATGCATGTATAAACTTGTCATGCAATACTTGAAAGGACTCTTGAAATAAAGATAATGCTTGACATGAACTTGTACACTTGAATGATACATGATCTTGAACTTGAAAAGCTTGAAATCCTTGAATAAATGAAGTGTAATCAAACAACCTTGGTTGCTAGTTGAATAGGTAGAAGGGCATGCCTTAGAGTCTAGAGTTCATTGTGTCAGGGTGGACTACAGTCCAGGGCTAAGGCCCCTAATTGGCGACAGACGGATGGTACGTATGTGGTCTTTGGTGACAGTAGGAGGGTTGACCAGTACTACGGTACATCTTGTGGCGACAGTTGGTTGGAGACTCGATTACCTAGACAAACTATGAACCAAGGATTGTGTTAAAAGAATATAAATGAGCTAATAAGTATGAATTACATGATTACTTGTCATGTAAGCATGACTTGCTTGATTACTTGTCATGTAAGCATGAATTGCTTGATTACTTGTCATGTAAGTATGAATTGCTTGATTACTTGTCATGTAAGTATGAATTGCTTGATTTCTTATTATGTAAGCATGAATTATGATTCATTGTCTCTTGCTTCTTATGCTGGTCGAATGATTGGAATCCTTAGCTAGGATCACTCTTGACTAAATGACACTTAACTTGATATAACAATTGGTTAGAACTAGTTACTACCTCACTAAGTGCATTCTTGTACTTATCACTCCTATTTTTATTCTTCCCAACTACAGGATAAAGGATTCGATTGTTGCTTGATCTTGAAGCCTGATTTCTTGAGCTCAAAGCAAGACACAAGCATAGCTAAAGTATGGTTCATACTTGTTTTGTATTTCTCCTAGTTGGTGGCACCTAGACACAAATATGTAGCTAGAACAAGACCATGCATCTTGTTTGTTTTGGGAGGATTGTATATATGCATTAACATGGCTACTTGATGTTTTGAATACTTGTATATATGTGTTCTTGAATGGGCCTACTATGTTATGAACTTGGTTGACAATGTGAAACAAGCATGTATTGAACTCAAATTATATGTAATGTATAAGTAGTTGCTGCGCATATATGAATATATATGGAATGTTCAAGTGATTGATCTAGCTTATATTGCCATTCGAATGCCTTGTGGAATGATATTGTCTTCAGTGAATAAACCATGATGTAGGTGTTGTTATGTGATTGTATGGTGAATGTCGAATGGTATAGTTGTTTGGAAACAAGTTACATGCAATTGTATGTTCAAATAATCATGCTTAGTAAATTTAGGTATGAGATGTATTGTGTATCAAACTAAGGAACAATGAGATGAAAGTATGTTTGCACACTTAGACTATTCGAATTAGGGTTGTATGATGATGTTAATTAAATTGTTTGGTAACCTATGATGTCTTGAAATCAAAATGTGAGATTGCTTGCATGTTAAGTTATGAATGCTTGGTTGCTTGCTAGTTAAGTAACTTATCTAATAAGGATGAGTTAATCTATTCTTGCCTTGTTCTTGCTTGTAATGTAATGTTCTCGCTTTGTAACTCTCCCGAGCAAGTTTGTTACTAACCCGGGGTAGGGGGTGTTATATGGGATACATGAATCCTTAATCATATATTGTTATTTATCCAAATTCTTTCCTAGTTTCTTCTTGGTCTAATATAACAAAAAGTGCAACCATGTGTTAGCACAATTCCTAACAATCAATCACATAAAAATCTATTCATTATTGAAGGATACATATATTTTCACACAAAGTAGCCCATACATTAGCACTCATGCTTAATTACTTAAAAATAGCATCTAGGCGTATAAAAAAGTCCGTACACACATTCTTAAGGCCCTTCCCCTATTGTTAACTACTCAAAACAGTCCTCGCATTTCATTTCACATTCAAAACAGCCCACCAAGTTTATTCAAAATACAATTCAGCCTTTATTACACATATATTCCTACAAGTCAGTCCATTAAAGTGTACATATACATAAAACAATCCTTGTTTTTATACATATGCTTATATACATCCAAACAGCCCCTAACTTCTCCATACACACATAATCATGTACATACAACCCTTTTAACATTTTCATGTATGCAAAACAATTTCATATACTTTCATTTCGACATGAAACAGTCCAATTACATTTACATCACTTACAAAACAATCTAGTTTATAAACGTTTACATTTATGTTTTCAAATCTGCCTTGTTTTCATATATGCACCATCACATGCTTCAAAATAGTCCCCTAAAGTCCATTTTTAAGCTTATTCAAAACTATAATTTTAACTTGTTCAAAACTACATTTTCACCCTCATTTATACCAAGTTTTAAAGCACAATTGACATTTTTTATACTACAATTCTGCATAGTTTTGTTACACTACAATAATGTACCCACCAAAGTTCATCTATATGCCTTAATACCCTAAACATATAATGTACCCACCAAACACCAAATGTGCAAACAAATTCATAAAATCAAAGACAACTGAGAAGTACACAATTCAGCCAATGAAAGAATCATATATATATATACACACACACACACACACACTTACTTACACAGTGGGGCATTATCTCTTCTCCTTTATGGACGACTTCTCAGGGTACAACCAGATCAAGATGTGCTTAAAGGATATGAATAAGACCACATTTATAACTCTGTAGAGAACCTTTTGCTACAAAGTCATGCCTTTTGGCCTCAAGAATTCAGGAGCAACGTATCAGTGAGCCATGGTAACTCTATTCCATGATATGATACACAAAAAGATAGAAGTTTACGTCGATGATATGATTACCGAATCCCTCTCAGTAGAAGAACACATAGAGAATCTGGAAAAACTCTTCAAAAGGTTGAGAAAGTTTCAGTTAAAACTCAACCTGACCAAATGCACCTTTGGAGTTTGGTCAGGAAAATTATTGGGGTTCATCGTAAGTGATAGAGGAATTGAGATTGACCTGGATAAAGTCAAACCCATTCAGGAACTCCCACTGCCTCAAACGCAAAAAAGAGGTTCGAGGATTCCTTGGAAGGTTAAATAACATTGCTCGTTTCATCTATTAGTTAACAGAGAAATGTAGTACCGTATTTAGGCTACTTCGAAAGAATAACCCAGGGACATGGAATGAAGAGTGCCAAGCTGCGCTAGAGGAAATCAAAAAGCAGTTGATGAATCCCCCTATTCTGGTACCGCCCGTTCCAGAGAAACCCTTGATTCTATACTTAACCATCCATGAAGATTCGATGGGATGTGTATTAGGATAGCATGATGAGATGGGAAGAAAAGAAAGAGCAATCTACTACTTGAGTAAGAAATTCACAGATTGTGAAACCAGATATTCCTCAATCGAGAAATTATGTCGTGCCTTAGTATGGGCGGTAAAGAGGCTAAGAGAGTACATGCTATACCATACCACGTGGTTAATATCGAAGCTAGATCCTTCGAAGTTCGTGATGGAAATGCCCCCTTTGTCAGGAAAAATGGCCCATTGGCAAATGTTACTGTCAGAGTTCGACATTCAGTATGCAACCAGAAGGCTATAAAAGGGAGTGCAATAGCAGATTTCTTGGCAAGTCGTGCCTGTAAAGACTATGAGGCATTGAACTTCAACTTCCCAGATGAAGACCTGATGTGCATTTCGACTAAGGAAAATAATGACTCAAATATTGGGTAATGAATTTTGACGGTGCTGCAAACGCCTTAGGACGAGGTATTGGGGCAATCTTGGTTTCACCAGAAGGGAACCATTACCCATTCATGAGCAGACTGGCATTCTTCTACACCAACAACATAGCTGAATACGAGGCTTGTATACTTGGTTTACGAGTAGCCATTGAAAAGAAAATTAAAACCTTAAGAGTCTTTGATGATTCAGCACTAGTTGTCTATCAGATTCGAGGAGAGTAGGGGACAAAAGACACAAAACTGGTGAAGTATCACAAACTGGTTCTTCAACTGATTAAAGAATTTGATAAGATTACCGTCAAATACCTCCCGAGAGAAGATAATCAAATGGCTGATGCCCTCGCTACTCTAGCTGCCATGTTCAAGGCGTGTGAAGGCATGGGCAACTGAGAGGAAGAAACAGACGACCTTCCATGGTATCATGACATCTTGCGCTATATCAAGACCCAAGAATATCCTCCACAGGCAACATAGAATGACAAGAAGATGATCAGAAAGCTTACTGTAGGATATGTCCTCGATGGTGAAATCCTATATAAAAAGAGTCGGGATCAGGTGTTGTTAAGGTGTGTGGATGCCAAAGAAGCTCAAACAATACTAGAGGAAGTTCACGAAAGAGTTTGTGGAGCTCATCCAAGCGGCTTCACCATGGTTAGACGGATCACGCGCTTTGGTTAGTATTGGTCCACTATGGAGATAGACTGCATCAATTATGCCCGCAAGTGCCATAAGTGTCAAGTCTATGCAGATAAAATTCATACACCACCTCTTCCACTGCATGTTATGATGGCTCCATGGCCATTTTCAATGTAGGGATTAGACGTAATTGGGCAAATCTACCCGAAGGCATCGAACGGGCATAGATTCATATTAGTGCCTATCGACTACTTCACTAAATGGGTAGAAACTGCATCTTATGCAAATGTCACAAGGTCTGTTGTCTGCAAATTCTTGAAAAAAGAAATTATCTGTCGCTATGGCCTACCTAAAAGGATCATCACCGACAACGCCTCAAATTTAGACAACAAAATGACGGATGAGGTTTGTGAGCATTTTCAAATCAAGCATCTCAATTCGGTGACCTATCGCCCGAAAATAAATGGAGCTGTTGAGGCTACAAATAAGAATATCAAGAAGATAGTGGCAAAAATGGCTGACACTTACACTAATTGGCATGAGAATTTGCCTTTCGTATTATATGCCTATAGAACTACTGTACGAACCTCTACTGGCAACGCCATTTTCTTTAGTATATGGAATTGAGGCTGTGCTACCAATTGAAGTTGAAATACCATCCCTCCATGTCTTAAAAGAGGCATAGTTAGAAGAGACTGAGTGGGTCCAAGCAAGATACGACCAGTTAAACCTCATCGATGAGAAGAGACTAAAAGCAATCTGTCATGGTCAAATGTACCAGAAAATGATGATACAGGCGTGTGACAAGAAGGTCAACCTGTGAAAGTTTCGAGAAGGGGATTTGGTATTAAAGAAGATATTACCAATCCATAAGGATTCTCGAGGAAAATGGGCACCTAATTGGGAGGGGCCCTATGTTGTGTCAAAAGCCTTTGACGGAGGCGCATTGATTCTGGCTGAAATGGATGGAGATGGGCTCAAGAATCCAGTAAACTTTGATTCAGTTAAGAAGTACTATGCATGAAGAAAGAAAAAAAGGAATTTAAAGTGAAAACCCGCAAAAGGAGCTTTAGATCGAAGAAAAAAGAAAAAAGATGAGGAAAATGAGGGTTCAAGATGAAAACCCGCAAAGGGCATCTTGAAACCAAAGGAAGATTCGAGTTGAAAGCCCGCAAAGGGCGGCTCAGAATTTTGCAGTCAAGTTGGCAACAAAAGATTCCCATATACACTCGGCATTTCAAAAAGAATTTCATACCTTCATATGTCCTTATAGCAGACGAAATCTTCTTGAAAAAGTTAGCATTCAAGGTCGTCTCCAAGAAGTTTGGGCCTTTGGATACTATCTTTTTGACCTTTTCCTTTGTACCTTTCTTTCATGTTTGCCACAACGTTAATAAGAATTCTTTTTTTGACCTTTCCTTCAATTTCATTCCTTTCCTTTATAATGTGTTTTATTGGGATAAGAATCATTTGGTTGAACATTATTAAAATAAACAAGAGATTTTCGCGTATTACTCTGTCAATGGTCTGCGAATATAGGGACTATGACATAGTTCATTGCTTAGTTTTGAGCATTCAGTTTGTTATGGTTAGGGGCATTTGATACCCAATTCAGAAGGAATGGAATTTAAATCCAATATCACTCAAGGTGGTGATTTTGATGGATTCATAAAGAGGCTTAATTGTATGCAGGATTGCTTTAAAGGCCTCTTACTCAATATTGATGTATCAACTACAATGATAGTTGAATTTGAGAAAACAAGAGATTCTAACGTACAAGGATCAAATGTTTTCCATGAAGCAAAGAGATAGCGAATTAGAGACAACTGAAGAAGCCGATCGTCCCCACCATGAACGCAAATCATTAGATTGAATGAGCAAACATGCAATGATCAAATGTTTTCCATGAAACAAAGAAGCATAAGAAATGAGAATGATGAAGCAGAAAATGACTGTTCCATGAAGCAAGATACATGAAAAAAAGAAGATAGTGAAGCAGCGACAATAGAGATGGCCATTAATTTGAGTTAACAAGTTTAAAAAGACTATAAAACTTGACATGCATTCATGTTTTAGACATCCTTAGGGGCATTCCCATCATGATTGCATCATATATCAGGTTTTTGCAGGTATGCAGAAACTTTTCATCAAATAAACTTGCTTATCTATTCGAGCATATGGAGAATAGAACCCGACTATCCTTTCAGGTGTGAGGAGATTGGAAGCCGTTTATTCGTTCAAATGTATGAAGAACGAAGGCCGCTCATCTATTCGAGCACATGGAGAATATAACTCGCCTATCCGTTTAGGCATGAGGATAATAGAACCCTGTTCATCTATTCAGGCACATAGAGAATAGAACCCGCCTATCATTTCAGGCGTAAAGAGATTGTGAGTCGTTTATTCGTTCAGACGTATGAAGAACGGAGGCCGGTCATCTATTCGAGCACATAGAGAATAGAACTCGCCTATCCGTTCAGGCATAAGGAGAATGGAACCCTATTCATCTATTCAGGCACATAGAGAATAGAACCTGCTTATCCGTTCAGGCGTAAGGAGAATGAAACCGTGCTTATCTATTCTGGCATATGGAGTAGAACCTGTCTATCTGTTCAGGCATAAGGAGAATGGAACCCTGCTAATCTATTTGGTCATATGGAGAATAGAACACATCCATTCGTTCAGGCGTAAGAAGAATAGAACCCCTGCTCAACTATTCAGGCATATGGAGAATAGAACACATCCATCCGTTCAGACGAAAGGAGAATAGAATCAGCCTATCTATTCAGGCATTTGGAGAATAGAACCAGCCTATCTATTTAGGCATTTAGAACCTTCCTACTCATTTGGGCATCAGGAGAACGAAGTTGAATGGCAATTTGGTAAACGGTGAAAATTAGTGCCACATGTTCGTTGCTATATCCCTGTTTCACTGGAATAAGCAAAGAAGGGGCAGCTGTTGTCACTAATTTTTTACCATTTTATAAAAAAATAATAAAATAAAAAAATAAAAAAATATGAAAAATATAATAATAAAAATATCATTTTGAATAAAACTCATCTTTAAAGGAAATAATAATAATAATAAGCCCATTTTAAAATAAAGTACAAAAAAAAAAGTAATAGTGAACCCATTTAAATAAAAAAACACTAGATAAATAATAAATAAGGAACCCATTTTATTTTTTAAAGGCCTAAACTAACCCATTTATCTTTTTTTAGGTTTATTCGAGATCGTTGGATCTGGGGGTAAAATAATGGATGGCATGGATCGAATAAAGGAAAAAAAGGGGAGGATCTCGCGCAGCCACGCGCCAGCACGTGCGCTGCACACGCGTGGGATAATCTTCCCCAAATCCCTAGCCAAAACGGCTGGGCCGACTGCCGGTCTCCATTTCGCCGTCCCTAGGTCACGGCGGCCACTGTGGTTGGTGCCGTTCGACTCGCCTCGGCTGAGTCCAATGTCGTCGACCTCGTCCCTTACCGTCGCCGATAGCTCGTCAATTGAAGGGGAAAATGGTTTGAACCCTAATTTAATTGGGGGCAAAATTTCCCAAATTGGAGCCGAATCAGATGAAATTCAGGATGAATTTTGACAAATCAAAGCTGTGTTAATCATTTTGGATGATTTCATTGGACGAAAATGGGGATTTTGTCCCTAAATTGCCTTGAATCCAAATCCCCCAAACCCTATAAATAGTGCCCAATTTTCCATTGTTCAACACAGTAGAAATTCATCTGAAAATACCCAAAAAATTCTCTGAAATTTTCTTTGAAGTTGCTGGAATTTGTTCAAGTTTTGAGCTGGTCCGGTTCGAAATTTTGAAGAAGAAGCAAGATTTTTCCGGTGGCATTTAGAATCAGTTCGAGAGGACGAAGCTTGCAAATTCTCGACTTGCGGTATAATTTTCTTTTCTTCTCTTTACATTTCAAATTTGTTATTTTTTTGTTAAATTTTTGTTCATGTTTTTTAGGTTGCATTTAGATGTTGGGAACTTGAATTTTGTGTTTTGAGTAATTTTTCTTCATTTTTATTGATCTTTTGATTCTAAAAATAAAAATAATAATCTTTCAAAATAATAGTAAATGATTTGTTTTTCAACATTGTCCATGTTTTTTTTAATGAAAATTGTTTGATTCATGTCATTCTAAAAAATGATTTTGTTGAAATAAAAGTTTTTTTTAACAAACAAAAAATAATAAGACAAGTTTTTTTTTAAAAAGGAGAATCTTTAAAATATAAAAAACAGTTTAAACTTTTTTAAAAAAATACAAAGCTTTCAAAAATCCAAAAAGATTTTTTTTACTCTTTTAATAAAGGAAAAAGTAAGTGAAGTGAAAGAATACATTTTTGATGAAAAATTTCAAAAATAAAAAAAGACAAAAATAAAAGTATTAAGAAACTTTTTCAAAACATAAAAGAAACTTTTAATTTTTTATAACCATTTAAAAAGGGAGTTTTCAAAACTTACAAATAAAAAATTATCTAAAACTTTTCATAATAAAGTTGATCCAAGCCTAAAATACAAATAAAAAAAACATAAACTTGTTGTCTTGATTGACTTTTAATAATAATTTTGAACCTTAGGAATAGGTCCTTCAAAGCCTAGTTAGAGACCTTCTTTGAATAAAGATTTTCTTTACAAAAAAATAAAACACACTTAATTAAATTTAAATCCCCTAAATAGGTTAAAACATTTAGAATTTTTTAGGTTTGTAAATATTAATTTAGAATTAAAAAAAATTCTCAACAAATCAAGTTTCTTTGTCTGTTTGAAAAGTGGAATCTAAATAATGCGGTGTCTTACTAAACGGAAATGATGGGCTAGCGCCAGAAGTGTTGGCGGTGATTGGAGTTCATTTTCAGATAGTAAGGTCGTTAAAATAAAATTAAACTTATGAGCGGACAATAATTTAAGCTCTACATTGATTCTCAAAATTCGACTTTAAAACTTTTTGTAACCGACAAGGTACCAATTTTTGGGCGTCGTGGTGGTGCTAACCCTTCCCTACGCATAACCGACTCCCAAACCCGTTTTTGTGTTTTCGCAGACCAAAAATGTTGCTTTAATAAAATAAAGGATTTTTATTAAAATAACCCGTTTTAGGTAATCCAATCACACTTTTTTTAAAAAAACATTGGTGGCGACTCTGTTGATTTTAATGTTTTTGCCAAAACGTCGAAGCTCGAGAGGGTTGCAACACTCACCTAAACCCATTGTCTTTAAGAGATAATAGAGATTTAATTCATGTTTTGTTTATTCAAAATACCTCACTAAGCAATTCAATTGCTTACTCTATTCTCTAATTACATTTCAGGGTAATTGTGCTCACGAAATTCTCCTGAGCTTGGACGGGATAGCAAGGATCCGAGTAGGATACCAATTAGTATCTTTATAACTCCTAGATCATGGCACATAGTATTCAAATAGCATAGTACATATTGATTCACCTTTGGGTATATTAAGCGTGTAAGCTTATTCATTAATCAAGTGTTGTAAAGGCCTTAATTATTTCATGGTTGATGTTTGCTCTTTATGCCATGTTGAATGTATGGTTGCATGATTGCTTGGGAAATTTATGTGCACCTTAAATTGTTAATTGGATAGACATTATGAATAAATATGGGCTAATAACAAATATCTCTTGAAATGTGGCAATTCATAAAAAAGAAGCTCATGTCGTATAATTGGTATGTGGTTGGAATAATAAGATGGTAACATGAAAAAGATTAAGTGCAAGGTTTTGCTATGATTGTTGTGCATAGCTAAAAAGGGATGGTTTGTACTTAAGGCTACTCTAATTTTAGTATTAGAATGTGCTATCATGTTCTTTGTAATTGATCAAATATGTCTCTTGAATGCTATTGACTTAGTTAAGCTTAGTGTGGACATCGAAGTTAATTGTTGGTGATTTAGTATAGTTATTTTTGTCACCAAACACTTGTTGCTTTAATCAAAGGAGGTGTCATATGCCAATAGCAATTTAAATGCCTTAAACTAGGTGATTTGAAGAGCATGCTAGATTAAGGTTAAGACATCAATCTATTTATTAGTGTGTTAAGTATGGCTGGATTAATTAATGAAATTTATTTAAGAAAAATATTTTTTAATTACCTTGATTTTTGATAAGTCTATTATGAAGCTGGATGAAATTTTGCAATTTGGTCTCAAAATTTCTAGTTTATGTCTTGGTAATACCTTCAATTTTGGTTTTCTTCCAAACCGGGTGAGGGTGTTATAAGGATTCTCGGTTCACATATAGATTCTAGAATTCCTTACAAAAAGCCTTAGGGACCAAGAAATATCTCAGCACGACCTTCCACCCTCAGTCTGATGGCCAATCATAAAGGGTGATTCAGATTCTTGAAGATGTGCTCAAACTTATTTAATCGATTTCAGGAAGAACTGTGTAACACCCCTTCCTGGCCTAGTCAAAAACTGGGTCAGAGTATGTTACCGATGAACTAAGTGGTGGTCCATACGATATTTTCATGCAATAAATGATGTTTTTGGGCTTAACATACAAGAAAAGGCATTACACCAATGCCATCAATTTATCTCGAGTCAATGATTAGCCAATTAGGACCAATTTACAACATTTACAAGCTCTAGGGACTTAAACATAAATCCAATATTTTAGTGGCCTTTGTCTGCAATTAACCTTACAACGATTAAATTCATCACTCAAATAGTGAGTAAACAAATTTTCACAACATTCGGAGTTCATTTGTCCATTCAATTAAGCCTTGCATTAATCAATGACTAAAATGTAAACAATGCAAAACTGTATTATTCACCTTCTAACCGATTTAACTATCACCGTACCAATACCCCTATAGCCGTATCGGTACGCCTTAACCTAATTCCCAAATTCAGATTCAATTGCAATACACTTGTACCGATACGGTTGAGGGTCGTACCGATACTGGTTAACCATGTTGACTCTGTATCGATACACCATGACCCTGTACCGATACCATTCTTGATCCCAAATTGTCATAGCAAAAACTTGTACCGATACGCCTAGGCCGTATCGATACTCCCCTTGTTGACCAACGTTAACCTGACCAAATATGCAAGGCCGTATCGATACACCATCCACCGTATCGATACGCCCTGCACTAAGATGACAATTTTTTGTTGGTTTATATTCAAATTGATTTATCTATCATGGTCCAAATGTAATGAAAATTTACCAACAAGTTTTAACCAACATAAACTACTAACATACCTAATTTCGCGTTGAACCGAATTCGTTTACCAAGTTTTTACCTTTTTGAGCTCAAAATGCATTTTAGGTCCTTTTTATGCCAAGTAAAGAGTTCATTTTAGGCACTGTATACAAAACATTCCACAAGTACATAATATACATAACAAAAAGACCTTATAAGACTGTTCTAGGTACTTTGCCACCCTACTAGAAGTTTATAAGTTTGATATACATTACTTCAAACTTGCTTGTGACTTGTTCAACACAACAACTTATCCGATCTCCAACTTGAATTTCTTAACCTGAAATGGATGAAATGCAATGCATTAGGCATGCTTTGCCTAGTGAGGTAGACAAGATAACACAATGTCATGGAAATGCAATACAATTCATAACTCTCCAATAACAATGCAATAGGTCTATGGTAGCAATGCAATGTTCATGTTCAATAACAATAAGTACATATATTATCAATAACCCTTGAATTGATTTTGGATAGTGGATACGCGACTTCCTACGTCTTTCCAACTCAATATAGGCCGTAGCCCTAGGACCGTAGCCCACTCGTACACTAAGCTCGTGAATTCTATGGCATGCCAATTGTATCCAATGTCCTTCGAATCCAAGGTCTGGTAACAATATCGATAATTCACGTTCAATATCAATAGCCATATTCAATGTTCTTAAAATAAACAATAAACAATATCTCGATGTCTATGTTCAATGGCAATATCAATAACAATGACAATGTCCAATGGTCTCAATGATATCTATAATGGTCGATGCTTCATTTGCAATGTTTCGATAACAATAGCGATGCTAACATCAATGATTGATGACAATGGCTCTATGAGTGCTATATGAATGCAATATCGATGCTATGCAAGTATCCTACACTTCCATGGTTCAATGACAGTTGAGATGGTGATGACAATAACAATATTCTTTGACAATGACGATACCTATATCCAATGTTCATTAACAATAACGATGATAGTGACAATGATCAATACTCGATGTGATAGCTTACCAATGGTTGCCATAATGTCCAATAGGTGATTCGATGAATAATCCTTAACAACGGGGTTAGCAATAATAATTCTATTAACGATGAAGTCGGGAAAGGCACCTAGCCTAATCCTGAGACTCCGACTACACTCAGCTCAATATTCTGAAGCTTTCAAGACTCTTGCATAGAAATCCCCTTGTTCCTAGCTTTTGTTGGTGACGGCAGATGATCTCTACCAACTTCTTGAGCTAGTTAAAAAAAATAGGATTCGATTAGATTCAATAATACGATACTGAAATCAATATAATGATATCAAAATCAATATCGAAGCTCGAAATCGCTATTAGCTAGTAAACTGCATGGATAGCCAAACCCTAGCTTATGATTAAGCTTGATTTATCCATGGGTTCCACAATAGTTTGTGGATTATGACTTACCCAATCGATTACAATGATTTGATAACAACAGATCGAAGAAAAATCTATCTTGAAGTCAAGCTCCAATGGAGGTGTTTTCTTAGGAAGAAGAAGATGACAACTTGTAGAGGAGCTTTCTTGAAGAAGTAACCGGGTAAGTCTTCCTAACTCCAAATTCTTTCATTTTTAATTAGGATAGCTTTCCTTCATATGAAGGAATTGATTCTGCTTATTACACGTAGGGAAATTTTAATTGAGGAGGGGCTAATTGCAAGATTAGTCCCTCAACTCTCAATGGTCTATAGTTATATCCCCAAAATTCTAATTCTTATGATTTAGCCATTAAAAGATTCCCTATAATCCCATTAAGGTCTTTTAAACAATAATTCGACTCAATTAAAGTCCACTATCAATACTATCAACCTTGTGGTTAATATCAATACAATATTTGGACATTTCCAATATAGGTTTCCGATCGCCGAAACCCAATTCTGACTAGGCCCGATTTTGGGGTGTTACAACTCTCCCACTATGAAAAATTCGTCATCAAATTTTACCTGAATCGAAGAGGTGAGGATATTGCTTTTGAATTGTCTCCTTTAGTTCCCACATTGCTTCCTTAGTGGTATAGTTCTTCCAAAGCACTTTAACCAATGGAATAGTCTTGTTACGAAGCCTCCTGACTTCATTTGCAAGAATTTGAACTGGTTCTTCCTCAAAGGATAAGTTGGATTGAATTTCCACATACTCAAGTTTGATAATGTGCGAAGGATTAGAATGATACTTCCAAAGCTTGGATACATGAAACACATCATGGATTTTGCTCATTTCTGAGGGCAACAATAAGCGATAAGCCACAGGGCCAACTTTTTCTGTAACCTCGAAGGGTCCGATAAATTGAGGACTTAGTTTCCCTTCTTACCAAACCTCAAAACTTTCTTCCACGGTGAAACCTTGAGAAAAGGATCTTTCACCCACTTCATATTGAATATCCTTTCGCTTAAGTTCAGCATAGGTCTTCTGTCGGTCAAAGGTTGCTTTCAAATGGTCATGGATATTGGCAACCTATTCTTCAGTTTCCTGAAGTAATTCAGGGCCCAACTATATTACTCTTTCTGATTGACCATCAGACTGCGGGTGAAAGACAGTACTAAGAATAACTCTGGTGCCCAGAGCTCCTTGCAACGAATTCCAAAACTGAGATGCAAATCGGGGATCTCGATTAGAAATGATAGATTGAGGTACTTCATGGAGTCGAATGACTTCCTTGATATACAAGTCAGCCAGCTTGGGAAGTCCATAGTCCATTCGAACCGGTAAGAAATGTGCTGACTTGGCAAACGATCCACAATGACCCAAATTGCATCGTGTTTAATGGGAGTCAGAGGCAAACCACTGACAAGTCCATGGTGATCTTCTCCCACTTCCATTGCAGTAGATCAATAGTTTGTAGTAATCCAGTAAGTACAAAATGTTCAGCCTTAACATGCTAACACGTAAGGCACTTAGACACGAACTCAACTATGGCTTGTTCCATGTCCGACCACCAATAAAGCTCTCGTAGGTCCTTGTACATCTTTACTGAGCCTGGGTGAATGGAAAAAGAGATCGAATGAGCTTCCTTGAGAATATCAGTACGAAGAGATTCATCATCAGGTACATAGACCCGGTCATGAAAACATAGAAGTCCTTCGGAATTCAATCTAAAATCTGGGTTATCTTGCAGCTTAGAGATGATGGCTTGAAGTTTAGAGTCATGTCCTTGCAATGCTTGAATTCTTGATGTAATGGCAGACTGAACGTGAAGTTCAGCTGCAAAGCAACGATGCCTTTTAAGGCAAAGTGAGCGTTGATAGCCGAGGAGCAGGCATAGGTTTGCGGCTGAGTGCATCAACTACAACATTTGCCTTGCCCGGGTGGTAGTCAACGACAAGATCATATTCCTTGAGGAGTTCCATCCATCTCCGTTGTCGAAGGTTCAACTCTTTTTGAGTTAGGAGTTATTTGAGACTTTTATGATCGGTGAAGAGGTAACATTTCTCCCCGTAGAGGTAATGTCTCCAAATCCTCAACGCAAGGACAACTGCGGCCAATTCTAAATCGTGAGTAGGGTAATTCATCTCATGTGGCATGAGCTGTCTCGATGCATATGCACTGACTTTGCCTTCTTGCATCAATACACATACTAACCCGAGATGCGATGCATCACTGTAAACCGTGTAGTCCTTTCCCGACTCAGGTTGGGTTAGAACTGGTGTGGGAGTCAAACTTGTTTAACTGGTCAAAGCTTCTTTGTTGATCCGTAGTCCAAATGAACGGAGCTTCCTTTCTCAACAACTTAGTCAGAGGGGCTACTATCATAGAAAATCCTTTAACGAATCTCCTATAGTAGCCAACAAGACCAAGAAAACTTCTTACTTCGCCAATATTCTTCTGTGGTTGCCAATCAAGAATGGCTTGAATATTTTTTAGGTCCACTTAGATGCCCGCAGCCGATACAACGTGCCCAAGTAAGGCGACTTTAGTAAGCCAAAACTCTCATTTTAAGAACTTGGCAAATAACTGCTTCTCCCTGAGGGTTTAAAGCACAATGCGAAGGTGATTATGATGCTCTGTTGCATTCTTAGAATAGATTAGGATGTCAACACCACTACAAATTTGTCGAGATAGGGTCTAAAAACCCGATTTATTAGGTCCATAAAAACTGTCGATGCATTGGTTAGCCCAAATGGCATCACTAAGAATTCATAATGACCATAT
Organism: Hibiscus mutabilis; assembly: GCA_019671005.1. Taxonomy (NCBI): domain Eukaryota; kingdom Viridiplantae; phylum Streptophyta; class Magnoliopsida; order Malvales; family Malvaceae; genus Hibiscus; species Hibiscus mutabilis. The sequence continues at coordinate 45,510,593 of CM033714.1, forward strand.
CTTGTAGGGAAGGTAGTTTTAGGCACATCACATTCTTTAACTCTCATTTGGTAATAACCAAACCTTAAATCGATCTAGGAAAACACGGTGGCATCTTTGAGTTGATCGAATAGGTCATCAATTCTTGGCAATGGATATTTTTTCTTGATGGTTAATTTGGTAATAACCATCATTCTTCTTCACAAAGAGAACTGAAGCTCCCCAGGGCGAGGAACTCGGTCGAATGAAGCCTTTATCAAGCAAATCTTGAATTTAGATATTCAATTCTTTCAGCTCAACAATTGCCATTTGATAAGGTGCAATGGACACGAGTAATTCTAGGTTGTACGTCGATACCAAATTCAACCTCACGGATTAGGGGTAACCCCGAGAGTTCATCAGGGAAGACATCGGGAAATTCGCACACAATGTCAACATCCGATAATTGCGACCCATCGTTAGCCTCAATTGTCAAAGCATACAAGGATAGATTCCTAGAATTCATCAACATAATGCTCTCCTTGCCAAGGCCTCAAAGATATAATATTTGTTTATTATAATCCACCCATGCTTGATACTCACTAAGCTAATCTAGACCCAATATCACATCAAATTCATGGATAGGTAAAGCCAATAAATCAACCACAAAAGGAATCCCTTGAATTACCTCAGGGTAATTCTTACATACAAAATTTATGGTAACACAATCACCAAGTGGGTTAGTTACAGAGATCTTAGATGCTATAGGTTCACTAGTCATTCCGTGTTTCTTAACCAATTCAGTGCTTATGAAAGAATGAGTAGAGCCAGGGTCAATCAATGCATATAAAGGATGAGAATACAGATCAATGGTACCTGCAATAACATCATGCTTATCTTCCTCCTCCCTGCTTCTCACATGATACATTTGAGCAGAAGTCTTGGATTCTTGCTTACTTGATGCCTTTCCAGAGCCACTAGGTTTCCCTGTAGCTCCTAACGAACCTTGCCTTGTCCCCTTACCTCGGAAAGATTGGGTAGAGGTTACGGTATTTTCTGGTGTAGCCACAGGCTTGGATGCACCCAAGGGACAATCATGGATGAAATGACCCTGCTCACCACAATAGAAATAGGCTCCAGACTGCTTGTGACACTGACCTACTGGGTGTTATTTTTTGCAGTAGTTACAAACTGGGTTCTGTGTGTTTTGGTTGGAGCCTCAGGTGTTTTCATCTGAGACCGTCTTAGCAAAGGAATGGGTCACCGCCTGAGGTTTCTCAATATTCCCAGAACGAGAAGGTTGGGAATACACATTCTACTTGGGGCCATGATTCTTCCTCTATTTATTCCACCTAGAAGGTTGGGAATCATCCATAAAACTCTTCTCAGACCTGTTAGATCCACCTGTCTTCAAGGTCTTCTGCGCAGCTTCAGTGGCCTTGATTTGGTTCACGAGATCTTGGAAATCAGTGATCCCCAAAGTAGTAAACATTGGGCGTAATTCATCACTGAGCCCAACAATAAACATCCTGCGCTTGTTTTCTTCTTTCTTAATGTACTCTGCACCATATCGGTAGTACTTGCAGAAATTATGAATGTACTGCTCAACAGGTCGACCACCTTTTCTTCAACTGGAGAATGATACTGCGTCTTTCTGCGAGATAATACTCACTAATATACTTCTTTCGGATTCTTGAAGGAAGAACTCCCAAGTAACCGATTCTTCAGAGACGGTAAGAATCGTGGTCTCCCACTACTGTAATGCTTCATTAGCTAGCAAGGCAAGGGCACACTCCAGCTTGTGCTCATCTGAATACTGTAGTTGTTTGTTCAGGATCCTTAAGGTGTTGTCTAGCCAGTATTCCACAGTCTCAGGACCTTTGTCATCCTGTCTGATGAAGGTGTAGGCTTAGAGTGACACCAACTTATCAATAGTGGCTCGAGTGTGCTGGAAAACTGGTGGGGTCAGTTGCACCACCGTTTCGGCCCTCATAGAAACCATGAATTGCTTGAACATGTCAGTTATGTTCTGATGGCATTCTTCCTGTGCATTAGGAACCACTGGCTCAGCATGCTGAGGTGGGTAATTAGATGGGTCTAGTGGGTTTCCCCCTCACTTCCTCGACATGGGTCAATGAGTCGGTGGCATGCTTGTGAATGTGAGCCTCGTTCGACTCAAACATAACTATAACATAAAGAGATCAGATTAGTTAACAAGTCATAATATACACAATATAAAACTCCTAGGTGTCAAAGTAACACAATAACAATACAATAAGATTCGGTTTAGTCCAAGAATCGACTAAACTCTAGCTCTGATACAACAAATGTAACACCCTTTTCCCTGCTTGGTCAAAAACTGGGTCAGAGTATGTTACCGATGAACTAAGCTATGGTCAATACGATATTTTTATGCAATAAATGATGTTGTTGGGCTTAACAAACAAGAAAAGGCATTAAACCAATGCCATCAATTTATCTCGAGTCAATGATTATCCAATTAGGATCAATTTACAACATTTACAAGCTTTAGGGACTTAAACTTACCACGATGAAATTCTTTATTCAAATAGTGAGAAAACAAATTTTCATATCATTCGGAGTTCATTTGTCCATTCAATTAAGCCTTGCATTTATCAGTGACTAAAACGTAAACAATGCAACTGTATTCTTCACCTTCTAATCGATTTAACTGTCACCGTACTGGCACAACTATAGCCGCATCGGTACACCTTAATCTAATTCCCAAATTCAGATTCAATTGTAATTCACATGTACAAATACGGTTGAGGGCCGTACCGATACTAGTTGACTATGTTAACTTTGTATTAATACACCTTGCCCCCGTACCGATACCATTTTTGATCCCAAATTGCCATAGCCAAAACTCATATCGATACAGCTAGGCTGTATCAATACTCCCCTTGTTGACCAACATTGACCTGACCAAATATGCATGGCCATATCGATACACCATCCACCGTATCGATACGCCCTGCACTAAGATGACAGATTTTTGCTGGTTTACATTTAAATTGACTTATCTATCATGGTCCAAATGTAATGAAACTTTACCAACAAGTTTTAACCAACATAAACTACTAGCTTTCCAAATTTCATGTTGAACCGAATTTGTTTACCAAGTTTTTACCTTTTTGAGCCTAAAATGCATTTTAGGTCCTTTTTATGCCAAGTAAAGAGTTCATTTTAGGCCCTATATACTAACATTCCACAAGCACATAATATACATAACAAAAGGACCATATAAGACTGTTATAGGTACTTTGCCACCCTACTAGGAGTTTATAAGTTCGATATACATTACTTCAAACTTGCTTGTGACTTGTTCAACGCAACAACTTCTTCGATCTCCAACTTGAATTTCTTAACCTGAAATGGATGAAATGCATTGCATTAGGCATGCTTTGCCTAGTGAGGTAGTCAAGCTAACACAATGTCACAGAAATGCAATACAATTCATAACTCTCCAATAACAATGCAATAGGTCTATGGTAGCAATGCAATGTTCATGTTCAATAACAATAAGTCCATATTTCATCAATAACCCTTGGATCAATTTCGGATAGTGGATACACGAATTTCTACACCTCACCAAATCAATAAATGGTTTAGTCCCTCGGCCTCGCCAATATGACCAATATCACAACACATCCCTTCGCCTTACTAATAAGACCAATATCACAACACATCCCTCTGCCTTGCCAAATCAATATAGGTCGTAGCCCTAGGACCATAGTCCTCCCGTACACTGAGCTCATGAATTCTATGGTATGCCAATTGTATCCAATGTCCTTCTAATCTACGGTCCTGTAACAATATCGATAATTCACGTTCAATATCAATGGCCATGTTCAATGTTCTTAACAATAAACAATAAACAATATCTCAATGTCTATGTTCAATGGCAATATCAATAACAATGACAATGCCCAATGGTCTCAATGATATCTATAATGGTCGATGCTTCATTTGCAATGTTTCGATGACAATAGCGATGCTAACATCAGTGATTGGTGACAATGGCTCTATGAGTTTTATATCAATGCTATATCGATGCTATGCAAGTATCCTACACTTCCATGGTTCAATGACAATGGCGGTGGTAATGACAATAACAATATTCAATGACAATGACGATACCTATGTCTGATGTTCATTAACAATAACGATGACAGTGACAATGATCAATACTAGCTGCGATAGCTTACCAATGGTTGCCATAATGTCCGATAGGTGATTCGATGCAATAATCCTTAGCAACGGGGTTAGCAATGATAATTCTATTAACAATGAAGTCGGGAAAGGCACCTAGCCTAATCTCGAGACTCTGACTACACACCTCGATATTTTGAAGCTTTCAAGGATCTCAGATAGAAATCCCCTTGTTCTTAGATTTTGTTGGTGACGGTGGATAATCTCTTCCAAGTTCTTAAGATAGGTAAAAACAATAGGATTCGATTAGATTCAATAATACGATACCAAAATCAATATAACGATATCAAAATCAATATCGAAGCTCGAAATAGCTATTAGCTAGCAAACTGCATGGATAACCAAACCCTAGCTTATGATTAAGCTTGATTTATCCATGTATTCCAACAATAGTTTGAGGATTATGACTTACCCGATCGATTACAATGATTCGATAACAACAAATCGAAGAAAAAGCTATCTTGAAGTCAAGCTCCAATGGAGGTGTTTGCTTAGGACGAAGAAGATGACAACTTGGTGAGGAGCTTGCTTGAAGAAGTAACCGGGTAAGTCTTCCTAACTCCTAATTCTTTCCTTTTTAATTAGGATAGCTTTCCTTCATATGAAGGAATTGAGTCTTCTTATCCCACATAGGGAAATTTTAATTGAGGAGGGGCTAATTGCAAGATTAGTCCCCCAACTCTTAATGGTCTATAGTTCTATCCCAAACTTCTAATACTTACGATTTAGCCATTAAAAGATTCCCTATAATCCCATTAAGGTCTTTTAAACAATAATTTGACTCAATTAAAGTCCACTATCAATACTATCGACCTTGTGGTTAATATCAATATAATATTTGGACATTCCCGATATAGGTTTTCGATCGTCAGAACTCAATTCTGACTAGGCTGAATTTCGGGGTGTTACAAATTGGGAGAGAACCTTACCCCTAGCAGAGTTTGCCTATAACAAGAGCTACAAGGCATCTATTAGAATGGCTCCCTTTGAAGCCTTGTATGGAAGAAAATGCAGAACTCCCTTTTGTTGGTCAGAATTAGGAGAAACAAAGCCTTGGGACCTGAACTCCTTCGTGAGACAGAGAGTCAAATACAAGTTGTCCATAGTTGAATGAAAGAAGCATTTGATAGAGAGAAGGCTTATGTAAATCTTAAAAGAAGGGACATCCAATTTAATGTGGAAGATCAAGTATTCCTAAAAGTATCTCCATGGAAGAAAATATTTAGATTTGTGAAAAAGGGGAAGCTTAGTCCCTGATTCATCGAACAGTTTGAGATTACTGAGAAGATTGGACTAGTGGCTTATCACCTAGCCCTTCCCAATAAATTTGACAAGATTCATAACAGATTCCACGTATCAATGCTATAGAAGTATCGTTCCAATCCTTCTCATGTACTTGAACCATAAGAGGTTGAACGTAATCCAGAATTGACGTATGAAGAAAAACTAGTTCAGATCTTGGATCGTGAAATCAAAAGGTTACGTAATAAGTTTGTCCTTCTTGTTAAAGTTTTGTGGGGAAACCATAAGGTCAAAAAAGCCACTTGGGAACCGAAGATAACTATGAGTAATCAATACCCCACCTTTTTCCCTTAGGTAAATTTGAGGATGAACTTCTTTTTAAGGGAGGAGAATTATAATATCCATAAATTCTAGCTTAGGAGTACGCTATATTGGATCATAATTAAATTGATTTAAAAATCAAAATCAATTTAGACTAGTTAGATGTGTAAGGATTAAATTGGAAAGAATGAGGAATCAGGTAACCAATTTGAGAGGACTAGGCCGAACAATGTTGAAAATCATAGAGTTGCATGATATATAATAGAAAGATCAAGAGTGGGTACATGTGTCACTCTATCATGGAGCCATGGGGAGAGGGGTTTGGCCATCAAGATAGATAACCCCAAAGCATCTCCTTCCTCCCTAATGACCGAACCAAACTTTAGAGAGAGAGAGAGTTAAGATGTTTGTGATATTCTAACATTTTTCATTTAGAATGAAATTATGATTAGAATTGATTGAAGCAACAAGTGCCTTTTTAAACTGTTTGTTTAGGGGACTAAAATGGAAGACGGTACAATTAAGAGCTTAATTAATAAGTACCAATTTATTATGCTTGATTATTATGTGAATTGCATGTAAAGATAATAAAAAGAAAAGGGCATGGCCACATGTTCTCCTTGTTGACCATCGATTAAAACAAGATAATGAATCATCTTCCCCATCTATGTGAGAGAACCAAAGATGATAGGAAAATCCATGTGTGAGAAAGCTTAAAGGATTAGAGAAAGTTAGATTGTTGGTGGGAATTATTGAGAAAGCTTAGTTGACATCAAAAGGAAGGTAAATGCTCTTCCTAATTACCCTTAATTGTTCGATTGGTTGGGGTATAATTCTGATTGTGATGATTGTTAGAGTGGATGACTATTCATATGATTCTTTTGACTTGAATTGAATGAAAATTTGATTGATATTATCTTAAAAGATCATGGTTCGAAATATTGGTGTTTACCTTCAAATTGATTATTGATTTGGTAAGAAATTATATTCTCAATGTTGTGTTTGTATGGGTTAGAATGGTAACTGATTATGAATCTGATGTATACATAAATGGGTTGATTGAGTGAGATGAAATTTTGGTTGTAGCAACTTCCCTGTAGTAAACTTCTAAGTGGTTTGGACTTCAAGATTTGAGCAATCTGTCCTACTTGAGTTTCTAATGCTCTCAGGGAAGCGTCATGATTTTGCAACATCATTTGCTGATTTTGTAAGATAGCCTCTTGTGCCTATAGCATATCACCATGATTTTTAAGATTTATCGAGTGGTCATGCAATACAACCCTAGTTCTATCCATGAAATTTTTATATGAATCTTCAAAAGAATTGGAATTAGAGGAAGAAGAAACTCCTAGATTCAGGTTTTGCTTAGGCATATTCTGTAGGAATCCATGTGGTTCTGCTGTAGCATTCTGCTAAACTCTTATGTTGGAGATGTTCCCTCCCTGATTTCCTCATCCAAAATTAGGTTGTTTGAAATACTCCACACCCGGTTTAGGAGTAAACCGAGTTTCAAGTGTTAAAAAGACTAAGCAAACAATTAACTTGAAACTCAAGTTAGTATTATACATAGCTATCAAAAGAAGATTTCTTGGGACTCAAGGTAACATTCGAATGGAACAAGCTTCATTCGACTTAAACCACTTTAATCAATGGAAGTAAGGAGTAGTAGTCTATCAAGTTTTAACAAGTTATGTTGTACTAGATCAAAAATAGGTCTAACTTATAACACAAGTAAGTATTCGAATAATTTAAGGAATTAACCTATGAAACAAGCTTAAATTATGATTGTTATGCCACGACCAAACTTAAGCTTTTATGCATATCTAGCCAAGACTCAATCTAAATTCATTTTATCTTGTCGTGCATGACATCGTAGAATCCCTATCACATTCATGTACTATATCCAAACAAGAATCATACATTTTCAACGTAGCAACCATTCTTATATCCATTACCAAACTTAAGCAGCCATTACCCTATAGTATATCTAACATTCATCCATAACCATCAAAAACATCCAACCATTTGAATCCTATCTTTAGAGATTTATAATCATAGTTCAAATTTAGGTTATACATGCCAAAATAAAAACGAACATATGCAAGTACAAATACCAAAGTGCCACCATCCAAGGAGTTAATACAAGATAAAAAAACATACTCTCAAGATGATCTCGTGACTTTATTAAGCTCCTTGAGAAGATAAGCTTCCAAAAACTATCCTGAAATATAGTGGAAGAGTTTGTAAGCATAAGCTTAGTGAGGCAATTTAAAGCATTCAACAAATCAAGGTTTCTTTCACTATAGACATAAACTCATGAAGTTCATTTATTCTAGAAAAGGATTCGAAGGTAAGAATCTCAAAACAAGTTTAACAACAAACATGATTAATCTACCTCAAATCATACCATTCGATTAGCAACAATTAAGCACGAATATTCATCTTATTCCAATTAAATTCATCCTCATGTTCTTTTTAATGCAAATCATCATTTATAAAGAATCTCATCAAACAGGATTATTTAAGAGTCAAAAGATATTCATTTCCTGATAGCAAGTTACCATAATTCATTTTGAATTTAGCAAATTTCATTTATATTTGTTTATTATCATAGACCTTTGAATCGAAATCCCAGTCTAGGTACACGAGTCTCCAACCACTTGTCACCCATAAAATAAAATATAGTACTCGCAGTACCGGTCAATCCCTCTTACTGTCACCAAGTGACCGCAATACATCCATCTTACTATTGCCAATAAGGACTAACGTCCCGGACCGTAGTCCACTCTAACACTGTGCTCTATTGACTCTATGGCATGCCAACTATACCTAAGAATGACTCGAAACTAAGGCTTTCACATTTATCATATTTCTTACATCGATGCGAGCATAGCTCCTTATCCTATCATCACATCAATATCTCATTACCCCTATATCAATTTGGGTAATACATATTCACCTCATGTGAATCAAGATTCCACTTATTCAGATGGCATCATTGCCAAAAATCATTTTCAATACATTTCACAACATGTCTTTTAACTCAAGCAACATCACATAACATTTTTAGCACATTTGTTCGAATGGTATCATTGCCAAAATGATATTCAATACTTTTCACAACATCTCTTTTAGCTCAGGCAAGCATCATATAGCATATTTAGCATTTTAACACATAGTTATATTTCCAAATTGAAATGCATAACACAAAGAACTTACCTTGCATCAAGCTTGCTTATTTATAACTAATCAACCAATTTTATCAATTATAACTAGAAAACAATGCTTGAGAGGGTTATTAGCCTATCCCGAGACTTTAAATTACACTCACATGTCTTTTCGAGCTAACCTTGATTTCTGATTACAATTCCTTTTTGTTTTTCTCCAACCGAATCCACTCTATGCCCCACTTGATCAATCCCTTCTTTGTCTAGTTATAACAAAAGTTCAATTATCATTAGGAACCTTTTTTAGTACTTCATAATCGTAAAATGGATCACTAACAAAAAATTGATCAAAAACAACCCCTTACATTCATTCAAATACCTATATAAGCATAGAGCAATCTGCTATGCATCAATGATCATTCTCATTCTTCCTAAACTGTCACTTCTCATTCATTTAAGCATTTTACACTTAGCTATATGTCTTTATACACAATCAGAACTGCCTTCACACATTTATACATATAATGAATCATAACAATACATTATGAATGTGTATATGTGCAAAAACAGTTTCATTCGAACACAAAGACACCAAAACTAAGCAGTTTACACACAAGTACTTTTGATCATTTTAAACAACCTCTTGTATCATACACACATTTTTACGTATTAAAACAGCCCCCTAGAGCATCACATTTTCTTATAACAGTCTAAACAATTTGTATACATTTCATAACTTCAAAACAATTTCGATTAACAATTCACCATTATAAAACTGTTCTATGCTTTTAAACACACATTTACAATTTTCAAAACAGTCTTCTAAGACTTCCTACAAATACCATTCTATTCTACTTTTTCTTTGGTACGTATAAATGCCTTAAAACAGTCCCTGATTTTAAAGCATATTTTTACTCATAATTATGCAGTTATATGCGCAATTCAACCCCCTTAATGTCCCCGAAATTGTTGCAAAATTTGCCCTGTTACATTCGTAATCATGTCTACCTCAAAACTGCCCGAAATAAATTCATTCTCACACAAAACAGTCCCCCCTTAACAACTAAACAGTTTTCGCCTGTTTTAAGACATAAAAACAGTTTGTATTCTCACTCAAATATGACTATACTGTCCAAATCACATGTACACATAAACATTTACACATTTTCATTGAAATAATCCTCTACTTACAATTGAAACAGTCTTGATTTCCATACTCATGCAATTACATTCCCTAATAATTCGAATACGTAATCTAATATGCTATGCACCTAAACCTTATAAAGTTTCATCGATCACAAACAAGCATTTCAACCATTTCAATTTTTTTTTCATGAACCTAATAGCAAGACATTATAGACATCATAAAAGCATAGAGCTAGAATTCATAATCTATGCTAGAAATCAAATTGAGAGAAAGGAAGGAGAAGCACCTTTACCTTCCTCAAAAGTTAACCGAAATGATATCCCTAAGAATTCAATCAAAACTTAGGCAGATTTCAAGCATTCGAACGTTTCTCTCTCACTCTTTCTCACTAGGTAAGCAGATGAATATTCAAGGAAGGAGATGGCTCCTTTTTTGTTCATTCAATGCCGAGTATACTCCTTCCCTTACAATTAGTTGTCTAGCAAATTGACAAGTGTAATGCCCTTTTTTACTCTTTTATTTAGCAGGCAATCTAACAACTTGTCACAATTTATTTTAGGTCATTTTTACAATAGCTCTCAAATTGTTTTGGTTTCTATTTACATCCAAATTTTCTTATTTGCTTTTTCCAAGAGATGTTACCATCAATTCTGGCCACATCGAAATATCATTAAGATTTTAAGTCATATTTGGGGTATTACAATTCCCTTTATTGAAATTCATCCTCGAATTTTACCTGAGGGAAAGAGTTGGGGATATTGCTTTCTCATAATTGACTCTGGTTCCCAAGTAGCTTCTACAATCTTATGATTTCTCCAAAGCACTTTGATAAGAGGGGACCGATTCACTACCAAAAATTTGGACTGGTTCTTCATACGACAAATCTAGATTGAGTTCTACTTCTTCTAGATCTAGTACATGTGAAGGATCAGAAAAATATATTCGTAACATATATAGATGGAATACATTGTGAATTTTATTAAATTCCTTGGGAAGGGCTAGACGATAAGCAACAAGACCAATTCTTTCTACAATTTCAAAGGGTCCAATAAAATGGGGACTAAGCTTTCCTTTCTTCCCAAATCTGAACACCTTTTTCCATGGAGATACCTTCAGAAACACTCTATCTCTCACATTGAACTGGATGTCTCTTAAGATCAGCGTAAGCTTTCTATCTATCAAAAGCTTCTTTTAATCTACTGTAAATAACTTGTATCTGATCCTCTGTTTCTCGAAGAAGTTCAGGCCCTAAAGCCTTGTTTTCACCTAATTCAGACCAACATAGAGGAGTTATGCATTTCCTTCCATTTATTCGGATGGCATCATTGCCAAAAATCATTTTCAATACATTTCACAACATGTCTTTTAACTCAAGCAACATCACATACAATTTTCAGCACATTTTTTCGAATGGCATCATTGCAAAATCATATTCAATGCTTTTCACAACATGCCTTTTAGCTCAGGCAAGCATCATATAGCATATTTAGCACTCTAACACATAGTTATATTTCCAAACTGAATTGCATAACACAAAGAACTTACCTTGCATCCAGCTTGCTTATTTATATCACTAATCAACCAATTTTAGCAATTACAACTAGAAAACAATGCTCGAGAGAGTTATTAGCCCATCCCGAGACTTTAAACTACACTCACATGTCTTTTCGAGCTAATCTTGATTTCTGATTACAATTTCTTTTTGTCTTTCTCCAACTGAATCCACTATATGCCCCACTTGATCAATCCCGTCTTTGTCTAATTATAACAAAAGTTCAATTACTATTAGGAACCTTTTTTAGTACTTCATAATCACAAAACGGATCAGTAACAAACAATTGATCACAAACAGCCCCTTACATTCTTTCAAATACCTATATATTCATAGAGCAATCTGCTATGCATCAATGATCATTCTCATTCTTCCTAAACTGCAACTTCTCATTCATTTAAGTATTTTACACTTAGCTATATGTCTTTATACACAATCATAATTGCCTTCACACATTTATACATGTAATGAATCATAACAATACATTACAAATGTGTATATGTGCAAAAACAGTTTCATTCGAACACATAGACACCAAAACTAAGCAGTTTACACACAATTACATTTGATCATTTTAAACAGCCTCTTGTATCATAGACACATTTTCAAGAATTAAAATAGCCCCCTAGAGCATCACATTTTCTTATAACAGTCTAAACAATTTGTATACATTTCATAACTTCAAAACAATTTAGGTTAACAATTTACCATTATAAAACTATTCTATGCTTTTAAATACACATTTACATTTTTCAAAATAGTCTTCTAAGACTTCCTACAAATACCATTCTGTTCTACATTTTCTTTGTTACGTATAAATGCCTTAAAACAGTCCCTGATTTTAAAGAAGATTTTTACTCATAATTCTACAGCTATATGCTCTATTCAACCCATTAATGTCCCCAAAATTGTTGCAAAATCTGGCCTGTTACATTCGGAATCTTCTCTACCTCAAAACAGCCCGAAATAAATTCATTCTCACACAAAACAACCCCCTTAACAACTAAACAGTTTTCCCCCTATTTTAAGACATAAAAACAGTTTGTATTCTCACTCAAATATGACTATACTGTCCAAATCACATGTACACATAAACATTCACACATTTTCATTGAAATAATCCTCTACTTACAATTGAAACAGTCTTGATTTCCATACTCATGCAATTACATTCCCTAATAATTCGAATACGTAATATAATATGCTATGACACCTAAATCTTATAAAGTTTCATCGATCACAAACAAGCATTTCAACCATTTCAAAATTTCTTTCATGAACCTAATAGAAAGACATTATGACATCATAAAAGCATAGAGCTAGAATTCATAATCTATTCTAGAAATGAAATTGAGAGAAAGGAAGGAGAAGCACCTTTACCTTCCTCAAAAGTTAATAGAAATAATATCTTTAAGAATTCCATCAAAACTTAGCTAGATTTTAAGCATTCGAACGTTTCTCTCTCACTCTTTCTCACTAGGTAATCGGATGAATATTCAAGGAAGGAGATTGCTCTTGTTTTGTTCATTCATTGCCGAGTATACTACTTCCCTTACACTTAGTTGTCTAACAAATTGACAAGTGTAATGCCCCTTTTTACTCTTTTATTTACCATGCAATCTTTTAGGTCCTTTTTACAATAGCTCTCAAATTGTTTCGGTTTCTATTTACATCCTAATTTTGTTATTTAATTATTCCAAGAGATGTTTCCATCAATTCCAGCCACATTGAAATATCATTAAGATTCTCAGTCATATTTGGGGTATTACATTGTTTCCGCCATCCATGATTATAAGTATTGGAGTAGGGATTGTTGTTTCGATTTTAATTTCCCACATAACATCCAGAATCTTGTTTTTGAGGATACTCCTCGAATGATGTTCACCACTGCAATGCTCACAAGAAAAAATATATGCCATGACATCTCAAACTGCAGATGGTTGTTGAAGGTTCTTGAGAATATTCTGATGGTAGAAAGTTGTGCCGCCACACTATGGGACTCATCCAAGTGGAGAGTTCCTGAAGATTTAATTATGCTGCTCAACCTAGCCGTAGGGAACTGATAATCATTGTTGGCTATCCGATCAAGAATCTCGAATGCCTCTTGAGGGTCTTCCTCTATAAGTATACCATTGGCTAAAGACTCATGACTTGAAGCTAATCTTGGAATCTTGAATTTAGCTTATACGTGGCATCTTGATGCGTGTAAAATAGTCTATGAAAATCATAGTGCTAAGTAGAGATTGGAGTGATAAACTCAAACTAATCTGATGTTAGCACATCAACACCATCTGATCCGGAGGTCATGCCAACAGGACCTATTACTCGATCTAAGGCTAAGTTATTCAGGGAAGTTATTTCACTTAAATGCATTGAAGCTTCCAACTTATTTCTCAATGTTTCAGCCTTAGATAATAAGTTCTTCAATGTGTTACATGCTGATATGTGACATATTAAGTACTAATACTTAGTATATATTTATATGCATATTATTTACTAAGTTAAGTGTGTTTTCTTATGATTTCAAGCATTTATATGTGTTTTCTTTTGTTTTTACAGTAGCACAATAAAGCTTGGCAGCTAAGGACTTTCCAACTAGCTCAATTGAAGCTCAACAACAAGTGTGTAGCTTGAATCAGCTCAAAACAACACACACCATTTTTTTCAGCTCATTTCAGCTCCAACACACCAAATCAGCTCAATTCAAGCTTATTTAGCTCACAGTCAGCTCTAGTAGCTCAACTCCAACTAATGAGTCCAAGGGTAGCTCAAACATGGAGGGACATGTACCTACACTTAGAGAGTATCCTACAACAAGGTGCATCAAGCTAAAGGCTCCAACAAAGCTCCAGCAGCTCCCCAAGCATGGCGTCCACACATGGCACCCTTGACACATGTGTGTGCATGTGTGTGGCAGATTTGAACTCCCACTCAAAGCAATGGGCGAAATTTTCAAGGATAAGACCAAGAAGTTTGATTTTTGAATTCAAATAATTGCAATGTGCATTTTGTTTGAAATTCAAGTGTTCCCTCTTCATTTAGGCGCCACTTTTTTAATGCTGATCAGATTGTTTAATTCAAATGCAGCCATCAGATCACTTGGGAATTTAACTCCCTATTCAGCCACCATTAGATGCATTTTAGGAATTTTATTTTTGAATTTTAAACAATCTGATTTCCCTCTTGTACTTAGGCTTATAAATAGCCTTTAAAGTTTGTATTATCGAGACATCTATGACATATCATTTTACTTGTGAGAATTTCTCTCAATTTGGTTCTTCATTGAACTATTTAGACTTTTCAAGCATTGTGCTTGTGTTGTCTACACCAGATACTTCGGGTTCTTGATTTGCTAATCAATGGGTCCAAGTCCTTCGAGCATTGAGCGTATAAGGTTTGGGTTTATACTCTTTATAGTATAGGTTCTTCCTTGTTCCTTGTTCTTATTTTTATTTTAATTTCCAGCAAATTTAAGCCTTCTTCTTCACCATTTTCCAGCCACCATTTCCACCATTGTTGAACCTTCAAACCTTCATATTTTCCAACACAAATTACACCATCTTTAAACCAAATTTCTAGCGACCTTTACAACACATTTCCAGCCCCTTAAACAACATGAAATCTACCATAAACATCTTTTGCAGTCACACTTCTATGCATGAACTCTCACTTCTATCCTAAATCTGACACAATCATCTTTGTGAGTGCAAAATAAAAAAAAAGAGAAATTTGAAATTCAAAAAAAATAATAAAAAATTTTCCAAAAATTGAAAAAAAGAAAATTCAGTTTTGAAAAGTTTAAACAAAAAGAAAGAAGAAAAACACTTTAAGAATTGAAAAAGATGAAAGAAATTGCAATGGCAATGTGTTCTACAACATCGAACATTACAACATCAATCGGGCTTGACGAAAATTTGATTGTTCGGTGAAGGAAAGTTGTAAGTGTTTCTGTGTAGTAAGTCACCCATTTCTTTCTTTTCTTTCTAATTCTAAGCCTACCTTTACATTAATTTCCTTTTGTTTACTAACTGTTGTTTTTTTAAGCCGACACACTTGACAGGTTTGATTAAGTCTACATTAGTTCCTTAAAGAACTAATCATGAGAGAAGGAGTGGAAAAAGGCATAACGAGCGTGTGAGAATAGCAGGGGAAAAAGCCATAATAATATTTTCCCTAGTGAAACACGAGCATAGAGTGGAGTGCCATATCTATTTTCCTTGGAGTGAATCGTGAGACTTTTGTGAGTGTGCAAGTGAGGTTTTTTTTGTTTTTTTACTAACAATGACATGTACAAGCGATGTACATCATGATGGAGAACAACCGAATCTTCCAATGCAAGCCATGATTCGAGAATTGCAAAAATTATTAAAGGCCGAACTCGCACCATTACATGGAAGATTGGACAAACTTGAAGGGTCCCAAATCAATACAAATGACGAAAACAATGATGAAGATGAAGTGGACCAATCACCAAGGCTGAATGCCCCTAGAAACCATGGAGGGCGCGCACAACCTGATGACAATCTGAACAATATTCGAGTTGCCATACCCTCTTTTCAAGGAAAATCCAGATGCATATCTTGCATGGGAAAGCAAAGTAGAACATGTGTTCGATTGTTACAACTATTCTTAACAAAGAAAGGTGCGATTGGCAGCAATGGAGTTTGTGGACTATGCATTAATTTGGTGGGATCAATTAATGAGTACACAAAGAAGAACAGGTGAAGGGCCAATCACAACATGGCTCGAAATGAAAAGAATCATGCGAGGCGATTTGTATCGTCTCATTATCACCGAGACTTGTTCCAGAAGTTGCAAACTTTAAAACAAGGTAATAGGAGCATTAAAGAAATGGAGATGTCCATTATTCGTGCAAACATCGAGGAGGACAAAGAAGCAACCATGGCACGTTTCTTAGCCGAACTTAACTAGGAGATTGCCAATGTTGTAGAATTGCGACATTATGTTGAATTGGACGAGATGGTGCATATAGCGATCGAAGTTGAACGTTAGGAAAGGAAGAAATCTTCTTCTCGAGGTAATAGTTCATTTAATAATTTTTCTAACCCTCGTTTCAATCAAAATAATTTCAGGAAGTCATCACCTCTTCAAATTAAAGAAAAGGCATAATCGAGCAAAACGAAGCCACCCGTTGTAGATGTTGGTAGAGGAAAGCAAGTTGTTACTCATGAACACACGAGGGACATTCAATGGTGACATAAAGTCCGATCATGGAGAAGATGAACCGGAACATCCAAATGAGGATGAAGAAGAGGATATTGAGTTGGCAGCAGATGGTGAGATTCTTGTTGTCAAACGGAGTCTAAACATCCAAATGTCACAAGATGAGCAGCAACGCGAAAACATCTTTCACATGAGATGTCATGTGAATGATAAGGTATGTATTGTGATTATTGATGGAGGAAGTTGTACTAATGTTGCAAGTACTCTTATGGTTGACAGGTTAGGTTTGAAAACGACAAAGCACCCAAATCTTTACAAATTGTAGTGGCTAAACGATGGAGGTGAATTGATGGTCACCAAGCAAGTGATGGTTCCATTTTCCATTGGAAAATACAAGAATGAGGTTCTTTGTGATGGGTGGCCATGGATGCAAGCCGTTTGTTACTTGGACGACCGTGGTAGTTCGATAAGCGAGCGATACATGACGGATACACCAATTGGTATTCTTTCTTACATGGCGGTAAAAAGATCATTTTGGCACCTTTGACACCAAGCCAAGTAAATGAAGATCAAGCTTGTTTGAAAAAGAGCATAGAAACAATGAAAGGGAAGAAAAAGATGAACGTCTTTGCAAGTGGAAAAGAAATTAGGAAACATCTTTCCTCTCAGCAAACTTTGCTTATTTTGATTTATAAAGAAAATTGCTTATTGACTAACATTCCTGATGATTTACCTACTTCTATTTCGACTCTTTTGCAGGAATTTGAAGATGTCTTTCCGGAGGAAACGCCTAGTGGATTACCCCCGATTCGTGGCATTGAACATTAGATTAACTTTATTCCAGGAGCCACCATTCCAAATAAAGCATCAAAGAAGAAATCATTTCCAACAAGGTAGACCTATAAGCATGATATCTACCCAACATGCTTAAATCTCCTCAAAGCCTCCGAGTTCAAACCACAACCAACTTACAAGTCCAAAATATCAAATAGAGCATGTCCAAAACAAGGAGTAACCAAAACAACCCTCCCAATTACAACTTGGTCACATTGTCATTTATTACTACTAAGTGTTTCTAAAACCATACTTGAAATAGCTCAACCCTTGGATTCCTTCTTGCTTGCTCGTTCTCCGAATGCTTACTTTTCCGCATTGATGAAAAATGAGAGCGTAAGCACGTAAAGCTTAGTGAGGAATACTAAAAAACACTCATCAATGCATTTAAAACCATTTTCTTTTAAACATGTATTGGATATCATGCCAAAATATCTCATGCTTCTTTTATCTTTCCAAAATATGCACATTAAACCATATGTCACACATGTATCATGGATCTCTAGCATAACCTTATGTAAACCTCAATTTTAGCCTTCACATGATAATTCATCTGATAACAATGCTTAAAAGAGCACAACATGTATAAATCACATTATACAAAACATAATCTATTTATCATGATACATTAATTCATATATTGGCATTAAAGTGACCCAAACCAAAACTTTCCATTTGTAAAACACATCTGATACATGAATTTCACAAGTGGCACCTTCGACCACTTCACATACATCATTTCCGGAGCAAACTGTACAATTAACCCCTCAATGGTTATGATGTATAAATTCACCAGCGGGAGAAAATGACACAATTAACCCTCAACCGCAACAGTTCTGTAACACCCCTTCCCGGCCTGGTAGAGAACCGGGTCGAAATGTGTTAACGAAAACTTATTCGGAGATCGAAAGTTTAATTGGGTTTGAAATCTTGTTCAGAATGTCTTATTAATCTCTTTTAAGACTTATCGAATTAACTTATTAATAGCTTATTCAGTTTGGGGTGAATTTTAACCTTTCTCAAACTTAGAGACTTAATTGCAAATTTTACAAATTAAGGGACTTTATCGAAATCTCTTTTTACAAATCTTCAATTAAACTTACCAATTATTAACCTGCGAAATTTCATTATTAAAGAAGGTCGTTTACCTATACAATTAGACCATTTAAAGATTAGGGATCAATCTGTAAACTATTCAAAACTGTAGTTTAAGTCTTTTAACAACATTAACTAACATCATACCGATACACTTAAGACTGTATCGGCACACTAGGACAAATTTCACAAATTCCAAATTCAAGGGTAACAAGTCCACATCGATACATCTAAGCTCGTATCAATACGTGTTGACTTGTTTTAGTACCCCCAAGGTCGTGCCGATACAATTAATTTTCCAGACCTTACTACTGAGGTCTGTAACGGTACACTCCCTAGCATATCGATACGCTTTGTCTTACCAAGTCCAAATACGCAAGTCCGTATCGATACAGCTTGACCCGTATCGATACGCCTGCCTTGTAATGATAGATTTTATCTGGTGTTTAGAAAATTTAACCTATTGAACGATGTCCAAATGCCATGCAATTTTACCATCAAGTTATTAATCCATAATTCTAATAGCATATAAAATTTTAGAGCATTTCGAATCCGTTTACTAAGGTTACAGCATTTAGCACTTCTAAGCTCATTCTAACTTGTTTCAGTATTCCAAAACATACCAACTTTCAATTGCCACACCTAAACAGTATTAGGCAGTTACACACATCAAAATATGCAAACATGACATGTTTGAGCCACATGCCACCTTACTAGGAGTTCAAAGCAAAAGCTAAGCATACATATGATTGATAGAAGTGACTTACAACCGCAACTACATAATTGAGGCTCGCATTGCTTCAAGGTCCTGAAATGCATGAAACACACAAATGTTAGGCTTACATAGCCTAGTGCGGTAGTTATAACAAATGCACAACGAGTTTATCAAATAAATGAATGACATATAG
This sequence comes from Hibiscus mutabilis, assembly GCA_019671005.1. Lineage (NCBI taxonomy): Eukaryota > Viridiplantae > Streptophyta > Magnoliopsida > Malvales > Malvaceae > Hibiscus > Hibiscus mutabilis. The sequence goes on from CM033714.1 coordinate 45,530,234, forward strand.
GCATGCTTGGGGTAACAATTTACATGGCATCAATCACATAAAAACATATTCAAAGTCAATAGTCATGATTCCATATGACAATTATGAATCACATAACATATCATTTCCCTTGGACATAGTAACCAATGGATACGCGGATCCCCAGTACACCACATATATTAGAAATAGGTTGTAGCTCCAGAAAATATATCCCTAACACAAACCAACCTTATCTCACCACATATAGGCCGTAGCCCCGGACTGTAGTCCAATCCCTTACTTAGTGAGCTCAAATAACCCTATGGCATGCCAATTGTATTCAGTGTCCAAGGTCACATATTTCATTAAAATTCTTACCTTTTGGATCACATCATATAGGATAGCAAATTGAGCCTTAGCTCCACATAACATAACATATCCATAACATTTTTCACATGTAACATATTTCGGATATCACATATATGCTTATAAACATATCAAGGCAACATGAGGACTTACAATACTTACCATTAGAATCCAAATGTATTTGCTCTACTTGAGCCCTTAAACAAGGCGCAATCATAATCACAAAAGAAATGCAAGGGGATGGCACCTAGCCTATCCCTTGACACAACTACACTCACCTAGTGCACGGAAGCTTTTAGGTTTCCTGGATTTCGATTCCTTTGCTCCTAGACTTGTTTGGGGATGATGGATTTGTTTCCTTCAATTCTTGATGTAGGAAATAGCACAAGGAATCGTCAACATAATGACATCAACACTCATTTCAAAGATTAGTCTTAGTAATTCGACTTGAAATTAAACTCCAAATATTTATGGAATTTAATAATTGATTGAGGGTTTTTACTTACCCAATCGATAGCTATGGAACACTACCTTTGAATCATACAAAACTTGGACTTAAGAGGCTCAGTAGGAGAGGTGTATTATTGAGTTCAATGGAGAAGACAACAATGGAGGTGTATGCTTGTTTTGCAAGACAAGGAGGATTTTGGTTTCGGTGGATATCATAGACAAGGAAGAAGCTTTTCTAAATCCTCTTAAAGGTGCTTATAATCTCAATCATTTCCCATTTCTAAATGAGCCAATGGAAAGCTTTCCTATACCTAAGGGTTTTCTTAAACTAATAATAACATATTTTCCCAATCATTTCTCAACTATTGACATTGGATGACTAATTGTTATCTTTTCAGATCAATTCCATGTGAAGGGAGGCAAGCAAGGTGGTGACTCAGCACCTTATTTTCCATTTCATTGAATTTAGTCACCATAACAGATTTCTACAGAGACAAGTATCGATACACCTTATGGCCATATCGATATGATTAAGCTAAAACAAGTAAGTTAGTTATGGACAGTTAGGCCGTATCGATACGCCTAATTCAGATTTCACATTTCAGCTTAAAATTTCTCGCAAGAAGGTTCAATAACTTAAATTAAAGCCCACATAACTTCATTACTTCGAAAAGGTTACAAAGATCAAACGATTACATTATCCGAGCATGTCCGATACAAAATTTTCGGTAATTGGAACCAAATTCTGACTAAGCTGGTTTTAGGGATGTCAAAACTCTCTTGCTTAAGAAAATTCGTCCTCGAACTTTCATTCTACCCAAATAGGCAAGGGTACTATTTGTGCATTGTCTCTTCCGGTTCCTATGTTGCTTCTTCAACTGAATGAATTTTCCAAAGGACTTTCACTAAGGGCACATACTTGTTACGAAGCCTCTTAACCTCTCGTGTGAGGATCTCCACTGGTTTCTCCTCATCATCAGATTGGATTGAATCTCCATAGGCTATGGCTCGACCACATGGGAGGGATCGGACCGATACTTTCGTAGCATAGACAGGTGAAAGACATTATGAATTCGACTTAACTCCTCAGGGAGAGCTAGTCGGTAAACAACATGTTAACTCTCTTAACCACCTCGAACGGGCCAATGAAACGAGGACTCAACTTTCCCTTTTTGCCAAAATAAAGGATCTTCTTCCACGGAGATACTTTAAGGAAGGCTTTCTCACCAACCTCGTACTGGATGTCTCTCATTCTCAAATCGACATATGCTTTCTGCTGGTCGAATGCAGCTTGGATCCGGTCGCGAATAATGGTCACCCTTTCTTTGGTCTCCCGATGTAAGTCAGGGCCTAATACCTTACCTTCACCAAGCTTGGTCCAACAGAGAGGGGTTCTACATCTCCTCCCGTAAAGGGCTTCATAGGGTGCCATTTGAATCGAGGCTTGGTAGCTATTGTTGTAAGCAAATTCCACCAAAACAAGGATTTCTCCCACATATTCCCGAAGCCAATAACACAGGCTCGAAGCATATCTTCCAGAATCTACAAGGAAGAATTAGGATTGATACAGAACACTTATACATATGGATAAAAGAGAAATAAGGTTACTTGAATAACCCTTTCGGATTGACCATCGGTCTGAGAATGGAAAATAGTGATTAGGTGCACTATGGTTCCCAAAGCCTCTTGTAGAGTCCTCCAAAATTGGGATGCAAAGTATGGATCACGATCGAAAATAATGGACATAGGAACTCCGTGCAAATGGATAACTTCTTGAATGTACAACTCAGCAAGCTTAGGCAAACCGAAGTCCATTCTCACCGGAATAAAATGAGCAGATTTGGTGAATAGGTCCACAATGACCCAAATAGCATCATTCTTCTTTGGTGTCACTGGCAAGCCACTTATGAAGTCCATCATAATGCATTCCTATTTCCACTATAGAAGCTTGATAGGTTGTAAAAGACCGATAGGCACCTTATGCTCAGCTTTAACCCATTGACAGGTCAAATACCTATCCACAAAGTCTATGATCTCACCTTTCATACTAGACCACCAATACAACTCTTTAAAGTCTTTATACATTTTGATGGCAACAAGATGAATAGACAAAGGACTCGAATGGGATTTGTTCAGGATTTGATCCCAAAGATCATCATCATCGGGGACACAGTTACAGTTTCAAAAACTCAACAGACCTTCAGAATTCATAGCAAAATCAGGATTTGGCTTATCCTTGATCTTTTCAATAAGTATTCACAACTCCCCTTCAGATTCTTGGAGTGCTTTGATTCGAGACGCAATGGTTGAATGAAATCTTAATTCAGCCAATAACTTGCCATGCTTCTTGAGCCGGAAGTGAGCATTCAAACATCTCAAGGAGGGAGTGGGCTTTCGACTTAGAGCGTCAGCCACACCATTGGCCTTACCAGGATGGTAATCAATGACCAAGTCATAGTCTTTCAAAAGCTCCATCCATCGTCGTTGACGAAGATTCAACTCTTTCTAAGTCAGAAGATACTTCGGGCTCTTATGATCAATGTACAAGTAACACTCTTCACTGTATAGATAATGTCTCCAAATTTTTAAAGCAAACACAACAACAACTAACTCCAAATCATATGTCGGGTAGTTCAGCTCGTGGGGTTTAAGCTGACGTGAGGCATAAGCAATGACTATTCCTTCTTGTATAAGCATATAGCCTAATCCTAAGTGGGATGCATCACTGTATACGGTGAAGTCTTTGCCTGACTCGGGTTGCACCAAAATAAGGGCATGTGTTAGGACTTTTTAAGCTGATCAAAACTCCTTTGTTGCTTGGTTGTCCATACAAAAGGGGTTTCTTTACAGAGAAGCTTCGTCAAGGGTGCAACAATCATCGAGAACCCTTTGATGAATCCACAATTGTAGACTGCAAAGCCCAGAAAGCTATGAACTTCTCCAACATTCTTTGGAGGAATCTAGTCAAGAATTGCTTGAGTCTTTTTTGGGTCCACCTGAATTCCCGCGGAAGAAATCACATGACCCATAAAGGATACTATAGATAGCCAGACTCACATTTTCTAAATTTAGCATACAACTGTTTCTCTCGGAGACTCTGAAGCACAACCCGGAGATATTCTTCTTCCATGGCAGAGTCCTTGGAATAGATCAAGATGTCGTCTATTAACACAACCACGAACCCATCTAGGTAGGGTCAGAACACATTGTTTATCAGGTCCATGAAGGTTGCAGGTGCATTGTTAAGCCCAAAAGGCATTACCAAGAACTCGTAGTGGCCATACCTAGTTCGGAAGATAGTCTTTGGAACATAAGACTCCTTCACTTGCATTTGGTAGTATTCGGATCGTAGGTCTATCTTAGAAAAGATAGAAGCACCCTTCAACTGGTTGAAGAGGTCATTGATCCCTGGTAACGAATACTTATTCTTGATTGTTACTCTATTCAGCTGACGGTAGTCAATGCATAGTCGCATCAATCCATCTTTCTTCTCAAAAAGTAAAACGGGTGCTCCCCAAGGTGAGGAACTTAGTCGTATGAATCCCTTATCTGAAAGATCTTGTATTTGGACTTTCAACTCTTTCAATTCAATTAGGGCCATCCTATACGGAGTAATGGAGACTGGTGTAGTCCCTGATTTTACTTTAATTCCAAATTCCACTTTTTCGGTCGGAGAGAGTCCCAAAAATTCATCGGTAAATACATTAGGGAATTCCTTCACTACCGGTACATCTTCGAGCTTTAGATCATCTTTAGACTCCATAGCACACATGATAGCTTTGTTAGGCTCGAGTTTAGTTTTCATCAAGGTTATGCTTTCCTTGTCAAGTCCATAGAGGTATAGATTTTTCTTTGAACAATCTACCTAAGCTTGATGTTCTGCTAACCAATCAAGACCTAGGATAAGATCAAAGTCATGGAAGGGCAAGGCCATCAAGTTAGCTGGAAATGGGATCCCTTGGATCCTTAAAGGACAAGCCTTACAGATTCATCGAATAACCACACTATCTCCTAGTGGATTAGAGACAACAATCTTGGAAGTGACTGATTCAGATTTTAAGGCATACTTTGCAATCAATGGTTCACTAATGAAGGAATGCGTAGAGCCTGGATCTGACAAAGCATAAACAAGACCAGAACATAATTCCACTATACCTACAATCACATCTGGATCGTCCTCTTGTTCTCGGCCTCGTACATGATACATCTGGGCTGAGGTCTGCGGATCACGTCCAACTGAAGGAGCATTGGTGTTGCGAGGCCTCCCTGCTGATCCAGTCGACATTTGTCTCGCTCCCTTTCCCTTATTCAATTTATTTTGAGAAGCCATAGAGGTAGGAGCGTTTGGATTCTGCGGTAACATGATCCTGACTGTCTACGGCACTGTCCGGGGTGCCTCTTTTGACAAGAATTACATAAGGGAATCTGTGAACCTCTTCCAGAACCACCCGTACTATCAACAAAAGTTGTACGAGCAAAAAATATCCCTAGAGATTGGGACTGTGGCATATATACCGATCTTGGTAGTTGTTGAAAGGTGGCACACTTCTGCTCCTACTATCTACCTTTCTTCTGAGGTATAGGAGGTCTAGAATCATCACGAAACCTCTTATTAGATTTGGCTTGGTTCTCTTTCCTCCTCTCGTAAGCCTTCTAGGAGGCTTCAGTAGCAATCGACAGTTGACCAAGTTTTGAAAGTCCTTCAACTCCAAAGTAGTAAAGAGATTACGTAACTCATCGCAAAGACCATCGATGAACATTCTGTACTTCTCCCTTTTTGTGCGTATGATCTCAGTGCCATACCTCGCATACTTGCAAAAATCGTGGATATACTACTCTACAGGTCTTCCTCCTTGTCTCAGATGGAGAAACTTCTTACGCCTTTCAGCAATACAATGTTCACTGACATACTTCTTGCGGAACTCCTGAAGGAAGAAGTCCCACGTGATTTGGTACTTAGGTACCATGAGGGTCATAGTGTCCCACCAACTCTGAGCTTCTTCGAAAATCAAGCCCAAGGCACACTCTAACTTGTACTCCTCGGGGCACTTCATATGCTTATTCAGGACTTTAAGAGTATTCTCCAGCCAATACTCCGCTATCTCAAGATTATCCAGGTCCTGGGCAGTGAAGCTGTAAACTGGATACTGACGGAGCTTGTCAATAGGGGCTCTCAAAATAGATGAAGATGCTTCAGCAGGCTACGAGGGTGGTCTTGTCTAAGAGACATGACCACTTGCTTAATCGTGTCGGCCATCGACATTAGATACTTCTGCTGAGCGGGAGGCACCAAAGGAGGATGAGGTGGATCATTCTGCCCCACTTGTCCTGGTCTAACCTCACCTATCAAATTATCCCCCTGTGTCGAGGAGGAGCAGGGGTGCAGTTCATTTACGACCTATCAGTAGGTGCGGACATTTTCAGATATAATCATACAGAAAAGACTTAATCGTGTAAGTTGCAAGTCACAAATAACATATACAAATAAACTTTGAGGTGGCATATGTATATGCAGACTCATGATAGACTTCAGTTTAGTCCTAGAACTGACTAAACTCTAGTTCTGATACCACAAATATAACACCCCTTTCCCGGCCTAGTAGAGAGCCAGGTCGGAAAGTGTTATCGAAAACTTATTCGGAGATCAGAAGTTTAACTGGGTTTGAAATCTTGTTTGGAATGTCTTATTAATTTCTTTTAAGACTTATCGAATTAACTTATTAATAGCTTATTCAGTTTGGGGTTAATTTTAACCTTTTTCAAACTTAGGGACTAAATTGCAAATTTTAGCAATTAAGGGACTTTATCGGAATATGGTTTTACAAATATTCGATTAAACTTACCAATTATTAACCTGCGAAATTTCATTATTAACAGAGGTCGTTTATCTATCCAATTAAACCATTTAAAGATTAGTGACCAATTTGTAAACTATTCAAAAGTGTAGTTTAAGTCTTTTAACAGAATTAACTAACATCATACCGATACACTTAAGATCGTATCGGTACGCTAAGCCAAATTTCACAAATTCCAGATTCAAGGGTAACAATTCCATTCTGATACATCTAAGCTCGTATCGGTACGTGTTGACTTGTTTCGGTACACCCAAGGCAGTACCGATGCAATTAATTTTCCAGACCTTTCTGCCGAGGTCCATATCTGTACACTCCCTAGCGTATCGATATGCCCTGTCTTACCAAGTCCAAATATGCACGGCCGTATCGATACAGCTTGACCCTTATCGATACGCCTACCCTATAATGACAGATTTTATCTGATGTTTAGCAAATTAAACCTATTGAACGATGTCCAAATGCCATGAAATTTTACCAGCAAGTTATTAATCCATAATTCTAATAGCATACAAAATTTTAGAGCATTTTGAATCTGTTTACTAAGGTTCACCATTTAGCACTTCTAAGCTCATTCTAACTAGTTTCACTATTCCAAAATATACCTACTTTCACATGCCACACCTAAACACTATTAGGCAATTACACATACCAAAATATGCAAACATGACACGTTTGAGCCATATGCCACCTTACTAGGAGTTCAAAGCAAAAGTTAAGTACACATATGATTAATAGAAGTGACTTGCAACCGCAACTACACGATCGAAGCTCGGATTGGTTCAAGGTCCTGAAATGCATGAAACACACAAATGTTAGGCTTACATAGCCTAGTGAGGTAGTTATAACAAATGCACAACGAGTTTATTAAATACATGAATGACATATAGGCATGCTTGGGCTAAAAATTTACATGGCATCAATCACATAAAAACATATTCAAAGCCAACAGTCATGATTCCACATAACAATTATGAATCACATAACATATCATTTCCCTTGGACATGGTAACCAATGGATACACGGATCCCTTGTACACTGCATATATCGAAAATAGGTCATAGCCTTAAACCTTAGCTCCAAAAAATATATCCCTTACCCAAACCAACCTTATCTCACCACATATAGGCTGTAGCCTCGGACCGTAGTCCAATCCCTTACTTAGTGAGCTCGAATAACCCTATGGCATGCCAATTGTATCCAGTGTCCACAAGTGTCTAAGGTCACATATTTCATTATAATTCTTACCTTTCAGATCACATCATATCGGATAGCAAATCGAGCCTTAGCTCTACATAACATAACTTATCCATAACATTTTTCACATGTAACATATTTCGGATATCACATATATGCTTATAAACATATCAAGGCAACATGAGGACTTACCACACTTACCATTAAAATCCACATGTGTTTGCTCTACTTGAGCCCTCAAACAAAGTGCAATCATAATCACAAACAAATGCAACAGGATGGCACCTAGCCTATCCCTTGACACAACTACACTCACCTAGTGCAAAGAAGCTTTTAGGGATCTCGGATTTCTATTCCTTTGCTTCTAGACTTGTTTGGGGATAATGGATTGGTTTCCTTCGATTCTAGAGCTAGGAAATAACACAAGGAATCGTCAACATAACGACATCAACACTCATTTCAAAGATTAGACTTAGTAATTCGACTTGAAATTAAACTCCAAATATTCATGGAATTCAATAATTGATTAAGGTTTTTACTTATCCAATCGATAGCTATGGAACGATACCTTTGAATCAAAGAAAACTTTTACTTAAGAGGCTCAATAGGAGAGGTGTTTGCTTGAGTTTAACGGAGAAGACAACAATGGAGGTGTGTGCTTGTTTTGCAAGATAAGGGGGATTTTGGTTTCGGTGGATATCATAGACAACGAAGAAGCTTTTCTAAATCCTCTTAAAGGTGCTTATAATCTCAATCATTTCCCACCTCTAAAGGAGCCAATGGGAAGCTTTCCTATACCTAAGGGTTTGCTTAAACTAATAATAACATCTTTTCCCAATCATTTCTCAACTATTGACATTGGATGACTAATTGTCATCTTTTCAGATCAATTCCACGTGAAGGGAGGCAAGCAAGGTGGTGACTCAGCACCCTATTTTCCATTTATTTCAATTTAGTCACCAAAATAGATTTCTGCAGAGACCCATATCGATACACTTTATGGCCGTATCGATACGATTAAGCTAAAATAGGTAAGTTAGTTATAGATAGTTAGGTCGTATCAATACTTGTATTACCGTATCGATACACCTGATTTAGGTTTCACATTTCAACTTGAAATTTCTCGCAAGAAGGTTCAATAACTCAAATTAAAGGCCACATAACTTCATTAATTCAAAACTATTACAAAGATCAAATGATTACAATATCAGAGCATGTCTAATACAAAAGTTTTGTCACCGGAACCAAATTCTGATTAGGCTGGTTTTAGGGATGTGACAGGTTCTCATAGTGGATGTACGGTACACTCAAAACCCCTCCACACACATGAGGCAACTTATTATACTGCACTTTAAACCCTATGACATGCCAATTATATCCTATAACATTTAACCATTGCCACTTGCCAATATATTCCATTAAAACATGTTACCACACTATTTTACATATGCATCAATCCAACCAATTTCCAATACAATAATCCATATATTTTTGTGTTCTCTAATTCCTTTCGTAAACCATTTTTCGTACTCATGTATCGTCAACATAAGATCATTTGTAACATCTTTTATTGCTAAAACATGTATATAATAGTAGGTAATCAAAATCATAAATATGTGCATGAGAATGTATTTTACAAAATCAAAAACGAGAGAAAGAACATCTGATACTTAATTTTGAGCTTAGAAAGGCATTTTAAGCTTAATCTAAACCCCCAAAATCACTTTCAAACATTTATTAAGTAGTAAACCTCGTTTCCACTAACCGGTAACACAAAGCTCCACTTGTTGATGCGAAATCAAGCATCCGAAACTTCTCCACTTGTTGTAGGATCCATCTCTCTTATTTTATCCACATAACAAAAGAGGATTAATGCATCATCGTGCATCCATTATCCCAGCAGCAACAACTCCCATCATCGCCTTCCAAAAACAACCGAAAACATCACCAAACTCAACCTAAACAAAGCCTAACCACAACCTAACGATTTGAACACCTAAACCACATCAATTAACATCTAAAAGCACTTACAACTTCATCTTAAACTTCCAGCAACCTTTTAACATCACAAACACCTCACAATCTAACTATTCACAACCTAGGAAATTAGCAATTCAATTAGTTTTGGGATTTCTTTTGTAATATCTTCTCAAAGCATTAAAACATAACTTAGATGTGATCTAAATCAATAAACACCAAAAAAATCTGATTTACAACAAAGATCTACCTATTTCTTATGAAAACTCATTTTAAACCTTTTAATCTTGATTTAATCATCAACACCAAACAAAAATCGATTGTAAAGAATCATGAACTTGGGAATTTCAATAAAGAACCTTTGATTAGAGGAGAGAAACAAAAATAACCTCTAATTGTCGGTGATACTTGTTAAATAGTGATGCACTTTGGAGCAAGTATACTCGTCCTATCAAGTATTAAAGTGAAAGTAGAGTGTCGAACCCACGAGGATTGGATTAATAAATATGAAGTTATCTTACTTAGGAATGTGTTTGCAAGTATAGGTGGATATTGAACTAAGTAAACTAAATTTGACTAATCTATAGATAATTATGATAAAGACAAACAACTGCAACGACTTGACAAATAATTATGGAGGTGGGATTATTGCTAAGGATATATACTCGATTATGGACAATACATGTCTGCATAAACCCTTAAGTTATACATCTATTTGACAGGATTTTCTAAAGAGATTCTGGCTCTTCCAATCCCTAGAAGTTAATAACTTTGTAATTAGGGTGATACATGTCAGCGTTAACCCTATCTACTCTATTATTTGTTAAGAACTCCCTTTTAGTTGTTAAAACCCTAAACTCGTGTCTAAACCAGATTAAGAATAAGTTAATAGCTTAGCCCTACTGCTCATGTTTGTTTAACTTAACTCTCTTGAATATTAAGCAACAGATCAATAGTTAACAGGCCTCTCTCGAATAGGTCTTACAATTAACTACGCATTAAACACATGAACAAAATAGATGTAGACAAAAGCAACTAAAGCATTGAAATAAAATAATCAAAATATAAAATCCTAGGTTTCAATGATTCCAAGTAAAAGAGTTTAGCTCATGTTTAAGTCTAAAGTAACCATAACTAAAAGTATAAAGTATGACAATTTATCAAGCAAGAGAAAAAGAAGAGTCAAGCATCCTCGACAAAACTCCCTCCAAGCCGTCCAACTATGTTACAGGCCTCCTCTCTGTCAGTCTCTCTCGATGGCGTCATTCGTTGAGGAGAATTGTCTAGCTTCACCCCGGTGGCTCTCCGTAAGCTCAGATTAGGACTGTTGTTTGAATCGTGCTCTCTATCGATCATCTCCCATAAGTAGTGTCCAAGTCTTCTTTATATAGGAGTGAAACTAAGGCTTTAGTGCCCTAAAGTTGTGTGGCTTCATTAAAGAAAGCCAATTGTTTCTCGCTTAATTAAATGTTGCGTATTTGGGAGAAAATCCACGCGGGCTAAGGTAGATTCATCTCCAACCCTTCATGCCTCGTCAACTCCAGCCACGCGATCTGCTCTTCTCCTACTTTAGCTTTCTTCCAGCATCTTGCACATACATTACAAAGCACCAGCTTCCTGTGAAAAGCACCAATATAAATGATAGTTTCAGCACATGCAGTGTAACTCCCTATCTATATGCAAATATATACATCCCAACCTAAATTCAACCTAAATGAGCTTGAAAACATGCAAAAGAAAATGATTAAGGGCATGTAAAATAGAACATTTACACACTCTTCAAATACCCCCAAACTCAAATTATTGCTTTTCCTCAAGCGATGCAAAATGAAAGCAAGAAAAATGAAAATAGAAAATAAGAACAGTAAGCAGCCCATAAGTCCCAAGGTTTAACTAAGCTCTGATTACAATGAATCCAATTTATGCTGCAACAGTCATTAATTCCTTAGCTATGTTGATGAAAAGCAAGTATATCAGAGCTTACCGTTTTATTCAAAGGATTAAATCTACTGTAAGTGCAGTGTGTGCTTTGTTACATGCATTCATCACTTAATAGTCTTAGAGAAGCTTAAGAGTTGCTTTCTTTTTCTACCTCGACCGATGTTTTCCATTTTTAGCACATTCTTACTCCCTTGTAACACCCCAAAAATAGGGCTAGACGTTTAGGGTTCGAATGGGTTCGGTTCAAACCAGGTTAGCAGATTGGAATTAGTTTCGGGGGATTTAATATTTTTAAAAAATATGGAATTATGGGGGTTAAATTAATTTATGTGATTTAAAATGTTTATTAATGTTTTCAAGTATTTTGATGATTAAATTGGAGGATAATTAATTGGGATTAAGTGGATTTGGGTTTTAGTGACCAAATTGTAAGGTTTACAAAACTATTTTTAAAAGACTATTTTGTAAATGAGCCAATACTAAGAATCCTTAGAGAGAGAGATTTTCTAAATGTTTTTATCTGAAAATACCACCTTAATTGAATAAGGAATTGATGGTTAATTGTTTTCCAAATCATTTTTCCTATTGCTTTGATTTTCCCTTATTTTCTCTCCTCATTTCCCCTCACTTCCCATTTCAACTTCCAAACAAGATTCTCCAAAACTCTTTGCTGAAATTTCAATGGATAATTCATCATTTGATTCTACCTTTGTTTCTTAGCAAAACCTCACAAGATTTTTTTAAGGATTTCATCAAATTCACAAGTTGAGTTTCAAAGAAAATCTTACGTCAATTTTGGTGGGAGCTTCTTCAAAGGTTAATTTCTTTTCCTCTCTTAAAACTAATGTTCTTTATTAATATTCCTTAGTAGTTGGCTGATTATGGATTTATATTAACATGGTTTTGCAATGGATTTCAAGATTGAGCTATTAATGGCAATTTTGATGATTTGCCTAAAAATTTGTTTAACTTGATGAAACTTAGAGATTTTAATTGGGTTATTTCATGTTTTGATAAGGTAATCATAATGTGAAATGAGATTATGTGAATAAATCTCGAAACTATTTAATTGGCTAATTTTTAGATGAGTTTTAATGGTTTTTAGGGCTGTTCTATGTGTTTTTGGGTTGCTGGAGATATAAGGACGTTTAGAAGGTGTTGGTGGATGTGTTTTGATGTGGATTGAATGTTTGAATCGATTGTTTGAAGTTAAGAGTTGATAGAGCGAAGATTGGTGTTGTTTTTAGTAGTTTCGGCTAGTTTTTGGAAGGTTAATGTTAGTGATGCAGGGGATTATTGTTTAGCAACGAGTTGAATGCATAATGATGCATTTTCCATCTGGTTTTATATGGATTAAAATAGGGGATGATCAAGGTAAGGTTGCCTAGTTGCGTACGTTGTTTATCGGTGGCTCTATCCGCTTTGGCGAGCAAGGTGAGACGAATTGGTGAGTGTATAAATGTGTTAAAGCTCTTTAAATGTTTGATCGATGGATGATGAGGGTTTAGTTATATCCTATCAAGCTTAACTAAACTCAAGCGTAAGTTTCCCTTATTTCGCTTGGCTATCGGCTTTGATATGGGCTTGTAGATTTCATGTTTTGGGATTAAACATATTTTGATTTACTTACTGTAAATGCATCATTTTTGATTAAAGTGCAATGTTTAATATAGTAAATGAATGCCCATGAGCATTGAGATTTGTCCCTTGATTGGAATGTGTTATTTCCTTGGCAATGTGGCTTTGCATATGAAACGATTTTGTTAAATGCATTGGAAAACATTAAATAAATGTATTTTAAATGATATATTGGCTATGTGATGTAATAAGAAAGTATCGGATATAGTTGGCTATCCATAGGATTAAAGTTCACTGTAAAAGGTAAAATCGGTCGTGTGAAATTCTTCGGTTACATAATAGGGGTAGTGCTATTGTGAAGTGATAAGGGTAGTGCTATCACAAAAGGATAGGGGTAGTTTTATTCTCGGCTGAAGTGAGATTTGGTGGAGGTGGTACCACTATGAGTAATTTGTGTATCCAAATATTTGGATAGGGTTAGAATTATCCAAGGATAGAGGTAAGTTTATCGGGAGTCACTATAATTTCCAATATATGAGAAAATGCTTTGCTTTAATTAAGCATGAGACTTGAGAAAGTGTTTTCATGTATATGGTTGTTATGCATGATTTGTTTTGGAAACAAATGAAATGATTCTTTGGTTAGTAAGCATGTATTCTTTTACTACACGTGATATGAGGTTTTCAAATGGATTTCGAAATTGCATCTATGCTTTGCTTAGAGCGACTTTAATAAGCATGTGTGCTTATGCTCTTTTTTCCATGGATGCAGAGCAATATAGTTATGGGCAGCATTATCTCGGCAATGGAGGTCCAAGAGCAAGACAATCGTTTGAGTATGAAACTCTCATTTTAATTCAGCCAATAAGGCATTGTGTTACCATGTTTTAGGGGGATTTGTAATATGGATTTTGGTTTTTTGTGATAGTTTAATTGTTGTGGTTTATTTGCTTTTGTGGTTTGATTTGAGGCATAGTTGTTGATGACATGCTAGTATGAGTTTATGCTTTGTGGTTTTCCCTTAGTACGCATATTGGTTGGAAATGCTCATGCTTTTTTGATTATAGTATTTCTTATATGTTGCTAAACGGTTATTGATGCAATATCTATGGTGAAATGTGCCTTGAATCTCTTTTTGAATGTTGAGTTGGATGGTTCTTAGGAAGCATGCCTCTAGAATTGTAGTTGAAGTATTTCGTCATGAATTGATCATGTCTCCCTGAGTTTATAGCATGGTTTGATCCTTGGTTTGGCTGTATGTATAAATGCGATAAGTTAGGGCATGTTTGAATCCATGTTTGACAGAAAAACCAACAAATTTGCACATTTTGGGTCCAGGGGTACCAGTACACGGGGTGGTGTATCGATACGAGTGTACGTTTTTGAAGCCCCGTACTAGTACACAAGAAAGCGTATCGATACGATGTTAAGCTACTGGAATCTGATTTTTGGTAAATGTCTCATGTGTAACGATATGCCTAGGGGTTGTACCGGTACGGCTGGGCGTTATGTTAATTATGGTGGTTTTATGTTTTGAGATCCTTTCATTTTGGTCCCTGAATCTTGTGCATGCAATTGAATGAGTTCGAATCATCATTTAGAGTTGAAATTTGACAAATGAGCATGCAACTTGAATATTGAGGACCAATAACTTTATAATTGGACAAGTCCTCATAATTTACCAGATATGCAATTTGGTCCCTAGATTGCAAATTAGTATAATTTGATGCCATTTTGACGCCCGATTCAGTTTAGTTTTCACTCACTGCCAGTATGCTCACCTTAGGTAATAATGTTGCATCTAGACAAGATAAAAATAAAAAATAAACCTAATCTTAGTTAATCGAATCGTGTTTTGTTTCGACAAAACCCAATATATCTCGCTTGGCTTGGTTTGGCATCTAGGCTCGGTCGAGGGGGTTACATCCCTGTTCTTTTTAAGTTTGAAACTGTATCATCAGGGCTTCATTTCATCACACTAATCCTTGGTACCTAAAGATGGAGTGGAGCAAACAGCCCATCCCTGAGCCCTACGAGCGGTGTCATCCCGTGAAAACTTTCATTCACTCTATTGGCAGTACTATTATTCCTACTAGGGAAAGTTAAATGGAGAAAACATAACTCACCTAGTGTACTAAGATAGCAAGATATAAAAATAGTGTCCCTCAATAGTTTTTGTTTAAATTGTCAAGTTTTTAATTTCTTGATTTAAGTTCATTCCTTTTTAATTGTTGCTTAAGCATCAAAAAGTCAACCTAGAGCATCCCTAAGATTTTTAAGTGTCAGATTGCATGCAACTTATGGTTTTAAGGGCTACATCAGATTTATCATTAAGTTCAAAAACTCGAAAGCTCTTAACACCTTACAAAGCATCAACATAGAATCATCATAGAAAGTCATGATCAACGCAGCATCAATTTTCAAAATGAAAGGAATCATAGCAAAGGGAACCTATTGGACAGATTAGGCTAATTACAGTACTAGAAAAATTTTAAATTTTTAAATTTTATCCTAAATCTAACCTAATCTATGTGGGTTAATCCAAACTTGATACGAGCATTGTCCCAAATGTAAAAAGACATGAAAAAGAAATCAAGGAAAAAACAAATTAAACTAAAAATGCAAATGCGGAATATGAAAAACTAAGCAAAACTAAAAAGAAAAGAAAATCTAACCCAGGGAGTTACTGGGGTGGTGGTTCCTGGATGATGATGCCCTTTCCTTTTATCCCCATGGTGGCTTGTTTCTTAGTAGGTCAGGAAGATGCACCAACGTTAGTATCTGGCTATATCCTTTTGGTGGTAGTGGTGGCAACGTGTAACACCCCAAATCCTAGCCTAAAAGTATTGAAATCAATTGCATAAGTTGATAGATTAATTGAACCTATAATTTAAGCTAAATTGATTAGTCAAGGATCTAATTGAAAGAATAAATGAAATAAGTGACCAATTTAGAGTGACTACATTGAATTAAATGAGAAGATGGGGAATGCATGCTAAATTCCTTGTTTCCCTTAATGCCCTTGATTTAGTTAATAATAAGGATTAATTAAGGGACATTTTAGACAATTCAGAAATCCAATAACTTGGATTAGATGTTGTCATCATCTTCTTCATTATCCTTCCTATTGCCGTTTGAAGGAGAGAAAATAGGGAGAAAGAGAGCTTGAGAAATCAGCCATTGAAGAAGGAAAATTAAGCTTGCATGTATAGGATTTTGAAAGGAAATTAAAGCTAGAAGCAAAGTAAGTATGAATCAACTCTTGTTCAATTGAATAAGCAACTATACTTGTTGAATTGGACTATTTTGATGATTATAGATGAAATTAACTATTGAATATGTTGTTAGATGATTGAATGGTTGTAGAATTATGCAAATTTGAAGAATGAACACTAGATATTATGCTGGAAATTATGTGTAAGTAATGGTGTAACAGAACTAGGTTCCTGGAAAATTGAAATTAGATGTTGATGTAAGAATTGAATGGTTAGAACTTGTAATTGAGCTATGGAATTAATGAATTAGACATGATCATGATTAGATAATGTAATTAAGGTGTTAAGCAAGCTGAATTGTTAGTAACCAATGCTGGAAATGATAGATAAAGGCATGAACATAGTCTTATAACATAGAAACTGTTTTAGTAAGAACCTATTGTGTAACATGTAAAATTAAGCATTGTAACCAACTTACTCTATTTTGGCTGCCTTGAAAAATGAATTAACATTGACTAAACATGCTTAGGATGTCATATGAAATGAATTATAGGGCCAAAACATTGGTTAAGATGAATTTAAGGAATTAAAATGTGAATAGGTGCAATCTGCCCAGAATTGCTATGTTCTGGGCAGTAAATTTGAAAATTCACCAAAATTTGTATAGATCAAATTCAGGGATGAAATTTTAGTGGCATTATCCTTAGTATTTGTACTTTCATTAGGTTAAAACAGAAACGAAAACTGGGTCCTATGCTGGAAACTGTAAATAGAAATTGTTGGACAGTGCAAACTGTCTAGGCAGTGTAAATGCCCTGTCTTTGAGCAATAAAATGTGTTAATTGGATAATAACTAAAATTAAAGCCTGGTATGGTATTAAATACAATTTTGTTAGTTTCCAATGGTGTATAGTAATCGAAATTCCGACATACAGATTAAAAGATATGACCATTTAAAGGGACAGTGTGCAAATTGCCAGGCAGCAGTGTCCTGGGCAGTTTGGGACTGTTTTTACACCTAGATGCAAACTGTTTCCAAAACAGTTTTGGGACATTGTAACCTGTCCAGTTATGTCTTAAAAAATGAGGTAATAACAATATGGAGATGAACTAGTAAGAAATGCTTAAAAGAAAGCATAAAAATAGTAGCTAAATGTTAGGTACAAATGTGGTAACATTGCTACCATTTAAAGGGACAAGTTGTGGAAGAGGAAGATAGGAGCGGTCATCCCAAAGCTAGAGGCAAAGGGATTTGGATACAAGACAATTGATTTACTAGGAGTATTGTGAGTGTAACTATCCATAGGGTTGGAACTAGGTTCGAGCCAACCTTGTTATTGTCTTAATTCAATGTCATTGCCATGTAACATGACCTAATACATATTTGGCTAATTAAGGGAAGAATGACATGTATAACAACTTGTTTGATGCCATGTTCTATGTGTTTACTTGAGTGTTAAGAAAATGAAATGAAATGCTTGACATGTTGCATTGCTTATGCCAAAGGTAAGAAATGGCATGCTTGCTTGGAGAATAAGGTACGCACATTGCATACATATGCATGTGTTTGTGATTGATATACATGGCTGGTTGAAATGAATTGAACTATGGTACCACTTTGTATTCATCCCATTCGAATGGCATGTATAGACTTGTCTTGGGAGTTAAGACTGCATAAGCCTAAGGGCTTCACCTTTGAATGGCATAATCTTGTATTGGATATTGAAATGTATAAAGCATGAATGAAATGGATAATCAACAGCCTTGGTAGCTAGTTTGGATAGATAGGATGCATGCCTTAGAATCTTGAGCTCATATTGGTACTACGGTGCATATTGGCACTATGATGCATATTGGTACGACGGTGCATATTGGCATTTCAGTGCATATTGTTGAAGATTTGATTATCTAGTAAACTACTTACCAAGGGTGTTATAAGATGACTTAATAACTTGAATGAAAATTGTTTGCTTGGATGGTGTGATATGAACATTGCTTGAATTGTAAGATTCTTGAATGAACTTCCTTGCCTTGAAAGATGACACATGAATGGTTATATAACTAGTTACTTCTCGTGAAAGAAATGTATAAATGATGACTATGTGTAAGAATGCCTACTTGGTAATTGGAGTATTTGGTTGCTTGTCTTCTAAGCAAGATATTCAATTAGCATATATGTATTATGATGGATGTTGCTATGTTGATTTTGTATGACTTGTAAATATTGCCTAAGTTACTCTTGAATTCGAATGGTATGTGTCGTGTAGAGATGATCTTAATTCTTTGAAATACATGTAAACTTGGATATGTATACTTGAATTTGGCTAGACTTAGTGTTACCTCACTAAGTACATAACTTGTACTTACCACTCTACTCTTCATTCTTCCCATAACAGATTAAAGACATTATCAAGTGCATATCTTGAGACCGAAGCAACATCTTGAAGCAAGCTTGAAAGTATGAATTCATACTCTTTGTATACTCCTAGTTTGGTGGCACTAGAACTTGTAATAGGTAGCCTTGATCATGTATTTTGTTGTGTGTTTAAGACTAGTATATGTAATGTTTTGTTGGGCCTATCATGTAACCAACTTTGATGACCTTAAACTATATATATGAACTATGTTTATATATATATATAAGTATATCCTGGGCATAATGTGAAATTAATCCAATGAATGTTGAATCTTGTTTCATTCGAACAATAGACTAAAATGGTATGATCATGCATTCGTTCTTATGGCCATTGATTTGAATCGGCAATGTTGAGAATGAAGTTATGGTATGTTTAACATACATTAACAATGTACTAACCAAGTATGCCATGAAATAGTATGTCTTGATTGAAAAAGAAACAAATGAAAAGTGATTAGGTATCCTCTATTTCAAGGATAGAGTGTGTGTTCCTAACAATGAGGAACTAAGACAAGAAATGTTGCAAGAAGCACATCAAAGTTCTTTCTCGATCCACCCTGGATCGGTTAAGATGTATAAGGACCTAAAGCCACTATACTGGTGGCCAGGCACAAAATATGCAATCACAGACTTCGTATCCAAGTGCTTAACTTGTCAAAGAGTCAAAGCTGAGCATCAAGTCTCTACTGGACTGCTCCAACCAATTGAACTTCCCCAGTGGAAGTGGGATCGAATTACTATAGACTTTGTCATTGGTCCTCCTTCTACTCCAAGAAAGAATGATGTTGTATGGGTGATTGTTGATAGATTCACTAAATCTACTCACTTCATCCCTGTTCATATAAACATAAGCTTGGAAACCCTTGCCAGGTTGTACATCTGTGAAGTGATTCGGTTACATGGTGTACCTAAAGCAATCATCTCTGATCGTGACCCTCGATTCGCTTCTCGATTATGGAATTCTCTGCAGAAAGCTCTAGGAGCTAAAGTACATCTTAGTACGGCCTTTCATCCTCAATCGGATGGCCAATCTGAGAGAATTATTCAAGTGTTAGAAGATATGCTATGATCTTGTGTTATCGACTTCGAGAAGAATTGGGAGAAATTCCTACCTCTTGTAGAGTTTGCCTACAACAATAGCTATCAATCTTCTAATCAAATGGCAGCATTTGAAGCTCTATATGGTAAAAGATGTAGAACTCCTCTATGCTGGTCCGAATTGGGAGATAACAAGATTCTAGGACCTCAATTGCTTCAGGAAACCGAAGAACAAATCAAGATCATTCACGATCGATTGAAGGGAGCTTTCGATAGACAGAAAGCGTATGCTGACTTGAAAAGGAGAGATATCCAGTATGCTATTGGAGACAAAGTCTTCCTAAAGGTCTCACCTTGGAAGAAAGTGCTTAGATTTGGAAGAAAAGGGAAGCTCAATGCCCGATACATTGGACCATTTAAAGTTATTGGAAGAATTGGTCCAGTTGCCTATCGACTAGCTCTTCCTAGAGAATTCGATAGAATACACAATGTCTTCCACGTTTCAATGCTCAGAAGGTATCAATCTGATCCTTCACACATTCTTGAGCCCGAAGAAGTAGAATTGAATCCTGATTTGTCCTATGAAGAAGAACCTATTCAGATTCTTGACTGGGAAGTAAGGAAGATTCGAAACAAGATTGTTCCCCTTGTTAAGATCTTATGGAGAAATCATAAGGTGGAAGAAGCTACCTGAGAATCTGAAGAAGTCATGAGGAAGCAATATCCTCACGTATTCGATTCAGGTAAAAATTTGAGGATGAATTTTTCTTTTAAGGGGGGAGAATTGTAACACCCCAAATCCTAGCCTAGAAGTATTGAAATCAGTTGCATAAGTTGATAGCTTAATTGAACCTAGAATTTAAGCTAAATTGATTAGTCAAGGATCTAATTGAAAGAATAAATGAAATAAGTGACCAATTTAGAGTGACTACATTGAATTAAATGAGAAAGATGGGGAATGCATGCTAAATTCCTTGTTTCCCCTAATGCCCTTGATTTAGTTAATAATAAGGATTAATTAAGGGACATTTTAGACAATTCACAAATCCAATAACTTGGATTAGATGTTGTCATCATCTTCTTCATTATCCTTCTTATTGCCGTTTGAAGGAGAGAAAATAGGGAGAAAGAGAGCCTGAGAAATCAGCCATTGAAGAAGGAAAATTAAGCTTGCATGTATAGGATTTTGTAAGGAAATTAAAGCTAGAAGCAAAGTAAGTATGAATATACTCTTGTTTAATCGAATAGGCAACTATACTTGTTGAATTAGACTATTTTGATGATTATAGATGAAATTATAGGGCCAACTTACTCTATTTTGGCTGCCTTAAAAAATGAATTAACATTGTCTAAACATGTTTAGGATGTCATAGGAAATGAATTATAGGGCCAAAATATTGGTTAAAATGAATTTAAGGAATTAAAATGTGAATAGGTGCAATCTGCCCATAATTGCTCTGTTCTGGGCAGTAACTTTGAAAATTCACCAAAATTTGTATAAAATTCAGGGCTGAAATTAGTGACATTATCCTTAGTATGTCTACTTTCATTAGGTGAAAGCAGAACCGAAAACTGGGTCCTATGCTAGAAACTGTAAATAGAAATTGCTGGACAGTGCAAACTGTCCAGGCAGTGTAAATGCCCTGTCTTTGAGCAATAAACTGTATTAATTGGAGAAGAACTAGAATTAAAGCCTTATATGGTGTTAAAGAAAATTTTGTTAGCTTTGGAACGGTGTATAGTAATCAAAATTCTGACGTACGGATTAAAAGATATGACCATTTAAAGGGACAGTGTGCAAACTGCCAGGCAGTAGTGTCCTGGGCAGTTTGGGACTGTTTTTACACCTAGATGCAAAGTGTTTCCAAAATAATTTTGGGACATTGTAACCTGTCCAGTTATGTCTTAAAAATGAGGTAATAACAATATGGAGATGAACTAGTAAGAAATGCTTAAAAGAAAGCACAAAAATAGTAGCGAAATGTTAGGTACAAATGTGGTAACATTGCTACTATAATTGTGTGACATTATGTGCTTGTTTTGATGAAATGCATGTGTCATGCTTGCTAGACCAAGGGCAGCAAGTTGTGGAAGAGGAAGATAGGAGTGGTCATCCCAAAGCTAGAGGCAAAGGGATTTGGATACAAGACAATTGATTAGCTAGGAGTATTGTGAGTGTAACTATCCTTAGGGTTGGGACTAGGTCCTAACCAACCTTGTTATTGTCTTAATATCATTGCCATGTAACATGACCTAATACATATTTGGATAATTAAGGGAAGAATGACATGTATGACAACTTGTTTGATGCCATGTTCTATGTCTTTACTTGAGTGTTAAGCAAATGAAATGCTTGACATGTTGCAATGCTTATGCCAAAGGTAAGAAATGGCATGCTTGCTTGGAGAATAAGATACGTACATTGCATACATATGCATATGTTTGTGATTGATATACATGGCTGGTTGAAATGAATTGAACTATGGTACCACTTTGTATTCATGCCATTCGAATGACATGGATAGACTTGTCTTGGGAGTTAAGACTCCATAAGCCTAAGGGCTTGGCCTTTGAATGTCATAATCTTGTATTAGATATTGAAATGTATAAAGCTTGAATGAAATGGATAATCAACAACCTTGGTAGCTAGTTTGGATAGATAGGAGGGCATGCCTTAGAATCTTGAGCTCATATTGGCACTACGGTGCATATTGGACTTACAGTGCATATTGATACGACGGTACATATTGGAACTACAGTGCATATTGGCACTACGGTGCATATTGGCACTTCAGTGCATATTGTTGAAGATTTTATTATCTAGTAAACTACTTACCAAGGGTGTTATAAGATGACTTAATAACTTGAATGAAAATTGTCTGCTTGGGTGGTGTGATATGAACATTGCTTGAATTGTAAGATTCTTGAATGAACTTCCCTACCTTGAAAGATGACACATGAATTGTTGTATAACTTGTTACTTCTCATGAAAGAAATGTATAAATGATGATTGTGTGTAAGAATGCCTACTTGGTAATTGGAGTATTTGGTTGCTTGTCTTCTAAGCAACATATTCGATTAGCATATGGGTATTAGGATGAATGTTGCTATGTTGATTTTGTATGACTTGTAAAGGTTGCCTAAGTTACTCTTGAATTTGAATGGTATGTGTCGTGTAGAGATGATCTTGATTCTTTGAAATACATGTAAACTTGGATATATATACCTGAAATTGGCTAGACTTAGTGTTACCTCACTAAGTACATAACTTGTACTTACCACTCTACTCTTCATTCTTCCCATAACAGATTAAAGACATTATCAAGAGTATATCTTGAGATCGAAGCAACATCTTGAAGCAAGCTTGAAAGTATGATTTCATACTCTTTGTATACTCCTAGTTTGGTGGCACTAGAACTTGTAATAGGTAGCCTTGATCATGCATTTTGTGGTGTGTTTAAGACTAGTTTATGTAATGTTTTGTTGGGCCTATCATGTAACCAACTTTGATGACCTTAAACTATGTACATGAACTATGTTGATTTGTATATATATAAGTATATGTTGCGCATAATGTGAAATTAATCCAATGAATATTGAATCTTGTTTCATTCGAATAATAGACTAAAATGGTATGATCATGCATTCGTTCCTATGGCCATTGATTTGAACCGACAATGTTGAGATTGAAGTTAAGGTATGTTTAAGCATGCATTAACAATGTACTAACCAAGTATGCCATGAAATAGTATGTCTTGATTGAAAAGGAAACAAATGAAAAGTGATTAGGCATCACCTTATAGTTCAAATAGGTGTATGGACATGCAATAAGAATGTAAGTTGGATGCTTTGTATTGATCATGTTAATTGGTTGAATAAGTAGTATCTTGAGATGCAAGTAATATAATTGAAATGAGTTAAGTGATCTCCTTGTATCATTCGAATAGAGTACATGAATTTGTAGTAAGAATGAAAGTTGAATCATGTCTATTAGTAACCTATTGTGAAGTATGCCATACTTGTGATTGTTGTTTGAATGATGTATGTGAATTGAATGGAATGGTAATATGATAATGGTAACTTAGGATATAAGTATGAAATGAAACAAATTAGTACCTAAATTAGCATGCTAAGTATGTTGGTTTTGTTTAACGTGGATTGCTTGTATGTTTTGAATGGTTATGTTTAGGTTACTTGCATTGTTAGACATCCATACCGAGGTTACTTGTTCAACAAGTAACCTATCTTTTGCTTTGTTCTCGCTTTGGTAACACTCCCGAAAAGAATTACGGCTAACTCGGGGAGGGGTGTTACATTTATTGGTAATTAGAGCTTTTTAGTTGGTTCTAGGACTAAATTAAGTTCACTTCTATTATATAGGATATTGTGCCACCTAGGAGACTTGATATAAGCTTGTATTGTTGCTTAAATGTGTAAATGTGAAAACTAAAACTCTTATTGTTCTGATTAAACTTGAATGTCCGAAAAAAGATTGGGTCGGGATAATGAAAGTCCCATAGGCTCCCCGAATGAAGGAAATAATCTTTCGAGATGAAACTAGAAATTGTAAAGCAAAGCCTTGTAGTTTCGAATCCATTAGAGGGAAAAAACCATTAACTTGCGCCACAAGCAAGCTCCTTTGACCATTCGAAATGTTCCATTTCCCATTGATCTATATGTTCTATCTTTTTGTGAATTTGACTTTATATTGGGGTTAGATTGGTTAAGTAAACACGAGGCCTGGGTAGATTGGCAAAATAGGAGACTGTATCTCTGGGGTTTAGGGAAAGAATACATTCTCTTAATAGACAATAAACCAACTTCAATCTTTGCTAAGATGATTCTCCAAGATGAAATTGAATTCGGTTTGCCTAGCATGCCTGTTGTTTCTGAGTTCATTGATGTCTTTCCCGAGGAACTCCCTGGTATTCCTCCAACCAAAGAAGTAGAGTTCGGGATTGAAGTTCAACCTAGAACAGTTTCGGTGTCCATTACACCCTATAGAAGGCTCATGTCGAGTTGAAAGAATTAAAGAAGCAACTTCAGGAGTTGCAAGATAAAGGTTTCATACGGCCTAGCACTTCTCCTTGGGGTGCTCCAGTCTTGTTCGTGAAAAAAGAAAGATGGGACTATGCGGCTTTGTATTGACTATCGTCAGTTAAACAAGCTCACTATCAAGAATCGGTATCCCCTGCCTAGAATTGAAGGTATTTTTGATCAACTTAGGGATGTTGTCGTATTCTCTAAAATCGACCTTAGGTCGGGGTACTATCAAATGAAAGTGAAAGAACAAGACGTGCCCAAGATAGCCTTTCGTACTCGATATGGCCACTTCAAATTCCTCGTAATGCCATTTGGGTTAACGAATGCTCCGGCTGCTTTCATGGATCTCATGAATCGGGTATTTAAGCCCTATCTTGACAAGATCGTGGCCGTATTCATCGGCGACATCCTAGTGTACTCTCGGAATAAGGAAGAACATGCTGAACACCTCCGAATTGTCTTGCAAACACTCCGAGAACATCAGTTGTATGCCAAGTTCTCCAAATGTGAATTCTGGTTATCAAAAGTTTTTTTCCTCGGCAACGTTATCTCGGCTGAAGGAATCAAAGTCAATCTAAGCAAGATTCAGTCTATTCTAAATTAGAGACCTCTGAAGAATGTAATCGAGGTCTAAAGCTTTCTCGGTTTAGCCGAGTATTACAGAAGGTTTGTTAAGGTTTTTTCCTCCATTGCCGCAAGCCTTACTAAGCTTACCCGCAAAGATACGCCTTTTGTTTGGTCGGAGAACCAACAACGAAGCTTTGATCAACTTAAGCAAGCTTTGACTCATGCCCCGGTACTCATCCAACCAGAAACGGGCAAAAAATTCACTATTTACATTGATGCTTCTCATCTAAGACTCGGTTGTGTCCTGATGCAAGATGGGAAAGTAATTGCTTATGCTTCAAGGCAACTGAAGCCACACGAGTCTAATTATCCAACGCACGATCTGGAACTAGCAGTTATCATTTTTGCTCTCAAGATATGGAGACACTATCTACTTATCCAACGCACAAGTCTAATTATCCAATGCACGTCTTTTAACAAGAGAGTCCAACAGTCGCATTTGCCAAAAGGAAAAAATTTATTGATTTTTAGTTGGTAGGAGATGGTTATTTATTATGTGAGCCCAAAATCAGGAATCATGCTTCAACTACCATAATGAAGTTGTAGAACTAAAATGGAAAGAAACTTAAAACTAAAATAAAAGTGCAAAAAGTGAATATATAATAATATATATATGCAGAAAATAAAGTGATAAAGAGCAAATAAGTTAATCATCTAATGGTTTCGTAGCAAACTTATCATGAACGATTGGTGCTCCATTGTACATCTACAACCATTGAAGTGTCATGCTTGTGTAACTGAGATGCTGATCATGAATGGAGGTTAGAGAGAGCACCAGATGGTAAGATCCTTTAGGATCATTCACTAATCTGGTGACATCTAGTCTTGGCATATTATTGAAGTTATGGCTCATGAGGGGCCATTCTGTGATAGGAGGGGGAATTCCAGCTTTACACCATTTGATGACTTCTTGTATGAGCAAGGTTTTCACAATTGGTGTAAGTCCTGGTTTGACCAAGTTGCTGAATTCATCAGCAATCAGTGCCTTATATATGCATACTTGCACATTTGGGCTCTTGGATTCAACAAAATGCCAATTTATGGAGTGTTCTTCTCCTTCATCGGATGTGTGCATAGGCTCATCTGTTGGGTCGTCTTTACTTGTAACACCCCAAAATCTAGTTTAGTCAGAATTGGGTACCAGCGATCGGAAACCCTACATCGAAAAGGTCTGAATATTGTATTGAGTCAAATTATTGATTATGGACCTTATTGAGTCAAATTATTGATTATGGACCTTATTGAAATTATTAAAAATCTATTTCGCGACTAAATCATAGAAACTGACAGCTTGGGGTACAAGTATAGCGAATTGAGAGTTGAGGGACTAACCTTAAGATTAGCCCCTCCTCAATTACAATCACCACATACGTGGGTGATCAAAATTTGTTTCCTTCACCTTAAAGAAACCTTAAGGCATTAGGAAATAAAAGAAAGAAAAAAGAGCAAAAGAGACTTACCCGATTGTGTATCAAGCAAGAACCTCTCCTTCATCATCTTCCTCCAAGCAAGCACCTCTATTGTTGAGGTTAGAGAAGCTTGAGTTTTCTTCGATTTATCGATATTGAATCGTTGCTATCGATCGGGTAAGCTATAACCCCCAAACAACCATTGAAATCCATGGATAAATCAAGCTTAATCTTAAACTAGGGTTTTTGTCATCCATGGAATTGATAGCCAATAGCTACCTTAACCTTTTATATTGAATTTGATATCGTTATATTGACTTCAATATCGTATTATCGATTCCTATTTCTTAATCTAGCTCAAGAATTGGATCGAGATCATCCACCATCACCGAAGAAAGCCATGAACAAAGGAATTATCATCCAAGAGCTGTAGAAGCATCGGATTATCAAGGTGAGTGTAGTCGGAGTCACGGGATTAGGCTAGATGCCATCCCAATTTCATTATCATTGACTATGGCGTGGCTAACATTATTTTCAAGCAATATTGCATTGAACCACTTAGAGAATTCCATTGGTAAGTTAAGGTAAGTTATTGCATTGAATATCGATAATTGATATTGCTATAGTCATTGCGACCGAGCATCATTATCGATTTTGCCATTGTTTTTCCATTGAAATATGGAAGCATGGAACATTGGACATGTAGCATAGTTGTTGCTATTGTTATTGTCATTGTCATTGTCATTGAACATTGATATCAATAAAGCTGTTGTCATTGAAACATTGAATATGATGCATCAATTTTTGTCATTGTTATTGAGATTGAGATTATTGAACATTGTCACTATCATTCATATTGCTATTTAACAATGGCACTTGTACATTGCTTATTGATAAGAACATTGAATGTTGTTATTTCTACTGAACACGGATTATTGATATTGTCATCGAACCTTGGATTCAAAAGGACTTTGGATACAACTGGTATGCCATATAATTTATGAGCTCATTGTACGGGTGGACTACAGTCCTTGGGCTACGACCTTTATCATGATGAGGCAAATGGTTGTATGTGTTATTGGTCATATTGGCTAGGTGGAAGGACTAGACCATTCATTGATTTGGCGAGGCGTAGGAATTCGTTTTCCACTATTCCGAATCGATCAAAGGGTTAATATTAAAATATGGACTTATTGCTATTGAACATGATCATTGCATTACTATTATTGATTCATTGCTATTATTGATTCATTGCATTGCTATTGTCAAGATATGGTTTGGAATGCATTTCATTGACTAAGTGTTTAGTTGTGACTACCTCACTAGGTAAAATATGCCTAATGCATTTCATTCTATACATTTCAGGTTAAGGATTTCACCGGTGAAGATCAGATCATTTGAAGAGTTTGACAAGTCTCAATCAAGGCCAAAGTAATGTATTTTGTCTCTACAAACTCCTAGGATTGTGGTAAAGTAGCTAGACTAGTAACATGTGGTCCTTTTGATGTGTATAAGTTATGCTTGCCTTGTAATAGTGTTTAAGGATCTAAATGGCTTTCTAGTGTAGCTTAAAGATGCCTTTGTGTTTTCCAAGATCGATTTAAGGTCTGGGTATTATTAGATGAGGGTCAAAGAATGTGATGTACCCAAAATTGCCTTTCGAACAAGATACGGACACTACGAATTCATGGTGATGCCTTTTGGGCTAAGCAATGCACCGTCAGCTTTCATGGACATAATGAATTGGGTTTTCAGGCCCTACCTTGATAAATTCGTAGTGGTATTCATTGACAACATCCTGATTTATTCTAAGAACCATGTCGAGCATCGAGATCACCTTCGAATTGTACTTCAAATCCTCTGGGAGAAGCAGTTGTTTGCTAAGTTCTCCAAATGTGAATTTTGGCTCACCGAAGTTGCCTACCTTGGGCACATTGTATCGGCTTTGAGCATACAAGTGGATCCAAAAAAAATCCAAGCATTGTTGATTGGCACTCACCCAAGAATATTGGTGAGGTGAGAAGTTTTCTTGGTCTCGTTGGCTACTATAGAAGATTCGTCAAAAGATTTTCTATAATAGCAGCTCCTCTGGCTAAGTTGTTGAGAAAGGAAGTTCTGTTCGTTTGGTCTATGGATCAACAAAGAAGTTTTGATCAATTGAAGCAAGTGTTAACCCATGCACCGGTCCTAACCCATCCCGAGTCTAGAAAGGACTATACTGTGTATAATGATGCTTCGCATCTCGGGTTAGGATGTGTGTTGATGCAAGAAGACAAAGTCATTGCCTATGCTTCGAGGAAACTAAAGCCACATGAGATGAATTATCCTACTCATGACCTGGAGTTGGCTGCCATTGTCTTTGCATTGAAAATTTGGAGACATTATCTCTACGGAGAGAAATGCTACCTTTTCACCAATCATAAGAGTCTCAAGTACCTCTTGACTCAGAAGGAGTTGAATCTTCGACAATGGAGATGGATAGAACTCCTCAAGGACTATGACCTTGTTATTGACTACCATCCGGGCAAGGTCAATGTTGTAGTTGATGCACTCAGCCGCAAACCTCTATCTGGTAAGTATCGTTATTGATCATTGAGTTTAATATGTTAATTAGTGTATCAACTCATTGAAAAGTCCTTGAATTGTAGCTCCTCAAGCTATCAATGCTCACTTTCGTCTTCGGAAGCATCGCAGTCTCGAAGCTGAACTTCAAGTTCAGTCTACCATCGTATTGAGAATTCAAGCTTTGCAAAAGCATGATCCTAAACTTCAAGTTATCATTTCCAAGCTACAAGACAACCCCGACTTCAGAGTGCATTCTGAAGGGCTCTTATATTTCTGTTATCGGGTCTGTGTACCCAATGATGAATCTCTTCATGGTGTTATCCTTAGGGAAGCTCATTCGAGCTTATTCTCTGTCCATCTGAGTTCTGTGAAGATGTACAAGGATATTCGTAAGCTATATTCGTGGTCAGGCATGAAAAAAGCCATAGTCGACTTCGTGTCTAAATATCTCACGTGCCAACGTGTCAAGGCTGAGCATCAAATCCCTACCGGCTTATTACAACCCATTGATCTAGCATAATGGAAGTGGGAGAAGATCACTATGGATTTTGTTAGTGGTCTACCTTTGACTCCTACTAAATACAATGCTATTTGGGTCACTGTGGACCATCTCACCAAGTCAGCCCATTTCTTGCCAGTTAGAATGGATTACAGTCTTCCTGAGCTAGCTGAATTGTATATCAAGGAACTTATCCGACTCTATGAGGTGCCTCAGTCAATCATTTTTTATCGAGATCCACAATTTGCATCTCAATTTTGTAAGTCGTTGCAAAGAGCTTTGGGCACAAGAATTAATCTCAGTACTGCATTTCACCCTCAATTTGACGACCATCCAGAAAGGGTAATTCAAATCTTGGAAGATATGCTTCGAGCATGCATCATTGATTTTGGAAGCTCTTGGGAGAAACCCCTACCTCTTATCGAGTTTGCCTATAACAACAGTTACCAAGCTTTCATCAAGATGGCACCGTATGAAGTGTTGTATGGCAGATACCCCACTTTCACCATTTAGTACCATAAAGCCAATTTTAACTAGCTTTTCATTTTACAAACATACCAACTTTCACATTCAACACCTAGGCACTGTTAGGCTATTACAAACATAACAAAATATGCAAACATGACATGTTTGAGCCATATGCCACCTTACTAGGAGTTCAAAGAAAAAGTTAAACATACATATGATTGGTGGAAGTGACTTGCAACCGCAACGACAAGATCGAGGCTCGGATTGCTTCAAGATCATGAAATGCACGTGACACAGAAAATGTTAGGCTTACATAGCCTAGTGAGGTAGTTATCACAAATGCAGAATAAGTCTATTCAATACATGAATGACATATAGGCATGCCTGGGTGACGATTTACATAGCATTAATCACATAAAAACATATTCAAGCCAATAGTCATGATTTCATATTGCAAATATAAATCATATAAACATATCATTTCCCTTGGACATAGTAACCAATGGATACATAGATTCCCTTATACACCACACATATCGAAAAGAGGTCGTAGCCTTGAGTTGTAGCTTCAGAAAATATCTTTTACACAAACCAACCTTATCTCACCACATATAGGTCGTACCCCCGGACCGTAGTCCAATCCCTTACTTAGTGAGCTCAAATAACCCTATGGCATGCCAATTGTATCCAATGTCCACAAGTGTCCCAAGGATTACACATATCATCATAGTTCTTAACTTTGTTCCCGTAGGCCATAACATATTAGATCACAAATTGAGCCTTAGCACCACATATCATATCATAACATATACGCATCAAATTTACACAGGGCATGTTTCAAATGTCATATACGAACTTTACAACATACCACAATGTTGAGAACTTACCATGCTTACCATTAGCACCTACATATGCTTGCTCTACTTGAGCCCTTAAACAAATGCAATTATAATCCCAAAAACGAATGCAACGGGATGGCACCTTGCCTCTTCCTTGACACAACTACACTCACCTTGAAATTTCGATGGTTTCAAGGCTCTCAAATTTCGAATCATTTGTTCCTAGTCTTGGTTGGGGACGTGGGTTTAGACTCCTCCAACACTTGAGCTAGGAAGAAACACAAAGAATGGTCATAATCAAAACGACATCATCTATTCATATTTCTAGGATTAGGCTTAGTAATTCAACTTGGAATTAAACTCCAATTATCCATGGAATTTAATAATTGATTGAGGGCTTTTCCTTACCCAATTGGTAGCTATACAACGGTGTTATTGGATCAAAGAAAGCTTGAACTTAATGGTTTTGAATAGGGAGGTGTGTGCTTGAAATTGAGGTTGGGGATGACAATGGAGGTGCTAGCTTGGTTTCCTTCTAACAAGGGGTTAGTTGGTTTCGGGGAAAAATGAACAAGGAAGAAAGCTCTTCTTTTTGTCTAATTTAAGACAACACACCTTAATCATTTCCCCACCTCCTCAACAACCAATAGGAACATTTCCCTTACTTGAGGGTTTGCTTAGGCACAAGCCTTTAAAACTTTTAAGCATCATATTTCAAGACCAAAGATGGTCAATCTCACGTGGTTTAATTAGTAAGGGGTGGGTCAGCCCCCAACTTCCACCTCCTTTGATTTGGACATTAAATCAGGTCTTTTGCAGAGCCCCATATCGATATACCTTATGGCTGTATCGATACAGCTAGGCTAAAATAGGTAAGATAGTTAAAAATTGTTGGGCTGTTTCGACGAAAAGATGGGGGTACTAGTTCTGCATTGTCTCCTTCAGTTCCCACGTTGCTTCTTCAACTAAATGACTTCTCCAAAGGACTTTCACTAAGGGCATAGGCTTGTTACGAAGCCTCTTGAATTCTCGTGCGAGGATCTCCACTGGTTCTTCCTCGTACGATAGATTAGACTAGATCTCCACAAACTCTGGCACAATCACGCGGGAAGGATCGGACTGGTACTTCCATAACATAGAGACATGGAACACATTATGGATCCGACTTAACTCCTCAGGGAGGGCTAGTCGGTAGGCAATAGGTCCCACTTTCTCGATCACCTCGAATAGGCCAATGAAACGAGAACTCAACTTCCACTTTTTGCCAAAACGACAGATTTTCTTCCACGCAGACACCTTAAGGAAAGCTTTCTCACTAACGGTTGTAATGGATGTCTCTCCTTCTTACATCAGCATAGGCTTTCTATCGGTCGAACCCAGCTTTGAGCCGGTCACAAATAATGCTCACCCTTTCTTCGGTCTCCCGAAGTAAGTCAGGACCTAACACCTTGCCTTCACCAAGCTCGGTCCAACAAAAAGGAGTTCTAAATCTTCTTCCATACAAAGCTTCATAAGGGGCCATTTGAATCGAATCTTGATAATTGTTATTGTATGCAAACTCCACCAATGGTAGAGATTTCTCTCACGTATGTCTGAAATCGATAATACAAGCTTGTATCATGTCTTCCAGAATCTACAAGGAAGAATCGAGATTGATACAGAACACCTAAACAGATGGATAAAAGAGAAATAAGGTTACTTGAATAACCCTTTCGGATTTACCATCGATTTGAGGATGGAAAGCAGTGCCTAGGTGCACTCAGGTTCCCAAAGCCTCTTGTAGGGTCCTCCAAAACAGGGATGCAAAATGTGGATCACGATTGAAATAATAGACATAGGAACTCTGTGCAAATGGATAACTTCTCGAATGTATAACTCAGCAAGCTTAGGCAAGCTGAAGTCCATTCTCACCAAAATGAAATGAGCAGATTTGGTGAATCAGTCCACAAAGACCCAAATAGCATCATTTTTCTTTGGTGTCATTGGTAGACCACTTACAAAATCCGTCGTAATACGTTACCATTTCCACTATGGAAGCTCATTAGGTTGCTAGAGATCGGTAGGCACCTTGTGCTCGGCTTTAACCCGTTGGCAGGTCAGACACCTAGCCACAAAGTTTGTGATCTCACCTTTCATACCAGACCACCAATATAGCTGTTTCAAGTCTTTATACATCTTGATAGCTCCAGGATGAACAAAGAAAGGACTCGAATGAGCTTCACTCAAAATCTAGCTCCGAAGATCATCATTGTTAGGGACACATATACAATTTTGGAAACACAATAAACCTTCAGAATTCATAGCGAAGTTAGGATCCGGCTTATCTTTGATATTAGCAATAAGAGTTTACAACTCCTTATCAGATTCCTGGAGTGACTTAATTCGAGACACGATAGTTGATTGAATTCTCAATTCAGCTAATAGTTGCCACGCATCTTGAGTCAGAAGTCAGCATTCAAACATC
Organism: Hibiscus mutabilis; assembly: GCA_019671005.1. NCBI lineage: Eukaryota > Viridiplantae > Streptophyta > Magnoliopsida > Malvales > Malvaceae > Hibiscus > Hibiscus mutabilis. The sequence continues at coordinate 45,564,136 of CM033714.1, forward strand.
TCGGGGAGGGAGTGGGCTTCCGACTAAGGGCGTCAGGCACAACATTGGCTTTACTGGATGGTAATCAATAATCAAATCATAGTCCTTCAGAAGTTCTATCCACCGTCGTTGACGGAGATTTAACTCTTTCTGAGTCAGAAGATACATCAGGCTCTTGTGATCAGTGTACAGGTAACACTTCTCCCTGTAAATATAGTGCCTTCAAATCTTTAAGGCAAACACAACAGCATCTAGTTCTAAATCATGCGTCAGGTAGTTTAGCTCGTGTAGTTTAAGCTGACGTGAGGCATAAGCAATGACTTTTCCTTCTTGCATAAGTACACAACCTAATCCTAGGTGGGATACATCACTGTATATAGTGAAGTCCTTGTCTAACTCGAGTTGCACCAAAATAGGAGCATGGGGGACTTTCTTAAGTTGATCAAAACTCATTTGTTGTTCCATTGTCCATTCAAAGGGAGTTTCTTTATGGAGAAGCTTCGTCAAGGGTGCAGCAATCATCGAGAACCCTGTAACGAATCTACAGTAGTAGCCTGCAAGGATCAGAAAGCTACGAACTTCTCCAACATTCCTCGAAGGAATCCAGTTAAGAACTGCTTGAATCTTCTTTGGGTCCACCTAAATTCCTGCAAAATAAATTACATGACCCAGAAAAGATACTTCAGATAGCCAGAATTCACATTTACTGAACTTAGCATATAGTTGTATCTCCCCAAGAATCTGAAGTACAATCCAGAGGTGTTCTTCATGAGTAGCAGAATTCTTGGAATAGATCAAGATGTTGTCTATGAACAGAACCACAAATATATCTAGATAGGGCCAGAACACATAATTTATTAGGTTTATGAAGGCTGCAAGTGCATTGGTAAGCCCAAAAGGCATTACCACGAACTTATAGTGGATGTATCTAGTTCGGAATGCAGTCTTTGGAACATCAGACTCCTTCACTTGCATTTGATAGTACCTGGATCATAGGTCTATCTTAGAGAAGACTGAGGCACCTTTTAACTGATCGAATAGGTCATCGATCCTTGGTAACAGATACTTATTCTTGATCGTTACCCTATTCAGTTGACATTAATCAATGCATAGTCCCATCGATCCATCATTCTTCTTGACAAACAAATCCGGTGCTTCCCAAGGTGAAAAACTTGGTCCAATGAATCCCTTATCCAAAAGATCTTGGATTTGAGCCTTCAATTCTATTAATTCAACCAGAGCCATCTTATACGAAGCGATAGAGACTGGTGTAGTCCTCGGCTGCACTTCAATCTCGAATTCCACTTCTCGAGAGAGAGAGAGAGTCCAGAAAGTTCATCATGAAATACATCAGTGATTTCTTTCACTACCGGCACATTCTTGAACTTTGGATCTTCTTTAGACTCCATTGCACAGAAGGTAGCCTTACTAGGATCGGATTCAGTTTTCATCAAGGTTATGCTTTCTTTGCCAAGTCCACAGAGATATATCTTTTTCTTCGAACAATCTACCCAAACATGATGTTCAGCTAGCCAATCAAGGCCTAGGATAAGATCGAACTCACAGAAGGGCAAGTCCGTCAAATTAGCCAGAAATTGGATCCATTGGATCCTCAAAAGACAAGCTTTACAGATTGTTCGAATAACCACACTATCTCCTAGTGGGTTAGGGACAACAATCTCGAAAGTGACTGGTTCGAATTCTAAGGCATACTTTGCAATCAATGGTTCACTAATGAAGGAATGCGTAGAGTCAAGATCTACCAAAGCATAAGCAAGATCAAAACATAATTTCACCATACCTGCAATTACATCTGGATCATCCTCTTGCTCTTGGCCTCGTACATGATACATCTGGGATGAGGCCTGAGGGTCGCGTCCAACTGACAGAGCATTGGTGTTTCCAGGCCTCCCCACGGACCCAGATGGCACTTGTCCCGCTCTCCTTCCCTTGTTCGGATTATTCTAAGAAGCTACATAGGTAGGAGCATTTGGATTCTGCGGACACTTCCTGATGAAGTGACCAGACTCACCATAGAGGTAACATGATCCTAACTATCTACAACATTGTCCGGGGTACCTCATCGTAGTTCTTACCTTTGTGCCTGTAGGCCATAACATATCAAATCATAAATTAAGCCTTAGCTCCACATATCATATCATAACATATACACATCAAAATTTACACATAGCATGTTTCAAGTGTCATATACGAACTTTACAACATACCAAAATGTTGAAAACTTACCATGCTTACCATTAGCACCAACACATGCTTAATCTACTTGAACCCTTAAACAAATGCAATTATAGTCACAAAAATGAATGCTACGGAATGGCAACTTGCCTATCCCTTGACACAACTACACTCACCTTGAAATTTTGATGCTTTCAAGGCTCCCAAATTTCCACTCCTTTGTTCTTAGTCTTGGTTGGGGACGAGGGATTAATCTTCTCCAGCAAGAAACACGAAGAATGGTCATAATCAAAACAACATCATCTATTCATATTTATAGGATTAGGCTTAGTAATCTAACTTGTAATTAAACTCCAATTATCCATGGAATTTAACAATTGATTGAGGGCTTTTCCTTACCCAATTGGTAGCTATACAATGGAGTTTTTGGATCGAAGAAAGCTTGAACTTAAGGGTTTTGAATAGGGAGGTGTGTGCTTGAAATTGAGGTTGGGGATGACAATGGTGGTGCTAGCTTGGTTTCCTTCTTACAAGGGGTGTAGTTGGTTTCGAGGAGAAATAAACAAAGAAGAAAGCTTTTGTTTTTGTCTAATTTAAGAAAACATACCTTAATCATTTCCCCACCTCCTCAACAACCAATAGGAACATTTCCCTCACTTGAGGGTTTGCTTAGGCACAAGCCTTTAAAACTTTGAAGCATCATATTTCAAGACCAAAGATGGCCAATCTCACGTAGTTTAATCAGTAAGGGGGTTGGTCAGCCCCCAACTTCCACCTCCTTTGATTTGGACATTAAATCATATTTTCTATAGAGGCCCGTATCAATATACCTTATGGTTGTATCGATACAGCTAGGCTAAAATAAGTAAGTTAGTTAAAAACCATTAGGTTGTGTCGATACAAGTCTTACTATATCGAACATCTAGCTCACACTATATCGATACGTTTCATACTGTATCAATATGCCTAGCTTATAAACATCATTTCAACCCCAATAATTTAGTCACTATCACTTCCATTCTTTACAAAAAGGTCCCACAACTTTATTTAAGCCTAAACAACTTTTCATCACTTCAAATGAGATAAAAAGGTCAGATAATTACAATATTCCCGCATAATTGATACAAAACACTCGATTACCGAAACCTAACTATAACTAGACTGATTTCCAGGATATGATAGTTGAGGGACTAACCTTGCGATTATCCCCTCCTCAATTATAATCACCACATACGTGGGTATTCAAAATTAGTTTCCTTCACCTTAAGGAAACCTTAAGGCATTAGGAAATAAAAGAAAGAATAAAGAGCAAAAGAGACTTACCCGATTGTGTATCAAGGAAGCACGTCTCCTTCATCATCTTTGATAAGTGTTCAAAAGTACTATTTTTATTACCCTTTTTACTCATATTATTGTTAGACTTAAGCTCATAATAGTTGCATAATTAGTCATTCATGCATTAATTCATGTTTCTTTCCACCGTTGAGCTTGATTACATAACTTGGTGATTTTTGTGGAAAAAGATGCTGCTTTGGTGTGTTTTTGTGTGTGTATGTGCAGGATCACTTGCCAAAGCAATGTTGAGCTAGTTGCCAGGGTAATGCATGAAGGAGACGCCGAGCCAGTTGCCATGGCATTTGTCGACAAAGAAAAAATGCAATAGGGATGTCGAAATTAATGACTTTACAAGCCCAAGATGACATGGAGCAAGGCCCAAGCCCAAAGGAATTTGATTGCCATGCAGAGATTAAAGAAGAATTAAATTCCAAGAAGATAGGAGAAGTTCTAATAGGAATAAAATTATAATAAAGAATTATATTCTTTAAAGATAATTTAATTCCAACTCAAACTCCTCCTCAAAGAAGGACTTTGGCCTAGCCCTATAAATAGCAAGGAGATTTCGACAATCCAAAAAAGAGAGCAAGGGGAAATTTCGACAACAAGAGAGCATTAGGGAATTTCGACTTTCTTCTTCTTCTTTGCTTCTATTAGATTCATGGTTTGGGATTATTCTTTGTATATCTTTTGAACCCAACCATGAACTAACTTGATCGGCTATGGTTATTGTGTTTTGTGGTTGTGAGAAACTATTGGTTTGTTTAGGTAATAAGAGTTTGTACTTTTCTATTTCAAGGTTTATTCATTCTTGATTCTTATTATTGTTTGCGAGTGAATTGGGAGAGGATCTCGTGATTTCATCCATTTATCTAATATCGGGAGAGTTAGATTCAAGAAACGAATGAATATGATCTTTATTCAATCCAATGATGGTGAAGATTAATCCGCTTAGGAATAAGTTAAGGATTTCAACGGCTAAGAGGAGTGCAAGATTGGTTGTTGTTCACCCTTGATTCACGCAGGATGTATTATCAAGGCATGCACAAGTAGCTAGAGTTTCGACTTAGGATAAGAAGAAACCATTGAAGAACGCTCCGCCGAACCTTGAAGTTGCTGCCCGATCGCCCAAGTAGTTGCCCAACTAGTCGCCCCAGGCAACCATCAATTAGTTGCCAAGGCAACCCCGTTACAGCAAGTCGCCACGGCAATCGAGTTGCCCGTGCACTCTTTTACCAAGACAATCCAATCGGCTATCACACCTCAACTCACGATAACCTAGCCTATCTCTCTCAATCGATCTCATCTTTTCTTTTACTTTATTGCTTTCTAGTTTAGTTATTAGTTAAACTCCTTTAATTGTGTTTTTACTTTTCACAGTGCAGTAACTTAAGCAAAGTGGCCCAAACCAATCCCTGTGGAGACGATACTCGATACTCATATCACTTTATTACTTGCGACGTGTATACTTGCACAATTGCGTAGCACTTATCACACGCAACAATCTTCCTCCAAGCAAGCACCTCCATTGTTGAGGTTAGAGAAGCTTGAGTTTTCTTTAGTTTATCGATATCGAATCGTTGCTCTCGACCGGGTAAGCTATAACCTCCAAACAATCATTAAAATCTATGGATAAATCAAGCTTAATCTTAAGCTAGAATTTTTTTCATCCATAGAATCGATGACCAATAGCTACCTTAATCTTTAATATTTAATTTGATATCATTATATTGACTTTGATATCGTATTATCAATTCTAACTTATTTCTATTACTTAATCTAGCTCAAGAATTGGATCCAGATCATCCACCATCACCAACAAAAGCTAAGAACAAAGGAATTTTCATCCGAGAGCCGTAGGAGCATCGGATTATCAAGGTAAGTGTAGTCGGAGTCACAGGATTAGGCTAGGTGCCTTCCCGATTTCATTATCATTGATTATAGCGTGGCTAACATTATTGTAAAGAAATATTGCATTGAACCACTTAGTGGATTACATTGGTAAGTTAAGGTAAGTTATTGCATTGAATATCTATCATTGATATTGCTATATTCATTGCTATCGAGTATCGGTATCAATTTAGCCATTGTTATTGCCATTGAAATATAAAAGCATGGAACATTGGACATAGAGCATAGTTGTTGCTATTGTTATCATCATTGTCATTGAACATTGATATCGATAAAGCTATTGTCATTGGAACATTAAATATGAAGCATCGATCATTTTCATTGTCATTGAGATTACTAAACATTGTCACTATCATTGATACTGCTATTGAACAATGGCACTGGTACATTGCTTATTGATAAGAACATTGAATACTATTATTGTTACTGAACACGGATTATTGATATTGTCACCGGACCTTGGATTGGAAAGAACTTTGGATACAATTGGCATGCCATAGAATTCATGAGCTTAGTGTACGGGTGGACTACAGTCCTTGGGCTACGGCCTTTATCGTGGTGAGGCAGAGGGATGTATGTGTTATTGGTCATATTGGCGAGGCAGAGGGACTATACCTTTCATTAATTTGGCAAGGCGTAGGAATTCGCGTATCCACTATTCTTAATCGATCCAAGGGTTAATTTTGAAATATGGACTTATTGCTATTGAACATGATTATTGTATTGCTACTATTGATTCATTGCATTGCTATTGTCAAGATATGGTTTGGAATGCATTTCACTGACAAAGTGTTTAGTTGTGACTACCTCACTAGGCAAAGCATGCCTAATGCATTTCATTCCATACATTTCAGGTTAAGGATTTCACTGTTGAAGATCGGAGCAGTTGAAGAGTTTGACAAGTCGCAATCAAGGCCAAAGTATTGTATTTTATCTCTACGAACTTCTTGGATGGTGGAAAAGTAGCTAGACTAATCACATGTGGTTCTTTTGATATGTATAAGTTATGCTTGCCATGTAATAGTGTTTAAGGCTCTAAATGGTTTTCTAGTGTAGCTTAAAATTGGCTAAATATGCATATTTGGCACTAAAAGGTGAAAACCTAGTAAACGGATTCAAATGGCCCTAAAATATGACATACTAATAGATTATAGTGACTAAATATTGCTGGTAAAATTTCATTGCATTTGGACATCGTTCAACATGTTAAATTAGCTAAAAACTAGATAAAATTTGTCATTATAGTGCAGGGCGTACCGATACGGGTTCCCCTATTTTGGTACGACTGTGCATATTTGGTTAGTCAAAGCTCAGGTTAACCAAGGCGTATCGAAACGGCCTAAAGGTGTTTCGATACAGAAACTCACGGAAGCATTTAAGATTTTAATTGTATTGATACGAGCCTAGGGGCATTTTGAAATAGGTTAATGAAGGTCAATGGGTATCGGTACATCTTGAGTTGTATCGATACGAGTTCTTAAGTTGGTGGGAATTGGGTTACACCCTTGCATGTTGTACCGATACGGTCATCGACCGTATCGAAATGAAGTTGGACAGTTTCATTTAGAGTTCAAATCCATGTGTACCCGTACCGATACGGCCCCAAGGCGTTTCGATATGGTGTCTGTTATATCGGTTAGGGGGCTGCTGAACACAGTTTTGCACTGTTTATATATTGGTCACTGAATCTTGGTAAGTCTAATTGCATGGGTAAATGTCATCAAATTAACATGGAAATTTGTAGACTTACTATTTACTGATTGAATTACATAGTCATGTAGTTAATTTTAGATAAAGAAAACTAATTCCTCGAATCTACAGTTTGGTCCCTAAAAGTTGTAAAAGTTTAAAATTAGCCCTAATCTGATTATCGTAGTTCTGTATTGACCTGTCGCCTCAATTTAATTGATATTGTATTGCATTGTATTGTCTTGAATTGAATTCTTGTTGAAAGACATTGCACCGTTCTCTAAACTATTCATCGTTAATGCTTTCTAACCTGGTTCTCTACTAGACCGGGAAGGGGTGTTACATTACTGTCCACGAGCTAGCAATCCTCATATTCCTCTATGTACCTTGGTGTGTTGAAGACATTAAATGTGATCTTTACTTCATTCATATTCATGGTGAAGTTGCCATTTGCACTGTATATCACAATCCGTCCAATGGCAAGAAATGGTCTCCCTAGGATGATGGGAGCATCCTTATCTGCTTCATAGTGAAGGATGATAAAATCTATCGAAAATAAAAACTTATCTACCTTGACAAGCACATATTTTATTCTGCCCTCGGGTCGAATCTAAGATTGACCAGCCAACTAGAAGATCACCATGTTGGCCTTGCTTTTCCCATCCCTAATCTTTTAAACGCGGATTTTGGCATCAAGGTCACACTTTCACCATGATCACATAAGGCACAGCCAACATAGTTGTGGCCTATAGAACATGGAATGGTGAAGTTGCTAGGATCCTTCATTTTGGGTGGCAAATCACTCAGCACAACCACAAACTCACCATGGTCTTAATAGTTTCAACATCACCCACCTTCATTATCTTTGTCATGATCTTCTACAGAACTTTACACATATAGGAATTTAATCAATGTCCTTCAGAAGGGGGACACTAATGTGTAACTGTTTAAGCATCTCCAAAAAAATTTGGTACTTTACATCTTGTTTTTGTGCTTTCAATCTCTATGGAAAAGGAGGTGTTGGTCTGGGCTCATCTTTTGGCTTACAGGATGTAGGTGCATCCTCAGCTTTGTCTTCCTTAGCTTCAGTAGCAAGGTTACTCATTATATTAGACACAGGAGTTGGTTCCTTTGGTGCATGAGCATCGATGGATGGCGTGCTTAGAGTATGATCTATTGGAGAGATTTCCCCAAAATTGGCTCTTGTCCTCAATTGTATACCTCTACGAAGAGTAATGGCATTACATTGCTTTGCATTAAAGGCCTTAGTGACTTCAGAATCACTAGGTAAGCCGCCAGGTGGTCTCGTTTTTAGCTTTTTGGGCAATCTGCCCTACTTGAGTCTCAAGAGACCTTATCGAGGTACTGTTATTTTGTATGATCGATTGCTGATTTTGCAATATGGCAGCCTGTGTTGTGAGCAAATCACTATGATTCTTCAAATAGGCTGCTTGATCCTGCATAATGACATAGACAGTTTCCATAAATGTTTGATAAAAGTTATCAAAATAGTTATAATTGGAGTTAGAAGCTCCCTAGTTTTTCCTCTGAGTCTTTTTTGGAAATCCATGAGGGTCATTAGATGTAGATGGTTACGCTGCTACATTTCCTTGTTGCCTCTCCAACCAAAATTTGGATGTTGGCGACACACTGGGTTGTAGGTGTTGGAGTAGAGGTTGTTGTTACGGTTTGTATTCCCTACATAACATCTAGATTCTTGTTGTTGAGGGCATTCACTCGACAAATGTTCCCCCATCATAGTGCTCACAAGTGTATTGCACCACCTTGGCCTCTTGTACGTTGGAGGTTCCTTGGATGTTCTTAAACAGATTGGTGATGGTCGAGAGTTGAGATGCTACAATCTGACAATCTACCAATTGGAGGTTCCAGCTGCTTTAGGTCCAGGCCTCAATCTTCCTCGGGGGAACTAGTAGTCAGCATTTGGCTATCCTGTTAAGTACCCTGAAAGCATCGTCAGGTTCTCTGTCGAGCAAAGTACCATTAGCTGACGAGTCAATCATCATCCTTGTTAGTGCATTCATGCCATTATAGAATGTTGTGACTTGTAGCCAATCTGTAAATCCATGAATCGAGCACTTCTGAAGCATATCTTTGAATCTATCCCATGCTTCATACATGGATTCATCATCGTACTGTTGGAACAAGCTGATATCACTTCGCCTTTGATTGTGCACGTTCGGTTGATCATATTGGTAGAAACTTACTACACAATTCATCCAATGACGTAATAAATCATGCGGAACAAGTTTTCAACCATGCTCTGGCTCGATCACGCAACGAGAAAAGGAATAGGCATCAGTAGGTATATTCGGTTGCCTAAAACAATCATAGAGTTCCAAGAAGGCTTGAATGTGCTCACGAGCATCTTCTCTTGCAGATCCTCCAAACTGTCCAATGTTGTTAAGCATGTCGAACATCACGGGCTTTAACTCAAAATGGGTTGTCCCTAGATCAGGTACCATAATCGATGGATTGAGATTGTTGATGAAGGGCTCAATGATATCTCTAATGAATCTTCTGGACATGGCAGGTGGTGCATCCTCCTCTCGGTTTTGGACTTTAATTTGAACTCCACCGACAACTCCTTATACATCGACTGGAAGTACGTCGTTTGGATTACACATGTTTGCAGGGTCGTTCCTTGGTGGAATTTATTTGTCGTTCACCATCGTCTTGTTTTCTCATCGTACTTTCCTCAAAGTTTTCTCAAGCTCTGGGTCATATGGTAGAAGATGGTCTTTTGGTGGACCTTCGGGTCATGCACTGGAACGCACCTGAAGATAAAAACAAAAACCAAAAATTAAATGCTATAAAAATTAAAGCCCTAAGCACAATTACAGCGTAATTAGAAATTGGCAGTCCCCAACAATGGAGACAAAAACTTGTTGCTTGTCGAATAGTGGTGCACTTTGGAGAAAGTATACTCGTATCAAGTAATAAAGTGAATGTAGAGTGTCGAACCTACGAGGATTGGATTAATAAATATGAATTTATCGTGCTTAGGAATGTGTTTGCAAGCATAGGTGGATGTTAAATTAAGTAAACTAAATTTGACTAATCTATAGATAACTATGATAAAGTCAAACAACTGTAGCGACATAATAATTAGTTATGGAGGTTGGGATTATTGCTAAGGATATATGCTCGATTATCTACTTCAATGCTATAGTGATGGGCAATACATGTCTGCGTAAACCCTTAAGTTCTTCATCTACTCGACAAGATTTTCTAAATAACTTTTGGCTCTCTCGATGTCTAGAAGTTAATAACTTTGTAATTAAGGTGATGCATGTCTGTGTTAACCCTAATGACTCTATTATTTGTTAAGAACTCCCTTTTAGTATTTGAAACCCTAAACTTATGTCTAAGACATATTAAGGCTAAGTTAATAGCTTAGCCCCACTGCTCATGTTTGTTTAACTTAACTCTCTCGAATATATTATAAATGTGACAATTATTTATTTTCGTCACATTTAGTGATATGTGGTATATCTTCTATGACAATTGTAAAAAAAACATCCTTAGTTATAGTCACTCTATGTTTGGCACCAAAATTTCATAAAAAAAATTTGGTGGGAAACATTTCAACGGTGTTTAGAAAAAATTATGATGTTGGAAAATCATCACCAATAAAAATGTATTAGTGACTAATTATTATTATGAAAATTCAATTAGAATTGGCGACGTTGCAAATTTGTCATTGATTAAATTTATCCGTGAGAATTTTATTCGTCAAATTTGATCAGATATAAAAGGTGAAACTTTATTTATGTCACAAAAATAGGTTTAATGTGATGAAAATAGTTGTTGTCATTCAATGTTATATCTCTTATGTATTATATAACAATTGTAAAAGACACCATCTGATTGTGTCACTTAATGACGCCTAGAATTAACACAAAGAGTAGGTGGGAATTATAGGGACATCCCATTTGCATCACTAATTCAAAATTTTATTATTGATAAATTTTCAAATAATTTAGATTTTAGGCTCATAATTTTGATGAAACTAGCTAGTTTTCTCAAAGTTGTGTGTTATTCTATGTTTATTTAAGACCTCTTTTTTGCTAAAAATATATATTTATGTAAAAAAATTGTTTAGTTTAGTATAAACCATTATATTTTAACCTTTAGTAATTCTTAGTGGGTTCAGAAGTAAAGCCATAAGGAATTTATGGTTAAAATGAAAAGGTTTTGTTTGAAATTTTCATTAATTGATAAATCTTGTTAGAGATTGTAACCAGAATTCTGTTTGATCTATCTCGAAAAGTTTATAGAGTTACCTGATATTTTACTCCGACAATCATTTAACTAAAACTCGCATTTCTTTTGCCCGTATTTTATTCTTTACTTTTTTGTTACTTTTAATGATTACATTTATATAAAAGGTTAAAATTATTTTTTATATTAAATTATTTTTTTATTATTTTTATTTAAAATTAAATAGTTATTATTTAATTAATTACTTAATTATATAATATAATAAGTACAAGAGTCGAAATTTAAACTATTAAAAAAACTTAGAATCCTAATTTTTTTGTTTCCTTTTCAATTTCCCCCTCTTTTCCTATCTCCATTCTCTGCTCATGGCCCATTCTCTACCCATCGTCCAAATACCTTAATCTCAAAATCACCCTTATTCAACCACAAGAACTGGTCATGGACTCCATCAACCCTAGACCGACAACCCTCCCTCCTCTCTAGCCACAAGTATATATTTATCTCATTTTTTTCTATTTTCTTAGTGCTCTTTTTAATAGTATGTGTCTCAACTGTCATTTTTTTAATAAAAAAAGGTTAATTTTAAGAAAATTTTCCATTGTCTCTTATCCACGGTGCCATGGCCGTTCAAAGATTTTGGGGCCCTATGCAATTTATTAAAGGGTAAACTACACAGATGACCACTTAACTATGGGGTTAGTGTCAATTTGACCACTATACTTTCAATTTTGGCAATTATACCACTTAACTATTTAAGTGGTTCCAATCAAGTCACCAATCGTTAAAACATAACAAAGAGGTTGACATGGTTGTTAAATAAAATTAGTATAATGACACATTTAGTCCTTATTATTTACATAATCTATCAATTTAGTCCTAATTTTAATTTAATAAATGAAATTAATTATTTAATTAGATGGACTTTAGCTATTTTTATTTAATTTAATAAATTTATTTTCCTCCTCCAATCAGGTAATGCACGTGTCACCTGATTGGAGAAAGAAAATAAATAGAAAACAACTTGTCTTTGGGGGAACTCAAACCAGGGTAAACCTAGAGAATTTTGCACACCTTTGCCACTAAACTAATGGAAACTTTGTTATATATAATTTTGAACAGCAATCGAAATGCCTAAATGGTTTTAAACAAGGATCATCATCGAGCAGGCATTTGACTCTGGATGAGGGAAGGGATGCATCTTATTATTCTTAGCACTGGAAATAGTGCTTGACCTACTTCGTGCACCCAAAATCATCAAAATTTAAATCATATATATATATATATATATTCATTGTGTTCTTTGATTGTTGAATCTCTCTCTCTATATATATATATAGACACACACACAATAGTCAAAGAACACAATGAATGTCCCATATATGTATGTGTATGCATATCTTGAAGAGCTAGATGAAAACCCTTTCTAGCAACAACCTTAATAGCACCAATCTACAAACTCAAATCAACAACAAAGATCATATATAGTTTCATTGGGGTTTTGCTTCAAACACAAAGAAGACATAAACGTACGCTGGCAGTTTTAACAAAGCTCTCGACAACACGATTGAGGAGAGGGTGACCTAGATCGAAGAACCCATATTTTTCGAAGCTATGCAGTTTATCGAGCAAAGAGCTTGTCTTTGTAACACCTCTTTCCTAGCCTGGTTTAGAACCGGGTCAGAGTATGTTACCGATGATCAAATAATAAAATATATGTTAATTTAATAAATGTTTAGTAAATCGACAACCATGTTAAAACAAGGAACCAGTAATTCAATTTGGTACTATGATTGACACTTTAGGACAAATTTTAAACTTTTATAAATTTTAGGGACCAATATGTAAATTTAGCAATTTAAGGGTCTTTTCTAGAATTAAAATTTACCAATATGAAATTAAGCTTATAACCAGTGAACATACAAATTTTCATCCCTACCAGAGATCATTTTCTTAGCCAATTAAGCCTTTTAACAAATAGTGACTAATTCGTAATTTATCAGACTTATCTTGATAGCTTTTAACTAATTTACTTGTATCGGTACCGGTACTAGGGAAGGTCATACCGTTACACCTGTGTCATGGCCGATATTACCGTTAAGTTTTGCAAACTCGTACCAATATGGGGTTAATCCATATTGGTATGCGTTTCCCAATTTATAATCTTAAGATTACAGTAACGGTTTCTCGTATCGGTACAGCTCTAGCCGTATTGGTACGAAAGGTCGAGGATCGGTACACCAAGAATTCGTACTGAAACCTTTTTCGTAACCCAATTCTAGTGTTGAATTTTTGTACCAAAGCTCTTTTAGCAATATCGATATGTATGTACGCCTAAGACCAATAATGCATACTCATATTGATACGCCATCACATCATCCGTATCGATAAACCCTGCAATGTAATGTCATTTTTAGTCTGGTTTTTGAGCAATGTGTCTGGTCAAACGATGTCCAAATTCTATGATATTTTACAGGCAAGATTAATTAGCCATAATCTAATGTCATGCCAAATTTCATAGCTATATGAATCTATTTACTAGGATTTTACCTTTTTAGGCTAAACATGCATATTTTACCACTTTTAGCCAATTTCAAAACCTCATTTTAAGCCTTTAAAGATTATACATACCATATGCAACATATACACAACAAAATGACTATAAGTAACTAGTTTAACTACTTTGCCACCATACTAGGAGTTTGTAATATCGATAAACATTACTCTATCATTGTTGTGACATGCCAAAAACCTTCAACTTCCCCGATCTCGCAACGATATCTTCTTTAACATGAAATGCATGAGATAAAATGCATTAGGCAAACTTTTACCTAGTAAGGTAGTCATAAACATTATCAATAATGATGATATGCATTCCATGTCATGATTTAACGATAAAAATGCAATGAATCATGCTTAATGACAATCATATCATATTTTAACAATATTCCTTGGATCAAATCAAGATAGTGGATACACGAATTCCTACGCCTCGCCAAATCAATGAATGGTCTAGTTCCTTCGCCTCGCCAAATGACCAATAACACAACCATCCCCCTACCCTGCCACAATAAAGGTCGTAGCCCACGGACTATAGTCCTCCCATACCAATGAGCTCATGAATTCTATGGTATGCCAATTGTATCCAAAGTCCCTTCGAATCCAAGGTTCAATATCAATATCTATGGTCGATATTCCAATATCATTATCAATTATCAATGTTTCAATGACAATAATAATACCAATGATCACTAGTTATAACAATGCCTATTTCAATGTCCAATGTCTATAACAATGATACTTTTGATACTCAATAATCAATATTTCTACGTGCCACTATATTGATGGTGAAAACAACAATAACGATGTTTCTATGAACAATATCTCGTGATAATATCTTACTGATGGTTACCAATGAAGCCTCTAGAGAGATTTGATGCAATATCCTTCTAACAAAAAGTTTAGCTATGTAATAATCAATACCAATGAAACTGGGAGAGGTACCTAACCTATTCATGAGACTCTGACTACACTCACCTTGCTTTTTGAAGCACCTATGGCTCTCACATTACTACTCCCTTGTTCCTAGTTTTGGATGGAGATGGTGATTCTTCTTTCTCCAACTCTTGAGCTAGGTAAAAATCATAAGAAGTGTTAGAATCAATACAATGATATCAAAATCAATAGTTAGGTTTGAAATAACCATTAGCTATTAGATATCCATGGATTAAAGCCTTGAAGAACATGGGCTTAGCTTAGGTACTTAATAGCTTCAACTTAAACACAATTTATCCATGAAATCGATCAATTGGTTGAGGGCTAAAGCTTACCAAATCAAGGGCTATTCAATGGAGTTGATAGATCAAAGATAGCCTAAGTTCTTGAAGTTTCACCAATAGAGGTGTTAGCTTGATGGTTTGAGAAAGGTGACAATGGAGGTGTGTGCCTACTCTTAAGAAAAAGATGAAAAGATAAGCAAAGATGACTCGTTGGGGAGTTTAAAACTAAATGGATAAGCCCGTTTTACTATTACAATAACACCCCAATCACACTACAATATGTGTAACACCCCTTCCCGGCTTAGTAGAGAACCGGGTCAAAGTATGCTATCGATGAACGATACGATGATTGGTGCAATAATTTTTAATCAAAATTTAGTAATTTAGCTTGTCAGTTTTGGACCAATGTTATACTTTTACAAGTTTTAGGGGCTAATCTATAAATTCAGAAAATTAGGGGACCTTTAATGAAATCAACCATAATGCAATGAAATCCAATTTATAAATAGTAAGCTTACAAGTTTTCGTGTCATTCTGATATCAATTACCTCTTCAATAAACTATATAATGTTTAGTGACCAATGTGCAATGTTCCAAACTTATTCCAATTAACTTTTAACAGATTTACGTATATCGATATCGGTACTCGAGAGGCCATACCGATATGCTTGTGTCATGACCATTAAAACAGTTAAGAATCAAGGATTCTGTATCGATACATAATGCATGTCTTATAATTATAAGGTTCCAATGTTCATTGCCCGTATCGGTACGCCTTAAGGCCGTATCGATGCAATTTTAACAACCAATTCTAGTGTTGACTTTTTGTATCGATATACCCCTTTGACGTATTGATACGCCCTATTGACTGATGTTGATTATGTCCAAATATGCACACCTGTATCGATACGCCATCACCTGCATCGATACGACCTGCACTATAATGACAGATTTTGGTACGGTTTTTAATCATTTTAGCCTAATAAACAATATCTAAATTCAATGAAAATTTACCAGTAAGTTTATAATAATATAATATACTAGCATGTCAAATTTCATAGCCATCTGAATCCATCTACCACGTTTTCCCCTTTTAGGCCAAGTATGCATTTTAGGTCACTTTTAAGCTTACCAAAAAGGGTCATTTAGGGCCTAAGGCATAGTTACAAGCCCAGGACAATACATACATACCAAAAAGACCATAAGTGACAAATCCAACTACTTTGCCACCATACTAGGTGTTCATAGAGTTGATATAATTTACTTAATCAATGAAGTGACTTGCCCAAAAACCTTCTTTGGCTCTAATCTCAATCTCAAACTTCTTAACCTGAAATGTATGGAGGATGAATGAATTAGGCATACATTGCCTAGTGAGGTAGTCACGAACAATAACGATAACAATGAAGTGCATTCCAAATCATGTATTAGCAATACCAATGCAATGAATTATTGATAACGATGCAATGATCATGTTCAATAGCAATAACATCATATTTCAATAGTAACCCTTGAATCGATTCGGGATAGTGGATATACGAATTCCTATGCCTCGCCAAATCAATGAATAGTCTAGTCCCTCCGTCTCGCCAAAATGACCAATAACACAAACATCCCTCTGACTTGCCATAATATAGCTCGCAGCCCAAGGATCGTAGTCCACCCGCACAATGAGCTCATGAATTCTATGTCATGCCAATTGTATCCAATGTCCTTCGAATCCAAGGTCCGGTGACAATATCATAATCAATGTTCAATAGCAATAACAATGTTCGATATTTCCAATGTCCTTATCAATAGGTAATGTTTCAATATCAATGTTCAATAGCAATAACAATAATGATAGCAATGTTTAATGATCTCAATGACGATGCCAATGGACTATACTTCACTTCCAATGTTTCGATAACAATAATTATGTCAATATCAATGCTCAATGCCAATGACTACAACAATAACAATGGCTATGTTCCATGGCCAATATTCTATACTTCCACAACTCAATGACAATATCAATGGCGATGTTCAATAACAATGAAAATGACAATATTGGTCCTCAATAATCAATACTATAGCTTACCGATGCTTACCAAGGTTGTCCACTAAGTGGTTCGAAGAAATATCCCTTAACAACGGGTTAGCAATACTAATTTCAATGACAATGAGATCGAGAGGGGCACCAAGCCTAATCCCGAGACTTCGACTACACTCTCCTCAAGATTCTTAAGCTTCTATGGCTTTCAGATTGAAATTCCTTTGTTCCTAGCTTTCGATGGTGGTGGTGGATGATCTTTCTCCACTTCTTGAGCTAGGTAAACAATAGGAAATTGTTAGAATTAACTATATGATATCGAAATCAACGTAATGATATCAAAATCAATATCTAAATTAAATATAGCCATTAGCTATAGGATATCCATGGATTAGAGCTTTAAAAATCCCATGTTCCATGGATGATCAAAACCCTAACTTAAAATTAAACTCAATATATCTATGGATTTCAACAATTGTTTGAGGAATTAGGCTTACTCGATCGATGGCAATAAATCGATATCAATGAATCAAAGAAACACAACTTTTTGAAAGTCACCAATGGAGGTGCTTTCTTAGTTTAAGATGATGAAAACAATGGAGGTGCTAGCTTCTTTCTCAATCGGGTAAAACTTCTATTCCTCTTACCCTTCCTTCAATCTACTACACGAATTAGCTTCCCTTACTATGAAGGAAGCTGATTTCTACCATCCACGTAGATAGTGATTACAATTGAGGAGAGGCTAATCGCAAGGTTAGTCCTTGAACTCCTAATACTCTATGCTTTTGCACCCCGAACTTTCAATTTTCACAATTTAGCCACTAATTGATTTTCAAAATATTCAATAAGGTCCCTAAATGATAAATCGACTCAATTAGAGTCTGATATCAATATAATTAACCTTATGGTCACAGTCAATACAATATTTGGACCTTTACGATATAGGGTTTCTAATCACTAGAACTCAATTTTAACTAAACCAATTTTTGGGGTGTTACAATATGCCCGGTGGAGCTTTCCTTATATGGGAGGAAATCTATTATTGTTATTTAACTAGTCATTCTCTCTTTTTCCAATTAATAAAACTATTTCCAGCAAATTGTCATATTTTTAAGAAAAAATATGATCGGTTCAAGTGAATGGACAAAAAGAAAGTAGGTGTCTCACCCTCACAATAAGGAAATTACGAGGTTGGTCCCTCATCTTTCCACACTTTGCATTATTGCCTCCAAAAACTTTCAATTTTCATAATTTAGTCACCAAGTAACTTTCAATAAATTCAATAAGGTCCTTAATCATAAAATTGACTCAATTAGAGTCCAATATCAACATAATTGACCATATGGTCGAAGCCAATGCAATATTTGGACCTTCTTGGTGTAGGGTTTCCGATCACTAGAACCCAAATCCGATTAGACTGGTTTTCAAGGTGTTTCAATTCTCCCCCCATTAAGAAAAAATTCATCCTCAAATTTTACTTGAACCGAAAAGATGAGGGTATTGCTTTTTCATTGTCTCCTCCGATTCCCAAGTAGCTTTTTCAATAGTGTGGCTCCTCTAGAGCAATTTGACTAATGGAACAGATTTATTGCGAAGTCGCTTTACTTCTTTTGCAAGAATCTAAACCGGTTCTTCCTCATAGGTCAAATCAGGTTGAATCTTTACAAATTTGAGTGCGAGGATGTGCAAAGGGTCATAATGATATTTATGAAGCATGGACACATGGAATATATCGTGGAATTTGATCAATTCTTTGGGCAAAGCTAAATGATATGCCACTAGGCCAACCTTCTCAATAATCTCAAAAGGCTCAATAAACTGGGGACTTAGTTTTCCATTTTTACTAAACCTCAGAACCTTCTTCCACGGTGAAACCTTGATGAAGGCTTTCTCACCGACCTCATATTGTATATCCCTTTTCTTGAGGTCAGCATAAGCTTTCTATCGGTCAAAGGTGGCTTTCAAACGGTCATGGATGATGGTAACGCATTCTTCGATTTCCTAAAGTAAGTCAGGGCCCAACATCTTGCCTTCACCAAGCTCAGACCAACACAATGGAGTTTTGTAATGTCTACCATACAACGCCTCATAGGGTGCTATTTTGATGGATGCTATAACACTTAACCCTATTTAGGAGATAAACTAGTTCAAGAGATGTTACCACATTACAAAGCAAACAATAATCACTCAAAACACTAAATATAACTACCAATTACAGAGAATAAGAGTTCCATTTAAAACTTATCCAATCCGCCAATCATTTTAAACAATAAGGACTAAATTGTATTTTTTATGTTCAGGGACCAAACTATAAAATTCATACTATACATAATTATTTTCTAGGCTACAAGACTATGTCATATACTTCACTCATTTATTCTAACTTTAAGGTCTCCATTATTAATCTAGATATTAACATCTTCAAGAAATCTTTAAAAACCCTTCTATTGTATAATATGAATGCATACGTACATACATACATACATATATACATACATACATATATACGTACGTACATACATACATACATACATGCTTTACACATATATATATATATACACATACATAGACAGATAAGAAATTGACATTTCAAATGATTAACTAACTGTTCAGATAGAAACAATTAAACTCATTGAGAGCATTATATAGCCCTTCAACCATCTTACTATTTTAATACCTACTGATAGATTCAAGAATACATTAAGGGTACAAATTAGAGTCTTCTATATAAACATAGGATTCATTTAGGCTGAGACTTATATGTAGCTTATTTAAGGTCAAACAAAAGCCAATGGTTTTGTATCTTATAGATCAATTAATTCTTAATTGTACAAATCGTACCATTCTATCTCAATAAAAATTACTAATGCATGCACATACTTCTATAAGATCAACCATGGAGCATTATCCACTTTACCTTAAATCAAAGCTTAAGCAATATAAACTAATAGTTTTACAAAACATTATAACATAATAATCACTAGTTAATTTTGTTCCATATATGAAACTTAAATTGTGACCAGCATACTCTTAATTTAATCATACAATGATCATCTTGTTATATCAAAGTATAAGCTAAAATACATATTCATCCTATGTGCATATCCTTGGAGATAGCAAGTGCAATCTAGAGTTATACTAAGACCATGAGAGAAAACATACACTTAGATATGACATTTAAGCTTAGAACATTCAATAACCATATCATATCTTGACACTCCATATAAAATAATGACAAAACAGTGAATTAACCACGTAACTTACAGTATTTACATACCAAAGAATATCATAAAAAATACATTAACCAATCAAGGGTACTTAAATGCTTATAAAAATGCCATATGCCACCATTCTAAAGAGTTTAACTTAAGGAAACATAAACATTACACAAAACTTAAAGAGTAAGTTGCAACCTTTGATCACGATCGAACCACAAAAGCTATTTCAATCATGTAAATACATGAAAATGAATGCATTAGGCTTACTTAGCCTAGTGAGGTAGTGACCATGAAAGTACATGTCAATGATCAATGTAATCAAGCATAAGATAAAGTAGAGCACTTAAGTTTTAACCTTAACTATACATAACTTTGTTTTATAGAAACTTTTATTGGAGTTCAATTACTGCTATAACATTGCACAAGATAAACCTTTGAATTTGCATACATATCTTATTCTTACAAAGTCTTAATGAAGTTTATAAGAGTTCTTTTAGAGTTCATATCTTTGCTTATCTAAGTTTATGCTATTGCTTATCTGAGTTCTTGTTAAAGCTTATCGGAGTTCTTATCTAAGTTTATATCTTTTAGAACATCTACCATGGATCACATTTGAACATAGATAACATTTGTCCAAGTTCCACTTAGCACAAAGCAATGGCTAGCGTTATATCATATCAAACCTAGCTTTTCTTCTCTATCCAACCAACTATCGTCGATCTCCTTTCTATCTCCCTTGTTACCTTTTATTGTCGCCAATATATCATGTATACGGGGTTGTCACCCCTGAGCTGTAGCCCATAGACCGTAGTCCTGAAATATCAGTATCATGTCAAAGGATCCAAGGACTTCCATTTCAAAGGCAACATTTACATATTTTAAGATTTATGATTAAAGGAAATATCTTATGTCACAAGTGAGATTTTAACTCCTTAGGGCTTAAGAGTTCAATGGCTTATAACATCTAGGATTCGTATTTCATTGAGTTTTATGTTTCCAAAAGTTTGAAGATTAATATAAATTCAAAGAAAGGTTTATATACTTTAATTAAATTTGCACAAAACATCAAAATGTGGCTTGGACTGCATTCATGATGCACATGCAATGCATTTCTTATCCATGAACTTACTACTTTCAATGACATGAATGTTGGCCCAATCACATTTTCTCTATAGAGACTTGTGCAAAAATGGATGAATATCAAACTTTACATATCAAATAATATCGATTAGGATGACATCGTGTCATCCCGAATGTAAAAACTACACTCACCTGATATCCTGAAGTTACGGGATACCCAAACCACAATCACAGCTTGCTTATAAGTGATTCCTTCTTAACTCCATTGAATAACATCTTCAGTTTGATCAGTGGAGACTAGAAATTGAAGGTTAATGCATGCCAATTTCAAACTTTAGAACAAGCTTATCCAAGCTTTGCTTTTTCTTTGAAGTTCGGTAGAGAGAGAATTAAAGAAGATGAGCATCTCCAATTTCCTTTTATTTATTATTTAATTTGAAATAAAAAAATTATGGATTATTCACCACATGATTCATGAAATATAAACACATGTATTCCACGAACTCCAAATGGTTAAATAGTCATGCATTCCTTAACTTTAAGCATTCATTCAATTTAGTCCTTAGTCTACATTTCAATATTTTTACAATTTGATCATTAAACAATCAAGCTTACTTAAATTATTGACAAATCACTTCAACTCACATTCTAACTTAATTCAATACTTAACAATTCACTCCAAATCCCTTTTTAACTTGATCCAATGATTCTAATTACTTTCTTGAAGGTTCAAGAAAGTATTCCAGATTATTAAAATCAATGATAAATACTAGCCCAGTTTTTGGGGTGTTACAAATGCTTGGTAACTATTGTTGTAGGAAAACTGGATGATAGGTAGAGATATCTCCCAAGATCCTCTGAAATCAATGATGTATGTACGTAGCATGTCTTCCAAAATATGTAATAGAAGGGTTTAATATCGATACATGTATTCAAGAATTCAATGAGGTGGGTTTATCGACGATTACGTGAATTACCTTTTCTAAATGGTTCTCAGGCTAAGGGTGAAAAGTGGTACTCATGTTAACTTTGGTGCCCAGAGCTCCTTGTAATGCTATCCTAAATCGAGAACCAAACTGTGGATCCCGATCGGAGACGATAGATTTCGGTACTCTATGGAGTCGAACAAATTCCTTGAAATACAAGTCAGCTAATCTAGGATGACCATAGTCCATCCTAACTGGTAAAAAGTGTGCTAACTTGGTGAAATGATCCACAATGACCCAGATAGCATCGTGTTTAGCGGGAGTTAGAGGCAAACCACTGACAAAGTCCATAGTGATTCTCTCCTACTTCCACTACACTAGTTCAATAGGTTGCAGTAAACCGATAGGAACACGATGTTCAGCCTTAACATGCTGACATGTAAGGCACTTGAATATGAAATCAACTATGGCTTGTTTCATGCCTGGCCACCAGTAGAGTTCCCGGAGATCCTTGTACATCTTTACCAAACCCGAGTGAACGGAAAAAGAACTCGAATGAGCTTCTTTGAGAATATTGGTGCAGAGAGATTCATTATTGGGCACACAGAGCCGATCATGAAAACATAGAAGTCCTTTATAACTAACTCTGAAGTCTAGATCATCATTATCTAGCAACTTAGAAATAATAGATTGAAGCCCATGGTCTTGAATTTGCAATGTTTTGATTTCTTGATACAATAGTAGACTGAACCTAGAGTTCAGCAACGAGGCAACGATGCTTCTAAAGTCAGAAGTGAGAATTAATAGCTCGAGAGGCTACGATACAATGATCTCACAATGAGTTTAATACGATAGGCAATATTAAGATTTAATGACCAGCAACAATACTAACCAAGCAGAGGTTTGTGGCTGAGCGCATCAGCAACAATGTTGCCCTTGCCCGGATGATAATCGATGACAAGATCATAATCTTTGAGGAGTTCCATCCATCTCCATTGTTGAAGATTCAATTCTTTCTGATTCAATAGGTACTTGAGGCTTTTATGATCGGTGAAGAGGTAGCATATCTCTCCGTAGAGATAATGCCTCCAAATTTCAATGCGAAGACAACCTCAGCCAGCTCCAAGTCATGAGTAGGGTAGTTCATCTCTTGTGGATTAAGATGTCTCGATGCATATGCAATGACTTTGCCTTCTTGCATCAATACACATCCTAACCCAAGATGTGAAGCATCACTGTAAACTGTGTAGTGCTTTACGGACTTAGGTTGGGTCATGACCAGTGCGCGAGTCAAGACTTGTTTCCGTTTGTCTATGTTGTTTTTGTCTGGGACAAAATTAATTGGGCCTTCAAAGGCTTGTCAATGATTGGAGTCGTCATCGATTGTTTTGAGTTAGGTGTGACCGAAAACCTAATAGTTTGGTCTGCTTTTGACCTAAAGTCATAGTTGAGTTTCGATTACGTGTGGGGAAGGTTATAGCACCCCTACACAGCCCAAAATTGGTACCTAAAAGGGGTTGTTTTATCACGAATAAAATGCGTTAGTAAAATAATAATATAATAATGGTATAAATCAAGGTTAAAAAAAGAAGTAAATTATATTTACAATATGTTAAAAAAATAAGAAAGATATAAAAATAATAATAATAATAATAATAATAATAATGTTAAAAGGAATGTAAAATTGAAAATCAGGGGAAAAGGTACCAAAGCCTAAAGTATTTGAGCTTAAATGTTGGGTCCATTCACGTATTACCCAATGTTAAACCAATTCACGTGCTACTGTAGCAGACTAAATCTGGAAGAGATCGAATCCTTGCTCCATAGACCCCATACGGTTCACTTTAAGCTTTATTTTCCTTTCTAAATTCCTATCAATTATTTCTTCTTCTTCACCATGAAAATTAGATCCTCTTTTCTTTCAACTGCATCCTCAATGGTTGCCATCAGTAGCCGTCTTCTGACGTCGTCTCTGATCGGAAATGGTCCCAAAATAATGAGCTTAAATGTTGGGTCCATTCACGTATTACCTAATGTTAAACAATTCACGTGCTACTGCAGCAGACTAAATCAGGAAGAGATCGAATCCTTGCTCCTAGACCCCATACGGTTCACTTTAAGCTTTATTTTCCTTTCTAAATTCCTATCAACTATTTCTTCTTCTTCACCATGAAAATTAGATCCTCTTTTCTTTCAACTGCAACCTTAGTGGTTGCCATCGGTAGCCGTCTTCTGACGTCGTTTCTGATCAGAAATCGTCCCAAAATAATCAACTCAACATCCTCTATCTTTCTGTCCAAATGGGATCTCCAAAACACGAATAAAAAATTTAGGTATTGGATTCGTCGTCATTCATCGTCAGATTGATGTCGAATTAGAGCATGTGGTTACATGCATCCACCTTTTCACCGTTGGAATTCATCGTTTGATACTCCAGTCATTGGGGAACCCAAAAAAACCCAAGGAAAATTCACTCTTTTTTCTTATTTTGATTTCTAATTTTCACTTAGCTTGTTGTTTACTGCGTCTTTGGGTTGGATTTTGGTTCTATTTTAGAGTCAAGGAAATGAGTAATATTTGGATAATAGCTAGTAATGACGAGCTTTGGGAATATCAGAGTTACGAGAGATGAAGTAATGGAAATAGCTTGGGTTTTGGTTTTGAGATAATGGTGTTAGTGTGGACATTTGGGTGTTAAGGTAGTGGCAATTTGTGTTTGGGCATTGAGTGAGATTCACGGGTGATGGCAGAGACTATGTGTGATGGTTGTGCGAGTAATCAGTTATGGCGAAGCAGATTTTGTGTGGGTGAGGTTGGGATCACCAAGAGGTGATGGCGTAGAGCAATGGAGAGCTCTCGTGACGCTCCAATAACGACAACGATGGTCAAGGTTTAGGGAAAGGCTTGGTAGTGGCATGGGATGATGCTCAAAGGTGAGTAGTGGCCTAGAGGCCATGGTGGTGTTGGTGTAATCGGAAGGTGATGGCAAGGGCCAATTGGACGGTGGTGCTCGTTTGTGAGCCAAAGCCGGGAGGCCCTCTTTTTTAGCTTTGTTTTTCCTTTTTCTCCGCACCTTCCTCTAACTCACAAAAACTCTTTTTTTGTGACTTTATCAAGGTGACCACCCCTAGATTTCTCTTCTGGTCATTATGACCCCCTTGTTAATTCGTGGCTCTTCTCTCTTTCAAAACCATTGTCGAGTGGCCTCTTTCTTTTTGATTCCCATCTCTCTTGCTAACGTGATCATTCTCTTTGGTCACCTTTTCAGGTTTCTTCTGTGTTGCTCTAGTGACCACGCCCCCAAAATTGAAATTGAGATGATCATTAAATAGAGGAGCTTAGAGGATTAGTTGCTGAGAATTGAGGAGTTAGTTGAATATATGAGTGGCATGCAAGTTTGGCTTTTTTATTATTTTTATGTTTTTTTATTTTTAATTAGTTTTTGTTTGATTTTGGGTGTAAATGGATTTGGGTCAAATAAATAGGCATATACAAAATTAATGTTTACAACTGCCCTCGTTGCTCATTGCTCGAACAAGAGGAATAGAACAAAGACTAAGAGCATCAAATTTGTCCAGTGAATGTTGAACTTCTGATAATGACACTCCATCTTGGAGGTTTGGCGGCACTCCATTTTGGAACTGAATTGTAGCACTCCATCTTGGAGGCGAATGGTGGCACTCCTTCTTGGAGGCGAATCATGGTATTCTGTTGTAGAGAAAATTGTGGCACTTTTATTAGAGGAGAATGATGGCACTCTATCTCGGAGGAAATGGTGGCACTCTGTCTTAGAGGCGAATGGTGACACTCATTCTTGGAGGCTTATAATGACACTCTATCTTGGAGGCGAATGGTGGCAGTTCATCTTGGAGGCGAATGGTGGCACTCCATCTTAGAGTCGAATCGTGGCACCTTTTTCTTGGAGTCGAATGGTGGCACTTCGTCTTGGAAGCGAATGGTGATGATGGCTATCCATTTTGGAGGCGAATGGTGATGATGGCTATCCATTTTGGAGGCAAATAGTGACACTTCATCTTGAAGAAAAATAGTGAAACTTTGTCGAAACCATGTTTCTCAGATAAAATTCAGCTATTACACACTTCATCTTGAAGGCAAATGGTGGCACTCCCTCTTGGAGGCAAATAATGACACTCCATCTTGGAGGGTAATGTTGACAGTTCATCTTGAAGGCAAATGATGCACTCCTTCTAGGAGGCAAATGATGGTTGAAACCCCGTCTTAGAGATAAATGGTGGTACTCTATCTTGGAGTTGAATTATGGCACTCCGTCTTGGAGGTGAATCGTGGCACTCTGTCTTGGAGGCGATGGTAGCACTACGTCTTGGAGGCGAATGGTGGCAATCCATCTTGGAGGCAAATGGTGGCACTTCATCTTGAAGGCAAATGATTCACTCCTTTTTGGAGGAAAATGATGGATGACACTCCATCTTGGAGGCAAGTAGTGAATGACACTTTGTCTCTAAAGTGAAGATCCAATCATTCGTGTTTGAAGTAGGATTTGATGTAGAATCGCTCATTCTTGGTTAAGGCAACGTTCAATAAATAAAGATGGTCTCATTCATGCTTGAGTCTAGATTGGATGTAGAATAGCTCATTCATGCTTGAGATAAGGTTCTATTTGTACTTGTTCAAAGAACACATTTATCACTGAATGCTCAGGAGAATTGAAATATCCTTAAAAAGGGTCAAATTTCATCTCAATGGTCTATGTTTGTCTCAAGGGAGACAAAGTTGTGTTTCAAGAGAAACAATCTCAAAAGAGACAAAGTTGTGTTTTGAGGGAAGCGACCTCAAGAGAATCAAAATGTGTTTCAATGGAAACAGTCTCAAGCGAGACAAAATATTTTTCAAGTCCAACAGTCTTAAGGAAGACGAAGTTGTGTTTTGAGGTAAATATCTCAAGGGAGAGAAAATGTGTTTCGAGAAAAATAGTCTCAAGGAAGACAAAGTGTGTTTCAAGGGAAACGATCTCACGAGAGACAAAATGTGTTTCCAGAGAAACAGACTCAAGGGTGACAAAAAATATTTCAAGGGAAATGATCTCAAGGGAGACAAAATGTGTTTCAAGAGAAATGATCTTAAAAACATATAGAGGCTTTGAAAATTAATATCTCAATAGATATTTGAGAAAATATCCTCGAGAGAGGAAAATAATTTACTAAAGAGTTATTCTCTAGGGAGATCCGAAAAAATGTCATCAAGAGAGGATAATTGAGATTTGTTGAAAATGTTAGAAAATATCTCAAATGAGTCTTACAAACATCATACTTTAAAATTGAAGGGCCTTGTACAGGATCGAAACTGCAAAGTTCAAGTGAACATTTCTTGCAAATTTCTCAATGATGCAGATGTCATGCATGTTTTGGTGAATGTTTGATGTAATGCATATACAATATGAATGAATGTCAACAATGCAAATTCATTTTTTCTCATGGTTGATAGCGGCGCAAAGATGTGAAAAAGTATTTCTTCTTCATGACTAAATTTTTTCTCCAATTAGGAAGTATTTTCATCACTTTTAGATCACGGTAACTCCGATTCTGCCCCCAATGAACTTTGCCCCACTAGCTTTCATCTTTTTTCTTTTTCGTTTTCCTTATTTCTTGATTCGAAGCTTTTGAGTCAAAGCAACCCTCACCAATTCTGAAAAAAACAATTTTCATTCTCAAGAGAGATGATATTTGAAAACATTTTTAATTTTCAATCCTCAAAACATGACAAGCTCATGAAAACATTTTTCAAAATGAAATGTGCCCCTCACGCTAGGCTCACAATTGAAATACTTCATAAAATATGAGTTCATTGAATATCAAGCAAATCAACGATTCTTCTTATCTTTCAAAGTTATAGTTATTTGACATTTGTCAAGACTATTTTTGTTTTCAAGGTGTGAGGTGACTTGGGGAAGGAGTGTGTTTTGAAGATTGGCTATTTCTAAATGAGACACGATCCTTCAAATGTTCATTAGTTTCTTAAAAAATGATCAAGTGATCTCGACAACTTCGTGTTCGACTTTTGAAATGGTCACTAACATCAAATTCTTATGAATGCTTTCAGTGTGATTGGAACTTCATCAAACAATTTGGGGGATCGCTTCGCATGTGTCAGCCATGCAAGTTTGATTTCCATATTTGAGTCGCCTTTTTTAGGTTTTCAACTAAAATCAACCATTGGTCCTAACTCGCCCTTTGTGGGTTTTCATCTTGAACCCTCATTTTTTTCTTTTTTTTATCAGCCTATTATGCATGAGAGATTAAGAAATCTTCTATAAATAAAAGAATTAACACCGAGAGGTGGCACAAATTCTAAAGATAAACTCTTTAACTCAAATGTTCATGTATGATCAAATATGAACTTTATATCACGTAACATAGGCTATGATTCAGGTTTATGAAAGAAAAGATATATATATGCTCAAACGAGTGTTTAAGGGTGAATAAACCAGTGATCAATTATTTCTGACGAAATCTATTTCCCACTTTGCTCGATTTGAATTTGCTCGCACATGTTTTTTGTTTCTTTTTCTTGGATCGCTCTAGACTGCCCATTTTCGGGTTTTCACCCTAGAGTTTATTTCCTTTATTTTACTTTCATCTTCGAGGATTCATGACCTTTCCGCAAATATTGGATCTGAAGCCTCGAACAATATTGTGTTACATATCTCATCTAGACTTAAGAGAGTCTTCTTTGACGAGAGACTCCATATGTGTTCTCGTTCTATTCATTTCATGTTTTTTCTTTTCTTTTTTTTCTTTTTCTATTTTTCAATTTATTTTTCCTTCTTTTCATTTTTCCTTTATTTTCCTTTTTCTTTTTTCCCATAAAAGAATGAACTTTTTTTATTTGAGCACAAGTAACCTCTTGTAGCTGAAATATGTTTTCTTGTTCTTTGCCCCTAATTCATAAGGCTTTGTACTCATGGTGTTATTGGAATCGACTCGTGTGAGCAAATTTTCTTCGTTTTTGCCCTCAATGTTTAGGGTGATCCTTGATTAGGTTTTATTCTAAAGAAATTTACATTAGGCTGAAAGGAGACAAAATGGATAATTATCTTTTTTTGTGAAAGGAAAAATAAAGGAATGTCATTAATCATTTCATACATTGATATCTTCGTAAAAGAGTTATCCTTAGAAGGATTGATATTCATAGTTAACTCATTTATTCACATAATCATCTAAACAAAAATAATGCATGATACTCTAATCTTTCTTTTCTCTTTTCTCTTTTTCCTTCATTTTTTTTCTTGCATGCCCAACTATTTAACTTACCTGTAGAACCAACACAGGATGCCCCACCTTGTCTTATTGTTGGAAGATTAACACACCTATAAGCATCTTTGGATTTCATGTCCTTGAGGTGTATGTTGAAAAAAGATTGGTTTTGCGCCTAAGGAGGCGAAGGTGACTTAGAAGTCATACTTGTGAAAGGCTAGTTTTGTGTCAGAGTTGATCTTTCAAGTTTATCATGAATGAATTTCAAGTGAAAAGATCAAGAGATCCATGTTTTGATTCTGAGTGGAAGAAGGTTTAAATATTGTCATATGTCAAAGGTCTATAACCTCTATTTTCAAAAGAATATTTCATTTTTTCAATTTTCAAAGAACTTCAAAATTTATAAATCTGCTTCATTGCTCATAACCTAGATTTTGAAAGCTCATCTCTTGATTATCAATTGATTTAGGAGTTTTTTTTTTAAATTTCATTATTTAGTTTGCTCAAAAAAGAAATTTGAAATATCAAAAAGTCTAAAAATGTCTCATGATTATTTACAAAGAATAATTTCTCAAAGACAAAGAGTCTTCTTCGCGTAGGCATCTAAAGTTTCTTCCACTTAAATCTTCTTATTTTTCATGTCCTTTTACTTGAATCTTGGCATGAATGCATCCATGAATAATGAAAAGTTGATGTTTAAATGCATGATGTATATGCAATGAGAGAAGAGAAAACAACAAAAATTGTTAGAGTCGTATAAAACATATAACAAAGGTATATCAAATCGTGAATAGATCATACCGGCACATGTTGTTCACCCTTTCATTTTTGAGTATCTTCTGGCCATTTTTGAACGTCAAAATTATTTTCTTCATGCATTGAGAACCTTTAGCCATGGTGAAGACCTTCTGTTTCTAACACCTCTTTTGTATAATAATGATGCATGTGCACATAAAAGAAAAAGAGACATACAAAAAAGTGATTAGTGTCAAGTAGGTAAAAAATTAAATATAATATAAGTACATAAATATAAATATCAAAATACAAAAATGCATGCTTATATACATAAATGGATATTTCACTGAAGTTCAGGTTCAACATGGCTCTAACCAGGGTAGGCTCCTATGGTTCATTATATGTGGTTTCAGTTCTAGATAAAAGGACCCGAATTGTTCTCACTAACACCTACTAAGGCTAGTAAGTTCAATCCGAGGGGATGCACTTTCCTATGACTATACAGAGGTTAACCTTACGAAGCCATAGATCATATGCAACCCGAAGGCAACTACTACCCCATACGGAGGTTAACCTCACGAAGGAGCGCATTTTGCCCCCAACTTAAACGGGACAGAGCTTGGGTAGAAAGCTCAATGAATGATGCAAATGA
The DNA here is from genome assembly GCA_019671005.1 of Hibiscus mutabilis. Taxonomy (NCBI): domain Eukaryota; kingdom Viridiplantae; phylum Streptophyta; class Magnoliopsida; order Malvales; family Malvaceae; genus Hibiscus; species Hibiscus mutabilis. Next base: position 45,595,139 of record CM033714.1, read on the forward strand.
CAATATGTACCCATTTTTTTGTGGCCTGACTCTTAAATAATCCCTAACAGAGTCACTAAGTTGTCAACACCATTTTTGTCCGGGCCGAAATTAATTGGGCCTTCATAGGCTTGTCATGGATTGGAGTCACCAATGATCGTTTTGGGTTAGGTACGACCGAAAACCTAAAAGTTTGGTTTATGTTTAACCTAGGGTCGTGGTCGGGTTTAGGAGTTGGTTACGTGTGGGGAAAGTTATAACATCCCTACACCGCCCAAAATTGGTACCTATAAGGGGTTGCACTGTCTCGAATAAAATGCGTTAGTAAAATAATAATTTAATAACAACATAAATCAAGGTTAAAAAAAAGAAGTAAATTGTATTTACAATATGTTAAAAAATAAAAAAGATATAATAATAATAATAATGTTAAATGGAATGTAAAATTGAAAATCAGGGGAAAAGGTACCAAAGTCCAAAGTATTTGAGCTTAAATGTTGGGTCCATTCACGGATTACCCAATGTTAAACCAATTCACGGGCTACCACAGTAGACGAAATCTGGAACAGATCGAATCCTTGCTCCATGGACCCCATATAGTTCACTTTAAGCTTTATTTTCCTTTTCTAATTCCTATAAACTATTTCATCTTCTTCACCATGAAAAGCATATCCTCTTTTCTTTTAACTGCAACTTTAGTGGCCGCCATCACTAGTCATCGTCTGACATCGTCTCTGATCGACAATGGTCCCAAAATAATCGCCTCGTCATCCTCTTCCTTTCTGTCTAAACGGAATCTCCAAATCATGAGTAAAAAATTTAGGAACTAATTTGAAATGTCAGGTTCTTTCCTCATTGGATACGCCGCCGCTCATCGTCAGATTGACATCGAATAGAAGCTTGTGGTTCTCGATACATGCATCCACCTTTTCACCGTTGGAATCCATCTTCTGATACACTAATCGTTGGGAACCCAATAAAACCCAAGGTAAATTCACTCATTTTTTATTTTGATTTCTAATTTTTGCTTAGCTCGTTGTTTACTGCGTTTTTGGGTTGGATTTTGGTTCTATTTCGAAGTTATAAAAATGAGTGATGTTTTGATAATAGCAGGTAATGACGAGCTTTGGAAATATCTGAGTTACGAGAGATGAAGGGATGGCAGTAGATTAGATTTTGGTTTTAAGACAATGGTGGTAGTGTGGACATTTTGGTGTTAAGGTAGTGGCAATTTGTGTTTGGGCATTTAGTGAGATTCAGGTGGGACGGCATAGACCATGTGTGAGTGGTTGTACGGGTAATCGGTTATGGTAAAGCCGGTGGTGTGTGGGTGATATTGGGATCACCGAGAGGTGATGGCATAGAGCAATAGGGAGCTCTCATTATGCTCCAGTAATGGCAACGATGGCCAAGGTTAAGGGAATGGCTTGGTAGTGGCATGGGATGATGCTCAAAGGTGAGCATTGCCCGAGAGGCCATGGTGGTGCTAGTGTACTCAAGAGGTGCTGGCAGTGGGCCAAATGGATAGTGGTGCTCGATTGTGAGCCAAAGTCGAGAGGCCCCATTTTTCAGCTTTGTTTTTCCTTTTCTCCGCACCTTCCTCTAACTCACAAAAACTCCTCTTTTTGTCACTCTATCAAGGTAACCACGCCTAGATTTCTCTTCTAGTCACTGTGACCCCCTTGTTAATTCATGGCTCTTCTCTCTTTAAAAATCGTGGCTGAGTAGCCTCTTTATTTTTTATTCCTTCCTCTCTTGCTAATGTGGTCACTCTTTTTGGTCACCTTTTCAGGTTTCTTCTTCGTTGCTCTAGTGACCCCTCAAATTGAAACTGAGATGAACACTAAATAAGGGAGCTTGAAGGAGTTAGTTACTGAGAATTGAAGAGTTGGTTAAATATATGAGTGGTGTGCAAGTTTGGCATTTTATTATTTTTATGTTTTTTATTTTTTATATTGGTTTTGTTTGATTTTGGGTGTAACTAGATTTGGTCAAATAAATAGGCCTAGACAAAAGTAATGCTTATACTGTTGATCAAAACTTCTTTGTTGTTCCTCGGTCCAAACAAACAGAGTCTCTTTCCTCAAAAGCTTAGTGGTCGAAAACTGGATCGAAGTATGTTACCGATGAACTAAGCGGTGGTCGATACGATATTTTCATGCAACAAACGATGTTGTTGGGCTTAACAAACAAGAAAAGGAATTACACCAATGCCATCAATCTATCTCGAGTTAATGATTAGCCAATTAGAACCAATTTACAATATTTACAAGCTTTAGGGACTTAAACATAAATTCAGTATTTTAGTGGCCCTTTTCTGCAATTAACCTTACCACGATGAAATTCATCATTCAAACAATGAGTAAACACATTTTCATATCATTCGGAGTTCATTTGTCCATTCAATTAAGCCTTGCATTAATCAGTGACTAAAATGTAAACAATGCAAAACTGTATTCTTCACCTTCTAACCGATTTAACAGTGATAGTACCGATACCTCTATAGCCATATCGGTACACCTTAACCTAATACCAAAATTTAGATTCAATTGCTATACACCTGTGCCGATACGGTTGAGGGTCGTACCGATACTGGTTGACCATGTTGACTCCGTATCGATACACATTGACCCCGTACCAATACCATTTTTATCCCAAATTGCCATAGCCAAAACTCGTACCGATACGCCTAGGCCGTATCAATAGTCCCCTTGTTAACCAACGTTGACCTAACCAAATATGCAAGGCTGTATTGATACACCATCCACCGTATCGATATGCCCTACACTAAGATGACAGATTTTTCTGGTTTACATTCGAATTGACTTATCTATCGTGGTCCAAATGTAATGACACTTTACTAACAAGTTTTAACCAACATAAAATACGAGCATGCCAATTTTTGTGTTAAACTAAATTCGTTTACCAAGTTTTTACCTTTTTGAGCCCAAAATGCATTTTAGGTCCTTTTTATGCCAAGTAAAGAGTTCATTTTAGGCCCTATATACTAACATTCCACAAGCACATAATATACATAACAAAAGGACCTTATAAGTCTGTTCTAGGTACTTTGCCACCCTACTAGGAGTTTATAAGTTTGATATACATTACTTCAAAAATGCTTATGACTTGTGCAATGCAACAACTTCTCCGATCTCCAACTTGAATTTCTTAACCTGAAATGGATGAAATGCAATGCATTAGGCATGCTTTGCCTAGTGAGGTAGTCAAGATAACACAATGTCACGGAAATGCAATACAATTCATAACTCTGCAATAAAAATGCAATAGGTCTATGGTAGCAATGCAATGTTCATGTTCAATAACAATAAGTCCATATTTCATCTATAACCCTTGGATCGATTTTGGATAGTGGATACGCGAACTCCTACGCCTTGCCAAATCGATAAATGGTCTAGTCCCTCCATTTCGCCAATATGACCAATATCACATCACATCCCTCCGCCTCGCCAAATCAATATAGATCGTAGCCTTAGCACCGTAGTCAACACGTACACTGAGCTCATGAATTCTATGGCATGCCAATTGTATCCAATGTCCTTTAAATCCAAGGTCCGGTAACAATACCGATAATTCACGTTCAGTATCAATAGCCATGTTCAATGTTCTTAACAATAAACAATATCTCGATGTCTATGTTTAATGGCAATATCAATAACAATGACAATGTCCAATGGTCTCAATGATATCTATAATGGTCGATGCTTCATTTTCAATGTTTCGATGACAATAGCGATGCTAACATCAATGATCGATGACAATGGCTCTATGAGTGCTATATCAATGGTATATCGATGCTATGCAAGTATCCTGCACTTTCATGGTTCAATGACAATGGCGATGGTAATGACAATAACAATATTCATTGACAATGACGATACCTATGTCTGATGTTCAATAACAGTAACGATGACAGTGACAATGATCAATACTCGATGCAATAGCTTACCAATGGTTGCCATAATGTCTGATAGGTGATTTGATGCAATAATCCTTAACAACGGGGTTAGTAATGATAATTCTATTAACGATGAAGTCGGGAAAGGCACCTAGCCTAATCCCGAGACTCCGACTACACTCACCTTGATATTCTGAAGCTTTCAAGGCTCTCGGATAGAAATCCCCTTGTTCCTAGCTTTTGTTGGTGACGGTGGATGATCTCTACCAACTTCTTGAGCTAGGTAAAAACAATAGAATTCGATTAGATTCAATAATACAATACCGAAATCAATACAACGATATCAAAATCAATATCGAAGCTCGAAATAGCTATTAGCTAGCAAACTCCATGGATAGCCAAACCCTAGCTTATGATTAAGCTTGATTTATCCATGGATTCCAACAATAGTTTGGGGATTATGACTTACCCGATCGATTACAATGATTCGATAACAACAAATTAAAGAAAAAGCTATCTTGAAGTCAAGCTCCAAATGAGGTGATTGCTTAGGAAAAAAAGATGACAACTTGGTGAGGAGCTTGCTTGACGAAGTAACCGGGTAAGTCTTCCTAACTCCTAATTCTTTCCTTTTTAATTAGGATAGCTTTCCTTCATATGAAGGAATTGATTCTGCTTATCCCACGTAGGGAAATTTTAATTGAGGAGAGGTTAATCGCAAGATTCATCCCTCAACTCCCAATGGTCTATAGTTCTATCACCAAACTTATAATTCTTACGATTTAGCCATTAAAAGATTCCTTATAATCCCATTAAGGTCTTTTAAACAATAATTTGACTCAATTAAATTCCACTATCAACACTATCGACCTTGTGGTTAATATCAATACAATATTTGGACATTCCCGATATAGGTTTCCGATCGCCAGAACCCAATTCGGACTAGGCTAGATTTTGGGGTATTACAATTCTTCCCCCTTAAGAAAAATTTGTCCTCAAATTTTACCTGAATCGAAGAGGTGAGGATATTGCTTCCGCATTGTCTCCTCTGGTTCCTACGTTGCTTGCTTAGCGGTATGGCTCTTCCAGAGCACTTTAACCAATACAATTGTCTTGTTACGAAGCCTCTTGACTTCCTTTGCAAGAATTTGAACTGGTTATTCCCCAAAGGATAATTTGGATTGAATTTCCACAGACTCAGGTTCGATAATGTGCGAAGGATCGTAACGATACTTCCGAAGCATGGATATATGAAACACATCATGGATTTTGCTCATTTCCGAGGGCAACAATAAACGATAAGCCACAGGGCCAACTTTTTCCGTAACCTCGAATGGTCTGATAAATTAGGGACTTAGTTTCCCCTTCTTACCAAACCTCAAAAATTTATTCCACAATGAAACCTTGAGAAAGGCTCTTTCACCCACGTCATTTTGAATATCCCTTCGCTTAAGGTCAGCATAGGCCTTCTATCGGTCAAAGGCTGCTTTCAAACGGTCATGGATAATGACAACATGTTCTTCAGTTTCCCGAAGTAATTCAGGGCCCAACATCTTGCCTTCACTGAGCTTAGACCAGCATAAAGGAGTTCAACAACGCCTCCCATATAATGCTTTATAGGGTGCCATCTTAATAGAAGCTTTGTTTGTTGTATGCAAATTCAATAAGGGATAGGGATTTCTTCCATGACCAGCCAAAATCGATAATACTTGCTCGTAGCATGTCTTCCAAAATTTGTATTACTCTTTCTGATTGACCATCAGGCTGCGGGTGAAAGGCAGTACTAAGATTAACTCTAGTGCCCATAACTCCTTGCAATAACTTCCAAAACCGAGATGGAAGTCGGGGATTTCGATCGGAAATGATATATTAAGGTACTCCATGGAGTCGAATGACTTCCTTGATATACAAGTCAGCCAGCTTGGGAAGTCCATAGTCCATTCGAACCGGTAAGAAATGTGCTGACTTGGTCAAACGATCCATAATGACCAAACTTGTATCATGTTTAGTGGGAGTTAGAGGCAGACCACTAACAAAGTCCATGGTGATCTTCTCCCACTTCCATTGCGGTAGATCAATAGGTTGCAGTAATCGGGTAGGTACACGATGCTTAGCCTTAACACGCTAACACGTAAGGCACTTGGACACGAACTCAACTATGGCTTGTTTCATGCCCGGCCACCAATAAAGCTCCCGTAGGTCCTTGTACATCTTTACTGACCCTGGGTGAATAGAAAAAGAGCTCGAATGAGATTGCTTAAGAATATCAGTACGAAGAGATTCATCATCAGGTACACATACCCGGTCACGAAAACATATAAGTCCATAATTCAATCTAAAATCTGGGTTACCTTGCGGCTTGGAGATGATGGCTTGAAGTTTAGAGTCCTATCATTGCAATGCTTGAACTCTTAATGTAATGGTAGACTGAACTTGAAGTTCACCTACAAAGCAACGATGCTTTTTAAGACGGAAGTGAGCATTGATAGCTTGAGGAGCAAGCATAGGTTTGTGGCTGAGTGCATCAACAACAACATTTGCCTTGCCCGGGTGGTAGTCAATGACAAGGTCATAATCCTTAAGGAGTTTCATCCATCTCCGTTGTTGAAGGTTCAACTCTTTTTGAGTTATGAGATATTTAAGACTTTTATGATCGGTGAAGAGGTAACATTTCTCCTCGTAGAGGTAATGTCTCCAAATCTTCAACGCAAAGACAACTGCGGCCAATTCTAAATCGTGAGTAGAGTAATGCATCTCATGTGGCTTGAGCTATCTCGATGCATATGCAATGGCTTTGCCTTCTTGCATCAATACACATCCTAACCCGAGATGCGATGTATCATTGTAAACCGTGTAGTCCTTTCCCGACTTAGGTTGGGTTAGAACTAGTGCGTGAGTCAAAACTTGTTTCAATTGGTCGAAGCTCCTTTCTTGATCCATAGTCCAAACGAACGGAGCTTCATTTCTCAATAACTTAGTTAGAGGGGTTGCTATCATAGAAAATCTTTTAACGAGTCTTCTATAGTAGCCAGCAAGACCAAGAAAACTTCTTACTTCGCCAATATTCTTCGGTGGTTGCCAATCAAGAATGGCTTGAATCTTTTTCTAGTCCACTTGTATGCCCGCGACCAATACAACTTGCCCAAGGAAGGCGACTTTAGTAAGCCAAAACTCACATTTTGAGAACTTGGTGAATAACTGCTTCTCCCTAAGGGTTTGAAGCACGATGCAAAGGTGATTGTGACGATCTGTTGCATTCTTAGAATAGATTAGGATGTCATCAATAAACACCACTACAAATTTGTCGAGATAGGGTCTAAAAACCCGATTCATTAGGTCCATAAAAACTGTCGGTGCATTGGTTAGCCCAAATGGCATCACCAAGAATTCATAGTGACTGCATCTTGTATGGATGGCAGTTTTAGGCACATCACATTCTTTAACTCTCATTTGGTAATAACCAGACCTTAAATCGATCGTGGAAAACACGGTGACATCTTTGAGTTGATCGAATAGGTCATCAATTTTTGGCAATGGATATTTTTCTTGATGGTTACTTTGTTTAACTGCCGGTAATTAATGCATAACCTCATGGAACCATCTTTCTTCTTCACAAAGAGAACCGGAGCTCCACAAGGCGAGGAACTCGGTTGAATGAAACCTTTATCAAGCAAATCTTAAATTTGGATCTTTAATTCTTTCAGTTCAATGGCTGCCATTCAATAAGGTGCAATGGACACTAGAGTAATTCTAGGTTGTATGTCGATGCCAAATTCAACCTCATGGATTGGGGGTAACCCTGGGAGTTCATTAGGGAAGACATCGGGAAATTCGCACACAATGTCAACATCCAATAATTGTGGCCCATCATTAGCCTCAATTGTCAAAGCATACAAGGATGGATTCCTAGAATTCATCAACACAATGCTCTCCTTGCCAAGGCCTCAAAGATATAATCTTCGTTTATTACAATCCACCTATGCTTGATGCTCACTAAGCCAATCTAGACCTAGTATCACATCAAATTCGTGGATTGGTAAAGCCAAAAAATCAGCCATGAATGGAATCCCTTGAATTACCATAGGGCAATTCTTACATACAAAATTTATGGTAACACAATCACCAAGTGGGTTAGCTACAAAGATCTTCGATGCTATAGGTTCAATAGTCATTCCGTGTTTCTTACCCAATTCAGTGCTTATGAAAGAATAAGTAGAGCCAGGGTCAATCAATGTATATAAAGGATGATAATATAGTTCAATGGTACCTGCAATAAAATCAGGCTCATCTTCCTCCTCCCTGCTTCTTACATGATACATCTGAGCAGAAGTCTTGGATTCTTGCTTACTTGATGCCATGCCAGAGCCACTAGGTTTCCCAGTAGCTCTTGACGAACCTTGCCTTGGCCCCTTACCTCAGAAAGATTGGGCAGGTGTTACAGTATTTTCTGGTGTAGGCATAGACTTGGTTGCACCCAAAGGACAATCGCGGATGAAATGACCCTGCTCACCACAATAGAAGCAGGCTCCAGATTGATTGCGACACTGACCTGCTGAGTGTCATTTCTGGCAGTAGTTGCAAACTCGGCTCTGTGTGTTTTGGTTGGAGCCTCTGGTGCTTTTAACTAAGACCGTCTTGGAAAAGGGCTGGGTCACCGCCTGAGGTTTGTCGATATTCCCAAAACGGGAATATTGGGAATAAACATTCTGCTTGGGGCCTTGATTCTTACTCTTTTTATTCCATCTGGGCGGTTAAGAATCATCCCTAAACCTCTTTTTCAAACCTGCTAGATCCACCTGACCTCAAGGTCATTTGTACAGCTTCGGTGGCCTTGAATCGGTTCACGAGATCTTGGAAATTAGTGATCCCCAAAGTAGTAAACATTGGGCGTAATTCATCACTAAGATCAGTAATAAACATCCCGCACTTGTCTTCTTCTTTCTTAATGTACTCTGCACCATATCGGCAGTACTTGTAGAAATCATGAATGTACTGCTCAACAGGTAGACCACCTTTCTTTAAGTTGAGAGAGATATTGCGTCTTTCTGTGAGATAATACTCACTAATAGACTCTTTCGAAATTCTTGAAAAAAGAACTCCCAAGTAACCGATTCTTCAGGGATGATAAGAATCGTGGTCTCCCACCACTGCAGTGCTTCATCGGCTAGCACTGTAAGGGTACACTCTAACTTGTGCTCATCTGAACACTGTAGTTGTTTGTTCAAGATCCTTAGCGTGTTGTCTAGCTAGTATTCTGCAGTCTCAGGACCGTCGTCATCTTGTCCAGTGAAGGTGTAGGCTCGGAGTGACGCCAACTAATCAATAGGGGATCGAGTGTGCTAGACAACGGGTGGGGTCAATTTCACCACTGCCTCAGCCCTCAAATAAGCCATGAATTGCTTGAACATGTCAGCCATGTTGCGATAGCATTCTGCTTGTGCATTAGGCACCACTGGCTCAGCATGCTGAAGTGGGGAATTAGGTGGGTTCGGTGGGTCTCCCCCTTACTTCCTCACCATGGGTTGAGGAGCCAGTGGCATGATCGTGAATGTGAGCCTCGTTCGACTCAAACATAACTATAACATAAAGAGATCGGATTAGTTGACAAGTCTTAATATACACAATATAAAAACTCCTAGGTGGCAAATTAACACAATAACAATGCAATAAGCTTCGGTTTAGTCCTAGAATCGAGTAAACTATAGCTCTAATACCACAAATATAACACCCCTTATCGACCTGGTCGAAAACTGGGTCAGAGTATGTTACCGATGAACTAAGTGGTGGTTGATATGATATTTTCATGCAATAAACGATGTTGTTGGGCTTAACAAACAAGAAAAGGCATTACACCAATGCCATCAATTTATCTCGAGTCAATGATTAGCCAATTAGGACCAATTTACAACATTTACAAGATTTAGGGACTTAAACATAAATTTAGTATTTTAGTGGTCTTTTTCTCCAATTAACCTTACCAAGATGAAATTCATCATTCAAACAGTGAGAAAACAAATTTTCATATCATTCGGAGTTCATTTGTCCATTCAATTAAGCCTTGCATTAATTAGGGACTAAAATGTAAAAAATGCAAAACTATATTCTTCACCTTCTAAACGATTTACCTGTCACCCTATCGATACCCCTATAGCCGTATCGGTATGCCTTAACCTAATTCCCAAATTAAGGTTCAATTGCAATACACCTAGACCGATGCGGTTGAAGGTCGTACTGATACTGGTTGACCATGTTAACTCCGTATCGATACACCTTGACTCCATACCGATACCATTTTTGATCCCAAATTATCATAGCCAAAACTTGTACCGATACACCTAGGCCGTATCGATACTCCCCTTTTTGACAAACGTTGACCTGACCAAATATGAAGGCCGTATCGATACACCATCCACCGTATCGATACGCCCTGCACTAAGATGACAGATTTTTTCTGGTTTACATTCGAATTGACTTATTTATTGTGGTCCAACTGTAATGAAACTTTACCAACAAGTTTTAACCAACATAAACTACTAGCATGCCAAATTTCATGTTGAACTGAATTCGTTTACCAAGTTTTTACCTTTTTGAGCCCAAAATGCATTTATGTCCTTTTTATGCCAAGTAAAGAGTTCATTTTAGGCCCTATATACTAACATTCCACAAGCACATAATATACATAACAAAAGGACTTTATAAGACTGTTCTAGGTACTTTACCACCCTACTAGGAATTTATAAGTTCGATATACATTACTTCAAACTTGCTTGTGACTTGTGCAACGCAACAACTTCTCTGATCTCCAACTTGAATTTCTTAACCTAAAATAGATGAAATACAATGAATTAAGCATGCTTTGCCTAGTGAGGTAGTCAAGATAACATAATGTCATGGAAATGCAATACAATTCATAACTCTCCAATAACAATGCAATAGGTCTATGGTAGCAATGTAATGTTCATGTTCAATAACAACAAGTCCATATTTCATCAATAACCCTTGGATCGATTTCGAATAGTGGATACGCGAATTCCTACGCCTCGCCAAATCGGTAAATGGTCTTGTCCCTCCGCCTCGTCAATATGACCAATATCACAACATATCCCTCTGCCTCGCCAAATCAATATAGGTCGTAGCCCTAGGACTGTAGTCCACCCATACACTGATCTCATGAATTCTATGGCATGCCAATTGAATCCAATGTCCTTCGAATCCAAGGTCAGTAACATTATCGATAATTCACGTTCAATATCAATAGCCATGTTCAATGTTCTTAACAATAAACAATATCTCGATGTCTATGTTTAATGGCAATATCAATAACAATGACAATGTCCAATGGTCTCAATGATATCTATAATGATCGATGCTTCATTTGCAATGTTTCGATGACAATAGCAATGCTAACATCAATGATCGATGACAATGGCTCTTTGGGTGCTCTATCAATGTTATATTGATGCTATGCAAGTATCCTACACTTTCATGGGTCAATGACAATGGCGATGGTAATGACAATAACAATATTCATTGACAATGACGATACCTATGTTCGATGTTCATTAACAATAACGATGACAGTGACAATGATCAATACTCGATGTGGTAGCTTACCAATGGTTGCCATAATGTCCGATAGGTGATTCGATGCAATAATCCTTAACAACAGGGTTAGGAATGATGATTCTATTAACGATGAAGCCAGGAAAGGCACCTAGCCTAATCCCGAGACTCTAACTACACTCACCTTGCTATTCTGAAGCTTTCAAGGCTCTCAGATAGAAATCTCCTTGTTCCTAGATTTTGTTGGTAATGGTGGGTGATCTCTACCAACTTCTTGATCTAGGTAAAAACAATAGGATTCGATTAGATTCAATAATACGATACCGAAATCAATATAACCATATCAAAATCAATATCGAATCTCGAAATAGCTTTTAGCTAGCAAACTCCATGGATAGCCAAACCCTAGCTTATGATTAAGCTTGATTTATCCATGGATTCCAACAATAGTTTGGGGATTATGACTTACCCAATAGATTACAATGATTTGATAACAACAAATCGAAGGAAAAGCTATCTTGAAGTAAAGCTCCAATGGAGGTGCTTGCTTAGGAAGAAGAATATGACAACTTGGTGAGGAGCTTGCTTGAAGAAGTAACCGGGTAAGTCTTCCTAACTCCTAATTCTTTCCTTTTTAATTAGGATAGCTTTTCTTCAAATGAAGGAATTGATTCTGCTTATCCCACGTAGGGAAATTTTAATTGAGGAGAGGCTAGTCGCAAGATTAGTCCCTAAACTCTCAATGGGCTATAGTTCTATCCCTAAACTTTTAATTCTTACGATTTAGCCATTAAAAGATTCCCTATAATCCCATTAAGGTCTTTTAAACAATAATTCGACTCAATTAAAGTCCACTATCAATACTATCGACCTTGTGGTTAATATCAATACAATATTTGGACATACCTGATATAGGTTTCCGATCGTCAGAACTCAATTCTGACTACGCCAGATTTCGGGGTGTTACACTTCTCACCTCACCAATGTTCTTCAGTGGTTTCCAATCAATAATGGCTTGAATTTTCTTCGAGTTCAGCTGAATGCCTGAAGTTGATACAATGTTTCCAAGGAAGACAACTTCGGTGAGCCAGAACTCACACTTAGAGAATTTATCAAACAATTGTTTCTCTCAAAGGGTCTGAAGCACAATACGAATGTGCTCTCGATGCTCGGCAACATTCTTAGAATAGATCTTGATGTCATCAATAAATGCCACCACAAATTTGTCTAGATAGTGTCTAGAAATCTTATTCATCAAATCCATAAAAGCTGTTGATGCATTGGTTAACCCAAAGGGCAATACCAAGAATTCATAGTGCATGTACCTTGTACGAAAAGTAGTTTGGGTACATCACATTCCTTAACTCTCATATGATAGTATCCAAACCTTATATCGATCTTGGAAAACAAAGTGGCATCTTTAAGCTAATCGAAAAGGTCGTCAACCCTTGGCAATGGATACTTGTTCTTGATGGTCACTTTGATCAACTGCGGGTAATCAATGTATAGTCTCATAGAACCATCTTTCTTCTTTACGAAAAGGACCGGAGCTCCCCAAGGTGAAGAACTCGGTCAAATAAAGCCTTTGTCGAGCAATTCTTGAATATGAGCTTTCAGCTCCTTAAGCTCAACTACTGCCATACAATAAGGTGCAATGGAAACCGAGGCTGTTTTAGGTTGCACTTTGATGCTAAATTCTACTTCATGGGTTGGGGGTAAACCTAAAAGTTGGTCAAGAAAAACATTAGGAAATTCGTTCACGATATCAATGTCTTGTAGTTGAGGCTCACACTTGGCTTCCAATGTCAAAGTTTACAATGAAGGATTCCTTGAGTTCATCAAGGTGATACTCTATTTTCCAAGGCCTCGAAAATACAACTTTTACTTACTACAATTTACCCAAGCTTGATGTTCACTGAGCCAATCCAATCCTAGTATAACATCGAACTCGTGAATTGAAAGTGCTAATAGATTGGCCAGAAATGGAATCCCTTCAATCAATAAGGGACAATTCTTACACACAGGATTCACGGTGACACAATCTCCCAATGGATTGGTTACAGATATTTTCAATGCTATGGGTTCAAAGGAAAACTTATATTGCTTAACTAGTACGATATTTATAAAAGAATGTATCGAGCCTGGATTAATCAACGCATAAATTGAATGTAAATACAATTCAATGGTGCCTGCAATGATATCCTCCTCCTCCTCCTCCTCCTCCTTGCTCCTCACATGATAAACTTGGGTAGGGGATTTTGGTTCTTACCGGTTTGATGTTCTTGTAGAGCCACTAGATCTCCCCATATCTCTCGATGATCCTTGCTTTGATCCCTTGCCTCAGAAAGATTGAGCAGGAGATGAAGCACTACCATTAAGCTTGGCGATATTGAGAGGATAATCTTAGATAAAGTAGCATTGTTTGCCACAATAGAAACAAGCTCTTGATTGTTTGCGACACTACCCGTTGGGTGCCTATTTTGACAATAGTTGCAAATTGGGTACTATGAGCTCTGATCGGAGCCCCTTTCTAAGCTGCTTCGGTAGCTTTAACCTTGTCCACGAGATTCTAAAAATTAGTGATGCCCAATGCGGTAAATAAGGGCGTAGCTCGTTACTGAGCCCAACAATAAACATTTTGCACTTTTCTTCCTCATTCTTAATATATTCTGCACCATATTTGCAATACTTGCAGAAATCATGGATATACTGCTCAACTGGTCGACCACCTTGTTTGAGATGGAGGAAGATGTTGCGTCTTTCTACGAGATAAAACTCACTAATGTACTTCTTTCAGAATTCTTGAAGAAAGAACTCCCATGTCACAGCTTCTTCAGGGACCATAAGAATGGTAGTCTCCCACCAATAAAGTGCCTCATCAACAAGCAATGAAAGAGAACATTTGAGCTTGTGCTCATCCGAATACCGCAACTATTTGTTCAAAATCCTCAGTGTGTTATCCAACAAGTATTCAGCAATTTCAAGATTGCCATCATCATGACTAGTAAAGGTATAGGCTCGGTGTTGAGATAGTTTATCAATAAGAGCCTGAGCATAATGGATAGAAATGGTAGATTGTTACATAGTTTTCCCAGCTTTAATTGAGGTCATAAATTGCTTGATCACGTCTGTCATGTTTCGATAACATTCAGCTTCAACAGTCTACACCTCTGACTTGGTATGTTGCGTAGGAGGGTCCTGCGGGTTTTGAGGGCCTCCCCCTTACCTCCTCACCATGATTTGAGGAGCCGGTGACATGCTCATCTATGTGAGCTTCATTAAAGTTGGACATATCAATAGTAGAAAGAAAAGAGATCGGTTTAGTCGGCAAGTTATAATATATATGATAATTAACTCCTAGGTGGCATGTGCAATGCAATGACAATTCAATATACTTCGATTTAGTCCTAGAATCGACTAAACTCTAATTTTGATACCACAAATGTAACGCCCCTTCCCGACCAGATAGAGAATCAGGTCAGAGTATGTTACTGATGATCAAACAATAAAAGATACATTAATTTAATCAATCTTTGGTAAATCGTCAACCATGTTAAAACAAGGAGACAATAATTCAATGTGGTACTATGATCGACGCTTTAGGACCAATTTTAAACTTTTACAAATTTTAGGGAACAATTTGTAAATTGAGTAATTTAGGGGTCTTTTCTAGATTTAAAATTTACCAATATGAAATTAAGCCTATAACTAGTGAGCATACAAATTTTCACCCCTACCAGAGATCATTTTCTTAGTCAATTAAGTCATTTAACAAACAATGACTAATTAGTAATTTATTAGACTTATCTTGATAGCTTTTAACTAATTTACCTGTACCGATACCAGTACTCGGGAAGGCCGTACCGGTATGCTTGTGTCATGACCGATATTACAGTTAGAATTTGTGAACTTGTACCGATACGAGATTATCCGTATCGGTACGTATTGCCCAATTTATAATCTCAAGATTCCAGTAACAATTTCTCGCATAGGTACAGCTCTAGCTTTATCGGTATGAAAGGTTGGGGATCGGTTCAACAAGAATCTATGCCGAAACTTTTTTCATAACCCAATTCTAGTGTTGAATTTCTTTACTGAAACTCCTTTAGCAGTATCGGTACGCCTAAGACCAATAATGAATACTCGTATCGATACACCATCACCTATATCGATACGCCCTGCACTATAATATCATTTTTAGTATGGTTTTTGTACAGTTTTCCTGGTCAAACGATGTCCAAATGCAACATATACACAACAAAATCTCATTTTAAGCCTTTAAAGCTTATATATACCATATGCAACATATACACAACAAAATGGCTATAATTAACTAGTTTAACTACTTTGTCACCATACTTGGAGTTTGTAAGGTCGATAAACATTACTCTATGAATGTTGTGACTTGCCAAAAACCTTCAACTTCTCTAATCTCTCAACGATAACTGTAACACCCTCTTCCTGGTCTAGGAGAAAATCGGATCGAAAAGCGTTATCGGTGAACAATGCGGTGATTGGTGTAATAATTTTAATCAAAATTTGGTAATTTAACAAAGACATTTTTTCAACTGATACAATATCAATAAGCTGAATAACTCAGTACAATAATATGATTGTCGGTCTCGGACCAATTTTAGACTTTTACAAGTTTTAGGGACTAATCTGTGAATTCAATATTTTAGAGATCCATTTTCAAATATAATATTACTATACTGAAATTCAACCTACGTTCAATGATCACACGAACTTTCGAGATAATCTGAGTCCAATTACCTCTTCAATTTAACTATACAATATTCAATGACCAATATGCAATATTCCAAACATATTCCAATTAACTTTTAATAGATTTACCTGTATTGGTATTGGTATTCAAGAGGCCGTACCAATACGCCTGTGTCATGACCGTTAAAATGGTTAAAGATCAAGGAGTCAGTATCGATATGGTGACCATCCGTATCGATACGCAATGCATGCCTTATGATTGTCAAATTCCAATGTTCATTACCCGTATTGATACGGCTGGGAACTGTATCAGTACGTGTTGACCAGGTTGACCTGTATTGATATGCCCCTGAATCATACCGATGCAATTAATTTTCCAAATTCCAATGTTGACTTTTCGTATCGATACGCCCCTTTGACGTATCGATACACCCTGTTGACCATTGTTGACTATGTCCAAATATGCATATTCGTATCGATACGCCATCACTTGTATCGATACGCCTTGTATTGTAAGGATAAATTTTGTCTGGTTTTTAATCAAATTATTCTATCAAATGATGTCTAAATACAATGAAACTTAAGCAGTAAGTCTATAACAACATAATCTACTAGCATGTCAAATTTTATAGTCATTCAAATCCATTTACTCATTTTCACCTATTTAGGTCAAGTACGCAATTGGTCACGTTTAAACAACTCAAAAGGGTCATTTAGGGCCTAAGGCACAATTACATACCAAGGGCAATACATACATACCAAAAGGACCATAAGTGACTAGTATAACTACTTTGCCATCATACTAGGAGTTCATAGAATCGATATACATTACTTTAGCTTGGTTGTAACTTGCCCAAAATCTTCCATCTTCTCCGATCTCCAAAAACGAACTTCTTAACCTGAAATGTATGAAATGAAATGCATTAGGCATACATTGCCTAGTGAGGTAGTCACGGACAATAACGATAACAATGAAATACATTCCAAATCATGTTTTAGCAATAACGATGCAATGAATCGATGATGACAATGCAATATTCATATTCAATAGCAAGTATATCATATTTCAACAATAACCCTTTCGATTCGGGATAGTGGATACATGAATTCCTACGCCTCACCAATCAATGAATGGTCTAGTCCCTCCGTCTCACCAATATGATCAATAACACAACATCCCTCCGCCTCGCCACAATATAGGTCGTAGCCCAAGGACAGTAGTCCACTTATACACTGAGATCATGAATTCTATGGCATGCCAATTGTATCCAATGTCCTTTCGAATCCAACGTTCGGTGACAATATCAATAATCAATGTTCAACAACAATAACAATGTTCAATGTTTCCAATGTCCTTATTAATAAGCAATGTTTCAATACCAATGTTTGATGACAATAACAATGACAAGGGCAATGTTCAATGATCTCAATAACAATGTCAATGGTCGATGCTTCAATACAAATGTATCGATAACAATAGCTATGCCTATATCAATGCTCAATGATAATGACTATAGCAATGGCTATAACTATGTCTATGACAATGTTCAATGACCCATGTCCTAGATAACTATAATTCAATGAGAATAAAGATGGAAATATCAATATCAATGCTTGATGAAAATGACAATATCAATATTCGATAATTAATACAAAGCTTATTGAAACTTACCAATGATGCCTTCTAAAAGGTTTGATGCAATATCCTTTATCAAAAGGGTTTGCAATACTAAATTCAGTGGCGGTAAATTTGAGAAAGGCCCCTAGCCTAATCCTGAGACTCCGACTACACTCACCATGATAATCTAAAGCTCCTACGGCTCTCGGATGATAATTGCTTTGTTCCTAGCCTTCGCTGGAGATGGTGATTGCTCTTTCTCCAATTCTCGAGCTAGGTTAACAATAGGAAATTGTTAGAATCAACGATACAATATCGAAATCAATATAACGATACCAAAATCAATATCTAAATTTGATATGGCCATTAAAGCTTTGAAAATCCTATGTTATCATGAATAATCAAAGCCCTAACTTGAGATTAAACTCAATTTATCAATAGATTCGATCATTAGTTTGGGGGATTTATCATACCCAATCGATAGCCACTAATCGATACTGATAAATCAAAGGAAACCCAAACTTGGCAAAGCTCAACAATGGAGGTGTGTGCTTAGCGGAAGATGATGAAGTTAAATGAGAGGTGCTTGCTTTCTCTTCAATCGGGTAAGGTTTCTATCTTTGTTTCATTTCCTTTACTCCTATTTTAATTAGGAGCTTTCCTTCAAGTTAAGGAATTCCTTCAAACAATCCCACGTATGTGGTGATTATAATTGGAGAGGGGTTAATCGCAAGGTTAGCCCCTCGACTCTCTATATTCTATGTTTTTACCTCATAAGCTTTCAATTTCTATGATTTAGTCACTAAATAACTTTCAATGTATTCGATAAGGTCCTTAATCAACAAATTAACTCAACTAGAATCCCATGACAATATCATTGACCATACAGTCAAAGTCAAAACACTATTGGGACCTTTCTAATATTGATCACCGAAATCTAATTCTGACTAAACCAGTTTTTGGGGTGTTACAATAACAATGCAATGAATCATGCTTAATGAAAATTATATCATATTTCAACAATATTCCCTAGATTGAATCAAGATAGTGGATACACGTATTCCTACGCCTCACCAAATCAATGAATGGTCTAGTCCCTCCGCCTCGCCAATTGACCAATAACACAACCATCCCTCCACCTTGCCACAATAAAGGTCGCAGCCCAAGGGCCGTAGTCCTCCCATACCAATGAGCTCATGAATTCTATGGCATGCCAATTGTATCCAAATTCCATTTGAATTCAAGGTTCAATATTAATATTAGTGGTCGATATTCCAATATTATTATCAATTATCAATGTTTCAATGACAATAATAATACCAATGATCAATAGTTATAACAATGTCTATTTCAATGTCCAATGTCTATAAAAATGATACTTTGGATACTCAATAATCAATATTTCTACGTACCACTATGTCGATGGTGAAAACGGTAATAACGATGATTCTATGAATAATATCTCATGATAATAGCTTATCGATGCTTTCCAATGAAGCCTCTAGAGAGGTTTGATACAATATCCTTCTAACAAAAAGGTTAGCTATGCAATAATCAATATCAATGAAATCGGAAGAGGTACCTAACCTATTCCCGAGACTCAGACTACACTCACCTTTCTTTTTGAAGCTCCTATGGCTCTCGGATTACCACTCCCTTGTTCCTAGTTTTGGATGGAGGTGGTTGTTCTTCTTTCTCCAACTCTTGAGCTAGGTAAAAATCATAGGAAATGTTATAATCGATACAACAATATCGAAATCAATAGTTAGGTTTGAAATAGCCATTAGCTATTAGATATCCATGGATTAAAGCCTTGAAGAACATGGGCTTAGCTTAGGTACTAAATAGCTTCAACTTAAAATTAAACACAACTTATCCATTGAATTGATCAATTGGTTGAGGGCTAAAGCTTACCAAATCAAGGGCTATTCAATGGAGAAATCAAAGATAGCCTAAGTTCTTGAAGTTTCACCAATAGAGGTGTTAGCTTGAAGGTTTGAGGAAGATGACAATGGAGGTGTGTGCTTACTCTTAAGCAAAAGATGAAAAGAGAAGCAAAGATGGCTCGGTGGGGAGTTTATAACTAAATGGTCAAAGTCAATGCAATATTTGGACCTTTCCGGTGTAGGGTATTCGATCGTCAGAACCCAAATCCAACTAGACCAGTTTTTAGGGTGTTATAGTCTCCAAGTTACTACCCATTGTTTAAAGGTCTTATAGGTTTTTTTTCTTCAAAGTTTTTTTGTTATAATAAGTTGTTGAGCCTGATGAGTGAAAAAAATGAAGTAGAAGAGGTTGGAGTTTGAGATACATTGAAGGAAGAAGAAGAGTTTAAGAGAAGGAAAGCAAAATTATATATAATTTTGAGCAGCAATCGAAATAGCCAAATGGGTTTAAACTTTGTGATAAAGACATATATATATAAGTTTGTATTTTATATCCCAAAGTTGTAGTTGGCTTAGTGGAAAAGGTGTTTCAAATTCTCTAGGTTTACCCTGGTTCGAGTCTCCCTGATAAGTAGCTTAGATGATCACTGTTTCATCTTTAATTATGCCTTTAGTGGATTGATTATGCTGCTGATTTGGATGTTTTTATGTGTTTTCTGTGCAGGACTTTAATTCTAGAAATTACACTTAAAAGGGGCAAAGTTCTGTAGTTTTATTTTTTGGAATCAAGGCTGGGCTAGTGGGCATGAATCTGGGCATAAAGTTTGACGTGGCATCCAGTCAGCATCTTCTAGAAGGCGATGTCAGTGGCTTCTAGAAGGTGACATCAGCAACAACAGATAGTAGTTCACCTACGATTTGAAATTTAAAACTTGGAAATTATCTTTTAGGATTTTATTTGAATATTTTTTAGGATTTATCTTTTATTATTTTTAGTTTATTCTTAGGGTTTTAGAATAAGCACAATTCATCTTTCATCTATCATTCTTAGTTTGTTCTTGTTTTTGATGTTTTATAAAATTCTCTTTTCGTTCTTATTCTTTTAGTTTTTTATTTATTTTTTTAAATGCTAAGTATGATTTTTTCCATAATCATGCTTAGCTAAATTTTCCTATTAGCCAAAGGCTTAAAGAGAAGCTTCAATTCACCTTGTGAGAATTAAAAAACACTCAACTTCTTCGCATTTCATTCTCAATTTTCTGAAAACTTAGATCGGCAATCGACCTTTCTATTAAAATCTTTATGCTTTCATTTCAAAAAGCTAGCGTTGGCTTGAATGTTGTTCAGATTTATTGTTGGGAGGAAGGATCGGCTTGTAGCAAATTCGACTTCCTATGAACACACTTAGCGACGGATTCACTAAGGGAAATTGAGATCGGATTCGATTCTCATCGAGACAACATAGTCCGAGTCAGGTTTTTCAAGATTTTAAAACTATTTTATTCTAAAAGCGATAGTCGTGGTTAGTCAGCTAAAAAATTGAAATCCAAAAATTGATTTTGGATTATCGGTTTACCGGAGAGAAAAACAAGTTACAAAGGTTGGGCCTTGTAGACTGTAACCGGCATGTATCCAAAGTAAAAATCCTTTTCGATGATCAGTTTGAATTGAAGCCAAGTAAAGCTTGAGGCTAATTAATTTAATCAATTGTTCTAAAAAATATTTACTTTCATTTAATCAGTCCACTTCTCAAAATTTATTGTTGCCATTTTGCTTTAGTTACTCTACATTTATTTTTTTCCAATCTCTTCATCAAAACCCCACATTTACTTTACTTTTTTGTTACCGTCAGAATCAAAACCTCTTTATATCAGAAGCTCCATAGTTCCTGTGGATCGACCCTTATTCTCTATATACTACATTATTTTTATATTCATTTGAGATTAAGGATAATATTCTGACAATTCACGACGCTTGTCAAATTTTCTAGGTTTACCCTGGTTCGAGTCTCCCTTTCTTCAATCAAGTGACACGTGTCATTACCTGATTGGAGGATGAAAATAAATTTATTAAATTAAATAAAATAGCTAAAGTCCACCTATTTAAATAATAAATTTATTTTATTAAATTAAAATTAGGATCAAATTGATAGATTGTGTAAATAACAAGGACCAAATGAATAATTATACTAGTTTTATTTAACAGCTACGTCAGCCTCTCTGTTATGTTTTAACGGTTGGTGGCTTGATTGGAACCACTTAAATAGTTAAGTGGTATAATTGCCAAAATTGAAAGTATAGTGGTCAAATTGACACCAACCTAATGGTTAAGTCGTCATCTATGTAGTTTACCCTTTATTAAAATGGGGCCATTAATTTGTAATCAGTAAGAGATATAAGATTTTTTTTAAAAATTACCTAAATACAAAATTATTATTAGATTATCCTCTTGAGCAACAAAAAAATGACTTATAAACATCTAAAAATTAAATATTTTCATTTAAAAATCGGCATTCTTTTTGGATGTTTTAAGTTTTAGATTATTGTTATATATATATATATATATATATATATATACCTATAATTATATATATTTATTACAAATATGTAATTCATGTTCTCTATTTTTGGGCCCCTGTGTGATCGCTCCTATTGCGCCTTTCCAGAACTCCACTGCAACGATGCTGTAGACTACACAAAAAATCTTTCTGATGTGATTAGATGGTCATTGCTCTTGAACTTATTCATCTTTGTAAGTCCTTAAACTTCCACTATTATAAGGAATATGATCTTAGCTTCTAAAATTTTAAAGTTGAATAATTGTTGTTTGGATAGACCTATTGATTACTTAATGTTTTTATTCGATTATATTGTATTTTGAGACACTGTAAGGAAAATCAAGATATTGCATCAGACCTCTCTTGGCCAAAGTATAATGACTATTCATATGAATTAGTTATGTTTTGAGATGTCATAACTTAAACCTATATGTTTATCTTGTAGTTCCATTTTCCATTACTTTAATTTAGTTCCATGCGTTCTTTATCAACAAAAAAATAGTGTCATGTGTTACTCATCGATCTTTTAGAGCTACATATTAGTTACACTATCATGATTTAGCACAAAAATTCTGAGAAATTACTCACTTTTTGGATTTACTAACAAAGAGAAAATTAAAAATGTAAATAGAATTAAGATCGTGATAGTTTGAACTGGTTACAATCAAATGTTTAATTTGTTACATAAATTAAGTTCTGGCCATCAGTAGTTTCCTTAGTGGAAGATGAAACTTAAAATACTATAACTCTTATTATTTAATCAAGGTGTGTTTGAACCTTTATAATTAAAATAATATTTGATTTCGCATATTATATGTACATTAAAACTACTTATAGTAAGAGTTTATTATCTTTCTTGTGAATTTGTACTTGAATTGATATGTTCTTGTAGGTTGGAATGGAGTTCACGAATTTCTATAGATTTTTATCTCTTTTATTGTCTTCTTGAAATTCTCTAATATTTCTTCGAATTTTGTAAGCTTTTAAATTTGGTTCCCAATCACAACACGACATGGTATGTTACTGTAAATAATAATGTAGTGTTGTCTGAAAAAGATTTGCACAGTATTTGTTAGAAAATGGGCATTAATAATCTAAGGAAATAATAATAATTAAATATGATAAAATTATTATTATAATGAACATAACAAAACACTTACAAAAATAATATTTGAAATATAAATCAAATATTAAAGCAGTAAATCAGAACCGTTTACTTGTATCTGGGCAACATTTTGGATGAATAGATTTGTTGAGGCCTGTGTAACACACAATTTCCTTAAGACAAATTCGTTCGCTCCTATGGTGATTGAGAAACGTTAGACGTATATATCCCAAGATACAACAACGTAATGATCAATTACATTAGCACATATGCAAAGATCGCAAACTGTAAGCTTGCCTTCGTCTATCACCGTTGGAAAAAATGAAAACTAAATGCATGATTGTTTTTAGAGAAAATAGAAAGAGTTGAGAAGAAATGTTAATCACTTGCAATACTCGTTGTGAGTTATGAATTGTGATGAGTTGTGATTTCTCTCTTTTCTGAAGCCTCCTTTTATAGGCGAGCAATGATAGAGTTCTAATCACAATTGAACTCAATTCATAATTTAAAATTCAAAAAAAGATATTATCTGATAAAATCTATCTAAATATAGGTTATTTAGATTCACAAAATCTATTTTGAAGTTCAAATTATTTGACTAATTCTTAGATTGAGATTTTGAATTTAGGCTACAGTATTTGTTAGAAAATGGGCATTAATAATCTAAGGAAATAATAATAATTAAATATGATAAAATTATTATTATAATGAACATAACAAAACACTTACAAAAATAATATTTGAAATATAAATCAAATATTAAAGCAGTAAATCAGAACCGTTTACTTGTATCTGGGCAACATTTTGGATGAATAGATTTGTTGAGGCTTGTGTAACACACAGTTTCCTTAAGACAAATTCGTTCGCTCCTATGGTGATTGAGAAACGTTAGACGTATATATCCCAAGATACAACAACGTAATGATCAATTACATTAGCACATATGCAAATATCGCAAACTGTAAGCTTGCCTTCGTCTATCACCGTTGGAAAAAATGAAAACTAAATGCATGATTGTTTTTAGAGAAAATAGAAAGAGTTGAGAAGAAATGTTAATCACTTGCAATACTCGTTGTGAGTTATGAATTGTGATGAGTTGTGATTTCTCTCTTTTCTGAAGCCTCCTTTTATAGGCGAGCAATGATAGAGTTCTAATCACAATTGAACTCAATTCATAATTTAAAATTCAAAAAAAGATATTATCTGATAAAATCTATCTAAATATAGGTTATTTAGATTCACAAAATCTATTTTGAAGTTCAAATTATTTGACTAATTCTTAGATTGAGATTTTGAATTTAGGCTAAAATTTAGTAGGTTCATGCAAGGCCCAATTGTTCATGACATTCACTTTCACCCATGTCGTGCCTGCGCGCAAGACACAGTCTTTAGTAAGCTTATTCAACAACCCCTTGGTTGTTTCCATTATATATACACCTCTCACAATTGGTCTTTAACCAATGTGGGATTTAAGCTTACTATTTCCTCTCCAATCAGTGCAAGTTGCCTACTTTGAGCATCAATTTCTCATTTACCACTCAACCAATTTAAGCATATAGGATATTGTTGTAAAGATCTCATGGAGTAGAATATGACGACGTAGTTTCATGATTCGATTCTCCATCTTTACCCATTGAATTTATGCCTCAAAGTTTCCACAAGATCACAATTTTCCAACAATCCCCCACATGAAAGAAATTGATGTTTTTAAAAACCATTTTGACTCGATGTGGTGATAAATTCTACGATTGATAGCTGCAAAGGATAGGTAGGTGTCCACCTTTGAACCTTCCCTGTGAAAGTATATTTACTTTGCTGGCTGACCAGTAGATGCGATGTCTTTGAACTATTATGCCGTTTGTGTAAATGATGATATACTTCGCACAACTATCTCACTGAAAAAAATCTTAGTTCTCATAGTATGTCCATATAGATGTGAACATCGCATGGTTCTACAAGAGTTTTGAGAGAACTATGCCCCAATAGTCTCCTTGAAGCAACCCCACTTCACTCTTACATAGGTGACTTATGTTGTTCGGCTCACAGATACACACAATGGTCATTAAAAGCTTTGCTTATCCTATACCACTTTTGATCACTGTTTACATCATAGAAATGGAATTGGGAGAATAACCCCTACAGTGACTGCACAAGGTCTATGTAATTAGGTTGTCCCTTTGAACCTAGATCTTGGGATCTCCAGTCAACTAGGTAGGGTTTTCCTTCACATGCCTTAAATTTTACTGGCTTTAGTCACATTCATTTCGATGTTTTCTCAACCCAATCTCGATTTAGGCCTTTAGCTGGCGGATCTGTAATGTTATCTTTTGATCATATAAAATCAATAGAGATAACCCTATTGTCTAATGGTATTATGTCGACGTCATATTTGTCTCGACTTACCATTGTACATAAAGATTTGTGCTCTACCAATTTTTATTTGGTTTTCACAATATATGAATATTGTATACACAAACTTTGGTCATTCAAGAATATCCTCCAAGACATTCTAAAGTCATTTGACTTCTTCTCTAGACTTGTCTAGAGCTGCAAACTCATATTCCATTATAGATTCGGTCATAACTATTTGTCTTAAGGATTTCCATCCACTTGTGCCTTTGATATCTTGAATATCAGATATCCAACTAGCATCAGAGTATCCTTCTAAATAGTAGGGTCTCTGGAATAATGCAATCCATAATATTGAGTATATCTAAGATATCTTAATGCACTCACAATTGCTTTTCAGTGGTTTCCTCCAGGACTGCTTGTGAATCTATTTAAACTGCTTATAGTAAAACAATATCTGATCTAGTGCAGCTTATGAAGTACATTAGACTGCCTATGACCCTTGCATATTCCACTTGGTAAACACTTTGACTTTTATTCTTGGACATATGTTGCCTCGTGTTTATTGGAGTTTTGGCTATACCAGAATCATCCTTGCCAAATTTATCAAGAATTTTTCGACATAGTGTGACTAAGTCAATATGAGATCTTCATGTGGCCGTTTGATTTGGATGCCCAAAATCATGTCATATAGTCTCATATCTTTCATGTCAAATCTTGAATTTTACATGACATTGATACATTTTACCATTTCATTGTTACTTATAACAGTGAGTATGTCATCAACATAGGATCATATATTTGAACATCGGTAGATTTGACATACTCAACATAGGATCATATATTTGAACATCGGTAGATTTGACATACACATATTTGTCACATTTATTTGCCATCATGAAGCATTTTAGTTTCAACCTTTTGTTGAACATCTGGACTATCTTCATTGATAGTTTCTAAAGTTCGTTTTATTGAACTTCAATAAACTCCCTAGCTTTCTAAGGGAATACATTTTCCAAATAATGATGTATTCTTTGATTCCATTATCATATTCTTGTGAATCTTAGGGTTATATGATTCGCGCAAGAAATATATATATATTGTTATGATCTACATAATCAACAAAATATGATCCACTGTTTTGGGGATCTATTTCTATTTGCTTCGGTAACGGGGTTATTACCTTTGCAAGACACCCCCACATTTTTAAGTAATTGTAGGAAGAGTTTTATTCCCTTCCATGACTCATATTGTTTCTTATCTTTTTAATTGTGGGGAACCTTATTTTAATGGTAATTAGCTAATAGAACAGCTTCCCCCAACATGTTAGACACATTTTTGAAGTTTTAGTTCTTTTCAAAAGTCATCTTCAAAATTATAGTACCAACATTACTCAAATAGAGTTTTTCCCATATTTTTATTAAATTTGGGTTTCAACATCATGTTAAAGACAATAATTTCTCTATAGCTTCATCTTTGCTTTTAAGCAAATACACATAGCACTATTTTGTGCTATCATTAATGAAGGTAATAAAAGTATTTCTTCAAACAAAAATTTGTCATGTCAATTGTTACCCCAATAATATTGACATTGTTTAGAAGTCTATAGTCCTAAGACTTGTTCCTCATCTTATGACAATTGAAGCATTTCTCATGAAATTTTGCTTCTTGAACATACCGCCTAGTTCGCGATTTGTTTTTCTTGAAGTCTTTTATGACTTCCACTACGTTCGTCCTGGTAATATTTATCTTAACAATATTTACCTTACCAACATTTGAAGGTGACAACAATATTTACCTTATCCTTTCTAACAATAGGAGGATCATCCTTAAGATATTTGACAAGGTTTATCATGGTCAAATATGCAACATCTTTTGTTGCCAAGTTTTGAAATTCT
The DNA here is from genome assembly GCA_019671005.1 of Hibiscus mutabilis. NCBI lineage: Eukaryota > Viridiplantae > Streptophyta > Magnoliopsida > Malvales > Malvaceae > Hibiscus > Hibiscus mutabilis. The sequence goes on from CM033714.1 coordinate 45,622,738, forward strand.
TTGCAATGAATTTCATTGGTTTTTCCATCGTGTCACATAGTCACAAACTATAAATAGAATATTATGAATCTATTAAACATCAGAAATTTAGCCAAAGACTAAAACCAGAAACATAAACATAATTTCCAACTTTTGTTAGACGTTAGAAGTTTAGTAAACTAAAAATCCTAAACAAAAGTTCAATCAGTTTAATAGAAATAACAATAATGAACAGTGCACCAGGTAGGTAATTTATGAAAAGAAAGGTGGTGCACTAGGTACACTTAAAAACCAGGACTTTCAAAGAACCAATCCTAACATGCACATTCAAATAGATTTTATTTTCAATTATCCATTTAAGAGTGTTTCTTTCTCCGAACCAGATTAACAATAATTCTATAATAACCAGAAAATTAATTCTCAGTTATTTTGATTTGTTATCCAACAAAATAAAAATTTTGAAACAAAATATGTAACCAATGTTATTCCAATGATAATTTTTGTTAAAACATATTTGTCCACTGCAAAATTGAATAGATCAAATTTATTCAAATTGTCTCTTTTTTGGAAAAAGAAATCTAGTAAATTTGTTGAAACGGTAGGAGTTAAATCCTGAAACGAATTATTTACGAGATTTCAATTTTCAAATCATATCAAGATTTCTCTTGGGTATCATGTTCGCCTATATAATTTCTCAAAGGAAATTATTAGTATAACATAAGATATTTGTATATTAAATAATAAAAATAAATTACCCACGGCAAATACCTTTGATGGTATTAAACATTTATACGTTTTGCCTACCCATGGCACTGGTTCGAATAACCATAATGCTCAACATGGTAATGTGTTCGCCTTGGATTAAACTTAAACGAAATCCATCTTAAGATTGTTAGAAAAGTGGCATTAATAATCTAAGGAAATAATAATAATAATATGTAAAAATTAAATACGATAAAATTATTATTATAATGAACATAACAAAACAATTATAAAAATAATATTTGAAATATAAACCAAATATTAAAGTAGTAATTCAAAACCATTTACTTATATCCGGGCAGTATTTCGGATGAATAGATTTCTTGAGATTTGTGTAACACACAGTTTTCTTAAGACAGATTCGTCCGCTCCTATGGTGCTTGAGAAACGTTGGACGTCTATCTCCCATGATACAACAACATAATGATCAATTGCATTAGCACATATGCAAAGATCACGAACTGGAAGCTTGCCTTCGTCTATCATCGTTGGAAAAAATGAAAACCAGATGAAGGATGGTTTTTAGAGAAAATGGGAAGAGTTGAGAGGAAATGTTAATCACTTGCAATACTCATTGTGAGTTATGAATTGTGACGAGTTGTTGTTGTGATTTCTCTCTTTGCTGAAGCCTCCTTTTATAGGTGACCAATGATAGTGTTTCTAATCACAATTGAACTCAAATTCCTATTTTAAAATTCAAAAAAATATATTATCTGATAAAATCCATCTAAATATAGACTATTCAGATTCGCAGAATCTATTTTGAATTTCAAATTATTTGACTAATTATTGGATGAGGATTTCAAATTTGGGCTAAAATTTTAATAAATCCATGATAGGCCCAAACAATCCAAACATTTGTGTTCACCCACATCATGCTTGTGCATAAGGCACAATCTTCGATAAGCTTATTCAATAACACTTTGGTTTTTTCCATTATATATACACCTCTCACACTTGGTCTCTAACCAATGTGGGATTCAAGCTTACTATTTCCTCTCCATTCATTGCAAGTTGCCTACTTTGAGCATCAATTTCTCATTCACCACTCAACCTATTTGAGCATATGAGATATCGTTGTAAAGATCTCATGCAGTATAATATGGAGACGTAGTTTCATGATTCGATTCTCCGTCTTTACCTGTTAAATTTATGCCTCAAAGTTTCCATATGATCACAATTTTCCAACACTATTGACATTGTGAAAAAATGGTTGAAGTTAGCTTGATAACAAGCTAAAATCAATATGTTATAGGATTTTAGCTAGAAATATCATTCTTGGATGCTTGTATAGTTAAGGACTCACATATGACAATGATTTTCAATTGCATCTCTTTCAACTCTCAGTTAAGATTTACTCTTCTTGTGTATGACGACAACTTTTATGTTCAACTTCATTTGTAGAGGAAGAAGATAGGTTGCATCTCGAAGAAGATGGATTTTTCATATCCTGTTGGAACTAGAGTCATTCTCAAGGTATTGTACTTGGCTCATTAGCCCTCAATGTTCTATATATAAATCTGACAACATCCATAAAAGCATCATTTTTTTCTTCTATTTTTTTCATTTACATATGGTTGGTTCATCCTTTTATATACTTAGAGTCAGGCAATAGTTTTTTTTTCTTTTAGCCCTCAATGATTCGACACAATTAACAATTGAATTTGACTTCTAAAGCTTCTCTCAATTAAAAATAGTTTTTACTTGATTTTTTCTTTTTTTGAAAAGAAAAGTGCTTACACGTTGAACAATGTATATAAGGACATATTCCACATAAGAAATTAAGAAGGCCTTTAAAGTATTTTTTACTTTTAGTTTTATATTTAGAATTTAGTTTAATTTTTATTTAAAAAGTAACAAATACTGTTTTTTATTCATATTAACTAACATTTCAGTTATTATAACAACGGGAAGTGATGAAAGTATAGTTGCACCTCGGATAACTAATGGCATATAATAATATTAAGATTCTGACTTAATTTTTTTTTGTTGTGGAAAGTTACTTTTTGTATTATGTGAAACATTACATGTTATTCTACATGTTCAATTTCATTTCTATTTGTTTGTTTCATATTATTGTGCTTATTTTTTCTCATTTAAGTAAATATGTATGATCATTTAACATATTTTCCTTAATCTACAAAGAAACATTAGCAGAAGATCATGGTTTAACATATGATATGCACTTTTGGTTAAAGATGAGACTCAAAATTCTATAATCTTAAACTAGCTTTTGTATATAGATGGCTTAGCTTGTGGAATTTCCCAAGAGCTTAAAGAAATCATTTTTTCATTTTATCATATTGATTTTGTTTTTATCATGTTGCAGGCCTCTCAATATAAAGAGGGTGACTCGAGTTGAATTAAATAAGAGAGCTAGAAGGACAGAGTTACATTAACTAAGTACATTTAGGTATCTTTAATGTGGCTATTATCTATTTGTTAAGGTTATATATTTTATATCTGTTGGATGCCTCCACTATAGCTGTAAATGTATTGGGTTTTGACATTTTAGAGAAAAGGGATCAAACTGTAAAGATGGTACAATTTTGGAACTTCTTTGTAATTTGTAAAAATTTTGGTTTTTTTGTAATTTTTTTATTTTTAATAAAAAAATTAAAATAACTTAAAAGTCCAAAATAAAAACTCAGAATCCAAATCTTAATATAATTCCATCAAAATTGCCATTTATCATCAATTTGGTTATGGTAAAGAAGAAGCAAATTATCAATAACGAAAATGATAATGTGACAATATCTTTTTCATCATCTACACATTGAATTTATTGTATTACTAATGATGAAACTAATTATCAATAACGAATTGTTGTATAATTTTGTGACATGATTATTTGTAATCTAATACAAAGTATAAGGTGGCATTATGTATTATCATACTACAATTTGGTGACGATATACTATGACACTAACAATATGACGATATCTCTTTCGTCACCTATACATTAAAATTATTGCATTATCAGTGACGATATGAATAATCAATGACGGATTTTTATATCATTTGGTGACGTAATTAGTTGTCACTAAATGCAAATTATAAGGTGACGTTCTAGATCAACGTCACTATATGCTCAACAATATGTGGTGAAAAATAATACATTGTCACACTTTACATTTAGTTACACACCTAGCGTGATGAACGCCGTGACGTCAAAACTTATGTCACAAAATACAAATGGTGACGTAAATGTAAGTTTTGGTGACACTATTTTAGATGCCACTAATAGACAAATTTGTTGAAGTGGATTCCGTCTGTCATTTTATTCAAAGTGTATTTGACGAAGGACCTTGGCACGAGGAGTTAAACCAGACATTATTGGTGTTGTTGGATAAGGTTAGTAGTCAAAATTTATTCGCCCTATTAGCTTGTGTAACATTGTGTACAAGGCAATTACGAAAGTTATCGCTAACCGCATGAAACTGTTTTTACCTATATGGTTTTCGGAGAACTGAACTAGTTTTTTCACTGGGTGATCAATTATGGACAATATCATTCTGACGTATGAAGTAATCCACTCTATGCGAAGTAGGGAAGGCAAACAAGGATGGATGGTGATTAAAATTGACATAAAAAAAAGCTTATGACTATCTAGAGTGGGGATTCATCGAGGACACTTTAATTGATATTGGAATACTAGATAAAATGAGGAATCTTATCATGGCATGTGTTTCATTGGTTAGTACTCAGATTCTTTGGAATGGTTCTATGAAAAAGGCCTCCACTCCTTCTAGGGGGATCCCAAATATCTTTTTGTCCTCTGTATGGAGCGTTTAGCTCAAGCTATCCAAAAGGAAATCGATCTTGGGATTGGAAACCTTTCTGTCTTTCTACATCAAGCCCTAGTTTATCTCATCTTCTCTTTGCAGATGACTTAATTCTATTTGTCGAAGCTAATATTTATCAAGCTGGGGTGATAGTTCTGTCTTGAGGAAGTTCTGCGAGGTGTTAGGCCATAAGGTAAGCTCGCCAAAATCAACAATTTACTTCTCAAAAACTGTGCCTGGGGATGTGAGAGCACAATTTAGTGCACACCTAATACTTTTAGAAGTTGAGGACCTAGGTAGTACATGAGGGTGCCCCTTCTGCACACTAAAGTATCGACAACATCTTATCAATACCTCATAAAATGGTGCAAAAGCGTTTGAGTGGTTAGAAAGTTTGGATGCTCTCTTTGGCTGGGCGAATCACTCTAGCTATGTCAGTTCTTGCAGCTATCCTTACCTACACGATGCAATCTATATGTCTTTTTGAGGAAAGTGTGTGAGCAATTGGAATGTCTTATTCGACAATTCATTTGGGGTATTGAGGTGGCGAAAAGGGGTGTGAATTTGGTTAAAAGGTCAAAGGTGTGTCATCCAATTAAAGCTGATGGGTTAGGTTTTAGAAATCTTGAGGAACAAAACGATGTGTTTCTAATGAAAGTAGAATTCTTGGTTTTATCTAAGGATGACGCGTTATGGATGCTCTTTATCCGTGACAAATATGGGTGCAAGGAAGAAATTCCTAATGTCCTACACAAATGGAATGTATCGTGCCTATGGAAGGGGTTTTCGTGTATTTGGTCTAATGTTGAGGACAATATTGCATTGTGTGTAGGGCGAGGCACTGAGATTGATTTTTGGTTCGAATCGTGGTTAGATGATTGTGGTCTGTTGATTAATCATGTTACGGTTGTCGGTGCAATTGGATTATATAGAATATCAATTGCTGACTTGGTGGATCCAAAGGACAATTGGTTATGGAATCGATTTGATGTACTGCTTCCTCTACCGATCCTTTTAGGTATTGCATTGAAAAAGGGACTGTTACCGATTTTTACTATCAAGTCAGCTTATTCAATTCGTATGAAGGAGGATCCTACTATAATGGAGCCAATTTGGTCAGCTATTCAACAATATCATGGTCCACGGAAGATTAAAATGTTTTTGTGGTTGATTGGTCGTGGAAGAGTATTGACAAATGCCGAGAGGGCCCGTCGACACTTTATAGGTGATGATCGCTACCCCTTATGTTTAAATCAGCTAGAGGACCTCAATAATTTGTTGCGGCTATGCTCGTCAGCCATGGTCGTGTGGCCAAGCTTGATTAAACGTAATCGTTTACATGAGTTCATCATTATGGATCTAAAGAAATCAATTGTTATGAATATGTCTAATTCAAATAATTTCTTTCAATCACCGAAGAATTGGGATATAATGTTTGGGTTGTTGCATGGAATATGTGGTTGTACAGGAACTCAATGGCTTTTGATTCACCTTTGGAAGACACTCATTCTATTCTAGAATGTAGTAGATATTTAACTGCAATGACATGTAATGCTTTGGCAGGAAATAGACCACAAATAGGGGGTTCACATTCTCATCGGACCCGTCCAGGGCAATGGCAGCTGCCTCCACTAGAATTGGTGCTGGTAAATTCTGATGGTGCCCGACACAAGGAATCTAGATGCACAACTTGAGGGGGAGTCATCCGATACTAGAATGGTCACTGGTTGGGTGGTTTTACAAAATTTATTGGCATCAGCTCAACGTTAGAAGCTGAATTATGGGGTGTTAATGTAACCCCCTCGACCCGGCCTAGTCGCAAGACTGAACCGAGCGAGCTACATTGGGTTTGCAAAAACAAACCCATAAAGATTAACTCGAATTACGACCATTGTTTTCCTTTATCTTATCTAGATGTAACATGTTAACTTAGGGTGTGCATATTGGTAGTGGAAGAAAACTTAACTCAATTGGGCATCAAATTGATATCCAATTGTTCACAATTGCAATTTAGGGACCAAATTGCAATTTTGGAAAATTATAAGGACTTAACCTATTTTAAGTCTATTGATCCTCAATTAATTAGGTTTCATGCTCATATGCCAAAAATCAGCTCAAAACGATCATTCAAACATAGTCAATTGCATACATAACGTTCAGGGACCAGAACGAAAGAAACAAAAACTTCAAACATCCCAATAACAGAATTAACTGCTGCTCATATCGGTACACGGGTAAGTGTATCGGTACGCTTTGGCAATTTTCCAAAAACCAAATTTTAGTTGCTCAAAACTGTATTGATACAACTTTTATGTATCGGTACGCCTTGCTAAAATAGCTTTGCCCGTACCGAAATAATTCCTCGCGTACCAAAATGCAGACCCAAAAATAACTTAACTGTATCGGTACAGGGATTCTCGTACCGATACGCTTGGACCTGTAGTTTCCAATTTTGTTGGTTTTACATGAATTAAAGACTACGGCATCATTCCAACATGCTTCAAACATCAGCACAACATCCCTAAGGATCAATCTATACCAAAGCATCACAAAATCATCGTCATAGCATGGCTTTATGTTTCAATGAGTAAACTAGAGGCATGCTTCATAAAAGCCAAATCATCCAAAGCATGAATCATAAATCTAAAGCAAAACCAAACATTTAAGGCCATTGAAAACCCAAAACAACATAGCGAACATGCTAAAACATGGAGTTTATCAAAACGCAGCCTTGCAAGCTTGAATTCTATGCATTTATGGACAAAAAGAGCGTAAGCACACTAGGCTTAGTGAGCAGTGCTCAAACAACACACCATCAATGCATTTTTAAACCATTTTCCAAAACCACATTGAAATAACTAGTTCAATCATCATTTAAAACATCATGCCTTGAAAACCATGCACTTAACACTTTCAAAAACCAGCATATTAAACCACATGCAACATGTATCATGGATCAACAACATATCCCAATGCTAACCCTCAATTTAAGCCATCCCATGCATAACAACCATAAGCAAAGCTTAAAGAGTAAAATATGAATAAACCAACATTATACATTGACATTCATCAACATGATACGGCATCAATTATATTGTCTTTCAGCTGATAATAAACCAACTTCCACTTTCCAAAATATTACATCGGATACACGGATTCAACAAGTGTCCTCTCAACACTTCAAGCCATCTCAACCGGAATTATGGTCAATCACAACCATGGTACTCTCACAACTGGGTACAATAATAACCCCGGGGACACCAACCCCAGTAATCTGCTAGACGCTTAATCCACTCAGGGGAGTTTTCTATATCATATAACCCCTCGTACAAGATACGGTCACTACGAATTCTTGGTGATACCATTTGGGCTAACCAATGCACCGACATCTTTCATGGACCTAATAAATCGAGTTTTTAGGCCCTATCTAGACAAATTCATAGTGGTATTCATTGATGACATCCTAATCTATTCCAAGGATATAGCAGAACATCGTGATCATCTTCGCATTGTGCTTCAAACCCTCCGTGAGAAGCAGTTATTTGCCAAGTTCTCAAAGTGTGAGTTTTGACTTACCGAAGTTGCCTTCCTTGGGCACGTTGTATCGGTTTCGGGTATCCAAGTGGACCCCAAAAAGATTCAAGCCATTCTTGATTGGTTTCCACCAAAGAACGTGGGTGAGGTAAGAAGTTTTCTTGGTCTTGCTGGCTATTATAGGAGATTTGTCAAGGGATTTTCTATGATAGCAGCCCCTCTGACTAAGTTATTGAGGAAGGAAGCTTCGTTCGTTTAGACTGCGAATCAACAAAAGAGCTTCGATCAATTGAAATAAGTTTTGACTCATGCACCGGTTCTAAATCAACCTGAGCCTAAAAAGGACTACACAGTCTACAGTGATGCATCGCATCTCGGGTTAGGATATGTATTGATGCAAGAAGGCAAGGTCATTGCATATGCATCGAGACAGCTCAAGCCGCATGAAGTGAACTATCCCTCTCATGACCTAGAGTTGGCTGCATTTGTTTTTGCATTAAAAATTTGGAGGCATTATCTTTACGAAGAGAAATGTTATTTATTCACCGATCATAAAAGTCTCAAATATCTCTTAACTCAAAAGGAGTTGAATCTTCGACAATGGAGATGGATGGAAATCCTCAAGGATTACGACCTTGTCATTGACTACCATCCATTCGGGCAAGGCCAATGTTGTAGCTGATGCACTCAGCCGCAAACCTCTTCCTAGTAAGTATTGTTATTGATCCACTAGTTTAATGTAATGATTTGTACACTGACTCATTACAAGTCCTTGTATTGTAGCTCCTCAAGCTATCAACCCCCACTTCTGTCTTAGGAAGCGTCGCTGCTTTGTAGCTAGACTTCAAGTTCAGTCTACCATTACATCGAGGATTCAAGTATTGCAAAGATAGGATTATAAACTTCAAGCCATTATTTCCAAGTTGCAAGATAACCCTGATTTCAGAATGAATTCTAAAGAACTCATATGTTTTTGAGACCGGGTCTATGTACCTGATAATGAATCTCTTCGCACTGATATCCTCAAGGAAGCTCATTCCAGCCCTTTCTCTATTCACCTGAGGTCAGTGAAGATGTACAAGGACCTACGGGAGATTTATTGGTGGTCGGGCATGAAGCAAGCCATAGTTTAGTTCGTGTCTAAGTGCCTCACGTGTCAGCATGTTAAGGCTAAGCATCGTGTCCCTACCGGATTACTACAATCTATTGATCTACCCAATAGAAGTGGGAGAAGATTACTATGGACTTTGTTAGTGATCTGCCTTTGACTCCTACTAGACATGATGCTATCTAGGTCATTGTAGACCGTTTTACTAAGTTAGCACATTTATTACCGGTTCGAATGGACTGCGGTCTTCCCAAGCTACCTGACTTGTATATCAAGGAAGTCATTTGACTCCACAGAGTACCTCAGTCTATCATTTTCGATCGAGATCCATGATTTGCATCTCGGTTTTAGAAGTCGTTACAAGGAGCTCCGGGTACCAGAGTTAATCTTAGCACTGCATTTCACCCTCAGTTCGATGGCCAATCGAAAAGGGTAATCCAAGTTTTGGAAGATATATTTCGAGCATGCATCATCAAAATCCCTACCCCTTATTGAATTTGCCTACAAAAATAGCTACCAAGCTTCTATCAAGATGGCACCGTATGAAGCATTATATGGCAGACGTTGTCGAACTCCTTTATGATAGTCTGAGCTCGGTGAAGGCAAGATGTTGGGCCCTGATTTACTTCAGGAAACCAAAAAACATATTGCCATTATCCACGACCGTTTAAAAGCAGCCTTTGACTAACAGAAGGCCTATACTGATCTTAAGCGTAGGGATATTCAATATGAAGTTGGTAAGAGAGCTTTCCTCAAGGTTTCATCTTGGAAGAAAGTTCTGAGGTTTGGTAAGAAAGGGAAATTGAGCCCCTGATTTATTGGCCCTTTTGAGAATATTGAAAAAGTTGGCCCTGTGGTTTATCGATTATTTCTGCCCTCAGAAATGGGTAAAATCCATGATGTGTTCCATGTATCCATGCTTCGGAATTATCATTCTGATCCTTCGTACATCATTGAGCCTGAATCTATGGAAATTCAATCTAACTTATCTTATGAGGAAAAACCGGTTCAGATTCTTGCAAAGGAAGTCAAAATACTTTGCAATAAGACTATTCCATTAGTCAAGGTGCTTTAGAAGAAACACACCGTCAAAGAAGCAACATGGGAGCTGGAGGAAACAATGCGAAAGCAATATCCTCATCTATTATAACTAGGTAAAAATTTAAGGATGGATTTTTCTTTAGGGGGAGAGTTGTAACACCTAGAAATTCGGCCTAGTCGAAATTGGGTTCCGGAAGCCCTACTTGGGAATTGTTTACATATTGTATTGACATTGACCATGAGGCCAATTATATTGATATTGGGGTTAAATCGAGTCAAATCACTTTTAAGGACTTTTATCAAATACATTGAGAACTCCTTAGTGACCAAATCGGGAAAAATTAGGAGTTTGAGGACAAAAGCCTAAAGTAAGAAAGGGTGAGGGACTAACCTTGCAATTAGCCCCTCTCCATTTTAATTGCCACATACGTGGAGTAATCAAAACACTTTCCTTCAAAGGAACGAAAGCCTTGCACCTATTGAATGTAAAATAAGAAGTTGATGAGACTTGGAAGGGCTTATCCGATTAGGCAAGTACCGTAGTCATCTTTATCTTCTACCTTTAAGGAGCTAAGCAAGCACCTTCATTAAAGCTTCTTTTAAGCTTTGGTTTTGCTTGAAATATTGATCATAGTTAATCTCAATAGCTTGAATAAGGTAAGCCCAACTATTGGTTATTGATTTTAAACCAATTCTAGAGAGGATTTGAGTTATGGAAATTACAAACCCTAGTTTGGTTCTACGAGAACCTCAAGCTTAATTTCCTATTGAATTTATAAATTCAATATTTTTATTAAGATATCGAATACATTGTAACCCTTGTCCCATCTTGTTTTGAATAGCTCAAAACAATCTAGGTGAAGAATCACCTTCACCCTCGGATTCCACCAAGCAAAGGAACAAAGAGATCATTGTCCGAGAGCCATAAAAGCATTAGATTATCGAGGTGAGTGTAGTCAGAGTCTCGGGATTAGGCTAGGTGCCTTTCCCGATTTCATCGTTAATAGAATTGTCATTTCTAACTACATTGTTAAGGATTATTGCATTGAATCACTTATCGGACATTATGGAAGTATTGGTAAGTTATCGCATCAAGTATTGAGCATTGTCAATGCCATCGTCATTGTTATTGAACATCGACCATATGTATCATTGTTGTCATCGAGTATTGTTATTGCCATTATCATCGCCATTGTCACTGAATCATGAAAGTATGGGACATTGATATAGAACATTGATGTAGCCACTGTCATTGATTATTGAAGTGAACATCATTATTGTTATCGAAACATTGTAAATGAAACATCGATCATTGTTATTGTCATTGGGATCATTGGACATTGCCATTGTTATTGATATTGTCATGGAACATAGACACTGAAATATTATTTATCGGTAAGAACATTGAACATGGCTATTGATATTGAACATGAATTATTGATATTGTCACCGGACCTTGGATTCGAAGGACATTGGATACAATTGGCATGCCATAGAATTCATAAGCTCAGTGTATGGGTGGACTACGGTCCTAGGGCTACGACCTATATTGATTTGGTGAGGCGGAGGGATGTGTTGTGATATTGGTCATATTGGCGAGGCAGAGGGACTAGACCATTCATTTATTTGGCAAGGCGTAGGAATTTGCGTATCCACTATCCTGAATCGATCCAATGGTTATTGATGAATTAAGGATTCGTTGTTATTGAATATGTTCATTGCATTGTCATTGTCAAGTTATGAGTTGGAATGCATTTCCTTGATATTATGTTTTAATTGTGACTACCTCACTAGGCAAAGTATGCCTAATGCATTGCATCTCATCCATTTCAGGTTAAGGGATTTACCGTTGGAGATCAGAGAAGTTGAAGCATTAGACAAGTCACTAGCAAGCTAAAGTAATGTATATCAAACCTATGAACTCCTAGTATGGTGGCAAATACCTAGAACAATCAGATAAGGCTCTTTTGATATGTATATTTTATGCTTGTGGGATGTTAGTGCACAAGGCTTAAAATGAACTTTTATATGGCTTAAAAAGGGCTAAAAGTGCATATTTGGCTCTAAAAGGTGAAAACATAGTAAATGGATTCGGATCAACACGAAATTTGGCATGCTAGTAGTTTATGATGTTTAAAACTTAATGGTAAAATTTCATTGCATTTGGACCTTGGTTGATAGGTTAAATCGAATAAAAACCAGGAAAAAATCTATCATTACAGGGCAGGGCGTATCAGGATGGTTGATGGCGTATCAATACGGCCTTGCATATTTGGTCAGGTCAATGATGGTCAACAAGGGGCGTATCATACGTCCTAGGTGTATCAGTATAGATTTTGGTTATTGGAAATTGGGATCAAAAATGGTATCGATACGGGGTCAAGGCGTATCGATACATGGTCAACGCGGTCAACCAGTATCGGTACGGCCCTCAACCGTATCGATACGGACTCACAACCTTTGAATCTAGGATTTGGGAATTAGTTTTAGCGTACCGATATGGCCATAAGGGTATCGGTACGGTGACAGTTAATTCCGCTAAAAGATAAAGAACACAGTTTTGTATTGTTTACAAAATGGTCACTGATTATTGCATGGCTTAATTGAATGGGCATATGAACTCCGAATAGTATGAAAATTTGTACGCTCATTGGTTGCATGATGAATTTCATTGTAGTAAGATAGGTTTCAGAATCAGACCACTAAAATACTAAAATTGCAATTAAGTCTCTAAAACTTGTAAATGTTATAATTTGGTCCTAATTGGAAAATCATAGACTCGTAATAGATTAATTGGAACTTTGTATTGCCTATTCTTGGATATTAGGCCTAATATCATCATTTATTGCATGGAACTATCGTATCCACCACCATTTAGTTCATCGGTAGCATACTCCATGTAACACCCCACCCGATTTAGTAGTAATCCGGTTGAAGAGCGTTACGGGGAACACTAGAAACACGAACAATTTAAAATTTTTCGAACTCATCGCTATTAGACGAGTTAAGTGAAATGTAAGCAAGAAAGAACGTGACTCAACCCTATTAGATGAGTTAGTTGACTAGCAGGCATATCTTATCAAACAAGCAAGCACACATTTGTTTCATTAAAGATTACCATTTTAGTTTACCATTAGCATTTTCATTAATGTTTACCAAATATCATTCGAATGATATAACAAACAAGCATGTTTATTTCATTCCAAGTTACCTATATATGTAGCTAATATTTCATCATACAATCATGGATATATATTTCGTATTCATTATAGGCCTTTATTCAAGTGGTTACCTTCAAGATTCATTCAAGGTTAGTTACTACTTGATTAAATGATCATACATGAGAGGTATTCGAATAAAACACTTAAACTACAAGTATTGATGTCATCCTTGTTTATCCTAGGTGAGTAGAGAACTAGCAAGGAACATAGACATCACATTCAATTACACAAGCATGGACAAGTTCTTATTCATTATAAGTTACCACTTTAATTATTCACTTCTGAATCTAAGTTCATGTGATCATATCATTTGAATAGCTTATCTAGACTAGCATGTGTTCATTTTAACTCCATTTCATCGCGTTTCATTCAAGATATGTAACCAATTCATGTAGGTTTGACTAAGCATAATCATGTGTACATATATTCGAACATCTCTATTCAAGCATGTAAGGATTCATTCCTTACCATTCAGCAACTACAATTCTCAAGCACACCATGAATCACTTGTATCATTCAATCTCAATTATGCACAACTCATATATCTTATAACAATAGTTAACAAGGTTACAATGGTAGACTCAATTCACATTAATTAGACATGGTAATGTAGGTTACTACATTCCAGACTTTCAACATTCCACGTAGATTCAACTAAACAAGTTCATTTAGTGTAAACATTCGAATCATAGTCTTACACAACATTAGAGGTCGAATCATATTTATATACCAGCTTCCAAAAGGAAAAAATGCATGAACTAGCCTTAGCTATAAATAAGACTAGGTGCCACCAACAACTAGGAGTAATACAAAACAAGTATGGATTCATACTCAAGCTCCACTTGTGTCTTGCTTCAGGCTCAAGAAATCTAACTTCAGGATCAGGAAAGTGTTTAGAACACATAACTTGTTGGTTGGGAAGAAAGGAAACAAGAGTAATAAGTACAATTTGTACTTAGTGAGGTAACATCTACATTTAACCAATTCTTGAATCAAGTCTTAATTAATCAAGTAGACCTAATAAGGTTAATAGCATTTCAAGTCAAGCAAAATCATGAAATCATGTATTGTCATACTTAAGGCATTCGATCATCAAGACAAGCATATCAAGTAAGTGTCAAGTAACCACATTGTCAAGTAAATCAAGTAGCATGACAAGCTTATCAAGTAGTTATCAAGTTATCCAATTTCTAGTTCCATTCGAATAGCGATCAAGCATAACAAGCATGTATCAAGTAGACCAAATTTACATGCCAAACAAGTATTTCATTGCTTTCGTGACAAGTAAAAAACCTTACGTGACCTATATCTCAAGTAACAAACATTACATAGTTTACGTACCAAGTACAAACATTTCATTGTTCATATATCAAGTAACAAGCTTTACATATCATGTACAATTATATCAAGTGTACAAGTATACAATTCAAGTAACATGTAAGCCTTAAGCCTTATTTATTACTTGTTTACTTTCCTTAGTTTTAAGCCCTATTACTTAGCTGTTCATTATAGATGTTTATACATTTTTATCATCACAAAAACAATCAATAATATTCATGTATAATCAAATCAGTCCATGTAACTTGTATGTACCATTTTATCATCACAAAACAGTCCCTAATGTTCATGCATAGTCAGAACAGTCCATGTGACTTGTATGTACCACTTTATCATCACAAAACAATCCCTAATGTTCATACATAGTCAAAAGAGTCCCTATGACTTGTATACACAATTTTATAATCACAAAACAATCCCTAATGTTCATACATAGTCAAAACAGTCCCTACGACTTGTATACACAATTTTATCATCACAAAATAGTCCATAATTGCATGTACAAGTAGACAAGGCAGCATTACTCATGTTACATAGTTTAATCACACAAAAAAGTCATTAATTGCATGTACAAGTTGTACATGGCAGCCTTACTCATGTTATATAGTTTAATCACACAAAATAGTCATTAATTACATGTACAAGTTGTACATGGCAGCCTTACTCATGTTACATAGTTTAATCACAAAAAAATAGTCATTAATTGCATGTACAAGTTGTACATGGCAGCCTTACTCATGTTACATGGACCAATCACACAAAAATTGTCATTAATTCCAAGTACAAGTTGTACATGGCAGCCCTACTCATTAATTCGAGTAAGATCGAGATCTTTTTCAAGTAACAATCATACAATACAGGGTCAAAGCATAGACAATTATCATTTCAGGAATTCCATGTCAAGAATCAAGCATTACATGTTAAGCAATTCAAGTATTTCAAGAATTCATGTTAAGTGATTCAAGTGTTCAAGATTTTCTTTTGAATTTCTTATTCTATTTCTCAATAAGGTTCATTTCTTTTAACATGTTTGCCTTGGATCACAATTGGTTATGGATGACATTGGTCGTGTTTGACCATAAAGGTCCAATAATGCTATACTTCTCACTATCCAACCAACTGCTGCCAATCTCCATAGAACTCCCTTGTTACCTCCTACTGTCGCCAATAACATATTACATGTAATGGGGCGTACCCCTGAGCCGTGGCTTATGGACCGTAGTCCCAACAATACCAAGCATCATACCAATGTATCCAAGGACTTCCATTTAATGCAACTTAAGTCTTCTAAATCTTTAACTTTCATTAGAGGATATCTTGTGGCACGAGAATTCTTATTTTACTTTAAAGCTTCTTGTTGTTTCTTATTTTTATGCTTTCATGCTCAAGTCAAGTTAATTGTGTTCAAGAATCACATTCAAGCAAGTTATAGCAATATCATGCTTAGCCCTTAGGCTAGTTGAGCCTTAGCTCCTCAATTCACTTTTTATCTTGTCATTCAAGCAAGTATTCGAATATATGCCCTTAGGCAACAAGCAATGTCTTTATTTCATGGTTCAATTCATACTATCGACATATACATCATAGAGTATTATCAAGCCAGCATTCGAATACAATATTAGCATACTCAATTCAAGACATTTAACATGTATAAACATTGTACATACTTCACAAGTCAAGTAACACATTCAAGCAAGACATTCAAATATCGACATGTAACAAGTCAAGTATACCAACCATGAAACAAGTAGTTCATGCTTACATATTGTCATGTCAAGTACACATGCTAATTCAAGCAAGCCATTTCGAATACATGCCATCTTTGTCATCAACCAAGTCAAGTAGGTCACAATCAAGGTACAAGGATCAAGAAATGCCTTATAATTCATGAATCACATCTTGTTAGTAAATGTTACACCATGGAGAACATACAAGCAAGCATTCACATAACCATCTTATTCATCAAGTAAGCATTTAGCATACAGTAACTTAGGCATCAAGCATACATTTGAATGAATAGCATTCAAGACACAAAGATCACACATCGTATATCATGCAAGTACATATATGCTACTAATCGAATAGCCACTTTCAAGAATAGAATTCACATTTTGTTTTCACTTTTCTTTTTTATTGTCTAGTCAAGTTTCATGCTTTTATTTACTTACAAGTTTCGCTTAGCCAATCTTCCCTTTATATGCATGATCAAGGCTATATTAAGTTCATTTAAACAATACAAGGATGGCAAGTAATTTAAGCATGCATATTTGGTTAGGACCTAAGTCCTAACCCTACAAAACTACACTGGCAATACTCTAAGCTTAGCTAGCCTTGGAACCACACTCCTTTGTTCTTAGATTTAGGATGTTCCACCCTTTCCTCTTCAACCAAGTTCAATCCTGGTTCTAACACATTACACAAGTAAATACATATGTCAAAACATGCTCACATATTCATTCAACCATGGCAACATTACTAGTACTTAACATACATGAATCTGGTAGCATATTCATTTTCATAGATTAACATACATGAATTCAATTGTTTATATCTCTATTCATGTAAAACAGGGCAGTAACCACTATCCCAAAACTGTTACAAAATAGTTTACCAAACTGTAAACAAAACACTCTCAAAGTACCTAGGCTCCTGCTGCCAGCCAGCTTGTACACTACTTACTTAAACACGCATAACTTTTATTCCGTACGTCGGAATTTAAATTAGTTTATACCGTTAGAAAGCTTATTTAACCCTCTTTACAAAAGTTTAGACCTTGCATTTTAATGTCTTGCCAATTAATACAATTTTTAGTTCAAAGACAGGGCAATTGCATTTCTGGATAGTTTGCACTGTCCAGAGGTTTTCATTTCCAGATTCCAGCTCACAATCCAAAATTCAATTCTATTTTATCTTAATGAAAATATACATATTAAGGTTCAATCCATATAAATTTCATCCATTAATTCGACCTATTCAATTTATTTGGGATTTTTCAAAGTTGCTGCCGAGAACAAAGTTTTCTGGGCAAATTACACTAGGTTAAGTTCTAAGCTTCTTAATTCATTAGGACATGATTCTAACATGATAATTTAGCTTATATACATTTCCTTACAAGTTTAGGTCAGTTTAATTAATTTATCAATATGATCAAAATAGGGCATTAGTGATCAATAGATTCGATCACTCTATCAAATCAGTGTTTCATACAAATTTCCAGCAACATGCTTATTCTTTCTACAACTAGCACACATATATATGAACCATGATTATCATATACAATTTCCATAAATGAATTCAACATCTTTACATGCACACTGGTTCGATTCTTGTTACTAATCTCATAATTTAACCAAAATCTCATAGCAACAAGTTCATGTATGTATACATTTCGAATCAAACAATTACAAAATCACCTAATCAGAAATTCAAGCCTATAATCGAATGAAATAACATGTTATTACCTTACTTATGCTGCTAAAAAGTTCAATTTGACATCTATTCAAGGTTCATCCTATGGATTAAACTTTCTCTCTCAAAAATTCTCTTCTTTCTCACTTTCTCACAACCGGTTAGGTAGCGAAATGAAGGGGATTATATTTACCCTTAGTGGATGGGTAAGAATGGCTAAAGGGACATGTGTAACGTCCATCATAAATTCTCACCTTGCCATGCAATCCTTTAATTTGAATTAATGTTCAATTAAGTCCTTTTAATTTGGCAAGTCTATGTGTTAACTATCACATTTTGGCCCTTTTTAATTCGGCAACTACAAATGCTAATTGTAGCATTCTAGTCCTTAATCAATTGTTATCAACTTCCTTTCTTTTATATCTTCAGAATTTACTCCTTTACTTTCATTTGTTAAGGCATAGTTTTAATTAACTATTAGCTTAAATTGTGGTAACATTCCTAGTCCCGGTTTAGGGGTGTTGCAATTCTTCAACCTTAAAAGAAATTTGCCCTCGAATTTCTCTCGAACTGAGAAACCAAGTCTATCGTTTAGATAGAACCAAAGAAGTTCAATTAATCAAGAACACAAGCCTGTACAGTACAATAATCTCCTAGGTGGTACACTAGACTTATGACAATGCAATGAGTTCTGGTTTAGTCTGAGAATCAACTAAACCTTAGCTCTGATACCAATAAATGTAACACCCCCACCCGATTTAGTAGTAAACCGGTTGAAGAGTGTTACGGGGAACACTAGAAACATGAACAAATTAAATTTTTTCAAACTCATCGCTATTAGACGAGTTGAGTGAAATGTAAGCAAGTAACTTGAGCAATCACATTTAATCATGCAAGCAAGAACGTGACTTAACCCTATTAGATGAGTTACTTGACTAGCAAGTAACTTAAGCAAGCATATCTTATCAAACAAGCAAGCACACATTTGTTTCATTAAAGATTACCATTTTAGTTTACCATTAGCATTTTCATTAATGTTTATCAAATATCATTCGAATGACATAACAAACAAGCATGTTTATTTCATTCCAAGTTACCTATATATGCAGCTAATATTTCATCATACAATCATGGATATATATTTCGTATTCATTATAGGCCTTCATTCAAGTGGTTACCTTCAAGATTCATTCAAGGTTAGTTACTACTTGATTAAATGATCATACATGAGAGGTATTCGAATAAAACACTTAAACTACAAGTATTGATATCATCCTTGTTTATCCTAGGTGAGTAGAGAACTAGCAAGGCACATCGACATCACATTCAATTACACAAGCATGGACAAGTTCTTATTCATTATAAGTTACCACTTTAATTATTCACTTCTGAATCTAAGTTCATGTGATCATATCATTCGAATAGCTTATCTGGACTAGCATGTGTTCATTTTAACTCCATTTCATCACGTTTCATTCAAGACATGTAACCAATTCATGTAGGTTTGACTAAGCATAATCATGTGTACATATATTTGAACATCTCTATTCAAGAATGTAAGGATTCATTCCTTACCATTCAGCAACTACAATTCTTAAGCACACCATGAATCACTTGCATCATTCAATCTCAATTATGCGCAGCTCATATATCTTATAACAATAGTTAACAAGGTTACAATGGTATACTCAATTCACATTAATTAGACATGGTCATGTAGGTTATTATATTCCAGACTTGCAACGTTCCATGTAGATTCAACTAAACAAGTTCATTTAGTGTAAACATCCGAATCATAGTCTTGCACAAAATTAGAGGTCGAATCATATTTATATACCAGCTTCCAAACATACAAAATGCATGAACTAGCCTTAGCTATAAACAAGACTAGGTGCCACCAACAACTAGGAGTAATACAAAACAAGTATGGATTCATACTCAAGCTCCACTTGTGTCTTGCATCAGGCTCAAGAAATCTAACTTGAGGATCATGAAAGTGTTTAGAACACCTAACATGTTGGTTGGGAAGTAAGGAAACAAGAGTGATAAGTACAATTTGTACTTAGTAAGGTAGCATCTAGATTTAACCAATTCTTGAATCAAGTCTTAATTAATCAAGTAGACCTAATAAGGTTAATAGCATTTCAAGTCAAGCAAAATCATGAAATCATGTATTGTCATACTTAAGGCATTCGATCATCAAGACAAGCATAACAAGTAAGTGTCAAGTAATCACATTGTCCAGTAAATCAAGTAGCATGACAAGCTTATCAAGTAGTTATCAAGTTATCCAATTTCTAGTTCCATTCGAATAGTGATCAAGCATAACAAGCATGTATCAAGTAGACCAAATTTACATGTCAAACAAGTATTTCATTGCTTTCGTGACAAGTAACAAGCCTTACATGACGTATATCTCAAGTAACAAACATTACATAGTTTACGTACCAAGTACAAACATTTCATTGTTCATATATCAAGTAACAAGCTTTACATATCATGTACAATTATATCAAGTGTACAAGTTTAGAATTCAAGTAACATGTAAGCCTTAAGCCTTATTTATTACTTGTTTACTTTCCTTAGTTTTAAGCCTTATTACTTAGCTGTCCATTATACATGTTTATACATTTTTATCATCACAAAAACAGTCCATAATATTCAAGTATAATCAAAAGAGTCCATGTAACTTGTATGTACCATTTTATCATCACAAAACAGTCCCTAATGTTCATGCATAGTCAAAACAGTCCATGTGACTTGCATGTACCACTTTATCATCTCAAAACAATCCCTAATGTTCGTACATAGTCAAAACAGTCCCCATGACTTGTATACACAATTTTATAATCACAAAACAATCCCTAATGTTCATACATAGTCAAAACAGTCCCTATGACTTGTATACACAATTTTATCATCACAAAACAATCCCTAATGTTCATACATAGTCGAAACAGACCCTATGACTTTTATACACAATTTTATCATCACAAAATAGTCCATAATTGCATGTACAAGTAGACAAGGCAGCATTACTCATGTTACATAGTTTAATCACACAAAAACAGTCATTAATTGCATGTACACGTTGTACATGGCAGCCTTACTCATGTTATATAGTTTAATCACACAAAATAGTCATTAATTACATGTACAAGTTGTACATGGCAGCCTTACTCATGTTACATAGTTTAATCACACAAAAATAGTCATTAATTGCATGTACAAGTTGTACATGGCAGCCGTACTCATGTTACATGGTTTAATCACACAAAAATAGTCTTTAATTACAGGTACAAGTTGTACATGGCAGCCTTACTCATTAATTCGAGTAAGATAGAGATATTTTTCAAGTAACAATCATACAATACAAGGCCCAAGCATAGGCAATTAATTCGAGTATTTCAAGAATTCATGTTAAGTGATTCAAGTGTTCAAGATTTTCTTTTGAATTTCTTATTCGATTTCTCAATAAGGTTCATTTCCTTTAACATGTTTGCCTTGGATCACCACTGGTTATGGATGACATTGGTCCGTGTTTGACCATAAAGGTCCAAGAATCCTATACTTCTCACTATCCAACCAACTGTCGCCAATCTTCGTACAACTCCCCTGTTACCTCCTACTGTCGCCAATAACATATTACATGTAATGGGGCGTTCCCCCGAGCCGTGGCTCATGGACTGTAGTCCCAAGAATACCAAGCATCATACCAATGTATCCAAGGACTTCCATTTAAGGCAACTTAAGTCTTTTAAATCTTCAACTTTCATTAGATGATATCTTGTGGCACAAGAATTCTTATTTTACTTTAAAGCTTGTTGTTGTTTCTTATTTTTATGCTTTCATGTTCAAGTCAAGATAATTGCGTTCAAGAATCACATTCAAGCAAGTTATAGCAATATCATGCTTAGCCCTTAGGCTAGTTAAGCCTTAGCTCCTCAATTCACTTTTTATCTTGTCATTCAAGCAAGTATTCGAATATATTCCCTTAGGCAACAAGCAATGAGTTTATTTCATGGTTCAATTCATACTATCGACATATACATCATAGAGTATTATCAAGCCATCATTTGAATACAAGCTTAGCATACTCAATTCAAGACATTTAACATGTATAAACATTGTACATACTTCACAAGTCAAGTAACACATTCAAGCAAGACATTCAAATATCGGTATGTAACAAATCACGTATACCAACCATGAAACAAGTAGTTCATGCTTACATATTGTCAAGTCAAGTACACATGCTAATTCAAGCAAGCCATTTTGAATACATGCCATCTTTGGCATCAAGCAAGTCAAGTAGATCGCAATCAAGGTACAAGGGTCAAGCAATGCCTTATAATTCATGAATCACATCTTGTTAGTAAATGTTACACCATGGAGAACATACAAGCAGGCAATCACACAGCCATCTTATTCATCAGGTGAGCATTTAGCATACACTGCCTTTGGCATCAAGCAAGCATTCTAATGAATAGCATTCAAGACACAAAGATCACACATCGTATATCATGGAAGTACATATATGCTACTAATCGAATGGCCACTTTCAAGAACAGGATTCACACTTTGTTTTCACTTTTCTTTTTGATTGTCTAGTCAACTTTCATGCTTTTATTTACTTACAAGTTTAGCTTAGCCAATCTTCCCTTTATATGCATGATCAAGCCTATATTAAGTCCATTTAAACAATAAAAGGATGGCAAGTAATTTAAGCATGCATATTTGGTTAGGACCTAAGTCCTAACCATACAAAACTACACTCACAATACTCCAAGCTTAGCTAGTCTTGGATCCACACTTCTTTGTTCTTAACTTTAGGATGTTCCACCCTTTCCTCTTCCACCAAGTTCACTCCTGGTTCTAACACATTACACAAGTAAATACATATGTCAAAACAAGCTCACATTTCATTCAACCATGGCAACATTATTAGTACTTAACATACATGAATCTGGCAGCATATTCATTTTCATAGATTAACATATATGACTTCAATTCTTTATATCTCTATATATGTAAAATAGGGCAGTAACCATTGTCCCAAAACTGTTACAAAACAGTTTACCAAACTATAAACAAAACAGTCTCAAAGTACCTAGGCTGCTGCTGCCAGCCAGCTTGTACACTACTTACTTAAACACGCATAACTTTTATTCCGTACGTCGAAATTTAAATTAATTTATTCCTTTAGAAATCTTATTTAACCCTATTTACAACAGTTTATACCTTGCACTTTAATGTCTTGCCAATTAATACAGTTTTTAGTTCAAAAACAACGCAATTGCATTTCTGGACAGTTTGCACTGTCCAGAAGTTTTCATTTCCAGATTCCAACTCACAATCCAAAATTCAATTCTGTTTTCTCCTAATGAAAATAGACATATTAAGGTTCAATCCATATAAATTTCAACCATTAAGTCGACCTATTCAATTTATTTGGGATTTTTCAAAGTTGTTGCCGAGAATAGAGTTTTCTGGGCAGATTACACCAGGTTAAGTTCTAAGCTTCTTAATTCATTAGGACATGATTCTAACATGATAATTTAGCTTATATACATTTCCTTACAAGTTTAGGTCAGTTTAATTAATTTATCAATGTGATCAAAATAGGGCATTAGTGATCAATAGATTAGATCACTCTATCAAGGTAACGTTTCATACAAATTTCCAGCAACATGCTTATTCTTTCTACAACTAGCACATATATATATGAACCATGATTATCGTCTACAATTTCTAGAAATGAATTCAACATCACCTAATCAAAAATTCAAGCATGTAATCGAATGAAATAACATGTTATTACCTTACTTATGCTGCTAACAAGTTCAATTTAACATCTATTCAAGGTTCATCCTATGGATTAAGCTTTCTCTCTCAAAAATTCTCTCCTTTCTCACTCTCACACAACCAGTTAGGTAGCCAAATGAAGGGGATTATATTTACCCTTAGTTGATGGGTAAGCATGGCTAAAGGGACATGTGTAATGTCCATCATAAATTCTCACCTTGCCATGCAATCCTTTAATTTGAATTAATGTTCAATTAATTCTTTTTTTTGGCAAGTCTATGTGTTAACTATCACATTTTGGCCCTTTTTAATTTGGCAACTACAAATGTTAATTGTAGCATTCTAGTCCTTAATCAATTGTTATCAACTTCCTTTCTTTTATATCTTCACAATTTACTCCTTTACTTTCATTTGTTAAGACATAGTTTTAATTAACTATTAGCTTAAATTGTGGTAACATTCCTAGGCTCGGTTTAGGGGTGTTACACTCCGACCCAGTTCTCGACTAGGCCGGGAAGGGGGTGTTACATTAGTATTGGCCCATTTACAAAATAGTCACTAACATAGTTTTGCACCTTTTATAATTTAGTCACTAAAACACAATTTCACTTAATCCTATTTATTAAACCTCCAATTAAATTACCAAATTATTTGATAACTTTTATAAATCTTTTTTTAAACCCTCAACTCATTTTAATATCCACCGCTCATATTTTTAAAATATTAAATCCCCAAAACTACTCAAATCGGCCAATCCAGCTCAAACCAATCTTGGTTGAACCCCTAAACGTCTAACCCTATTTTGGGGTGTTACAACTCTCCCCCTCTTAACAAATTTCATCCACGAATTTTACCTGAAGGAAAGAGATGAGGAAATTGCTTCATCATGTCCTCTTTTGTTTCCCACGTGGCTTCCTCGTCAGGCACAACATGCGACGAATCCGATCTATACCTCTGAAGCTTAGACACATGGACAACATCATGTATCTTCTCAAGTTCAGCCAATAACCTCAATCTATATGCAACTGGAACAACTTGCTCAATAACCTCATAAGGTCTAATGAACCTAGGGCTCAACTTACTATAATGTCCAAATCTCATCACCTTCTTCCAAGGCAAAACCTTTAAGAACACCTTATCACCCACTTCATATTCAATCTCTTTTTGCATCAAATCCACATAAGACTTTTTCCGACTCGAAGCTGCCTTAAGTCTTTCACAAATGAGTTTCAACTTCTCATTTGTATCTTTGAGCAAATCAGGTCCCGCCACATGTTTCTCACCCAATTTTGCTCAACAAAGAGGTGTACGACACCTTCAACCATAAAAGCCTCATAGGGAGCTATTTGGATAATCAACTAATAACTATTATTGTAAGCAAACTCCACTAACGGTAGTTGCTTCCCCCATGTCCCTTGAAACTCAATTACACAACACCTCAACATATCCTCCAAAATCCAAATAACACGTTCAGATTGTCTATCTCTTTGAGGATGATAAAACGTACTGAGGTTAAGCCTCATACCCAAAGCCGATTGAAAACTTTCCCAAAACCTTGACATAAAATGTGGATCCCTATCCGATATAATCTACTTAGGAACTCCATATAATCTCACTATCTCGACAATATACATATTAGCCAACTTATCCAACGTATACATCGTATGCATAGCGAGGAAATATGCACACTTTGTCAAATGGTCTACAATTACCCATATCGAATCCTTTTTGGACAGTGTCAAAGACAAACCCGTCAAAAAATACATAGTGATTCTTTCCCACTTCCACTCCAGAATCTGAACAGGTTGCAACAACCCATAAGGAAACTAATGCTCAACCTTAACTCGCTGACACACCATGCAATGAGAAACAAACTCGGGACATCCTTCTTCAAACCAACCTAATAGTACAAATCCTTTAAATCACGATACATCTTCGTACTACCCAGATGCATCGCAAAAGGACTAGAATGAGCTTCAGTCAAATACTGCACCTCAACTCTGAATCTTCTAGCATAACTATTTGACCTTAAAGCACAAAACACCATCATCATCAAAATGGAAATCTATCAGATTACCATATGAAATATCCTTAGCATGGGTACCAACGCATCGTCATACGGTTGCCTCACTTTAATTCTTTGAGACAACATAGTCTTAACTTGCAACTCAGCCAACAACCCACCTTCTCGTGTCACACTTAGCTTTGCAAACATCACCCTAAGCTCAACAGCAACCTTACGGCTTAACGCGTCTTCTACCACGTTAGCCTTTCTCGGATGATACTCCAACATCAAATCATAATCTTTAAGCAACTCAATCCATCTTCGTTGCCTAAAATTCAACTCCTTTTGAGACATCAAATACTTCAAACTTTTGTGATCGGTGTAAACAATACACTTCTCACCATACAGGTAATGTCTCCAAATTTTCAAAGCAAATACGATCGCCACAAGCTCCAAATCATGAGTCAGGTAGTTTCACTCATGAACTTTCAAAATAGGAGCATGTGTCAAAACCTCCTTCAACTTCTCAAAACTACGCTGCTGACTTTCCATCCACACATACGAAACATTATTTTGCAACAACTTCGTCAAGGGAACAGTAATACTAGAGAAACCATCCAAAAAAATGATAGTAACCAGCCAACCCAAGGAAACTACAAACCTCAGACACCGACTTAAGTTGTTTACAATTAAGAATAGCCTCTATCTTCTACGGATCAATACGAATGCCCTCAGCCGAAACCACATGACCAAGAAACATCACTTCTTTAAGCCAAAACTCACACTTACTCAGATTAGCATATAATCGATTTTCCTTCAAAGCTTGCAAAATAATCCGTAAATGTTGATCATAATCTTCCTCGATAAGCGAGTACACAAGGATATCATCGATAAAAACTACCATAAATGATCAAGATATTCATAGAAAACACTATTCATCATATCCATAAATGCAGATGGAGTATTTGTCAAACCAAATGGCATCACCAAAAACACATAATGCCCATATCTCGTACGAAAAGTGGTCTTTGGCACATCCACATATATAATCTTTAACTGATAATACCCTGACCCCAAACTAATCTTGGAAAACACAACTGCCCCACAAAATTGATCAAACAAATTATCATTTCGCGGTAAAGGATACTTATTCTTAACTGTCAACTTATTCAATTGCAGATAATCAATGCACATACGCCTTGCCTAATCATTTTTTCACAAAAGAACCGGTGCACCCTATGGGGAAACACTAGGTCAGATAAATCCTTGATCCAACAACTCTTAGAGTTGAGTCTTTAATTCCTTCAACTCCTTCGGTGCCATTAGATACGGAGCGATGGATGACAGAGTCGTACTCGCATATGTCTCCACTTCTCTATCTGGCAGCAAACCTGACAACTCTTCAGAAAACACCTCTGGAAAATAACACACCGTCCGAATATCTTGCACTCGAACCCTTTTTACCTCCAGATTCATCACAATTACCAGATAAGCTTGACAACCTCCTTGCATCAACTTATCAGCTTGCATTGCCGAAACAACGTTAGACAAGAATTTAACATTCTCGCCAACCACTACAACTTCATAATCATCAACAAGCCTCAAGGAAAATCCTTTTGGATTCACAACCCACAACCGCTTTATTCTCCCTTAACCAATCCATACCCAAAATAACATCAAAACCGTGGAATGGCAATTTTATCAAGTTTGTAGCAAACTCATGGCCTTGAACAACCAAAGGACATCTCCTATACAAGTTTCTAACCATAACTATCTCACCAAAGGAACTAGTCACTATCATACCCACATCTAAGATCTCAACAGGTACACTTAACAAATGTGCATGGTCACTTAAAAATGTAAGAATGAGTGGAGCCCGAATCAATTAAGGAAAATAATGACAAAGATTGCAAGGTAAAAGTACATGTGATCACATCAGAGTCATTACGACCCTCACGATGAGCATAGATTTGATTCATCTCACCATTCTCCAAGCGCACAGCAACTGTATGCGCCACAGTCCTCTAACCATCATCACGCCTCTAAAAATTACCCCTGCCACGACCTCGGCCTCTAGTAGGTGTAATAGCTTAAATCGGTGCATCTCTCACAAAGTGAGGATAGTCAGGCATTCAGATGATCAGGCGATCCACACACCCAAGAAGATCTAGAAAATGCCCAACATGCACCCGCATGGCGTCTACCACAACGCTCACAATCAGTAACAATCTGCACACCCTGATTACGACCACTGCCACCACGCTTATGATCTGGCCTATACCTCTTATCATGCGACCTCTTGTTCTACTTTCCAGAAAAACTAGAATCCATGGTTCTCTTTCCTAAACCCACATTTACCACTTGTGTAGAACCACCCAAGGATTGCTTAATATCCTTAGCCCTGTTGACCAACACATCAAAATCCATGTAATCTGTGGCCAACAAGTATGTCTTGATATCTTTAACAACCCATAACGGAACCTGTCATACTTGTAATACCCTAAATACCGGTCTAAAATTTTGTTGTGATTGGAGTATTAACTTAATTGTTCGAGCCGTTTTAAATGGAATCAAGAAATGATATATTATAAGAGTTAAGGACTAAAGTATGAGAACTAAATAGTTCATAACCAAATTAGAATGGATCATCTTCCACTACATCCAAAAGGAGGTAGTCATTGGATTTGATTGTAATATCCTAAATTTTAGTATTGTAGTAAGCTACAATTATCACTAGCTAATTTATTTAGAACTATCATCTATTTTGATAATTGAGTGGATTAGGACTAAAATGAAGTAAATATGAATTAAGTGAGTAATTATAAAGGGCTAAAATTAAATAATGTCATGATTAAAGGTTGCATGCTAAAGCTTTCTAAAATTTTGGGCTTGAACACTTGTCCACCCTATGAAAAAGAAAATGTGTAAGAAGGGATGAGTGAGCACGACATTTTAAGGAAGATTGAGAAAACTTTCATTTCTCCCCTCCTTCCACCTTTTAGCCGAAAACCTTAGTGAAAAAAAGAGAGGGTGAGCTTGAAGCTCGTTCATGGTGGAGCTAGGAAATTGAGCTCTCTTTCGAATAGGATTAAGAGAACGGTAAGCATTCTAATCCTATCTTTTATTTTAGAGATTGAATTGAAAGAATAGTTGTGAATCTCCTCATGAACCCTATATCGGGGCTGTTAGAAGAATGACTTAATAGAATTTTTTTCTTAAGAATTTGTTTGGATGATCCTTATACTTAGAATTAAACCATGCGTCGCTTGTTTGTGTAATTATTCAATCCATGGTAAATTTTTTAATGTATTCCCAGTATGAGAATGTTGTCCGAATTATGTTCATAACCAATTGTCTTGAAATGATAAAATTTGTGACTTAAGTGGGTGTGATCTCTTGCTAATGAACTTTAGGATCTTGTTACAAGAATGAACTTCTTGACTAGATCATTACTTGACTTGGTAATTGTGAATAAAGACTGATTTTAGCCTCTTAGCTTAGTAGTCTTATTGTAGGGGTTACAACAAGAATAAGAGAAGAGTAAGGGATTGTCTTTAGGCTTGTGGACTGTTTTTAAGTATAAACATGCACAAGAATTATAAATGGTGTAGAAATTCAGTTAAATGGTTGTTTTGAGGTTGTTATAAAGACTGTTTGTTAACTAAACATGGGTCAAATCATAAAACTGGTGAACTATTTTGCATGCATAATTCAAGGGTTTTTCTGAATTAAAATTAAACAGAGTGGTACCATTAAGTAAGAGTTGTTTTATAGCCAAATGTACAATATCTATAGATCAAAATAAGGACAGTTTTAATAGCTAAAGGTGGACTGTTTGAATTTATAAGAACTTAAGGACTGTTTGGATTAATAAGTTAAAACATGAGAGAATTGTTTTAATTGATTTAAGTGTTGTTTGATTATTAATGGAAGTGTAAGGGATGCTCAATGAATATGTAAGAGTTTATAAATGAAATTGTGATTACATTGTTGGAATAAAGAAATTCATGGACTATGTCGAATTGATTTGGAACACTAGGGACCGTTTCTGTAGTTGATCAAGGACCGTTCTAGATAATAAAAACAAGGGACTGTTTCATAATTGTAAAAAGGAAAAATTGATTATTTCTTGTCCAAATGGATTACATAAGCAGTTGGTGTGTAAACTGCCCAGATTTGAATAAATGTGAAAAAAGATAAAATAACAGTATACTTGAACTTATATATATATATACATATATTGTTTGAAATACAATAAGTGGAAATCCTTTTAAATAACAAGATTATAATTGTGAAGAATATAAGTGAATTATGTGTGATTTAGTTGGTAGGATATACTGAGTTGTATGACATGGTTGGTAATGTTTGGTTAATTATTTTGAGGTACATGTATTGATAAGGAAATCTAGGGATGGAATTCGATTGAGAAGCGATTTGATTGTGATTCAGGTATTCCATAACTTTGGAATACGAGGTGAGTGTAGTTCTGTGGTCTTGGGTGACAAGGTGTCACACTGTATCTTGTTACAATATTACATTTCGACTCTAAAATTGTATAAACATTTACATATGGCTCAAGTAGAGCACCATGTGAAGTTGCATTCATGGCATGGCATACATGATAAGTCTTTGGCTATGTTGCACATCATATGCATTTTTATGCCTTGCTATGTTATGCTTGTGATGGATGATTTTGTATATATTGTATCTGTAACACCCTAAAATTGGCCTAGAAATGTTACCACAATCTAAACTATAGGCTAATTGAATTCACAAGTTAATCAATTTAAAGAAGAAAGAACATTGGCCATCCTTAAGATCAAATAAGTGAAATTAGAACCAAATTAAATTGAAATTAAAACTAGAAGGCATAAATGGAAGGATGGAAATGTTAACATGTAAAGTTATAGGGATTGCATGTAAATTTCATTAGAATTAAAGGCCTTGACACATGTTCTCATTGGAAGAGAACATGTGCCATATTGAGAGTATGACTCACGGCCAAGGAAGAAAGATGAACAAACATATTGTCATATTCCTCCCATTATATTCCTTCTTGGCCGATTGCTTGAGAGAGAAAAGGGGAGAGAAGAAACTTCATGCATCACCTTCAATTCATGCTTTTTGATTGAGCCTTGATCAAATTTAGCTTGGAGAAGGTATAATGCTTGATTTCAACTTGTTATAGAATGTTTGAATTAGTAATTAATGATGTTTTTGTTGTATAAATTGAATTGGATGATTGCCGTGTATGTTAGGGTCATGCTAGCTTCAATTTGAACTTGAAATTGTGGATACTAGTAGCCAATTTGATAAAGGAAATATATATAGTTGCTGGAAATTTGAGAAATGTGTACATGGTTGAAAACAGTCTTGATTAGGGACTGTTTTGGATAGTGAAAATGTTTAAACATGTTAATTGAATATAGAACCCTATTTTGATCATGTATGTAGATGAATTGAAGATTGAATAGAATAGATAAGTTGCTGGAAAATGACTACACCTAATTGGATTAGCTAAATTAGGTAATGGACTGCTCAATTGGTAAATTGGATGTGTAATGTTGATCAAATAGATCAAATTGGGTTCAACATGATAATGCCCTGTTTTAAGCACATTTCTAGGTGTATTAAACTGACCTAGACATGTAAGAACATGAAAATGAATTGAATTGCCATGTTAGAACTTTGTTAAAATGAGTTAAGAAGCTAGAAACTCAACCTAGTGTAATCTGCCCAGAATGCTCTATTCTGGGCAGTAACTTTGAAAAATCACTATAAATTGTATAAAATGAATTTAAGGATGAAATTTTTATGGACAACATCTTGATATGTTTAAATTCATTAGGAGAAAACAGAAATGAATTCTGGGTTGTAGAATGAAATGTAAGAGAAGAAACACTAGGGACAGTGCAAACTGTCCAGTTTAACAAATTACCCTATCTTTAAGCTAAAACTGTATTAATTGGCAAAGAACTAAAATTCAAGACTTATATGGTTATAAAGAAAATTATGTTAGCTTTCCAACGGTGTAAACCAATTAAAATTCTGACGTACAAAATGAAAGTTATGCATGATTAAGTGACTAGAGTGCAAGCTGCCTGGCAGCAGCAGTATAGATAATTGTACATTGTTTTGTGGCAATTTGTAAACAATTTTAGGACATTGATTCTGCCTTGTTTTACATGAACTATAGTATAGATAAGTGTAGTTAAGTGTAATGGAGAATGTATATGAGCATGCTGCCAGATTTGTGTATGTTATGTGCTTGTAACATTGCCTTGATTGAATGATCATATGATCTTGTTTTGACATGTATTTGTTGTGTAATGTGATAAAACCAGGAGTAAACTTGGTGGAAGAGGATAGAGTGGATCACCCTAAAGCCAAGAACAAAGGAGTGTGGATCCAAGACTAGCTAAGCTTGGAGTATTGTGAGTGTAGTTATTTCTAGGGTTAGGACTAGGTCCTAACCAATGCATACTTGTTTACATTATTGAAATGTTAAATGAATCTAATCATGGACTTGACTTAATAAGGTAAGAATGACTAGTAATGCATGAAATTTGATCACATCGTGAATACATGTTTTACTCGAATGCTAAGCATGTCTAAGTGGTTACATTGGTACTTGTATGTGTCATGATGCATGTGATCGAATGCTAAAGAATTTGCTTGAGATATTATCTCATCTTGATGAAATGAAACATGAGAATTACATGATGTGTGAGCTATGGCTCAAATGGCCTAACGGCCTAATATGAAATGAACTTGCTTGACATGATCTTGATAAACTTGTATAAATGGTAAATCGAACAACCTTGGTAGCTAGTTGGACTAGGTAGAAGGGCATACCTTAGAGTCTAGAGCTCATTGTGTCAGGGTGGACTACAGTCCAGGGCTAAGGCCCTTATTTGGCGATAGACGGAGGGCACGTATGTGGTCTTTGATGACAGTAGGAGGGTTGACCAGCACTTCGGTGCATCTTGTGGCGACAGTTGGTTGGAGACTCGATTACCTATACAAACTAAGTACCAAGGGGGTTGTTTAAATGATAACAAATGTAATAACAATCCTAAAACACATGAGACTTGTCTTGAAAACCATGAATTGAATGTTACTTGCCTTGAAAGCCATAAATTGTATGTTACTTGTCATGTAAGCATGACTTACTTGATTACTTGTTTTGTAAGCATGATGTGCTTGATTCATGATATGAAAACATGAAGTATGAATTCTTGATTCTTGTACCCTATACTAGCTGAATGCATGAAATCCTTAGCTAGGATTACCTTAATGTTTGAAAGCCTTAGCTAAGATTACTATAATGCTTGAAACCCCTAGCTAGGTTCATTCTTGTTTAAATGACACAAAACTTGATATAATAAATGGTTAGAACTAGTTACTACCTCACTAAGTACATTCTTGTACTTATCACTCTTGTTTTCATTCTTCCAAACTACAGGATAAAGGATTTGTTCGTAGCTTGATCTTGAAGCATGTTACCTTGAGCTTGAAGCAAGTCACACAAGCATTGCCTAAGTATGGTTTCATACATGTTTTGTATATCTCCTAGATTGGTGGCACTAGATTGTATATAGTTTATCATGTTCATGCATTTTGGAACACTTGAACTTGTATATATGTTCTTGTTCTTGAATGGGCCTACTATGTTATGAATTTAGTAACAAGAATGTAATGGACTTAGATTACATGTAATGGATGATGTTTTTCTGCGCAAATATTGAAAACCTTATGAAATGTTCAAGTGAACTATCTAGCTTACATTGATGCTCAAATGCTTTGGAAATTTTATGGTCTCATTTGTATGATCATACCTTGTATGTGTTATGTATGTTTGTATAGATGATTGTCGAATGGTTAGGCATGGAATAAGACTTGAATGGAAGCCAGTTACTTGTAATTTGATTGTTCAAGAATCATGTTAGTAATTTAGGGATAAGATGTACATGTATAAGTCTAAGGAACAATTAAATGAAATGGAATTAGGTTGTTTGTCTTAATTCATTCGAATGATAGGGTTTAAATGAAGTAAATTGTATTGATTATGTAGTAACCTATAATGTAAGTATAAAAGGAAACAATTTAGTGACTTGTTCAAATGCCTTTGATGACTTGAAATCAAATGTGAGGTTACTTGTTTGCTAAGTAAGTATGATTGGTTGCTTGTTAGTTAAGTAACTCATTTAATAAGGATGATTTATCAATGCTTGCCTTGTTTGTTCTTGTATTGCTTGCTTAAGTAAAGCTCCCGAGCCGGGTTGCTAGGGGGTATTACAGTATCATATTGGATGCTAACTATTGAATGCTAATGTTAAGGAACTAAAGGAAGAATGACATGTCCTAACTCAACAAAGTACTAATCAATAAGCTTAAAGAAACAAAAGCTCAAAAGTGATATAAGACATTGAGTTGATAACAAGCAATGTTACTTGTGCAATAAGATACTACCCAATATTGAAAATGAGATAAGACATTTAAGTGTCCTTTTCAATGGAAGTCCTTGGATACATTGGTTTGATGTTTGTTATATTGGGACTAGGGTCCATGAGCTACGGTTTGGGGATGCCCCATTGATATGTGATTTGTTATTGGCGATAGTAGGAGGTAACAGGGGAGTTGTACGGAGATTGGCGATAGTTTGGTTGGATAGATGTGAAGTTAAGATTGATATGTTTCGATATTAGCCATTGCTATGTGCTTTGAGCTAAGTATCGCTTGGGCCGATACGGTCAAACACGGACCAATGTGTTCATGTCCAAATGTGATTCAAGGCAAACAAGTAAAGGATACGAATCTAATGAGAAGTCTATTAAGAATATCAAAGAAAATCTTATAAGCTCTTGATGAGTATGAAATTAATAAGCTCTTGGTTAGCAAGAATATCAAAAAGGCTCCTTGTGAGCAAGAAAGCAAGCTAAGTCTATCTCTTGAAGAGAAACTTCAAACAATGCATGAAAGGCCTTAAACTCGTAATAAGATTTCAATAGTAATGATATAAATGCTTAATTTACCAAAACTCAAACTCAAATATATGCTTGAATTTCTTTGAAGTCTACTGATTATATCGAATAGTATTGTTGTTATTCATGTTGTCATTACTACCTCACTTAGGCTATATAAGCCTAATGCATTCATTTTCATGCATTGTAGGCATATTAAAGTTCATATGTCTTCGAGTGTGGTTATGAGTTATGAATCTTGTTCAAGGGCCAAGTAAAGATTGGAATTCTTCTTAAGTAATATACTCCTAGGATGGTGGCATTTAGGATGGTGTATAGGACCTTATAATCTATTTATCTTGGCATGTAAGATATAAGTAGAATCTATGTTGTAATTTTAATTCTGATTGTTTTAGGTTGATTTGTTTCAATGATTTGATAAGAAAGAAATAGTTACATGGTACGATTCGGTGCTTGTTCTTGATATATGTAAATGATTGGTTGGGAGTAATTAATTGTGTTTGGTTGTCATGTTACTAAGTGATGTGGTAGTCTTAATGTTGGAATATATGAAAACAAGTAATGGAGAGAGTTTTCTGGTCACACGATGAATTCGTTAAGAAACATGTGTGTGAGCTATCCTTACAAGATTAACAATAGATATGTGTAATATTGAGCAATTGATAAACAATGTAATAGAATTGCCTAGTCTTCAAATTTGTATAAGATCTGTGTTAATTAAAGTTTAAGTGAACTTGTATATGTTTATTTGTAGACATGTGGTCCTATATATTATGCGATTACTTGAACTCTTGAGTAAGGTAAAGGCTAAGTTTAAGTAAATGAAAAAGGAAACAACTCAGTTCATTAGTTAGTTGGTTGCCCATATGTAAAATAAGTTTATGCTTGATACTTACCATTAGAGTCTTAAGCTAAGAAGGTATAACTTGACAAAATCACATGATTATATTAAAACACGGTGGTATATGCTTGTATGTCATGATTTATAATAAATACTTATAACTTAAGTAAATGATTGTTTGCTTAAGGAAGACTTTCGAATGAATGATGATCTTATACTCAATGTTGAGGTTTAAAGTTTGGTAAATTGAGTAGACTTTATGAGTAATTGATCAATCAATGAAATGTATATATTGAAAAGAGACATGGTTTTAATAATTGTTGTAAGCTGATAAAACCATGATCATCTCATGATTTCTAAATTATAATCTGGAAAGGCAATCAGTAAGGATCAATCCCCTAAGAATCTCAGACTGTAATAATAATTTGGTTCCCTAAGTTGCAGTCATAATGACTCACTCTCTTAAGCAATGAGATATTATGGTATGAATAAGATTTTGGAACTCACAATTTATATTTTTTACATGTCTTCATGAGAATAATGAAGAAAGGTAGCTAAGTGACGAGTATATAGATAAGCAATGATATGAGTTTTTGAATGTATTGTCTTATATGAGGATCTCTTTTCCTTAAGTACATATGAATCAAATAAAATAATTAGATTAAGGCAAGAGATTGTAAATGATTTGTAATCATTGTTGGTAATTAAAAGATGTATGATCTTGGTGTTTAGTGAAAGAAACCTATCGATATGAGCTGATTTAGTGCTTTTTTTTAAAATATATGGAACGATTTTCAAACATGTTTCATGCTTGATGATAGACTTAATTGTAATTAAATTTCAAGTTTTAACTTTTGCCCTATTTTCATACATTGAGTCGTAACTTGTGAGACAAGTTAGTCATGGGTATTGGTTTTTCTTTTAAGTAGCATCCTAAACTATTGTTTTCTTCTAAGCCGGGTTGAGGATGTTGCAACACCTCTGTCTATCATTCAGAACCAGCTTAGGGGCATACTGGCTCAACCGAACAATCTTCACCTCATACTCGGACACCGTCATGCCATCTTGCACCAATGACATAAACTCACGCTTCTTGGCATCTAGATATTGCGGACAAAGATACTTCATCTTGAAAGTCGACTGAAAGAACTCCTAATTCACATCCGCCTCGAGAACTCCTGCAATTGGGGTTACCCACCAAAGATACTCATCACTATGCAACAAGGATACGATATAACCTAACTTACGCGCATCATTACAGTCCATCTGAACAAGAATATGGATATTGCTCTCAAGCAACTCTTCCACCACCTCGGGAATAAATCCCCTAAATTCCACACCTCCCAAGTAACAAAAGTGCTCTAGAGGAAACCCTTGATTAACAACCACATCAGGCGATGGTGCTTGCACATGCACCCCAGCTATCGCCACCTGGAAAGCTCCCATCATCACTTGAATCAACGACGTCATATCGCTAAACCTTGGCCCTTCTAGAACCTGAGGACCTGTAACACCCCTTCCCAGCCTAGTAGAGAACTGAGTTAGAGTGTGTTACCGATAAACAATACAGTAAACGGAATAGTATTTTAACCTTTGATCTATGATTCAAAAAGTCAACACTATACAATAGTTAATTCAGTGACTTAGGACAATACTTGAAACATACAATGCAATAATGAGTCGATATAACTTATTAATCTCAGATTGGAACCAATTTAAAACTATTACAAGCTTTAAGGACTATTTATAACTTTTCACATCCATCGAAACTCAATTACCCCTTCAATTAAGCCCATCAATAATCAATGATGTATTTATAACTTTTCAGAACTATTTCATGATACTTATAACTGAATTACTTGTATCGGTACCGATACTCGAGGGGCCGTATCGAAATGCCAAGCATATTTTATAATTTACAGATTCCAATGATCAAAACTCGTATCGATACAGCTCTAGCCGTATCGATACGAGTAGACCTGTTTTGATACGCCTTGAAGTCGTACTGATGTATTTTTCAGTCCCAAATTCCAGTGTTGACTTTTCGTACCGATACACCAAAGTATGTATCGATACACTATGTTGACGAGCATTGACCTGGCCCAAATATGCAAACTCGTATCGATACGCCATCACCCGTATCAATACGCCATCACCTGTATCGATACGCCCTTTTTGTAATGACAGATTTTATCTGGTTTTTAATCAATTTGACCTATCATACAATATCCAAATTCAATGAAATTTTTCAAACAATTCTAAAATGCTATAATCTACTAACATGCAAAATTTCATGGTCATACGAATCCGTTTAGTAGATTCTCACCATTATGAGCCAAATATGCAAGTCGCTCACTTTTAGCCATTACTAAAATCACTTTTAGGGCCTCAAACACTTGTACATAACATAGGCAATACATATACACCAAAAAGGCTAAAAGTAACTAGTTTAACTACTTTGCCAACATACTAGTAGTTTGTAGGATTAATATACATTACTTAGCCTTGTAGTGACTTGCCAAATTCTCCAACTTCTCTGAGCTCTCGACGATGACCCCCTTAACCTAAAATGCATGAGATGAAGTGCATTAGGCTTATTTTGCCTAGTGAGGTAGTCTTCAACAATAACAAATACAATGAAATGTATTCCAAATCATGTATTATCAATGACAATATTACAATGATGCTCAATGACAATAATACCCATATTTCATTATTATCCCTTGGATCATCCTTGACAAAAATGATGGCTATTCAATGGAACTAATAAATCAAAGAAAACTCAAGTTTCTTGAAGTTCCACCAATGGAGGAGCTAGCTTACGAGCTTGAGGAAGATGACAATGGAGGTTTGTGCTTAGTCTTGAAAAAGGTGTGATCGCAACGAAAGAGGATCTCATTAAGGATTTTGCTATCAATATAAAGCTCTTAGAGTTGTAAAAACTATATTTTAATTAAAAATCAATCGGTGTTGGTTTCCTTGGTGAAGGGTAAGCTATAATTACCAAAATATCTCTTTTCCTTATCTTTTAGTATTTTAAAGCATTAATAATTACTATTAAGGTCGTCATCATTTTCACACAAGTGATGACAATTCCACGTGATATGGATTGAAGCAAGGAGGTGAATCATCCCCAAAATGGGATAATTAATAAGGTAGTCCCTCAACTTCTCAAGCTTTACACTTTTGCCTCTAAACTTTCAATTTCTACTATTTTGTCACTAGATAACCTTTCATAAATTCAGTATGGTCCTTAATCAACAATTTGACTGAATTAGAGTCCAATGTCAAAGTAATTGACAACT
The DNA here is from genome assembly GCA_019671005.1 of Hibiscus mutabilis. Classification (NCBI taxonomy): domain Eukaryota; kingdom Viridiplantae; phylum Streptophyta; class Magnoliopsida; order Malvales; family Malvaceae; genus Hibiscus; species Hibiscus mutabilis. Next base: position 45,661,854 of record CM033714.1, read on the forward strand.
CGGTCAAATTCAGTGCTATATTTATACTTTTCTGATGTAGGGTTTTTGATTGTCAAAACCCAATTCCGACTAGACCAGTTCTCGGGGTGTTACATTTTATTTTGGTTTAAGGTGTGCATGTCTAAACGGGCTTTATTGTGGAATCGTTGGAATTTTAACCGAGTAAAAAGCTTTGAAATTAAGGTTAAGCTATGTAATCAAGTTCAAATGCTTGAAATCAAATATTTGAACTCATAAAATTTGATTTAATCTTATTTTCCAGACGTTTTGTTTGCATTTAAGGCGTGTCTATCTAAACAGGCTTTACTATGGACTCGTTGGAATTTTAACATAGTAAAAAGCTCTAAAATTGAGATTAAAGTATATAATCAAGTTCAAAGATCCCGTAATCAATTGTTGAAACTCATAAAATTTGATTTAATCTTATTTTGCAGATGTTTTGCTTGGGTTTGAGGCGTGCATGTCTAAATGGGCTTTACTATGGACCCGTTAGAATTTTAAAAGAGTAAAAAGCTCTGAAATTTTTGTTAAGCTATATAATCATGTTCAAAAACACATAATTAAATATTTGAACTCATTACATTTGATTTATTTTTATTTTGCGGATATTTTGTTAGGGGTTTAAGACATGCATGTCTAAACAGGCATTATAGTGGAAACGTTAGAATTTTAACCGAGTAAAAAACTCTGAAATTTTGATTAAGCTATATAATCAAGTTAAAAAGCCCATAATCAAATATTTTAACTCATAAAATTTGATTTAATCTTTTTTTGCGGACGTTTTGTTTGGGTTTAAGCCGTGCATGTCGAAATGGGCTTTACTATGGAACCGTTGGAATTTTAAGTAAGTAAAAATCTCTCAAATTTTGGTTAAGAGATATAATCATGTTCAAAAGCCCATAATAAAATATTTTAAATTATTATATTTTATTTAATCTTATTTTACATATGTTTTGTTTGTGTTTAAGACGTGCATCTCTAAAAGGGCTTTACTTTGGACCTGTTGGATTTTCAAATAAGTAAAAATCTGTGAAATTTTTCTTAAGCTATATAATTATGTTCAAAAGCCCATAATCTAATATTCGAACTCATAAAATTTGATGTCATCTTATTTTGCAGACGCTTTGTTTAGGTTTAAGGCGTACTTGTCTAAAAAGGATTTACTGTGGACCCGTTAGAATTTCAACATAGTAGAAAGCTCTAAAATTTTGGTTAAGCTATATAATCATGTTCAAAAGCCCATAATACAATGTTTTAACTTATTATATTTAATTTAATCTTATTTTGTAGATGTTTTGTTTAGGTTTAAGACATGCATGTCTAAATGGGCCTTATAGTGGCCCCGTTAAAATTTTACCTAGTAAAAAGTGCTAAAATTGAGATTAAATTATATAATCAAGTTCAAATATCGCGTAATAAAATATTTTAACTCATAAAATTTGATTTAATCTTATTTTTCGGACGTTTTATTTGGGTTTGAGGCGTGCATGTCTAAATGGGCTTTACTGTGGACCCATTAGAATTTTAAAAGAGTAAAAAGCTCTGAAAATTTGTAATACTATATAATCATGTTCAAAATCCCATAATTAAATATTTGAACTCATTATATTTGATTTATTCTTATTTTGCGGATATTTTGTTGGGGTTTAAGACGTGCAAGTCTAAACGGGCCTTATAGTGGACACATTAGAATTTTAACCGAGTGAAAAGCTCTGAAATTGAGGTTAAGCTATATAATCATATTATAAGCCCATATTCAAATATATGAACTCATAAATTTGATTTAATCATATTTTGCGGACGTTTTGTTGGGGCTTAAGGCGTCCATTTGTAGATGGGCTCTACAGTAAACTTGTTCGAATTTTAACCAAGCAAAAAACTCTGAAATTTTGTTTAAGCTATGTAATCAATTTAAAAAGCCCATAATCAAATATTTGAACTCATAAAAAAATTTAAAATTTTGTTTATTTTATTATGTAATCAATTTTAAAAAATCTCTCATAATTTCAAATATTTATAACATCTTAAAATTAATAAAATATTTAATCATTATTTTGATTTAATCTTATTTTTTTGTTTTGGGTTTAAGAGTATATCTCCAAATGGGCTTTACTTTGTCTGGAAAAAGTAAAAATCTCTCAAATTTTGGTTTATGGTTCAAAATCCCATAATCTAATATTTGAAAGCATAAAATTTGATGTAATCTTATTTTATGGACGTTTTGATTAGGTTTAAGGTGTGCATGCCTAAATGGGATTTATTGTGGAGTAAAAATCTCTCAAAATTTTATCAAGTTATATAATCATCTTCAAAATCCCATAATAAAATATTTGAAATCATTATATTTGATTTAATCTTATTTTATGTATGTTTTGTTTGTGTTTAAGACGTTAAAATTTTACCTATAAAAAGTGCTAAAATAAATTTAATTATATTTAGTTTGGATCCTAATCAAATATTTTAAAAAATTTGATTTAAAAATCATGTCAAATTTTGGACCCATTAGAATTTTAACAGAGTAAAAAGCTGAAATTTTTATAATGCTATATAATCACGTTCAAAAGCCTATAATTAAATATTTGAACTTATTATATTTGAAAATTTTTGATGTTTAATCTTATTTTAGTGGACACATTAGAATTTTGATTAATTGGTTTAATCATATTCTAAAGCCCATATTCAAATATATGAACTCTAAATTTAATCTTTTTTGTTTTGTTGGGGCGTGCATTTGTTGAATTTCAACTCGTTATAGTAAAAGCTCTAAAATTTTGGTTAATCTATGTAATATAATCATGTTCAAAAAGCCCATAATAAAAATGTTTTAACTCATTTTATATTTAATTTAAACTTATGTCTTTTGTAGATGTTTTGAATTTTAGGTTTCAAATTTGCATTATATAAAATGGGCCTTATAAAGAAAAATTTGATTTTAAAATTTTAATCTTAGTAAAAAGTTTAAGACGTGTATCTCTAAAAACTTTAGAGAATTTAATTAAAATCTCCCAAATCAAGTTAAGATATATAATCATGTTCAAAATCCCATAATCAAATATTTTAACTCATAAAATTTGATTTAATCTTATTTTATTTTTTTAGGTTTTAACGTTTTGTTTGGGGTTTGAGTTGGAATTTCAACCAAGTGCTCTAAAATTTTGGGCTTATAATCATGTTCAAAACCCATTACAACATTTTAACTCATTATATTTGATTTAAAAGAAGGTTTAAGACAGGCATGTCTAAATTTTATAATAGACTATATAATCAAGTTCAAAAGCCTAATCAAAATTTTAAATAAAATTTGATTTAATCTTATTTTATTTGTTTGGGTTTTATTCTAAATTTTTTTGGACCCATTATTTTTAGTGTAAAAAGGGGAAATTTTTTAAGGTATATAATCAAGTTCAAAAGCCCATAATTAAATATTTAAACTCGTTGTATTTTATTTATTCTTATTTTGCGTATATTTTTGGGGGTTTAAGACGTGCATGTTTAGACGGTCCTTATAGTTGACACATTAGAATTTTAACCGAGTGAAAAGCTCTGAAACTGAGGTTAAGCTATATAATCATATTCAAAAGCCCATATTCAAATATATGAACTCATAAATTTGATTTAATCTTATTTTTTAGACGATTTGTTGGGGCTTAAGGCATGCATTTGTAGACGGGCGTTATAGTAAACCCGTTAGAATTTTAACCAAGTAAAAAACTCTGAAATTTTGGTTAAGCTATGTAATCAAGTTAAAAAGCCCATAGTCAAATATTTGAACTCATAAAATTTGATTTAGTAATTTTTGCATACATTTTGTTTGGGTTTAAGGCGTGCATATCTAAAATGAGTTTTAAAACAAAACCGTTGGAATTTTAACTAAGTAAAAATCTCTCAAATTTTGGTTAAGCTATATAATCATGTTCAAAAGCCCATAACAAAATAGTTGAAATCATTATATTTGATTTAATCTTATTTTACAAATGTGTTGTTTTTGTTTAAGATATGCATCCCTAAATGGGCTTTACTTTGGACCAGTGGGAATTTTAAAAAAGTAAAAATCTCTCAAATTTTGGTTAAGCTATATAATCATGTTCAAAAGCCCATAATCAAATATTTGAACTCATAAAATTCAATGTAATCTTATTTTGCGGACGTTTTGTTTAGGTTTAAGGCGTGCATGTCTAAATGGGATTTACTGTGGACCCGTTGGAATTTCAACCAAGTAAAAAGCTCTAAAATTTTGGTTAAGATATATAATCATATTCAAAATCCCATAATACAATATTTTAACTCATTATATTTGATTTAATCTTATTTTGCAGATGTTTTGTTTAGGTTTAAGACATGCATGTGTAAATAGGCCTTATAGTAGACCCGTTGAAATTTTAACCTAGTAAAAAGCTCTAAAATTGAGATTAAAGTATATAATCAAGTACAAAAATTCCGTAATCAAATATTTTAACACATAGAATTTGATTTAATTTTATTTTTCAGACGTTTTGTTTGGGTTTGAGGCGTGCATGTCTAAATGGGCTTTACTATAGACCCATTTGAATTTTAACAGAGTAAAAACCTATGAAATTTTGTAATGCTATACAATCATGTTCAAAAGCTCATAATTAAATATTTGAACTCATTATATTTGATTTATTCTTATTTTGAGGATATTTTGTTGGGGGTTTAAGACGTGCATGTCTAAACGGGCCTTATAGTGGGCAAGTTAGAATTTTACCAAGTGAAAAGCTCTAAAATTGAGGTTAAACTATATAATCATGTTCAAAAGTCCATATTCAAATTTATGAACTCATAAATTTGATTTAATCGTATTTTGCGGACGTTTTGTTGGGGCTTAAGGCGTGCATTTGTAGATGGGCTTTATAGTAAACACGTTGGAATTTTAACCGAGTAAAAAACACTGAAATTTTGGTTAAGCTATATAATCATTTTATAATGCCCACAATAAAATATTTGAACTCGTAAAATTTGATTTAATAATTTTTGTGGACGTTTTGTTTGGGTTTAAGACGTGCATGTCTAAATGAGTTTTACTACGAAACCGTTGAAAGTTTAACCGAGTAGAAATCTCTCAAATTTTGTTTAAGCTATATAATCATGTTCAAAATCCCATAAAATATTTTAAATCATTATATTTTACTTAATCTTATTTTACGTATGTTTTGATTTTGTTTAAGACGTACATCTCTAAATGAGCTTTACTTTGGACCTGTTGGAATTTTAAAAAAGTAAAAATCTCTCAAATTTTGGTTAAGCTTATAATCATGTTCAAAATCCCGTAATCAAATATTTGAACTCATAAAATTTGATGTAATCTTATTTTGCGGACGTTTTGTTTAGGTTTAAGGCGTTCATGTCTAAAAGGGATTTACTGTCGACCCGTTGGAATTTCAACCAAGTAAAAAGCTCTAAAATTTTGGTTAAGCTATATAATCATGTTCAAAATCGCATAATACAATATTTTAACTCATTATATTTGATTTAATCTTATTTTGCAGATGTTTTGTTTAAGTTTAAGACATGCATGTCTAAATGGGCCTTATAGTGGACCCTTTAGAATTTTAACCTAGTAAAAAGCTCTAAAATTGAGATTAAAGTATATAGACTAGTTTAAAAATCCCATAATCAAATATTTTAACGCATATAATTTGATTTAATCTTATTTTTTAGACGTTTTGTTTGGGGTTTGAGGCGTGCATATCTAAATGGGCTTTACTATCGACCCATTAGAATTTTAACAGAGTAAAAACCTCTGAAATTTTAGTAATGCTATATAATCATGTTCAAAAGCTCATAATTAAATATTTGAACTCATTATATTTGATTTATTCTTATTTTGAGGATATTTTGTTGGGGGTTTGAGACGTGCATGTCTAAACGGGCCTTATAGTGGACAAGTTAGAATTTTAACCGAGTGAAAAGCTCTGAAATTGAGGTTAAACTATATAATCATGTTCAAAAGTCCATATTCAAATATATGAACTCATAAATTTGATTTAATCTTATTTTGCGGACGTTTTGTTGGGGCTTAAGGCGTGTATTTGTAGATGGGCTTTATAGTAAACTCGTTGGAATTTTAACTGAGTAAAAAACACTAAAATTTTGGTTAAGCTATATCATCAAGTTATAATGCCCATAATAAAAATATTTGAACTCATAAAATTTGATTTAATCATTTTTGTGGATGTTTTGTTTGGGTTTAAGGTATGCATGTCTAAATGAGTTTTACGATAGAACCGTTGGAATTTTAATCGAATAAAAATCTCTCAAATTTTGGTTAAGCTATATAATCATGTTCAAAATCCCATAATAAAATATTTGAAATCATTATATTTGATTTAATATTATTTTACAAATGTTTTATTTTTGTTTAAGACGTGCATTTGTAAATGGACTTTACTTTGGACCTGTTGGAATTTTAAAAAAGTAAAAATCTCTCAAATTTTGGTTAAGCTATATAATCATGTTCAGAAGCTCATAATGAAATATTTGAACTCATAAAATTTGATGTAATCTTAATTTGCGGACGTTTTGTTTAGGTTTAAGGCGTTCATGTCTAAATGGGATTTACTGTGGACCCGTTGGAATTTTAACAAAGTAAAAAGCTCTAAAATTTTTGTTAAGATATATAATCATGTTCAAAATCCCATAATACAATATTTTAACTCATTATATTTGATTTAATCTTATTTTGCAGGTGTTTTGTTTAAGTTTAAGACATTCATGTCTAAATGGGACTTAAGTAGACCGGTTAGAATTTTAACCTAGTAAAAAGCTCTAAAATTGAGATTAAAGTATATAATCAAGTTCAAAAATCTCGTAATCTAATATTTTAGCACATAGAATTTGATTTAATCATATTTTTCAAATGTTTTGTTTGGTTTGAGGTGTGCATGTCTAAATGGGCTTTACTATAGACCTATTAGAATCTTAACAGAGTAAAAACCTCTGAAATTTTTGTAATGCTATATAATCATGTTCAAAATCCCATAATTAAATATTTGAACTCATTATAATTGATTTATTCTTATTTTGCAGGTATTTTGTATAGGATTTAAGACGTGCATGTCTAAACGGCCCTTATAGTGGACACGTTAGAATTTTAACCGAGTGAAAAGCTCTAAAATTGAGGTTAAACTATATAATCATGTTCAAAAGACTATATTTAAATATATGAACTCATAAATTTGATTTAATCTTATTTTGCGGATGTTTTGTTGGGGCTTAAGGTGTGCATTTGTAGATGGGCTTTATAGTAAACACGTTGGAATTTTAACCGAGTAAAAAACTCTGAAATTTTGGTTAAGCTATATAATCAAGTTAAAATGCCCATAATCAAATATTTGAACTCATAAAATTTGATTTAATCATTTTTGTGGACGTTTTGTTTGGGTTTAAGGTGTGCATGTCTAAATGAGTTTTACTATGGAACCGTTGGAATTTTAACGGCGTAAAAATCTCTCAAATTTTGGTTAAGCTATATAATCATGTTCAAAATCCCATAATTAAATATTTGAACTCATTATAATTGATTTATTCTTATTTTGTAGGTATTTTGTTTAGGGTTTAAGACGTGCATGTCTAAACGGGCCTTATAGTGGACACGTTAGAATTTTAACCGAGTGAAAAGCTCTAAAATTGAGGTTAAACTATATAATCATGTTCAAAAGACTATATTTAAATATATGAACTCATAAATTTGATTTAATCTTATTTTGCGGACGTTTTGTTGGGGCTTAAGGTGTGCATTTGTAGATGGGATTTATAGTAAACACGTTGGAATTTTAACCGAGTAAAAAACTCTGAAATTTTGGTTAAGCTATATAATCAAGTTAAAATGCCCATAATCAAATATTTGAACTCATAAAATTTGATTTAATCATTTTTGTGGACGTTTTGTTTGGGTTTAAGGTGTGCATGTCTAAATGAGTTTTACTATGGAACCGTTGGAATTTTAATGGCGTAAAAATCTCTCAAATTTTGGTTAAGCTAAATAGTCATGTTCAAAATCCCATAATATAATATTTGAAATCATTATATTTGATTTAATGGGCTTTACTTTGGACATGTTGGAATTTAAAAAAAGTAAAAATCTCTCAAATTTTGGTTAAGCTATATAATCATGTTCAAAAGCCCATAATCAAATATTTGAACTCATAAAATTCGATGTAATCTTATTTTGCGGACATTTTGTTTAGGTTTATGGCGTTCATGTCTAAATGGGATTTACTGTGGACCCGTTGGAATTTCAACCAAGTAAGAAGCTCTAAATTTTTGGTTAAGCTATATAATCATGTTCAACCATAATTGAGGCGGGCATGTCTAAATAGGCTTTAGTATGGACCCATTAGAATTTTAACAGTGTAAAAAGCTAAGAAATTTTGTAATGTTATATAATCATGTTCAAAAGCCCATAATTAAAAATTTAAACTCATTATATTTTATTTATTCTTATTTTGCGGATATTTTGTTGGGGGTTTAAGACGTGCATGTCTAAACGGTCCTTATAGTTGACACATTAGAATTTTAACCGAGTGAAAAGCTATCAAAATGAGGTTAAGTAATATAATCATATTCAAAAGCCCATATTCAAATATATGAAATCATAAATTTGATTTAATATTATTTTGCGGACGTTTTGTTGGGGCTTAAGGCGTGAATTTTAACAGAGTAAAAAGCTCTGAAATTTTTGTAATGCTATATAACCATGTTAAAAAGCCCATAATTAAATATTTCAACTCATTATATTTGATTTATTCTTATTTTGCGGATATTTTGTTGGGGGTTTAAGACGTGATTGTCTAAACGGGCCTTATAGTGGACACGTTAGAATTTTAACCGAATGAAAAGCTCTGAAATTGAGGTTAAGCTATATAATCATGTTCAAAAGCCCATATTCAAATATACGAACTCATAAATTAGTTTTAATCTTATTTTGTGGACGTTTTGTTGGGGCTTAAGACGTGCATTTGTAGATGAGCTTTATAGGAAACATGTTGAAATTTTAACCGAGTAAACAACTTTGAAATTTTTGTTAAGCTATGCAATCAAGTTAAAAAGCCCATAGTCAAATATTTGAACTCATAAAATTTGATTTAATCATTTTTGTAAACGTTTTGTTTGGATTTTAGGCGTGCATGTCTAAATGAGATTTACTATGGAACCGTTGGAATTTTAACCGCGTAAAAATCTCTCAAATTTTGGTTAAGCTATATAATCATATTCAAAATCCTAGAATAAAATATTTGAAATCATTATATTTGATTTAATCTTATTTTACATATGTTTTGTTTTTGTTTAAGACGTGCATCTCTAAATAGGCTTTACCTTGGACCTGTTGGAATTTTAAAAAAGTAAAAATCTCTCAAATTTTGGTTAAGCTATATAATCATGTTCAAAAGCCCATAATCAAATATTTAAACTCATAAAAATCGATGTAATCTTATTTTGCGAACGTTTTGTTTAGGTTCATGTCTAAATGGGATTCACTGTGGACCCGTTGGAATTTCAACCAAGTAAAAAGCTCTAAAATTTTGGTTAAGCAATATAATCATCTTCAAAAGCCCATAATACAATATTTTAACCCATTATATTTGATTTAATCTTATTTTGTAGATGTTTTGTTTAAGTTTAAGACATGCATGTCTAATGGGCCTTATAGTGGACCCGTTAGAATTTTAACCTAGTAAAATGCTCTAAAATTGAGATTAAAGTATATAATCAAGTTCACAAATCCCGTAATCAAATATTTTAACTCATAAAATTTGATTTAATCTTACTTTTCGGACGTTTTGTTTGGGTTTGAGGCGTGAACGTCTAAATGGGCTTTACTATGGACCCATTAGAATTTTGACAGAGTAAAAAGCTCTGAAATTTTTGTAATGCTATATAACCATGTTAAAAAGCTCATAATTAAATATTTCAACTCATTATATTTGATTTATTTTTATTTTGCGGATATTTTGTTGGGGGTTTAAGATGATTGTCTAAACGGGCCTTATAGTGGACACGTTAGAATTTTAACCGAATGAAAAGCTCTGAAATTGAGGTTAAGCTATATAATCATGTTCAAAAGCCCATATTCAAATATACAAACTCATAAATTACTTTTAATCTTATTTTGTGGACGTTTTGTTGGGGTTTAAGATGTGCATTTGTAGATGAGCTTTATAGTAAACACGTTGGAATTTTAATCGAGTAAAAAACTTTGAAATTTTTGTTAAGCTATGTAATCAAGTTAAAAAGCCCACAGTCAAATATTTGAACTCATAAAATTTGATTTAATCATTTTTGTTAACGTTTTGTTTGGGTTTTAGGCGTGTATGTCTAAATGAGTTTTACTATGGAACCGTTGAAATTTTAACCGCGTAAAAATCTCTCAAATTTTGGTTAAGCTATATAATCATGTTCGAAATCCCATAATAAAATATTTGAAATCATTATATTTGATTTAATCTTATTTTACATATGTTTTGTTTTTGTTTAAGACGTGCATCTCTAAATAGGTTTTACTTTTGACCTGTTGGAATTTTAAAAAAGTAAAAATCTCTCAAATTTTGGTTAAGCTATATAATCATGTTCAAAATCCCATAATCAAATATTTAAACTCATAAAATTCGATGTAATCTTATTTTGCGAACGTTTTGTTTAGGTTTAAAGCGTTCATGTCTAAATGGGATTTACTATAGACCTGTTGGAATTTCAACCAAGTAAAATGCTCTAAAATTTTGTTAAGCTATATAATCATTTCAAAATCCCATAATATAATATTTTAACTCATTATATTTGATTTAATCTTATTTTGCAGATGTTTTGTTTAGGTTTAAGACATGCATGTCTAAATGGGCCTTATAGTAGACCCGTTAGAATTTTAACCTAGTAAAAAGCTCTAAAATTGAGATTAAAGTATATAATCAAGTTCAAAAATCCCGTAATCAAATATTTTAATACTTAGAATTTGATTTAATCTTATTTTTCAGATGTTCTGTTTGGGTTTTAGGCGTGTATGTCTAAATGAGCTTTACTATAGACCCATTAGAATTTTAACAGAGTAAAAAACTCTAAAATTTTTGTAATGCTATATAATCATGCTCAAAAGCCCATAATTAAATATTTGAACTCATTATATATTTGATTTATTCTTATTTTGCGGATATTTTGTTGGGGGTTTAAGACGTGCATGTCTAAACGGGCCTTATAGTGGACACGTTAGAATTTTAACCTAGTGAAAAACTCTGAAATTGAGTTTAAGCTATATAATCATGTTCAAAAGTCCATATTCAAATATATAAACTCATAAATCTGATTTAATCTTATTTTGCGGACGTTTTGTTGGGCTTAAGGCGTGCATTTGTAGTTGGGCTTTATAGTAGGCACGTTGGGATTTTAACTGAGTAAGAAACTCTAAAATTTTTGTTAATCTATATAATCAAGTTAAAAAGGCCATAATCAAATATTTGAACTCATAAAATTTTATTTAATCTTTTCTTGTGGATTTTTTTGGGGGTTTAAGGCGTGCATGTCTAAATGGTCTTTATTATGGAACCGTTGGAATTTTAACTGAGTAAAAATCTCTCAAATTTTGGTTAAGCTATATAATCATGTTCAAAATCCCATTATAAAATATTTGAAATCATTATATTTTCTTTAATCTTATTTTATGTATGTTTTGTTTATGTTTAAGACGTGCATCTCTAAATGAGCTTTACTTTGGACCTGTTGGAATTTTAATAAGTAAAAATCTCCCAAATTTTTGTTAAGCTATGTAATCATGTTCAAAAGCTCACAATCAAATATTTGAACTCATAAAATTTGATGTAATCTTATTTTTGCGGACGTTTTGTTTAGGTTTAAGGCGTGGATGTCTAAATGGATTTATTGTAGACCCGTTGGAATTTCAACCATGTAAAAAGCTCTAAAATTTTTGTTAAGCTATATAATCATGTTCAAAAGCCCATAATACAATATTTTAACTCATTATATTTGATTTAATCTTATTTTGTAGATGTTTTGTTTAAGTTTAAGACATGCATGTCTAAATGGGCCTTATAGTGGACCCGTTAGAATTTTAACCTAGAAAAAGCTCTAAAATTGAGATTAAAGTATATAATCAAGTTCAAAAATCCCGTAATCAAATATTTTAACTCATAAAATTTGATTTAATCTTACTTTTCGGACGTTTTGTTTGGGTTTGAGGCGTGCATGTCTAAATGGGCTTTACTATGGACCCATTAGAATTTTGACATAGTAAAAAGCTTTGAAATTTTTGTAATGCTATATAACCATGTTCAAAAGCCCATAATTAAATATTTAAACTCATTATATTTGATTTATTCTTATTTTGCGGATATTTTGTTGGGGGTTTAAGACACATTTCTAAACGGGCCTTATAGTGTAAACGTTCGAATTTTAACCGAGGGAAAAGCTATGAAATTGAGGTTAGGCTATATAATCATGTTCAAAAGTCCATATTCAAATATATGAACTCATAAATTTGATTTAATCTTATTTTGCGGACGTTTTGTTGGGGCTTAAGGCGTGCATTTGTAGATGGGCTTTATATTAAACACGTTGGAATTTTAACCGAGTAAAAAAACTATCAAAATTTTGTTATTCTATATAATCAAGTTAAAAAGGCCATAATCAAATATTTGAACTCATAAAATTTTATTTAATCTTTTCTTGTTGATGTGTTTTTTTGGGTTTAAGGCGTGCATGTCTAATGGGATTTACTACGGAACCGTTGGAATTTTAACCGAGTAAAAATCTCTAAATTTTTTGTTAAGCTATATAATTAGGTTCAAAATCCCAAAATAAAATATTTGAAATCATTATATTTGATTTAATATTATCTTACGTATGTTTTGTTTGTGTTTAAGATGCGCATCTCTAAATGGGCTTTTCTTTGGACCTGTTGGAATTTTAAAAAAGTAAAAATCTCTCAAATTTTGGTTAAGCTATATAATCATTTTCAAAAGCTCATAATCAAATATTTGAACTCATAAAATTTGATGTAATCTTATTTTGCGGACGTTTTGTTTAGGTTTAAGGCTTTCATGTCTAAATGGGATTTACTGTGGACCCATTGGAATTTCAACCAAGTAAAATGCTCTAAAATTTTGGTTAAGCTATATAATCATGTTCAAAAGCCCATAATACAATATTTTAACACACTATATTTGATTTAATCTTATTTTACAGATTTTTTGTTTAGGTTTAAGACATGCATGTCTAAATGGGCCTTATAGTGGACCCGTTGGAATTTTAACCCAATAGTCAAATATTTTAACTCATAAAATTTGATTTAATCTTATTTTTCAGACATTTTGTTTGGATTTGAGGTGTCATTGTCTAAATGGGCTTTACTATGGATCCATTAGAATTTTAACAGGGTAAAAAGCTCTGAAATTTTTGTAATGCTATATAATCATGTTCAAAAGCCCATAATAAAATATTTGAACTCATTATATTTGATTTATTCTTATTTTATGGATATTTTGTTGGGGGTGTAAGACGTGCATGTCTAAACGGTCCTTATAGTGGACACGTTAGAATTTTAACCGAGTGAAAAGCTTTGAAATTGAGGTTAAGCTATATAATCATATTCATTAGCCCATATTCAAATATATGATCTCATAAATTTGATTTAATCTTATTTTGAAGACATTTTGTTGGGGCTTAGGTCGTGCATTTGTAGATGGTATTATAGTAAAACTGTTAGAATTTTAATAGAGTAAAAAACTCTGAAAATTTGGTTAAGCTATATAATCAAGTTAAAATGCCCATAATCAAATATTTGAACTCATAAAATTTGATTTAATCATTTTTTGAACATTTTCTTTGGGTTTAAGGCGTGCATGTCTAAATGAGCTTTACTATGGAACCGTTGGAATTTTAACCGAGTAAAAATATCTCAAATTTTGGTTAAGCTATATAATCATGTTCAAAATGCAATAATAAAATATTTAAAATCATTATATTTGATTTAATCTTATTTTACATATGCTTTGTTTTCGTTTAAGACCTGCATCTCTAAATGGGCTTTACTTTGGAGCTGTTCGAATTTTAAAAAAGTAAAAATCTCTCAAATTTTGGTTAAGCTATATAATCATGTTCAAAAGTCCATAATCAAATATTTGAACTCATAAAATTTGATGTAATCTTATTTTACGGACGTTTTATTTAGGTTTAAGGCGTTCATGTCTAAGTGGGATTTACTGTGGACCCGTTGGAATTTCAACCAAGTAAAAAGCTCTAAAATTTTGGTTTAGCCCCATAATACAATATTTTAACTCATTATATTTGATTTAATCTTACTTTGGAGATGTTTTGTTTAGGTTTAAGACATGCATGTCTAAATGGGCCTTATAATGGACCCGTTGGAATTTTAACCTAGTAAAAAGCTCTAAAATTGAAATTAAATTATATAAGCAAGTTCAAAAATCTCGTAATCAAATATCTTAACTCATAAAATTTGATTTAATCTTATTTTTCGGACGTTTTGTTTGGGATTGAGGCGTGCATTTCTAAATGGGCTTTACTATTGACCCATTAAAATTTTAACAGAGTAAAAAGCTCTAAACTTTTTGTAATACTATATAATCATGTTCAAAATCCCATAATTAAATATTTGAACTCATTATATTTGATTTATTCTTATTTTGCCGATATTTTGTTGAGGGTTTAAGACGTGCATGTCTAAACGGGCCTTATAATGGACACATTAGAATTTTAACCGAGTGAAAAGCTCTGAAATTGAGGTTAAGCTATATAATCATATTTTGCAAACGTTTTGTTGGGGCTTAAGGCGTGCATATGTAGATGGGCTTTATAACAAACCCGTTAGAATTTTAACCGAGTAAAGAACTCTAAAATTTTGGTTAAGCTATATAATCAAGTTAAAAATCCTATAATCAAATATTTTAACTTATAAAATTTGATTTAATCATTTTTGAGGACGTTTTGTTTGGGTTTAAGGCGTGCATGTCTAAATGGGCTTTACTATGGAACCGTTGGAATTTTAACCGAGTAAAAATCTCTCAAATTTTGGTTAAGCTATATAATCATGTTCAAAATGCAATAATAAAATATTTAACATCATTATATTTGATTTAATCTTATTTTACGTATGTTTTGCTTTTGTTTAAAGACGTGCATCTCTAAATAGGCTTTACTTTGGACCTGTTGGAATTTTAAAAAAGTAAAAATCTCTTAAATTTTAGTTAAGCTATATAATCATGCTCAAAAGTCCATAATCAAATATTTGAACTCATAAAATTTGATGCAATCTTATTTTGCGGACGTTTTGTTTAGGTTTAAGGCGTTCATGTCTAAGTGGATTTGCTGTGGACCCGTTAGAATTTCAACAAAATAAAAAGCTCTAAAATTTTGGTTAAGCGATATAATCATGTTCAAAAGCCCATAATACAATATTTTAACTCATTATATTTGATTTAATCTTACTTTGCATATGTTTTGTTTAGGTTTAAGACATGTATGTCTAAATGGGCCTTATAGTGGACCCGTTGAAATTTTAACCTAGTAAAAAGCTCTAAAATTGAGATTAAAGTATATAATCAAGTAAAAAAATCCCGTAATCAAATATTTTAACTCATAAAATTTGATTTAATCTTATTTTTTGGACGTTTTGTTTGGGTTTGGGGGTGCATGTCTAAATGGGCTTTACTATGGACCCTTTAGAATTTTAACAGCGTAAAAAGTTCTGAAAATTTTCTAATGCTATATAATCATGTTCAAAAGCCCATAATTAAATATTTGAACTCATTATATTTTATTTATTCTTATTTTGTCGATATTTTGTTGGGGGTTTAAGACGTGCATGTCTAAACGGGCCTTATAGTGGACACGTTTGAATTTTAACCGTGTGAAAAGCTCTGAAATTGAGGTTAAGCTATATAATCATGTTTAAAAGCCTATATTCAAATATATGAACTCTTAAATTTGATTTAATCTTATTTTGCGGAAGTTGTTGGGGCTGAAGGCGTGCATTTGTAGATGGGCTTTATAGCAAACCTGTTAGAAATTTAACCGAGTAAAAACTCTAAAATTTTAGTTAATATATATAATCAAGTTAAAAAGCCCATGATAAAATATTTGAACTCTTAAAATTTGATTTAATATTTTCTTGCGGACGTTTTGTTTTGGTTTGATGCGTGCATGTCTATGTGGACTTTACTATGGAACCGTTGGAATTTTAACCGAGTAAAAATCTCTCAAATTTTTGTTAAGCTATATAATCATGTTCTAAAGCCCATAATAAAATATTTGAAATCATTATATTTGATTTAATATTATTTTACGTATGTTTTGTTTGTGTTTAAGACATGCATCTCTAAATGGGCTTTACTTTGGACCTGTTGGAATTTTAAATAAGTAAAAATCTCTCAAATTTTGGTTAAGCTATATAATCATTTTCAAAAGCCCATAATCAAATATTTGAACTCGTACAATTTTATGTGATCTTATTTTGCGGACGTTTTGTTTAGGTTTAAGGCGTGCATGTCTAAATAGGATTTACTATGGACCCGTTGGAATTTCAACCAAGTAAAAAGCTCTGAAATTTTGTTTAAGCTATATAATCATGTTCAAAAGCCCATAATACAATATTTTAACTCATTATATTTGATTTATTCTTATTTTGCAGAAGTTTTGTTTAGGTTTAAGACATGCATGTCTAAATGGGCCTTATAGTGGACCCGTTAGAATTTTAACCTAGTAAAAAGCTCTAAAATTGAGATTAAAGTAGATAATCAAGTTCAAAAATCCCGTAATCAAATATTTTAACTCTTAAAATATTATTTAATCTTATTTTTTGCACGTTTTGTTTGGGTTTGAGGCGTGCATGTCTAAATGAGCTTTACTATGGACCCATTAGAATTTTAACAGAGTAAAAAGCTCTGAATTTTTTTATTGCTATATAATCATGTTCAAAATCCCATAATTAAATATTTAAACTCATTATATTTGATTTATTCTTATTTTGCGGATATTTTGTTGGGGGTTAAGACGTGCATGTCTAAATGGGCCTTATTGTGGACACGTTCGAATTTTAACCGAGTGAAAAGCTATGAAATTGAGGTTAAGCTATATAATCATGTTCAAAAGCCCATATTCAAATATATGAACTCATAAATTTGATTTAATCTTATTTCGTGGACGTTTTGTTGGGGCTTAAGGCGTACATTTGTAGACAAGCTCTATAGTAAACCCGTTAGAAACCGAGTAAAAAATTCTAAAATTTTGGTTAAGCTATATAATCAGGTTAAAAGCCCATAATCAAATATTTGAACTCGTAAAATTTGATTTAATCATTTTTGCGGGCGTTTTATTTGGGTTTAAGGTGTGCATGTCTAAATGGGCTTTACTTTAGACCCGTTGGAATTTTAACTAAGTAAAAATCTTTCAAATTTTGGTTAAGCTATATAATTATGTTCAAAAGCCTATAATCAAATATTTGAACTTATTATATTTGATTTAATCTTATTTTATAGATGTTTTGTTTGGGTTTAAGACGTGTTGACTTTTTGATCAAAGTCAACTATCAATGATCATGTCAATGGTCAACAGTCATCTGAGTTGAATTGGATGGGTTGACTCGGACAAGTTGACTTAGTGAGTTCTCTCGAACGAGTTGACTCGGTTAATGAGTTTACCCAATTCGGGTCGGGTTGGACCGATTCAAATATGGGTCAGGTCGAGTCAATTTTACTCGGGTCAGTCAAACGGGTTTGGGCCGAGTTTAGACATGTTTGGGTTAAAGGATATTGGGCATTAAGTAGGCTGACCTATTCTAAAATAATATACCTGATCTGTTATTGGACTTGTTAGGGATTGAGTCAGTTTACTGGCCCAGTTCTAAGGCCTGACTAGATCCAAGGCTGGTTCGGTTCCAAGGACACCGTCCTAGGCGGCCGAAAATTCCCTTGGACGGAACATGGTCACCACGCGATGTCCAAAATGGCCGAAAATACCATCAAAAAACATAGAAAACTATTTCGAACATAGGCATTATCTCAAATAACCCAAAATCAGGTTGGAAACATACCAACTTACCCAAAACAAAGGAGATACAACTGAAACTGGCGTAGCTCCGACAACGTCCGTAACGCCGATGGATGATCCAAGGGTAAGGTTTTGTTTAGCTAGGAACGAGGAACTCGTTAATGGTGGCGGTGCAGAGAACAAATGATGAACGACGATCAAAACGTTAAGAACAGAGGTGGGTTTCTCACTAATCCTTTTAGGCAGTTTTCACCAAAAACGGTGAGGTTTTACTGTGAGTGGCGGTCAGGGGTGAGGTCAGGACGAAGGTTCTGATCATGCAAGCGGTGACCACCATGGTGCAGCAGTGGCTGAGATCAGACGGTGAAGGATGAATGTGGTCGGGGAAAACAAAAAGTCTTGAAGTCTTAGTATTGGGTTTCTTACTCCCGAAATAATGAGTAGACAAGAATTAAAATACCATAATGGGTAGTTGGGATGTTTCATATTTGTTCATTATTTTATTTGTTTCAGTCATTTTGAGTACCACATAATAATAAATCGGTGTAGGCTAATACTAGAAAAGATCTTAGCTCAATTGGCTAAGACTCATATAATAAAGGCCTAGGTTGTGGGTTCGACACTCCCAAGCAGCACTCTCCTATCTTTTCTTTGTTTTATTTGATTTCTTTTTTTACTTTAGCCAAATTTTATGGGTGTTACAACTCCCCCCCTTAAAAAAAGAAATTTTGGCCTTGAAATTTACATGAGTTAAATAGATGCAGAAATGCTCCTTCATCGACCCGAGAGTCCCACAGGTAGCTTCTTCTAGGCTACGATCACTCCACTAAACTTTAACCACAGGGATACACTGGTTCCTCATAACTCTCATATCGATCCAATATTTGAATAGGCTTCTCCTCATAAGACAAATCTGGCCTCAACTCCACATATCGAATCTAAATGACATGACTCGGATCTGGATGGTATTGCCTCAACATTGACACATAGATGACATCATGAATATGACTAAGCTGAGGAGGCAACTGGTCCAACTCTCTTTAGAATATGGTACGGTCCAATGAATCTAGGACTCAGCTTACCCTTATGTCATAATCTCATAACTCTTTTCCACAGAGATACATTCAAAAAAGCCTGATCCCCGACACTGAACTCGATATCTTTCCTCCTTCAATCAACATCAGACTGGTGTCTATCAAAAGCCTCTTTTAGACGATCACAAATCAATCTGAGAGTCTCCTCAGTTTTACGGACCAACTCTGGAGCCAAGGACTTCCTATCATATAACTTAGTCCAACAAATAGGAGTACAAAATTTACGACCATATAGAGCCTCATACGGTGCCACATGGATACTAGCCTAGTAACTGTTATTCTATACAAACTCGGCCAATGGAAAGAAATCCTCCTAACTATCGTAAAAGTTGATCACACATCCCCATAACATA
The DNA here is from genome assembly GCA_019671005.1 of Hibiscus mutabilis. Lineage (NCBI taxonomy): Eukaryota > Viridiplantae > Streptophyta > Magnoliopsida > Malvales > Malvaceae > Hibiscus > Hibiscus mutabilis. Next base: position 45,681,331 of record CM033714.1, read on the forward strand.
TCCTCCAGAATCTGAATCACCCTCTTTGACTAACCATCAGCCTACGGATGAAAAGATGTATTGAAATTTAGACGGGCACCCAATGCATCTTAGAAGGCAAACCAGAATCGAGAAGTGAACCTTGTTTCTTGATCAGAGATGATACATAAGGGTACACCATGCAATTTGACAATCTCTAAGATATACAGTCTAGCCAGCTTCTCCAAAGAATAAGTAACTCGAACAGGAATAAAATGAGATGACTTAGTGAGTCAGTCAACAATCACCCTAACAGAATCCTTTTTGGAAGGAGTCAGAGGTAACACTGTAACAAAAGCCATCGTGATACGCTCCCACTTATACTCGAGAATCATAATGTGTTGCCGTAAACCAGAACAATACGGAAGTTTTGCCTTAACCTGCTGGCAAGTTAAACATTGTGACACATAATTAGAAATCTCCTTCTTCATACCAACCCAACGATATCTTTGTCTCAGGTTTTGATACATCTTATCCCCATAGGGATGCCTAGCATAAGGGTTGGTATGAGCCTCACTTAGAATGGCCCACTTCAACTCCACATCATTAGGCACACGTTAATTGCCCTTGAAGCACAGGATCTCATCCTAATCTGTCCTATTTAACCTGTTGTATGACATGAAGTAAGGAAATGTCTAGGAGTTGTTTAGCCTTAATCTCCTCAGCCAAAGTCGGCTTAACCTGCAACTCTGCCAACACACTGCCATCATCATAGATACTCATCCTGGCAAATAAAGATCTCAAGTCTGAAATAGTCTTTTGGCTCAAAGCATCAATGACAACGTTGCCTTTCCCGGGGTGATACTCAATCCCAAAATCGTAGTTGTTAACTCCTCAAAAATACTGATTTTTATGCTTATTTCACAATGCCTTCTCTTTCCCTTTAAGTCTATTTAATTACATTTAGTTGTTAAATTAATGTATTTGCATAAGGAGTTAAGGAGTGGTGTTTATGCCAATGTGAAGGGTTACTTTGCTGGAAATATTACAAGCTTGACAGATTAGGACAGGCTCGGCAGAGCAGCACAGGATCAAGAGAATGAGATGCCGAGTTTCAGTTGGCAAAGATGGACCAGATATTGCTAAAGCTCAGTAGGCATAGAAGTGAAGATTGATGCCTGGTCAAGTAGCCATTGGACATTGTACACGTCAACCCTAGGATTCAAATTCAAATAAGATGATCATGCCCCTTATCCCTTGCGCATTCAAATTTCAAACTCAAAGGCTTATCCTAAGGTTTCCCACACACACCTATTTAAAGAGATCAAGTAAGCACTTGATGGAGAAAGCGAATTAGAGAGAAGAGGCTGCACCGTGGTGAACTGAGATAGACATGGTTCAACCAACTTAAGATCGAGGGCTTGGAGCCATTGAAGGGTTCGGTGGACTTCTTTCATGCCCATTCTCTTTGTTTTATTTATTTTTATTCAATGGTGATATTAAGGTACAATGATATTTTGTGGATGGACCCCCAACCTTGAACTAAGCTTTTACACTTGGTTAGGTGATGTTTGCGTTTGAAACTATTTTTTATGTTTGGTTTTTAATAATACAAATGCCATGACATTGTTTGCTCTATCTGGCATGTACTTCATTTTTCTAAATTCTTTGCTCAGAGATCACTGGCATTGTTTGCCTATTACACGTTAATATCTTAACAGACTCGAAGGGTAACGATCAGCTACCGAATACTAAGGAGATAAGCTTTGAAAGAAGATGTCCAAGTAGATGAGCTTACTTCTGAAGTGAATCTACCCCTTAGAAGAATAGATTGGAACTTAATCAAATTAATTAATGAAAAACTTCACTATAGACATATAGGAATTTTACATGGTTAATTTCGAGCATTGCCATCAACAGAGGAAATGTCATCCTTAAATATGCTTGGCAATAATTCCAAGGCATGATATTATTAAAGGTTGGCATGAACAACGACAAAAATAGGTATCCATTGCCAACACTCATCACTCATTTGAAACCTTTTCTTGCCAACGCTGTTTTACTTCTATTACATTTCTTTAAGTCACTTTCTAAAACCACTTCAAAATCAATCCAACATTTTCCTTGACAAGTAATAATTGAAGCAGTTAAATCCCTACTCAATCCCTGTGGATTTGATCCTCAGCTTACTACTATATTACTTGCACACAAAAGACTTATACTTGGCATTATTCTTGCATATTTCCATTACATTTTCTACTATTTTTCCAAGAGTTAGCATAGTCGACAGTAGTCTTTAAGAAGCTCAAGCTAACTTTGTTGTCTCAGATTAAGCTCTTTCTATGTTAGGAGATATTTCAGGCTCTTGTGATCAGTATAGATATAACACTTTTCTCTATAGAGATAGTGTCTCCAAATCCAAATCTCTAGATCATGGGTGGGGTAGTTACACTCATGCGGCCTCAACTGACGAGACGCACAAGCGATCACTCTCCCATCCTGTAACAAAACACAACCAAGTCTAGAGTATGAAACATCACTATAAACTGTAAAATCCTTTCTAGGATCAGGTTGAGTCAATATTGGAGCTTGAGTCAGAGTTGTATTCAACTTCATGAAACTTTCCTGCTGAGCATCGCTCTAGATAAATTGGACACTCTTCCTTGAAAGCTTTGTGAAATGAGCAACAACGATAGAAAAACCCTCAAGGAAGCGTCTGTAATACCTAACTAAACCCAAGAAACTACAGATCTCATAAATGTTCTTGGGTTTGCTTCTATCATATAATAGCCTTAATCTTACTTAGATCAACCTGAATACCTCAAGAAGATACCACATGCCCAAGAAATGTCACATTGTTGAGCCAGAATTCACACTTACTCTGCTTAACATACAATCGATGCTCTTCGAGAGTTTGCAGAACACTTCTCAAAAGCCTGACATGTTCTGCTTCACTCCAGGAATAGACCAGAATATCATCAATAAACACTACCACAAACTGATCCTAGTACAGTTGAAATATACGATTCATCAAATCCATAGAGGCCGCAGGAGCATTAGCCAAACGAAATGGCATCACCAAAAACTCGTAATGCCCATATCTGGTACGAATGGTCGTCTTCGCAACATCAAATCCCTTAATCTTCAACTGATAATACCAAGAGCAGAGACTAATCTTCGAGAAAACCGTGGCGCCTCAAAATTGATCTAACATGTCATCAATCCTGGGTAGAGGGTATTTATTCTTGACCGCCAGTTGGTTCAACTTCTGGTAATCAATGCATAACCGGAGTGAACCATCTTTCTTTTTAACGAACATGATTGGAGCTCCCCAATGTAAAGAGCTAGGTCGGATAAAACCTCGGTAAAGGAGCTCTTACAACTGAATCTTCAACTCTTTAAGCTCCTTAGAAGCCATATGGTAAGGAGTCATAGAAACTAGTGTAGAACTAGAATAAGTCTCAATCTCGAATTCAACGTCTCTATCTGGTGGTAATCTAGGCAAGTCCTCAGGAAATACACCAGGAAACTTTTTTACTATAGGAATTACCTCAATCTTGGATAAGGAGCCCTTAATATTCAAGGTACAAGCAATAAATGTCTCGAACCCTTTTCGAATCATCTTGTTAGTAGTTAGAATGGATACCATATTAGACAGATATCCCTATCTCTCTCTTACTAAAACCATTGTTTGATCATCAAAAGTCTTTAGAATCGCCCTCTTGGACATGCAGTCCATATTAACCCAATGTTCAGTCAACCAATCCATGCCAAGAATCAGATCAAACTCTTCTAACAATAGCTTTATAAGGCCAATTGGAAAGATTTCCCATTGAACCTCAAGAGGACATCACCAGAAAACCTTATCCACAACCATTGACTGACCCACTTGACTCATAACAATAATTGCACTTTTGGCGGTTTCATCCAAAATCTAAAGGTCTCGAGATACATATCTTGAAACATAGGAATGGGTAGAATAGTTTTCAATAAATGCAAAGTATGGAACATAATATATAGTAGATGCACCTGCAATGACATCTGGCTTATCTCCATTGTCACGACCTCTTGTAGCATAAACAAGTGCAGGCTATGTGGCCTCAATCATGACTGGTCCCCTACTCCAATGTGATAAGCTTCTACTATTAAATCTAAAAGCATACTCAGAAGCTCTACCCTGACTACATCCTCTGGCTAGAGTCTGAACAAATAGGTGTGAGTGAGCAAGAGTATGGGTACGAGTAGGAGTTTGAGTGGATGCCTCTTTAGAAGGTGAGTGCGTGCAATCTTTCAAGAAATAATCCATAGAACCACATCGAAAGAAAGCACCTATCAACCTCCAACACTCTCCTCGATGACAACTACCACAATGCTCATATACATGTACCAAAGAAAATCCTGAGGAATCACCTTGACTAACATCTAGTCCTAGAGATGCCAAAGGCCTAGAACTCGTATTACTCCTCTGAGGCTCAGTAGTGTGAGTGCTCTAATCAGGTTGTGTGTGGGACTCACCTTGACCAGAAGGCCTCCTAGATCAATCTCAATCTCGACCCCGATCTCAACCTCAATCACACCCTCAATCTCGATCTCGACCTCCATTGTAACACCCATTCCTAGTCTAGTAGAGAATCGGGTCAGAAAGCGTTAATAGTGAATAGTGCGGTGAACGGTGCAATATTTTTCAACAAGAATTCAATGTAAGGCAATACAATACAATATGATATCAATACACTAAGGCAATAGATCTATATGGAATTACGATAATCAGATTAGGGCTAATTTTAAACTTTTATAACTTTCAAGGACTAAATTGTAAATTCTAGGAATTTGAGGTCTTTATCTAAAATTAACCACACAACTATGTAATTAAATTAGTAAACAATAAGTCTACAAATTTTCATGTTAATTCAATGTCATTTACCCAACCAATTAGGCTTACCAAAATTTAGGGACCAATATGCAATGTTTCAATACTGTGATTAATGACCTTTAACGGATTTAACCGCTCTCGTACCGAAACACTATAAGCCGTACCGATACGACACAATTGGATTATGTAATCCAGACTTCACTGCCCAAACTTGTTTCGGTACGGTCAAGGACCGTATTGGTACAACACGCAAGATGATAAACCAATTTCTAGCAACTCAAGAACTCATTTCGGTACAGCTCAAGAAGTACCGGTACCTGTTGGCCTTCATTGACCCATTTTGATACGCCCCTAGGGTCATAGCAATATGATTAAAATCTTAAATACTTCTCTGAGTTTTCGTATCGATACACCTTTAGTCCGTTTTGATACGCCTAGGTTGACCTGAGCTTTGACTGACCAAATATGCATAGCCGTACCGAAACATGTGAACCCGTATCGGTATGCCCTACTCTGTAATGATAGATTTTATTTGGTTTTTCATCCATTTAACCTTTTGAACATTTTCCAAATGCAATGAAATTTTACCAGCGATGATCAATCACTGTAATCTACTAGCACATCAAATTTTAGGGCCATTTGAATCCATTTGCTAGGTTTTCACCTTTTAGTGCCAAATATGCATATTTAGCCAATTTTAAGCTACAGTAAAAAGCCATTTAAGAGCCTTAATACTATCACAAGGCAAGCATAACTTCTACACTCCAAAAAGACCACATATGTCTAGTCTAACTACGTCGCCACCATCCTAGGATTTCATAGAGACAAAATACATGACTTTGGCTTTGATTGTGACTTGTCAAACTCTTCAACTGCTCTGATCTTCAATTGCGAATCTCGTAACCTAAAATGTATGACATGAAATGCATTAGGCATACTTTGCCTAGTGAGGTAGTCTAAAACAATAACAATAGTAATGGTAGGCATTTCAAGTCATGTATAGGCAATAACAATGCAATAACACAATGTTAACAATGCATGATCATGTTCAATAACAATAAGTCCATATTTCAACACTAACCCTTGGATCGATTTGGGATAGTGGATACGCGAATTGATTTATTGCTTCCTAAATAAAGTGTCATTATTGTGGTTTGTAATGATGCTAATGAATTGATTCCAAATCATATCCCTACTGGTTGGCGTATTTGTATGAACTATAGGCGCCTCAATGCAGGTACAAGAAATGATCATTTTCCTTTTCATTTCATTGATTAGATGTTAGATCGACTCATGGGTAAGGAGTATTATTGATTTTTAGATGGATATTATGGCTACAATCAGATTGCTATTGCACCTAAAGACTGGGAGAAGGCTACTTTCACATGCCCATTTGGGACATTTTCTTTTTGTTGCATGTCTTTCGGTCTTTGTAATGCACCAACCACATTTTAAAGGTGAATGATGGCAATATTTTTCAGATATGATTGATAATTCCCTTGAAATCTTTATGGATGATTTTTTGGTGTATGAGAATAATTTTGACCACGGTTTCAAACATATAGAGAAGGTATTGCATGTGAAGACACCAACTTGGTTCTGAACTGGTAGAAATGTCACTCATGGTCACTGAAGGAATTGTGCTAGGCCACAAAATTTCAAAGGCTGGAATTGAGGTGGGCAGGGCCAAAGTAGATGTTATTGAAAAACTGCCACCACCAACAAATGTAAAAGGTATTAGTAGTTTCTTTGGCCACCCTGGGTTCTATAGGAGATTTATTCAAGATTTCTCAAAGATTACCAAGCTTTTATGTCTACTGTTGGAGCAAGGAAGAAAATTCATTTTTGATGATGCATGTCTAGTTGTATTCAATAAAATTAAAACATAGCTTATGAATGCACCAATCATTGTTGCGCCCAACTGAGATCAGTTGTTTGAACTTATGTGCAATGCCAGTGATTTTGCCATGGGCACAGTCTTGGGACAACGCAAGGACAAGTTATTTCATGTGATCTACTATGCTAGTAAGACTCCAACTGAAGCTCAAATCAATTATACTACTACTGAGAAAGAGTTATTAGGAGCATTTTTTGTTTTTGATAAGTTTCATTTTATCTTGTACGTGCAAAAGTACTATTTTTAGTGATCATTCTACGTTAAGAAACTTCTTTGCTTATAATGATGCAAAACCTAGGCTTATCCACTAGATCTTATTGCTGCAAGAGTTTCATATTGAAATTAAAGACCAACAGGGGTCAGAAAATCAAGTTGTTGATCACCTTTCGAGGTTAGAACCTGGCAGCGAAGACGAAAATAAGTTGCAAACTGTTGACACATTTCCTATTGAAAAGCTTTTCGCTGTGAATGCAACACCATGGTATGCTAATATGGTGAATTATTTGGTTTGTGGAAAAACTCTTGGTATAATTGGGCACAAAAAGGTGAGATTTCTTATAGATGCTACAAAATATCATTAGAATGAACCTTACTTCTTCAAGGTTTGTAATGATAATATAACTCGACAATGTGTTCTTGAGGAAGAGATGAAATCTATTCTATAGCATTTTCATAACGCTCCTTATGAAGGACACTTCGGTGGAATGAGAACGACTGCAAAAGTCAAACAATTCAGATTTTATTGGTTAAATTTGTTCAAAGATGATAATGAGTTTGCTCAATTCTGCGGTAGATGTCAGCGCACCAGATCCATATCTAGGAGGAATGAGATGCCAAAACAACCAATAATGGAAATCTAGCTATTCGATTTCTAGGGATTGGATTTTTTGGGTTATTTTCCTAATTCTTTTGGAAACCTATACATTTTGGTTGTTGTTGATTATGTGTCGAAGTGGATAAAAGATGTTGTAGTGACTAAAGATGATGCAAAGACAGTATTGAAGTGTTTTCACAAACATATACTCACTCGTTTTGGAACACCAAAAGCAATGATCAACGATCAGGGGAAACGTTTCCACTATAGCCAAGTTGTTGCTGCATTGAAACGCTAGGAGTAAATCATAGATTGGCCACAACATATCATCCTCAATCCAATGGATAGGCAGAGGTGTCTAATAGAGCAATAAAAATGTTCTGGAAAAACTGGTGAACACCACTAGAAAAGATTTATCCTCTCCTCTGGATGATGCGTTGTGGGTATACGTACTGCATACAAGACTCCATTAGGAATGTCCTCATATCAATTGGTGTTTGGAAAATCTTGTCATCTTTCAGTATAGTTGGAGCACAAGGCTTTGAGGGCTCTTAAGCAAGTCAACCTTAATTATGAGGCAACAAGAAAGAAATGTTTTCTAGAAAACATTTCTTTCTTGTTGCCTCAATGCATATGAAAATGCCTCTATTTATAAGGACACGAGCAAACGCTGGCATGATAAGATTATCTTGCATCGATAATTTGAAGCTGGACATCTAGTTTTGCTATTCAACTCTAGATTGAAACTACATCCAGAGAAATTGAGATCACATTGGTCTGGACCTTTCATAGTTGTGGAAGCATTTCCACACGGTGTTGTTACAATTCAAGATAAAAAGGAGGAATTCCATCCAAAGTCAACGGTGAATGTTTGAAACTATATTGTGGTGACTTTGACCTAGGAAATATGGAGACCATTAAATTGGTCGATTTTTTTTAAAAAGAATCTCTTTACTTGCTTTATTAGGTTTAGATTTTGTTTTCCTTGGTTTTCTTTTAATTTCCTTTATTTCTTTTTGCAGAATATAAATCTCCATCTTTGTCTCTTCATCCTACCTGAGGATGTAGCTGACGATATCGATAAGGTAGAGGAGCCAATAGAAGACGATGAAGCTGAGCACGATCAGGAAGAAACTCCCCAGCCCAAGAAAGAAAAGAAAAGAAAGCACTCCAAGTCTAAGGAGAAAGCTAAAAAGAAGAGAAGAGGAGTAGGAAGAAGAAGAGATGCTCCACCTCCTCCTCCCATGAGCCAAAAAACTTAATTAGTTTTGTAGGTGTGCATTTTATGTAGTATAGTTTCTATAACACCTCTTCCTGGCCTGATCGAGAACCTAGTTAGAGTATGTTACCGGAGGTTGAAACGATGATCAGAATAGTATTTTAATCCTTGTTCAGTGTTTTAATGAACTAAAACCCATGAAATGTTTGATTTGGTATCCCAAAACAATACTAGGTCTATCTAGTAAAGCAGTGATTCAATATAACTTATTAGTCTTTAATTTAGGACTAATTGTAAACCTTTACAAGTTTTAGGGACCAATCTATAAATTTAGTAAATTAGGGGTCCTTTACTACAATAAAATTCAACATATAATCGATGTACATGCAATTTTTTAGGCTAATCAGATCTCATCTGCCCCTTCAATTATGCCAAACAAAAACATGTGACCACTTTGTAATTTAACAGAGTTATTCAACATCTTATAACCGAATTACCTGTATCAGTACCGATACTCAAAGGGTCTTATTGGTACGCCATGCAGAAATTAAAAATTACCAATTTCCAGTGACCAAAACTCATACCTGTACAGATAGACTAGTATCAGTACGCCTTGAAGCCGTACCGATGCGATTTTACAAACAAAATTCCAATGTTGACTTTTAGTACCGATACGCTAAAGTCCATATTGATACACCCTATTAAGAAGGTCAAAATATGCAATATCGTATCGATACACCATCTCCTGTATCGATACACCCTACTCTATAATAGCAAATTTAGTCTGGTTTTTATCTATTTTAACTTATCATACAGTAACCAAATTCAATGAAATTTTGCAGGCAAGTTTATAATACTGTAATCTACTAACAAGACAAATTCTATAGCCATATGAATTCATTTACTAGTTTTTTTTTTTACCTTTTTTAGCCCAAATATGCATGTTTTACCACTTTTAGCCAATTTCAAAACAACATTTAGGTCCTTTAACACTTATACATAATATAAGCAATACATACACTGCAAAACGGCTAAAAGTGAATAGTTTGACTACTTTGCCACCATACTAGGAGTTTGTAGGGACGATATACATTACTTTAGGCTTGTAGTGACTTGCCAAAACTTCCAATGACCCTCAATCTCACGACAATGACTTTCTTAACCTGAAATGGATGAGAAGAAATGCGTTATGCATACTTTGCCTAGTGAGGTAGTCATATACAATATCAAAACAATGAGATGCATTACAAATCATGTTTTAACAATAACAATGCAATAATTCATATTCAATTTCAATTATATCATATTTCAATATTATTCCTTGGATCAAATCAAGATAGTGGATACATGAATTCCTATGCCTTGACAAACCAATGAATGGTTTAGTCCATCCGCCTCGCCAATTGATCAATATCACAATCATCCCTCTGCCTCACCACAATAAAGGCCGTAGCCAAGGACCGTAATCCATCCGTACCAATGGGCTCATAAATTCTATGGCATGCCAATTGTATCCAATTTCTTTTCGAATCCAAGGTTCAAAAACAATATCAATGTCAAGCAATGTCGATCATCAATATTTTCAATGTCAATAATAATGATCAATGTCTCAATATCAATTCAATGATTAATGTTTCAATATCAGCATCAATGATCAATGTTTCGGTGATAATAACAATGTCCATGATCAATAACTATAGCAATGCCTATTTTAATGTTCAATATCTATAACAATGATACCTTTAATACTCGATAGTCAATATTTCTATGTATCAATATGATGATGGTGACAATAACAATAATGATAGTACTATGATCAATGTCTGGATACAATAGCTTATTGATACTTACCAATGAAGCCTTCAAAGAGATTCGATGTAATATTCTTAGACACAATGTTAGCTAGGCAATAATCAATATCAATGAAATCGAGAAAAGCACCTAATCTATTCCCAAGACTCCAACTACACTCACCTTAATTTTCGAAGCTCCTACGGCTCTCGGATGACCACTCCTTTGTTCTTAGCTTTTAACGAAGATGATGAATTTTTCTTCTCCAATTCTGGTGCTAGGTAAAAAACTGTCACGATCAATATATTAATAACAAAATCAATATCTAAGCTTGAATTTAGCAAAGGTATTCAATAGCTTTAGCTTGAAATTAAGCATCCACAGTCCATGGGAATTATCAATTAATAAGGGGTTTACTCTTACCCAATCAATGGCTATTCAATAGTAGCAATGGATTAAAGGAATCTTTAACTTTGGATGCTTAACAAGAGAGGTGCTAGCTTAAGCTCAATGAAGAAGACAACAACGGCGGTGCTAGCTTGAGTTAGGAAAAGATGAAGATATTCTAATGATAGCCTCCGGTGTTTGTAAAGTGTTTTAAAACACTTACCTTTTTTTCCTAAAAGGTTTCCTTCCATGGAGGGTAGTCTATATTATAAAAATATACATATATATCTTTCCTTAGCTTTCCACCCTTAGGTAATAACAATTAATTACCAAGGTGTCATCTTTTACTCATCATTTGACCAATTCCACGTGAAGTGGATTGAAACAAGTAGGTGAATCATTCCCAAGATGGGAAAATTAGAATAATTATCCTTCATCTTATCTAACTTTGCACCATTGCTCTTAAACTTTCAATTCTTGTAATTTAGTCACTAAATAGTTTTTCAATGAATTCAATGAGGTCCTTAAATAATAAATCGACTCAATTAGAGTCCAATATCAATATAATTGACCACATGGTTGATGTTAATGCAATATTTGGACCTTTATGGTGTAGGGTTTCTGATTGCCGGAACCCAATTCCGATTAGAACAGTTTTCAAGGTGTTACAACTCTCTCCCCTTAATAAAAATTCTTCCTCAAATTTTACCTGAACAAAAGAGGTGAGGATATTGCGCTCTCATTGTCTACTTTGGTTCCCAAGTTACTTCCTCAACAGTGTGGTTTCTCTAGAGCACTTTGACCAATGGAACAGATTTGTTGCAAGACCTTTTAACTTCCTTTACAAGAATCTGAACTAGGTATTCTAAAACAATAGCAATATAAATGGTGGTCATTTCAAGTCATGTATAGGCAATAACAATGCCATGACACAATGTTAACAATGCACGATCATGTTCAATAACAATAAGTCCATATTTCAATATTAATCCATGGATTGATTCGGGATAGTGGATACGCGAATCCTACGCGTCACCCAATCAATGAATGGTCTAGTCCCTCCGTCTAGCCAAGATGCCCAATAGCACAAACATCCTTTCACCTCACCACAATAAAGGCCGCAGCCCAAGGACCGTAGTCCACCTGTACACTAAGCTCATAAATTCTATGGCATGCCAATTGTGTCCAATGTCCTTTCGAATCCAAGGTCCGGAAACAATATCAATGATCAGTGTTCAGTAACAACAACAGTGTTCAATATTCTTGCAAATAAGTAATGATTCGATATCAATGTTCAATAACAATATCAATAACAATGTCAGTGCTCAATAATCTCAATGACAATGGCAATGATCGATGCTCCATTTATGATATTTCAATAACAATAACTATATCAATAACAAGGCTCAATGACCATAGCAATGACTATGCTCTATGATCGATGTTCTATCTTTCTATAATTCAATGACGATGACAATAGTGAAATCGATAGCGAAGTCAAATAACAATGTCGATGCTCAATAATCTATACTATACTTATCGATGCTTACCAATAGCATCCTCAAAGTGATTCGGTGCAATATTTCTTAACAATGATGTTAAGAATACAATAATCAATGAAAATGGGATCGAGAAAGACCTCTAGCCTATTCCGAGACTCTAACTACTCTCACCCTGGTAATCTGATGCTCCTACAGCTCTCGGATGACAATTCCTTTGCTCTTAGCTTTCGTCGGTGATGGTGGATGATCTATATCCAATTCTTGAGCTAGGTTAAACAATAGGAATCAATTTGAATCGATAATATTATATCAAAATCAATATAAAGATATCAAAATCAATATCAAAGCTTAAAATAACCATTTAGCTATCAATTCCCATGGATAGTCAAAACCCTAACTTGAGATTACACTCAATTTATCCATGGATTTCAACAATAAATTAAGGATCCTAGCTTACTGAGTCGATAGAAATGATTCGATATCAATAAACTGAAGAAATCTCAAGCTTTTCCAACCTCAACAATGGAGGTGCTTGCTTGGAGGTAGGAGATGAGATAGAGGTGCTTGCTTCCTTATAACCCAGGGAAGCTTTCTAATATTTCTTTCATTTCTTTTATCTATTATAACCTTAAGATTTAATTAAGGTGAAGGAATCTATTTTTGATCACCCACGTATGTGGTGATTTTAATTGAGGAGGGGCTAATTACAAGGTTAGTCCCTCAACTCTCGATACTCTAAACTTGTACCCCCAAACCTTCAATTTTTATAGTTTAGTCACTAAAAGATTTTTGATAATTTCTATAAGGTCCATAATCAATAATTTGACTCAATTGGAGTCCAATATCGATACAATTGACCTTGTGGTTAAAGTCAATACAATATTTAGACTTTTCCGATGTAGGGTTTCTGATCGCTGGAACCTATTTCCGACTAAGCCAGATTTTAGGATGTTACAGCTTTCCCCTTTAAGAAAAATTCATCCTTGAATTTTTACCTGAAGTGAAGAGATGAGGATATTGCTTCTTCATCGATTCCTTTGGTTCCCAAGTTGCTTCTTTATTAGTGTGGCTCCTCCAGAGCACTTTAACCAAAGGAACGAACTTGTTGCGAAGTCTTTTAACTTCTTTTGCCTGAATTTGAACCGGTTCTTCCTTATAAGACAGATCTTGTTGAAGTTCCACCGATTCAAGTTCAATGATATGCGAAGGGTCAGAATGATACTTTCAGAGCATTGATACGTGAAACACATCTTGACTCTTACTCAGTTCTGGGGGCAGCAATAAGCGATAAGCCACAAGGCCAGCTTTTTCAATAACCTCGAAAGGTCCAATGAATTTGGGACTTAGCTTCCCTTTTCTTCTGAACCTCAGAACTTTCTTCCATGGTGAGACTTTAAGAAAAGCTTTCTCACCAACTTCATACTGTAAATCCCTTAGCTTAAGATCAACATAGGCCTTCTATCAGGCAAAGGTAGCTTTTAATCGATCATGGATGATGGTAACTCGTTCCTTGGTTTCTCGAAGTAAATCAGGGCCTAACACCTTGCCTTCACCGAGTTCAAACCAAGACAACAGAGTTCTGCAATGTCTGCCATACAACGCTTCATACGGTGCCATCTTGATGGAAGCTTGGTAACTGTTGTTGTAGGCAAACACGATAAGAGGTAGGGATTTCTCACAAGAGCCTCTGAAATCAATAATACATGCATGAAGTTTGTCTTCAAAAACTTGGATTACCCTTTCTGACTGGCCGTCAAATTGAGGGTCAAAAGAAACACTGAGGTTAACTTTGGTGCCCAAAGTTCCTTGCAACGACTTTCAAAATCGAGATGCAAATCGTGAGTCTCTATCATAAATGATTGACTGAGGCACTCTGTGGAGTCGAATAACTTCCTTGATATACAAGTCAGGTAGCTTAGGAAGACCGTAGTCCATCTGAACTGGTAAAAAATGGGTTGACTTGGTGAAATGGTCTATAATGACCCAAATGGCATCATGTTTAGCAGGAGTCAAAGGTAGACCACTAACAAAATCCATAGTGATCTTCTCCCACTTACATTGCGGTGGATCGATGGGTTGTAATAAGCCGGTAGGAACACGATGTTCAGCTTTAACATGCTGACACGTGAGGTACTTGGACACGAATTCAATAATAGCTTGTTTCATGCCTGGCCACTAGAAAAGCCCCCGTAGGTCCTTGTACATCTTTACCGACCCCATGTGGATAGAGAAAGAACTCGAATGAACTTCCATGAGGATATCGGTACGAAGAGATTCATCATTGGGTATAAAAACCTGATCACAAAAACATAAAAGCCTTTCAGAATTTATTGTGAAGTCAGGGTTGCTTGTAGCTTGGAAATGATAATTTGAAGCTTATAATCCTGTTTTTGCAATGCTTGGATTCTCAATACAATAGTAGACTGAACTTGAAGTTCAGCTACGAGATAACGATGCTTCCGAAGACGGAAGTGAGCATTGATAGCTCGAGGGGCTACAATACAAGGACTTTACAATCAGTTGATATACTAATCAATATATTGGACTCAATGATCGATAAGAATACTTACCAGATAGAGGTTTGCAGTTGAGTGCATCAGCTACAACATTGGCCTTGCCCGAATAGTAATCAATAACAAGGTCATAGTCCTTGAGGAGTTCCATCCATCTCCGTTGCTGAAGATTCAATTCCTTCTAGGTCAATAGGTATTTAAGACTTTTATGATCAGTGAAGAGATAGCATTTCTCTCTATAGAGATAGTGTCTCCATATTTTCAGTGCAAAGGCAACTATAGCCAACTCCAGGTCATGAGTAGGATAATTCATCTCATGTGTCTTTAGTTGCCACAAAGCATAGGCAATAACTTTGCCTTCTTGCATCAATTCGCATCCCAACCTGAGATGCGAAGCATCATTGTAAATAGTGTAGTCCTTTCTAGACTCGAGTTGGGTTAGGACCGGTTCATGGGTCAACACTTGCTTAAACTAGTCGAAAGTTCTTTGTTGATCCATAGACCAAACGAATAGAGCTTCCTTCCTCAACAACTTAGTTAGAGGAGCTGCTATCATAGAGAATCCTTTGACGAATCTTCTATAATAGCCAATGAGACCAAGAAAACTTCTCACCTCACCAATGTTCTTCGGTGGGTGCCAATCAATGATGGCTTGGATTTTCTTCGAATTCACATGTATGCCTGAAGTCGATACAATGTTGCCAAGGAAGGCAACTTTGGTGAGCCAGAACTCACATTTGGAAAACTTAGCAAGCAATTGCTTATCTCGAAGGATCTGATGCACAATGTGAAGGTGATCTCGATGCTCAGCTGGGTTCCTAGAATAGATCAGGATGTCTTCAATGAACACCACTTCGAATTTATCAAGGTAGGGTCTAAAAACCCAATTCATTAGATCCATGAAAGCTTACAGTGCATTGGTTAGCCCAAATGGAATCACCAAGAATTTGTAGTGTCCGTATTTTGTTCGAAAAGCCATCTTAGGTACATCATATTCTTTGACCCTCATCTGATAATACCAGACCTTAAATCGATCTTGGAAAACACAGAGGCATCCTTAAGTTGATCGAATAGGTCATCTATCCTTGGCAAATGATACTTATTCTTGATGGTTACCTTGTTCAACTATCGGTAATCGATACACAATCTCATGGAACCATCATTCTTCTTAATAAAAAGAACCAGTGTACCCCAAGGAGAGGAACTTGGCTGAATGAAACCTTTATTCAAAAGGTCTAGAATTTGAGCCTTTAGCCCCTTGAGCTCAACAGCTACCATGCGGTAAGGTGCAATAGAAATTGGGGCAGTACCAAGTTGTACATCGATGCCAAATTCGATTTCACGGGTTAGAGGTAATCCTAAAAGTCCATCAGGAAATTTACATACAGTTTCAACATCCACAAAATGGGGTTCATCCTTGGCTTCCAATGTTAAAGCATGTAAGGAAGGATTTCCCAAATTCATCAATACGATACTCTCATTGCCAAGGCCTCGAAGGTCCACTCACGCTTGATGTTTGCTAAGAAAATCTAATCCCAATATCACATCAAACTCGTGGATTGGTAAGGCCAACAAATTAGCCGGAAAAGGAATCCCTTGAATCAATAAGGGACAGTTCTTGCACACAAAGCTTATAGTGACACAATCACCCAACAGATTGGTTATAGAAACTCTAGATGCTATGGGTTCGGAATACAATCTATGATTCTTGACTAACACGGTATTTTGTGAAAGAATGAGTAGAACCAGGATCAATCAATGCATACAAAGGATATGAATACAATTCAATGATACCTGCTATGACGTCAGGTTTGTCCTCCTCTTCCCTGCTCCTCACGTGATATATCTAAGCAGGAGCTCTTGATTCATGTCTACTCGGTGCTTTTCCAGAGCCAATAGGTCTCCTAGTAGCTCCCGATGATCCTTGCTTTGACCCATTGCGTCGGAAGGATTGAATTGGGGTCGCAACATTAGCCAGTGTAGCAGTAGACTTGGTTGCATTCATAGGACAATCACGGATGAAGTGGCCTTTCTCACCAAAAAAGAAACAAGCTCCATTCTGCTTACGACATGAGCCTACCAAATGCCTATTTTGACAATAATTACAAATAGGGTTCTGTGAGCTCTGGTTCGATCCTGCAATACTTTTGACTAAAGCGGTTCTAGAAAAAATGGAGTCATAGACTGAGGCTTCTCAATATATTTGGAATGGGAAGGCTGTGGGTAGACATTCTGCTTAGGGCCAGAATACTTCCCTTTCTTGTTCCACTTGAGAGGTTGAGAGGCGTCTCAAGCCTCTTTTCAAACTTGCCCAACCATATGGTTCTCTAGGCCTTCAGCGATGCTTTGGTGGCCTTGACCCGGTTCACCAGGTCCTGGAAATTAGTGATGCTCAGAGCAGTAAACATGGGATGAAGCTCATCGGTAAGTCCGGTAATGAACATGCGACACTTCTCCTCCTCATTCTTAATGTATTTTATACCATATCGACAGTACTTACAAAAGTTAAGAATATGCTGCTCGGCTGGTCGCCCATATTGTTTAAGATGGAGGAAGGTGTTGCGTCTTTCTGTGACATAGAACTTGTTGATATACTTCTTTTAAAATTCTCAAAGAAAGAACTCCTAAGTCATAGTGTCCTTGGAGGCAGTAAGGATAATAGTCTCCCACCAATGCAACGTCTGGTCAGAAAGCAACATGAGGGTGCATTCCAGCTTATGTTCATCTGAACATTGTAGCTGTTTATTCAGAATCCTTAAGGTGTTGTCTGACCAATACTCAGCAACCTCATGATTGCCATCATCTTGACAGGTGAAGGTATAGGGTCGATACTGTGACAGCTTGTCGATAGGGGCCTGAGTATATTGGACAACTGGTGCAGCAAGTTGCATGACTTGCTCAGCTCTCATTACAGTTATAAACTGCTTGAACATGTCATCCATGTTTCAGTAACATTCTACTTGAGTAGTCGGCACCTTAGGTCTGGTGCCCTGTGTAGGAGGGCTCTGCTGATTTAGAGGATCTCCTCCTTTTATCTCCTCGCCATGCGTCGAATATCCGGTGACAAGCTCATTGATATGAGCTTTATTTGTTTCAGACATAACTATATCATAGAAAGATTAGATTAGTGGACAAGTCACAATATACACAATGTATAACTCCTAGGTGGCAAAGTAACACAATAACAATGCAATAAGCTTCAGTTTAGCCCTAGAATCGACTAAACTATAGCTCTGATACCATAACTGTAACACCCCTTTCCCGATCTAGTAGAAAACCGGGTCGAAAAGCATTATCAGAAAATAATACAATTAACGGTACAACGATTTCATTCAAAATTCAATGTTAGTCTATGCAATACAATGCTATGGCTACAATCTAGGTCAATGAATTGATATGGAACGATATTAATTAGATTTAGGACCAATTTTAAACTTTAGCCACCATTAGGTACTAAACTGCAATTTTTGGACATTAGGGGTCCTTATCAAAATTTAACCATGTAACAATGAAATTCAATCCATATAACATCCTCAACCCAGTTTAGGAGAAAAATCAGAATCGAGAATGTTACAGCAAGGGAAAACGAAAACCAGAATCAGAAAAATTCAAAATTTTCTTTTCAGCCAATCAAAGAAGAACATGATGGTTGCTTATCGCTTATAAACTTTCTTGGGTTCCACTTCTTTCAAAGTATTTAATCTTTAAGAACGTAAGACACACCGGATCAATTGATTGGAATTAGAAGTTCTACAGATTCATTTGATCATATTATTTCAAATACTTAGCAAAAAACTGACATAAACAAATGGCCTTACTAAGGCAATACTGAAATATCTTATACATGGCATGATCTAACTATCAAATGTTATTTTGTCTTATTTCAATCTATGCACGTTATGTTCAGAATGGTTGTTTATGCTCAACCATTTACCATTTGATTCTACATCAATTAACTATGCAAGTACAACTCGAATAGCCAAGCTGGATCATCTATCCGATCATCTTGCACATTTTAACTATATGCAATTCATTACCCAGTCGAAGTATTAAGTCTTTTAGACATTTAGCAAGCAGACCAGGACATAACAAAACACATGACAAGGATACATTCAAGTATCAAAAATTTATTTCCTACTTTAACAGACTCTAAATCTTAAACCATTCGACATGACCAAACTCTCAATATTATTTTCATAACACGATTGACCCAATCATTTAGAGGCACATTTAGCCAACATGACTCAACTATACATTCCTTGATCGAGACAAAGGTTCTTTAGGGGATCGATCCTTTCAGTATTATTAAACCAATACAACTTTGACTTATTACAAATTTAACAGTACTTAACCAGATTATCTCAAATGTTAAGCTATAATGTTTAGCCCATGTCCTCAACCTTCATTAACAAACAATCCATTAAGACATGAATGTCCCAATTACTATTGAAACAACTTTTGTCACCTAACATGTTTTAAGCATGTAGCATATGTTTAGAGCATTACTATAGAAACATATTAATTCCTCTTATGAAGCAAGCACATACCTTATCACTCATGTGATACAATGACTATATTCATTCAAGCTTTAAATTAAAAACTATCTCATTATACAACCCATCAATTCACAGTTACTTAACAATACAAGACATTTGGCAAAGCTTAATATGTAATACAATCACCACAAGCAACTATACAACTACATTCTAACATATCTTGGTTAGTTATGGACTCATTTGAACCAGCCATAACTTGTTTCATTTATCACTTTAGAATTATTAATGCTCACAAGCCTTCCACTTAAGAGATCATACAATTCATATTAAATTCATCCTTCTATTATACTTGAGCTAAAAAGCTTTCAAACATTTACTTATACATACATAATTATAATCCCCTGGGTTACATTCGAATAACAAGGTCACTATACTATTTACATCAAATTATCAAGTGCTAATAAGGATTGTACAAATCATGGAATACAATTTCTTATAACAATTAAGTAGTGTGCCACCATCCTAGGAGTACTACATAGAATAGATTTCAACTCAACTTGGACTTGAAACAAGATTTATGACTCCAAATTACACTTGAAATCGGTTAAGCTTTTATGTATCCTGCAATGCATGTAAATGAATGCATTAGGGTTATATAGCCTAAGTGAGGTAGTGACCAACAAATATAACAAAGCTTATAAGCATGGATTTCAAGGAAACACACAACCAAAGTACAATCATAGTTAGCATTGCTAAGTGTGTTATAATTTATCTTTTGTAAACTTTAGGAAGTTAGAATGCTTCTTAGATATTCTTTATAAATACATTGATCTTATTAAAGATCAACTTATAACATTTAAGTCTACCCGAGACTTGTTGAATACTCAATATCTTTGGATTCCTCAATATCTTATCAATTCATTAGTTAACAATTCGATTGAATGCTCGTTGCCTTAAATAATTGGGGAATTTACTCATTTCATGTATGACTTATAACATTTGCTCACCAAGAGCCAATCATATCAATTGCCTGCAAAGAGCTTTATAGGACCTCATGCTCACCAGGAGCTTTCATTAAACAATACGCTCACTAAGAGCTTCAATAAGCCAAGGCTTATTCATAGTTCTTATTACTCCTTTTCTTTTCCATTATAAATTCTTCTCATGTCTTTTAAAAATTTGCCTTGGATTACAATTGGTTATGAATAATATTGGTCCGTGTTTGACCATATAGGTCCAAGTGATAATTAGCTCAAGCACAAAGTAATGGCTAATATCGAAACATATCAACCTATCTTCACATCTATCCAACCAAACTGTCGCCAACTCCATACAACTCCCCCATTACCTCCTACTGTCGCCAATAAACATATAACATATAATGGGACGTCCCCCAAGCCGTAGCTTATAGACCGTAGTCCCAATAATACCATGTATTATACCAATGAATCTAAGGACTTCCATTATAGGCAACATACGTATTTTATCTTATATTTGATATTTGGGGAGTATCTTATTTCGTAAGAAATGTTACTTGTTACTCAATTAATATCTTTTAACTTGTGCCAAGCCTTTAATTGTTTTGACTTGTGAATTTGTATGTTGTAGTATCTTTTGTACACAATTAACATTAAATTCTACATCATTATTCGATCAATAGGTTAATTTCTAATCTCATATTACAATAACATAAACATACAACATCATGGCAAACACAAAAACTATGTGATGCATAACCAACATGTATTCAATAATGCCATGCAATAATTGTATGCCTTTCCCCCAATTTGCTCTAATTGAGCTTATGCATAATCTACATGAGTTATGCAATCAATCAATGACTATTCGGTACCTGAATTACAATAAAACGATAACCTCGGGATGACACCGTGTCACCCGAGACACAAACACTACACTCACCTCCTATTCTGACATTACGGAATACCTGAACCATATTCACTTCTAGTTTTCAACTAGCTCCTTTCCTTTACTCTTAAATATCATATCTTGTACCTCAATCAAAATAACAAAGCATTAAAACCAATTTAATCTATTCAATAATCTCTATTGTTTTTCGCTTAAACATAACAATCCAACATTCATACATACACCTATATTCATCATAAAACAGTTCCTATAACTTCTAAATTAAGCAAAATGATCCAATATACTCACATTTACAATTACACAACCCAAAAACAATCCACTAGTTTAGTACTCATTTCCAAAATAGTTCAAGTAACAAGTATACATTTGTTTATTCAAATTTTGTCCCCTTATGCCAACAATTCTGCCCACTTTAAGTTCATAAAACAACCTTTCACTCAAATTTATAAAAATATTCCCCATTTTTTCTTGAGCACTTAACAACCAATTTATCAAACAATATTTTATTAACCTTCACACTGCATTAATTAACTAAATTTCCAGCCTTTCCTAGACTATTTTCAATAATATTTTCTAATTGATAGTACGGGGAATTCTGGCAAAGGTGTTCAATATCCTACTTGCAAGTTCTGTTAAAAGCACCACATTGGGCAATATTGAACTTAACATAATTTGTGTTTCTTATGTGGAGCCTTCGATCATTATATCCAGGATTGTCCTCAAAATCCTAACAAGGTTCCAACTCGAACTCTTGTAAATGCTAGTTCAGCTCCATCTAATCGAAACAAGAGTCCGAGACAAGCTCAGTCTGGGAATCAAAGCAAAGGTAGAGGCTAACATTCGATAGGTGTGATGGCTCGAATCTACCATATTCGTGGGAAAGAGGAAGAAGAAGCACCCGATGTTATCGCAGGTACTGTTGAATTAAATTAAAGTCCTGCATATGCTTTGATTGATTCGGGATCTACCTACTTTTTTATATATTTTTCTGTGATTGCTAAGTTAAACTTAAAACCCAAACTTGTTAAGGCTAGCCTCGTAGTTTCAAACCCTATAGGAGGAAATATGCCTATTAACTTTCTTTGCAAGCAATGCCCTATAAGCATTCGAAATGTGCCTTTTCCCATGGACCTTTATGCCTTGCCTTCTTGTGAGTTAGATCTAGTGTTAGGACTAGATTGGCTAAGAAAACATGAAGCCTGGATAGATTACCAAAATAGGAGACTTTATCTCTGGGGTTTAGGAAAAGAATCAATCCTCCTAATTGATAGAAAACCGACATCAATCGTTCTACCATGACTATGCAAGATGAATTTGAATTTCGCTTACCTAGTATGCCAATTGTGTCTGAATTCATTGATGTTTTTCTCGAGGAACTCCCTGGTCTCCCTCCAACTAAAGAAGTAAGGTTCGGGATTGAAGTTTAACCTAGAACAACTTCGGTGTCCATCACACCTATCGAATGTCACCTGTTGAATTGAAAAAACTCAAGAAGAAACTCCAAGAACTACATGACAAAGGCTTTATTCGGCCTAGCTTGTCTCCTTGGGGTGCTCCAGTCTTGTTAGTGAAAAAGAAAGACGAGACTATGAGACTCTGTATTGACTACAACAATTGAACAAGCTTACTATTAAGAATTGGTATCCTCTCCCAAGTATAGAAGATCTTTTCGATCAACTCAAGGATGCTTCGATGTTCTCAAAGATTGATCTTTGACCAGGATACTACCAAATAAGGGTAAAAAAAGAAGATGTACCCAAGACAACCTTTCGTACTCGATATGACCACTTCGAATTCCTTGTAATGCCATTTGGGTTGACGAATGCTCTAGCTCTTTTATGGATCTCATGAACCATGTATTCAAGCTCTATCTTGACAAGTTTGTGGTTGTCTTCATCAATGACATTCTGGTCTATTCTTAGAATAAGGAAGAACATTCCGAACACCTTCGAATTGTATTGCAAACTCTCTAAGAACGTCAATTGTTTGAGAAGTTCTCTAAGTGTGAATTTTGGCTATCAGAAGTCTCATTCTTTGGCCATGTTATCTCGGCATAAGGGATTAAAGTAGACCCAAGCAAAATTCGATCCATCATGGATTGGAGACCTTCTAGGAATGTTGGCGAGGTCAGAAGCTTTCTCGATTTAGCCAAGTATTATCGGCATTTTTTCAAGGGATTCTCATCCATTACTACCAGCTTGACTAAGCTAACTCGCAAAGATACGCCCTTTGTTTGGTCAGAGAACCAACAACGAAGCTTCGATCAATTTAAACAAGCCCTGACTCATGCACCGGTTCTCATCCAACCAGAATCGGGCAAAGAATTCACTGTCTATAGTAATGCATCTCATTTAGGACTAGGATGTGTCCTAATGCAAGATGGAAAAGTGGTAGCTTATGCTTCAAGGAAACTAAGACCACACGAGTCAAACTACCCTACACACAATCTAGAATTGGCAGCTATCGTGTTTGCTCTGGAAATATGGAGACATTACTTGTACGGGGAGAAATGTAACATGTTCACAGACCACAAGAGTCTCAAATACCTCTAAACTCAAATTTGAATCTGAGACAAAGAAGATGTCTAGAATTGTTTAAAGACTGCTACTTGGTTATCGACTACCATCCGAGGAAAGCAAACGTGGTTGTTGATGCCCTTAGTCGCAGACCATACTCAGGTAAACCCCTAAATCTAAATTCTAGAATAATTCATTTGAATTTAATCTTACATGGATTACAAGTAATTCATTCGAGTAGACCTTTCTTATCATACAAGTAACTATTCGAAATTTTTCCTTAATGATCTTTTTCATTCGTTTGTAGCTTCCTTGGCTATCAATGCTCATTTCTGTTTATCCAAAGGATGAAAATTCTTGTCTGAACTTCAAGTTCAATCTAGCTTAATCTCGAGAATCAAAGAACTTCAGTAAATTGATCCAGATCTTCAAAAGATCGTATCCAAGCTAGACTATGAGTCTAATTCTGACTTTTCCCTTAAGTCAAATGGACTCCTCTATTTCAAGGATAGAGTATATGTTCCTAACAATGAGAAACTAACACAAGAGATGCTACAAGAAGCTCACCAAAGTTCTTTCTCGATTCACCCGAGATCAGTTAAGATGTTCAAGGATCTAAAGCAACTGTACTGGTGGTCCGACATGAAATTGGCTATTACAGACTTCATATCGAAGTGTCTAACTTGTCAAAGTGTTAAAGTCGAGCATCAAGTCCCTACTAGATTACTCCAACCTATCGAATTCCCTCAATGGAAATGGTATCGAATTACAATGGATTTCATTATTGGTCTTCCTTCCACTCAAAGAAAGAATGATACTGTATGGGTGATTGTTGATAGATTCACAAAGTCTACTCCCTTCATCCCTGTTCGAATGAACATGAGCTTGGAAACCTTAGACGAGCTATACATCTATGAAGTTATTTGATTACACGGTGTACCTACAGCTATAATCTCTGATCGTAACCCTAGATTTGTTTCTCGATTCTGGAATTCCTTACAGAAGGCTCTAGGAGCTAAAGTGCATCTTAGTACAACCTTTCATCCTCAATCAGATGGACAATCTGAAAGAATCATTCAAGTGCTTGAAGACATGCTACGTGCTCGTGTTATAGACTTCAGAAAGATTTGGGAGAAATCTCTATCTCTAGTAGAGTTTTCTTACAACAATAGCTACCAGACATCTATTCAGATGGCTCCCTTCGAAGCTCTATATGGAAGAAGATGTAGAACTCCCTTGTGCTGGTCTTAATTGGGAGAAAGCAAGGTCTTAGGACCTCAATTGCTCAGAGAAACCGAAGAACAAGTGAAGATCATTCATGATCGATTAAAGGCAGCTTTCGATAGGCAAAAAGCTTATGCTGACTTGAAAATGAGAGACATCCAATACAATGTTGGAGACAAGGTCTTCCTTAAAGTATCTCCTTGGAAGAAAGTCTTCAGATTTGGAAGAAAAGGAAAGCTCAACCCTCGGTTTATCGGACCATTTGAAATCATTGAAAGGATTGGTCTAGTGGCTTATCGATTGGCACTTCCTAGTGAATTCGATAAGATCCATAATGTCTTCCATGTTTCCATTCTCATAAGATATAGGTTTGATCTATCTCATGTTCTTGAGCCTGAAGAGGTGGAATTGAATCCCGACTTATCTTATGAAGAAGAACCTATTCGGATACTTGGCAAGGAAGTCATAAGACTTCGAAATAAGAATGTTCCTCTTGTCAAAATCTTGTGGAGAAATCACAAGGTTGAAAAGGCAACATAGGAATATTAAGAAGTCATGAAGAAGCAATATCCTCACCTATTCGATTCAGGTAAATTTGAGGACAAATTTATTTTAAGGGGAGGAGAATTGTAACACCCTAAAATGGGCCTAGAAATGTTACCACTATCTAAACTATAGGCTAATTGAATTCATAGGTTAATCAAATCAAAGAAGAAAGAACATTGGCTAACAAATAACTAAAGGACTAAAATGTTATACCCAACAAGCTAGTGTGCCAAATTAAAAGGACCATCTTGAATATTAGGCAAACTAGAGCAATTGCATGGTGAATTAAAAATGAATTGAAGAATTGAAGGGTGACATATGGATCGGAGTACACGTATGGCTGTTATGATGAGTAAATTAAACAAATATTATCATCTTCTTCAATCCTCTCTTAGCACCAAACCAACCTAGAGAAAGAAAGCAAAGCTTTGTTCAAGAATGAACCATGCATTGGAATGGTCCTTGCGTTGTTTGAATTGTAGTTGCATGATTGTGAATGTAAGTTCTTCTTCTTGTTACTCTCTTGTTCAAAATGTAGGATTGTTGAATGTATCTTGATTCCTACATGTTATAGTGAAGTTATGCTTGAAATTTACCTAGAAGTGTAGCTTGAAACTTAAGTTGTGATGTTCTTGTGGCCTGAATTGTATGAGAATGAGTATATAGTTGAAAACAGTGTTGAATTGGGACTGTTTTGATAGAGAAAGTATTTAGACTTGTCAATTGGATATAGAACCCTGTTTTGATCATGTATCTAGATGAAATGAAGATGAATTGAGTATATATGTTACTCGAAAATGACTACACCTAATTGGACTAGTTAAATTAAGTAATGGACTGCTCAATTGGTAAATTGGATGTGCAATGTTGATCAAATAGATCAAATTGGGTTCAACATGATAATGTCCTGTTTTAAGCACATTTCTAGGTGTATTAAACTGACCTAGACATGTAAGAACATGAAAATGAATTGAATTTCCATGTTAGAACCTTTCTTAGGTGAGTTAAGAAGCTAGAAACTCAACCTAGTGTAATCTACCCAGAATGCTCTATTCTGGGCAGTAACTTTGCTAAATTACTATAAATTGTATAAAATGAATTTAAGGCTGAATTTTTTATGGACAACACCTTGATATGTCTAAATTCATTAGGAGAAAACAGAACTGAATTCTGGGTTGTAGAATGAAACGTAGAAAAGAAACACTAGTGATAGTGCAAACTGTCCAGTGTAGCAAACTACCATGCCTTTAAGTTAATAACTGTATTAAGTGGCAAATAATTAAAATGCAAGCCTTATATGGTTATAAATAAAATTACGTTATCTTTCCAATGGTGTAAACCAATTGAAATTCTCGTACGGAATGAAATTATGCATGTTTAAGTGACTAGAGTGCAAGCTGCTTGGCAGCAGCAGTATAGGTAATTGCACACTGTTTTGTGGCAATTTGTAAACTGTTTTGTAAACAGTTTTAGGACATTGATTCTGCCTTATTTTACATGAACTAGAGTATAGATAAGTGTAGTTAAGTGTAATGGAAAATGTATATGAGCATGCTGCCAGATTTGTGAATGTTATATTCTTGTAACGTTGCCTTGATTGGATGATCATATGATCTTGTTTTGACATGTTTGTACTTGTAATATGATAGAACCATGAGTAAACTTGGTAGAAGAGGATAGAGTGGATCATCCTAAAGCAAAGAACAAAGGAGTGTGGATCCAAGACTAGCTAAGCTTGGAGTATTGTGAGTGTAGTTATCTCTAGGGTTAGGACTAGGTCCTAACCAATGCATACTTGTTACATTCTTGAAATGTTAAATGAATCTAATCAAGGACTTGACTTAACAAGGGAAGAATAACTAGTAATGCATGAAGTTTGATCACATCTTGAATACATGTTTTATTTTAATGCTAAGCATGTTTAAATGGTACATTGGTGCTTGTATGTGACATGATGCATGTAATCAAATGCTAAAGAACTTGCTTGAGATATCATCTCATCCTGATGAAATAGATTATGAAAACTACATGATATGTGAGCTATGGCTCAATGGCCTAAGGGCCTAATATGAAATGAACTTGCTTGACATGATCTTGATCTTGAAACACTTGAATAAATGGTAAATCGAACAACCTTGGTAGCTAGTTGGACTAGGTAGAAGGGCATGCCTTAGAGTCTAGAGCTCATTGTGTCAGGGTGGACTACGGTCCAGGGCTAAGGCCCTTATTTGGCGACAGAAAGAGGGTACGTATGTGGTCTTTGGTGACAGTAGGAGGGTTGACCAGCACTACGGTGCATCTTGTGGCGATAGTTGGTTGGAAACTCGATTACCTATACAAACTAAGTACCAAGGGGTTGTTTAATTGATAATACATGAAATAACAATCCAATAACACGTGATACTTGTCTTGAAAGCTATGAATTGAATGTTACTTGTCTTGAAAGTCATGAATTGTATGTTACTTGTCATGTAAGCATGACTTACTTGATTACTTGTTTTGTAAGCATGATATGCTTAATTCTTAATATGAAGACATGAAGTATGATTTATTGTTTCTTGTATCCTTATGCTAGCAGAATGCTTGAATCCTTAGTTAGGATTACTCTATTGCTTGAAAGCCTTAGCTAGGATTATCTTAATGCTTGAAATCCTTAGCTAAGACTATACTTGATTAAATGGCACATAGCTTGACATAACAAATGGTTAGAACTAGTTACTACCTCACTAAGTACATTCTTGTACTTATCACTCTCATTTTATAGGATGCTTGTGATTTAGCGTTGATCAAATTAACTTGGAGAAGGAATATTGCTTGATTCCTACATGTTATAGGATGCTTGAATCTTGAGATTTTTTATGTTCTTCTTGCCTAAATTGATTAGGATGATTGTTATGTATGTTAGGATCATGCTAACTTCTAGTGGTACTTGAAATTGTGAATGCTAGTAGCTAAATTGCTAATGAGAGTGTATATGGTTGAAAACAGTTTTGAATAGGGATTGTTTTACTAGTAAAAATGTATAAATATGCTAAGTGTATACAATGCCTTGATTTGATCATATTACTAGATGAATTGAGGCTTGAATAAAGTAGATAACTTTCTGGAAAATGAATGCACCTAATTGGATTAGTTAAAACTAGGTAATGGGCTGCTCAAATGGTGAATTGGATGAATGTTGTTGATCCAATAGATCAAATTGAACTTAACATTATAATGCCATTTTTAAGCACATTGCTAAGTGAAATAGACTGACCTAGACAAGTAAGAACATGAAAATGAGTTGGGTAACAATGATAGAACCTTGTTTAGATGAGTTATGAAGCTAGAAACTCAACCTAGTGTAATCTGCCCAGAATACTCTGTTCTGGGTAGTAACTTTGAAAAATCACCATAAATTTTATAAATGGAATTTAAGGCTGAAAATTTTATGGACAATGCCTTGACATGTATAAATTCATTAGGAGAAAACAGAACTGAATTCTGGATTGTAGAATGAATTGTAGAAAAGAAACACTAGGGACAGTGCAAACTGTCTAGTGTTGTAAATTGCCCTGTCTTTAAGTTAAAAAATGTATTAATTGACAAAGATATAAAATGCAAGGCCTATATGGTTAGAAATACAGCTAAGTTATCTTTCCGACGGTGTAAACCAATTGAAATTCTGACGTACGAAATGAAAGTTATGCATGTTTAAGTGAACAAAGTACATATTGCCTAGTAACAACAGTTTAGGTAATTGTACACTATTTTGTGGCAGTTTGTAAACTGTCTTGTAAACAGTTTTGGGACATTGATTACTGCCTTGTTTTACATGAATTAGAGTATAGATAAGTTTAGTTCGGTGCAGTAAAGAATGTATATGAACATGCTGCTAGATTTGTATATGTTGTGTACTAGTAACATTGCCTTGATTGAATGATTATGTGAACTTGTTTTAACATGTATGTACTTGTGTAATGTGTTAGAACCAGGAGTGAACTTGGTGGATGAGGAAAGGGTGGAACATCCTAAATCTAAGAACAAAGGAGTGTGGATCCAAGACTAGCTAAGCTTGGAGTATTGTGAGTGTAGTTTACTTGAGAGTTAGGACTAGGACCTAACTAAAACAAGCATGTCTAAATTCTTGAATTGTTAATTGACTTAATATGATCTTGATCTGTAAGGGAAGAATGATTAAAGTAATGCATAAAACTTGATCACAACCTTAAATTCATGTTTGATTCGATTGCTAAGCATGTTTAAGTGGTAACAATGGTGCTTGTATGTGTCATGTGGCATGTGATCAAATGCTTAAAGAAATTACTCGTAATGTTATCCCACTTAATGAAATGAACACATGAGAATTACATGATATGTGAGCTATGGCTCAATTGGCCTAAGGGCCTAGTATGAAATGAACTTGCTTGACATGATCTTGAACTTGAAATATTTGTATAAGTTGCTTAAATCGAACAACCTTGGTAGCTAGTTTGAATAGGTAGAAGGGCATGCCTTAGAGTCTAGAGCTCATTGTGTTAGGGTGGACTACGGTCCAGGGCTAAGGCCCCTATTTAGCGACAGACGAAGGGTACGTATGTGGTCTTTGGCGACAGTAGGAGGGTTGACCAGCACTGCGGTGTATCTTGTGGCAATAGTTGGTTGGAGACTCGATTACCTATACAAACTAAGTACCAAGAGGGTTGTTTAATTGATAACAAATGAAATAAAAATCCTATAACATATGTTACTTATCTTGAAAGTTATATAATGAATATTACTTGACATAAAAGCCTTGAATTGTATGTTACTTGACATGAAAGCCATGAATTGTCTGTTACTTGTCATGTAACCATGAATTGCTTGATTCTTGATATGAAAGCATGAATTATGATTCATTGTCTCTTGTTCCTTATGCTAGCAGAATGCTTGAAATCCTTAGCTAGGACCATTCTAATGCTTGAAATCCTTAGCTAGGATCATTCTAATGCTTGAAATCCTTAGCTATGACCATTCTAATGCTTGAAATCCTTAGGTAGGATCATTCTAATGCTTGAAATCCTTAGCTAGGATCATTCTAATGCTTGAAATCCTTAGCTACGATCATTCTTGTTTAATTAACACTTAACTTGATATAACAAATGGTTAGAACTAGTTACTACCTCACTAAGTACATTCTGGTACTTATCACTCTTGTTTCATTCTTCCCAACCAACAGGATAAAGGATTCGATCGTTGCTTGATTTTGAAGCATGTTTCCTTGAGCTTGAAGCAACACACAAGCAAAGCTAAATTATGGTTTCATACTTGTTTTGTATATGTCCTAGAATGGTGGCACTAGAATGTATGTAGTTTATCTTGATCATGCATTTTGGAAGTTGATTACTTGTATATATTGTCCTTGTATGGACCTTCTATGTTAAGAACTTGGTTGATAATGTGAAACATGTTTTAAACTTAAATTACTTGTAATGGAATAGTATTTTGTTGCACATATATGAATATACAAATGGTATGATCAAGTGTTTGATCTAGTTTACATTGAAACATTCGATTCGCTTTGGAACTATATGGTCACTTGTGTGTGCGAACATACCTTGTTGTATGTGTTTTTGTGTGTTTGTATAGTTTATTGCCGAATGGATAGGCTTAGTGTATGGCTTGAATGGAAAAAGTTACATGAAATTGAATGTTCAAATAGTCATGTTAGTAATTTAGGTATGAGATGTTACATGTATACATCTAGGAACAATGAAATGAAACGAAGCATGTTTGTACACCTAGGTCATTCGAATGTGGTATGATATCAAGGATTGAATATGCAAAATGAATCATGAAAGTAGTAACCTATAATGTAAGCATGAAAGCAAAATTTTTAATGGTCTATTAGAATGCCCTTTAATGACTTGAAATCAAAATATAGGATTGCTTGCATGTTAAGTTAAGTATGCTTGGATGCTTGCTAGTTAAGTAACTAGTCTAACAAGGATGAGTTAATCAATTCTTGCCTTGTTCTTGTATTGTATTGCCTTTTCCTTTCTTGGTAACACTCTCGAGCAGGTTTGCTACTAACCCGGGGTAGGGGGTGTTACATTTATTTGGTATCAGATCTTTTTAGTCGATTATAGGACTAAATCGGGCTCTCTTGCATCATATAGGATACTTGTGCCACCTAGGAGATTTGTATTGTATAGCTCGTGTCTTTGCTTAACTTAACTGAATTCCTATTTGTTCTATTTGAACCTAGAATGTTTGAAACAAGGCTCGCTCAGGATGATGAAAGTCCTGAAGGCTCCTCGAATGAAGGAGATAGTGTGAGGATGGAACAGAATCCTCCACAACAACAAGCTCAACCTGAGCCCAAGCTGCTGCTCAATAGGAAGCTCCTGATATAAATCATGTGCAGCAGGAATGTCTCCTGAGCATGAAGGAGATGTTTAATCATCTTGTAACCACTTTGAAACAAGACCATCCTATTCCTCCTCCTGTTGTTATGCTAACTAGAGCTCCGATTGATAAGTTGGCTCAACATCAGGCTTATACCTTCACCAGTACTGATGAAGCCAATCCCGAAGTAGCTGAGTATTGGTTAGAGGCCACTACTCAAATCCTGACCAAACAACTACCTTGTCTTGATGAGCAAAAGCTCGAATGTGCCATAGCCCTATTGGCAGATGAAGCTCTAAGCTGGTGGGAAACCACTACACTGACTGCTCCTGCTGAAACTGTAACTTGGAAATTCTTCCTCGAGGAATTCAGGAAGAAATACATCAGTGAACAATACCTGGCCGAACACAGGATACGTTTCTTTTATCTCAAGCAAGGTGGCCGACCCATTGAACAGTACATGAGTGATTTCTGCAAGTATTGTAAGTATGGGTCGGAATACATCAAGACTGATGCTGATAAGTATAGAATGTTTATCGATGGACTGAATGATGAACTAAGTCCAATATTCACTACCCTGGGTATCACTGACTTCCAAAATTTGGTAAACTGGGCTATTGCAACTGAGGCAAATATGAAGGCCTCTGTGAAACGCAAAAGTGGTAACTCCTAAAAAGACAAACAATCCAGGAATGATGACAAGCCTCACTAGCAGTCAAAGAAGTCTAAAAACTCCAAGGAACACTCTTTGAATTACAATCCTATTCAGAAGAGCAACTACATACCGAAACCGCAATCGGTAATCAAGCCTTCAGCCCCGATCATCTCTGTTGATAGTACGGGGAATTATGGCAAAGCTGCTCAATATCCTACTTGTAAGTTATGTCAGAAGCACCACACCGGGCAATGCAGAACTCAACATAATTTGTGTTTCTTATGTGGAGCCTCCTATCATTATATCCGAGATTGTCCTTAGAATTTTAACAAGGTTCCAAATCGAACTTCTGCAAATGCTAGCTCAGCTCCTTCCATTCAAAACAAAGGCCATAGACAAGCTCAGTCTGGAAATCAGGGGAATAACAAAAGACCCCATTCGAATGCCCTTGCTCACCAAGAATCTCGGGCTCCTGCTCGAATCTACCATATTTGGGGAAAAGAAGATGAAGAATCACCCGATGTCATAGCAGGTACCATTGAGCTAAATTCAACTCCTGTTTATGCTTTAATAGACTCGAGATCCACTCATTCATTTGTATGCTCATCTTTTATTGTAAAGATGAACTTAAAGCCTGAAATTGTAAAACAAAGCCTTGTAGTTTCGAACCCAATAGGGGGAATCACATCCATTTACTTCCTTTGCAAGAAATATTCTATAATCATTCGAAACATACCCTTTTCCTATTGATCTATATGTATTGCCAAATTGTGAGTTCGATCTAGTGTTAGGACTAGATTGGTTAAGCAAGCATGAAGCCTGGGTAGATTACCAAAATAGGAGACTTTATCTCTGGGGTTTAGGAAAGGAGTCAATCCTTCTAACTGATAGAAAATTGACCTCAATCTTTGATTCTATGATTATACAAGATGAACTTGAATTCAGATTACCTAGTATGCCAATTGTATCTGAATTCATTGATGTTTTTCCCCGAGGAACTCCCTGGTTTCCCTCAAACCAAAGAAGTAGAGTTCAGGATCGATGTTCAACCTGTAACAACTTCGGTGTCCATCACACCCTATCGAATGACACCTCTTGAATTGAAAGAACTCAAGAAGCAACTCCAAAACCTACAAGACAAAGGCTTTATTCGGCCTAGCTTGTCTCCTTGGGGTTCTCCAGTCTTGTTCTTGAAGAAGAAAGATGAGACTATGAGACTCTGTATTGACTATAGACAATTGAACAAGATTACTATCAAGAATCGATATCCTCTCCGAAGGATAGAAGATCTCTTCGATCAACTCAATGATGCTTCGGTGTTCTCAAAGCTCGATCTTCGATCGGGATACTATCAAATGAGGGTAAAAGAAGAAGATGTATCCAAGACAACCTTTCGTACTCAATATGGCCACTTTGAATTCCTTGTAATGCCATTCGGGTTAACGAATGCTCCAGCTGCTTTCATTGACCTCATGAACCGTGTATTCAAGCCCTATCTTGACAAATTTATGGTCGTCTTCATTGATGGCATTCTGGTGTATTCTCGGGATAAGGAAGAACATTCTGAACACCTTCGCATTGTATTGCAAACTCTCCGAGAACATCAATTGTTTGCAAAGTTCTCTAAGTGTTAATTTTGGCTATCAGAAATCTCGTTCCTTGGCCATATCATCTCGGCAGAAGGAATTAATGTAGACCCAAGCAAAATTCATTCCATTCTAAATTAGAGACCTCCGAGGAATGTTGGCGAGGTTAGAAGCTTTCTCGGTTTAGCCGGGTGTTATCGACATTTTGTCAAGGGACTTTCATCCATTGCCGCAAGCTTGACTAAGCTAACTCGTAAAGACACACCCTTTATTTGGTCAGAGAACCAACAACGAAGCTTCGATCAGCTTAAACAATCTCTGCCTCATACACTGGTTCTCATCCAACCAGAATCGGGCAAAGAATTCATTGTCTATAGTGATGCATCTCATTTAGGACTAGGATGTGTCCTAATGCAAGATGGAAAAGTAGTAGCTTACGCTTCAAGGCAACTAAAACCACACAAGTCAAACTAACCTACACAAGATCTAGAATTGACAGCTATCGTGTTTGCTCTCAAAATATGGAGACATTACTTGTACGGGGAGAAATTTAACTTGTTCACAGACCACAAGAGTCTCAAATACCTCATGACTCAGAAAGACTTGAATTTGAGACAAAGGAGATGGCTAGAATTGCTTAAAGACTATGATTTGGTTATCGACTACCATTCGAGGAAAGCAAACGTGGTTGTTGATGCCCTTAGTCGCAGACCATACTCGGGTAAACCCTTAAATCTAAATCCTAGAATAATTCATTTGAATATAATCTTACTTGGATTACTAGTAATCCATTCAAATTGAACCTTTCTTGTCTTGCAAGCAACTATTCGAAAACCATCCTTAGTGATCTTGTTTATTCTTTCGTAGCTTCCTTGGCTATCAATGCTCATTTTCGTTTATCCAAAGGACGGAAATTCTTGTCTAAACTTCAACTTCAATATAGCTTGATCTCGAGAATCAAAGAACTCTAGCAAACTTATCCAGATCTTCAAAAGATCATATCCAAGCTAGACTCTGAGTCTAATTCTGACTTCTCTCTCAAGTCGAATATACTCCTCTATTTCAAAGATAGATTATGTGTTCCTAACAACAAGGAACTAAAACACGAGATGTTACAGGAAGCTCACCAAAGCTCTTTCTCGATTAACCCGGGATTAGTTAAAATGTACAAAGATCTAAAGCCACTATATTCGTGGCCAGGCATGAAATCGGCTATCACAGACTTTGTTTCAAAATGCCTAACTTGTCAGAGAGTTAAAGCCGAGCATCAAGTCCCTACTGGATTTCTACAACCAATTGAATTCCCTTAGTGGAAATGGGATCATATTACAATGGACTTTGTTACTGGTCTTCCTTCCCCTCCAAGAAAGAATGATGTTGTATGGGTGATTATTGATATATTCAGAAAGTCTACTCACTTTATCCCTGTTAGAATGAACATGAGCTTGGAAACCTTAGCCGATCTATACATCCATGAAGTGATTCGATTACACGGTGTACCTACAACTATAATCTCTAATCGTGACCCCAAATTTGCTTCTCGATTTTGGAATTCCTTGCAGAAGGCTCTAGGGGATAAAGTGTACCTTAGTACAACCTTTCATCCTCATTCAGATGGACAATCTGAAAGAATCACTCAAGTGCTCGAAGATATGCTACGTGCTTGTGTTATAGGCTTCAGAAAGAACTATGAGAAATCTTTACCCCTAGTAGAGTTTGCTTACAACAATAGCTACCAGACATCTATCAGATGGCTCCCTTCGAAGCTCTATACGGAAGAAAATGTAGAACTCCCTTGTGCTGGTCTGAATTGGGAGAAAACAAAGCTTTGGGACCTCAATTGCTTAGAGAAACCAAAGAACAAGTGAAGATTATTCATGATCGATTAAATGTAACCTTCGATAGGCAGAAAGCATATGCAGACTTGAAAAGGAGAGACACCCAACATAATGTTGGAGACAAGGTCTTCCTTAAAGTATCTCCTTGGAAGAAAGTCTTTCGGTTTGGAAGAAAAGGAAATCTCAACCCTTGGTTTATTGGACCATTCGAAATCCTTGAAAGGATTGGTCCAGTGGCTTATTGATTGGCACTCCCTGGTGAATTTGATAAGATCCACAATGTCTTCCATGTTTTCTGTGCTCAAAAGGTATAGATCTGATCCATCTCATGTCTTTGAACCTGAAGAGGTAGAATTGGATCTTGACTTGTCATACGAAGAAGTACCAGTCCAGATTCCTAATCGTGAAGTTAGAAAGCTCAGCAACAAAACCGTTCCTCTTGTCAATGTCTTGTGGAGAAATCACAATGTAGAAGAGGCAACTTGGGAATCTGAAGAAGTCATGCGGAAGTAATATCCTCACCTATTCGATTCAGGTAAATTCGAGGACGAATTTATTTTAAGGGGAAGAGAATTGTAACACCCTAAACTTGGCCGAGAAAAGTTACCACAATCTAAACTGTAGGCTAATTGAATATATGAGCTAATCAAATTAAAAAATAATGAACATTAGCTATCTTTAAGATCAAATAAGTGAAATTAAAACCAAATTGAATTGAAATTAAAACTAGATGGCTTAAATGGAAGGATGGAAATGTGAACATGCAAAACTCTAGAGACTGAATGCAAATTGCATTAGAATTAGAGGCTTAGACACATGTTCTCATTTGTTGAGAGGACACTTGTTGAATATGTGTATCAGATGTAATATTTTGGGAAAGTGGAACTTGGTTTGTAATCACTGTAAAGCCAATATAATTATTGATGTATCATGTCGATGGATGTTAATGTATAATGTTGGTTTATGCACGCTTTACTCTTTAAGCTTTGCATATGGTTGTTATGCATGCGAAGGCTTAAATTGAGGGTTATCATTGGGACATGCTGTAGATCCATGATAAATGTTGCATATGGTTTAATATGTTGGTTTTTGAAAGTGTTAAGTGCATGGTTTTCAAGGCATGATGTTTAATAAATTGATTGAAATGGTGATTTCAATGTGGTTCTGGAAAATGTTTTAAAATGCATTGATGGTATGTTGTTTGAGCACTCCTCACTAAGCCTTGTGTGCTTATGCTCTTTCTGTACGTCAATGCAGAGAATTAAAGCTTGGGAGGCAACGTGTGGGCAAGGGATTACCAAGGACTTCACAATTTGAATGTATGATTTTGAGTTAGACTTGTAGTAATAAAGGCAATGTGTTTCATTGTTGGTTTGGGGTGTTTTGATAAACTCCCTATTTTAGCATGTTTTCTATGTTATTTCAGGTTGTAAATGGCCTTAAATGTTTGGAATTGCTTTGGATTTATGATTCGTGCTTTGGAGATTTGGTTTTTAGGAAGCATGCCTCTAGTTTAACCTTTGAAGCATAATGCCATGATTTCTTGAAGTTCCTGTGATGAATTGTTGTGGATTGATCGTTGATGATGTTGTGCTTATGTTAGAAGTATGTTAGAATGTTTTGGTATCCTACAAAGCTTAGAAAATCAGTAAAACTGGACATTACAGATCCAAGTGTATCGGTACGTGTGTCCCGGTATCGATACGGGTAAGCTATTTTTCAATCTGCGTTTCAGTACGCGGGGAATTGTTTCGGTATGGGCAATGCCATTTTAGCAAGGCGTACCGATACACAAAAGTCGTATCGGTACAGTTTTAAGCTACTAGAATCAAGTTTTTGGAAAATTTCCAAAGCGTACCGATACACTTGCCTATGCACCAATATGGGTAGCTATCAATTCAGTTATTGTGATGTTTGAAAGTTTCTGTTACTTTCGTTTTAGCCCATGTTTGAGAAGTATGCAATTAGACGAGTTTGAATGATCAGTTTGAGTTGATATTTGGCATATGAGCATGAAAACTAATTAGTTGAGGATTGGTAAACGTAAAATGGGTTAAGTCCCTATAATTTTACAAAATTGCAATTTGGTCCCTAAATTGTAATTGCGAATAATTGGATATTGATTTGATGCCCGATTGAGTTGAGTTTTCTCCCGCTACCTATATGTACACCATGGGTTAATATGTTTCATCTAGATAAGATAAAAATGGTCGTAACTTGAGTTAATCTTTATGGGTTTGTTTCGACAAACCCAATGTAGCTCGTTCAGTTAGGTCTTGCAACTAGGCCTAAACGATGAGGTTACAATTGGTGGTATCAGAGCCAAGTTTGCGGTAAACAGGATGGTGTTGTGATTGTTTAAATGTTTTATTTGGTTGATTTCTGTTATTTGTTATGCACGGTGGTTGTTATATGTACGCTAGTTGCTTTATGCCATGTTGGGGTATGTTTTGGGGATGCATTGCCTTATTACTATTGTCCCAAATGTTTTGATTTGAAACGAAAGTCTTGGATCCTTGCTTAAAGCTAGCATGATCATTTTGTTTTTGTATATTTTCGTACCTTAGACATTTTAGCACGATGGGACCAAGGAGAGAGTTGCGATATGGTATGATTGTTGCTGCCATTGGGCAAAGAAATCAAGAGGATATTGTACCTCCTAGAGGGTTTCCACCCCTTCCGCCTATTCCACTTAAGAATGTGGAGCAAGCACCACCTCCGGCAGCTAGGCTAGTGTTGGGTGACATGTACCTTTGATATAGGTGATGACTGGAGCTTTTCAGGCTGCTATTGCTGGAGTGCATATGCCTACGCTAGTTGTTGGGCAAACGAGATTACTGTTGGAACGTCTTTGTAGTTTTAAAGGAGTTGAGTACCGTAGGCTATTACCCGAGGCATTCGAGGCATAGATGGCCAATACTATTAAGATTTTGGACCAAATAAGGTGTAATGATGCCCGCAAGTTGGGATGTGATGTACCACTATTGCAAGGTTAACAACTATAACTGCGAGCATGGAACCCAATGATGTGGATTAAGAGTTTTTCCAGGATGACATTAATAAGAAGTATCTGGAGTTAGATACATGGGTGAAAGGTGAGTTCATGGCTTTGGTTTATGGCAGTATGACTCTGGTTGAGTACAAGGTTCAATTTGTTCGGTTGAGCCAATATACTCCTAAGCTAGTACCAGATAAGAGGCATCGTTGTGACCGATTCTGTTACGGATTGGTGCAAGATGTGAAAACTTACATGTTGGCTTCTGACTACATCAATTTCAATGTTCAGTTACACGGGAAAAGGATATTGAGTAGAACTTGAGTTTATCATCTCGTGTGGGTGGTTCTAGCTTGGGCAAAAAAGTTGCAAACTCTAGTTTCGGTGGTGGTTAGTATAAGATGCATCGAGATAAGATGTATTGCTCTAATTCAAGATGAGGTAGAGGCAGTGTTGGGTATGGACCACATGATTAGGATACCTAAGCTAGATTGGCGTTTTAATACATATTGGGTATGT
This sequence comes from Hibiscus mutabilis, assembly GCA_019671005.1. Classification (NCBI taxonomy): domain Eukaryota; kingdom Viridiplantae; phylum Streptophyta; class Magnoliopsida; order Malvales; family Malvaceae; genus Hibiscus; species Hibiscus mutabilis. The sequence continues at coordinate 45,720,913 of CM033714.1, forward strand.
GGATCTCGTGAGAACATAAGGCGAGACTGTCCACGTTTGGCTCGTGAGGGATAAGCTCTTGTTGCTGTTGTTGCTAACTCTTGTTGGAATTACGGATCGAGCGATCATATAAGGCGCGATTGTTCGTTGTTGGCTGGTGGTGGTCAGGATAAGGTACCTATAGTTGCACCACAGTAAGGCTATGGTCGTGGCCAAGGACAGTTTTAGCGTATGGACGAGGGGTCCAAGTTTGGTGGCTCGTACCGTTGGCGTTCAACCAAAGGGTGATGGTCCTACGAGGGTGTACACACATTGCGAGGGATGCAATGACACTGATGTGATTACAGGTACATTTACTTTGTAATCATTACCTTTTTTTCTTTGGTTGATTCTGGTTCTACGCATTCATATATCTTGCATGAGCATGCACATTTGCTTAATATACTTGTTGAGGTGCTAAATGAAGTAATGCAAGTAACTAGTTCATTTGGTGAGATTGTTGTTACACGAAGGTTGTTTAGATGGAGTTGTTGTTTCACAGTTTTGATGTAATCTTGGGTATGGATTGGTTAATCGAGCATAGAGCTGTGGTTGATTTTGAAAACAAGCAAGTTAGCTAGAAATTTGCTAATGATTACGAGTTAGTAATCGTGGGTAAGAATGCTAAGTTCTTGCCAATGTTGTTTTGGCCCTAGAAGTGAGTCGTTTGATGGATTCGGGTTGTGAAGCATTCTTAGCCTATGTTAAAAATCTAGGATCAAAAGAAGTGTGTGTTCAGGATATTTGCATAGTGTGTTAGTTTTCGAGTATTTTTCTGGATGAGTTTCCTGGTTTGCCACCGAATAGAGAGGTTGAGTTTGGCATTGAGTTGTATGCAAATACAGCTATAGTGTCTATTGCTCCCTATCACATGGCTCCAAAGGAGTTGAAGACACAACTTCTGGAGTTACTTGATCCAGGGTTTATTAGGCATAGTGTTTCACCGTGGGGTGCACCGGTGTTGTTTGTGAAAAAGAAGGATGGCACAATGCGTATGTGCATTGATTATCATCAACTAAACAAGTTGACGATTAAGAATAAGTACCCTTTTCCAAGGATTGATGATCTATTTGATCAGTTTAGAGGTGCATCAGCATTTTCCAAGATTGATTTAAGGTTCAGGTATTATCAGTTGGAGGTGAAGGATGTGGATGTGCCTAAGACTGCTTTTCGTATGAGGTACGGGCATTACAAGTTCTTGGTGATGTCGTTTGGTTTGATCAATGCCCCTGTTGCGTTCATGGATATGATTAATTAGGTGTTCCATGAGTTTTTTGATCAATTTGTGGTCATGTTTATCAATGATATTCTTGTGAAATCTCGTACCGAGGAGGATCATGATAGATATTTGCGGATTGTGCTTTCGGCGTTTTTGGATAATCAGTTGTATGGCACATTGAGCAAGTATGAGTTTTGGATTAGGAAGGTTGTTTTCCTTGGGCATGTTGTGTCGACCGAGGGAATTTGGGATGACCCTCATAAGATTGAGGCAGTGATAGGTTGGAAATCACCTAACTCGGTGCCGGAGGTTCGGAGTTTTCTTGGTTTGGCGGGTTATTACCATAGGTTTGTGGATGGTTTCTCGAAGGTTGCTGCTCCTTTGACCAAATTGTTGCAAAAGAATGTTTGCTTTGAGTGGACGGAAGATAGACAATGAGCTTTCGAAAAGTTGAAGGAGGCTTTGACGCAACCCCTATCTTGATTCAACCTGAGTCGGGTAAGGAGTTTGTTGTTTATAGCGATGTGGGAGAGATCCTTGATTCAACCTGAACCGGTAGAGGATAATGAGATGCAACCGCGTTTGTCCTATGATGAGGAACTGGTAGAGACCCTTGATTCCAACAGTAAAGTTCTTCGTTGTAAGACGATTGAACTTCTAAAGGTGTTGTGGCGACATCGAGGAGTTGAGGAGGCCATGTGGGAGAGCAAAGCGAACATGTTGAAATAATTCTCGCATTTGTTTCCTTCAGGTAAAGTTTCAAGAATGAAATTTCCTAAGTGGAGGAGAGTTGTAACGCCCTAATTTTGGGCCAAGAGGTTTATAGGTTGATTAGATGGTCCGATGGATCAAGTTAGAGATTCGAGTCAGATTCTAGATAAAAATTGAATTAAATATTTTTGGGTGAGAAAATATTTGGGAAAATATTCTAGAATCCTTATTTAATATATTTATGATTTTGGTAAAATAAATTTTGGAAAGTAAGATTTGGAAATTGGACATTTTGGGTTAGTGACCAAAATGTAAGAAATAGAAATTGTTTTAGTGACTGTTCTGTAAAGAGTCAAAACTTTGAACCTTTAAGGAGCTATTTGTCCAAAGTCTAATATCAGACTTTTAACCCTTATTTGGCTATTTTTAAAATGGTTTTGGAAAATATAAATAGGTTGGGAGAATTAATTTTATATAATTAATTACTTAAAAAAATTTCATGAAACCAATTTTCTCTAAAAGGATTTTCTCTAAAATTCTCACCAGGAAACCAGTCTTTTATTCTTCAAAATCTTAAGGTAAATTCTTGTTTTTTTCAATCTTTTGATTTCAAATGGATTCTTGATGGTTCTTATCAAAACCTTATTGTTTTAATCTTGTTTTCTCATCTAAATCAATCCAATCAAGAGGGGAAAGCAATCTATTAGAGGTAAGCTTCGTTTTCTCCTCTAATATAAGGTTCTTTATTGAAATTACCAAGTTCTTGACTCTTTATAAATGTTTTCTATTGAGTTTTAATGATTTAATTATGGAATGTTGTTAAATCACGGTTTAAGTTATGGGTTTATGTGATTTTCGAATTGGATCTGTTTTGATGATTTCTTGATTGGTTTTAATTAAGATTTTGATGTTATATAATGTTGATAGATTGATTTTAACATTAGAATCCCGAAGCTATGCGAATCTCTAATTTTCTAGGTTGCTAGTTATGTGTTTTTGAGGGTTGTGGAGGTTTAATGTATGCTAGAGGTATAAGGATTGGTTTGCATTGTTTTTTAATGTCTATTGATGTTAATTGATGGATTGAAGTGTTCGTTTGTGGCTGGGTTGAGTTTAGGTTAAGTTGGAAGGTGTTTTCGGTTATTTTTAAAGGCATTTTATAGATGTTTGTGAGGCGAAATGGAGTTGTGTTGCTGGGATTATTAATGCATCTTGATGCATTAATCCTTTGTTGCAATGTGATTAAAATAGGGGAGAGTGATCCTAGAGTCATCGGTGAAGTTTTGTAGGCTTTAGACGCTTGTTTTCGCATCAGCGATTAAAGCTTTGCGTTGTCAATGAGTGAGAATGTAGATTTCATCTTTGAAATGGTTTAAGAGTTGTTTATGGGAGTTTAAACGTAGCTTGAAATGTTGGTTTAAACTCAGAAGTGAGTATAAAAGGATTTCTCTCACGGTCGTGCTCTAATGGAATGGTTTTATGCACTTGTTTTGAATTTCATGGTACCTACTATTTAAGCATGTTTTAAAGTATGTTATATACTGGTTTTGATCATGAAATAGTGATGGATGCACGTGCTAAGTGATCCATGTAAGTATGTGTATACTTGTTTAAAAGCATAGTTTGTTGCTTTGGAAATGGTTTTGTCATGATGCATATAAAAATAGTGAGGTACATGGTTAATTATGAATTACATTGGCAAGTGATGTGGTTTAAAATGTTATCAGATATAGTTGGCCGGCCATAGGATTACTAGTGCACTATAAAAAGTCGCCTTGGATGTCGAAGGGTTTATATGATGTACCAAATACTCCATGTAAGTACCTTAACGGTTGAAGGGTTATATGATACAGAAAACTCTCGTTAGTGGATTATGCATCTAACCGATGATTGGGGTTGGTGTCCCCGAGTTGTAATGTACCCTTGAATTCGGTAGAGGTTGCATGAAGTGTTGAGATGACACTTGTTGAATCCGTGTATCTGATGTAATATTTTGGGAAAGTGGAACTTGGTTTATAATCACTTGAAAGACAATATAATTGTTGATGTACCATGTCGATGGATGTTAATGTATAATGTTGGTTTATGCACGTTTTACTCTTTAAGCTTTGCATATGGTTGTTATGCATGGGAAGGCTTAAATTGAGGGTTAGCATTGAGACATGTTGTAGATCCATGATACAAGTTGCATATGGTTTAATATGCTGGTTTTTGAAAGTGTTAAGTGCATGGTTTTCAAGGCATGATGTTTAATAAATTGATTGAAATGGTTATTTTAATGTGGTTTTGGGAAAACAAGTTTAGAATGCACTGATGGGGTGTTGTTTGAGCAATCCTCACTAAGCCTTGTGTGCTTACGCTCTTTTTGTCCATCAATGGAGAGAATTAAAGCTTACGAGACATCTTGTGGGCAAGGGATTACCATGAACTTCAGAATATGAAAGCATGATTTTGAATTAGACTTGTAATAATAAAGACAATAGGGTTCATTGTTGGTTTAGGGGCATTTTGATAAACTCCATATTTTAGCATGTTTTCTATGTTATTTCAGGTTGTAAATGGCCTTAAATGTTTGGTATTGCTTTGGATTTATGATTCATGCTTTGGAAGATTTGGTTTTTGGGAAGCATGCCTCTAGTTTAACCTTTGAAGCATAATGCCATGATTTGTTGAAGTTCCTATGATGAATTGTTGTGGATTGATCCTTGATGATGTTGTGTTTATGTTAGAAGTATGTCCGAATGTATTGGTATCTTACAAAGCTTAGAAAATTAATAAAATTGGACATTACATGTCCAAGAGTATCGATATGCGTGTCCTTATACCGATACGAGTAAGTTATTTTTGGGTTTGCATTTTGGTACACAGGGAATCGTTTTGATATGGGTAAAACTATTTTAGCAAGGCATACCGATACACACAAGTCGCATCGGTACGTTTTTGTGCTATTGGAATCTAGTTTTTGGAAAATTGCCAAAGCGTATCAATACACTTGCTTGTATACCAATACGGGCAGCTGTTAATTTAGTTATTCTGATATTTGGAAGTTTCTGTTTCTTTCATTTTAGTCCCTATTTGATAAATATGCAATTAGATGAGCATGAAACCTGATTAATTAAGGATTGGTAAACTTAAAATGGGTTAAGTCCCTGCAATTTTCTAGAATTGCAACTTGATCCTTAAATTACATTTACGAACAATTGGATATTGATTTGATGCCCGATTGAGTTGAGTTTTCTCTCACTGCCTATATGCACACCAGCAGGTACTTTTACCTTGCAATCTTTGTCATTATTTTCCTTAATTGATTCAGGGTCCAATCATTCTTGCATTCTAAGTGAGCATGCGCATTTGTTAAATGTACCTATTGAGATCTTAAATGTGGGTATGTTAATAACTACTTCCTTTGGTGAGACGACTACAGTTAGAAGGTAGTATAGGAGATGTCCTTTGGTTGTTCAAGGCCATGAGTTTGCTGCGGACTTGATGGAGTTGCCATTCTGCGGTTTTGATGTTATCTTGGGTATGGATTGGCTAAGTGAGCATAAAGCGGTTGTGGACTATGAATCCAAAAGGATCTCTTTGAAGCTTGCTCAATATTATAAAGTTGTAGTGGTTGGCGAGAATGTTAAGTTATTGTCTAACGTTGATTCGGCTATGCAAGCTAAAAGGTTGTTGCAAAAGGGATGGCAAGCATATTTTGTATTTGTTATGAATCCAGATGCCAAAGGGGTTCGAGTGCAAGTTTTTCGAACAATGTGTGATTTTCTGAAGGTGTTTCCTGAAGATTTTTCAGGTTTACTGCTAGATAGAGAGGTAGAGTTTGGCGTTGAGATGTACACGGGTATGGCTTCAGTGTCCATTGCTCCGTATCGTATGGCACCGAAGGAGTTGAAGGAATTAAAGACTCAAATCTAAGAGTTGTTGGATTGGGGGTTCATTTGACCTGGTGTTTCTCCATAGGGTGCGCCAGTTCTTTTTGTGAAAAAGAAGGATGGGACGATGCGTATGTGCATTGATTGTCGGCAATTGAATAAGTTGATGGTTAAAAACAAGTACCCTTTACCACAAATTGATGATTTGTTTGATCCGTGAGGCGGTTGTGTTTTCCAAGATTGATTTGAGGTTCGGGTATTATCATTTAAAGGTTAAGGATACGGATGTGCCGAAGACTGCTTTCTATACGAGAAATAGGCACTATCAGTTTTTGGTGATGTTGTTTGGTTTAAAAAATGCTCTAGTTGCTTTCATGGATATGATAAATAGGGTTTTCCATGAATATCTCAATCGTTTTGTGGTGGTGTTTATCGATGATATTCTCGTGTACTCATGTACTGAGGAAGAACATGATCGACATTTGTGGATCGTTTTGCAAGCTTTGAAGGAACACCATTTGTTTGCTAAGTTAAGTAAGTGTGAGTTTTGGCTTAAGGAAGTGATTTTTCTTGGTCATATGGTTTCGGCCGAGGGTATCTGTGTTGATCCACAAAAGATTGAGGCTATACTTAATTGGAAACAACCTAAGTCAGTGTCTGAGGTTCGCAGTTTTCTTGGGTTGGCTAGATACTATCATCATTTTGTGGATGGTTTCTCTAGTATTGTTGCTCTATTGACGAAGTTGTTGCAAAAGAATGTTCCTTATGTGTGGACAGAGAGTCAACAATATAGTTTTGAGAAGTTGAAGGAGGTTTTGACACACACTCTTATCCTTATTCAACCTGAGTCTGGTAAAGAGTTTGTAGTCTATAGTGGTGCATCTTATGTTGGTTTGGGTTGTGTGTTCATGCAAAACGGTAAGGTTGTGGCTTATGCATCAAGGCAGTTGAAAGTTTATTAGTGCAATTACCCGACTCATGATTTAGAGCTTGCAGCGGTTGTGTTTGCTTTGAAAATGTGGAGACATTGTCTATATGGTGAGAAGTGTATTTTTTACACCGATCATAAGAGTTTGAAGTATTTGATGTCTAAAAAGCAGTTGAATCTTAGGCAACAAAGGTGGATGAGTTGCTTAAGGATTATGATTTGACATTGGAGTATCACCATGAAAAGGCTAACGTGGTAGGCGACGCATTGAGCCGTAAGGTTGTTGTTGAGCTTGGGGCGATGTTTGCAAAGTTAAGTGTGACACGGGAAGGTGGTTTGTTGGTTGAGTTGCAAGTTAAGTCTACGTTGTCTCAAAGGATTAAAGCGAGGCAACCGTATGACGATTCGTTGGAACCGCATGTTAAGGATATTTCGGATAATAATCTGACAGATTTTGATTTTGACGATTATTGTGTTTTGTGCTTCAAGGGTCGAATAGTTGTGCCAAATGATTTAGAGTTAAGGCACACTATTTTGATTGAGGCTCATTCTAGTCCCTTTTCTATGCATCCGTGTAGTACAAAGTTGTACCGAGATTTGAAGGATTTGTATTATTGGGTGGGCTTGAAGAAGGATTAGAAGGATTTGTACTATTTTGATTGAGGCTCATTCTAGTCTCTTTAAGTGTGCACATTTCCTTGTTGTGCATACAACATATACGTTGGATAAGTTGGCTAATATGTTTATTGTCGGGATTGTAAGGTTGCATGGAGTTTCTAAGTCGATTATATCGTATAGGGATTCATATTTTACGTCAAGGTTTTGGAAAAATTTTAGACAGCTTTGGGTACAAGGCTTAATCTCAGTACGTCTTATCATCCTCAGACAGATGGGCAATCTGAACGAATTATTCAGATTTTGGAGGATATGTTGAGGTGTTGTGAGTTTCAAGGGATATGGGAGAAGCAACTACTATTGGTGGAGTTTGCTTACAATAATAGTTATCAGTTGAGTATCCAGATGGCTCCCTATTAGGCTCTTTATGGTCGTAGGTGTCGTACACCGCTTAGTTGGGTAGAATCGGGTGAGAAGCATGTGGCGGGACCCGATTTGCTTAAAGGTACGAATGAGAAAGGGACACTCATTTGTAAAAGGCTTAAGGCAGCTTCTAGTCATTAAAAGTCCTATGCAAATTTGAAGCGAAAAGAGGTTGAATATGAGGTGGGCGATAAGGTGTTCTTAAAGGTTTCGCCTTGGAAGAAGGTGATGAGATTTGGATGCAAGGGTAAGTTGAGCCCTGGGTTTATTGGACTTATAAGGTGATTGAGCGTGTTGGTCCAGCTACTTATAAATTGAGGTTATCGGTCGACCATAAAAAGATACATGGTGTTTTCCATGAGTTGATGCTTCAGAGGTATAGATCTGATCCATCACATGTTGTGACTATTGAGGAGATTAAGTTGTGTCCAGATTCGTCTTATGATGAGGAGCCTATAAAGGTGCTGGATTCGAGCACTAAGGTTCTTCGTGGGAATACCATAGAGTTAGTCAAGATATTGTGGCGACATCGAAGAATCAAAGAAGCCACATGGGAAACAAAAAAGGACATAATGAAACAGTTTCCTCATCTCTTTCCTTCAGGTAAATTTTGGGGACAAAATTTCTTAAGAGGGGGAGAGTTATAACACCCCAAAAATAGGGCTAGGTGTTGGAAGGTTAGATTGGGTGAATTTGACCCAGTCAAACCGGATTAATCTGTTAAATAAGTTTTGGGGAAATTAACATTTTAAAAATACGTTTTGAAGAGATAAAAATTGGTTTGGTTTATAAAAAAATGTTTAAATATATTATCAAGTGTTTTGGTAATTGTTTTGCGAGTTAATTAAAAGGGTTTCAAGTGACATTTTGATTTAATGACTAGGTTGTAAAAAGTCCAAAACTGTTTTAATGACTATTTTGTAAATGGGCCAATACTAAGAATCGTTAGAGAGATATATTTTCTAAATGTTTTAATCTAAAAATACCACTTTAATTGAGTAAGGAATTGACGGTTAATTATTTTTCCAAATCATTTTCATATTGTTTTGATTTTCCCTCATTTTCTCTCCTTATTTTCCCTCACTTTCCATTTCAACTTCCAAAAAAGATTCTTCAAAAATTCTTTGCTCATTTTCAATGGAGAATTCATCATTTGATTCTACCTTTTGTTTCTTAATAAAACCTCACAAGATTTTCTCAAGGATTTCATCAATTTCACAAGTTGAGTTTCAAAGAAAATCTTACGTCAATTTTGGTGGGAGCTTCTCCAAATGTGAATTTATTTTCCTCTCTTTAAACTAAGGTTCTTTATTGATATTCCCTAGTAGTTGGCTTATTATGGATTGATATTAACATGATTTTGCAATGGATTTCAAAATTTGAGCTATTAATGGTAATGTTGATGGTTTGCCTAAAGATTTGTTTAACTTGAAACCTGGAGATTTTAATTGGGTTATTTCATGTTTTGATAAGGTAATCATTATGTGAAATGAAATTATGAGAATAAATCCCGAAACTATTTAATTCGCTAATTTTGTATGTGAGTTTTTATTGGTTTTTGGGGTTGTTCTATGTGTTTTTGAGTTTCTGAAGATATAAGGATGTTTGGAAGGTGTTTGTGGGAATGTTTCGATGTGGTTTGAATGTTAGAATCGGTGGTTTGAAGTTAGGAGTTGGTAGAGCGAAGATTGATGTTGATTTTGGTAGTTTCAGCTAGTTTTTGGTAGGATAATGTTATGGATGCAGGGGATCTTTGTTTACGAACGAGTTGAATGCATAATGATGCATTTTCCCTCTAGTTTTATGTGGTTAAAATAGGGGACGATCAAGGCAAGGTTTCCTAGTTGCATACGTTGCGTACTGGTGGCTCGATTAGTGTTGGTGAGCAAGGCGAGGTGTATCAGTGAGTGTATAAACGCGTTAAAGCTCTTTAAAGGTGTGATCGATGGATCGTAGGGGTATAGTTATAGCCTAACAAGCTTAACTAAGTTCAAGCATAAGTTTCTCTTATTTTGCTTGGTTATCGACTTTGATATGAGCGTGCGGATTTCATTTTTGGGACTAAACATGGTTTGGTTTACTTGCTATAAATACATCGTTTTGGATTAATATGTAATGTTAAAATAAAGTAATGAATGCCTCTGAGATTGAGATTTGTTCCCAAAAGGAATGTGTTGTTGCAATGTGGTTTTGCATATGAAGCGGTTTTGTGAAATGCATTTGAAAATAGTAAGTAAATGTATTTGATAATGATATATTGGCTACGTGATGTATTGAGAAAGTTTCAGATATAGTTGGCTAGTTATAGGATTAAAGTGCACTATAAAATATAAAATCGATTGTGTGAAATTCTTTGGTTGCACAATAGGGGTAGTGCTATTGTGAAGTGATAGGGGTAGTACTATCACAACAGGATGGGGGTAGTTCTATTCCTGACCAAAGTGAGTTATGGTGGAGGTAGTGCCGTCAAGAGAAAAGACTTGATGGGGGTAGTGCCATCAAAGGAATCCGTGTATCCGAACATGTATGGATAAGGGTAGTGCTATCCATAGATAGAGGTAAGTCTATCCAGGTCACTCTAAATGCCAATATATGAGAATATATGTGATAAAAGAGTTTTATAAATGATTATGATGCATATGGTTGCTATACATGATTTGTTTGGAAACAAATGAGAAAGTGCTTGGGTAGTTAAGCATGTTTTGAAAACAAGATGGTTTATCGTTTTCAAATGGTTTTCAGTCAAATGTGAAATGCTTGGGTAGTTAAGCATGAGATGATAATTAAACAATTGTGTTAATGCTTAGGAAGTAAGCATGTTTTGGGAAACAAGATGTTTTATGGCTTTCAAACAGTTTTCAATTGCATCAATGTTTTATATGAGCATCCTCACTAAGTAATTGTTCTTATGCTCTCTTTTTCCCATTGATGCGGAGCAATAGAGTTGAGGGGAAGCATTGGTTTGGCAAGGAAGGTCTAAGATCGAGACATTTACTTGAGTATGAGAACTTGGTTTCAAATTCGGTAAAGAAGCCAATGTGTTACCATGTTTTGGGGGATTTGTTATATGGACTTTTGGTTGTTTTGTGATGGTTTAATTGTTGTGGTTTGATGGCTTTTGTGGTTGGATTTAAGACATGATTGTTGATGACTTGCGAGCATGAGTTTATGCTTTGTAGTTTTCCCTTAGTATGCATATTGGTCAGAAATGCTTATGATCATGTTTTTATGATGCTAGCATACTTTAAATGTTGCTCAAAGGTTTTTGATGCCATGCCTATGATGAAATGTGCCTTAAATCTCTTTTTGAATGTTAAGTTAGATGGTTCTTAGGAAGCATGCCTATAGAATTGTGATTGAAGTACCTCTTCATGAATTGATCATGTTATCTTGTGTTTATAACATTGTTTGATCCTTAGTTTAGTTCTATGTATGATTATATTGAGTTAAGGTATGTTTGAATCCATGTTCGAGAGAAAACCAACAATTTTGAACATTACAGGTCCAGGCGTACCGGTACGTAAGGCTCTGTATCGGTACAAGTATGTGTTTTTGTAGCCTCGTATCAGTACATGAGGACGTATATCGGTCCGCCCTTTAGCCACTGAAATTTGAGTTTGGTTCATGTAGCCCGCGTACCGATATGCCTTGGGACCGTATTGGTACCGCTGTGCGTTATGTTAGTTATGGAGGTTTTATGTTTTGAGATTCTTCCGTTTTGGTCCTTGGTTCTTATGTATGTAATTGAATGGTTTTGGCTGATTGTTTTGAGCTGGATTTTGGCAAGTAAGCATGTAACCTGACTAACTGAATAATGGTAACTTCAAAATTAATTAAGTCCTCTTAATTTTCCATATTTGAAATTTGGTCCCTAAATTACAAATACACACAATTGAATGTCGAATCGACGATAGATTTAGTTGAGTTTTCACCCTCTATTGACATGTTCACCTTAGGTCATAATGTTGCATGTAGACAATTGAATGGGTTTGACAGGTTTTGTTTTGACAAAACCCAATGTAGCTTGCTCAGTTTGGTCTGGCGTCTAGGCCAGGTCGAGGGGTTACATTTGATATATATACTCCACGTTAAGTAGCGAAATTGGTTCATAGATTTTGGTACTTTTAATGGAAAAATAAGCATGAACGGCAACAAAAAAGTTATATATTTGATCAATACTGAAACGTACAGATGTAATTCTGAAACTTCTGAAATAAATTTTCTGTAGAATGGACAAATATATTACTCTAGCAACAACCATTCTCGAAATGTTGAATAAAAGTTAGAAAAAATATTGCAACTACCATCCTAAGGCAGGCACTACCAGCTTCAACACACTTCTATGTTCTCTTAACCCTCTTCCCATTGAAAAAGTTGTTTATCTTGAAGCTCATAAACCCTTATTCCAGCAACAACGGTCTTAAGAAGGTATGCAAGTTCATAATAAGATTTTTTTGTACTTTTATAAAACTTAATTACATGCAATGTTTTAGTTATTTCATATTCATTTACTTAGGTGTCAGAGTATACTCATCATGGAAGTTCTGAGTACAGTAGGTGATACTAAAGTACGAGGAGATAGTGTGGAGAGTTTGAATAAAATTATTGCATGACATTTGAGTCACTTGAAGAAGCATGGGAATTTTATAAGGAATGCGCAAATCAAAAGGGATTTAGTCATATTGTTCCATGAGTCGGATTAGAAATGGAAATAAATACCAGAAAGGGTTTTGTTGTTCAAAACAAGGGCAAAGGAAATCAAAAGTAGATAAGGCGAAGCGTTCACACGTTCCACGTCCACAAACAATGACTAGTTGCAAGGCTAGAGCAGTGGTCAATGCAAAAGATTCAGATAGTTGGGTAATAACATTTTATGATAATGAACATAACGATCAACTTTGTCCACCATCCATGGAACCCATCCTTCATTCACATCAATTTGTGAAGGAGGACGATAATGTAGAGGCTTCAGCATTGCAAAATGTCAGTGTCGTTGGTTGGGGATATTTTTGCGATGAAACGCTCAACTATTTTCAGCTTTTAATAATTGATTGCTTTGCCATTTTTGTTTATCTTGCAAGTGCTTTTTTTCTTAAATTGTTTGACAGACTACAGTTGGCATTGCATGCATATTATCCCTTAATATCTTAATAGTCTAGGGGGATAACAATTAATTGCCAAGGTACTAAGGTGAAAAGCTTTGACAAAAGATGTTCAAGTAGATAAGCTTACTTCGGAAGTGAGTATAACCCTTGGGAGTAAAAGATTGAAACTTAATCAAGTTTGTTAATGAGTAACGTCACTATAGACATATAGGGGTTAATCATAATTAACTTAGGGTATTGCTACCGACAGGGGTAATACTACTTAAAATCTGCTCTACAATAAAACCAAAGCCGAAGTCATTAATCGATGGCATAGCTAGTGTGAAATCCAAGCATCCCTTGCCTATGCTCATCACCATTTGAACAAACTTGTTTGCCAAACTGCATTAACTTTTAGTTTATTTTTCCTTAGTTAATTTCCTTAATCTTAAATCCAACTTTCATATCAAAATCATTTGTTTCAAATCACAAGTAAATCGTGGAATTTAATTCCTAGACAATCCCTGTAGAGATGATACTCAACTCACTACTATATTACTTGCTAACCGTGTATACTTGCACGTAAAAGACGTATTCTTTGCATTATTTACTCGCATATTTACACTGAATACTTAATCTTTTGCCATGCAATATTACGTCAATAAAAGCTTATGGTGAATTGAGCATGACCATATAGATACTATTGATAAAAGATTTTTGATTTATTCTTGTTAACTTGATCTTATTTGTACGACACGATGAAGCGTGTATTTTACATTTTGTTATAGGCTTACAAATTGGACCTTCAACATTGCATGTTTTAGTTTATGTTCATTAATGATGTAATTAATCTGAAAAAAGTGATAGTAGTCAAATTGTGTATATGATTTTTATGTTTCTTGAGATGGTTGTCTTTGTATATATAATACAATAAAATAGTAAATGGCAACATAAATGTGCCATTTCACTGCTCACATAAAGTGAGTTTTCTGTAATGTGACGAGTATCGAACATTTGCATATACAGTTTCGATCTTGTCACGTGAAACCTAAAATATTACATGCTTTACTAATGATTTCAGTTTAAGGTACGAGTGGCTAGTATCGAAACCCATTGTCATTGGTTCGAAACAATTTCAAATTTGTTGTTCTCGCCCCAAACTGTCTTTTCGTTTCCAATATGATTGGCCATAGATGTAACCAATATTATCTCCAACCATTACTAAAAGAATTTGGTGGGTTAAATGCAAAAATTTTAATTGGCGGCTCATTTAAATAATTTCAAAAGACGCATTTCCCAGTAAATAAGCAAATGGTCTATTATAAGTAGGAGTCCTTTGGGTTCTTAGCTTCATACCCTAATGAACAATTGTTGGATTCTTTCCTTTGTAGTTTTTGTCTCTACAACATTATGTGTTGGTTGATTGCTAGTAAGCACATACTTCTTTTTATAGATCGGGAGGAGTGCTGATTGTTTATTTATGTTGTTCGTGTCGACAAACAATATTATTTGGAAGCCTATGATTAGCCATTTGGCAGGGATGAATACCAACGGACATAGTATTTGGAAAACCTTGCTCGCAAGATTTTCCAAATACTATTGTTTGTTGGTCTTTGGAACTACATCGGAACATGCCAAATGCAGATCGGATTGTCTAACCTGTGAATGTGGTGGACATTTACCATTTTACCCATATATCATCAAAGAGGTTGATTGTTTGTTAGTTGTGGGTTTGATCGATTGCGGTATGATTAGCATCTGATATTTCTTGGTTTGTTAGAATAAATCAGTTCCAGTTTTATACATCGAATCAATTTTAATTTACTTTTGAGGGAGGGGACTTGAGAAATTTGATTTCGATTTCCTTTTTCTACTAACAGCAGCATCAGTGTTAGTATTGGAATATTCGATCTCTGAAGCATTTCTATAAAAATTAAATCTTAGGAATTTGGTCATTCCCTTAGTATTGGAAAACCAAAAAAGACCCAAATTTCTTTGAGTAATGCTCTTCAAATTCTCCCCAACCCTTTTGCAACCACAACCTGGTACTACCACATATCAATGAGTAATGATCATTCCCTTTGTATTGGAAAATTTTATTTTTAGTTATAATATTAAACTTGCCACAATTGTCATGAACTACTCGCAGAAAGTCTGTTTGCAGTGATACAACGAGTTTTGCAGTATTTGCACACTGTTTCAAACTTTTCAATTCAAACCTAAAATATAACATGTATTCCTAATGATTTTAGTGTAAGTATTCCTTTACTTAGAGACTCTAATAATCCAAATTGCACCTTGAACTTTTCATTTTCACTGTATATTCAATAATTATATAATTAATCATATAAAATGATATTATGCAACTTTAAACCAACAATTTAACATGTATTCGTAATGTTCATGGTCCACTTTATGTTCAGGCCAAAATGGTTCGGGTATGAATCAGGTAATTAATAGGTTAATTCAGGTTCAGTTGAACTTTTAGTCGGGTGATGCAATGGAAAGAACTTTTAGGTTTTTATTTAATTCAATCGAGTCCCAATTTAGGTTATAATTGAAATTGGAGTTGTAGTTTTAGAATTCTTATATGGACTTATAATTTATATTGTTTGAACTAAATTACAAAAATTATAGGGGTTGAACTAAATTACAAAAATTAGAAAGAAATATGTGTCAATTTTGGATAAAATTATAATTTTATGGAAAAAATAAACAAAAATTACACCATATTTACTTTATTAGACTAAATTATATAAATGAAAAATACATGTGGTTTAATTTCATCCCTAAACTCATAAATTTAGACTAAATTACACCATCTTTATTTTATTAGACTAAATTACATAAGCTTGTAGGGTATAATCCTAAAACCCTTAAAAATATATCATCACGTAACACATTACCTATTCATGTTTGAGTATAACATAGTAAAGACCATTAGAGACATATACTCTAGACTATAATAATATCATAATGTATGGTATATTCTATATAATGCTTGAAATTAATATCATACACTAAGCTAAACACTAAACCCTAAACATACAAATTAATCTCATAAACCACTAACTATAAAGTACAACATAAACCCTAACTCGATAAAAGTAAGTCTTAAATCAGAAAACATAAAACATGAAAACAATAAAAATTCATCTCATAAACTAATCATCATAAACTAGACCGTAAACCATAAACCACTAACAGTACCAACTAAATCCTCAACCAAAAGACGCATCTTCCCAATGTAAAAGTCTTTTCGCTGTCAGTTTCGAATCTCTGTAATAGTTTCAGATATGTCAACATTAAATATGTATTTTCAATTGTTGCATTGGGCAAAATAGTTTTTCAAATAAGTTTTAGTATGTCGTTCCGAACCTGGTTATAAAATTTCGAAACCCGTAGTACAAACTAAAATTTGTAACTAAACTTTAATGATTTTCAGTTCATTTATCATGAACATTGTTCTGAAACACTTTAAAGAGAAACGAAACAGGTTTAAATATAGGAATTTTAAAAATCGGACCATATCCCCGTCAAGATCTTATTTCTATTATAAATAAATCCTAGCATGGATTTGTGGACTAAACGTAGAATCTCAATATTATGAAGCGTTTCGAATGTTTACATAGAGTTTCAAACTTATCACTTCAAACATAAAATTGTAAAATGTAATCCTAAGGATTACAGTTGCAATTTTCCTTAACATGTCACGAAACATGCATCAATAGTTTCATACCTTTTTGGTTACCACCCAAAAATTTCATTTCATAAGAAAAAATTAAATTTGCCATAAATGTTATAAACGTGGCATAGTTTGCGTACATAAAATATTAAATGACTTTGTAACATCGAGGTTGAGCATTCAAAGCTATAGTTTCTGAATTTTAACAGAAAATATTAATTTCAAAATTATTTACTTGAAGATTCATATCAATAAACTTACCATATTACGAATATACTCCTCAAATTATATCATCACATAACACATGACTTATTCATGTATTAGTATAATAGACTATATAGCATAGAGACATATAATAGAGACTATATTAATAATAATATCATAATGTATGGTATATTTGTGATATCCCATAACATGGCTTAGGAGAATGTATTGTTTTTTAACTTGGAATGTAGTTAAATTGGGAGATTAAACTATTAGAATAAAGGATTTTTGGGTCTCAATCGAAAGAATGAAGAATTTAAAGGACCAATTGTAAATTAGACTAAAAACTTAAGTTCTAAAACTTAAGTATTGCATGTTGAATTTGTAACACCCCTACCCAAGGTTAGTAGTAAACCGGCTCGGGAGCGTTACCAAGAAAGGACAAGGCAATACACTACAAGAACAAGGTAAGGATTGATAAACTCATCCCTATTAGATGAGTTACTTAAATAGTAAGCAACCAAACATACTTACTTAACAAGCAAGCAAACTCACATTTTGATTTCAAAACATCATAGGACATTCGATTAAGCCATTGATTTGTTTCCTTTTATGCTTACATTATAGGTTACTACTTTCATGATTTACTTAACTTCATCTTATACCATAATTATTCGAATGACCCTAGCATGCAACATGCTTTCATTTCATTTCAATGTTCCTTAGTTTGATACATTTAACATCTCATACCTAAACTTACTAAGCATGATTATTTAAACATTCAATGGCATGTAACTCGTTCCCAATCAACTAGACCATTCGAAAATCATCATACTAACACAAAACAACACCTACATCATGGTATGTACACACACACAAGTGACCATAGAGTTCTCAAGGCAATTCGAATGGCTCAATGTAATCTAGATCAAACACTTGATTATTCCATATATAAATCCATATATGCGCAGCAGATACCATTCCATTACATGAAATTTAAGTTCAATACATGTTTCATATTGTCAACCAAGATCATGACATAGTAGGCCCATACAAGTACAATATATAAAAGAACTCAACTTCCAAAATGCATGATCAAGATAAACTATATACATTCTAGTGTCACCAATCTAGGAGATATACAAAACAAGTATGAAACCATACTTCAACTTTGCTTGTGTCTTGCTTCAAGCTCAAGGTAACAGGCTTTAGAATCAAGCTACGAACAAATCCTATATCATGTTGGTTGGGAAGAATGAAACAAGAGTGATAAGTACAAGAATGTACTTAGTGAGGTAGTAACTAGTTCTAACCATTTGTTATTTCAAGTTTTGTGTCATTTAGTCAAGAATGATCCTAGCTAAGGATTTCAAGCATTAGAAGGATCCTAGCTAAGGATCTCAAGCATTAGAATAGTATAGGATACGAGAAACAATGAATAATACTTCATGCTTTCATGTCAAGAATCAAGCAAACCATGCTTACAAAACAAGTAATCAAGTAAGTCATGCTTACATGACAAGTAACATACAATTCATGGCTTTCATGTCAAGTAACATGCAATATATAACTTTCAAGACAAGTAACATTTGATATAGGATTGTTATTTCATTTTTTAGCATTTAAACAACCCCCTTGGTACTTAGTTTGTATAGGTAATCGAGTCTCCAACCAACTGTCGCCACAAGATACACCGTAGTGCTGTCAACCCTTCTACTGTCACCAAAGACCATATACGTACCCTCCGTCTGTCGCCAAATACGGGCCTTATCCCTAGACCGTAGTCCACCCGGACACAATGAGCTCTAGAATCTAAGGCATGCCTTTCTACCTAGTCCAACTAGCTACTAGGGTTGTTCGATTTAAGCCATTTATACAAGTATTTCAAGTTCAAGATCTTGTCAAGCAAGTTCATTTCATACTAGGCCCTTAGGCCAATTGAGCCATAGCTCACATATCCTGTAATTCTCATGTCTTCATTTCATCAAGTTGAGATAACATTTCAAGCAAGTTCTTTAAACATTTGATCACATGCCACATGACACATACAAGCACCAATGTTACTACTTAAACATGCTTAAACATTCGAATCAAACATGTATTCAAGGATGTGATCAAGTATCATTCATTACTTTAATCATTCTTCTCTTATAGATCAAGATCATATTAAGTTAAGTGACAATTCAAGAATTTAAACATGCTTGCTATAGTTAGGACCTAGTCCTAACTCTTAAGTAAACTACACTCACAATACTCTAAGCTTAGCTAGTCTTGGATCCACAATCCTTTGATCTTGGCTTTAGGATGTTCCACTTTTTCCTCATCCGCCAAGTTCACTCCTAGTTCTAACACATTACACAAGTACATACATGTTAAAACAAGTTCACATAATCATTCAATCAAGGCAATGTTACTAGTACACAACATATACAAATCTGGCAGCATGTTCATATACATTCTTTACTACACCTAACTACACTTATCTATACTTTACTTCATGTAAAACAGGGCAAAAATCAATATCCCAAAACTGTTTACAAAACAGTTTACAAACTGCCACAAAACAGTGTACAATTACCTAAACTGTTGTTACTAGGCAGCATGTACTATGTTCACTTAAACATGCATAACTTTCATTTTGTATGCCATAATTTCAATTGGTTTACACCGTTGGAAATCTAACTTAATTGTCTTTATAACCATATAGGCCTTTCATTTTAGTTCTTTGCCAATTAATACAAATTTTAACTTAAAGACAAGGGAATTTACAACACTAGACAGTTTGCACTGTACTTAGTGGTTCTTCTCTACATTTCATTCTACAATCCAGAATTCAGTTATGTTTTCTCATAATGATTTTAGACATGTCAAGGAATTGTCCATAAAATTTTCAGCCTTAAATTCCATTTATACAATTTATGGTGATTTTTCAAAGTTACTGCCCAGAACATAGTATTTTGGGCAGATTACACTAGGTTGAGTTTCTAGCTTCATAACTCATCTAAACAAGGTTCTAACATGGAAATTCACTTATTTTCATGTTCTTACATGTCTAGGTCAGTCTAATTCACCTAGCAATGTGCTTAGAATAGGGGATTATCATGTTAAATTCAATTTGATCTATTTGATCAACATTATGCTTCTAATTCACCATTTAAGCAGTCCATTACCTAGTTTTAACTAATCCAATTAGGTGTATTCATTTTCAGCAAATTTTTACTCTATTCAATCCTGAATTCATCTACTAACATGATCAAAACAGGGCTTTACATTCAATTAGCATGCTTAAACATTTTCACTAGTAAAACAATCCCTATTCTCAATTTCCAGCAACTATATACATTCCCTTTATCAAATTGGCTACTAACACTCAAAATTTCTAGTACTATGAGAAGCTACAATCATCCTAACATGCATAACAATCATCCTAATCAATCTAGGCAACAAGAACATCATCATTTCAAGATTCAAAGATTTTATACTATGTAGGAGTCAAGCATTATACCTTCTCCAAGTTAGTTTGATCAAGCTAAACCAAGAGACTTGAATTGAAGGTGATGTATGAAGCTTTCTCTCCCTCCCTTTCTCTCTCAACACTCGGCTATGGTGATAATTTTGGGAGGAAGATGATGAATTTTTTGTTCATTATTCCCTCAAGGCTACCGTGAGTCATCTACTCACATGGCACATGTTCTCATATGAGAACATGTGTCTAGGCCTCCATTTCTAATGGAATTTGCATGCAATCTCTAGAGTTTGCATGTTCACATTTCCATCCTTCCATTTAAGCCTTCTAGTTTTAATTTCAATTCAATTTGGTTCTAATTTAACTTATTTGACCTTAAGGATGGCTAATGTTCTTTCTTCTTTAATTTGATTAGCTCATATATTCAATTTGCCTATAGCTTAGATTGTTGTAACTTTCCTAGGCCAAGTTTAGGGTGTTACAGAATTCCTAAGACTTTGTGGATAATCCACATGTCTTCTTCCCCTCAATTGAACCGGTTAATTGAAACAAACAAAAGATGGTCTTCTTCTTCTTTCTTGTTTACACCAAAAGTCTAGATAGAGAGAGTTAAGGAGGGAGAAGCTATGCATGTGGAAAGGATCGGTCTTGAAGGATAGATTAGTATTGAATTCACTCTTGTCTTGAAAATTTAGAGAAGGTAAATGATATCCTTCTCCTCAAGAATTGTTGATCTATTGCTAAGTAGTTATAAATTGTTTTGTTGGTAGATGCTTGTTCGAAATCTTGCGATTGTGAAAGCTTGATAATTTGAATGTTCAATTAAGATATGATTTAGACAAGTGCAACTTTTTAATGAGTAGTTTAGATTATAGCATAAATTGAGTCATTAGAATTGTGAGATTAGAGATATATGTAAAATGTTCTTGAAATTTCAGAATTTGATTGAGCAAAACGTGAATTGTGGTCACCTAGTTGTTTCAAACTGTTCGAATGAATTGAGATTCATCCTTAGGAGAAAGCTGATTAAAATTCATCTCTTTAATTGTCTAATTGGGATTGGATGATAGGCTGAATTGTGTATGTTATAAACAGAAGGTAAATACATGAATTGGTAGGGTTTAGGTGATTAATTCGAACTCAGCTATGTACATTTTAACCAAATCTGGCGCTGCTCTGTTTTAACAGTGAATTCGGGTCTGTTTGGAGTCTAAAATTAGACCAAAATGATATACATGGGAACATTCATGTTATAAGGAAAAATTGGTGAGTGAGACTAAGTTAATAAGGACTAAAAAGAGACCAAAACTGTTAAGTTAATTGAACTGTACTAAAACTGTCTAATATGCTTATGTATTGTGAGATCAATTGAATTGTGTGATTGTGTATAGTTAAATTGATGCCTATGTGATTTGCCTCGAGTATTGGAATATTTTCTAATAGAAATATATATTGTTGTGTTAGACCGTGAAGAGGTTGATGGGAAAAAGGGCCTTAATGACCAGATTGATGATAGGCAAAAAGGAGTATTGGTTCGAGATCAACCATACCTTGGAAGAGAAGTGAGTGTAAAAAATTTAGCTTTGGCATTAATCTGAGAAATTCTGAATTATTAAGTCTAATTTAATTAAGTCAATTGAGGCTTGAATGCCTAAGTAGATTTTGGATGTGTAACATCCTGCATATAGAAACTATAAATTTAGTCATCACAAGCTTTAATTGGGCTATATGATTTATTAAACAAAATAGTTATAGTGTATTAATGATTAAAACAAAATAAATTATTCTTCAAGTGACCGATTTAAGGTGACTAAATTTTTAGTTAACCATTAATCTAAGATTGCATGCAAACAAGATTTTATTTGATGGTTAAGTGGAGAATTAGACCATGAGAGGGACAAGTGGTTGGCTACATTCAAACTACAGGGAGAATAATTGCTTAATTGGTTATCATCTTCTCCATTTTTCTTTTCCCCCTCTTAACCGAAAGCCTTCAAACCCCTTAGAGAAAGAATTATTGCATGTTAACTTTAGAGCTTCAAAGAAGGAGATCGAGCATAGAAACTTCCTTTAGAGTTAACCTTGAAGTAAGGTGATGCATTACTTCTTACTATTGTATGAACTTTTAGCTTGTTACTAGTTAAATTATGAAGTTAGATGATGAATTTCTATTCAAGATTTAGGACGAATGCTTCTTGAATATTGCTAGATGAAATTTGATCACTTTGAAGTTGTTAGAACGTAGGTCGTGATGAATTATAGGTCATTTTGGATTAGGGAATTTTATCAGACCATTTTGCACTTGGGATTATTGTGTATGGCTTAAAATTTCTGATGATTGTTGTTACTTTGTCTAGTTTATAATTGTTTTATGTTGGTGAAGAACATTTCGATGGGTTCAATGGTAAATTTGGAGTAAACTGAGTAATTGTGATAATAATTGGTGATAATAATTGATTTTAGGAATGTTATATATATTAATTTGTACTGTTCTGCATTCAAAAATCTATGTATGAATGATGTTAAGGGCTGAATAAGAATTGGTACTGTTATAACCAAAAATTTGGGACAGTTTTATTATGGCTATACTGTAAGAAACTATTTTGGCAGTTTTATTGCAGGGGAGGGTTAAGTATGTATAAATTTTGAGTATATTAAGGATAAAGAAGATCATAGTTAAATGAATTAGATTAATTAAATGACGGATAAGCATAATTCTAATCTACTTGTCAATATTGTTGCAATTATATAAAAAGGGAATGGATCAAGCGGACGAGAGACAAAAGGGATTCGTGATTCGTGATCAAGAATAGATTGGCTTAATTTGTGAGTGTAGCTTTAAAGTCTCAGGATGGTTGACTACCCTCCCGAGCAATGCTTTCAGTTGTTTGCTTGATTAATGTTTAGTATACTGGCTATGGATGTATGGAATTAAAGGCAAGGCAAGTGTTTTATTTATCTAGTTATAAGTTAATTTGGGAAAAGATGCATGGCTGGATATTAGTAAAATGTTCTAATTGCAAGAATGGTATGTTGCTTATGATCAAGCATATGTGATTATGACAATTGACATATTGAGCTCTAGACATGTAGAAACTGTAATGTATATATATATATGTTCAGTTTTTTAATGGAATTGGATTGAGAGAAAGCAATCCTTCGAATATGTGGTGTAAAGCCAAATTGAAAATGTATTTATGATTATGATTGATAAATGGACATGGTAAGCTTTAATCAATTGAAATTAAAGGATGAAACATATTAAGCCTTAGTCTCGAGTAAGTCTTAGGTACAATTGGCATGCCATAGGATCCATGAGCTCTTATTTAGGGCGGACTACGGTCCATATTTGGCGACAGTAGGAGGGAAGTTGTGTGGTCACTTGGCGACAGTAGGAGGGATTGACCAGTACAATGGTACCATCTTGTTTGGCGATAGTTGGTTGGGGATTCGAGTACTTAGACTGTTACTTGAGTCACAAGGCTGAATAAAGAAAATCAACTAATAGAAATTGATGACCTTGTTATTCTGATCTTGTTTTAGTAAATTTTGTCTAATGAAATTATTGATTAATTCATTATGATTAAACTTGAAGGAATTATATAATCTTGTACATAAAATATTTATAAACTTTGTGATAGAGGATGTTGTACATTTGTGATAGAGGATATTGTACATTTGGTGTTTCACCTTGCCTGGCCTATGTTAGCATGATAATCTATTGTGTTTTGAGTAGTGGTCTTTTTATGAAAACAAGTATGATAATCGATTTGGATATTGCTAGATGTTACCTCACTAAGTATAATCTACTTACTTTATTCTTCCACTACACTTTTCAGGATCTTTTGAGGACCTTGATCTTCTTGGGGATTAAAGCTGTATTAGACTGCAAGTAGTAGTTTATGTACATATCTTTTCTTTTATATTTTGAATTTAAACTCCTAGGATGGTGGCACCACGTAGTTATACATGTATAAATTATGACTTAGTTTCATTTGAGCGTGTATTTCTTTTTGTTTGGCTGATGTGATATGTATATATATATATATATGCATGCTTATAATTTTAGTAGATTGGATGCATCTTGATATATTTGTTTTGGAAATGCCATAATGATCGAATGGAAATATTAATTGGTAGGCTAAAATGCTAGGATCGAGTCAAGGACAATTTAGGTAACTCAAAACTTGGTTGTTTAATAGCGATACGATTGTTTGGTCAGTTTGCTTCTAGGATGGGGTGTAGAATGTTTCATGCCTTCATGGTCCTTATTCGATTGTGTCTTGCTAGAAGGTTACAGATTAGTTAGATAATTGGAAGTATAAATTTATTAACATTGACATTTAAATTGGTGTATTTAGATTAGTTTGTATGGCTCGGTTAAACTTAGAAATGTTAGAATTTGAGAATGATGATGTTAGTTATTTGAACATTTGATTCGCACCAATGTTCTTGTGGGAAGGTTTGTATATTAGAAATCCTTAAATCATTGATGTTTTGTATAAAATTTTAAGTCACAACAAGTAATCATTTGAGTGAGTTTATATGCTTCTCTTGCTTGTTCAAATAGTTGCTTGATTAGCAAGAAAGATCTTTAGATTGTTTCAATGCTTGTACATGTTAAGTGACCTCTTTCTTGAATGCTTCTCTAGATTTGTATGTTCTCCTAGGCTAGTTTTAGGGTGCTATAGTTTGGTAATCAGAGCAAAGGTTTAGTTGATCCTAGGAATAAACGGAACATTGTTGATTAAGGTGCCACCTAGGAGTTATATTGATGAGTACTTGTGAATCTTTATCTGATCAAGCTCCCCCTTTCTTATGTTCTCTTAGAGAGATGTTAGAAATCCATCTGGGCCGAGACAATGAAAGTCTAGCTGCTTCCTCAAATGAAGGAGGAAGCGTAAGAATGAACCAAGAACAACATGAACCCCAAAAGACTGTTGAACCTCAGCAAGTTCAATAGGAAGCCCCTACAATCCATCCCGTACAACGAGAATGTCTTCTTAGCATGAAGAAGGTGTTTGACCAACTAGTTACATTAATGAGGCAGAACCCTCTAATTCCTCTTACTTCCCCTTGTGGCTACACCAGCTAGAACCCCGATTGATAAACTAGCTCAACACCAGGCTTACATCTTTACGGGATCGGATGATGAAAACCCTGAAGCAACCGAGTATTGGTTAGAAACCACTATCAGGATTCTAACTAAACAACTCCAATGCTCAAATGAGCATAAACTGGAATGTGCTATAACATTATTACCCGAGGAAGTCTTAAATTGGTGGGATTTCTTTTTGAAGGAGTTTCAGAAGAAGTACATAAGCGAACAGTACCTTGCTGAGCACAGAAAGCGTTTCTTGTATCTAAAACAAGGTGGCAACCCAATTGAGCAATACGTGAGTGAACTCTGTAAATACTACAAATACGGGTCGGAGTTCATCAATGAGGAAGATAAGTGTCGAATGTTCATTGACAGGCTCAATGATGAGCTAGGATGTAATACCCCCTACCCCGGGTTAGTAGCAAACCGGCTCGGGAGCATTGCCAAGAAAGGACAAGTCAATACAATACAAGAACAAGGCAAGGATTTATAAACTCATCCCTATTAGATGAGCATTCGAAAGCTAAACAAAAGGGGATAGTCTTTCGAGACTAAGCTATCTTGGAGTATAGTGAGTGTAGCTTTTACATAGAGTTAGGACTTAGGTCCTAACCAAATATGCATGACTACTATTCCATTGATATGTTCATGCCATGAAATGAATCTAAACTATGCTTGGAAATGAATTAAGGGAATGATGGCTATGCGGAAACTTGGTATTAAGATATGCTTGATATATAATTTGGTAATACAAATGGATCATGTAAACAAATGGATTAATTTTCTATGGTTTCTTGTGTTGACCTATTCGAATGAATCAAGAATGCTTAGACATGATCTTGCTTGATGCTAATGAAGACATGAAATGCAAACTTGCTCAAATTACAATGAATCCATGATAAATTGAGCTAAGGCTCGAATGGCCTAAGGGCTATCTTGACCTTGATAGATAAACACTTGAAAGGGATGCTTTGAATAAGCTACTAACTTGCCTTGATCTTGTTATGTGTACTTGCCTTGACTTGAAATCAGGAAGCTTAATTAATTGACAAGTAAATCAAGCAAAGCCTTGGTTGCTAGTTGGTCCTAGGTAGGATGGCATGCCATAGAGTCTAGAGCTCATTGTGATTGGGTGAACTACGGTCATGGGCCAAGGCCTTTATTTGGCGACAGTAGGAGGGATGTGTGTTATGGTCACTGGAGACAGTAGGAGGGATATGACTAGTTTCTTGTTTTGCCTACAGTTTGGATGGTGACTCGATTGCCTAGACATAACTATGTACCGAGGCCAATCTAAAATGAATAAGCAAGAAAGAAAAACATGTCTTAAAGCTTGAATGATACTTAACTTAATACCTTGAATTTGCTTGCTTACATGATACTTGAAAAGTGATCATACTCGAATCAATATGCTTGAACATGCTTCTTGTCTTGATTTAATACTCGATCAATCTTGAAATGGAAACAACCTTCCTATAAATTGCTATTCGTATGGGTTGAAGCATGAAATAATGTATATTACTTGAGATTGAGACCTTGTTATATGTTATTGTGCTTGTGATGATGTATATAAATGGTAATCGCTATACATGACTACTTGACTCCCTACTTGGATTGAAATACTTGAAAACTTATGCTAGACTTGACTTCACATGCTCAAACCTTAGCTAGGTTGTACTTGATTAAAACTACCTAAACTTGATAATTGGTTAGTAAATATTTGCTACCTCACTAAGTACATTATGTACTTATCACTCTTGTTTCCGTTATTCCCAAACCACTTGACCTAGAAGGATTTGAACTTGAGACAAAGAAGGTGGATGGAATTGTTGAAAGACTATGACTTGGTCATTGATTATCATCCTAGAAAAGCCAACGTACTTTTGGATGTCTTAGTCATAAATTGATCTGCATTTTGTTCATTCCAAAAGTTTGTAGATAATCGTATCCTTTAAAATCCTCTTGTATCCTTAAACCTAATTCTTATAACTATGATATAGATGCTCATGTCAATCAATTGCATGACTTGTTGAATGTGGAAAATGGTGAACTCTTGTCTAAATCTAGTTATATTCCAATGTGTTTAACAATGGGAATCAAAGATCTTTTCAACAAACCAACTCGAATTGATCTTCAAGTTATCAGGTTGAAACTAGATTCAAGAAATTAAGGCCGATTTCTGATAACTTATTCAAGATTTTAGATGATGTTATTTTAAGGATAGATTTTGTATTACCTCAAAACAATGAACAATTGAAGAAGGAAATCTTGCAAGCAAACTCACTAAAGCTCTTTCTCGAAAACACCAAACTCCACGTCAAGATGTATAAAGACTTAAAACATGATATTGATGTGGCGAGATATGATGAATTTGATGGTCGGTGTTCATAGATTTTGCATCCACCCTTCTAATCGCAAAGAGTGAATAGGCAAACACAAAGCAAACGGGATTGTTTCAATAAATGGAAATACCCCAATAGATGTTGTAGGATATTTTGTTTTGTGTACTATTTTGATTATCTAAGCAAGCAATTTGAATGCTACCTCTATATATACCCTCCTAGATGCTAGTTGGCAGCCTAGGATAGTTTGGATGCATGAAGATTATCTCCATTACAACCTCGTTTTGAAGTTAAATGAATGTACCTTGTCTTGACCTTGATTAAATATGAAATGGCAAACGAGAATAGGACATTGGAAAAGGGTTTATGGAGGAGGTTTTGCAAAGCTAAACAAATGATGTTAGTCTTTTAGAGACAAATATGCCTTTAAATAGGCTACAAATGAAGAGTTCAGCTTTTAAATTAGGGTTAGGAGATAATAATAAAATAAATAAACATATTTTATCTAACCCAAAAATATAATAAATAATGAAACAAATCTAAACTAAATCATCTAAATATCTTTAAAAGAAGGATAGATTAAATTTAAACAAATAATCATTAAAAATTATTGATATAAATTTGGTAATAAAAATATTTCATGTAATAAAATGGATTAATTTTCTACTGTTTCTAAAATGACCTAATTTGAATGAATCAAGAATGTTAGATTGATGATCTTCTTGATGCTAATGAAGACATGAAATGCAAATATGTTTCAAGATTACAATGAATGCATGATAAGTGCCCGGATCCCATCCGAAAATTCGAATGCGAGTCGGCTGCTATTCTTGACCTTGATAGATAAATCTTCAAGGGACTTTTGAATAATGCATCATTTTGCCTTGATCTTGTTCATTCTCCCTTGACTTGAAATCTTGAAGCTCCCGAATGATTGGGTGAAGTTGTTGATCTGGGCTTCAAGTCCCTTTATTTGTCTCCAGTAGGAGGGATGAAATATTAAAACTATGGAGAATATAGGAGGGATATACTTTTTTCTTTTTTCAACTACTATTTGGATGTTGAAAATATAATTGTTTCATAACTATAAACCAAGGCCAATCTAAAATGAATAATCCAAGAAACCTCAAAAACATGTCTTAAACAATTAATGATACTTTAATTGATACCTTGAATTTGCAAACTTATCATAATACTTGAAAAGCATGATCTTGATGTAGAAATCGATATGATGAATTTGATGGTGGTGTTCTTGTCTTGATTTAATACTCGATCAATCTTGAAATGGAAACAACCACCTATAAATTGCTATTGAATGGGTTGATGAATGAAATAATGTATATTAGATAGATTGAGACCTTATTATTGTCCTTGCACCTTGTGATGATGTATATAAATGGTAATAGCTATACATGACTAATTGAACCTACCCTCCTGAAATGCAATTGAAAACTTATGCAAGACTTGAAGATGATCTCCATTACAAACCTTAGCTAGGTTTACGTTGATTAAAGACTACTTATTTAAAAATAATTGGCAAATCTAAATAGTTGAAAATAAAACTAAGTACATTTGCAACTTATAAATTCTTGATGTTGTTCTTCCCAAACCACAAGTTTTAAAGAGGCTAAAAATTCTTCGTTTAACGAAGCAAAACAAGAAAAGCTAAAGATAATAATAAAATAAATAAACATATTTTATCTAACTCTAAAAAGTTAATAAATAAATTAGAAATCTAACATAAATCATCTAAAGATCATTCATTTTGTTCATTTTAAATTTAAGTACAAATATGGCCTTGAATTTTTGAAAATTGTAAAAACTTATTTGGTAATGTAAAATGCCCATGATATCCAGATGCTATGTGAATGAATTAAAATGGAATTGTTGAAGATGGAAAATGGTACTTGTTACATGATCTAGTTATATTGGAATGTGCTCAACAATGGGAGGAATATGTTTGCTTAAGACATGTAGACTGAAGTGCCTGGATCCCATTGAAAATTTGGTTGATTAGGTTGAAATTCCAGACTTTAAAAAAATTCAACTCTTTGGATAAGATAGTCAAGATTTTAGATGATGTTAAGCTTGCTTGAAGGCATGTTGATGGTGGTGTGAGTCGAATGAATACAAATATGACCATGTTTAGTAACCAACATGATATGTATCCTCGTCTTGAATGTAAAATGCTAGAAGATCATGCTTAGTTATTTTGACATGAAATTGACATTGAAACCATGTTGACATTGTTTTGAAATGGATCAAAGTTGCGCATACATGAATAAACTTGAAATGAATTTGAATCTTGCCTTGAGTGTATTCGATTGCCTACATGTATAATTGGCTATGTTTATATATGGTAAGCTATAATGTTTGAAAAGCATGTTCTTGTTGCTTGTTTAGGTTTCTTGTTAGGCAAGTAACTCATCTAATAGGGATGAGTTAGAAAGTTTTAAATAGCTTGAATTCTTGTGCATTCTTGTGTGCTTGTTTTAACACTCCTTCGCCGGGTTACTCCTAACCTGGGTAAGGGGTGTTACATAAACTCACTCACTAAGATTAGGCTTAACAACTTCTTTCATTGCTTCTCAAGATGTTGTTTTGTGAACCATCATATTGCAAGGAACTTGGATAAGTCACCTATCATCTTGAGAGTATGTTTTGATATTCTAGTAGAACTCCTAGGATGGTGGCACTAGAGATTGTTTTTGTTATTATTCTTATATGCCTTGGTCGGTAAAGTTTAACTACGATAAGTTTGAAAATCTTGATCTAGGGGCTAATATCTTCATCATGTGATGCCATGGTTGCTCGGTAGAGTTTATCTATAGCTTGATGATATCTTTGATGTTTGTGCTAGTGGTTGATATGGAATCCATGATAATGTGTATTCTATATTAGTTAAAAAGAAAATGTTATTATGCAAAATGTTAGCATATTTAGATTCTTGAAATCGAATGCTAATTGTGAATGGATAATTCGAACTTCAGGGACATATAGTTAAATGAAAGTTAAGGTGAAATCTTAAATTTCTATTGGAATATGCTTTGTCAATGATTCAAATGATTTGATTCTAGTTTTGTCCTTTGGAATAGAGTTTGCTTTGTTTTAAAGGCTTTTACAATCCTAAGGAGTTTTGGATAAAACAAATGAGCTATAACACTAGGTAATATGGGTGTTAAATGGCATGTTAGCTAAAATTTGGTTGACAACAAAACTAGGTATAGAGTTACGAATATACGATTTGTCTAGAGCATAGTTCTAATGGTAATCACATTTGAAATCGTTAGATCATGGCTATCGCTTCATGTCCTATTTGTTTGTCAAATATACATATAATAAAACAATAAATTTATAAGCATGAATTGAAATGTATTGTCTCAATATGACTGAATTGATTAGTAAACAATAGTAGAAATTTTATTGGTGCCTTATTCTTATTCATGACTAGGTTCTATGTTTGATATGGTTGTTTGTCTTTAACATCTTAGTCTCGGATTTCTCCCAA
Source organism: Hibiscus mutabilis (assembly GCA_019671005.1). Classification (NCBI taxonomy): domain Eukaryota; kingdom Viridiplantae; phylum Streptophyta; class Magnoliopsida; order Malvales; family Malvaceae; genus Hibiscus; species Hibiscus mutabilis. The sequence goes on from CM033714.1 coordinate 45,752,092, forward strand.
GCCAGAATTAGGATGTTACAATTTGGTAATCAGAGCTATAGGTTGCATTATTCTAGGGCCAAGTTAAGAGCTTTATATTTTGGTAGGTTACTTTAGTGCCACCTAAGAGTTAGATGAATATTTAATGTGACTTATATCTGATCAAGTTCCTTTGTTCTTATCTAGAATGTCTGAAACAAGGTTAGGAAAAGATAACGAAAGCCCAACCAGTTCCTCCAATGAAGGAGGAAGTGTGAGGATGAATCAAGGTCCTCAAGATCCTCAAAAGACTACTGAACCTCAACAAGTTCAGCAAGAAATCCCTATAATCCATCTCGTTTAACGGGAATGTTTCTCCAGTCTAAAAGAAATGTTTGACCAACTGATTATCTCTATGAGACAGAACCCTCCAACCCTTCCTAATCCTCCGGTGGTAGTACCGGCAAGAGCTCCAATCGATAAATTAGCTAAGCATCGAGCTTATACCTTCACCAGAGCTAGTGAAGAAAGCCAGAAAAGGCTGAATTCTGGCTCGAAGCCACAATAAGGATTTTAACCAAGCAGTTACAATGCTAAGATGAGCATAAATTAGAGTGTGCAATAGCTCTTTTGGCTGTTGAAGCTCTCAGTTGGTGGGAAACAACAATACTTGCGGCCCCGGCAGGAGCAATCACTTGGGAGTTTTTCCTCAAGGATTTTTGGAAGAAATACATCAGTGAACATTATCTTGCTGAGCGAAGAAAGTGTTTCTTGTATCTGAAGCAAGATGGAAAGCCAATCGAGCAATATGTTAGTGAATTTTGCAAATATTGTAAATATGGGTCAGAGTTCATTAAGAAGGAAGAGGACAAGTGTCGGATGTTCATTGACAGGCTCAACGAAGAATTAGGCCCCATGTTCACTGCTCTCGAAATTACTGATTTCCAATACTTGGTTAATCAGGTGATTGCAGCTAAAGCTAAAATGAAGACTTTAGAGAGGAAGAAAGGGAATCAGTCCAAGAATGATAAAAGGCCAAGAGATGACCACAAACCTTATTGGCACAACAAGAAGGAAAAACATCATGGGGGAAATTATTCTAATTTCAGTAACTCATCGAAGGGAAACTTAAACCCAAGCCACAATCGATGGGCAAAAATTTTGTACCTACTGTATCTTTAAATAGCACTAGAAATGTTGGGAAAGAAATTCAAGTTCTTGCTTGCAACATCTACCAGAAACATCATTCAGGTTTATGTAGGAAGCTATCTAACACCTGTTATTTGTATGGAGAGACAACTCACTTCATCAAGGATTGCCCCCAGAACCCGAACAAGCTCCCTTCTCATGTATCCAAAAGCTCAAATCAGAATCAATCACCAAGAGGGAAAGGACTTAAACAAGCTCACTCGGGGAATTATGGAAGGAATAGAGGACAAGGGTCAAATGCCACCTATCAAGAGTCTCGAGCCCTTGCTCGAGTTTACCATATCCGTGGTCGAGAAGACGAGGATTCTCCCGATGTTGTTGCAGGTACAATCTATTTAGATATGCATCTTGTTTATGTTTTGTTTGATTCGAGATTAACTCATTCCTTCATACGTTCCACCCTAATTGAGAAATTACAATTGAAATCTGAATCTACAAATTTTAATTTAGTTGCTACAAATCCCTTGGGTGATAAGGTAATAGTAAACCAAATATGTAAAAATTTTCCTTTGTATATACAAGGCCTACCATTCCCTGCCGATCTTTTAGCTCTATCATTCTTTTAATTTGACCTTATTTTGGGTTTAGATTGGTTAGGAAAACATAAAGCCTGGGTAGATTGTGCTAGAAAAAGATTATTCCTTTTTAGTCTAGGAAAGGGATCGATCCCCTTGTTAAGCAAGGAATCATTCGAATCACATGCTATACTTGCTTCTGTATCAATTTTGAATGGAATTAAGCCTTCTTTTAAATCTATTGTAACAGTTTGTGAATATCCTGACGTGTTTCCTAAGAAATTGCCTGGATTACCACCAGTGAGAGAAGTTGAATTTGGAAATTGAAGTTCAACCGAGATCTAGTCCAGTTTCAATCACTCCTTACAGAATGGCTCCAATTGAACTCAAGGAGCATAAAAGTCAGTTGCAAGAATTACAGGACAAAGGCTTTATTAGGCCTAGTTTCTCTCCTTAGGGAGCTCCAGTCTTGTTCGTAAAGAAGAATGATGGATCAATGAGGCTTTGTATAGATTATCGACAGTTAAATCAGCTTTCCATCAAAAACAAATACCCTTTACCGAGGATCGAAGACTTATTCGATCAATTGAAAGATGCTACTGTATTCTCCAAGATTGATCTTCGATCAGACTATTACCAAATGAAGGTTAAGGAAGTTGATGTCCCAAAAACTGCTTTTCGAACTCGATGTGGTCACTACGAATTTCTGGTGTTGCCTTTCGGTTTAACCAATGCTCCCACAGTTTTCATGGATCTTATGAATCAGATTTTCAAGCCCTATTTGGATAAATTTGTTGTGGTTTTTATGAATAATATCCTTGTGTGCTCCAAGAACAAGGAAGATCATGCAAACCACTTACGAGTGGTGCTACAAACTCTTCGGAACAAGAAATTGTATGCTAAATTTAGTAAGTGCGAATTTTGGTTCTCGAAAGTGTCTTTCCTTGGCCATATCATCTCGGCTGAAGGCATCAAAGTGGATCCAAAGAAAATCCAAGCAATAACCGATTGGAGATGTCCTAAGAATGTCAATGTAGTTAGGAGTTTTCTTGTAATATCCTCAAAACTAGTATAAAAGAAGTTACTACAATGCCTTCATTTGATCCCTAATTGATTGAAAACAAGATACTAGGTCTAGTTATTAAGGACTGGAATGCTATAAATTAAAAAGTGGTAACCTAATGTATAAGTGACCAAATCGAAACAAGTGGCAAATTAAAGGAATGCTTGCAAAATTCTCACATTCCTAAAATGCCCTTATACATGTCATTAATTAGTGGATAATTAAGGATAATTTAGTCATTTAGGAGGAATTAATTGATGAACCATTTTCATCTTCCTCCCTTGTTGGCTGAACCATATGAACAAAATAGAGAGGAAAGAAATTGAGAGGGAAAACTTCTTGTTCATTGATGCAAGCTTGAAATTTGGAGAAATTGGAGTTGCTAGCATTCATACAATATTGATAGGAAGGTAAAATCTCTTCCTTAATGTGTTATAGATTCAAATGATGCATGTAGATTTAGGGTTCTTGCTTTAATTACATGAATTTGATGAATAGATAGTGAACTGAGGCTATGAACTAGTTAATAAGTTCAATTGATTGATCAATCCATGAAATTGATTGTGCCATTCGAACGAGTAGGAGAAATTGATGTTGTCAATAGCCAAATTGATGGTGAAATGCTATGCTAGTTGCTAGAAAATTTGGATGAAGATTAGAATGGATGATTGATATGTGAATTGAAATTGTGGTTGCTAGAAATTCTAGTGAATTGATGTCTTAATGAATCAAATTGAAAATATTGCTCAATTGCCCTGTTTTTATAGGATTGACACGTAATTGGGTTGAATTAGACATGTATGAAGGAGTTTATATATTGAACAATCATGTTAGGATCCTTGTCTAAGTGATTAAAGAAGCTAGAATCTAGCTAAAGGAAAGCTGTCCAGAATACTTTATTTTGGGCAGTGAGTTTGAAAATCTATAGAAAATCACATAAACCAAATTAGGGAGAAAATATTATATGAACATAATCATGTGCATGTCTAGTTTTGTATGCAACAAACGTTATCGAATTCTGAGTTATAAAACAATTTTTAGAGACAAATCTCTAAGGATAGTGCAAACTGTCCAGTGGCATAATTTGGTCTGCCTTTAAATGAAAAACTGTTTTAATTCACTATGAATAAAATTTCAAGGCCTATATAGTTAGGACAATTAAGTTAGTTTTCTAATGGTCGATTTGAAATTCCGACGTACGGAATAAAAGATATGAACATTTAAGTAAGCAGTGCACATGCTGCCAGGCAGCAACAGTCTTGATGTTTGTATTGAATTGAACACTTGAGTATATGGAGTCACATAATGACTCAATTGGTTGTTGGATTGTATCTAATACACTATGTATTGTATGAATGTTAGATCAAGTGGAAATTGAGGAAAAAGGGGCTCACTTAGATCAGCAAGCTAGTAGAGGGAAAGGGATTATAATCCAGGATCGATAATAGCTCAGAAAATTCCTGTGACTGTAGTTTAAAGTTTGGAGAGGGCGGTAACCTCTCCAAATCCATTTTTGATTTGTATTTCTTATTGATTCTTAGTATAATTGTGTAATGATCTTGCTATGGAGCATTAGCAAGGTAAGTGCTCTTTTGTGTGGTTACTTGATTGCGAAGCATGCTTGAATTACTATTGATTGTTATAATATGCTTCTTGCCTAATTGAACTATATTGAAATGAAGCATGATGTTATAGTTAAAATAACTCTATACATTGTTTAATGACATATTTATTGACACACTTTCATTGACTATTGAAACATTGATATTGGTATTGGCTTGAACCCTATTCGATTGAAAGGGGATATTGGCACGAAATGTGCACATTGAATTGAATCATGCTTCTAATTCATTGAAAGTGATAACTATTGTAAGTCTTGGTCTCTAGTTGGTCTTAGATATAGTTGGCATGCCATGGAGTCTATAGAGCTCATTATGAGGGTGGACTACCATCTAGGACATTGGTCCCTAATTGGCGACAGTAGGAGGGAAGTATTGTTATTGGTCATTGGCGATAGTATGAGGGATTGGACCAGGTACTTGGTACCATATTGACTATTGTTATTGGCGACAGTTTGATTGGAGACTCGAGTATCTAGACTGAGTAATCGACTCTCAAGGCTATACCTAAAATGAATTAATAACTCATGTACATTGAACCTATTGCTACATTGAATTGCGTTGGTTGATAGTAAAGGAAAATTGAAGGCCATGAACTATTGATATTGAAACATTGATTGAACATTGCTTATGAAATTGCTTGATTATAAAGAAAACATCAAATGCCATGAACTATTGAACATTGCTTATGAAATTGCTTGTGTATTGAAACATTGATTGTGTTCAAAGGATATGTTATGCCTAAAGTAGTCAAATTGGATGATTGAGCATGTCTAAACTTCAAGCCTTGTATTGTTATTGAATTGGAAATTTAGCAATGTACCTAGTATTGTTGCCTAGTTCGAATGGTTCCTTATTGATGGGGGAACCATACCATCGATTTGATGGTTCGTAGTTGAGACTTATTGTATTGATTGCCTTGTAACTTTAACTCACTCACTAAGCTTTGCTTATTCAAGTCTCATTTCTACGATACAGGTTGATATTGGATACTATCCCGAAGTCTAAACTAGTACAAGTCACATTTTGCTTGAAAGAGTATGTTTCCATCTTGTTATAGTTCTCCTAGGATGGTGACACCTAAGGCATGTATATTTATGATCACTTCATCTATGATCTATAAGAGTATGCTATGTATATATGAGCATGTATGCATCTTATTGAGCTTGTATGTTTGTTAGCCAAATGTTAGATTTCCTATGGTTGAATTATGCATGTAATGGTTGAATAGATCTATTGAAGTTGGCCAGTTAACAATAAGTAAATGTAGTAATCTACATGTTAGACATGAACCAACTTGATCACTTAGAGAATTAGTTGAATGGTATGTATAACATTGTAAGCACATATGTTTGATTAAGGTCACATAAGTAAATCATGTAAATCACTTATTGGAATGCTTGATAGTTACATTGAATGTTCAAATTATCTAATAGGCTTCTCATCTAGTTCGAATGGCTGCTTGGGAATCAAGTAAGTCTTAAATGGTTTTGAATGATGATAACACATTGGATTATAGGTCCTAATATATCTAATAGATGCATCATGCATTGTTTATTGAGTCCTCACTTAATCGAAATGTTTTTAATGAGCAAGAAAGACTTAAAACAAATTGAACACTCTATCTTTAATTGTATGAATCATTGATTGAAATTGTGGTAACTTACCTAATCCTACTAGGGTGGTTAGAGTATGTTACATTTCTCGGGTTAGCCGGTTATTACAGGAAATTTGTAAAAGGGTTCTCAGTTTTGGCTCTTCCTTTAACAAAACTTCTTCACAAAGATGTGCCTTTTGAGTGGTAGGAGAATCAACAACGAAGCTTTGATCAACTAAAACAAGTTCTCATTAGAGCCCCTATATTGACTCAACCAGAATCGGGAAAGGATTATACGGTTTACAATGATGCCTCTCATCTCGACTTGGGATGTGTTCTCATGGAGGATGGAAAAGTGGTAGCCTATGCTTCCAGGCAATTAAAACCACATGAATTGAACTACCCGACTCACGATTTAGAGCTGGTTGAAGATGTGTTCGCACTAAAAAATTGGAGGCATTACTTATACGGGGGAAAATGTTATCTATATACCGATCATCAAAGCTTAAAATATCTTCTTGCACAAAAGGAATTGAACCTCAGACAGAGAAGATGGTTGGAGTTACTCAAGGCCTACGACTTAACTATCAACTATCACCCGGGAAAGGTGAACATTGGGGCTGATGCACTGAGTCGTAAACGTTTTTTTGTAAGAATTTTAATTTTGGATTCAATTGATCTCTTACCATTCGAAACCCTCTTAAGCTTTGGTGATTAAGATAATTCAATTGTTTTGTAGCTCCTGCTGCAATCAGTGCCCATTTTTTAATGCAAAATGAATGAAGGCTAGTTGCAGAACTTCACATTCAAATCGAGTTTAACACAAGAATCAGGGATCTTCAAAAATCTGATCATGAATTGCAAAAGATTGTGAACAAGCTAAACTCTTCTTCAGACCCTAATTTTTCTCATAGGCTGAATGGCCTACTATATTTTAAGGATAGATTATGTGTGCCTGATGATCGAACCCTAAAAGAAGAAATACTCAAAGAGGCTCATAATAGTTCATTATCAATTCATCCTGGATCAGTTAAGATGTACAAGCACTTAAAAAGGGTGTATTGGTGGCCTAAGATGAAAACTAGCATCATAGAATTTGTGGCTAAATGTCTAACTTGTCAAAAGGTGAAAGCAGAACATCAAGTACCATCAGGACTCCTTCAACCTATTAAGTTACCTCAATAGAAATGGGAACGGATTACTATGGATTTCGTATCTGGGTTACCCGCATCACCGAGAAGAAATGATGATATATGGGTGATTATTGATAAATTTTCCAAATCAGCACATTTTATACCAGTTCGGATGAATATGAACCTGGGCCAACTAGCTGATTTATATTTAATGGAGATTGTCAGATTACATGGTGTTTCTATCCCCATTATTTCTGACTGAGACTCTCAGTTTACATCAAGGTTCTAGAAGTCATTACAAGAAGGTATGGGAACTCATTTGAACCTCAGCACAGCCTTTCATCCACAATCGGATGGACAGTTTGAACGGATGATTCAAATCTTAGAGGATATGCTTTGGGCTTGTGTAATTGATTTCGGGAATAATTGTGAAAAATCCCTTCCCTTGGCTAAATTTACCTACAATAATAGCTATCAATCCTCTATTCATATGGCACCCTTTGAATCCCTATATGGAAGAAGATGCCGAACTCCTATATGTTGGTCTGAATTGGGTGAAAATAAGACTTTAGGGCCGAAATTACTTCAGGAAACTGAGAATCAAATTCAAGTAATTTACCATGGATTAAAAGAAGCCTTTGATAGACAAAATGCTTATACCGATCAAGGAAAAAGGACATCCAATTTTATGTTAGGGATAAGGTCTTCCTAAAGGTATCTCCATGGAAAAAAGGTGTTTCAGTTTGGGAGGAAAGGGAAGCTTAGCTATCGGTACATTCGACCATTTGAAATCATTAAGAAGATAGGTCATGCTTCTTATCGCTTAGCACTTCCAAATAAATTTGCTAAGATTCACAATGTTTTTCATGTATTAATGCTTCGTAAATATCGTTCGGATCCCTCTCATATTCTAGAACTAGAAGAAGTTGAACTAAACCCATATTTAACTTATAAAGAAGAACCGATTCAGATTCTTGATCGAGAGGTTAGAAGACTTTGAAACAAGTCAATTCCACTAGTAAAAGTTCTATGGAGAAATCACAAGGTAGGAGAAGCTATGTGGGAACCCGAGGCAACCTTTAAAATGCAATATCCACAACTCTTTCCTCTAGGTAAATTCGACGATGAGTTTCTTTAAGGGGAGGGGAATTGTAATACCCTAAAATTGGCCTAACGAATGTTACAAAATGTTAAGCCTTAAATTCTATTTCCATGGCTAATCTCTTTTATTTATTACATTAGTGGCCAATTTGAGGAGTTTAGGCAAATGAGTGATTGATTTTTAAGGGGACTAAATAGTAAAGATTTAGAAACCCGCTTAATGCATGCCAATTGGAAAATTAAGAATGGTTATTACACTTTTCATTTGAAGAAGGAAATTGGAAGCCTTGAAACCGGTTATTTCGAAATAAGTTTCCAAGACTCAACTTCTCTAAGTGAGAATGTAAGCAAAGAGAGGGAAGTGAGGATTGATTGAATGATATATGGTTGAAAGGAGTGAGCGGGATGAATCGGTTATAATTCATTGCTTAAGAACTCAAGCATAAGTAAAATAAAGAGGAAATTGATGGCTCAAAAGCCATAGTTTATCAATTGGTTGATCAAATGAAAAGAATCGTAATTCAGAATTAGGATTAGCTCGACAATCTTGTGAGTGCAGTTTAGAGTCTCGAAAAGGTTTAACAACCTTTCCAAGCATTGCTTTCCTAGTATAAGTTTTATGATATTACTTAATATAATGTGCGCATGCGAGCTAGAAACCATGTACGCAAATATTGAGATGTGATTGAAGCATGAAAGATAGTTGGAAGCATGTTAAGACTTGTTTGTGTATTATGGTATGAAATGAACATTAATACAAACTAATTATGAATGCATGTACATATAAGGAAAAGGGTAAATGATAATCTATTTGATAATAAGTTAACATGCCTAACGAACCAAATCAACAAGGATTCGAAGGAAAGGAAAATCTATGAATGATATGAGTGATGCTTGATTAAGCTTTGGCTTATGATCGCATTTAATGAAGTGAATGCTATAAATGAGTAAAGTGTGCCCTATTGAAATAAAAGGGTTATTGACACTATAAGGTGTATGATTCGAATGGAGCTTGACTCCTTGATTGGTGCAAATAAAATGTATAAGTAAAACCTTGTTTTCGAGTCAGACGTAGATATAGTTGGCATGCCATAGAGTCCATAGAGCTTAGTGTGGGGAGGACTATGGTCTGGGACAGTGGTCCCTAAAGGGTGACAGTAGGAGGGATGTTTAATTTGCCACATAGCGACAGTTGGAGGGAATGACCAGTACTATGTGTACATTGTATTTATGGGCTACAGTTGGTTGGGGACTTGAGTATCTAGACTGGATAATCGATTCACAAGGCTATCACATGTAATCTATTCAAAAGAATGAATCATGAAATTAATATGTATAATTGTATTTGTATGCTAAAGATGAATTTGTACTCAAAGTGTACTCTTATATACATGGTTCTCGTGAATACTGATTATGGTAAGACATGGTTGAATGTTTATATGCAAATGAGTTTATATATGGATAAAAAACATGAGGGAATTGCTAAATCCATTATGAATAGAAATATGTGTTACGAATATTACTTGTTTGGATACATCTTCCATGCTATTTCTATACCTAAGTACCTTTCGGCTTTCTAAACAAATTGAGTAATGAAAGAAGTAGATTTGTACTATCTTTTATGGCTTTAAACACACTCACTAAGCTTAGGTTTAACAACTTCTTTCATTGCTTCTCAAGTTGTTGTTTTGTGAACCATAATATTGCTAGGAAATTGGATAAGTCACCTATCATCTTGAGAGTATGTTTTGATATTCTAGTAGAACTCCTAAGATGGTGGCACTATAGATTGATTTTGTTATTATGCTTATATGCCTTGGTCTATAATGTTTAACAATGATAAGTTTGAAAAGCTTGATCTATGGGCTGATATCTTCATCGTGTGATGCCATGGTTGCTCTGTAGAGTTTATCTATAGCTTGATGATATCTTTGATGTTTGTTCTAGTAGTTGATATGGCATCCATGTGAATGTGTATTCTATATTAGTTAAAAAGAAAATGTTATTATGCAAAATGTTAGCATGTTTAGATTCTTGAAATCGAATGCTAATTGTGAATGGATAATTCAAACTTTAGGGACATATAGTTAAATGAAAGTTAAGGTGAAATCTTAAATTTCTAATGTGTAGCGATGTCCTCTTTTCGCTAAAAAAACGTTTGTTTTCGAAGTGTTTGTGAATATTTCGGGTATTAAAATATTTATTCCGTGGGGTTTTAAAAAACCCGCCTTTTATTTAAAAATTGGAGTCGCCGCCAGCCACTTAGGTAGGCCGGACACCATAAAACCAGAGATTTTAAAATTATTGGGTTCGGGAGTCGGTTACGGATGGGGAAGGATTAGCACCCCCACACCGCCCAAAATTGGTACTTTAATAATTACCGCTTTATTAATATTAAATTTTCCGGATTAAAGTGACGATTAGTTTAAAATTCGGTTATAATTGCGAATAAATTTTAAAGGCCCCGTTATCCGAGGGTAAACGCCCAACCACTATCACTACGCCTGATACTGGCCCCGTTTACGCTCGGATAAAAGGGCACCACATTGACAATTTATATCTCGATATGCAATCTTAGTGAGCAAAGTATAAAACATGGCAAATAATTTAAATACAATAAATATTAACCTAATAGAATATTAATCTAACATAAATAAAATACCAATTTAAAACATACATGCATACAAATTATACCTACTCGTGACTAAAAATAAACTTAACATATCACAATTACAAGGCATGGAACAAAAACACATATTACAAAAAGATGCACATATTACAATAAGACACATTGTAACATACGTAGAATATGGCATTATACATGACCAAGAAAATATACTAACACATAGCTTAAAAGCAAAGAAAGCATGCAATATACGCTAAAATATAAAACACGTTGTGCTCGAGCTAACTAAAATATCAATCGAATATGTGCGGTACGACAGATCAGATAAAAGCATAAAAACATATGATCACAATAAACTTAACACATATATATATGTAAACATGAAAACACCAAGCATATATGATAAACATATGAAAAGACAAAAGGTTATATCAACATACACGATCATAATACACGAACATGAATATTTAAATATGGAATATGACTGAAATGAAAATAAATAAACATAAGAAACAGAAATTAGAAGTCAATAGTATGCAATTTAGGGACGAAAATGCAAGCAGGACCGAACTTGAAAGGATTGAAACTATAATTGGACCAAGGGGCAGACTCGAAATGAAATTTTCAAAAACGCGGTGGGACTAGTGAGGTAATTTCACCATTTAAAAACTGATTCAATTTGATTTAGGGATTGGATTGCAAGATTTTAAAATATAAGGGGGACTGGAATTGTAAATATACCATGCAGCGAGACAGAAATGAAAATATCAAAAACGCGGGAGGATTTATTTCCGAATTTACCCATTTCACAAAATAAAAACACCTATAAAATCCCTTTTTTCAGCCCAGACTCAAACTTTTCCTCATTTTATTTCAAAACCGATTTTATAATAACCCTTCGTTCTTTTATTTTCTCTCAAATCCTCCCTGAACCTGTGATGAACCCAGAAACCGGCGGCTTTCTGCCGCCGGCCACCGCTAGCCGGCGCCGGCGAACCAAAAGACACACCCAAAACTGACCTCTTTCCCAACTGAACCCGAATATGAACTTAGATCTACGTTAGGACTCACCTCTTTGCCTAGATCTAAGAAATACGAAACGGAAAAACCCTTTTTTTGTTTGTATTCAAACCAAAACGAAACCAAAAGGGGGCTCCCACTCCCTTCAGTTCACCATATTCGGCCTGGGAAAGCCAAAGAGGCTTGTCACTGGTAAGGGGGGATCCACAGACGATGAGGGTAACAACTCTAAATCCCCCTTTTTTGTTATTACTACGTATATTTTTTGTATGCATGCAAAGAAGTAAGAAAAGAGAAGAGTATTACCACTGAAACTTGTTGTTTTTTGTATTTTTTCTTTCCGATTACAACTTGACTGCCTTACAATTACTTTTTTCATACATATATCCCTATCTCTTTGGTTTGGTAACAAGTAATATAATCTATTTTTTAGATCTGAACTGATACTGACATAATCTCTCTTTTTTTGTGTTCTGATATGTCTGAATGCGATGGTTGGAGACTGGCATGGTGGAAGCATGGTGGCGATGTGGGGGAGTTGTCTTGAAGGATGAACGGCCCAGATGAAACCTCGATCGGTGAAACGGCTCCAGATCGTGACACGTGGGGCTCAGCAGTCGAGGGGTTATAGCGCGTGGGACTCACGCACGCGTGGGATATCGAAGAGTCCGCGCGTGGCACTCGAACCGTCCAGACGTGTAGTTCACGCGGCTGGCTAGATATTTTATCCTTCCTTGATCGTGGCAGTTGGATCAGATCTTGATCTAACGGCCCATAGTTATCTGCACAAAAATAATTAGGGTTAAATGGGGTCTTAGGCTTTGGACAACCTGGCCTTGTATTATTATTTTGTTGTAATAATATGGACATTTTAATTTAGGTGGGCTTCCTATTATTTTTCCAGTTTTGTCCATACATATTAATATATTAATATAATAGTAAATACAGATACATATGCACTTACGTATACATACATACAATTGTGATGACATTCGTTCACACGTACATATACTTAATAATAATACATGCAACACTTATTCGTATATATTCAATAATAACAAGGACACTAATAATATACACATGCAAACACATATAGACCTACTCATATACTAACATACATTTGTACGATACTCCTAACATAAATATAACCATATCATACGTATATTAATAGTACGTAATACACCATATCAATACATGCATACCCTCACACTTATATCATTATCTAATATACTAACATATACACGCGTACACCTATATGTAATTATGCACTAATATGTTAATATGATACTTAGAGGTTAGGTAAAAATGAGTGATTACAGTTGCCCCTCTTTGCTTGTTCTCATGGAATGGGAACAAAGCAAAGATTCATAAGCACTCATTTTTATCTGACTTCCCTATTTGTAGCTTCGGAAACACGTGCTCTTCTGGAACTCTCCGCCTTTCCTTAGCTGAATCTTTAGGCTCGTAAGTTCTTCCTATATAGAGCTTCGTCACCTTCTGATCTTGGAGTTATAGGCCCTTTCTTCATAGAACCCTTTACTCTGAAGCCTCGAGTTATGAGTCCCTCCTATATAGAACCTTTCATCCTGAGACGGTGAAGCTTGGAGTCCTCCCTATATAGAAATCATCGCCTTCAATGCTGGTTTCTCCTATATCAAACCTTCTGCGTCGCTGATGGATTCTTCCGACTGGGAGTTCCCCCTATATCGAACTGCTAGTCTTCAAACCCTAGAGCTATAAGTCTTTCCTATATAAAACTTTCAGCCTCTGAAATCTTGGAGCTACGGATTCTTCCTATATAGAATCTTTTACTCTAAGACAGTAAAGCTCAGAGCCCTTCCTATATAAGACTCTTCACTTTCAGACACAACAGGTTTTCCTATATAGCCTTGTGTCATGCGTGAATTCCTTCGGCTGGGAGTTCTTCCTATATAGAACTGCTAGTCTTCACCCTGGAGCAGGAAGCTTTTCCTATATAAAACTTTCAGCTTCTGAAGTCTTGGAGCTACGGATTCTTCCTATATAGAATCTTTTACTCTAAGACAATGAAGCTCGGAGTCCTTCCTATATAAGACTCTTTACTTTCGGACACAACAGGTTTTCTTGTATAACCTTGTGTCATGGGCAAATTCCTTCGGCTGGGAGTTCTTCCTATATAGAACTGCTAGTCTTCACCCTGGAGCCGGAAGCCTTTCCTATATAAAACTTTCAGCTCTTGAAGCCTCGAAGCGGCGGATTCTTCATATATAGAACCTCTCTGCAGGCGCTCGGAAACATAAGCCTTTTGTATGCAGAACCTTCGTCTTCACATTTGGGATTCACACCACGATGGCCACCGATGTCTCTTTGAATCCATAGATATCTGTCTAAGATAAAACAAAATGCTATGACAAATAGATTGACATGCTCCTAATCCTAGTGATGTCTGACTATTCATGATGCATGAGTGTCAATATCTTGGTGGGCTTGCTTTAATCCTTATTCGATCTTGTTGTTCACTTTCTCCTTTTTCACGGGCGGCGATACCCCTCTTCACTGTCGGGCTCAACCATTCCAACCATTCTTTTTCACAATTTACGACTTGAGATTCTAAAGTGCCCTCTAGGGTTTTCGCTTTAGAGTTTTTTTTTCAAAGGGTGCCCTTCTGGGTTTTCACCTGGGAGATCTCTCTTGTTATCTCGCATGCTTCCTTTGAATAAGCAGGGCGTACACCATTGGTCATCCTATCCGGTTGTTTGAAGTTTTCCGCCCTCTCTATCAACAGCCGTTATGTAGGGAGCTAGAGGGCGAGGTTAACATTGTTTTCTAATCACCTGCATTTTAAGGTTAGATCACAGTAATGCTCAGAAATCTCTCGTTTTTACCATAAGCCTATGTTAGCTTATTTGCCTGAAATTAACAAGAAGGCAAGGCATGGATGTTCAAAACACTATTTTATTACAATTAAGGGCTTGGGATATCTTAAAAGAGGTATGACACACATGAGGAAGAAGGAAAGTTAAGTATGAAATACAAGATCCCTCATTATCTTCGATATGAATGATACATGATCCTGTCAACCGGTGTAGAATCTTTTGCCTGAAGCTCCCTCTTCACGGTGTTCATAGGGATAACCCTTCTCTTCGAATATCCAACCTTTCAATTTATCCGAGCCGCCCTTTATGCGTTTTCAACTCGGGTCCTCCCTTTGCTTCAAGAGGCCCTATTTCGGGTTTTCGCCCTGAGCTCTCATTTTTTTGTTCTTTTCTTCTTTTTCTTTTCTTTCTTTTTCTTTTCTTCTTCTTCTTATTTTTTTTTCAAACATAGTATTTCTTAACAGCATCAGAATTTACAAGTTTTTCAGCTCGTCTCCATCCATTTCTGTTAAGATTAGGGCTCCTCCTGAGAAGGCCCTTTTTACCACGTACGGCCCTTCCCAGTTGGGCATCCACTTTCCTCGAGAATCTTTCTGGATCGACAGGATTTTCTTGAGCACCAGATCCCCCTCTCTAAATTCTCTTGGGCGCACCTTTTTATTGTATGCCTGCATCATCCGTTTTTGGTACATCTGACCATGACAAATGGCCTTTAGTCTCTTCTCATCAATGAGATTTAGCTGGTCGAGTCTGGCCTGCACCCATTCGGCTTCTTCCAATTTTACTTCATTTAAAACCCGGAGAGACGGAATCTCTACCTCGATGGGGAGTACTGCTTCGGTACTATACACCAAGGAGTAAGGTGTTGCCCCCGTTGATGTGCGAACGGACGTCCTATAGGCGAAAAGGGCAAATGGTAACTTCTCATGCCAATCCCTGTAGGTATCCGTCGTCTTTGCTATGATCTTCTTTATGTTCTTGTTTGCTGCTTCCACTGCCCCATTCATTTTAGGACGATAGACTGTGGAATTATGGTGTGTTATCTTGAATTGAGTGCACACGTCCGTCATCATTTTGTTATTCAGATTGGAAGCGTTATCGGTGATGACCCTTTCTGGTAATCTGTATCGACAAATGATCTCCTTTTTTAAGAACTTACATACTGTAGTCCTTGTGATGTTGGCGTAAGACGCTGCATCTACCCATTTAGTGAAATAGTCTATGGCGACCAAGATGAAACGGTGTCCATTGGAAGCTTTCGGATGAATCTGCCCAATGACGTCCATGCCCCACGCCGCAAAAGGCCATGGAAAATTCTTGGTGTGTAAAGGCGATGGGGGCGCGTGAATCTTGTCAGCATAAATTTGGCATTTGTGACATTTTCTGGCGTAATCAATACAATCTCCCTCCATGGTCAACCAGAAATAGCCATATCTCATAATTTTCCGGGCTATAGACAGCCCGTTGGCGTGCGTTCCACAGAGCCCATCATGTACCTCGGCTAAAATCTCCTTCGCTTCCCGGGCATCCACACATCTCAGCAATGTCTGATCGTGACTTCTCTTGTATAGGATCTCCCCGTCTAGGACATATCTAGTTGCCATTTTTCTGAGTGTTTTTCTGTCATTGTCATTTGCCCCTTCTGGATACTTTCGAAGCTTGACATATTGCAAGATGTCATAGTACCATGGGTTTCCATCAATCTCTTCCTGTACATTGCAACAATGAGCAGGCCTTGCAAACGTCTGCATCTTAATGGGCTTCATTTCTGCCCCAGTGTTTGTTTTGAACATGGACGCTAGGGTTGCCAAGGCGTCTGCCATCTGATATTCTTTTCGGGGAAGGTAATTGAAACTAACCCTTTCGAACTCCTTGGTGAGCTCTTGAATCAATTCATAATATTTGACCAACTTCGGGTCCCTGGTTTCCCATTCCCTACGCAATTGGTAAATTACTAAGGATGAATCTCCGAATACTCGAAGTTCTTTAACCTTTCTCTCAATAGCTGAGTTTAGTCCCATAACGCAAGCTTTGTATTCAGCTATATTGTTGGTGCAAAAGAATTTTAATCTACTGGTGAAGGGATAATAGACATCCTCAGGAGAAATTAGCACGGCTCCTAACCCATGTCCGAGGGCGTTAGAGGCTCTATCGAAGTAAAGCTTCCACGATTTATCATCTGAAACCTCTTCCTCGGTTGTAATGCACATCAAGTCCTCATCTGGAAAATTAAAGTTCAATGCCTCATAGTCGTCCGAAGCGCGACTAGCTAGGAAATCTGCTACAGCACTCCCCTTTACGGCTTTCTGGCTCACGTATACAATGTCGAATTCGGATAAGAGCATCTGCCATCGGGCCATCCTTCCTGTTAGTGCTGGCGCTTCCATTAAGAACTTCAATGGGTCTAGCTTGGATATCAACCAAGTAGTATGGTACAGCATATACTGCCTAAGCCACTTGGTAGCCCAAACTAGAGCACAACACAGTTTCTGCACTGGCGGGTACCGCATTTCGTAGTCATTGAATTTCCTGCTTAGGTAATAGATGGCTTGCTCCCTTTTTCTTGACTCATCGTGTTGCCCCAATACGCATCCCATTGAATTCTCAAAGACTGTCAGGTAGAGAATTAATGGTCGATCTGGTACTGGTGCGACTAAAATCGGAGCATTTGTCAGGTACTTTTTGATCTTTTCTAGGGCTCTCTGACATTGCTCATCCCACACACCAGGATTATTCTTTCTAAGAAGTCTGAAGACAGGGTCACATCGGTCGGTTAATTAGGAAATGAAACGAGAGATATAATTCAATCTCCCCAGGAAACCGCGAACTTCCTTCTGAGTGTGGGGTGGTGAGAGATCCTGAATGGCTTTCACTTTATCTGGACCGATCTCAATCCCTCTTCTGCTTACCACGAACCCTAGGAGTTTTCCAGAAGTAACGGCGAAGGTATATTTGGCAGGATTGAGCCTCAGCTAGTACTTCCGTAGTCTTTGGAATAGTTTTCTCAAGTTCTGTAGGTGCTCCTCCTCTGTTCGGGATTTGGCAATCATGTCGTCCACGTATACTTCTATTTCTTTGTGCATCATGTCATGGAAAAGAGTCACCATTGCTCTTTGGTATGTTGCCCCTGCGTTCTTTAGCCCAAATGGCATCACCCGATAACAAAAAGTGCCCCACATGGTTATGAACGTAGTTTTCTCCATGTCGTTATAGTCCATCTTTATCTAGTTGTACCCTGAGAAGCCGTCCATGAATGTCCTGCAGTGTTGTCAACCAGCGTGTCAATATGTGGTAAGGGGAAGTTGTCTTTAGGGCTGGCTCGGTACTGGTACAATGTTTGTGACCCATTCGGGGTATTTGGCTACCTCCAAGAAACCAGCATCAAACTATTTTTTTACTTCTTCTTGGATCTTTAACAACATATCTGGTCTAATTCTCCGCAGTTTTTGCTGTATTGGTTTACACTCCGATTTTGTTGGCAATTTGTGCACCACTATATCGGTATTCAACCCTGGCATGTCTTGATAAGTCCAGGCGAAAACATCCTTGAATTCCTGAAGTAGGGTTATCAGTTCGTGCTTGGTTTTTGAGGAAATCGTTGTTCCTACTTTTACTTCTTTTCTCTCTTCTTCAGTCCCCAAGTTTACAACTTCTATTTCTTCTTGGTGGGGCATGATCTGCCTTTCTTCGTTGGCCACCATTCTTTTCAACTCTTCCGGGACCTCATCTTCTATCTCATCATCTTCTTCCTCAATTCCCTCCGAGACCTCAGGGCATTCAAAATTCACTCCAGGATTGGATCCAGTATGATTCATATCGTCAATCATGAGCGACCTGCATTAAATGAGAATGAATTGTATTGGGAAGGAGACGGCTTTATATGAAGGGAATGAACATGAAGAATGCATGAATGAAATAAATGAAACTTTGGTCATTCAGGAAAGTGGGGATATTTTCATTTCAATCAAAAAGTTAACATAGGTGCCCTATACAAGAGATCCCCATTGTTTACGGGCAAAAACAAAAGGTTGATTCGGAGCATTACTCTGGTCTATTCCTAAAAACCACGGGTAGATCAATGCACCTCCAATTATCGAGTGTTTCCCCGGGACGGCAGGGGCGAATGTTGGTCAACATCTTGCTGCCTCGGCCTTTTCTAGCTATCATGTTGATGTACATCCCTTCAAATGATTCATTGAATATCTCCTCCTGGTTGAGGACATCATTTTCCCTGATTGCCTCTCCAACTTCCTGACCTGGCCGGTAGAATCCTCCGGAGACAAAAGTGGTTTTCAAACTAGGAAAAGACATCGGTCTCCACGGAATGTCTTCTCCTTTAAATCTGGCTTTTCTTTGCTCTTCTTTTCTCTTGTATTCTTCTTTTCTCTGTTGGGCACTTGGTTTGTAACCCATCCCAAAACGGTCCTTCTTGGTTATTATACTTTTGTCTCTTAGGTTCCCTTGTAATTTATTCCCCAACCCCCTTCCTACTTTGGCTCCTCGGCCCAAAGTTTCTGAGAGGATCATCTTGGTACAATTAGATAACCGGGGATAGGGGATCTGACTTCCCTCTGAAACGAACGTGGCGTTCACTAGTTCTAATGCTCAGAACGAGCATTCTGCAGCATCCTCGTCATTTTGAATATAGGGGGCATCCGATGTCAATGAAGCTATAATTTCCTGCTCAGCCTCTACTGTGACCAATTTGCCTTCGACTACAAATTTTAATTTCTGATGCAATGATGAGGGGACAACTCCTGCGGAGTGTATCCATGGCCTTCCCAATAAGCAGTTGTAAGATGGTTTTATGTCCATTACCACAAAATCGATCACATACTCAGTCGGTCCGATTAATAGAGGCACCTCAATTTTCCCCATTGTTCCTCTTTACGTACCGTTAAAGGCTGTTACTGAATTGTGGCAGGGCTTTAGGTGAGAACCATCTATTGGTAGTTTCTACAGGGTCACCATGGGCAGGACGTTCAATGCTGACCCGTTGTCAATCAGTACACCAGATACTACATACCCTTTCCAGTGAGTTGTGATGTTAAGGGCTTTGGTGGACCCCATTCCTCCCTCAGGGATCTCACATCACTGAATGTTATATGATTATAGGCAGTGATATGCCCTATTATCCTGTCCAGATTTGTCACAGAAATATCCTGGGGCACAAAAGTTTGATTTAGTACTTTTAATAGCGTCTTCCGGTGCTTTTTTTAACTCAAGAGTAATTCCAGTACTGTGATCCTAGCCGGTTGCTTTCGTAATTGTTCCACTACGTTGTACTCGCTATGTCTCAAGAACTTAAGAAATTCTTTGGCCTGGGCCTCAGTTACCGGCTCATTCATCTTTGGGGGAGGTTCTTCTCCAAATATCTGTGTGGGGCTAACTGCTATATTCTTTCCTTTATCTGTTTCAGCTGCTTTCAAAGCCTCAGAAGAATAACATATTCCGCTCCTTGTGAAATGGCCTGCCTCACCAACATTTACATCGCTCTGGCTTTGTTGGTCCTTTAGCATAGGCTCTTTTACCTGATCATGTTCTAGTTTTTCTTGCGTGGTCACATTTATAGCATAATTCCAGGGGGTTTGCCGCATATCCTTGAATGGGATCGGGGATGGTGCTAAAATGATGATCCTGGGACTTATCTTGTTATTTTCTCGTTGAGAGGCACCTGCATTCCCTGACCTAGGAGAGATGATAAAAGGTCTATCCTTCCCGTATTTAAATTTGGGGCTATCCGTCATATGTACGTCTGACCCCTTCTTTCCCACGGGCTCCTCGAATAATTCTATTTGCTTTTCATTCATCAATTGTTGTACCAATCTCTTGAACTCATCGCATTCTTGGATATCATGCCCTTCATTTTGGTGGAATTCGCAATACACTCCACATCCCTTCTGCTTTATTATCATGCCTTTGTCGATCACACGGGCCATGCATAACTGTTGAAATACCCACCATAAAGGAGATTTGATTTCTGACACATCATCCTTAATCCTCCTGGTAAAGTATTCTTCAATAACATTTACTCCTCTGCTCCCATGATTAGGCAGTGGGTTAGTAGCTACACTTGGTTCTTCAAACTTCAATATCCCATAATCGATTAAATTCTGCACTAGTTTTTTGAAGGCAAGGCAGTTCTCAGTGGGATGTCCAAGGGCACCACCGTGATAGTCGCAATGCGCGTTCGGATTATACCAAGAAGGGAAGGGCGACTTGAAAGGAGTAACAATGTATGGACGGACTAGGTCGGCTTCATACAATTGGGAATAAAGCTCCGAGTATGAAACAGGTAGGGGAGTGAAAGTTTTCCTCTCTTTCTCTTTTCTAAAGGTTCTCTCCTCTCTTTGATTCGAGTTTTGTGTTTTTCCCACAGGTGCTTGGGTTGTGAGACTGTAATGTTCTTCGGGGTGGTGTAAGTGCTGGTGGTGTTTACTTCATTCCTCTTGCTATATTTCCGAGACCCTTCCCCGCTATCAATTCTACCACTCTTAATTGCCAATTCAAGGGACTCCCCAGTCCTGATTAAGTCAGCAAAACACTGTGTCATTAATGAGGCGATCAAAGAGTGCCCCTTTCAAGGTATTAACAAATAACGGCGTAATTTCATGTTCCGGGAGGGGTGGCTGAATTTGGGCGGCCACTTCCCGCCACCTTTGCTGTATTGCCGTAGACTTTCGTTGGACTTCTGCCCCATATTTTCCAACATAATTCTACTGGGGGTCATATCCGTTACATGCTTATATTGCTCAGTAAATGCTCTTGACAGATCTTTCCATGTCTTAACATTTGCCTTACTCAACTGGGTGTACCACCGTAACGCCGCTCCAGTTAGGCTGTCCTGGAAACAATGGATCAGTAGCTTTTCGTCCTTAAGGTAGGCCGCCATCTTTCGACAGTACATTGTTATGTGTGGGGAAGGACATGTGGTTCCCTCGTATTTATCGAATTCTGGTGTTTAAAATTTTGGCGGTAGGACAAGGTCGGACACCAGACTTAAGTCGCTAGAGTCATTTCCTGATTCTTCCATAGATTGTAACATTTTAAATTTTTCCTCCATGAGGCGAAACATCTCATCCCACTTTTTCTCTACCTCTGTCCTAATCCTTTCGACCACATTCAGGTCTGGCACCTCCTCTTCATAGAGTGCTTCAGCGTCGAGGGGTTGAGTTTCAGGTACCCCTATTTGAAAACTAGATGACATTCCTGCAGGGTCGATATACACCTTTCTAGCCGGGTTTGGTGCAGTTGGTTGAACCTTGTACTGAATTGGGGTACCCTCTGGTTCTTGAACGGTTTCTCCTTCCACTCTTTTTCCAAGACTCTTAGCCAACAATACGGTTATGTCGGATACTATCGATGCTTGCGACTGCGCAATCTGGTCACTGAGGCTTCTTTGAGCCTCTTCAAGCCTAGCCTCGAGCTCTCTTTGTCCCTTTTCTAGACTGATTATCCTCTCTTCCATGAGCTTGCTTTGTAATCGGGTAAGGTATGGGTGATGAATGATTGCGGGTTAGCTTCTATTTTCACACACACACTCTGAAACAATATTCACAACATTAATATGGTTGCAAGAAAGATAAATGCATGTATAATGATGCGAATGTCATGATGCAAATCTGAGAATGTATACAGATAAGGTATTGATTCCGCTGGTAATCACCCTTTTGAACTACTTCCACGGGAATTAAAGGGTCTAAATTACAACAGAGTTCGTATTACAAAATGAAGATTCCTAATACAAAAGAGCTAAATACAACACAAAGCCCTATATATAAGCCCTAGCTCTATCTCCTAATTTTCCAATTGCCCTGAGCAACTTGATGAACCTGGGAGCTTCTTCCACTTCTAGGACTATGAAAGGTCAGAGTGTTTCGGCCTCGACAGCCAAATCATTCACATGCCTGGCGACTCGCTATATGTCCACCATCAGGTTTGCATAATATTGGTCTCTATCCTGTACCATCCGGGCAGTATCACGTAGTCTCTTTTGCCAATAAGTGTCCCTTCCGGCTGTTTCCTCCTCAAATACAATAATTCTTTCCTTATAATCTTCAACAGTTGCTTCAAGGGACTTAATTCGGGCTCTTAATGTGCCTACTTCGCGGTCTCTTTCTTGTAGCTCAGTGAAGCCATTTCTCTGGCAGTATGTTCGAAAGGAGTGTTCTACCTCTATCACCTTTTCTGTCAATTCGTTATTTTGACTTCGGCTTTGATCCAGACTTTGAATAGTATCATCGTACAACTTTTGCATTTCTAATAGTCTATTCCGGCTACTCATGGACTTTCTCTTCCATACGGTGACGTTTTCCCTCTCATGATTGACTGCTTGTTTTCCTTTGCTGATTTCTTGCCTGAGTCTTTCCTTTTCTTGGTCAATGACCTTCTTGGAGGACCGTTTTTCTTCCTCTATAGCCGACCGGCAGCTTTCTATCTCTTCCTCGATCGCTCTCTTGCTGATTTCTTGTTCTTCTTCCACCAAACGGATACCATTCATTCTTTCTTTTTCCACAGCTATGAATTGCCTTTGGCCGGCTTTCTGTATTTTTTCTTGTAGTAGAAGGGCATCTTTCTGATAAAGACTGTTCTTGTCGCTCAAATCTGCATTTAATTTCTTCAACTGCCTAATGATCCCGTCCCGCTCGTCAACCTCTAAGCTTGCCTTATAGAGCTCGCTCGTAAGTTGAGTCTGTTGGACGTCCATTTTCTTTTTAATTTCTTCGAGTTCATTCCTTAAGATGTCAGCTTCAGACGGTACCACCCTTGTAAGCTCTTCGAGTGACACTGCTGGTCCTTGATCATATTCGGGAATCATATCGTTTACCCTCAAACGTCTCCAAAGATCGTAGTCTGGGGTGGTCATGTACTCGGTGTCTCCTTCCACCCTAATCCGGTAACAATGGTCCCAAGCCCTCATAATAGTCTGAACTTTCTCTTTGAACTCCCCTTTGAAAAGAAATTCAGTTCGACTTAACCCGGTGGTGTTGGGAATGAACTATCGCGATCCGAATTGTCGGGACACCAGAAGCGGAGCACAAGCAATCCCTCCATGTAGTCCCAACATCATCAGCCAATTGAAATCACCACAACTATATAAAAAGTAATTAACTCTACCGAGCCACGGGACCCTCCATACTATGTCCTCGCCTTGGATATTCCTGAAGAAACTGGCCCATTTTCTTGTTTTCAAGTCCTCTCGCCACTCTTTAGTTAAGTATTCCCGTAAAGGCAAAAAATCTTGGAAGGATATTCCCGGTAGAACCCTCGTCGGTGTCTTCCACATGTGGCTCTGAATCCATACCTGTAACAGTTGTGCGCATCCTCGAAAACGCCCTTCTTCGTGCTTCCGACTGGCATTTAGAGAAATAAAGGTCTCGGCCAAAATAGCTGGTACTGGGTTTGCTCACCGTTTTATCAGCTCAAACAAATCTAGAATAGCCACATCAATGTTTCCCAGAATTCTTGGAAAGGTCACCAATCCATATATTCCCAAGGCAAGCATGTCTAACTTTTTCTCCTCATCCGGATGTGCAGGTAGGGTGTCTCGAATGTTTTCCCATGCGAATACTGTACTATCTCCTCGAAGTCGGATCAAGCTATTGACCCAATCGTCGCTCATTCCGATAAGGGTTTTGAGCTGGGAAGTGTAATTCTGATTCCTCGGAGGTTTTGCGTAGATCCAATCTTCCTGAACATTTTTATGATTAAGAAGAGCTGTGTATTCTTCTACTGTGGGCATCATGTCCTGTCCATTGAAGGTGAAGCAGCAAAGGACGGGATTCCAAAACTGAAAAATGGCTCGGAGTAGGGGCTGGTTGACCCAGATGTACATCAACTATGCAATGTCACCATAACTATCACGGAACCTATCTTGTAATCTCTGGTCCTATTCTTCCCAGATACTTTGAAGATCCCCTAAATTGTTCTGTTGAAGACTCACATAGGTGTACCCGGCTATCACGCGTTCACTTGGTAAACTGTCCCCTTGGGCCTTCTGGCTGACTTCTGACCAATGTCTAACAGACAAGTTGAGTTCCTCTTTTCTAAGACACCTTTTTCCATGGTGAAAGACTTTCTGATCGGGTAAACCACTTGATCCAGTACCTTTATGTAATGTGAATGTAATAATGCATGAAAAAAAATAGCAAAAAAAGGAAACAAGTCAGTGCCGGATAGAATTAATAAATACACAAATAAAAGGACAAATTAAATAAGGTAAACAAACAAAAACAAAAAAAAACCTATTTATCCCGTCTAAAACACCTAAGGTTATCCGCATGGCTCTAAAGGGCTGGGTTTCTATATATTCTCTACATGCAGTGTTGGTGCTAAGAGGTACCCGAATTGTCCTTGTTGTCCTCTACTAAGAGTAGCAAGGCCCCCGATCATCACCCATTATAGGCTCCTTTCAACCGGGTTCAATTCAGGGGGACCCATTCGCTTATGTCTGCACGAAGGAACGATATCCTTACGAAAGCATAAGGTACTCGAGCCCCGAAGGTACTTGCTAGGCCTACACGGGAGAACGATATCTCCACGAAAGCATTAGCGTTTCCCCCCACTTAAAAACGGGTTTATATGCCATATTTTAAATGCGTTAAAATAAACGCGCAATTATAACCGAATGTTAATTTAATAATCACTTTAATCCGGAACTTCTAATATTATTAAAGCGGCAATTATTTGAAAAAGCTCGACTCTCATTTGTTTTTGAAAAACAAAAATTGTCCCCAGCGGAGTCGCCATCTGTAGCGATGTCCTCTTTTCGCTAAAAAAACGTTTGTTTTCGAAGTGTTTGTGAATTTTTCGGGTATTAAAATATTTATTCCGTGGGGTTTTAAAAAACCCGACTTTTATTTAAAAATTGGAGTCGCCACCTGCCACTTAGGTAGGCCGGACACCATAAAACCAGAGATTTAAAAATTATTGGGTTCGGGAGTCGGTTACAGATGGGGAAGGATTAGCACCCCCACACCGCCCAAAATTGGTACTTTAATAATTACCACTTTATTAATATTAAATTTTCCGGATTAAAGTGACGATTAGTTTAAAATTCGGTTATAATTGCGAATAAATTTTAAAGGCCCCGTTATCCGAGGGTAAACGCCCAACCACTATCACTACGCCTGATACTGGCCCCGTTTACGCTCGGATAAAAGGGCACCGCATTGACAATTTATATCTCGATATGCAATCTTAGTGAGCAAAGTATAAAACATGGCAAATAATTTAAATACAATAAATATTAACCTAATAGAATATTAATCTAACATAAATAAAATACCAATTTAAAACATACATGCATACAAATTATACCTACTCGTGACTAAAAATAAACTTAACATATCACAATTACAAGGCATGGAACAAAAACACATATTACAAAAAGATGCACATATTACAATAAGACACATTGTAACATACGTAGAATATGGCATTATACATGACCAAGAAAATATACTAACACATAGCCTAAAAAACAAAGAAAGCATGCAATATACGCTAAAATATAAAACACGTTGTGTTCGAGCCAACTAAAATATCAATCGAATATGTGCGGTACGACAGATCAGATAAAAGCATAAAAACATATGATCACCATAAACTTAACACACATATATATATATATATATGTAAACATGAAAACACCAAGCATATATGATAAACATATGAAAAGACAAAAGGTTATATCAACATACACGATCATAATAAACGAACATGAATATTTAAATATGGAATAGGACTGAAATGAAAATAAATAAACATAAGAAACAGAAATTAGAAGTCAATAGTATGCAATTTAGGGACGAAAATGCAAGCAGGACCGAACTTGAAAGGATTGAAACTGTAATTGGACCAAGGGGCAGACTCGAAATGAAAATTTCAAAAACGCGGTGGGACTAGTGAGGTAATTTCTCCATTTATAAACTTATTCAATTTGATTTAGGGATTGGATTGCAAGATTTTAAAATATAAGGGGACTGGAATTGTAAATATACCATGCGGCGAGACAGAAATGAAAATATCAAAAATGCGGGAGGATTTATTTCCGAATTTACCCATTTCACAAAATAAAAACACCTATAAAATCCCCTTTTACAGCCCAACTGAACCCGAATATGAACTTAGATCTACGTTAGGACTCACCTCTTTGCCTAGATCTAAGAAATACGAAACGAAAAAACCCTTTTTTTTGTTTGTATTCAACCCAAAACGAAACCAAAAGGGGCCTCCCGCTCCCTTCAGTTCACCATATTCGGCCTGGGAAAGCCGAAGAGGCTTGTCACTGGTAAGGGGAGATCCACAGACGACGAGGGTAACAACTCTAAATCCCCCTTTTTTGTTATTACTACGTATATTTTTTGTATGCATGTAAAGAAGTAAGAAAAGAGAAGAGTATTACCACTGAAAACTTGTTGTTTTTTGTATTTTTTCTTTCCGATTACAACTTGACTGCCTTACAATTACTTGTTTCATACATATATCCCTGTCTCTTTGGTTTGGTAACAAGTAATATAATCTATTTTTTAGATCTGAACTGATACTGACATAATCTCTCTTTTTTTGTGTTCTGATATGTCTGAACACGGTGGTTGGAGACCGGCATGGTGGAAGCATTGTGGCGGTGTGGGGGAGTTGTCTTCAGCCAGAGGCGTTCTCGGCCGTTGGATCAGATCTGATCTAACGGTCGGGCTGGCTTGAAAGATGAACGGCCCAGATGAAACCTCGATCGGTGAAACGGCTCCAGATCGTGACATGTGGGGCTCAGCAGTAGAGGGGTTATAGCGCGTGGGACTCACGAACGCATGGGATATCGAAGAGTCCGCGCGTGGGCCGCACGCTCGCGTGGCACTCGAACCGTCCAGACGTGTAGTTCACGCGGCTGGCTAGATATTTTATCCTTCCTTGATCGTGGCCGTTGGATCAGATCTTGATCCAATGGCCCATAGTTATCTGCACAAAAATAATTAGGGTTAAATGGGGTCTTGGGCTTGGGCCAACCGGGCCTTGTACTATTATTTTGTTGTAATAATATGGACATTTTAATTTAAGTGGGCTTCCTATTATTTTTCCAGTTTTGTCCATACATATTAATATATTAATATAATAGTAAATACATATACATACGCACTTATGTATACATACATACAATTGTGATGACATACGTTCACACGTACATATACTTAATAATAATACATGCAACACTTATTCGTATATATTCAATAATAACAAGGACACTAATAATATACACATGCAAACACATATAGACCTACTCATATCTTAACATACATTTGTACGATACTCCTAACATAAATATAACCATATCATACGTATATTAATAGGTACGTAATACACCATATCAATACATGCATACCCTCACACTTATATCATTATGTAATATACTAACATATACACGCGTACACCTATATGTAATTATGCACTAATATGTTAATATGATACTTAAAGGTTAGGTAAAAATGAGTGATTACATAATGGAATATGCTTTTTCAATGATTCAAATAATGTGTTTGTATTTTTGTCCTTTGTAATAGAGTTTGCTTTGTTTTAAAGGCTTTTACAATCCTAAGGAGTTTTGGATAAAACAAATAAGCTATAACACTAGGTAATATGGGTGTTAAATTGCATGTTAGCTAAAATTTGGTTAACAAAAAAACTAGGTATAGCGTTACGAATATGCGATTTGTCTAGAGCATAGTTCTAATGGTAATTGATAAGTGTTCAAAAGTACTATTTTTATTACCTTTTTACTCACATTATTGTTAGACTTAAGCTCATATTAGTTGCATAATTAGTTATTCATGCATTAATTCATGTTTCTTTCCACCGTTGAGCTTGATTACATAACTTGGTGATTTTTGTGGAAAAACATGCTGCTTTGGTGTGTTTTTGTGTGTGTGCAGAATCACTTGCCTAAACAAGGCTAGAGCTAGTTGCCAGGGCAATGCATGAAGGAGTTGTCAAGCTAGTTGCCAGGGCAATGCATGAAGGAGACGCCGAGCCAGTTGCCAGGGCAATTGTCGACAAAGAATAAGGTGATATGGTAGTCAAAATTGATGACTAGACAAGCCCAAGATGACGTGGAGCAAAGCTAAATCCCAAAGGAATTTGATTTCCATGAAGAGATTAAAGAAGAATTAAATTCCAAGAAGATAGGAGAAGTTCTAGTAGGAATATAATTATAATAAAAAATTATATTCTTTAAAGATAATTTAATTCCAACTTAACTTCCTCCTCAAAGAAGGACTTTGACCAAGCCCTATAAATAAGAGGCCATATCGTCAACTTGAGACGAGAGCAAGAAGAGGGAAAATTTCGACAACTCCAAAGGGCAAGAAGAAAGAGATTTCGACAAGAGAGCAAGGGGGAGAGAGTTCGATTTCTTCTTCTTCTTCTTTGCTTCCATTAGATTCATGGTTTGGGGATTATTCTTTGTATATCTTTTGAACCCAACCATGAACTAACTTGATTGGTTGGGGTTATTGTGTTTTGTTGTTGTGAGAAACAATTGGATTTTGTTTAGGTAATAAGAGTTTGCACTTTTCTATTCAAGGTTTACTCATTCTTGGCTTTTATTCTTGTTTGCGAGTGAATTGGGAGAGGATCTCGTAACTTCATCTATTTATCTAATATCGGGAGAGTTAGATTCAAGAAACGAATGAGTATGGTCTTTATTCAATCTATTGATGGTGAAGATTAATCTGGCTTAGGAATAAGTTAAGGATTTCAACGGCTAAGAGGAGCGCAAGATTGGTTGTTGTTTACCCTTGATTCACATAGGGATGTATTATCAAGGCAAGCACAAGTAGCTAGAGTTTCGACTTAGGGATAAGAAGAAACCATTGAAGAACGCTCTGCCGAACCTTGAAGTTGCTGCCCAGACGCCCAAGTAGTTGCCCAGCTAGTCGCCCAGGCAACCATCGATTAGTTGCCAAGGCAACCCCACTGTGCAAGTTGCCACGGCAACTGAGTTGCCCTTGCACTCTTTTACCAAGACGATCCAATCGGCTATCACACCTCAACTCATGATAACCTGGCCTATTTACTCTATTTTGATTTCATCTATTCTTTTAGTTTATTACTCTTAGTTTACTCGTTAACTAGAACTCCTATTATCAATTGTGTTTTTACTTTTCACAATGCAGTAACAAGCAAAGTGGCCCAAACCAATCCCTGTGGAGACGATACTCGATACTCATATCACTTTATTACTTGCGACGTGTATACTTGCACAATTGCGTAGCATTTATTACACGCAACAAGTTTTTGGCGCCGTTGCCGGGGATTGGCAATTGGTGTTAGTTGTTTTTGTTATTGCATTTTTTTCTCTTAATTTTACTAACTTTTCTTTTTGTTTGTTTTATCAAAAAAAATTTGGTGCGCTACAAGTTAAGGGACATCAACATGTCGGGAAGTAAAAGCCAATCTATTCGAGAGATGAGGTTGGAAGATACGAATCAATCCAATCAAGAGTTTATTGCGCCCTTTGATGATTACCTATACCAACCGAGAAAAGCCCAAAGAACTTATATCGTGGAAAAATCGTGTGCTATGTGTGGAGAACATCATGTGTTTGAAAAATTGCCCTCACATTTCCGATGCATATAACTACATGGAGGACCATAGAGGGAACCAGCAGCAAAATTCTTCATGGTATGGTCAAAAAGCTCAAAACGTTTTTTACCATAACAATTTTGCCGCAGCAACAGATATGCCATGGCAATGTAGTCCTTTTCAAGAGCATTCCAATTCCTTGGAGGAAACGTTACTAGCTTCCTTGGCTAGACTTGACGGATCAATTGAAGAGATTCAAGAGCTATCAAAATCTATGGATACGAGGATAGCTCAGTGGGATGCAACCTTAGGGGATTCAAAAGATCAATTGGGGAGATCCACATATGTCATGGATAACATGCACCAACAATTCATTCCTAGGGATACTGACGTCCCAAGGCAAGAGGATAAGGAGCAATGCAAAGAAAGCTCTCCGATGTGTGGGGAACAACTAGAACCTCAAAGTCAAGAGGATGCCAATGAAAGAGACTGCCCAACACATGATGAGCCTGAACAACAAATTGCCTCGGCAATGATTGAGGAGCCTGAACAGAGCAATGCCGTGACAACACTCAGTGAAGCTGAGAACAAAAATACTACAGCAAATTCAGAGGAACCTGATGCCCATAAGGTTACAACGTTGATCTTGAAGCAGGAATCTGTAGATTGCTCTCATCTACAATTACCATGGCAGTTACACGACCACATGCAAGATCAAGGAGATGATAATACTTTGCCAATGGAATATGAGCAGGTAATGGTTGAACCTTTCGAATTCTTTAAAAGCTCACCTCGTCCATTGCAGGTATGTCTTGAGGAACCGAGGTTGGTAGATTTGAAGCGATCGAAATCTCTACTGATGGAGATGTTTGAGAGGCCAAAAGAAAACAGTGTTTGGATTCGTAAAGCTTTTTAGAAAATTGGTTCTTCCCTTGACTTACAGCAAATTTTGGCAACTGATTGCCACAGCAATTGGCTTGAGCAACAATTGCCACGACAACAAAGGCTACATCCAACCATGATAGAAATCGACAATAATGAGGTAATTGAATGGTTGAGAATGGATATAATTTTTCCTATTAATATATTTATGCCTTCAGGAATAGTAGCAAGGTGGAGAGTATACATGGACTACAAGTGAACAAAGAAGAAAGACACCTCCACCATGCTAACGCAAAAGGGAGTAGTGGCAAGCACATTGGCCAAACTCTTTATGGGCAATATTGTCACCCGATGGAGGGTGTGGATGGACTATAAGAAGTATCGAAAATGACCATCCTCAAGTTTTCTCAGATATGCACTAACATTAGAGGATGCATGATGGTACTCTTTTCAGACATGGTCGAAAACTTCCTTGAGATCTTCATGGATGATTTTTTCGTTTTTGGTAGTGACTTCAACAGTTGCCTCGACAATTTAGAGAATGTGTTGGCAAGATGTGAAGAACCCGATTTAGTCCTTAATTGGGAGAAGTGCCATCTTATGGTAGATGAAGGAATAGTGCTCGGCCACAAGATTTCATCCAAGGGAATTGAAGTAGACAAAGCCAAGGTGGACGTGATCGAGAGATTACCCCCACCAAGATAAAGTCTTCCATTTTGATGATTCTTGCACCCAAGCATTCGAAACCCTAAAGGAAAAGCTTACCTCGGCACCCATTGTCGTTCCACCAGATTGGACGCTACCTTTTGAGCTCATGTGTGATGCAAGTGATTTTGCGGTAGGAGCAGTCCTAAGCCAATGCACAGGAAAGGAACAGAAAATCAAGTGGCCGATCACTTATCACGTTTAGAACGCAATAGGGAGGAGGACGCAGATTTAGAGATATGCGATGCATTCTCGGATGAACAACTTTTAGTTGCCTCGGCAACCATGGATGTGCACGCCTCGGTAACCCTCGATGCCGTAGCAACCCTTGACACCTCGACAACCATGGATGCGCATGCCTCGGTAACCCTCGACGTCGTAGGAGCTCTTGATGCACACGCCTCGACAACTCTAGACGCGCACGCCTCGGTAACCACTAATACGCACACCTCGGCAACCATGGACGCGTATGCCTCGGCAACTCTAGACACACACGACTCGGCAATCTTGGGAGCAGTCGCCACGGCAGCACATGCCTCGGCAATACCCTAGTATGCGGATTTAGTTAATTTCTTTGTTTGTGGTATTTTACCTTATGGCCTTACTCACCAAGGGAAGAAGCGGTTCTGCCATGATGCTAAGCATTACTTTTGGGACGAGCCTCTTTTGTTTAAACAATGTGCAGATCATGTTATACGCCGATGTGTCCCTGAAGAGGAGCAATAGAATGTACTCTGACAATGCCATTCTTCACCCTATGGAGGACATTTTGGAGGAACTCGTACCGCGGCCAAAGTTTTTCAATCCGGTTTGTATTGGCCAACACTGTACAAAGATGCCCAAGAGTTTTACAAGCAATCTGATCGTTGCCAGAGGACGGGCAATATCACCTACAAACCAATGGGCAATCAAGACCGTGAATATGGATTAGGAAAGTGCCGGACAAAAGCGTTTGTTGTACCTCAACGAGATAGAAGAATTCCGTGCACTCGCCTATAACAATGCACAAATCTACAAGGAGAAAACAAAGCAATGGCACAACAAGAAACTATTGTCGCGACAATTCATGCCAGGGCAACTAGTTCTCTTATTCAATTCTCGACTACAACTTTTACCGAGAAAGCTAAAATCAAGATGGTCATGACCATTCAAAGTTGTCAAACCATTCTCCCATGGTACTGTGATAATCAAGTCCATTACCGACGAACATGAATTCAAAGTTAACGGACAGAGATTGAAGCACTACAACGGTGCCCATGTAGAACGAAACAAAGAAGTTGACACCTTAGGAGATGCATGAGCATGTTCTCCTTTCGATATTTTCTTTTATTTTTCTTTTTCTTTTTATTTTTTTCGAACTATTTTTTTTCTTTCTATTATTTTCGGTTATTTTTTTCTCTTTATTTATTTTTGGAATTTTTAGGAGAGATTTTATTTTTCTTCATTATCTTTAGTTTCCAGGTTTTCTTTTCCACAACAAGACTCACAACCACCATGCTGAGGAAATTCACTGCCGACTACTTGCCACAGCAACCACAACAGAGATTGCCCAGGCAACAACAATGGCTTCGGCAACTACTGATGCCCATGCAAGTGAGCCTGCATCGGCAAACTTGGATCAAATCAAAGCAATACTATTCACGCGGCACCAGCATTCAACCACCGAATGAAAAATGAATCAAGCAAACGACACGAAGGAAACTTATCACTCGAGGTGACGACCTCTCCGACTAACTCATTTCATTTAGTTTCTTTTAAATTTTGTTTCACTCTTACATGCATTGAGGACAATGCTTCTCTCGAGTTTGGGGGGTGTTGGGTTTCTAGTTAGCTTCATGTTTAGTTGCATTCATCTTTAGCAATCACATATAGGTTGCATATGTTACTTGCCATTCCTTTAATTGGATTTAATTGCTTAAGACTTGTTGAATATCCAATGATAAATTTTTGCCACTGCACTTAATTGAAAGAACCTTTAATTTTAGGATTGCATGAAAAGAACTTAGAATTTTACTATGATGCTGAATATTTTTACACGGTTGTGGGTTGTTGATTGAAAGAAACTTAGTGAACTTAGGTTGCTTAAAATTTGGGTAAATTTAAAATTGAAAATTAAAAGTTAATTTCTTGCTAGAGGTGCCCAAAACTGGCTCTAGTAGTAAATGCACTTTCTTGCTAGAGGTTCCCAAAACTGGCTCTAGTAGTTAATGCACATTAAAGAATCGCTAGACGTGCCCGAAATTGGCTCTAGTCGACTAAAATAAAATGAGAAATTGCTTACTTTGCTAGAGGTGCCCGAAATTGACTCTAGTGAAAATAAAAATAAATGCCCCAATAATTAAATTGATAAAAGCTTATTGTTCACATAGAATCTTGAAAATCAACTTGTACACAACTACGCACACACATGTCACGAGCATTATAGTTTGGTTCTGGGTAATTTTTGTGTTATCTGAAAAAATTAAAAGGTGATCATACTTTGTGCCACGGTTCCGAGGTTTGAATTCAAGTTTGAAGCATGTCTTTGATGATTAAAGTCTTGGCAGGTAATTGTTAGTTTGCATTGCTTGAGGACAAGCAATAGTTCGAGTTTGGGGGCGTGATAAGTGTTCAAAAGTACTATTTTTATTACCTTTTTACTCATATTATTGTTAGACTTAAGCTCATATTAGTTGCATAATTAGTTATTCATGCATTAATTCATGTTTCTTTCCACCGTTGAGCTTGATTACATAACGTGGTGATTTTTGTGGAAAAAGATGCTGCTTTGGTGTGTTTTTGTGTGTGTGCAGAATCACTTGCCTAAACAAGGCTAGAGCTAGTTGCCAGGGAAATGCATGAAGGAGATGCCGAGCTAGTTGTCAGGGCAATGCATGAAGGAGACGCCGAGCCAGTTGCCAGGGTAATTGTCGACAAAGAATAAGGTGATATGGTAGTCAAAATTGATGACTAGACAAGCCCAAGATGACGTGGAGCAAAGCTAAATCCCAAAGGAATTTGATTTCCATGAAGAGATTAAAGAAGAATTAAATTCCAAGAAGATAGGAGAAGTTCTAGTAGGAATATAATTATAATAAATAATTATATTCTTTAAAGATAATTTAATTCCAGCTTAACTTCCTTCTCAACTTGAGAGGAGAGTAAGAAGAGGGAAAATTTTGACAACTCCAAAGGGCAAGAATGAAGAGATTTCGACAAGAGAGCAAGGGGGAGAGAGTTCGATTTCTTCTTTTTCTTCTTTGCTTCCATTAGATTCATGGTTTGGGGATTATTCTTTGTATATCTTTTGAACCCAACCATGAACTAACTTGATTGATTGGGGTTATTGTGTTTTGTTGTTGTGAGAAACAATTGGATTTTGTTTAGGTAATAAGAGTTTGCACTTTTCTATTCAAGGTTTACTTATTCTTGGCTTTTATTCTTGTTTGCGAGTGAATTGGGAGGGGATCTCGTAACTTCATCTATTTATCTAATATCGGGAGAGTTAGATTCAAGAAACGAATGAGTATGGTCTTTATTCGATCTATTGATGGTGAAGATTAATCTGGCTTAGGAATAAGTTAAGGATTTCAACGGCTAAGAGGAGCGCAAGATTGGTTGTTGTTCACCCTTGATTCACGCAGAGATGTATTATCAAGGCATGCACAAGTAGCTAGAGTTTTGACTTAGGGATAAGAAGAAACCATTGAAGAACACTCTGCCGAACCCTGAAGTTGCTGCCCAGATGCCCAAGTAGTTACCCAGCTAGTCGCCCAGGCAACCATCGATTAGTTGCCAAGGTAACCCCGCTGTGCAAGTTGCCACGGCAACTGAGTTGCCCTTGCACTCTTTTACCAAGATGATCCAATCGGCTATCACACCTCAACTCACGATAACCTGGCCTATTTACTCTATTTTGATTTCATCTATTCTTTTAGTTTATTACTCTTAGTTTACTCGTTAACTAGAACTCCTATTATCAATTGTGTTTTTACTTTTCACAGTGCAGTAACTTAAGCAAAGTGGCCCAAACCAATCCCTGTGGAGACGATACTCGATACTCATATCACTTTATTACTTGCGACGTGTATACTTGCACAATTGCGTAGCACTTATTACACGCAACAGTAATCACATTTGAAATCATTAGATCATGGATATCGATTCATGTCCTATTTGCTTGTCAAATATACATATAATAAAACAATAAATTTATAAGCATGAATTGAAATGTATTGTCTCGATATGGCTGAATTGATTAGTAAACAAGAGTAGAAATTTTATTGGTGCCTTATTCGTATTCATGACTAGGTTCTATGTTTGATATTGTTGTTTGTCTTTAACATATTAGTCTTGGATTTCTCCTAAGACTGAATTAGGATGTTACAGATGAACATCAACAAACAAAGTATTTTAAAAACCTTGGTCTTAAGATTTTTCAAATATTATTGTTTGTTTTTTTTTTGAACTACATCAGGAGGCGACCAATGAAAATCGGAGTCTCGAAGATTGCACAATCATGAGACCAAAGTATATTATACCAGATGGTCTCCAAGCAAAGTGTAATAGCCCCTACTCCGAGTTAGTAGTAAACCGGCTCGGGAGCGTTACCTAAGCAAGGACAAGGCAATACAAGCATTACAAGAACAAGCAAGCAACAAGGCAAGAATTGATAACTCATCCCTATTAGATGAGCTACTTAACTAACAAGCAACCAAGCATTCTTTACTTATCATACAAGCAAACTCATATTTTCATTTCAAGACATCCTAAAGCATTCGTTTATGCTCCTAAATTATTTCCTTTCATTGCTTACACTATAAGTTACTACTTTCGTGGTTCACTTTGCATATTCAATCTTATGATATCATGCCTCATTCGAATTACCTAAGGTTCAAACATGCTTCCTTCATTTCATTGTTCCTTGATGTATACATGTATCATCTTCTACCTAAATTACACATGATTCTTTAAGCATTCAATTTCATGTAACTAGTTTCCATTCAAGCCATACTCTATTCCTATGTATTCGACAATCATCATGCTAATACAAAAACACATACATCATGGTATATACACACACACAAGTGATCTTATAATTCCAAGGCAATTCGAATGGTTCATTGTAATCTAAATAAAACACTTGATCATTTCATACTATCATCATATGCGCAGCAACAATATTCCATTACATGAAATTTAAGTTCATTACATGTTTCATAATGTCATCCAAGATCATGATATAGTAGGCTCATACAAGAACAATATATACAAGTACCAAAATGCATGATCAAGCTAACTTTATACATTCTAGTGCCACCATTCTAGGAGATATACAAAACAAGTATGAAACCATACTTAGGCAATGCTTGTGTGACTTGCTTCTAGCTCAAGGTAACAGGCTTCAAGATCAAGAAACACTCGAATCCTTTATCTTGTAGTTGGGAAGAATGAAAACAAGAGTGATAAGTACAAGAATGTACTTAGTGAGGTAGTACTAGTTCTAACCATTTATTATATCAAGTTTTGTTTCATTGAAACAAGAATGAACCTAGCTAGGGGTTTCAAGCATTAGAATAATCCTAGCTAAGGATTTCAGACATTCGGCTATCAAGGAACAAGAACATGGAATCATACTTTATGTATTCATATCAAAATCAAGCACATCATGCTTACAAAACAAGTAATCAAGAAAGTCATGCTTACATGACAAATAACATACAATTCATGGCTTTCATGTCAAGTAACATACTATTCATAGCTTTCAATACAAGTTACATGTGTTATTGGATTATTATTTCATGTGTTATCAATTAAACAACCCCCTTGGTACTTAGTTTGTATAGGTAATTGAGTCTCCAACCAATTGTCGCCACAAGATGCACCGTAGAGCTGGTCAACCCTCCTACTATCGCCAAAGACCACATACGTACCCTCTGTCTGTCGCCAAATAGGGGCGCCTTAGCCCGGGACCGTAGTCCACCCTGACACAATGAGCTCTAGACTCTAAGGCATGCCCTTCTACCTAGTCCAACAAGCTACCAAGGTTGTTTGATTTACCATTTATACAAGTTTATCAAGTTCAAGATTATGTTAAGAAAGTTCATTTCATTTTAGGCCCTTAGGCCACTTGAGCCATAGCTCACATATCATGTAATTCTCATGTTTCATTTCATCAAGATGAGATGATATATCAAGCAAGTCTTTAGCATTCGATCACATGCCTCATGACACATACAAGCATCAATGTACCATTTAAACATGCTTAGCATTCGAATAAAACATGTATTCAAGATGTGATCAAATTTCATGCATTACTAGTCATTCTTCCTTTATTAGGTCAAGTCCATAATTAGTTTCATTTAAGCATTTCAAGAATGTAAACAAGCATGCATTGGTTAGGACCTAGTCCTAACCCTAGAGATAACTACACTCACAATACTCCAAGCTTAGCAAGCCTTGGATCCACACTCCTTTGTTCTTGGCTTTAGGATGATCCACTCTATCCTCTTCCATCAAGTTTACTCCTTTTTCTATCACATTACACAACAATTACATGTCAAAACAAGATCATATGATCATTCAATCAAGGCAAGGTTACAAGTATACAACATTCACAAATTTGGCAGCATGTTCATATACATTCTCCACTACACTTAACTACACTTATCTATACTCTAGTTCATGTAAAACAAGGCAGAATCAATGTCCTAAAACTGTTTACAAAACAGTTTACAAATTGCCACAAAAATACTGCTGCTGCCAGGCAGCTTGCACTCTAGTCACTTAATCATGCATAACTTTCATTCCATACGTCAGAATTTCAATTGCTTTACACCGTTGGAAATATAACGTAATTTTCTTTATAACCATATAAGGCTTGCATTTTAGTTCTTTGACAATTAATACAGTTTTTAACTTAAAGACAGGGAATTTGCCACACTGGACAGTTTGCACTGTCCCTAGTGTTTCTTCTCTACATTTCATTCTACAACCCAGAATTCAGTTCTGTTTTCTCCTAATGAATTTAGACACATCAAAGTGTTGTCCATAAAAATTTTAGATTTAAATTCATTTTATACAATTTATAGTGATTTTTCAAAGTTACTGCCCAAAATAGAGCATTCTGGGCAGATTACACTAGGTTGAGTTTCTAGTTTCATAACTCGCCTAAAAAAAGTTCTAACATGGCAATTCAATTCATTTTCATGTTCTTACATGTCTAGGTCATTCTAATTCACCTAGCCATGTGCTTAAAACATGTCATTATCATGTTGAACCCAATTTGATCTATTTGATCAACATTGCACATTCAATTTACCAATTGAGCAGTCCATTACCTAATTTAACTAATCCAATTAGGTGCATTCATTTCCAGCAACATGTCTACTCTATTCAATTCTCAATTCATCTACCAACATGATCAAAAGAGGGTTCTATATTCAATTGACATGTTTAAACATTTTCACTATCAAAACAGTCCCTAATCAAACTATTTTCAACCATATACACATTTCTCAAATTTCCAGCAACCATATATATTTCCTTTATCAAATTGGCTACTAGTATTCACAATTTCAAGTTCAAATTGAAGCTAACATGATCCTAACACACATAACAATCATCCAATTCACTTTATACAACAAAGACATCATCAATTCAAGATTCAACCATTCTATAACAAGTTAAAATCAAGCATTATACCTTCTCCAAGCTAAATTTAATCAAGTCTAAATCAAGAAGCTTGAATTTGAAGGTGTTGCATGAAGCTTTTCTCTCCCATTTCTCTCTCAAGTATTTCGGCCAAAGAGGATGATTTAGGGAGGAAGATGACAATATGTTTGGTTCATTATTCTCCCTAGCCATGAATCACCATTCAAATGGCACATGTTCTCTTCAAATGAGAACATGTGTCAAGGCCTTGATTTTAATTAAATTTTACATGCAATCTATAGAGTTTTGCATGATCACAATTTCATCCTTTCATTTATGCCTTCTAGTTTTAATTTCAATTCAATTTGGTTCTAATTTCACCTATTTGATCATAAGGATGGCCAATGTTCTTTCTTCTTTAAATTGATTAACTTATGAATTCAGTTATCCTATACTTTAAATTGTGGTAATATTTCTAGGCCAATTTTAGGGTGTTACACAATGGATTGCGAAATCATAAGAGGAAGGCGAATGCAGATCGCACTGTCAAAGCTGTTGATGTGCGTTGGAAATTGATCGCTTTCCCATATATATATATATATATATATATATATATATATATATATATATATAACATCAAGAACGTTTTCCCTATTTACAATTATTTTGTACGAAGGATCCAAAAATCTCATTACTTTCAAGGCTTATTTTGTCAAAACACTTTATATATAAACATGTTGATCTAAAGTTTATGAGTTTTACATACCGGCTAAACCCTAAACACTACCCTATATACCCTAAACACTAAACAATAAATCATAAGTCAAACCACCAACCCTAAAATATTAACCTAAACCTTAAACAATAAACCCTCAATGATAACACCCATCTTATACAACCCATAACGCTCTAAAGCCTAAAAATTAAACCCCTAAACCACAAAAATCATCGACCCATGATCAGTAAAACGTAACCTCTATAACCACCTACGTCCAAAATCATAAACATTAAAATGTAAACCCTTTCAGGAGAGTATAGGAAAAGCATGAGGGTTCAAATATATAGCCAAACTTTTTTTAATTTGAAAAGATTTTCACTCCTGCTTTTTGTTTACCTTAAATGTTGTCAAAATAGAATTTCTTATTCATAATTAATACTCTTATGATAAGAACAACTGAGTTTATGAAACATATTTTTCTCCTTAATTGAGGAATCCCAATTGAACTTAATATATTTTATAAAAAAAAGTAATTTATTTAATATTCATATTTCCAAATTTAAAAACACAACATTTAACTAAGTAAACAATATTTTTATATATACTTTTCAGATTTATTTGTTATTCTTCATTTTAAACTGCAAACTGCCTGGTCAACGAGGAATTACATTATGAGTCCTTCCCAGCATGTGAAACCCACGACGAGTAGCGAACTTCTCCACAAGGTTTCGAACTTACCACTTGAAACCTAAAATGTTACATGTTTTCATAATGATTTCAGTTTACGTTTTCCCTTACTTGTATATGATCGTCCAAATGGGACCTTGAACTTTTCATGTTCCATTTTATGTTCATTAATTATGTAATCAATCATATAAAATGATATTATGCAACTTTAAACCTACAATGTAACATGCATTCATAATGTGCGTGTTCCACTTTATGTTCAAGCCAAAATGGTTCGGGTATGAATTAGATAATTAACGGTTAATTCAGGTTCGGTTGAACTTTAAGTCGAGTAATACCTTGGAAGGAACTTTTAGGTTTGTATTTAATTCAATTGAGTCCCAATTTAGGTTCTAATTGAAATTGGAGCTGCAAATTTAGAATTCTTATATGGACTTATTATTAATATTGTTTGAAGTCAAGTACAAAAATTATGGGGTTCGTAAAAAATTACAAAAGTTAGAAATAAATATGGGTCAATTTTGGATAAAATTATAATTTTATGGACTAAGATGAACAAAAATTACACTATCTTTACTCTATTAGACATAATTATATAAATGAAAAATACATGTGCTTCAATTTCATCCCAAACACTACGAATGACATAGCTATAATCCTATAACCCCTTAAAAATATCATCACGTAACACATGACTTATTTGCGTATAAGTATAATAGACTAATGACCATTAGAGACATATATTATAGAGTATATTTTAGGGTAAAAATGAAATCTTAGGAAGTAAATAATATGTTAAGAATTCTAATGTTTGTGAGAATGAACAAATAAAACGTCTGCTGAAGGAATGTTTGCCTTTTAAATAGAGTATAATAATACGACGGATGCCAAACATTTGCATTTACCCAGTCGAACTTTT
Organism: Hibiscus mutabilis; assembly: GCA_019671005.1. NCBI lineage: Eukaryota > Viridiplantae > Streptophyta > Magnoliopsida > Malvales > Malvaceae > Hibiscus > Hibiscus mutabilis. The sequence continues at coordinate 45,793,907 of CM033714.1, forward strand.
CATGTCATATCTAAATATTACATGTTTTACTAATGATTTCAGTTTATGTTTTGCTTTATACATATGGAAACCAATATTCATAGGTTAGAAACTAGTTAAAATTTGTGGTTCCCGTTCTGAACTGTCTTTTCTGTTGTAATATTAAATATAATTAATTGGTTGTTTCACTGGATTTCTAATTCCAAAAGACGCATGTTCTCAATATAAAAGAGTTGTTTCACTTTCAGTTTCGAATTTCTGTAACTCATTCAGATACGTCAGCAACATATATGTCTTTGCATTGAGCAAAATAGTTTCCAGAGAAGTCTTAATAAGCAGCTCCGAAACAGTAATAAAATTCCTCTACCATGCGACCAACCGACAATTCTAACTAGACTTTATAGAATTTCGATTTACTTATCATGCACATTGTTCCGAAATAATTTAAAGAGTACCGAAACAGGTTTAAATTTAGGAACTCTACAAGTAGGACCGTATCCCCGTCAAAATCTTTTTTCTATTTATAAATAAAGTAATAAACCCTACCATGAATTTTTGGCCTAACTGGAAAATCTTAGTATTACAACGAGTTTTGAACGTTTGTTAACAATTTCGAACTTTTCACATAAAACCTAAAATTGTAACGCGTATTCCTAAAGGTTACAGTTGAAATTTTCATTTAACATGTACCAAAATTGCATCCATAGTTTCAAACCTTTTGGTTATCACCCAAAACTTCCATTGCATAAATAAAAAATAAAATAAAAGTGTCATAAATGTTATAAACGTGGCATATTTTGCATACGTAAAATATAAATGACTTTGTAACATTCGAGGCTCTCCAACCTTCACCAACACTATAGCACCATTTTGGTATAAAAATAATATAAAAATTGTAAAAAGTGAACAAAAGTTACAAAAAATTATATTGGAGCTATAGTTTTAAAATTCTTACAAGGACTTGTAATTTATATTGTTTTAACTAAATTACAAAAATTATAGGTTTTCGACTAAATTACAAAAGTTAAAAATAAATATTGATCAATTTTGGATAAAATAATAATTTTATGGACTAAAATGAACAAAAATTACACCATCTTTACTTTATTAGACTAAATTATATATATAAAAAATACATGTGGTTCAATTTCATCCCTAAACTCAAAAACCCTACAACCTATATGGTATAATCCTAAAACTCCTAAAAATATATCATCACGTAACACATGATCTATTCACGTATAAGTATAATACACTAAAGACCATTAGAGACATATAGTCTAGAATCTATTAATAATAATATCATAACGTATGGTATATTATGTATAGAATGTAGAATATGGACTATATAATGCTTGAGATTAATCTCATACACTAAGCTAAACGTTAAACCCTAAACCATACAAAATAATCTCATAAGCCACTAACTATAAACTACACCATAAACCCTAACATGATAATTGTAAACCCTAAATTATAAACCTTAAACCCTAAAGCAATAAAAATTTATCTCATAAAGTCATAACCGTAGACAATAGCATAAACCCTTAACCTGTAACAGTAAGACCTAAATCCTAAACAAAAACCTTAAATCCATTAAATTTAATCTCATAAATCCTAAACCAACAGACTGAGCATTTGAAAAACCCTCGTCTCAAGTTTTTTCAAATACTATTGTTTGTTGTTGTTTGGAACTACATCGGGAGGTGGCCAATGCTAGTTGGAGTCTGGAAGATTTTTCAAAACCTAAACCTTAGAAGCACCTACATCCTAAATCATAAACCTTAAACTGTAAACTCTTTTAGGAAAACAATGAGGGTTCAGATATAGCAATTCCTTTTTAAAAAATGTGATTGCTTAGTTTAAAAAGTGAATAAAGTACTGTTACTTAAAGGAATTTGTAAAGTTTTTCACTTTAGATTTCCTTATACCTTAAATTTTGCAAAAATATAACTTTTTAGTCATAATTAATATTCCTTCATAAGAATAAATCATTTATGAAAATTATTTATTTCCTTAAACTTACTTTAAATTATTTTATCTTATATTAATATTTCCAAATTTAAGAACACGACATATAACAAAGTAAACGAAATCTTTATATATAATTTTCATAATTACAAATTTATTCTTCGTATTATTAATTTGCAAATTGACTGGTCAACAAGGAATTATTATATCATGGGTCCTTCTAAGCACGTGAAACCCAGGACGCGTATCGAACGTTTGCGTATACAGTTTCAATCGTATCACGTGAAACCAAAACTAGTACATGTTATCCTAATGATTTCAATTTAAGATTTGCTTGACAAGCTTCGAAATAGACGTTCATTGTTTAAAAATGTGACATTAGTGGTTGCAAATAAAAAAGTTATAGTATCAGGAATTTACCAGACGCATCCATATATTAAAAATTGAAATAAGAAGATATGACCAATACATAAATATTTCAACTCATAATCTACCTCGCATACTTTGCAAAGCATTGGGAATTCCTCTTGTAAATCAAAGAAACACCCTCACAATCCGGGTGAGGATCGTTTGCGTTTGGAGCACACAGCAAACCCATTATAGCCTCAACAATGTCCATAACTCTGATACAAGGGCTCTAACTTTCATGCAGGATAGCTAGCCTAATGGTGCTAGACTCAGTAATGTTTGGGTGGAATAGATAGCCATCAAATGTAACCGCAACCTACAAAAAACATAAAATCGATATCCATTAATTGCTACATTGTAAAATATTGACCAAGATAAAACAATAATTTTGGCATGATAATTACCCTAAGAGAAGAGTGAGGGTAGTCAAGTGGGAAGATAATGGAAACGTCAAATTCATAGCCTTCATAAGGGCTGGCAATAGGTGCAACAATTCGAAGTCGATAATGATACGGAGATCCATCAACTTCTATCATTACTGAATAAAAATAATGATAATTACAATCTTTTTGAAAAAGAAACCATATATTTAAAGAACAACATAACCTATCATAGGAATCTTTACCAGAAAGAAGATAAGGGGCACTATTATGCAACAACCTTTGAATAACCCAAAGCACCCGCACGAACATGTTCATGCGAGATTTTAGTTTATCATGGGGTAGAAGATGCGAAACACAAAGTGACGATATTTATAGGGAAAATGTGATTGTTCATATTTCAACCCTAGCGGTTGAAAAGATTACCAACCAATAAGTTGTTGTTTCATCTGGAAGTATAAAACCTATAATTTTACTAGATATTCTTACATTTTCAATTGGTCTTAAATAATATCAGTACCAAATCTTTAATTAGTAGTTCCGAAACCGAGACCAATAACTCATTTGCTTACATTTATGACTTTGTTGGGTTCAAAGGATTTCAAATTTAAAAAGATGTGTCTTTTCAGTGTCAATATCAAAACTCTATAAACCATACCAAATTGATGCTACGTTATTAAAGATCTCCCAACCTACAATGTATTACTTCTTTTCATATTTTCAGTTGGAATTTAATTCTACTAGTACCAAACATATATTAAAGCGCTCTAAAATCAATGTTTTAAACTCCTTTACTCACATTTCAAAAGGCGCATATTCCCAATATATATGCATTTTTTCTCTGTCAGGCTATAATCTCTGTAATCCGTTCGAATACATCAGCAGTAGATAAGTATTATAGTATTATAAGTGTCGGACATCTTTTTTCAATTATAAATAGGAATACCCAAGGTCCCTAGTTTCATACCATAATTAGAGGCGTTGTGTATTAGAGGCGTGGTGTATTGTTTCCTTTTTAATTTTCTTCACTACAGCATTATATCAGGAGTATTGGTGGCGACGACTACTATGCAGAGACATTATTTCATAGATCTGGGAGGAGTGTTGTTTTTAGGTTTATCGTGTCGACAAACAATGGTATTTGAAAGGTTATGATTTGCCATTATTTTGGTGATGCAATAGACAGAGTATTTTCAAAGCATTTGGAAAAAGATTACCCAAAATACTACTATTTGTTGTTAATGGTTCTGCTTGGGAAGGAGACCAATGCAGAGCAAATTCTTGAAGCTGCTGACGTGTGTTGCACTTTGGCTATTTTCCCTGTTAACATAAAATTTAACATTTATTCCTAATGATTTTGGTTTAAGTTTTCCTTTACATGTAGAAAAACCCGCATCAGTACAACAAATTAAACGTATCATAAATTTTATAAAAGTGCCATAGTTTGCATACTACGATCATAAATGCCACGACTCTTATTTGGTTTATTTGGTAGGAACATAAGATTGTAGTGTTTGGTTAAAGGAATATAAGATTAATTGGAGTCAAAAAGTACCAACTTCTATGTATATTTTATGAATATTTATCTATATGGATGTCTATCATTTTATGAATATTTATCTATATGGATGTCTATCATGATAATAACTTTATCAAGGAGATTTGATTTACTTTATGATTATGAATATTATCTTCATTAATTAGAGTTGAGTGTAATATGTACTTCATAGATGAGTTGATGAAGGCGTTGCATACAAGTTTATATTGAGAATAAATATAAATCTCCCTCTTTCTCTCATTATTGTGTTCTTTTGTTCTTATTTTTCTCATTCTTTATTTTAGGCACAACAACATAAGCGATTTATAGGAAAAATGTGGATGTTCATATTTCAAGCCTAGCGGTTGAAGTTGGGATGGAATACGTCCCCATCAAATTGGGAATATGCGCAAGAATCTCTACAACACTGATAGCAGGGCTCCACATTTCATGAAAGATTTCCAGCCTAATACCGCCAGTTCAGTGAAGTTGGATTGGAATACGTCCCCATCAAATTGAAAAGCAAACTACATAAACAGATAACCATTATCTTTGAAATGCTTTAGCATAAAAATATTAACAAGATAAAACAACAATCTTTGGAGGATTATTATATTGCCTTAGGAGGTTTCATAGGGTAATTGTAGCGATGTCCCCTTTTCGCTAAAAAAAACGAGTTTTCGAGGTATTTGTGGTCTTTCAGGTATTAAAATATTTATTCAGTGGGTTTTAAAAAAATTGCATTTTATTAAAAATTGGAGTCGCCATCGGCCACTTAGGTAGGCCGGTCACCATAAAACCAGAGATTTAAAAAAACTGTTGGGTTCGGGAGTCGGTTACGGATGGGGAAGGATTAGCATCCCCACACCGCCCAAAATTGGTACTTTAATAATTACCGCTTCATTAATATTAGACTTTCTGGATTAAAGTGACGATTAATTTAAAATTTGGTTATAATTGTGAGTAAATTTTAAAAGCCCCGTTATCCGAGAGTAAACGCCCAACCACTATCACTACCCCTGATATTGGCCCCGTTTACGCTCGGATAAAAGGGCACCGCATTGACATTAAATATTCCATTATGCAAACTTAGTGAGCAAAATATAAAACATGGAAAATAATTTAAATGCAATACAAATAAATATTAACATAATAGAATACTAATCTAACATAAATAAAATACTAATCTAAAACATACATGCATACAGATTACTCCTACTCGTGACTAAAAACAAACTTAACATATCACAATAACAAGGCATGAGTATATACATGTGGGAACGAAAACACATACCACAAGAAGACATACATATTAAAAATAAAACACATTGTAACGTATACAGGAAATAGTATTATCCATGACAAAGAAAACATACTAACTCATAACCTAAAAGCACAGAGAACATACAATACATGCTAAAACATGAAACAAATTGTATACGAGCCGACTAAAATATTAATCGAATATGTGCGGTACGACAGATCAAACAAAAGCATAAAAACGTAATCACCATAAATTGAACACGCATATACATATAAACATGAAAATACGAAACATGTACAAGAGACATATGAGCAGGCAAAAAGGCTACATCAACCTATACGATCATAATAAGCGAACATGAACATTTAAATATGGAACAAGACTGAAATGAGAAAAAATAAACATAAGAGACAGAAATTAGAAGACAATAATATGCGATTTAGGGATGAAAATGCAAGCTGAACCGAATTTGAAAGGACTAAACTGTAATTGGACCAAGGGGCAGGCTTGAAGTGAAAATTTCAAAAACACGGTGGGACTGGTGAGGTAATTTCGCCATTTAAAAACTGATTCAATTTAATTCAGGGATTGGAATGCAAGATTTTAGAATATAAGGAGGACTGGAATTGTAAATATCCCATGCGGCAAGACAGAAGTGAAAATATCAAAAACGCGGGGGGATTTATTTCAGAATTTAACCATTTCACAAAATAAAATACCTATAAAATCCCCCTTTTCAGCCCGATCTCAAATTTTTCTCACTTTTTTTCCTTAATCGGTTTTATAATAACCCTTTCCTTCCTCATTTTCTCTCAACTCACCCATCCCCAAACCTTTGATGAACCCAGAATTCGACGACTCTCCGCGGTCCCTTCCGCCGCCGGCCGCCGCTAGCCAGCGCCGGTAAACCAAAAGAAACACCCAAAACGAACCTCTTTCCACACCGAACCCGAATATGAACTTAGATTTACACTAAGACTCACCCTTTTGCCTAGATCTAAGTAAATACGAAACGAAAAAAGTTTTTTTGTTTATATTTAACCGAAATAAAACCAAAAGGGACCTCCCACTCCCTTCAGTTCACCATGTTCAACTTGGGAAAGCTGAAGAGGCTTATCACTGGTGAGGGGAGATCCATTGACGACGAAGGTAACAAATCTACATCTCTCTCTTTTCGTTATTACTTCGTACATTTTTTGTATGCATGTAAAGAAGTAAGAAAAGAAAATAGCGTTACTACTGAAACTTTGTGCTTCCTTTTTTATTTTTCTCTCTGATTACAACTGGACTGCCTTACAATTACTTGTTTCATACATATATCACTCTTTTTTTGGTTTGGTAGCAAGTACTATAAAATAATTTAGATCTGAATTGATACTGACATCGCCTCTTTTTGTGTTTTTCTTTGATATATCTGAACGCGGTGGTTGGAGGCCGGCATGGTGGAAGCATGGTGGCGGTGTGGGGGAGATATCTTCGGCTAGAGGCGTTCTCGGTCGTTGGATCAGATTCGATCTAACGGTCGGGATGGCTTGAAGAATTCACGGTCCAGATGAAACCTCGATCGGTGAAACGGGTCCAGATCGTGACACGTGGGGCTCAGTAGTCGAGGGGTTATAGCGCGTGGGACTCACGCACGCGTGGGATATCGAAGGGTCCGCGCATGGATCGAACGCGTGCGTGGCCTTCGAATAGTCCGAGCATGTAGTTCACGCGGCCAGCTAGATATTTTTCACTCCTTGATCGTGGCCGTTGGATCCACATTTTGATCCAACGGCTCCTGGTTGGCTGCGCAAAGACAAAGTAATTAGGGTTAGATATCTGATATATTAGGGTTCTGCTAGGGTTTTGGGCTTGGGCCAACCAAGCCTTGTAATTTATGGGTTTTGTAATAATATGGGCACTTAATTTAAATGGGTTTTTTTTATTTTTTCAGATTTGTCCATATATATTAATAATAATATATTAATATAATAGTAAATGCATACACATACATACTTACGTACACATACATACAATTGTAATGAAATACATTCCCACGTAAATACACTTAATAATAATTCATGCAACACTCATTCGTATACATTCAATAATAACAAGGACATTAATAATATATACATGCAAACATATATAAACCTACTCATAAATGCACATATACTAACATACATTATACGATACTCCTAATATAACCATATCACACACATATTAATAGGTACGTAATACACCACATAAATATATGCACCATGCATACATTCACACATATATCATTATGTAATATTAATAACATATATACGCACACACATATATGTAATCATGCACTAATATATTAATATGATACTTAGAGATTAGATAAAAATGAGTGATTACAGTTGCCCCTCTTTGCTTGTTCTCGTGGAACGAGGACAAAGCAAAGATTCATAAGCACTCATTTTTATCCGACTTCCCTATTTGTAGCTTCGGAAACACGTGCTCTTCTGGAACTCTCCGCTTTTCCTTGGCTGAATCTTCGGGCTAGTAAGTCATTTCTATATAACTTCTTCCCCCTCCGATCTTGGAGCTACTGGCTCTTCCTATATGGAACCCTTCGCTGTGAAGCCTCAAGTTTTGAGTCCCTCCTATATAGAATTTTTCATCTTGAGACGGTAAGGCTCGGAGTCCTTCCTATATAAAACTCTTTACCTTTAACGCGACTGGTTTTTTCTATATACAACCTTTTGCGCCTTTGATGGATTCTTCTGACTGGGAGTTCTTCCTGTATAGAACTGCTAGTCTTCAAACCCTAGAGCCGTCAGTCCTTCTTATATAGAACTTTTAGCTTCTGAAATCTCAGAGCTACGGGTTCTTTCTATATAGAACCTCTCACTCTAAGATAGTAAAGCTCAGAGCCCTTCCTATATGGGACTCTTCGCTTTCAACACAATAGGTTTTCCCTATATAAAACCTTGTGTATCATGGGTGAATTCCTTCGGCTGGGAGTTCTTCCTATATAGAACTGCTAGTCTTCACCCTGGAGCTGCAAGCCTATCCTATATAAAACTTTCAGCTTCTGAAATCTCAGAGCTACGGGTTCTTCCTATATAGAACCTCTCACTCTAAGACAGTAAAGCTCAAAGCCCTTCCTATATGGGACTCTTCACTTTCAACACAATAGGTTTTCCCTATATAACCTTGTGTGTCATGGGTGAATTCCTTCGGCTGGGAGTTCTTCCTATTTAGAACTGCTAGTCTTCACCCTGGAGCTGCAAGCATTTCCTATATAAAACTTTCAGCTCCTGAAGCCTCAGAGCGGCGGATTCTTCCTATATAGAACCTCTCTTTGCAGGCGCTTGGAAACATAGGCCTTTCGTATATAGAACCTTCATCTTCACATTTGGGATTCACACCACGATGGCTACTGATGTCTCTTTGAATCTACAGATACCTGTCTAAGATAAAACAAAATGCTATGACAAATGAATTGACATGCTCCTAATCCTAGTGATGTCTAACTATTCATGATGCATGAGTGTCAATATCTTGGTGGGCCTGCTTCAGTCCTCAGTCGATCTCGACTTCACGTTGTTCACTTTTTCCCCTTTTTGGCGGCGATACCCCATTTCACTGTCGGGTTCAACCATTCCAACCTTTCTTTTTCTGAATTTCTGACTTGGGGTTTTCGCTTTAGAGGTTTTTTTTTCAAGGGGTGCCCTTTTGGGTTTTCACCTGGGAGATCACTCTTGTTATCTCACATGCTTTCTTTTGAATAAGTAGGGCGTGCGCCATTGGTCATCCTATCCTGTTGCTTGAAGCCTTCCGCCTTCCCTATCAACGGCTGTTATGTAGGGAGCTAGAGGGCAAAGTTAACATCGTTTTCTAATCACCTGCATCTTTAAGGTTAGATCACAATAATGCTCAGAAATCTCTTGTTTACCATAAGCCTATGTTAGCTTATTTGCCTGAAATTAACAAGAAGGCAAGGAATGGATGCTCAAAAACATGATTTTATTACGATTGAGGGTTTGGGATACTTTAAGAGAGTTATGACACACATGAGAAAGAAGAAAAGCTAAATATGAAATACAAGATCCCTCATTATCTTCGGTATGAATGATACATGATCCTATCAACCGGCGTAGAATCTTTTGCCTGAAGCTCCCTCTACACAGGGTTCATGGGGATGACCCTTCTCTTCGGATATCCAACCTTTCAATTTATCTGAGCCGCCCTTTACGGGTTTTCAACTCGGGTCCTCCCTTTGCTTCAAGATGCCCTATTTTGGGTTTTCGCCCTTAGATCTCCATTTTTGTTCTTTTCTTCTTTTTCTTTTTTCTTTTCTCTTTTTTTCTCTTTTTTTTTCTTTTTTTTCAAACATAGTATTTCTTAATAGCATCAGAATTTACAGGGCTTTTCAGCTCGTCTCCATCCATTTCAGTTAAGATTAGGGCTCCTCCTGAGAGGGCCTTTTTTACCACGTACGACCCTTCCCAGTTGGGCATCCATTTTCCTCGAGAATCTTTCTAAATCAGGAGGATTTTCTTGAGCACCAGATCCCCCTCACTGAATTCTCTTGTGCGCACCTTTTTGTTGTATGCCTGCATCATCCACTTTTGGTACATCTGACCATGACAAATGGCCTTTAGTCTCTTTTCTTCAATGAGATCTAGCTGGTCGAGTCTGGCCTGCACCCATTCGGATTCTTCTAATTTAACTTCATTTAAGACCCGGAAAGACGGGATCTCTACCTCAATGGGGAGTACTGCTTCGGTACCATACACCAAGGACTAGGGTGTTGCCCCTATTGATGTGCGAACGGACGTCCTATAGGCAAAAAGGGCAAATGGCAACTTCTCATGCCAATCTCTGTTGGTATCAGTCATCTTTGCTATGATCTTCTTTATGTTCTTGTTTGCTACTTCCACTGCCCCATTCATTTTAGGACGATAGACTGTGGAATTATGGTGTGTTATCTTGAATTGATTACACACGCCCGTCATCATTTTGTTATTCAGAATGGAAGCGTTGTCGGTGATGACCCTTTCTGGCAAACCGTATCGACAAATAATCTCCTTTTTTAGGAACTTACATACTGTAGTCCTTGTGATGTTGGCGTAAGATGTTGCCTCTACCCATTTAGTGAAATATTCTATGGCGACCAAAATGAAACGGTATCCGTTGGAAGCCTTCGGATGAATCTGCCCGATGACGTCCATGCCCCACGCCGCAAAAGGCCACGGAGAATTCATGGTGTGTAAAGACGATAGGGGTGCGTGAATCTTGTCAGCGTAAATTTGGCATTTGTGGCATTTCCTGGCGTAATCGATACAATCTCCCTCCATGGTCAACCAGAAATAGCCATATCTCATAATTTTCTGGGCTATAGACAGCCCGTTGGTGTACGTTCCACATAGCCCATCATGTACCTCGGCTAAAATCTCCTCCGCCTCCGGGCATCCACACATCTCAGCAATGTATGATCATGACTTCTCTTATATAGGATCTCCCCATCTAGGACATATCATGTTGCCATTTTTCTGAGTGTTTTTCTGTCATTGTCATTTGCCCCTTCCGGATACTTTCGAAGCTTGACATATTGCAAGATGTCATAGTACCATGGGTTTCCATCAATCTCTTCCTACACATTACAACAATGGGCAGGCCTTTCAAACGTCTGCATCTTAATGGGCTTCATTTCTGCCCCAATGTTTGTTTTAAACATGGATGCCAGGGTCGCCAAGGCGTCTGCCATCTAATTTTCTTCTCGGGGAAGGTAATTGAAGCTGACCCTTTCGAACTCCTTGGTGAGCTCTTGAATCAATTCATAATATTTGACCAACTTCGGGTCCCTGGTTTCCCATTCCCCACGCAATTGGTAAATTACTAAGGATGAATCTCCGAATACTCGAAGTTCCTTAACCTTTCTTTCAATAGCTGAGTTTAGTCCCATAATGCAAGCTTCGTATTCAGCTATATTGTTGGTGCAGAAGAATTCTAATCTACTGGTGAAGGGATAATAGACATCCTCAAGAGAAATTAGCACGGCTCTTATCCCATGTTTGAGGGCGTTAGAGGCTCCATCGAAGTAAAGCTTCCATGATTTATCATCTGAAACCTCTTCCTCGGTTGTAATGCACATCAAGTCTTCATCTGGGAAATTAAAGTTCAACGCCTCATAGTCGTCCGAAGCGCGACTAGCTAGGAAATCTGCTACGGCACTCCTCTTTATGGCTTTCTGGCTCACGTATACAATATCGAATTCGGATAAGAGCATCTGCCAGCGGGCTATCCTTCCCGTTAGTGTCAGCGCTTCCATTAAGAACTTCAATGGGTCTAGCTTGGATATCAACCAAGTAGTATGGTACAGCATATACTACCTAAGCCACTTGGTAGCCCAAACTAGAGCACAACACAGCTTCTGAACTGGCGGGTACCGCGTTTCGCAATCATTGAACTTTCTGCTTAGGTAATAGATGGCTTGCTCCCTTTTCCTTGACTCATCGTGTTGCCCCAATACGCATCCCATTGAATTCTCAAAGACTGTCAGGTAGAGGATTAATGGTCGATCCGGTACTGGCACGACTAATATCAGAGCGTTTGTCAGGTACCTTTTAATCTTTTCTAGGGCCCCTTGACATTCCTCATCCCACACACCAGGATTATTCTTTCTAAGAAGTCTGAAGACCGGGTCACATTGGTCGGTTAATTGGGAAATGAAACGAGAGAGATAATTCAACCTCCTCAGGAAACCGTGAACTTCCTTATGAGTGTGGGGTGTGAGAGATCCTGGATGGCTTTCACTTTATATGGATCGATCTCAATCCCTCTTCTGCTTACCACGAACCCTAGGAGTTTTCCAGAAGTAACGGCGAATGTACATTTGGAAGGATTAAGCCTCAGCTGGTATTTCCGTAGTCTTTGGAATAGTTTTCTCAAGTTCTGTAGGTGCTCCTCCTCTGTTCGGGACTTGGCAATCATGTCGTCCACGTATACTTCTATTTCTTTGTGCATCATGTCATGGAAAAGAGTCACCATTGCTCTTTGGTACGTTGCCCCTGCATTCTTGAGCCTAAAAGGCATCACCCGATAACAAAAAGTGCCCCACATGGTTATGAACGTAGTTTTCTCCATGTTGTTAGAGTTTATGTTTATCTGGTTGTACCCTGAAAAGCCGCCCATGAATGAAAACCATGAATGTCCTACGGTGTTGTCAACCAGCGTTTCAATATGTAGTAAGAGGAAGTTGTCTTTAGGGATGGCTCGGTTTAGATCCCTATAATCTACACATATACAAACTTTCCCGTCCTTCTTTGGTACTGGTATGATGTTTGCAACCCATTCGGGGTATTTGGCTACCTCTAAGAAACCAGCGTCAAGCTGTTTTTTTACCTCTTCTCTGATCTTTAACAACATGTCTGGTCTCATTCTCTGAAGTTTTTGCTGTATTGGTTTGCACTCCAGATTTGTTGGCAATTTGTGCAACACTATGTCAGTATTCAATCCTGGCATATCTTGATAGGTCCAGGCAAAAACATCCTTAAATTCTCGAAGTAGGGTTATTAGTTCGTGCTTGGTTTTCGAGGAAAACATCGTCCCTATTTTTACTTCTTTTCTCTTTTCTTCGGTCCCCAAGTTTACAATTTCTGTTTCTTCTTGGTGGGGCATGATCTGCCTTTCTTCGTTGGCCACCATTCTCTTCAACTCTACCGGGACCTCACATTCTATCTCATCATCTTCTTCCTCAATTCCCTCTGAGATCTCAGGGCATTCAAAATTCACTTTGGGATTGGATCCGGTATCATTCATATAGTCAATCATGAGCGACCTGCATTAAATGAGAATGAATTGTATTGGGAAGAGGATGGCTTTATATGAAGTGAATGAACATGAAGAATGCATGAATGAAATAAATGAAATGTTGGTCATTCAGGAAAGCGGGGATATTTTCATTTCAACAAAAAAAAGTTAACATAGGTGCCCTAAACAAAAGATCCCCATTGTTTATGGGCAAAAACAAAAGGTTGATTCGGAGCATTACTCTGATCTATTCCTAGAAACCACAGGTAGATCAATGCAGCTCCAGTTATCAAGTGTTTCCCCGGGACGGCAGGGGCGATGTTGGTCAACATTTTGCTGCCTTGGCCCTTTCCACCTATCATGTTGATGTACATCCCTTCAAGTGATTCGTTGAATATCTCCTCCTTGTTGAGTACGTCATTTTCCTTAATTGCCTCTTCAACTTCTTGACCTGGTTGGTAGAATCCTCCGGAGACAAAAGTGGTTTTCAAACTAGGAAATGACATTGGTCTCCACGGAATGTCTTCTTCTTTAAATCTAGCTTTTCTTTGCTCTTCTTTTCTCTTGTATTCCTCTTTTCTCTGTTGGACACTTGGTTTGTAACCCAGCCCAAAATGGTCCTTCTTGGTTATCATACTTTTGGCTCTTAGGCTCCCTTGTAATCTCTTCCCCAACCCTCTTCCTACCTTGGCTCCTCGGCCCAAAGTTTCTGCGACGGTCATCTTGGTACAATTAGATAACCTGGGATAGGGGATTCGACTTCCCTCCGCGACGAATGTGGCATTCACTAGCTCTAAGGCTCGAAAAGAACATTATGCAACATCCTCGTCATTTTGAATATAGGGGGCATCTGATGTCACTGACGCAACAATTTCCTGTTCGGCCTCTACTGCGACCAATTTACCTTCGACTACGAATTTTAATTTCTGATGCAATGATGAGGGGACAACTCCTGCGGAGTGGATCCATGGCCTTCCCAATAAGCAGCTGTAAGATGGTTTTATGTCCATTACCACAAAATCAATCACATACTCAGTTGGCCCGATCAATAGAGGCACCTCAATTTTTCCCATTGTTCCTCTTTGTGTACCATCAAAGGCTCTTACGGAGTTAGCTTTAAGTGAGAGCCATCTATTGGTGGTTTCTGCAAGGTCACCATAGGCAACACGTTCAATGCTGACCCGTTGTCAATCAGTACCCCAGGTACTACATACCTTTTGCAGTGGGTTGTAATGTTAAGGGCTTTGGTGGACCCCATTCCTCCCTCGGGGATCTCATCATCACTGAATGTTATATGATTATAGGCAGTGATATGCCCCACTATCCTGTCCAGATTTGTCACAGAAATATCCTGGGGCACAAAAGTTTGATTTAGTACTTTTAATAGTGCCTCACGGTGTCTTTCTGAATTCAAGAGCAACTCTAGCACTGTGATCCTATCCGGTTGCTTTCGTAGTTGTTCCACTATGCTATACTCTCTATGTCTCAGGAACTTCAGAAATTCTTTGGCCTAGGCCTCAGTTACCGGCTCATTCATCTTTGGGGGAGGTTCTTCACCGAATATCTGCGTGGGGCTAACCGCTGTATTCTTTCCCTTATCTTTGACCGCTTCAACTGCTCTCAAAGTCTCGGAGGAATAACATCTGCCGCTCCTCATGAAATAGCCCACCTCACCAACATTCACATCGCTCTGGCTTTGTTCGTCTTTTAGCGTAGGTTCTTTTACCTGACCATATTCTGGCTTTTCTGGCGTGGTTACATTTATAGCATAGTTCCAGGGAGTTTGCCGCATATCCTTGAATGGGAATGGGGATGGTGCTGAAATGATGATCTTGGGATTTATCTTGGTGGTTTCTCCTTGGGAGGCACCTGCATTCCCTGGCCTGGAAGAGATGATAAAAGGTTTATCCTTCCCGTATTTAGAGTTGGGGCTATCCGTCATATGTACGTCCGACCCCTTCTTTCCCGTGGGCTCTTCGAAGAATTCTATTTGCTTTTCATTCATCAATTGTTGTACCAATCTCTTGAACTCATCGCACTTTTTGATGTCATGTCCTTCGTCCTGATGGAATTCGTAATACACTTCACATCCCTTCTGCCTTATTACCATGCCTTTGTCGATCACACGGGTCATGCATAATTGTTGAAATACCCACAGCAAAGGAGATTTGATTTCTGACACATCATCCTTGATCCTCCTGGTAAAGCATTCTTCAATAACATTTACCCCTCTGTTCCCATGATTAGGTAACGGGTTAGTAGCTACACTTGGTTCTTCAAACTTCAATATCCCAGAATCAATTAAGTTCTGCACAAGTTTTTTGAAGGCAAGGCAGTTCTCGGTGGGATGTCCAGGGGCACCGCCGTGATAGTCGCAATGCGCGTTCGGGTTATACCAAGAAGGGAATGGCGGTTTGAAAGGTGTAACGTAATATGGACGAACCAAGTCTGCTTCATACAACTGGGAGTAAAGCTCCGAGTACGGAACGGGTAGGGGAGTAAAAGTTTTCCTCTCTTTCTCTTTTCTGAAGGTTCTCTCCTCTCTTTGATTCGAGTTTTGTGCTTTTCCCACAGGTGCTTGTGGCTGTGAGACTGTAAAATTCTTCGGGGTGGTGTAAGTGCTGGTGGCGTTTACTTCATTCTTCTTGCTGTATTTCTGAGATCCTTCCCCGCTATCAATTCTACCACTCTTAATTGCCAATTCAAGGGACTCCCCAGTCCTAATTAAATCAGCAAAACACTGTGTTATGTTATTAATGAGGCGATCGAATAGTGCCCCTTTCAAAGTATTAACAAATAACGGCGTAATTTCATGTTCCGGGAGGGGTGGCTGAATTTGGGCGGCCACTTCCCGCCACCTCTGAGCATATTGTCGTAGACTTTCGTTGGACTTCTGCCCCATATTTTCCAACATAATTCTACTGGGGGTCATATCTGTTACATACTTATATTGCTCAATGAATGCTCTTGACAGATCTTTCCATGTCTTGACATTTACCTTGCTCAACTGGGTGTACCATCGTAACGCCGCTCCAGTTAGGCTATCTTGGAAACAGTGGATCAGTAGCTTCTCGTCCTTAAGGTAGGCCGCCATCTTTCGACAGTACATTGTTATGTGCGCGGAATGACACGTGGTTCCATCGTATTTGTCGAACTCTGGCGTTTTAAATTTTGGCGGTAGGACAAGATCGGATACCAGACTTAGGTCACTAGCGTCATTTCCTGACTCTTCCATAGCTTGTATCGTTTTAAATTTTTCCTCCATGAGGAGAAACCTTTCCTCCCACTTTTTCTCTACCTCTGTCTTGATCCTTTCGACCACATTCAGGTCTGACACCTCCTCTTCATAGAATGCTTCAGTGTCGAGGGGTTGAGTTTCAGGTGTCCCTATCTGAAGACTAGCTGACATTCCTGCAGGGTCGATATACACCTTTCTAGTCGGATTTGGCGCAGCTGGTTGAACCTTGTAGTGAACTGGGGTACCCTCTGGTTCTTGAACGGTTTCTCCTTCAACTCTCTTTCCAAGACTTTTAGCCAACAATACGGTTATGTCGGATACTATCGCTGCTTGCGACTGAGCAATCTGGTCACTGAGGCTTCTTTGAGCCTCTTCAAGCCTTGCCTCGAGCTCTCTTTGCCCCTTTTCTAGACTGATTATCCTGTCTTCCATGAGCTTGCTTTGTAATCGGGTAAGGTATGGATGAAGAATGATTGCGGGTTAACTTCTATTTTCACACTGCCACAATATTCATAACATTAATATGGTTGCAAGAAAAATAAATGCATGTATAATGATGCGAATGTCATGATGCAATCCAAGAATGTATGCAGATAAGGTACTGATTCTGCTGGTAATCACCCTTTTGAACTAATTCCACGGGAATTAAAGGGCCTAAATTACAACAAAGTCCATATTACAAAATGAAGACACCTAATACAAAAGAGTACTAATTACAACACAGAGCCTTATAGATAAGCCCTAGCTCTATCTCCTAATTTTCCAATCGCCCTGAGCAACTTGATGAACCTAGGAGCTTTTTCCATTTCTGGGAATACGAAAGGTCGAAGTGTTTCGGCCTCGATGGCCAAATCATTCACATGCCTGGCGACTCGCTGTATGTCCACCATCAGGTTTACGTAATATTGGTCCCTATCCTGTACCATCTGGGTAGCGTCACGCAGTCTCCTTTGCCAATAAGTGTTCCCTCCGGCTGTAGCTTCCTCGAATACACTAATTCTTTCCTTATAATCTTCAACAATTGCTTCAAGGGACTTAATTCGGGTTCGTAACATGCCTACTTCACGTTCTCTTTCTTGTAGCTCAGTGAAGCCATTCCTCTGGCAGTACGTTCGAAAGGAGTGTTCTACTTCTACCATCTTTTCTTTCAATTCGTCATTCTAACTTTCGCTTTGATCCAGGCTTTGAATAGTGTCATCGTACAACTTTTGCATCTCTAATAGTCTATTCCGGCTATTCATGGACCTTCTTTTCCATGCGGCGACGTTTTCTCTCTCGTGGTTGACTGCTTGTTTTCCTTTGCTAATTTCCTGCCTAGTTCTTTCCTTTTCGTGGTCAATGACCTTCTTGAAGGACTGTCTTTCTTCCTCAATAGCCAACTGGCAGCTTTCTATCTCCTTCTCGATCGTTCTCTTGCTGATTTCTCGTTCTTCTTCCACAAACGGATACCATTCATTCTTTTCTTTTCCACGGCTATGAACAGACTTCGGCTGGCCTTCTGTATTTTCTCTTGTAGTAGAAGGGTATCCTTTTGGTAAAGAGCGTTCTTGTCGCTCAAATCTGCATTTCATTTCTTTAGCTGTCTAATGATCCCATCCCGTTTGTCGACCTCTAAGCTTGCTTTATAGAGCTCGCCCGCATGCTGAGTCTGTTGGGTGTCCATTTTCCTCTTAATTTCTTCGAGTTCATTTCGTAATATATCGGCTTCAGATGGTACCACCCTTGTAAGCTCCTCAAGCGACACCACGGGTCCTTGATCGGATTCGGAAATCATATCATTTACCCTCAAACGTCTCCAAAGATCGTAGTCTGGGGTGGTCATGTGCTCGGTGTCTCCTTCCACCCTAATCCGGTAACAATGGTCCCAAGCCCTCATGATAGTCTGAACTTTCTCTTTGAACTCCCCTTTGAAAAGAAATTCAGTTCGGCTTAACCTAGCGGTATTGGGAATGAACTGTCGTGATCCGAATTGTCGGGACACCAGAAGCGGAACACAAGCAATCCCTCCATGCAGTCCCAACATCATCAGCTAGTTGAAATCACCGCAACTATATAAAAAATAATTAACTCTACCGAGCCACGGGACCCTCCATACTATGTCTTCGTCTTGGATGTTCCTGAAGAAACTAGCCCATTTTCTTGTTTTCAAGTCCTCTCGCCACTCTTTTGCTAAGTATTCCTGTAAAGGCGAAAAACCTTGGAAGGATATCCCCAGTAGAACCCTCGTCGGCGTCTTCCACATGTGGCTCTGAATCCATACCTATAACAGTTGTGCGCATCCTCGAAAACGTCCTTCTTCGTGCTTCCGACTGGCATTTAAAGAAATAAAGGTCTCGGCCAAAATAGCTGGTACTAGGTTTGCTCGCCGTTTTACATGCTCAAACAGATTTAGAATGGCCACATCAATGTTTCCCAGAATTCTTGGAAAGATCACCAAACCATATATTCCCAAGGCAAGCATGTCTATCTTTTTCTCCTCATCCGGATGTGCAGGTAGGATGTCTCGAATGTTCTCCTATGCGAATACTGTACTATCTCCTCGAAGTCGGATCAAGCCATTGACCCAATCGTCACTCATTCCAGTAAAGGTTTTGAGCTTTGAAGTGTAATTATGATTCCTCGAAGGTTTTGCGTAAATCCAATCTTCCTGAACATTTTTATGATTAAGCAGAGCAGTGTATTCTTCTACTGTGGGCATCATGTCCTGTCCATTGAAGGTGAAGCAGCAAAAGGCAGGATTCCAGAACTGAAAAATGGCTCGGAGTAGGGGCTGGTTGACCCGAATGTATATCAACTGTGCAATGTCGCCATAACTATCACAGAACCTATCTTGTAATCTCTGGTCCCATCCTTCCTAGATACTTTGAAGATCCCCTAAGTTGTTTTGTTGAAGACTCACACAGGTGTACCCTGCTATCACGCGTTCACTTAGTAAACTGTCCCCTTGGGCCCTCTGGTTGACTTTTGACCAATGTCTAACAGACAAGTTGAGCTCCTCTTTTCTAAGACACCTTTTTTCTGGTAAACCACTTGATCCAGTACCTTTTATGTAATGCGAATGTAATAATGCATGAAAAAATAGCAAAAGGAGACAAGTCAGTACCGGATAGAATTAATAAATACATAAATAAAAAAAGACGAATAAAATAAGGTAAACAGACAAAATGACCCTATTTACCCATCTAAAACACCTAAGGTTATCCGCATGGCTCTAATAGGGTGGGTTTCTATGTTCTCTATATGCAGTGTTGGTGCTAGGAGGTACCCGAATTGTCCTTGATGTCCTCTACTAAGAGTAGCAAGGCCCCCGATCATCACCCATTATAGGCTCCTTTCAACTGGGTTCAATTCAGGGGGACCCATTCGCTTATGCCTGCACGAAGGAGCGATATCCTTACGAAAGCACAAGGTACTCGAGCCCCGAAGGTACTTGCTAGGCCTACACGGGAGAACGATATCTCCACGAAAGCATTAGCGTTTTCCCCCCACTTAAAAACGGGTTTATATGCCAAATTTTAAATGCGTTAAAATAAACGTGCAATTACAACCGAATATTAATTTAATAGTCACTTTAATCTGGAAATTCTAATATTATTAAAGCGGTAATTATTTGAAAAAGCTTGACTCTCTTTATTTTGTTAAAAACAAAAAATAGTCCCCAGCGGAGTCACCATCTGTAGCGATGTCCCCTTTTCGCTAAAAAATGAGTTTTCGAGGTATTTGTGGTCTTTCGGGTATTAAAATATTTATTCTGTGGGGTTTTAAAAAAACCGCATTTTATTAAAAATTGGAGTCGCCACCGGCCACTTAGGTAGGCCGGACACCATAAAACCAGAGATTTAAAAAAAACTGTTGGGTTCGGGAGTCGGTTACAGATGGGGAAGGATTAGCACCCCCACACCGCCCAAAATTGGTACTTTAATAATTACCGCTTCATTAATATTAGACTTTCCGGATTAAAGTGACGATTAATTTAAAATTCGGTTATAATTGTGAGTAAATTTTAAAAGCCCCATTATCCGAGAGTAAACGCCCAACCACTATCACTACGCCTGATACTGGCCCCGTTTACGCTCGGATAAAAGGGCACCGCATTGACATTATATATTCCATTATACAAACTTAGTGAGCAAAATATAAAACATGGCAAATAATTTAAATACAATACAAATAAATATTAACATAATAGAATACTACTCTAACATAAATAAAATACTAATCTAAAATATACATGCATACAGATTACTCCTACTCGTGACTAAAAACAAACTTAACATATCACAATAACAAGGCATGAGTATATACATGTGGGAACGAAAACACATACCACAAGAAGACATACATATTAAAAATAAAACACATTGTAACGTATACAGGACATAGTATTATGCATGACAAAGAAAACATACTAACTCATAACCTAAAAGCACAGAGAACATGCAATACATGCTAAAACATGAAACAAATTGTATACGAGCCGACTAAAATATTAATCGAATATGTGCGGTACGACAGATCAAACAAAAGCATAAAAACGTAATCACCATAAATTGAACACACATATACATATAAACATGAAAATACGAAACATGTACAAGAGACGTATAAGCAGGCAAAAAGGCTACATCAACCTATACGATCATAATAAGCGAACATGAACATTTAAATATGGAACAGGACTGAATGAGAAAAAATAAACATAAGAGATAGAAATTAGAAGACAATAATATGCGATTTAGGGATGAAAATGCAAGCTGAACCGAATTTGAAAGGACTAAAACTGTAATTGGACCAAGGGGCAGGCTTGAAGTGAAAATTTCAAAAACACGGTGGGACTGGTGAGGTAATTTCGCCATTTAAAAACTGATTCAATTTAATTCAGGGATTGGATTGCAAGATTTTAGAATATAAGGGGGACTGGAATCGTAAATATCCCATGCGGCGAGACAGAAGTGAAAATATCAAAAACGCGGGGGGATTTATTTCAGAATTTAACCATTTCACAAAATAAAATACCTATAAAATCCCCTTTTTCAGCCCGATCTCAAATTTTTCTCACTTTTTTCCTTAATCGGTTTTATAATAACCCTTTCCTTCCTCATTTTCTCTCAACTCACCCATCCCCAAACCTTTGATGAACCCAGAATCTGGTGACTCTCTGTCGTCCCTTCTGCCGCCGGCTGCCGCTAGCCGGCGCCGGCAAACCAAAAGAAACACCCAAAACGAACCTCTTTCCACACCGAACCCGAATATGAACTTAGATTTACACTAAGACTCGCCCTTTTGCCTAGATCTAAGTAAATACGAAACGAAAAAAGTTTTTTTGTTTATATTTAAATGAAATGAAACCAAAAGGGACCTCCCACTCCCTTCAGTTCACCATGTTCAGCTTGCGAAAGCTGAAGAGGCTTATCACTGGTGAGGGGAGATCCATTGACGACGAAGGTAACAAATCTACATCTCTCTCTTTTCGTTATTACTTCGTATATTTTTTGTATGCATGCAAAGAAGTAAGAAAAGAAAAGAGCGTTACCACTGAAACTTTGTGCTTTCTTTTTTATTTTTCTCTCTGATTACAACTGGACTGCCTTACAATTACTTGTTTCATACATATATCACTCTCTTTTTGGTTTGGTAGCAAGTACTGTAAAATATTTTAGATCTGAATTGATACTGACATCGCCTCTTTTTTGTGTTTTTCTTTGATATATCTGAACGCAGTGGTTGGAGGTCGGCATGGTGGAAGCATGGTGGTGGTGTGGGGGAGATGTCTTTGGCCAGAGGCGTTCTCGGCCGTTGGATCAGATTCGATCTAACGGTCGGGATGGCTTGAAGAATGCACGGTCCAGATGAAACCTCGATCGGTGAAACGGCTCCAGATCGTGACATGTGGGGCTCAGCAGTCGAAGGGTTATAGCGCGTGGGACTCACGCACGCGTGGGATATCGAAGGGTTCGTGTGTGGATCGAACGACCGCGTGGCCTTCGAACAGTCCGAGCGTGTAGTTCACGCGGCCAGCTAGATATTTTTCCCTCCTTGATCGTGGCCGTTGGATCCACATTTTGATCCAACGGCTCCTGGTTGGCTGCGCAAAGACAAAGTAATTAGGGTTAGATATCTGATATATTAGGGTTATGCTATGGTTTTGGGCTTGGGCCAACCGGGCCTTGTAATTTATGGGTTTTGTAATAATATGGGCACTTAATTTAAGTGGGGTTTTTTTTTATTTTTTCAGATTTGTCCATATATATTAATAATAATATATTAATATAATAGTAAATGCATACACATACATACTTACGTACACATACATACAATTGTAATGAAATACATTCCCAGGTAAATACACTTAATAATAATACATGCAACACTCATTCGTATACATTCAATAATAACAAGGACATTAATAATAAATACATACAAACATATATAAACCTACTCATAAATGCACATATACTAACATACATTATACGATACTCCTAATATAACCATATCACACACATATTAATAGGTATGTAATACACCACATAAATATGCACCATGCATACATTCACACATATTTCATTATGTAATATTAATAACATATATACGCACACACATATATGTAATCATGCACTAATGTATTAATATGATACTTAGAGATTAGATAAAAATGAGTGATTACAGTAATTAGGTGGGGAAAAAATTCTAACTTCAAAATTATGCCCTTCGTAAGGGTTGTCATTATGTGTAGCCATTTGAAGTCGATAATGAAACATACAATCATCGACATCTGCCATAACTAAAGAAAAATAATGATAATTATATATTGTTTGAAAACATTTAAATGCTGCCTAAATGACAACGTAATAGAGGGATGTTTATCAAAAAGCAGATAAGGGGCTACTAGCGGATTTTCCAAGGCAGTAAGACGAAACTCACTACGAATATATGCAAGTGTATCCATGATGATCTGACAAAGTAGATGAGAAAATAAGACAAAGATGAGAATGAAAATTTACAACACTTTGTGGGGGCATTTATATGGAAGAACGTGCCACTTCATCTAGATTATGGGTTTACAATGTCGTGGTTATTCATATATCAACCCGTTATTAATCAGGAAAAATTATTATATGGTCCCACCTAAGCACGTTATCCCTAGTCATATCCGCCAAAAATCAGCCAAGTATTTTCAATATTTAATATTATACGTCACATTTAAGACTGGCAGAACGTGGCTTTTCATTAATATGATAAGTACCAAACTTTTGTATTTTAAGCTTTGAACTTATTATGTGAAACCTAAAATATAACATGGTTTCCTAACGATTTTAGTTTAAGTTGTGCTTTAAAAGTATCCAAATCATCATTGACAGTTTCGAAACTAAAAAAAATGGTGTTCCCGCCCGAAAATGTCATTTCAGTTATAATATTAAATGTCACATTTATGACTGCCAAAACGTGGCTTCTCAGTAATACGATGAGTACCAAACGTTTGTATATAAAGTGTCAAACTTATTATGTGAAATCACAAATGTAACATGTTTGCCTAACAATTTTAGTTTAAGTTGTAATTTGCAAGTATATAAACCGTAATACACAATTTCGATACTATCTTGAATTTCTAATTTCGATACTAATACCCTTAAAATACCTAGACCCTAATTGCTACGTTTCAAAATGAACTAAAACGGGAAGGTCCCTCTTTCTGCGGCTGTGGAAAGCCAATCGTGTTGAAGACATCTTGGTCAGATAACAAACCGAGAAAAAGATTTTTTGGATGTTATAACCATGGAAATATATTTTGCAAATCATGTAGTTTTTCCAATGGTATGAACTACCAATGAGTCCGTGTGCAAAGGTACTTATTCTAGAACTCTTAAGGAAAGTCCCGACGAATGATAGGGGAGAAGAAATGAAAGGATTACTTGGGTTCTTACTTTGATAGGTTTTATTGTACTGACTTGGTTTCTCAAGGATATGAGATTAAGGTTGATCTTCAGTAAATTTTTTTAGAAGGTTGAAGACAACAAAGGATAGGTCCCTTTTAACTAATGCACTATCGTTTTGGCTTTAAATGTCATTTAACTTGTAGAAATTGGCATATCCATTTAATATGACGAGTATCGAACGTTTACAAATACTATCGCGAACTGATCACGTCAAACCTCATATGTAACATGGTTTCCTAACTATTTCAGTTTAAGTGTTTCTTTATGAGTTTGCAAACCTTCATCCATAGTTGCGAACCTATTTTTCAATTTTTGTTTTTAGCAATAATTTGTTAAATAAATGATAAACGTCCCATAAATGTTAAATGTACGAGTTTCCTTAACATGACTAGTATTGATTGTTTACGTCAAGAGTTCAAAACTACTGTACAATGCAATTTGTACAATCGGTGTGGGGTAGCAACTGTACAACAAAAAATTTTCAATAAAATGGGGACGCTGCCAGATCCCC
Source organism: Hibiscus mutabilis (assembly GCA_019671005.1). Classification (NCBI taxonomy): domain Eukaryota; kingdom Viridiplantae; phylum Streptophyta; class Magnoliopsida; order Malvales; family Malvaceae; genus Hibiscus; species Hibiscus mutabilis. The sequence goes on from CM033714.1 coordinate 45,818,899, forward strand.
TTTACTCAGCACGAACGAATATCGACCATTGACTTTTTGAACATCAAACCGAACCTGCTTACATGCATTATATGACCTCAATTGATTAGGAAAGAACTTAGTTTTTTAGTTGTCACTAACATTTCTTAAAATTCAAACTGATTGTCCGTCAAGATGGGACCAATGATCATTTCTGACAAAAAGTTATCCGACGGTTACGAATTGAACTAGAATATGATGTCAATCCAAGTGCAAATGGGGACCAAGTCTCGGTAGCATAAATCAGATGAGAAATTTATCAAAACCCAATTTTGTTAGACCATAATAGAATAGAAATCAATAACTATGATTGAAACTCGAATTAATATGATGTAATTGTGAAAAGATAATGGTTCAAAAATGAACCTAACTCATTCCAGTATGGTTCAAGGCGCATTATTTTTTCGAGTAATAGATGTTGGATGTTTTCCCTTTCTCTTCATCAACAATTTCTTATGATGTTCCACAGTAATGTGCAGATCCACTCTTTTCTTGTATGCATGGTCCGTACAGAGCTCGTATAGCAGTTGCATCCTGTCACATTCTCTAACCCCTATAATTGGAAATTATGTTAATACAAAAATATTGGATGATAACCACTCAACGTTTGATTATATATGAAATAGTAATGGTAATCATTCACTTACGATATCCGGTAGCGCACTGATTTTGGTACTTGACCGTATGCCTTTCATCCATGCAATGACGTACATACCACAGTCTGATCTATCAAGTTGCATGCATTTATAGTCATTTAATAACTAATTTCATGATAACAATAAAGAAATATGGAAAGCTAGATACCCATTTTCTTGTCTCATGACTTCAGGACGTTAAATTTTCCGCTTATCAAATGCCACCTTCGGCATGCCAAACACCTTAAAGAAGTCTTCATGCTTACAAATTCTACAAACCTTCGTATTTGAACGATAATGACAACATAGTACAAAGTTCATTCATGCACGTTAATAATATACAATGCTAACAAGGCGACATGGAAAATGATGTGGTCTTACCATAACTTCAGGACATTGAATTTTTAGCATGCAAATGCCACTTTCGGTATGCCAAACACCTTAAAGAAGTCTTCATGCTTAGAAAATTCCACAAACCTTCGTATCTGAATGATAATGACAACATAGTACAAAGTTCATTCATGCACGTTAATAACATACAATGCTAACAAGGCGACATGGCAAATGCTGTGTTCTCACCATTTTCGTAACTATTTCCTCCTTAAGAAGACCGGTAAGCTATCTAGTACCCAAACTTCCTCATGTTCCATATGAATGACACACAAGAACCAGTGCACATTACAATAATTCATGGGGATAAATACCTGCAAATATTGTGTCGTTAACTTGTTAAAATTTAACATATCCCGATACAACTTAATATTTTTCCCTTAACATATTACATCTTCCAATATCAGCGCCAGTGATATTCCTATAATACTGCATTTCTCCAGCACTAAAGTCTGCAAACCATGCTGATTTGTCAGTTGGATTTTGTCTAAGAGTATTCTATAATAAATAATGGTTTTTATTTACAATCGAGAATGACTTATCAACAAACAAATACGGCATAAACAATATATAAGATGGTAACAAAGAAAATTACATCAATACTACAAGGCATAAAGGCTTGTCGTTTACTATTTTCTTTCTCCTCCTTGTGAGTCTCAAACAAGGACACCATATCAATAATCTTGCAAATTTAAAAAATAATAATGACCACATAGCAAAATAGGTTCCAAGTGTTTCATAAAATTTCAAGACATACGCAATATTTATTAGACTAACCGTATCGTCGAGCCATGTATTGGGTCGTAACACATCCATAGTTAAAATAGGGACATTAATGTTGTTGAGTTTAATGGCCCCATAGCTGCATACAAATGTTGTATTATGTCTTTAATCTTACATTTCACAATATGACAAATTAAAGTAATACAGTTGAAGGCTTGCTCTTGCGCCAATGGGGTATTCCATAAATAATCATAGTATGCCCATTTTGCTTCACAAATCCCATCAGGTAGCACAATATATGAAAATGTCTTTGACTGGTCATCTTCAAACTTTCACAAGAAATATATCATTAACATACACGGTACAGATAACCAACAGTTACCATTGAGAATGGTAATTACACGAAATAATTATTCCCAATTAACTTTCCAAACTTTATGTAATTGAATGGTTATCCTTTGAGAGTCGGTGGGATTTTCAATTAACCAAGTCAACAACATGGTTATCCGACAACGAAACTGTACACAGGTCAAGGCCAAGCCCATAGGTACATGAAAAAGATGAAATTGATCTTTAAATAAATTTAGCTTTTACCTTTTTCTTCATTGGTGCTGGACAGTAAGTTTTTTTATCTACATCTATGCTCTCCCTAACTAGACCTTGGGGTATTTTAAATTTGGAAGAAGGAGTATCAGTTTTTTTGTCTTTGTAGGAATACGGCTCTGACTATATTCTCTCAAAGGTGACGTTCACATAAAGTTATGGTTAACAACCCTATAAATTTCAGTCACAATATATGCTCTATCAAGCTCCATATTCCTTGACATCTTGTGCAAAGAACCTTTCATTTCGCCCCGCATTTCTTTCACAACCTCATGAACATCATCAATTTTGACTTCTAAATTTGTGATTTTGACTTCAAAATCATTTATTTTCAGTTCAAAATCGTTCATTTTGACATTATTAGCATTTATATTCTCTTCCAAGATCTTCTTGAAGCTGGTCATGTCAGCCCGTACTTCTATGACATCTTTAGAAATACTACTTAATTTCTCTCCCAACATCGTATCATCAACCCCCTCATATTGTCCAATTTCTCCTCACCTATAACTTGCTTCTCAATTCCTGTTTTCACCTCTTTTAGCCCATTCACCTCAGACATTATTTGCTACCCTCATTTAATTTTCTTTTCAATTCATGTACTGACAGCCTATTTTACCTTATTCACCTTGGATATTATTTGTTGAAGCATCTTCGACAGCATTTCTGATACGCTCTAACTCTCCAACTGTTGTTGTTGAGAGAAGCTTTGATTGTCCCGACCGTAAATGCAAGTAAGCCTTGATCCTCCAAATACCTTCATGAAAGAAAATGAAGAAAAAGATGATGGAAAGTATAAGGTACAGAAGTAGGACATCGTGGTGTATGCTGAAATGGGTAAAAAGATGAAAAAAAAGGTTAAGGGAATTTGTAGATAATGGTTTGGGTATGGAAGTGAAGGAAATGGAAAAGGAAATGGTGAAATGGAATGGAAAAAGATGGATAGTATTCAAAGGATTCAAAGAAAGAAATTATACTACAAAGTATAATCTTGTTTCTTAAGAGAATATCTTTGATGGCGGTAAGAGACTAGGACCCTTTGGTTATAGGATCCAAGAACCCAAGTATAATGGAAAGGAAGAGGGCGACGCCACAAACTAATAGGCTTGATAAGTCGAGATAGTTCTAAAAAGAACAAGTTTGAGAGAAAACCTCACAAATGATTTAATTGATATGAAAGTTGTGTTTACAAATGAAATATTCAGCCCTATTTATAGGATTCTAAGGGGCATGGCCGAAAAGGCCGTACATGGTGAAAGGGTGGCTGAAAAGGCATGATGCCCATTTGGCAAACTTGTGCCTCCCTCCTTTGCTTCTTCAGCTATTTGGCCACATTGTGTCTCCCTCCAATTCAAGTTGCCACCCATTTTTTCCCTCCATTTTGCCTATTTTGAATTTCCCTCCAAAGGTAAGGGACATGTCTCTTATGTGGGAACATGACCCTTGGGTGTTGAGTTAATATATGTAACTTGAGCTGAGATGAGCTGGTGGAGCTAGGTGTAAAGCTGGCTTGGGCTGAGTTAGCTAGCTTGTTGAGATTCACTTAGTTTCAGAGCTAAATTGAGCTGTTATGAGATGCCCTTAGCTCGGTGATTTTATCTTAAAGTGTTCTTGAGCTAACTCAAACTATTAGGAGCTGGTTGGAGTTGTTTAAGAGTTTGTATCCTTTGGTCGAAATGTATGAACTATTTTGAGCTTGTTTTGAGCTATACGAGCTAATGATGTGCTACCCTTCGTTAGTCCCTTCGAATGTGTGAGCTGGTACACACCTAAAAACAATGTAAATAAATATAAATGAATGCATATGATTGAAATAAAGAAATAAGCTAAGCTAAAGCTAGGAACTTAAGGAATTTATGATGCATGCTTATGCAAATGCAATGTAAACATACGTATATGAGGTGTAGCATGAAATATGCATGACATAGCTAAGTGTAAGTATAATACAAAGATGTGAAACATAGGTTATGCATGAATATCATATACTATGCAGATGAATGATAACATATGATAACTCAAGTATATCATAATATGCAAAAGTATGCTTATAACAATATTTAATGCATAAATAAGATAATAAAAGATAAAGTAAGGTAGAACTCCCTTAGAATTAGCCTTGAGTATCTTCAATGATGTGATCAAGTAATGAAGAAAGTTGGTGTTGATTAGGATCACATCATCCACCCTTCTTTAAAACGATTTGTCCCCAATCGACAAATTGCTTAAAAAAGTAGTAGGTAGATGTTTTTATGGTCGATTCCTTAATCTTTGCTAATGGATTAGCAACTCCAAGTGATACGCTTTTGAAAAAACCATTTTCTAGAGATTCATTTTTTAGACATGTATCTTCAAAGGTCACCTTCTTTGAATCTTCAAGGGATATAACTTTTGAAATGTCAAGGGACATGTCTTGTGGTCACCATAGGTTACGCCCATTGCTTATTCAAAGGAAACAACTTGTAGTCCTCCAAAAGTCATGTTACTTAAATCATCTTCTTGAACTAAAACATCATGATGGTTGATGAAGAATCTTGGCTTTTCTAATCCACCATCAAGTAGGTTGTAAACTTTAACTCCTTTAAGATTTGGACCTTTCCAAATGATGGCCCTTGAGTAGGTGGATAATGCACACTTTATTCCCTTGAAATGGTTGATTTTGTTGCCCCACTCAATCTTAAAATAACAAAGGAACTTATCATAGGGTTGTAGGATAACACCATGTATGTGAATTAATTTACTACAAAACAAACTAAAGATAGGAAATGAGAAACTATTAAATAAATGGATGGAAATAGCAAACCAGGGAGGATGTTTAATGATCCTAATGGGTGCTTGTTGCTTGATGATGGGAAACCTCCTCGAAACATCTTTGAATTCTTCTTTTCATCAACCTACAATGATGGCAATTCAAGAATAGGAAGAAAAGATTTGTTAGATAAAATATGTTTCTCCTTTTCTTTTCCATATTCAATTTTTTTTTCAACTTGTTCACTTTCAACTCCAAATTGTTTTTCATGCACAATCTCACTTCCAATGCTCCCATGTTCAACTCTAATTTCTTTTGCCTCCTCAAAACGTTCTTCCTCCATTGCATTTTCTTTGATTTTCTCCTTTCTTGGCTTCAACGCTCTTCTTAAGATAGTTTTGATTTTGAAGCACTTGACTTTGTAATAAAGGTGCCAAGGTAATATTCTTGCCTTCATATGGGAAAGAGTATCGGTTGGTGAATCCATCATGGATTTCTCGTCTATCGTATTGCCACGGCCTTCCCAATAATAGATGGCTGGTATGCATGGGTTCCACATTATAAATTGATTCATCCTTGTATTTTCCAATGAAAAAGAAAATGGCAACTTGTTCGGTGATAATGATCTCTTCATCATCATTCAGCCACTGAATCTTGTATGGATTTGGATGCTTCGTTGTTGTCAAACCAAGTTTCTTGACCATCAAAGTGCTGGAAATGTTGGTACAACTTCCACCGTCTATAATAACGAAGCACACTTTGCCTTGGACATGGCAACGTGTCTAAAAGATGTTTGATCGTTGTTGAGCATCTAGCACGTCATGGATCTCATTTGCTCCTCCTCCTAGGGTTGATGGATTGTTGAAAGAATCTTGCGACATGGTTAGTGAAAAAAATAAACCTCACAGCGCACTCACAAAAATCCTCACTGTTCACTCCAAGGAAAAATAAGATGTCACTCCACTCAATCACTCGTGTTTCACTCTGGGAATACAACTTTTATTTCCCCTTCTGTTCTCAGAACTCTCTTGCCTTTTACCACTCGATTCTCTCGACACAAGTTCTTAAGAGAACTTACTCAAAACCTATAAAGCTTTTAGTTATATGGTGTTTTGGCAACACAATAAAGGTTAGGGTAGGAAATAGAAAAGGTAACAAAAGAAAGAAAGGGTAGGCTTATAAAAGAAATGAAAAGAAAAGAAACGAAACGAAACGAAATAAGAAGATAGAAAGATTTATTACTACAAAACTTATATACAACTCGATCGAGAGACAATTAAATTTGATGCACTTCTCTAAGCCGGTTGCTTGCTTGTTTTGCTTTGTCTTCACCACCTTTGTGTTTCTCTTCTTTTTTGATTTTGTTCTTTTCTTTTTTTATACTATTCAAATTCATTGAGAGAATAAATAAGGAATTTTTATTTTTCTTTTTTTGTACTCTTTTTTATCAGAAATTGAAATCACAAAAGATAGGGCTTCTTGTTTCTTCCAAAAGCTCTGATACCATATGATACACTCCAACTCTCCAATTGTTGTTGTTAAGAGAAGCTTTGATTGTCCCGACCGTGAATGCAAATAAGCCTTGATCCTTCGAATACCTTCTTAAAAGAAAATAAAGAAAAGGATAATGGAAAGTATAGTGTGTAGAAGTATGACAATGTGGTGTATGCTGAAATGGGTAAAAGGATGAAAAAAGAGGTTAAGGGAATTTGTAGATAATGGTTCGGGTATGGAAGTGAAGGAAATGGTGAAATGGAATGGAAAAAGATGAATAGTATTCAAAGGATTCAAAGAAAGAAATTATACTATGAAGTATAATCTCGTTTCTTAAGAGAATATCTTTGAGGGTGGTAAGAGGCTAGGACCCTTTGGTTATAGGATCCAAGAACCCAAAGTATAATGGAAAGGAAGAGGGTGACGCCACAAACCAATAGGCTTGATAAGTTGAGATAATTCTAAAAAGAACAAGTTTGAGACAAAGCCTCACAAATGATTTAATTGATATGAAAGTTGTGTTTACAAATAAAATACTCAGTCCTATTTATAGGATTCTAAGGGGCATGGCTGAAGAGGCCTTACATGGTGAAAGGGTGGCCAAAAAGGCATGATGCCCATTCTGCAAACTTATGTCTCCCTCATTTGCTTCTTCACCTATTCGGCCACATTGGTGTCTCCCTCCAATTCAAGTTGCCGCCCACTTTTCCCTCCATTTGCGTCCCATTTGAATTTCCCCTAAAGGTAAAGGACATGTCTCTTATGAGGGAACATGACCCTTTGGGTGTTAAGATGATATATGTAGCTTGAGTTGAGATGAGTTGGTGGAGCTAGGTGTGAGCTAAGCTAGCTAGCTGGTTGAGCTTCACTTAGTTTCGAGTTGAATTGAACTACTACGAGCTGCCCTTAGCTAGGTTAGTTTATCATGAAGTGTCCTTGAGCTAACTCGAACTATTAAAAGCTGGTTGGAGCTGTTTAAGAGCTTGTATCCTTAGGCCAAATTGTATAAGCTGTTTTGAGCTTGTTTTGAGCTACACAAGCTAATGATGAGCTGTCCTTTGTTAGTCCCTTCGAATGTGTGAGATGGTAAACACCTAAAAACAATGCAAATAAACATAAATGAATGCATATGATTGCAATAAAGAAATAAGCTAAGCTAAAGTTAGGAGCTTAAGGAATTTATGATGCATGCTTATGCAAATGCAATGTAAAATAGGTAAATGAGGTGTAGCATGAAATATGCATGACATACTAACTATAAGTATAATATAAAAATGTGAAACATAGGTTTTGCATGAATATCATATACTACGCAAATGAATGATAACTCAAGTATATCCTAATATGCAAAAGCATGCTTATAACAATATTTAATGCATAAATAAGATTATAAAAGATAAAGTAAGGTAGAACTCCCTTTGAATCAGCCTTGAGGATCTTCACGATGTGATCAAGTCATGGTGAAAGTTGGTGCTGATTTGGATCGCATCAATTTCCCTCGTTGCATCACCATAGTTGCATTCCGCAACATCGTACTCTATGGAAGCAACCTTGCAAATTCAATAAATATTAAAATTTCACCTTCCACAAAATAAATGATTGATACTATGACACATAATGTATTACCTTACGTCTCTTCGAAGCTTTTATGCCTTTGGTTGCTTCCACGACTTCCACAGATTCCTTGACTTTATGTTCTTCAAATGTTTCAGCTAATGGCTGCTTCCAAGAAATAATCTTCATAGTGAAAATATATAATTATTTAACCATGATTATAATCTAAATACTAGATGAATAATAATAATGCAGATACCTTTGGTTTATTCAAAGCTTGTTCACTCTTCAAGCAGGCATAAACAAACTCGACCTCTGACTGCACCCAGTGCAGAATGTAAGTCTCACCACCATTACAAGATGAATTGGCTATGCTATCAAATCCAGACCAATAATTGTATAGCCAAACCTGAATTCCATATCATTCACAACACATCATTAATATACAAAACTTAGTTCTACTGATTTCTCATAACTAATGGTAATTTAACTTTACCTCTAAGATTGCAATACACCTTTTTAAGTAAACGTGCCTTCTCGGCTTCCATGAACATCTTATTGCCTCAATAAACATATCGTAAATATACTTGGCCCAATTCACTTTACCCTGTAAGAAATCGTCGTATAAAAAAATTAGACATGGGCGTATCTCAACATTGGGACACAGAAAAACTCCAATAATGTACAGCAACACCCTTGCCTTCAAAGCATCCCCTTCAAAAGCATCAGACACTACATCTCGCTTGATTTGAGCAAAAGTTAAAATTGTGTTGAGGTTATACTTTGCACTGAGTTCTATACCATTCTCCCTCTCCCTCGACAACACTTCATGAACATCAACACCCTCATTCTTCAAGCCCAATATAGCTTCTATATCTTCAACTGATACAATAATGTTGTGCCCTTCAAACTAAATAACACTCCTTCCAAGATCAAAATTTTCCATCAATTCTCCATATAGGTCCTGTTGTATAATGCGCAATTTTATATAAACTAACAACCCAAAACCAATTTCATCAAGAACATGATCAATCCTTATCGTACTCATTTTGTAACGCCCCAGTTTTGTGCCTAGGAGTTTTTAGGCTGATTAGAAGGTTCGATGGACCGAGATTAGAGATTCGAGTCAGATTCAGGATTAAAATCAGAATAAATATTTTTAGTGAGAAAATATTTGGGAAAATATCTAAAAAAATATTATTTAATATATGAATATTTTTGGTAAATTTAATTTTGAGAATTGGATTTCAAAAATGTGACATTTTGGCAAGTGACCAAAATGTAAAGAATGGAAACTATTTTTTATTGACTGTTTTGTAAAGGGTCAAAACTTTGAATCTTTAACGAGCTATTTGCCCAAAGCCTAATATCATACTTTTCTCCTTAATTGGCTATTTTAAAAATGTTTGGGAAGAGTATAAATAGATTTTAGGAATTAATTTTATAATTAATTTCCTAAGCAAACTTTGCGTAGCTAACTTTTCTCTAAAAGATTTTCTCTCAAATTCTCTTCAACCAAACACTCTTCTCTTATTCAAAATATTTAGGTAACTTCTTGATTTATTCAATCTTTTAATGTCAAATGAGTTCTTAATTGTTTCCTTTCAAAACCTTATTGTTTTAATCTTATTTTCTCATGTAAATCAATACAATTAAGGAGGAAAGTCAACATTAGAGGTGAGCTTCATCCTTCTCCTCTAATGTATGGTTTCTTTACTAAAATTCCCAAGTTATTGATCCTTGATATATGTTTTCTAATGAGTTTTAATGATTTAATTATGAAAATTGGTTAAATCAAGGTTTAGTTGATGAGATTAAGTGATTTTCATTTCGAATCTATTTTGATAAGTTCTTGATTGATTATAATAATGATTTTGATGTTTAATAATGCTAAGAAGTTGGTTTTAACATTGGAATCCTAAAAATATGTGAATCTCTAATTTGTTAGGTTGTTAATGTTGTGTTTTTGGCAAGTTATGTGTGTTTAATGAATGCTGGAAGTATGAGGATGATGTTATGATATTTTTGAATGTTAATTGAAGGTAATTGATGGATTAAAACCTTTAGGTTTTGGCTGGGTTAAGTGCGGAAGGTTTTTTATGTTGATTTTAGTAGTTTTGGAAAAGTTTCGGCTAGTGTTTGTAGAAGATTGTTGTGGATTGATGTTGCTCGATTTGTGAATGCATTTTGATGCATTGGACCCTCTATTTTGTAAGGTGAAATCAGGGGAGGTTGATCCTCAAGCTTGAAGTGTCGCTTTGGAAGCTTTAGAGGAGTAATTCGCATCGGCAAATAAGGCTTTGCGTTGTCGGTGAGTGAGAACATTGATTTTAGCTTTGAAATGGTTTAGAGATTACATTGGGGGTTTAAACGTAACTTGAAACGCTGGTTTAAACTCGAAAGTAAGTATAAAGAGATTTCTCCCTTAATCATTCTTTTATAAAATGGTTTTTATTCACTTGCTTTAAATGACATGGTACCTACTATTAAAGCATGTTTTGAAGTATGTTATATATTGTTTTTGATCATATAATGATGATGGATGCATTGGTAAATAATCCATGTAAGTATGTGGAATACTTGTTTTAAAGCAGGGTTTGTTGCTTTGGAAATGGTTTGGTTTGATGCATATAAAACAGTGAGGTACATGGTTAATAATGAATTATATTGGCAAGTGATATGGTTTCAAATATTATCGGATATAGTTGGTTGGTCATACGATTGATAGTGCACTATAAAAAATCGCCTTGGATGTCGAGGGGTTTATACGGTGTACCAAATACTACATCCAAGTACCCTAACGGTTGAGGGGTTATATGGTACCAGAAACTCCCACTAGTGGATTATGCATCTAACCGATGATTAAGGTTGGTGTTCTCGGGTTGTAAGTGGTACCATAATTTCGCTTGAGATGGCATGAAGTGTTGAGAGGACACTTGTTGAATCCGTGTATCCGATGTAATATTTTGGAAAATGGATTTGTTTAATAATCACTTGAAAATCAATATAATTGTTGATGTATCATGTTGATGATTGTTAATGTATAATGTTGGTTTATACATGTTTACTCTTTAAGCTTTGCATATGAGTTGTTGTGCATGGGAAGCCTTAAATTGAGGGTTAGCAATGGGATTTGCTATTAATCCATGATACATGTTGCATATAGTTTTATATGCTGGTTTTTGAAAGTGTTAAGTGCATGGTTTTCAAGGCATGATGTTTTATAAGTTGATTGAAATGGTGATTTCAATGTGGTTTTGGGAAAACAATTTTAAAATGCACTGATGGTGTGTTGTTTGAGCACTCCTCACTAAGCCTTGTGTGCTTACGCTCTCTTTCTCCACTAATGCAGAGAATTAAAGGTTTGAAGGCAGCAAGCAAGCGAAGGGTATCCAAGGACTTCAACTTACGAATGTATGATTCCAATCTAGACTTGTAGTAATAAAGCCAATGGGGTTCATTGTAGTTTTGGGAGGCTTTTGATAAACTATCTATTTTAGCAAGTTTGCTATGTAGTTTTCATATATTAAATTGCCTTAAATGTTTGGTATTGTTGTGGATTTATGATTCATACTTTGGATGACTTGGTTTTTAGGAAGCATGCCTCTCGTTTATCCTTTGAAGCATAATGCCATGATTTGTTGATGTTCCTATGATGAATTGTTGTGGATTGCTCCTTAGTGATGTTGTGTATATGTTTGAAGCATGTTGGATTGTTTTGGTATCCTTGAAAGCATGAAAAATTGGCAAATTTGGACATTACAGGTCCAAGCATATCGATACGCGTGTCCTTGTACCAGTACGGGTAAGTTATTTTTGGGACTACGTTTCGATACACAAGAAACTCTTTTGATATGGGCAAGGCATTTTGGCAAGGTGTACCGATATGCGAATAGTCGTATCGGTACTATTTTAAGCTACTGGAATCTAGATTTTGAGAATTTACAAAGCGTCGCAATACACTTGCACGTGTACCGATACGGGCAATTGTTAATTCAGTTATGTGATGTTTGGAAGTTTTTGTTTCTTCCATTTTGGTCCCTGAATGATATGTAAGTAATTGAATGAGTTTGGATGATTGTTTGAGGCTAAAATTTGACATAAGGGCATGAAACCTGACTAATTAAGGTTTGGTAACTTCAAAATAGATTAAGTCCCTGTAATTTCCTAGAATTGCAATTTGATCCCTAAATTGCAATTGCGTGCAATCAAGGGGGTTACACATTTCTTTTATGAAATCGTACAATTGCTTTTGACTACACCTTGTGTCAAAAATATGACTACAAGAGATAAGATAACAACTTCCTACGTTAATCTCAATATAAGCTATTATACCTTATCAAGCAAAGAATGTCTTTATATTGCTATTACCTTTTTCGGCTGTCCTGGTTTATAGTCTTTGTATGACGCCTTCTCCTTTTGAGTTTCATCAATGTAAAGTTGTTTGACTTCCTTCGCCATTTTCTCACATTTATTGGCTAACTCTTTCCTAACCCACGAATGACAAATTCAAATAAATTTAACATTTTACACATCATAAACCATTGAAACCTACCTCAGTAGTCATTTTTTCCTCATCTTGATTCATCCTTATACATTTACCTTAACTGTAAAATATGAAAAAACAAAGGTAATGTTCAATCATTCATTCATTCTGAGATGCAATACGTAAATATCAACTTACTAATACTTAATGTAGGGAAGGTATGATTTTCTTGCGTACGGCTTAGCACATTTGGCCAACATCTCAGGAACAACTTCCTTAGCAGCAACTTCATTACCAGTATCATTACCATCTTTACAATCAACTTTTTTAGCAACTTCATCATTACAATCTTTATCGTTACCATCTTTATCAGCAACTTCCTTAGCAATAACAACTTTTTTAGCAACTTCATCATATTACCATCTTTATCAGCAACTTCCTTAGCAATAACAACTTTTTTAGCAACTTCATCATTACCATCTTTATCAGCAACTTCTTTAGCAACTTTATCAACAACTTCGTCAAAAACGGGATTCAAATTTGTAGTTTTCATCCTAAGAATTAGATCTTCATATGAATTAGTGCAGAAACAAACCAACTCACTCATAAATAAACTCATACTCGTTACAAACAAATCTAACCTTTTAGGTTCAAAGAGATGGAAATGGTAACATTTAAAAATACCGAAAGAGGACAAAATATTCAGTTTAACTAGATTTTCTCCAACAAGAAATGCAATTCCATACCAAAAATTTGAAATAAAACCCTAGATTTCAAGTAGTTTGCAAATAAACAAATAAACTTAGGGTTTTGCTTATTACCTTCGCAATGGAGACGATTGCACATGTTCAGTTGCAGACCTAAATTGAGGTTTTGATCCTTTACACAGACTGAAACGTTTTCCCCAAATTTAGAGGATTCTCTAGATTTCCAGAGGGGAATGAATTCTAACCCTAAAATGTTATTAAACATGTGAAGATTCAACCCTCATTCTAGGGAGTCGGAGGGCTTTAATCGCTACGAGTAGCAAAATGACTACATACGTTATGAGACCTACAAAAAACTAGAAATATGAATCGTTAAACCGAAAATATTATAATCTTGTGCTTTAGGTCGCGAAACTCGTTGATGTATTCCGATACTTTGCGATTCGACCTAATATGTTATCTACTTCCTTCACTTTTACGGTTTCTACGTTTAATTTTATCTGTCAACATATCATACGTCGGGTTTTGGTACAGATACGTAAATTCCGAAACATACTAAAGAAACATCTATTGTTAAAGGCACTTTAAACATTTTTGTTTACACATTTTCTATAGGTTTTGAAACATGTACACAAATTAAGATATCAGGAATAAAACGTATACTGTTACGCTTTAACCTTAAAATGTTACTTTCACATATGAGAGTTTCGGTACGAGATATTAAATTTCGAGACATCTTCTGCCAATGTTACATGTCACAAACTTTACTAACAATTTAAGTTTACACTTTTACCTACCGGTTCCGGTACATATCTCAGAGTTTTGAAACTCGTGGGATATTATAACATTTGACGTTGCAACACGAATATTATCCCTATAAAGTTACGAAACTACGTACTAAGTTTCGAAACGTACCGATAAATACCTCTTCCTTTCCGTGCGTTTTTAATGAGAATCTAAATCTAACGGTCAAAATCAATTTTTTTTCCTCTAACAACTCTAATATCCTACCGTTTATTAGCCATATACTAACCGTCGTCCTTTAGATGCTCCCATGAAATCTCTACTAAACAAGTATGAAATTTCTTAAAATTGGTGGTAGAATAGAATGAACGTCGTTGAATTTCGAAGCACGTTGTTTGATTACAAAACTGGGCAGAAAAAGAGGAAGTGGGTCCACCTTTCGTGTCATCTCTTTTCTCTCTCTTTTCTTCGTCCATCCATATCCAAATACACTCCTTTTGTCCCTTTCTCTTCTTCATCATTTTCCCTTTAGTTTCTGTTTCAAGCAAAAAAATCCCTCGGATCATTCTTTTCCTCTCTTCAGCTTTTCCTCGAACAGGTTTGTTGCAATCTAATAAAACCAAAACACTCTTACACCATCGTTTCTTTCACTTGCCCTTTCAATTGCTCTTGGTTCTTGAAAGTCTTTTTCTCAGATTTATTTGCATATATCAGATTAGTTTTCTCTTCTGTGACGATCTAAGTATATTTTCTTGCTGCTAGTTTATCTTGAATTATGATCTGTTAGAATTGATTTAATTCTGATTCGTCTTTCTAGTTCAACTTTGTATCGCTTTTGTTTCTGACTTGATTCGAATTAGTCTTGTGAAATAGCTTCGACTTTGCTAATATAGTGATCTTGTTTTGCTCTTGGAAGAAAATCGATTTCTGTTTGTGTACAGCTTGAAAGTATGGGTATCGAATTTAATATTAATGGCTGGATTTTTCAGTTAGGGTTTGCTATGAACAAGTGTTTTATTTTAATGCTTCAGTCTAGAATCTTAGGTTTTTAATTTATATTGATTTGATGCGGTAACTAGAATTTGTTATTAAGCTATAGAAATCAATGGGTTTACTTTAGATTTTAATATATGTATGTAGGAGCTATGATTCGTCTGTTTAAAGTGAAGGAAAAGCAGAGAGAACTTGCTGAAAATGCAAATGGGGGAGCTCCTGCCAAAAAGCAAAGTCCAGGAGAGTTGCGTTTGCACAAAGGTTTGCTTCTCATGTTTAGTGTGGATTGAGTTGTTTAAATTTCCTTTATTTTTTTAACAATCCGTTCTTTTTCATTATTTGGTGCTTTTAATATGTTCTTGGTAATTTTCTTTGGCTTTATTTGTTCATTTAAATTTATGTTTTTCTGGCTTCGGATCTGCGGTTGATCCAGATGTGTTTCTCATGCTTTATTTTGACTTTCTACATGCAGATATTTCTGAGCTGAACCTGCCTAAATCTTGTGCTATAACATTCCCTAATGGAAATGATAACCTGATGAATTTTGAGGTTTCAATTCGGCCTGATGAAGGATATTATTTGTAAGGAATTTCTTTCATGCCTTTATTTTGAAACAAGTTTTCTCTCACTCTCTAGCATAAATCTTTTGGTTAAAGTTCTTAATTACTGGGAAATACGTGCTTATTTTTCATATGGTTGTTTTAAGTTCCATTTCTCTTATTAGTAATGCATGTATTCAAATGATCGGTTCCTATTGTTACAGCGGTGGCACATTTTTGTTCTCCTTTCAAGTTTCTCCCATCTATCCGCACGAGGCACCCAAAGTTAAGTGCAAGACCAAGGTAAATTGGTTGCTCTTATTTTCTTCTAAACCATCTGTTCCAACGTTGAATTCGTGTTATTATACGGCATGTATCTTGTTGTACTCCAATTTCTAGGTCTACCATCCGAACATTGATTTTGAAGGAAATGTTTGCCTGAACATCTTACGTGAAGACTGGAAACCAGTGCTCAATATAAATACTGTAATTTACGGATTATATCATCTTTTCACGGTAATGCATAGTGTATTTTTGACACTAATTCTATGAAGTTACAGCTATCTGACATCTGAATCTTCGAATTGTGTGCAGGAACCAAATTCCGAGGATCCCCTCAACTATGAAGCTGCTGCAGTGTTGAGGGACAACCCAAAGATGTTTGAATCTAATGTGATGAGGGCTATGTCTGGTGGGTATGTTGGTCAGAACTTTTTCGCCCGGTGTATCTAGCTTTTGCAAGGTAGCTGAAACTGCAAATGAACGCATGTCAACACTTGAGTTTCTGCGGGTTGTATTACATTCCTGAAAATTACCTTCTTCGTCCGCTTTGGTTTTCTCGGTGTTCTTGAAGACCAACCAGATAAACTTCCTTCAACGTTTCGCTGTAGTTTTCCTTATGCCGTTGTATGTTTCTGTGGCATATATCATTTTAATGTGGAACTGGGATAGAGTTGATTGACTGAATTTAGTGCATTTATTATGAGATTCTCTTTCTCTGAAAATGAATACATTATCTTTGTTTCTTTCACCTAATTTTGCTTTGCTGTGCAAAGATATAGGATTTTTGATGCGGTGATTATAATATAGTATTTGTTAATTCTTTTTATTGACGCTTTGATATAGGATTTCCGATGTGCTTGTTGAACACCATCCATCCATCGCATCATTCCCATAATTGAAATGATTCCTTAGGTACATCTATGCAATTAGATAATCTCCGGAGCTGCCTCGAAATGAAGCCTTTATGATGGATGGATTAGCCTTCGGTTATCGCATGCTCTTCTTAGGTTTTGCTTAATTCTAACTTATTAGCTTACAAGATATCAATGATATCAAGTCAAATGTGGCTTTATTGTATGTGTATAATATGTATTTATGCTCATCAACCCAAATGGTTTGTGATAAAACAATGGTTCTACGATTGTATAGTACATACATGCCTCATATTGAAAAGATATTGTGAATTAAGCTCTCAAAAAATAACCAAGTATCCACTACTCAAATCATCTCTTCCACTTTCAAAGCGGCCACTCTAACATTCTCACGGTCTCGCCTGAAGAGTTTTTACAATGGCGTGTAGCACAAACAACACAAACCGAAAGGAATCGCCATCATCGATAGCAGTCCTCTAGACAATGCAAACGCCTCGCGCAGGGATCCTTTGAGTGGATCGATGGATTTTGAATTGTAACCGAACATATTCTCCGATAGGATACCTACCAAGGGAGCAGCAAAAGAAGATAACGATCCTTCAAAGGCACAATCGAATGCATAGATCATGGTCCGATGTTTAGAAGGCACAACTTCGGCAAACATAGGACCGTTTGCAGCCGTAGCATTCCAACTGATGGTTAAGCCCATCAGAAACAGGGTGACGGCAAAGGTGTAATAGCTGGATGGTTAAGCCCATCAGAAACAGGGTGACGGCAAAGGTGTAATAGCTGCTCGCCAATTGCGGGATCACTTTAAGAAGGAACACTGAGAATGGGATGCCCATGAAAGCACTGAATTGTGCACACATGATACGGCCAGAGTGGGGATAAATTTGTGACAGTCTATCTGCAATTAGCCCACCAAGAAAGGATCCCATTGCACATCCCACAGCAAAAAAACTTAAAAGTGCTGCTGTAGAATTATGATCAAAACCTGAGGGAAAATGATAGAAATATAGACCCAAATGCATCAAATATCAAGCAATAAACGGGTAATTGCGAATGTACTTACCGATTAGTTCAAACCACATGGCAAAGAACACCATGGCAGTCCATGGTAATGAACCCACAATTCCCTGCAACACAGTTATCTGGAAAGTTGGAACTTTTATAACAGCTTTTTTAGCGGTCCAGGACTCGGACCAAACAGACGAGACACGAGCATTCCCTTGTTTTACCAACTCATCCCTGCAAAAGAAAGTAGCAGAATCCCCAAATTTAGAGGGTGATAAGAAACTGAAACAGATCAATATGGACACTTCGAAGGAGCGATTAGTAGCTTTCTAAATTGAAGCCGGAATCATGATTAAGACCGACTTTTTTCCTTGGAACAACAACAAAAAAGAACACAAGGAGTCCAATAAATGAACTTAAAGTTGCCATCAAAATGAAGGCACAACGCCATCCAGGCATACCCCAGAACTGCTGACCAGCCATTACAGTAGCAACAACACCACCACCGATGCCGCCTAAGGTGCCAACAAGGCTTAGCAGTCAAAATCCAGCCCCTCTCACACCATCCATGTAGCTGTCTGCTATGAAAGACTGAAGTGCTGGAATTACAATTGCCAGTCCAAAGCCATTGACTGCTCTCCACATCGCAACCTGATAGAATTGTTGGCTTCCAGCCACTGCAGAGGTTGATACGGTCCAGCACATCATACCTATAGCAAGAACCGTAGGGCGGTCATAGTTAATTACGAGTACACCAGCCAAGGGAGACGCTAACCCCTGCACAAAGTTCCTTATGAAGGTGAGATACCCCAGATCAGATGGCCCAGCATTGAATGCTTCACTGACTTCTTTGTACACAGATAGAAGGAGGTTTTCATCAGCACGTTCCATAGTGGCAGCCAAGTTTATAAGGAGGATCGAAATAGAAACACCGAAAATCTTTCTTGCTCTGAGAAAATGTCAAAAGTATGTCACCAAGAGATTCAACACAAAAGTAAGCATTTCCAACAAGGTAATACACATAGATAAGGGGAAAGCAATGGTGATATTTATTACATTTGCACACACCTATAAACATCTGAATATGCATACATTCAAGTATAACGCAATATGCACATAAAAGATGAAAGTAACATCCCAATTCCCAAAGGACTAGAAGTCTGAAATACTAAGACCACCATATTAGCTGACTAGGATATGGTATCTCCAGGAGTTAGTCGCATTTGATATTAACTACGTAGTAGCTATGACCAGAGATTTAAATCCCGCAACCGCAATGATATAGGCAATTTCTGAAACTGCGATACTGTGATTAGGAACCGCATTCTAAGCTACCATTGAAACCAATACATCTAAGAAAAAACCACTAACAGAAAATGGCTATATTCTCTGGCAAATCAGTTTTTTTGCAGAATATTTACACATTGACATCATCTCTGAGTGGTTTGTACAGCATGACTTCAAAATTTCTGGTAAAGATAAATTTGCATACTGTTACTTCACCTGATCTATTAACATAAAATGCCCCTGTAAAAGGTTTTTACTTTGCTATATTTCTGATAATAATAAGATGAAAGCCGAGTTCCCCAGATCCATAATCAACAAATAATAAGTGCTTCAATAATCTGGGAAAAAACAGACAATGATTTGAAAAGGGAACTCACTCCATGGTTTGAGGACGTCGATGGAACGAGGACTTGGACTTTCGCGGAGCAAATGATCTTAAATGGTTTAATTTTAATCCCATAAAAGAAACCAAGAAAAGTTGCTAAAATCCTGGAAAAATATGTTCCCAGCCTCTATGATGGATCTGGAACACCCACTTGCCTCGTTGAAACAAAAACAAGACTCTGACCTTCATCAGGAAATTACCCCCTCCACGGTAATAAAAGATTCAAATCCGAACCAAACAAGATATTTAATCATTTGTTTACCGAAAACTAAATTAATGATTATCTTGCTTTGAATGAATGTAACAGACTTAACGGTTGACCTGGAAAAAAAGAAACGGAGTTGAGGAAAAAGCCAAAAAAACAAACTCTTTTGAAAGAAGGCTTAAACTAGTTTATCCGGTTGCTTTCAGAAACGTGGGAGCCAGACATGGATTGCGGGGATTGGTGTCTGTATTTTGAGATGTAGTTCCAGGATCTGTGGTGTTCTTGTTTTTTTTCCTATGAAAATGGTCGTGGTTTTGGGGTCCTTAAATAGTTAAAGCAGGGAGCACATTTGGTTGTAACAGGGGCAACCGTGACGCTGGTAATAACCCCACCGTTTTAACAAAATAAATATCCTCATGGACCAGTTTTAACAAAAAAAATATAGGGTATATATGGCCTTCCCCTTGTACCTTACTGTAAATAAAACAATCCCACCGTTTTAACAAAAAATTATAGGGTATACATTTGTTCGAATCTTTTTGGATTATGCACCAGTTGTATAAAATTATTTTATAAGCGGGAGATATTTCAGTGTTTAAAAATTTAGTTTAGGAGTTAGAATTTTTTTGATAAATAAAAAGATTATTGTGTGTCTCGTTAAATTTATAAACTTAATTGAAAGAAAATAATACATATAATAAATTTACCGAATCAAACTACAAACTAAAACCAGCCAACATTGACATAAAAAATAGACTTAAACTAACAACCTACACCTCCTAACAACAATTAAGAACCAATAAACCCACTACTGCCAATATTCTCGTGGAGTATCCTAATTATCTCGGCTGATGGAGCATCAAAACCTACACAATCTAACTGTGTTGAATCCGTAAATTTTGCCATACCATCCGCCACCTTTTTTCCATTCTTATGTATATGTCGGAGTTGTACCGTCCAATCCTTTCACAAAAGCAAGTTGATATGAGCTAAAATGGTCAACTGTTGGAATCTACCTGCACCCTGTTGCATCAGGCGCAACACATCTTGGCAATCAGTTTCGAGGATGACCAATCGAGCACCCAAGTCCCATGCATGAATCAGGCCCAAAGCTACTTCATGTTGCGTGATTTAGGTGCAACGCAAACGGTGCAAGTAAACACGCCACAAGTAATAGTATAAATTAAGATTATCCCTCACTTTCCATTTTATAATCGTTTTTGATTTTCCCTTATTTTTTCTCCTTATTTTCCCTCACTTTTTATTTTAACTTCCAAACAAGATTCTCTAAAATTCGTTGTTGATTTTCAATGGAGAGTTCATCATTTATTCTACATTTGTTTCTTAACAAAATCTTACAAGATTTTCTCAAATATTTCATCTATTTCACAAATTAAGTTTCAAGAAAATCTTACGTCAATTTGGGTGGAAGCATCTTCAAAGGTGAATTTCTTTTCCCTCTCTTTAAACTAAGATTCTTTATTGATATTCCCTAGTAGTTGGCTGATTATGGATTGATATTAACATGGTTTTGCAATGGATTTCAAGATTTGAACTATTAATGAAAATTTTGATGATTTGCCTAAAGATTTGTTTAACTTGATGAAATCTGGAGGTTTTAATTGGGTAAATTCATGTTTTAATAAGGTAATCATAATGTGAAATTAGATTTTGAGAATAATTCCTGAAACTACTAGGTTGACTAATTGTTAGAGGTGTTCTAAGTGGTTTTTTGGGCTGTCCTATGTGTTTTGAGTTGTTGGAGATATAAGGATGTTTTGAAGGTGTTTGTGGGTATGTTTTGATGAGGTTTGAATGTTAAAATTGCTGATTTGAAGTTAGAAGTTAGTAGAGCAAAGTTTGGTGTTGATTTCGGTAGTTTTGACTAGTTTGTGGAAGATTTATGTTAAGAATGCAGGGGATCCTTGTTTAGCAATGATTTGAATGCATAATGATGCATTTTCCTCAGGTTTTTATGTGATTAAAATAGGGGACAAACAAGGCAAGGTTGCCTAGTTGCGTACGTTGCTTACCGGTGGCTCGATTTACGTTGGCGAGCAAGGCGAAGTGTATCAGTGAGTGTTTAAACACGTTAAAGCTCTTTAAAGGTTTGATTCAAGGGTCATGGGGGTTTAGTTATTGCCTAACAAGATTAACTAAGCTCAAGCGTAATTTGTTCTTACCTTTCTTGAATATTGGTTTTGAAATGAGCTTGCGGATTTCATGTTGGTTTAAACATGATTTGATTTACACGTTTTGGTTTTAAACATGGTTTGGTTTACTTGTTGTCAATGCATCATTTTGGATTAATATGCAATATTTAAACAAAGTAATGAATGCTTATGAGCATTGAAATGTTCCTTGAAAGGAATGTGTTGTTGCCTTTGGCAATGTGGTTCTGCATATAAAACAATTTTAAGAAAAGACATTGGAAAACAGTAAGTAAATGTATTTGAAAATGATATATTGACTATGTGACGTGTTGTGAAAGTGTCAGATATAGTTGGCTAGCCATATAATTAAAGTGCACTATAATATATAAAATCGATCGTGCCATAGTCCTTGAGGAAAAGCGGTTTAACTAGGCTACTCAGACTATTGGGTTATTACTTGGGTATGTAGTTTAACTAGGCAGCCCATTGTGATGGTATCTTTCGGTTTAACTAGGCAAGGTATGAGATTTGGTGGAGGTGAGCCCACCATGAGAAATCCGTGTATCCGAACATGTATGAATAGAGGTAGTAAGCATGTTTTGCGAGTCACACTAAATGCCAATATATGGGATTATATGATAATATTTGCGACTAAAGAGTTTATAAATGATTTGATGCATATGAATGTTATGCATGATTTGTTGTAGAAACAAATGAGATAATGCTTGGGAAGTAAGCATGTTTTGGTAACAAAGGCTAATGGTTTTTAAACGGTTTCAAATTGCATCAATGTTGTTTATGAACATCCTCGCTAAGCATTTGTGCTTACGTTCTCTTTTTCCCATTGATGCAAAGTAATAGTGTTAAAGGGTGACTTTGGTTTGGCAAGGAAGGTCCAAGATCAAGACATTTGCTTAAGTATGAAACTCAGTTTTAAATTCGGTCAATAAGGCAATGTGTTTACCATGTTTTGGTGGATTTGTAATCTAGATTTTTGGTTGTTTGTGATGGTTTTTATGTTGTGATTTGATGACCTTTGAGGTTGGATTTGAGGCATGTTTGTTGATGTCTTGCAAGCATGAGGTTATGCTTTGTATTTTCCCTTAGTATGCATAAATGTCGAATATGCTTTTAATCATGCTTTGTGTTTTCCCTTAGTATGCATAAATGTCGAATATGCTTTTAATCATGCCTTTAGCGTTGCTATCTAATCTTAATCGATGTAGATGCTACATAGTTGGTTCTCATCCTTCAGAGACTACGAGTGTAATAGGAGCATCCGTCGACAAAAGGATCACCCTAAGATGATCATCTCATGGCTATTGAGAACGAATCAAATCAGATGGTTCTATTTCTCAATCTTTCTGACTTGCTCCTACGGAAACCAAGGTCGAAAAGATTGAGAAAAATCAGTCATTCAAAAAGTTAAGGATTAGTAATCCGTTTTAGAAATCGAATGGGTTCGATCTTATACATACGCGAGGAAGGTAATCAAAAAAAAGAAATAAGATAAGTTCTTCTTTACTTTTATCACTTAGGAGCCGTGCGAGATGAAAGTCCCATGCACGATTTTGAATGAGAGAAAGAAGTGAGGAATCCTCTTTTCGACTCTGACTCTCCCACTCCAGTCGTTGATTTTCTTTCTGTTACTTCAAAAGTAGCTGTTTCGGCTTCAACCACTTGAATTTTTGATAGTCCTTTTTATTTCTCATCAAAAGAATGGCATCTTCTTCTGGAAATCCTAGCTATTCTTAGCATGATATTGGGGAATCTCATTGCTATTACTCAAACAAGCATGAAACGTATGCTTGCATATTCGTCCATAGGTCAAATCAGATATGTAATTATTGGAATAATTGTTGGAGACTCAAATGGTGGATATGCGAGCATGATAACTTATATGTTGTTCTATATCTCCATGAATCTAGGAACTTTTGCTTGTATTGTATTATTTGGTTTACGTATCGGAACTGATAGCATTCGAGATTATGCACGATTATACACAAAATATCCTTTTCTGGCTCTCTCTTTAGCTCTATGTCTCTTATGTCTAGGAGGTCTTCCTCCACTAGCAGGTTTTTTCGGTAAACTCCATTTATTCTGGTGTGGATGGCAGTCAAGCTTATATTTCTCGGTTTCAATAGGACCCTTACAGGCGTTGTTTCTATCTACTATTATCTAAAAATAATAAAGTTATTAATGTACTGGAAGAAACCAAGAAATAACCCCTAGAGTTCGCCATGATTATCTGATCCATGCATAATATCATGAAAAATGGATACAAATTTTTGACTGCTACTTAGTATCGACAATAGGTCTGAAAAGTATCTAAAAATATCAAATTTAGATATTTGTACCCTATCGAAGTAAGGAACCATGGCATATATGTCTGGAATAGATTTCGTTTTGAAAGAATTGAAAAAGCACTATCTCGTTGAAAGGTTCTATACATCCACCGTTTCTCAACGCATTTCTTTAGACAAAGACTCCGTTTTTCTGCTTTTTGGATGGTAAATATTTCTCAAAACATGGAGTGTGAATTAAACCCATGTTTGAATTGAAATTGAGATATTGATGCAAGTTCTTCTCTTCTGAATCAGATGGATTCATATCTGAAAGAGGTTGACAATAAGTTCTTTCAAAATTGACTACTTGTCCCTCTGTTAGAGGTGTTCCAAAAATGTCTGCCTTGGATTAAATTAAAATTATAAAATTATTATAAAATTAAAGTTATTATAAAAATTAAAGAATTAAAGATATAAAATTAAAGAATTAAAGAAAGGGGTCAGTCAAAAAAAGAGATGGTAATTAATCAAAGGTCCAACTGATCACCACGTTTGTATTGTAAATATGCGGTTACGAATAATCCAGCCAAAGTAATAGGAATTAGACCTAAGACGATTCCAAATATAAAAACTTCAATTATTTCAATTTATTTGAAAGGAGAAAAAGAAAGGTAATATCTATCCCTAAATATTAATCTCTATTGCCCATGAATATCAATAATTAATAATTGATAATTAACACGGTAAGGAACTATAGAATATTATAGAATATATGGAATAGGACAGAAAGCTTTGTTTTTATGAATTGTTCGTTCATTCAATTAATTTTTAAATAAGTCGTATCTTACTCAGACCAATATGAGATATGCCTTGAGCTTCTATTTGAATGTTGAGATGGTTGAAATTTAGGAAGCATGCCTCTAGAAATGTGGTTGAAGTTCCTCATTATGTATTGGTCATGTTTCCTTGTGTTTATAGCATGGTTTAATCTTTTAATTAGTTGAATGTATTTATATGCTGAATTAGGGCATGTTCGGTTCTATATTCGAATGAAAAACCAACAAAATTGCACACTACAGGTCCAGGTGAATCGATACGTGGGGCTCCGTATCGGTACAAGTATGGTATTTTGGTAGCCTCGTATCGGTACATGGGAACGTGTATCGACACACTTTTGAGCTATTGGATTCTGTTTTTTGGCAATTGAAGCCCGCATATCGATACGTTTAGGGACTGTATCAGTACAACTGGACATTTTTTTAGTTATGGGATGTTTTATGTTTTGAGATTTTTTTTGTTTTGGTCCATGGTTCATATGTATGCAATTGAATGAGTTTAGATGATTGTTTTGAGATAGCTTTTGGTAAATAAGCTTGTAACATGACTAATTGAGGATTAGTAACTTTGAAATCAAGTAAGTCCCTTTAATTTCCCAGATTTGTAATTTGGTCCCTAAATTGCAAACATGAACAATTGGATGTTGATTCGATGCCCGATTGAGTTGATACTTTCACCCGCTGCTAGTTTGCTCACCTTAGGTCATAACGATGTATCTAGACAAGATAAAAGAAAAAAATGGACCTAATCTTAGTTAATCGTTTTGGGTTTTGTTTCGGCAAAACCCAATGTAGCTCACTCAGTTTGGTCTGGCGTCCAGGCTAGGTCGAGTGGGTTACATCTGGTGGTATCAGAGCCAGGTTTGCGATTGCTGGGTGTTGTTGTTGTTTGCTTAATTGATGTCATGATGTTTGAATACATGTTTATGAGTGTTTCCGGTGTTATTTGTTATGTTGGGGTATTAATGGGAACACATTGCCTATTATAGTGGTTTTAAAATGGTTTTTGAGGTTGTCTTGGACCCTTTGCCATATGCTAGCCTAACTTTATTTTGTTATGTTGTGTGAATGGGATTTTGTAAGTATGGGTCTACATCGTGAGGTGAAGCTAATTCGAGTAATGCTGGTGATGGGCAGAACGTCGAGGATGGAATGGTTCCTCATAATCCCTTACCTCCTCCACATACTCTTGATGTTGGTGTTGGAGTTGGGGTTGGTGGTGGCCCTATAACACCTTGAAAGTCGGTCTAGTTGGAATTAGTCTCCGGTGATTAGAAACCCTACACTGAAAAGGTCCAAACATTTCATTGACTTTGACCTTGTGGTTAATTATATCAATATTGGACTCTAAATGAGTCAATTTATTGAGTAAGGACCTATTTGAATACATTGGTAACTTTATTGGTGACTAAATTGTGAAAATTGGAACTATTGGGCTAAAAGTGTAAGTGACAACCATTGAGTGGCTAAGGCCATGATTCTCCCAAAGCTAAGCTTAGTCACCTACTTGCTTTCTTCATTATCACGTGGGATTGCCTAAAATGGGTAGAAAGGATGATGAAATTGATTAAAGAAAGAAAAGGAATTTATAGATAAAATATAGAATACCCTTCATTGAGGGGAACCTCTATCGGTTATACTTTAAGGGAATAAAGTGTTTACAACTCATAGAACTTACTTTCCATAGTAAAATTTCCACCAAAACCATCTCTATCATCTTCATCTTCTAAAAACCAAGCACCTCTATTGTTGTCTTCCTCCTTGAGCTTAAGCTAGCACCTCTCTTATTAAACATTCAAAGTCTAAGTTTCTTTTGATCCATTGATGCTATTGAATAGCCACTGGTTGGGTAAGCAAGAACCCCTAATCAATTTTTGAATTCCATGAATAGATTATGTTTAACTTTAAGTTAAAGTTTTGATCACCTATGGTAACTTAGGGTTTTCAAAGCTGTAGTCCATGGACATCTAATAGCTAATTGCTATTCCGAGCTTAGATATCAATTTTGATATCGTTATATTGGTTTCGGTATCGTATTACTGATCCTAATAATCTCATGTTGTTTTTACCTAGCTCAAGAATTGGAGAAAGATAATCCATCATCTCCATAAAAAGCTAGGAACAAAGGAGTAGTCATCTGAGAGCCGTAGGAGCTTCAGAAATCAAGGTGAGTGTAGTCGAAGTCTCGAGAATAGGCTAGATGCTTTCCTGATTCCACTGATATTGATTTATGTCTAGCTAACATTGTGTCTAAGGATATAGCACCAAACCTCGCAGGAGATTACATTGGTAAGCATCTGTAAGTTATTGTATTGAATTATTGTGCATAGAAACATTGTTATTGTCATTGGACATATTGAAACATTGGACATAGAACATTGATCATTGAACATCGACATTGCCATTGCTATAGTCATTATCATATATATATATTGTCATTGAATATTGGAATTGGTATAGCTATTGTTATCAAAACATTGGTATTGAAATATGGACCATTGATATTGCTATTGAAAAATATTGAATATTGGTGTTGCTATTGAACCTTGGATTCGAAAGGAGATTGGATACAATTGACATGCCATAGAATCCATGAGCTTATTGGTACAGGTGGACTACAATCCTTGGCTACGACCTTTATTGTGGCGAGGCAGAGGTACTAGACCGATTATTGATTTAGCGAGGCATAGGAATTCACGTATCCACTATCTTGATTCGGTCTAAGGGATAATAATGAAATATGGTTATTATTGTCATTGAGCATCATTGTAATATTGTCATTGATAATACATGATTTGGAATGCATTTCATTGTATTTGTTATTGTTTCAGACTACCTCACTAGTCAAAATAAGCCTAACGCATTTCATCTCATGCATTTCAGGTTAAGGGGATCATCGTCGAGAGCTCAGAGAAGTTGGAGAATTTGGCAAGTCACTACAAGGCTAAGTAATGTATATTAACCCTACAAACTGCTAGTATGGTGGCGTATCGATACAAGTGATGACATATCAATACGAGTTTGCATATTTGGGCTAGGTCAATACTAGTCAACATAGAGTACTGATACAGACTTTGGTGTATTGATACGAAAAGTCAACATTGGAATTTGGGATTGAAAAATGCATCGATACAACTTCAAAGCGTACCGAAACAGGTCTACTCGTACCGATACGGCTAGAGCAGTATCGATACGAGTTTTTGTCACTAGAATTTGTAAATTATAAAATGTGCTTGGCGTAACGATATGACCCCTCGAGCATTGGTACCGATACAGGTAATTCAGTTATAAGTATCATGAAATAGTTCTGAAAAGTTATAAATTGGTCACTGATTATTGATGGGCTTAATTGAAGGGGTAATTGAGTTCCAATGGATGTGAAAATTTGCATGCTCACTAATTATAGGTTGAATATCATTGTGGTAAGGCTAATTTCAGTAAAGGACCTCTAAAATACTAAAATTACATATTAGTCCCTAAAGCTTATAAAAGTTGTAAATTGATCCCAATCTGAGATTGGTAAGTTATATCGACTCACTATTGCATTGTATGTTTCAAGTATTGTCCTAAGACACTGAATTAACTATTGTATAGTGCTGACTCGCTGAATCATAGATCACATGTTAAAATACTATTCTATTTACTGTATTGTTTATCGGTAACACACTCTGACTCAGTTCTCTACCAGTCTGGGAAGAGGTGTTATATTTGTGGTATCAAAGCTAGAGTTTAGTTGATTCTAGGACTAAACTGGAGTCTATTGTATTGTTATTGCATTACTTGGCCACCCTAGGAGTTATTTATTGTATATATAGTGACTTGCTGACTAATCCAATCTCTTTATATTATAGATATGTCTAAGACTAACGAAGCTCATATTAATGAGCCTACTACTGACTCCTTGACTCATAGTGAGAAGATTAGAGGAGGAGACCCTCCGAATCTGCATAACCCACCTGCTCAGGGGGTTGAGCTTGAAGTGCGAGCTACTCAGGCAAAATGTTATCGGAACATGGCTGAAATGTTCAAACAATTCATGACTTCAATGAGAGCTGAGTAAGTTGTACAACCTACCGCACCTATTATCTAATACGCTCGGGCCCCTATTGATAAGCTATCTTAGCACTGGGCTTATACCTTTATTGGTCAGGATGACGATAATCCTGAAACTACTAAATATTGGTTGGATAACACACTGAGAATCTTGAACAAGCAGATGGAGTGTGCCCTTGAGTTTCTTGTTGATGAGACACTTCACTGGTGGGAGACCACTACCCTTACGGTCTTCGAAGACACTGTAACTTGAGAGTTCTTTCTTCAAGAATTCCAAAAGAAGTACATTAGCGAGTTCTACCTCGCAGAAAGGTGTAGTATCTTCCTCTATCTCAAGCAAGGTGCACAGCCTGTCGAGCAGTACATCCATGATTTCTGAAAGTACTACAGGTATGTTGCCGAGTACATCAAGAAAGAGGAAGAGAAATGCAGAATATTCATTACTGGGCTGAAAGACAAGTTACGCCCTATGTTTACAACATTGGGCATCACCTATTTCTAAGATTTAGTGAACCGAGTCAAAGCCACTAAAGCAGTACAGAAAGCTTAGAGGACCGGTGGGTCAGGCAAATCAGAAAAGAGATTCAAGGATAATTCTCGACCTCCTAAGTGAAACAAGAAGAGAAAGTACCAAGGCCCTAAATAGAGTGTGTATCCACAACATTCTCGTATTGGGAATATTAAAAAGCCACAGACCATGACACAATCCTTTACTAAGTTAGCCTCAATTGATAGAACTAAAGGTTCACACCAAGGCTCTCAATACCCTGTTTGTAATTATTGTCAAAATCGACATCTAGCGGGTCAGTGTCGTAAGCATTCTGGAGCTTGTTTCTATTATGGCGAGCAAGGCCATTTTATCTGAGATTGTCCTCTCAATGCTACTAAATCCACCACTACACCGACTAATGTTGCATCCCCTGTTTAAACTTTTCAAGGCAAGGGATCAAGGCAAAGATCATCGGGAGCTGTAGGGAGACCTAGTGGCTCGTGAAAACCATTGAACAAGCAGGAATCAAAGGCCCTTGTCCATATGTATCATGTGAGGAGTAGGGAAGAAGAGCATTAACTTGACGTCATTATAGGTACCATTGAGTTCTATTCACATTCTTTATATGCATTGATCGACCCTGGTTCTACCCACTCCTTTATAAGCACCATGTTAGCTAAAAGGCATTGATTATCCTTTGAACCTATAGTATCAAGAATCTCTGTAACTAATACCGTGAACCTTGTCTCTAAAAATTGTCCCTTATTGATCCAAGGGATTCCATTTCTGGCCAATTTATTAGCACTACCGATCCATGAGTTCAATGTTATACTGGGTTTAGATTGGCTCAGTGGACATCAAGCTTGGGTAGATTGTAGTAAGATGAAGTTGTACTTTCGAGTCCTTGGAAAAGGGAGCATCATTTTGATGAATTCAACAAACCTTTCATTGTATGCTTTGACATTGGAAGCCAAGGGTGAACCTCGATTATTAGACATTGACACCGTGTGTGAATTCCCTGATGTTTTTCCTGATGAACTTCCAGGTTTACCTCCAACCTGTGAAGTGGACTTTGGCATTGAAGTGCAACCTGGAATTGCCCTAGTTTCCATTGCACCCTATCGAATGGAAGCCGTTGAGCTGAAAGAATTGAAAGCCCAAATTCAAGAGTTTCTTGATAAAGACTTCATTCGACCGAGTTCTTCACCTTGGGGAGCTCCGATTCTCTTTGTAAAGAAGAAAGATGGTTCTATGAGGCTATGCATTGATTACCGACAATTGAATAAGGTGACCATCAAAAATAAATATATATTGCTGAGGATAGATGACCTATTCGATCAGCTTAAGATACCTCTGTGTTTTCCAAGATCGATTTAAGTTCAGGGTATTATCAAATGCGAGTCAAAGAATGTGATGTACCCAAAACTACTTTCTGTATGAGATACGGTCACTACGAATTCTTGGTAATGCTCTCTGGGCTAACTAACGCACCACAACCTTTATGGATTTAATGAATCGGGTTTTTAGACCCTATCTTGTCAAGTTTGTAGTGGTGTTCATTGATGACATCCTGATATATTCTAAGATTGCTACCGTACATCGAGATCACCTCTGCATTGTGCTTCAAACCCTTCGGAAGAAGTAGTTGTTTGCCAAGTTCTCTAAGTGTAAATTTTGGCTTACCAAAGTTGCCTTCCTTGGGCATATTGTATCGGCTTTGGGCATTCAGATGGACCCAAAGAAAATTCAAGCCATTATTGACTGGCATCCACCGAAGAATATTGGTGAAGTGAAAACTTCCTTGGTTTTGCTGGTTATTATAAAAGGTTCACCAATGGATTTTCGATGAAACAACCCCACTGACTATGTTATTAAGAAAAAAACTCCATTTATTTGGGCCGAGGATCAACAAAGAAGCTTTAGTCAATTGAAACAAGTCTTGACTCACGCACCGGTCCTAACCCAACCCAAGTCTAGAAAGGACTATGCAGTCTATAGTGATGCATCGCATCTTAGGTTAGGATGTGTATTGATGCAAGAAGGCAAAGTCATTGCTTATGCTTCGAGACAACTAAAGCCACATGACATGAATTACCCCACTCATGACTTGGAGTTGGCTGCAGTTGTCTTTGCATTGAAAATCTGGAGACACTATCTCTACGGAGAGAAGTGCTACCTCTTCACCGATCACAAAAGTATCAAATACTTGTTGACTCAAAAGGAGTTGAACCTTCGACAACATAGGTGGATTACCATCTGGTCAAGGCCAACGTTGTTGCTGATGCACTCAACCGTAAGCCTCTTCCTGGTACGTATCATTAATGACTATTGAACCCTATGCATTGGTTAGTACATCGACTCATTGCAAAGTCATTGTATTATATCTCCTCGAGCTATTAATGCTCATTTCTGACTTCGGAAGCACTGCTGTCTTGTAGCTGAACTTCAAGTTCAGTATACTATTGTCTTAAGGATCAAAACATTGCAAAGTCAAGACCCCAGGTTCCAAGCTATTGTTTCTAAGTTGCAAGATAATTCTGACTTTAGAATTAGTTCTGAAGGACTCCTATATTTTTGTGATCGGGTCTGCGTACCTAAATATGAATCTCTTTGCACTGATATTCTCAAGAAAGCTCATTCAAGTTCTTTATCTATTCACCCAAGTTCTGTAAAGATGTACAAGGACCTTCGGGAACTCTATTGGTGGCCAGGCATGAAGCAAGCCATAACTGACTTTGTATCCAAGTGCTTTACGTGCCAACGTTTTCAAGCAGAGCACCGTGTCCCTACTGGGTTATTGCAACCTATTGATTTACCACAATGGAAGTGGGAGAAGATCACTATAGACTTTATTAGTGGTCTGCCTTTAACTCTTACTAAGCACGATGCTATTTGGGTCATTGTGGACCGTTTCACCAAGTCAACCCATTTCTTATCGGTTAGAATGAACTACGATCTTCCTAAGCTGGTTGACTTGTATATCAAGGAAGTAATTCGACTCCATGGTGTAACACCCCCTTCTCGTCTAGTGAAAATATTTTAATCGGAAATCAAAGTTTAACTGAGCGATGCAATACTATATCGATATAAAGAAGCAATGACTCAATATAGAACTACATTAATTAGTTTAGGGACAATTTTAAACTTTTATGAACTTTAGGGACTAATATGTGAATTCAATATTTTAGAGGTCCTTTCTCGAAAATAATCTTACTATACTAAAATTCAACCTATATTAAATGATCCTACGAGTTTCCAAGATAATCGGAATCCAATTACCTTATCAATTTAACTACACAATGTTCAGTGACCAATAAGCAATGTTCCAAACTTATTCCAATTAACTTTTAACAAATTTACCTGTATCGGTATCGGTACTCGAGAGGCCATACTGATACGCCTGTGTCATGACCGTTAAAACAATTAAGAATCAATAAGCTCGTACCGATATGATGCTCGTCCGTATCGGTACGCGAAGCATAGTTTATGATTTATCGAATTACAATATTTATTACCTGTATCGATACGACTGGGAACTGTATCAGTACGTGTTAACCAGGTTGACCCGTGTCGATACGTCCCTGAATCGTACCGATACAATTAATTTTCCAAATTCCAGTGTTGACTTTTCATATCGATATGCCCCTTTGAAGTATCGATACTCCCTGTTGACCGATGTTAACCATGTCCAAATATGCACAGCCATACCGAAACTGTAACACCCTATCCCAAGGTTAGCCGTAACCCAGTTTCGGAGCGTTACCAAACAGAAGTGTAATCACTCATTTTTTACCTGTAAATACATATTAGTGTTGCATGTATGTTTATTATATTATATGTTTATTGTTTGCATGAGTGTTACTAATATATATAAAGTGTGTGCATGTATATTATAATCTATGTATGTATACTTATTAGATGAATGTGTGTCGCGTATATATTTAGAGTATGAGCGTATATGATTAATATATATAGAAGTCATGATAATTATGGGCATGATTATATGTATGTATGCCAATATGTTATACTTGTATAAGTATAGGTTTGTATCATGTATATGTATTGCTGTTATAATTATATTATTATTATTAATATTATTGGGCTGGTAAAATGAAAAAAAATTAAATATATTAAACCCAAGTAAAAATGAAGTCCAAGTCCAATTACAAATCCAATTACAAGGCCCGGTTGGCCCAAATCTGAATCTTATCTAATTACAATGTGCAGGTAATTGTGGGCCGTTGGATCAAGATTTGATCCAACGGCCACGATGCAACCAGGAAGTCAAAAATATCTGCCAGGCGCGTGTTCCACACGTATGGACCGTTAAAGTGCCACGCGCGCGTGTGGTCCACGCGCGGACGCTTTAATATCCCACGCGTGCGTAAGATCCACGCGGTCTGACTCCTCGACTGCGGAGCTCCACGTGGCGAGATCTGAAGCCGTCTCATCAAATCGAGGCTTCATCCAAGCCGTTCGTCCTTCAAGCCATCTCGACCGTTAGATCAGATCTGATCTAACGGCCGAGAACGCGTCTGGCCGCTGGCAGAATGTCCATACCGCCACCGCGCCGATATTCAGTCCCCGTGTTCAGAATATGCCCAAGACAACAAGCAAAAGTGTCAGTTCAGATCTGAAAAAGAAGATGCAACTTGCAACAAACAGAGACAATAATATATATGAAACGGGGCTTTTGTAACAAAAAAAAGGGATAAGAGGGAGAGTAGTAACAAAAAAGAGAGAACAGAGATCGTGTAAAACACCAAAAATTGTAACCAGTCAAGTGAATCAAAAGACAGTCCAGTGGTAAATACTAGTCTCTTTTTCTTACTTGTTTTCCTTACATACATATACGAAAGAAAAAAAAACAGAAACAAGAAAGGAGAGTAGTCTTACCGGCGTTGCTTGTGGGTCTTCCCTTCCTCAGTAATAAGCCTTTCGGCTTCTACAAGTCAGATCTGGTGAACTGAAGGAAGGGGAAGGCCCCCCTGGTAGTTATATTTTAGGTTTAAAACTTTTTTTTAGTTCGTATTTCCTAGATCTAGGGTAAATAAGGGGGTATCCTCTGAATCCAACCATGGATTCATGTTGAGGATGAAATAGTGGTTATTTTGGTGTCTTTTGGAGGCTCGCCGGCGCCGGTTAGCGGCGGCCGGCCGCCGGATTCTGGGTTTTATAAGAACAGACGAGAGAAAAAGAAGAACACGGGCTATATGAAAACTGAAGAATGAAACGAAAATGGAGAAAATTTGGTTTCGGTCTGAAAATAGCCTTTATATAGGTATTATTATTTTACTAAATGGGTAAATTACACACTTAATCCCACCGCGTTTTCAATATTTTCATTTTTGTCTTGCCGCATGGTATAATTACAATCCCAGTCCCCTGATATTTCAAAATCTTGTAATCCAGTCCCTAAATTACACCGAGTCAGTTTCTAAATGGTAAAATTACGCCCTTAACCATTATGGTCTGCCCCTTGGTCTAATTACAATTATGGTCCTTTTAGGTTTTGTTTGTTTCGCAATTTCGTCCCTAAATTACATATTATTGCTCTTTAATTTCTACCACTGACTTTTGTTTTTCTTTCATTTCAGTCCTGTATTCTTTGTAAATACTCATGTTCGTATTATAATCGTATATGTTGATGTATTCTATTATTTTATTTTATGTCCCTCGTATATGACTCGTATTTTATGTTTACATATATATGTGTATTAAGATTATAATGGTCATGCGTCTTTTATCCGGTTATTCATATTAAGCATGTTATGTTTTAGTTGATTCGTACATGGCGTATTTTGTATTTTTATATGTGTGTGTTTTCTTGTTTTTTAGGGTTACATGTTAGTGTATTTACCCTTTTTGTACGATATGTGGACCCGTATATGTTGAAATATGTTTTATTACCAGTATGCATGTCTTTTTGAAATATTTGTTCGTCTATACGTACTTATTCCTGCCTTGTTATTTTGACATATTATAGTTGTTTTTATCTATTATTTAAAATAATATGTATATATACATGTTTTAGTCTAGAATATCATTTATGTTAAATTAGTATTCTGGTATGTCAATATTTATTATATTTAAATATTTTGCCATGTTTTACATTTTTGCCACTAAGATTGCATATCGAGATATAACTTGTTAATGCGATGTCCTTTTATCCGAACGTAAACGGGGCCAGTATCAAGCATAGTGATAGTGGTTGGGCGTTTATTCTCGGATAACGGGACCCTTAAAATTTATTCGCAATTATGACCGAATTTTTAAAATAATCGTCACTCTAATCCGAAAAATCCAATATTAATAAAGCGGTAATTATTAAAGTACCAATTTTGGGCGGTATGGGGGTGCTAATCCTTCCCCATCCGTAACCGACTCCCGAACCCTGTCTTTTTGAATCTCTGGTTTTATGGTGTCCGGCCTACCTAAGTGGCCGGTGGCGACTCCATTTTTTTATGAGGTTTTTTAAACCCCACGGAATAAATATTTTATATTCAAAAGAATCACAAACACCTTTCAAAAACACCCTCCGCCAAACTCGGTTTTTATTTAGCGATGAAGAAAAAGACATCGCTAAAGATGGCGACTCCGCTGGGGAACTTTTTTGTTTTTCAAAAACAAATGAGAGTCAAGCTTTTTAAGTAATTACCGCTTTACTAACATTGGAAGTTCCGGATTAAAGTGGCTATTAAATTAACATTCGGTCATAATTGCGCGTTTATTTTAACGCATTTAAAATATGGCATATAAACCCGTCTTTCTAAGTGGGGGGAAAACGCTAATGCTTTCGTGGAGATATCGTTCCTTCGTACGGGCATAAGCGAATGGGTTCCCCTAAATTGAACCCGGTTGAAAGGAGCCTATAATGGGTGATGATCGGGGGCCTTGCTACTCTTAGTAGAGGACAGCGAGGACAATTCGGGTACCTCCTAGAACCAAAACTGCATGTAGAGAACACATAGAAACCCACCTTGTTAGAGCCATGCGGATAACCTAGATGTCTTAGATGGAATGTAAATAGGATTATCTTGTTTGTTTATCGCATTTAATTTGCCCTTTTATTATGTACTTATCATTTTTGTCCGGTACTGACTTGTGTTCTTTTGCTTTGTTTTTGCATACCATTGCATTCGCATTAGACAGGGCATTGATTCCCGAGTGATTTCTCTTAATAGAAGATTGTTCATGATGGACCAAAGGTTCTTTGACCTGAAGGAAGGGGGTCCAATTCCAGAGTTCCATCCTAAGACTAGGACAGTGACAGCCGAAGAAGAACCATTCAAGGACACCAGAACAGATTCGGTAAGCAGCGTCAATCCTAGTGACAAACAAGACGAAATACAAGAACTAAAGAAGCAGATGTCCGAGATGATGGACCAGATGAATGCCATGATGAAAGGCAAGCAGCATGTCGAACTCAAAAAAGATTCGGTCGGGGAGCAGAATGTGGAACAAAGTGGTCAGAATGTCAAAATAGACAACACCGTTAAATATAACAAATCGAATCCCTTTGTGATCAATCTCAAGAAGCAGACATGTAACATATCTGGGGAAGATACCCAGGGAACAGAGGCAAAACCAGGGGAAGTTCGAGAATCTAATGACATCGGAAGACATTATCCTATACCCATGAGATACGCCGAGTTACTTCCGTTGCTTGTCGAAAGGAACCTTATCATACCAATGAAGTCTGTACCAAGAAAACCTCCTTATCCGAAAGATTACAACAGTCGTGTCCGGTGCAGCTACCACATAGGTGATTCGAGTCATCACACTGAAAATTGTAGGGCCCTGAAGGACAGAGTTCAAGATCTTATCAGAATGGGAATTTTGGGTTTCGAAGACGGACAACCCCGATTCTTCAGTCAGCCAGCCGTTGCCCGAGGGGCAAAATCGAAGGAAGGTCAATACCGAGCCCAAGGTTCAGATAACACAGAAGTGGGTCACTCAAGCGGGATAAAATTAGGAGTCAATAATAAAAGCGTCTCAGAAGATGAACTTGCACACAAGCGCGACCAGCTCGAGTATGAGAGGCACAATCTGAGCATGAAATCAAAGAATGTACAAGACGAGTACCACAAGCTGCACTTTGAATTCAAGAGATTCGGTCTGGGTGACACCGCGGAAGAGTGGATCAATGGTATGATTCAGTTGAGGAACGGTTCAGAACGCTGGAAGCAGAAATGCAAGAATAGTAATAATAAAGTCAGATCATTATCAAAGAAGCTGGAAGAAGCTGAGGGCCAACGCGACTTTATTCAAAATGAGTTGGAAAGCAGTCTGGCCATGGAAGATATCCTAAAATCAAGTCTGCACCAGGAAAGGAATGAATCACAAGCCTTCCAAATGGAAAACGCAGCACTCAAAGAACAGATAGTGAGGCTCGAGACTGCTTTACATACCAGTGAGATCTGTGTTGGGGAAATGACCGTTAAGCTACAAAAAGCCGAGCTAACCATACGGGAGAAAGACCGGGACATGAAGATGGTTACGACTCAAGCCCGACAAGCAGCTCAACAGATAGCGGATCTAGCCGATGCAGCAACACCAATAAGCCAGAATATGGATCCGGCATTGGACCGCGAAGGAAAGCTGACAGGACTGTTGAATGAGGTCAAGACATTAGGTGCCAGGGCTCACCGATATCTGTAAAACCCTAATATCGGATGTAATGAAACCTTTTGGTCTGAATGAAAGATGTTCTATAAGGACAAATCACTTACGGAATCAATGCTTTATTGCATTCATGCATTGCATTTGCATCACATTTTTGCATTGTTTATCATCACATGGCACTTCATCATTTAATACATGGGGTTCGATGGTAGAATTAATCGAAAAATGGAACGAATTGAAGAGTCGAGGCTTGACCAGTTAGAAGAAAAAATCAAGAAAGAGCTTAAGAAGAAAGAGAAGATAAATGTCTTCAATACGAGGGAACTCTGCCTAGTCCCCGATTTGGTCATTCCTCCAGATTTCAAAGTTCCCGGATTTGCGCAGTATGACGGAACCAGCTGCCCGAAGATTCACTTAACCATGTTTTGTAGAAAAATGGAAGGATACATGAAGAATGAAGAATTGTTGATCCACCATTTCCATGATAGCCTGACGGGACCAGCAGCAGTGTGGTATAACCGTTTGAACATAAACCAAGTTAGGTCATGGGGTGACCTCGCTAATGCCTTCTTGGATCAATACAAATATGCTTTGGATTTAGCACCGTGTCGACAGTTTCTTCAGAATGAGAAAATAAGGCCAAATGAAAGCTTCAGGGAATATGCATTAAGGTGGCGATGTCTGGCTACCCAAGTCCAACCCCCTATAGCAGAAGAAGAGTTGACTCCCCTATTTCATGCAACGCTTCCCTCTCCCTTCTTCGATGTGATGTTGGAGAAATCGAGAAACGGATTCGAAGATTTCATGACGATTGGAGAAAGAATAGAATATGCAGTCAAAGAAGGAAAATTGGGGTCTAAGTCTAAAGACCGAATCGAAGATAAGATAGATAAGGATGGAGACGTAAATGAGTGTCATCTCCAGGGTTCACGTGGCCGTAAAAGAAGGAGACAGACTGACAAATCGGGGTTATCAAGGAAAATTCCTCGGACGAGCGCAAATTTGGAAGTGTTTGGAATATCTATTTCAGACATTTGGCCTCATCTGGTAGAGGGTCACTATCTTGTTCCTAGGCCGATGAAGAGTGCACCTGATCTGTATGCCCATAGTTTTGACTCGAGTAGCACATGCGAATTCCATATGGGGGCACCGGGGCATCCCACCAGAAAATGTAGACCTTTACTGGAGGAAATCAAGAAGCTGGTCAATGATGGAACCCTGACACAAGAGCTGATCAAGCAGTGGAAGATCAAGAATGAAAAGCAAATCTACATAGTGCTGAAGAAGCCATAGATGTCTCTACATTAAATACCTTCCTGAAGTAATACAAGGGATCAACTCTATGTGGCCCCCATGTGACAAAGATCTTTTGTGATGGGGCATGTTTGTTGATTTTTATTTTCAATAAAGGACACATTTCGCTTAACATATAATGTTTTTGAAAGCACATATATATTTTCTCATCGTTGTAGGACACTGGATATCAATTGCAAGAGGTGACATTAGATAGATGTCGTGATAACGATGATGTGTGATCTTCCCCACCGGACTCTGGTCAGCAAAGCGAGATTATTACTCTTTCGATGATATTCAAGGATAAAAAAGCTCTAAATGTCAACCATGTAGAGTTGCTTGAAATTGAAACTCTAGGCATAATCTTCTAGGTAGTAAAGAAGAAACAAAACAAAAAAGGAAGAGAAAAAGAGAAGAAAGAAAAATGAAATGAAAATGAGAAAATAATAATAAAAAGTACTCCTATGTTGAAACACGTAATAGGCTTGTTCGGATAAGAGTATGGAAATTTTGGGGCACTCCGCTGAAGCGATAGGGTGGAGATATATCATCCAATTCAAGAAAGCTTAGCTTCATGAGTGATGGCAATATTTTCAAATCGTGACTATGCCGAGTAACTTGGGGCAGTGTTGTTTGCTCCATCATTGTCCTCAAGACAAAGGACTGTGACGAATTGATTTCCTCAAATAACGATAAAAACAAAAAATCAAAAAATAAAAAAGGCGATATCATGGAAAAATTAAGACTCGCACCACCCAGAACTTTATTCCTAGAGTAATATTTCTGCGCTCGAGTGGTTATACAAGCCTACCCTTTTGAGGGTGGAGTAGATAATGAGAATTGAGAAAGAGTAGCACTCTGCAGCAACGCGGTAATCATGAGGATGAACCGAGTCACCAGGGAAGATTTCACATATTTGAATTACCAAGTGGTTGAATCTAAGCCACTCTTGCACATGATATCCAGAGCTCCTATGCTGTGTTTTCAAAATCTTGTATGTTAATCTAAATGATACCCTTCAGTGGAACACCAATCAGCAAATTGACAAGTTAAAGCAACAAAAATTTCCATATATTACTTTAGGGGTAAGATCCAGAACACAAGGAGGCAGATACTATTGAAGCCCCTAACCAGAAATGACCTCACAATGCATAACAAAGGTATAAGTGTCAGACAGCTCAAGAACAAGAAGCGAATTCCAGCCACGATGCCGTGTTTGGTTCAAGAAAATGAAGGACGAAACATGACAAGAATGAGCTTACAAAGTGAGGGGACGGTAAAAAGTAAACAGTGAGTCTCCAAAGAATTAAAGCACAGAAATCGAGGAATGGTGTCTGTCAAGAGACAACAAGAAGATTGAGGTTAAGAAGCATTTCGCTCACCACGATGACGAAATTAGCAAATACTCAGAATATTGGGTCAAAAGAACTAGAAGGTAGCCGAGCACGATCGAATAGGGCAATATAGAATAGAAAGAATAGTAAGAATCTCTGCACACGCATGATATAATGTTTGTCAGTGAAGCAGACAGAAACCCTGAAGAAGAAAGGCGGGTGCTCGTGCAAACGAACAAGAGCAGATGCCCATCGAGCAAAATTTGACAGAAATGAAGATCAAAATTGAGCATACCGCAAAAGGAAAGGAAATAGTGAAATCAGAAGAATGACTTTTCAGGACATAAAAAAAAAGAAAAAGAGGAGAAAGAAATCATAACATTACATGCATCATATAGATAGGGGCATGTCAATTTTGCTTGTTCCTAAACAGGTATTTGAAGAATTATCGAAGAATTTACCAAAGTCCATAAAACAACAGCCATGTCGGCGTCAGATCTAGATATTAAATCCTTCGGGTCATCGGTAAGTCCTTCGGGCATGATGTTAAATCCTTCGGGTCATCAGTAAGTCTTTCGAGCATGATGTTAAATCCTTCGGGTCATCAGTAAGTCCTTTGGGCATGATGTGGCAGCATATCAGTGTGAGTCCCTATAAAACAACAGCCGTGTCGGCGTCAGATCCAGATATTAAATCCTTCGGGTCATCGGTATGACCTTCAGGCATGATGTTAAATCCTTCGGGTCATCAGTAAGTCTTTCGAGCATGATGTTAAATCCTTCGGGTCATCAGTAAGTCCTTCGGGCATGATGTGGCAGCATATCCGCGTGAGTCCCCATAAAACAATAGCCATGTCGGCGTCAGATCCAGATATTAAATCCTTCGGGTCATCGGTAAGTCCTTCGGGCACGATGTTA
This sequence comes from Hibiscus mutabilis, assembly GCA_019671005.1. Lineage (NCBI taxonomy): Eukaryota > Viridiplantae > Streptophyta > Magnoliopsida > Malvales > Malvaceae > Hibiscus > Hibiscus mutabilis. The sequence goes on from CM033714.1 coordinate 45,860,559, forward strand.
AATCCTTCGGGTCATCAGTAAGTCTTTCGAGCATGATGTTAAATCCTTCGGGTCATCAGTAAGTCCTTCGGGCATGATGTGGCAGCATATCCGCGTGAGTCCCCATAAAACAACAGCCATGTCGACGTCAGATCCAGATATTAAATCCTTCGGGTCATCGGTAAGTCGCCGGGCACGATGTTAAATCTTCGGGTCATCGTAAGTCTTTCGGCGTGGTGTTAAATCCTCCGGTCATCGGTAAGTCGCCGGGCATGATGTGGCAGCATATCCGCGTGAGTCCCCATAAAACAACGACCATGTCGGCGTCGCCGATCCAGATATTAAATCCTTCGGGTCATCGGTAAGTCCCGGGCATGATGTTAAATCCTTCGGGTCATCAAGTAAGTCTTTCGAGCATGATGTTAAATCCTTCGGTCATCGGTAAGTCCCGGGCATGATGTGGCAGCATATCCGCGTGAGTCCCCATAAAACAACAGCCATGTCGGCGTCAAGATCCAGATATTAAATCCTTCGGGTCATCGGTAAGTCCTTCGGGCACGATGTTAAATCCTTCGGGTCATCAGTAAGTCTTTCGAGCATGATGTTAAATCCTTCGGGTCATCAGTAAGTCCTTCGGGCATGATGTGGCAGCATATCCGCGTGAGTCCCCATAAAACAACAGCCATGTCGGCGTCAGATCCAGATATTAAATCCTTCGGGTCATCGGTAAGTCTTTCGGGCACGATGTTAAATCCTTCGGGTCATCAGTAAGTCTTTCGAGCATGGTGTTAAATCCTTCGGGTCATTAGTAAGTCCTTCGGGCATGATGCGGCAGTCTTAGTAACGTAGGTCCAAAAATGGCAACAGCCTCGTAAAAAAAAAAAAAGGGAACCTGCATTTTCAAGCCCCAGTGGAAGGTTCCATAGAGAGAGAACCCTAAATCTAAAAATCTCAAAAAGACTCCCAGTCAAAAAAATCCATCAGCGGCACAAAAGGTTTTATATAGGAGAAACCAGCGTTGAAGAAGAAGATTTCTATGTAGGAAGGACTCCAAGCTTTACAGTCTCGAAATGAAGGGTTCTATTTAGGAAGAGCCTGTAGCTCCAAGATCTGAAGGTGACGAAGCTCTATATAGGAAGAACTTACGAGCCTGAAGATTCAGCCAAGGAAGATCGGAGATGTCCAAAAGAACTCGTTTTCCAAAGCTACAAACAGGAAGTCCGATAAAAATGAGTGCTTATGAATCTTTGCTTTGTTTCCCATTCCATGAGAACAAGCAAAGAGGGGCAAATATAATCACTCATTTTTTACCCAGTAAATACATATTAGTGTTGCATGTATGTTTATTATATTATATGTTTATTGTTTGCATGAGTGTTACTAATATATATAAAGTGTGTGCATGTATATTATAATCTATGTATGTATACTTATTAGATGAATGTGTGTCGCGTATATATTTAGAGTATGAGCGTATATGATTAATATATATAGAAGTCATGATAATTATGGGCAGGATTATATGTACGTATGCCAATATGTTATACTTGTATAAGTATAGGTTTGTATCATGTATATGTATTCTTTTTTATAATTATATTATTATTATTAATATTATTGGGCTGGTAAAATGAAAAAAATTAAATATATTAAACCCAAGTAAAAATGAAGTCCAAGTCCAATTACAAATCCAATTACAAGGCCCGGTTGGCCCAAATATGAATCTTATCTAATTACAATGTGCAGGTAACTGTGGGCCGTTGGATCAAGATTTGATCCAACGGCCACGATGCAAATAGAAAGTCAAAAATATCGCCGCGCCGCGTGTTCCCACGTATGGACCGTTAAAGTGCCACGCAAGGCGTGTGGTCCACGCGCGGACGCTTTAATATCCCACGCGCGTAAGATCCACGCGGTCGACTCTCGATTGCGAGCTCCACGTGGCGAGATCGAAGCCGTCTCATCAAATCGAGGCTTCATCCAAGCCGTTCGTTCTTCAAGCCATCTCGACCGTTAGATCGGATCGATCTAACGGCCGAGAACGCGTCCGCCGCCGTGGCGAGAATGTCCATACCGCCACCGCGCGATATTGATCCCGTGTTCGAGAATATGCCCAAGACAACAAGCAAAAGTGTCGATTCAGATCTGAAAAAGAAGATGCAACTTGAAACAAACAGAGACAATAATATATATGAAACGGGCTTTTGTAACAAAAAAAAGTGATAAGAGGGAGAGTAGTAACAAAAAAGAGAGAACAGAGATCTTGTAAAACACCAAAAATTGTAACCATTCAAGTGAATCAAAAGGCAGTCCAGTGGTAAATACTAGTCTCTTTTTCTTACTTGTTTTCCTTACATACACATATCTGAAAGAAAAAACAAAAAAAAAAAAAGAGTAGTCTTACGGCGTTGTTTGTGGGTCTTCCCTTCTCATGTGATAAGCCTTTCGGCTTCTACAAGCTAGATCCGTGAATGAAGGAAAGGAAGGAAGGCCCTTTGTAGTTTTATTTTAGGTTTAAAAATTTTTTTGGTTCGTATTTCCTAGATCTAGGGTAAATAAGGGGTATCCTCTGAATCCAACCATGGATCCATGTTGAGGATGAAATAGTGGTTATTTTGGTGTCTTTTTGAGGCTTGCTTGCGCCGGTTAGTTAAGCGGCGGCCCGAGAATACGGCGGCCGACCGGATTCTAGGTTTTATAAGAACGAGCGACGAGAGAAAAAGAAGAACACGGTTCTATATAAAAATCAAGAATGAAACGAAAATGGAGAAAATTTGTTTTTAGTCGAAAATAGCCTTTATATAGGTATTATTATTTTACTAAATGGGTAAATTACACACTTAATCCCACCGCGTTTTCAATATTTTCATTTTTGTCTTGCCGCATGGTATAATTACAATCCCAGTCCCAAGATATTTCAAAATCTTGTAATCCAGTCCCTAAATTACACCGGAGTCGGTTTCTAAATGGTAAAATTACGCCCTTAACCATCCCGCGTTTTGAATTTTTCACTTTGGGTCTGCCCTTGGTCTAATTACAATTATGGTCCTTTTAGGTTTTGTTTGTTTCGCAATTTCGTCCCTAAATTACATATTATTGCTCTTTAATTTCTACCATGACTTTTGTTTTTCTTTCATTTTGATCCTGTATTCTTTGTAAATACTCATGTTCGTATTATAATCGTATATGTTGATGTATTCTATTATTTTATTTTATGTCCCTCGTATATGACTCGTATTTTATGTTTACATATATATGTGTATTAAGATTATAATGGTCATGCGTCTTTTATCCGGTTATTCATATTAAGCATGTTATGTTTTAGTTGATTCATTACATGGCGTATTTTGTATTTTTATATGTGTGTGTTTTCTTGTTTTTAGGGTTACATGTTAGTGTATTTACCCTTTTTGTACGATATGTGGACCCGTATATGTTGAAATATGTTTTATTACCAGTATGCATGTCTTTTTGAAATATTTGTTCGTCTATACGTACTTATTCCTGCCTTGTTATTTTGACATATTATAGTTGTTTTTATCTATTATTTAAAATAATATGTATATATACATGTTTTAGTCTAGAATATCATTTATGTTAAATTAGTATACGGTATGTCAATATTTATTATATTTAAATATTTTGCCATGTTTTACATTTTGCCACTAAGATTGCATATCGAGATATAACTTGTTAATGCGATGTCCTTTTATCCGAACGTAAGCGGGGCGATATCAAGCGTAGTGATAGTGGTTGGCGTTTATTCTCGGATAACGGGACCCTTAAAATTTATTCGCAATTATGACCGAATTTTTTAAAATAATCGTCACTCTAATCCGAAAAATCCAATATTAATAAAGCGGTAATTATTAAAGTACCAATTTTGGGCGGTGTGGGGTGCTAATCCTTCCCCATCCGTAACCGACTCCGAAACCTGTCTTTTTGAATCTACGGTTTTATGGTGTCCGCCTACCTAAGTGGCGGTGGCGACTCCATTTTTTATTTTTTATACGGAATAAATATTTTTTTAAATCACAAACACCTTTCAAAAAATAAATATTTTATATTCAAAAGAATCACTAAAGGAAACGCTAATGCTTTCGTGGAGATATCGTTCCTTCAGACGGGCATAGCGAATGGGTTCCCTAAATTGAACCCGGTTGAAAGGAGCCTATAATGGGTGATGATCGGGGCCTTGCTACTCTTAGTAGAGGGACAGCGAGGACAATTCGGGTACCTCCTAGAACCAAAACTGCATGTAGAGAACACATAGAAACCCACCTTGTTAGAGCCATGCGGATAACCTAGATGTCTTAGATGGAATGTAAATAGGATTATCTTGTTTGTTTATCGCATTTAATTTGCCCTTTTATTATGTACTTATCATTTTTGTCAAAGTCTTGACTTGTGTTCTTTTGCTTTGTTTTTGCATACCATTGCATTCGCATTAGACAGGCATTGATTCCGAGTGATTTCTCTTAATAGAAGATTGTTCATGATGGACCAAAGGTTCTTTGACTGAAGGAAGGGGTCCAATTCGAGTTCCATCCTAAGACTAGGGCGGTGACAGTAGAAGAAGAACCATTCAAGGACACGAGCGATTTGTAGCGGCGTCAATCCTAGTGACAAACAAGGCGAAATACAAGAACTAAAAGCGGATGTCCGAGATGATGGACGGATGAATGCCATGATGAAAGGCAAGCAGCATGTCGAACTCAAAAAGATTCGGTCGGGGAGCGAATGTGGAACAAAGTGGTCGAGAATGTCAAAATAGACAACACCGTTAAATATAACAAATCGAATCCCTTTGTGATCAATCTCAAGAAGCGGACATGTAACATATATTGGGGAAGATACCCGGGAAACAGAGGCAAAACCAGGGAAGTTCGAGAATCTAATGACATCGGAAGACATTATCCAATACCCATGAGATACGGCGAGTTACTTCCGTTGCTTGTCGAAAGGAACCTATCATACCAATGAAGTCTGTACCAAGAAAACCTCCTTATCCGAAAGATTACAACAGTCGTGTCGGTGCAGCTACCACATAGGTGATTCGAGTCATCACACTGAAAATTGTAGGGCCACGAAGGACGAGTTCAAGATCTTATCGAATGGGAATTTTGGGTTTTGAAGGCGGACAACCCGATTCTTGATCAGCCGGCCGTTGCTCGAGGGGCAAAATCGAAGAAGAACAATACCGAGCCCAAGGTTGGATAACACATGAATGGGTCACTCAAGCGGGATAAAGTTAGAAGTCAATAATAAAAGCGTCTCGGAAGATGAACTTGCACACAAGCGCGACCAACTCGAGTATGAGAGGCACAATCTTAGTATGAAATCAAAGAATGTACAAGGCAGTACCACAAGCTGCACTTTGAATTCAAGAGATTCGGTTTAGGTGACACCGCGGAAGAAATGGATCAATGGTATGATTCATTGAGAGCAGTTGAGCGCTGGAAGGCGAAATGCAAGAATAGTAATAATAAAATCAGATCATTATCAAAGATTTGGAAGAAGGCTGAGGCCAACGCGACTTTATTCAAAATGAGTTGGAAAGCGATGCGGCCATGGAAGATATCCTAAAATCAAGTCGCACCGGGAAAGGAATGAATCACAAGCCTTCCAAATGGAAAACGCAGCACTCAAAGAAGCAGATAGTGAGGCTCGAGACTGCTTTACATACCCGGTGAGATCCGTGTTGGGGCAATGACCGTTAAGCTACAAAAAGCCGAGCAAACAATACGGGAGAAAGACCGGGACATGAAGATGGTTACGACTCAAGCCCGACAAGCAGCTCAACAAATAGCGGATTAGCCGATGCAGCAACACCAATAAGCGAATATGGATCCGGCATTGGACCGTGAAGGAAAGGCAGCGGGACTGTTGAATGAGGTCAAGACATTAGGTGCCGGGCTCACCGATATCTATAAAACCCTAATATCGGATGTAATGAAACCTTTTGGTGCGAATGAAAGATGTTCTATAAGGACAAATCACTTACGGAATCAATGCTTTATTGCATTCATGCATTGCATTTGCATCACATTTTTTTATTGTCTTATCATCACATGGCACTTCATCATTTAATACATGGGGTTCGATGGTAGAATTAATCGAAAAATGGAACGAATTGAAGAGTCGAGGCTTGACCAGTTAGAAGAAAAAATCAAGAAAGAGCTTAAGAAGAAAGAGAAGATAAATGTCTTCAATACGAGGGAACTCTGCCTAGTCCCCGATTTGGTCATTCCTCCGATTTCAAAGTTCCGATTTTTGCGCGTATGACGGAACCAGCTGCCAGAAGATTCACTTAACCATGTTTTGTAGAAAAATGGAAGGATACATGAAGAATGAAGAATTGTTGATCCACCATTTCCATGATAGCCTGACGGGACCAGCAGCAGTGTGGTATAACCGTTTGAACATAAACCAAGTTAGGTCATGGGGTGACCTCGCTAATGCCTTCTTGGATCAATACAAATATGCTTTAGATTTAGCACCGTGTAAGCAGTTTTTCTTGAATGAGAAAATAAGGCCAAATGAAAGCTTGGGGAATATGCATTAAGGTGGCGATGTTTGGCGACCCAAGTCCAACCCCCTATAGCGGAAGAAGAGTTGACTCTCTATTTCATGCAACGCTTCCCTCTCCCTTCTTCGATGTGATGTTGGAGAAAAGAAAGCGGTTGAAGATTTCATGACGATTGGAGAAAGAATAGAATATGCAGTCAAAGAAGGAAAATTGGGGTCTAAGTCTAAAGACCGAATCGAATATAAGATAGATAAGGATGGAGGCGTAAATGAGTGTCATCTCCGGGGTTCACGTGGCGTAAAAGAAGAGACAGGACCGACAAATCGGGGTCATCAAGGAAAATTCCTCGGACGAGTGCAAATTTGGAAGTGTTTGGAATATCTATTTGGACATTTGGCCTCATCAGTAGAGGGTCACTATCTTGTTCCTAGGCCGATGAAGAGTGCACACTGATCTGTATGCCCATAGTTTTGACTCGAGTAGCACATGCAAATTCCATATGGGGGCATCGGGGCATCCCACGAGAAAATGTAGACCTTTCTTGGAGGAAATCAAGCTGGTCAATGATGGAACCACGACACAAGAGCTGATCAAGCGGTGGAAGATCAAGAATGAAAAGCAAATCTACATAGTCTTTGAAGAAGCCATAGATGTCTCTACATTAAATACCTTCTGAAGTAATACAAGGGATCAACTCTATGTGGCCCCATGTGACAAAGATCTTTTATGATGGGGCATGTTTGTTGATTTTTATTTTCAATAAAGGACACATTTTCGCAACATATAATGTTTTTGAAAGTACATAGATATTTTCTCATCGTTGTAGGACTTTGGATATCAATTGCAAGAGGTGACATTAGATAGATGTTGTGATAACGATGATGTGTGATCTTCCCCCGGACTCTGGGTCAAGAAAGCGAGATTATTACTCTTTCGATGATATTCAAGGATAAAAAAGCTCTAAATGTCAACCATGTAGAGTTGCTTGAAATTGAAACTCTAGGCATAATCTTCTAGGTAGTAAAGAAGAAACAAAACAAAAAAAAAGGAAAGAAAAAGAGAAGAAAGAAAAATGAAATGAAAATGAGAAAATAATAAAAAAAGTACTTATATGTTGAAACACAGTAATAGGCATTCGGATAAGAGTATGGAAATTTTGGGGCACTCATTTGAAGCGATAGGGTGGAGATATATCATCCAATTCAAGAAACCTTAGCTTCATGAGTGATGGTAATATTTTCAAATCGTGACTATGCCGAGTAACTTAGGGCAGTGTTGTTTGCTCCATCATTGTCCTCAAGACAAAGGACTGTGACGAATTGATTTTCAAATAATGATAAAAAAAAACGAAAAAAACAAAAAATCAAAAAATAAAAAGGCGATATCATGGAAAAATTAAGACTCGCACCACCTAGAACTTTATTCTTAGAGTAATATTTCTGCGCTCAGTGGTTATACAAGCCTACCCTTTTGAGGGTGGAGTAGATAATGAGAATTGAGAAAGAGTAGCACTCTGCTGCAACGCAGCGGTAATCATGAGGATGAACCGAGTCACCAGGGAAGATTTCACATCTTTGAATTACCAAGTGGTTGAATCTAAGCCACTCTTGCACATGATATCATCGAGCTCCTATGCTGTGTTTTCAAAATCTTGTATGTTAATCTAAATGATACCCTTGGTGGAACACCAATCAGCAAATTGACAAGTTAAAGCAACAAAAATTTCCATATATTACTTTGGGGTAAGATCCAGAACACAAGGAGGCGGATACTATTGAAGCCCCTAACCAGAAATGACCTCACAATGCATAACAAAGGTATAAGTGTCAGACAGCTCAAGAACAAGAAGCGAATTCCAGCCACGATGCCTTGTTTGGTTCAAGAAAATGAAGGACGAAACATGACAAGAATGAGCTTACAAAGTGAAGGGACGGTAAAAAGTAAACAGTGAGTCTCCAAAGAATTAAAGCACAGAAATCGAGGAATGGTGTCTGTCAAGAGACAACAAGAAGATTGAGGTTAAGAAGCATTTCGCTCACCACGATGACGAAATTAACAAATACTCAGAATATTGGGTCAAAAGAACTAGAAGGTAGCCGAGCACGATCGAATAGGGCAATACAGAACAGAAAGAATAGTAAGAATCTCTGCACACGCATGATATAATGTTTGTCAGTGAAGCAGACAGAAACCCCGAAGAAGAAAGGCGGGTGCTCGTGCAAACGAACAAGAGCAGATGCCCATCGAGCAAAATTTGACAGAAATGAAGATCAAAATTGAGCATACCGCAAAAGGAAAGGAAATAGAGAAATCAGAAGAATGACTTTTCAGGACATAAAAAAAAAAGAGGAGAAAGAAATCATAACATTACATGCATCATATAGATAGGGGCATGTCAATTTTGCTTGTTCCTAAACAGGTATTTGAAGAATTATCGAAGAATTTACCAAAGTCCATAAAACAACAGCCATGTCGGCGTCAGATCCAGATATTAAATCCTTCGGGTCATCGGTAAGTCCCCGGGCATGATGTTAAATCCTTCGGGTCATCGGTAAGTCTTTCGAGCATGATGTTAAATCTTTCGGGTCATCGGTAAGTCCTTTGGGCATGATGTGGCGCGATGTTAAATAAAACAACGCCTTGGTCAGATCGATATTAAATCGCCGGGTCATCGGTATGACCTTCGGGCATGATGTTAAATCCCGGTCATCGGTCAGTCTTTCGAGCATGATGTTAAAAATCCCGGGTCATGTAAGTCCTTTGGGCATGATGTGGCAGCATATCCGCGTGAGTCCCCATAAAACAATAGCCATGTCGGCGTCGAGATCCGGATATTAAATCCCGGGTCATCGGTAAGTCCGCCCGGGCACGATGTTAAATCGCCGGGTCATCGGTAAGTCTTTCGAGCATGATGTTAAATCCCGGGTCATCGGTAAGTCGCCGGGCATGATGTGGCAGCATATCCGCGTGAGTCCCCATAAAACAACAGCCATGTCGACGTCGGATCCGGATATTAAATCCCGGGTCATCGGTAAGTCGCCGGGCACGATGTTAAATCTTTCGGGTCATCGGTAAGTCTTTCGGCGTGGTGTTAAATCCTTCGGGTCATCGGTAAGTCGCCGGGCATGATGTGGCGGCATATCCGCGTGAGTCCCCATAAAACAACAGCCATGTCGGCGTCGGATCCAGATATTAAATCCCTTCGGGTCATCGGTAAGTCGCCGGGCATGATGTTAAATCGCCGGGTCATCGGTAAGTCTTTCGAGCATGATGTTAAATCGCCGGGTCATCGGTAAGTCGCCGGGCATGATGTGGCAGCATATCGCGTGAGTCCCCATAAAACAACAGACCATGTCGGCGTCGGATCAGATATTAAATCCCGGGTCATCGGTAAGTCGCCGGGCACGATGTTAAATCGCCGAGTCATCAGTAAGTCTTTCGAGCATGATGTTAAATTCTTGGTCATCGGTAAGTCGCCGGGCATGATGTGGCAGCATATCCGCGTGAGTCCCCATAAAACAACAGCCATGTCGGCGTCGAGATCGAGATATTAAATCCGGGTCATCGGTAAGTCGCCGGGCACGATGTTAAATCCTTGGTCATCGGTAAGTCTTTCAAGCATGGTGTTAAATCCTTCGGGTCATTAGTAAGTCGCCGGGCATGATGTGGCGATCTTAGTAACGTAGGTCCAAAAATGGCAATGACCTCGTAAAAAAAAAAAAAAAAGGAACCTGCATTTTCAAGCCCAGTGGAAGGTTCCATAGAGAGAGAACCTAAATCTAAAATCTCAAAAAGAACTCCCAGTCAAAAAAATCCATCAGCGGCACAAAAGGTTTTATATAGGAGAAACCAGCGTTGAAGAAGAAGATTTCTATGTAGGAAGGACTCCAAGCTTTACAGTCTCGAAATGAAGGGTTCTATTTAGGAAGAGCACTGTAGCTCCAAGATCTGAAGGTGACGAAGCTCTATATAGGAAGAACTTACGAGCCTGAAGATTCAGCCAAGGAAGATCGGAGATGTCCAAAAGAACTCGTTTTCCAAAGCTACAAGGGAAGTCTGATAAAAATGAGTGCTTATGAATCTTTGTTTTGTTTCCCATTCCATGAGAACAAGCAAAGAGGGGCAAGCTGTAATCACTCATTTTTACTGTAAATACATATTAGTGTTGCATGTATGTTTATTATATTATATGTTTATTGTTTGCATGAGTGTTACTAATATATATAAAGTGTGTGCATGTATATTATAATCTATGTATGTATACTTATTAGATGAATGTGTGTCGCGTATATATTTAGAGTATGAGCGTATATGATTAATATATATAGAAGTCATGATAATTATGGGCAGGATTATATACGTATGCCAATATGTTATACTTGTATAAGTATAGGTTTGTATCATGTATATGTATTCTTTGTTATAATTATATTATTATTATTAATATTATTGGGCTGGTAAAATGAAAAAAATTAAATATATTAAACCCAAGTAAAAATGAAGTCCAAGTCCAATTACAAATCCAATTACAAGGCCCGGTTGGCCCAAATATGAATCTTATCTAATTACAATGTGTGGAGTAGCGTGGGCGTTGGATCAAGATTTGATCCAACGGCCACGATGCAAATAGAAAGTCAAAAATATCTGCCAGGCGCGTGTTCCACACGTATGGACTGTTCAAGTGCCACGCGCGCGTGTGGTCCACGCGTGGACGCTTTAATATCCCACGCGCGCGTAAGATCCACGCGGTCTGACTCCTCGACTGCGGAGCTCCACGTGGCGAGATCTGAAGCCGTCTCATCAAATCGAGGCTTCATCCAAGCCGTTCGTCCTTCAAGCCATCTCGACCGTTAGATCAGATCTGATCTAACGGCCGAGAACGCGTCTGGCCGCTGGCAGAATGTCCATACCGCCACCGCGCCGATATTCAGTCCCCGTGTTCAGAATATGCCCAAGACAACAAGCAAAAGTGTCAGTTCAGATCTGAAAAAGAAGATGCAACTTGAAACAAACAGAGACAATAATATATATGAAACGGGGCTTTTGTAACAAAAAAAAGTGATAAGAGGGAGAGTAGTAACAAAAAAGAGAGAACAGAGATCTTGTAAAACACCAAAAATTGTAACCAGTCAAGTGAATCAAAAGACAGTCCAGTGGTAAATACTAGTCTCTTTTTCTTACTTGTTTTCTTTACATACATATCTGAAAAAAAAAAACAAAAATAAAAAAAGAGAGTAGTCTTACGGCGTTGTTTGTGGGTCTTCCCTTCCTCGGTGATAAGCCTTTCGGCTTCTACAAGCTAGATCTGGTGAACTAAAGGAGGGGAAGGACCCTTTGTAGTTATATTTTAGGTTTAAAAAATATTTTTTTGGTTCGTATTTCCTAGATCTAGGGTAAATAAGGGGTATCCTCTGAATCCAACCATGGATCCATGTTGAGGATGAAATAGTGGTTATTTTGGTGTCTTTTGGAGGCTTTGCGGCGCCGGTTAGCGGGCGGCGGCGGCGGAGAAACGGTGACGGCCAGCCGGATTCTAGGTTTTATAAGAACGATTTGAGAAAAAAAAGAAGAACACGGGTATATGTAAAAACGAAGAATGAAACAAATGGAGAAAATTTTGTTTTAGTCTGAAAATAGCCTTTATATAGGTATTATTATTTTACTAAATGGGTAAATTACACACTTAATCCCACCGCGTTTTCAATATTTTCATTTTTGTCTTGCCGCATGGTATAATTACAATCCCAGTCCCCAAGATATTTCAAAATCTTGTAATCCAGTCCCTAAATTACACCGGAGTCAGTTTCTAAATGGTAAAAATTACGCCTTAACCATCCCGCGTTTTTGAATTTTTCACTTTGGGTCTGCCCCTTGGTCTAATTACAATTATGGTCCTTTTAGGTTTTGTTTGTTTCGCAATTTCGTCCCTCAATTACATATTATTGCTCTTTAATTTCTGCCACTGACTTTTGTTTTTCTTTCATTTCAGTCCTGTATTCTTTGTAAATACTCATGTTCGTATTATAATCGTATATGTTGATGTATTCTATTATTTTATTTTATGTCCCTCGTATATGACTCGTATTTTATGTTTACATATATATGTGTATTAAAATTATAATGGTCATGCATCTTTTATCCGGTTATTCATATTAAGCATGTTATGTTTTAGTTGATTCGTACATGGCGTATTTTGTATTTTTATATGTGTGTGTTTTCTTGTTTTTTAGGGTTACATGTTAGTGTATTTACCCTTTTTTTATGCGATATGTGGACCCGTATATGTTGAAATATGTTTTATTACCAGTATGCATGTCTTTTTGAAATATTTGTTCGTCTATACGTACTTATTCCTGCCTTGTTATTTTGACATATTATAGTTGTTTTTATCTATTATTTAAAATAATATGTATATATACATGTTTTAGTCTAGAATATCATTTATGTTAAATTAGTATTCTGGTATGTCAATATTTATTATATTTAAATATTTTGCCATGTTTTACATTTTTGCCACTAAGATTGCATATCGAGATATAACTTGTTAATGCGATGTCCTTTTATCCGAACGTAAACGGGGCCAGTATCAAGCGTAGTGATAGTGGTTGGGCGTTTATTCTCAGATAACGGGACCCTTAAAATTTATTCGCAATTACGACCGAATTTTTAAAATAATCGTCACTCTAATCCGGAAAATCCAATATTAATAAAGCAGTAATTATTAAAGTACCAATTTTGGGCGGTGTGGGGGTGCTAATCCTTCCCCATCCGTAACCGACTCCCGAACCCTGTCTTTTTGAATCTCTGGTTTTATGGTGTCCGGCCTACCTAAGTGGCCGGTGGCGACTCCATTTTTTTATGAGGTTTTTTAAACCCCACGGAATAAATATTTTATATTCAAAAGAATCACAAACACCTTTCAAAAACACCCTCCGCCAAACTCGTTTTTTATTTAGCGATGAAGAAAAAGACATCGCTACAAGAAGCAAAGCGATAGATAGGTTACTTGTTGAACAAGTAACCTCAGAATTACTTGCCTTGATGCGCAAGTCACCAACTCCAAACAATACAAGTCATACAATTTAAGCAACCAACATACATAGCATACTAATTTAGGTACCATTTTGTTTCATTTCATACTTATAACCTAAGTTACTATTATCATACTACCATTCTATTCAATTTACATACATCATTAAAACAACAAACATAAGTGTGGCGTACTTCACTTTAAGTTACTATCAAACATGTTTCAACTTTCATCCTTATTACAATTTCCATGTACCTTATTCGATTTACACTAGGTGGCACTAAACATGCTTTAACTAGCTTACTTGCATTTTAAGAAACTACTTATTCAATCATTCAACATGATCATTACAATGCATCCAATCTCTAATCTTTACAAGTTTAAGCATCATATTCGAATAAGATGCAATCCCTAACCTCATTTCAATTGTTTCTTTACTATCAAGTCATCATATTTCATTTGTTTCCTATTTCAATCAAACATAACATTTCATGACATCCTTAGATAATACATTGTTAATGCATGATTGTACATACCTTGTCCTTAGCTCAACATGGCCGAATCATACCAATGGCCATAGGAAACAATGCATGATCATACCATTCTAGTCTAGCATTCGATTCATAAAAGGTTCAACAAGCATTGCAATTCTATCATATTATGCGCATCATCATACCATCTTATATAACATATCAACCAAGTCATATACATAGTTTGAATCATCCAAATTGATTACAGAATAGGCCCATCAAAACAATACATATACTAGTCTCAACAACACCACGAAATGCATGATCAAGGCTACCTATTACAAGTTCTAGTGCCACCAAACTAAGAGTATACAAAGAGTATGAAATCATACTTTCAAGCTTGCCTCAAGTGTTGCTTCAAACCCAAGATATCCTCTTGAAGTAATTCTTTAATCTGTTATGGGAAGAATGAAGAGTAGAGTGGTAAGTACAAGTTATGTACTTAGTGAGGTAACGCTAAATCTAACCAATTTTCTCAAGCATACATATCCAAGTTTACATGTAATTCAAGGAATCAAGACCATCACCATAAAACATGTACAATACGAATTGCAAGGAGGAAAACATAGGCAAGTTTCACATATCACCCATTCAATCATAGCAATATCCATAATGTAATCATAGCATATCATTCGAACACCTTGCTTAGAAGACAAGCAACATACATCATAATACTCATGTACCATTCGATCATCTTACTTAGGTGACAAGCAATCAAAAACTCTAATCACCAATTAGGCATTCATACACAAAGCCATCATCTATACATTTCTTTCATGAAAGTAACTAGTTATACATCCATTCATGTGTCTTCTTTCAAAGCAAGGAAGTTCATACAAGTTTCTTATAATACAAGCAATGCTTATTTGATTTATTTAGTCTTCTTTCAACATTCCTTGGTAAGTAGCTTACTGATAATCAAATCTTAACAATATGCACCGAAGTGCCAATATGCACCGTCGTGCCAATATGCATCGTAGTGCCAATATGTACCGTCTTACCAATATGCACCGTAGTGCCAATATGAGCTCAAGATTCTAAGGCATGCCTTCCTATATATCAAACTAGCTACAAGGTTGTTGATTATCCATTTCATTTAAGCTTTGTACAATTCTTTATTCAATTCAACAATATGCCATTCAAAGGCCAAGCCCTTAGGCTTATGGAGTCTTAACTCCTACTACAAAACTATCCATGCAATTCGAATAGCATGAATACAAAGTAGTATCCTTATTCAATTCATTTCAATCAGCCATGTATAACATTCACAAACACAAGCATATGTATGCAATGTGCATACCTTGTTCTCCAAGCAAGCATGCCATTTCATACCTTAGGCATAAGCAATGCAACATGACAAGCATTTGATAACATTTGCTTAACACCCAAGTAAACACAAAGATCATGGCATCAATCAAGTTTTCATACATTTCATTTTTCTCTTAATTATCCAAATATACTTTAAGTCATGTTACATGGCATTGACATTTCATTTAGGCAATAACGAGGTTGGTTAGGACCTAAGTCCCAACCCTAAGGATAGTTACACTCACAATACTCCTAGCAATTCAAGTGTCTTGAATCCAAATCCCTTTGCCTCTAGCTTTGGGATGTCCACTCCTATCCTCTTCTTCCCCAACTTGATGTCCTTGGTCTAGCAAGCATAACATATACACATTTCATCAAAATAAGCACATAAAGTCACACAATCAAAGTAGCAATGTTATCACATTTTACCTAACATTTAGATACTGCTTTTATGCTTCCTTTTAAGCATTTCTTACCAATTTATCTCTACATTGTTATTACTTCATTTTAATACATAATTGGACATATTACAATGTCCCAAAACTGCTTTGGAAACAGTTTGAATTTAGGTACAAAAACAGTCCCAAACTGCCCAGGACATTGTTGCATGGCAGTTTGCACACTATCCCTTTAAATGGCCATATCTTTTAATCCGTACGTCAAAATTTCGATTTCTATACACCGTTGAAAAGCTAAAAAATATTTGTATAAGACCATGTAAGACTTGCATTTTATTTTTTAGCCAATTAATACAGTTTATTGTTCAAAGACAAGGCATTTACACTGCCTGGACAGTTTGCACTGTCCAGCAATTCCTATTTACAGTTTTCAGCATAGGACCCAGTTTTCAATTCTGTTTTCACCTAATGAAAATAGACATTCTAAGAATCATGTCATTAAAAATTTCAGCCCTGAATTTGATCTATACAAATTTTGGTGAATTTTCAAAGTGACTGCCCAGAACAGAGCAATTCTGGGCAGATTGCATCTAATTACATTTTGATGCCTTTAATTCATTTTAACCAATGTTTTGACCCTATAATTCATTTCACATGATATCCTAATCATTTTGAGTCAATTTTAATCCATTAATCAAGACTGCCAAAACAGGGCAAGTTGGTTACAATGCCTAATCTTGCATGTTTACTCAATTTCAATTCCACAAAACAATTTCTAGATTACATGTCTATGTTCATGCTTTTATCTCCCATTTCCAGCATTGTGTGCTAACAATTCAATTTGTTTAACACCTTCTTTACAATACATAATCATGCTCGTCATCAATTCATTAATTTCATAGCTCAATTTTAAGTTCTAATCATTCAATTCTTACTTCTATATCACAATTCAATTTTCTAGCAACCTAGCTTATTAGACTAGCATAAACACATAATTTCCAGCATTGTACCTAGTGTTCCTTCTTCAATTCCACATAATTCTACAACCACTCAATCATCTAACAACATATTCAATATCTAATTCCTTCTATAATCATCAAAACAGTCCAATTCAATAATCATAGATGCCTATTCAATTGAACACAAGTAGAATCTTACTTACTTTGCTTCTAGCTTAATTTCAATGAAAAATTCCTACACATGCAAGCTAAATTCCCTTCTTCAATGGCTGAATTTTTCAAGCTTTCTCTCTCACTTTCTTTCTCTCATATTCGGCCAACAATGGAATAATGGAGAAGATGACAACATGGTTATCCACATTAGTGGATTTAGGATTTTACTAAACTATCCCTTAATTAGTTACTAATCATGTAATTAGTCAAGGGCAAATAAGAGAACCATGAAATTTATCATGCATTCCTCTTCTTTCTCCTTTAATTCAATGTAGTCATTCTAAATTGGTCACTTATTCATACATTCTTTCAATTAGGCTCTTAACTAATCAATTTAGCTTAATTCTAAATTCAATTAAGCTATCAATTTATTCAATTTGGTTCCAATACTTCTAAGCTAGGATTTTGGGTGTTACAGAAACACTTGCACCCGTATCGGTATGCCTTGTACTATAATGGCAAATTTTATCTGGTTTTTGCTCAATTTGACCTATTAAATAATGTCCAAATCCAATGAAATTTTACCAGCAAGTTTATAACACTATAATCTACTAGCATGCCAAATTTTATAGCCATTCGAATCCATTTACTACGTTTTCACCTTTTTAGGCCAAGTATGCAATTTTGGTCTCTTTTAAGCCATTCAAAAGGGGTCATTTAGAGCCTAAGGCACAATTACAAACCAAGGAAATTCATACATACCAAAAAGACCATAAGTGACTAGTCTAACTACTTTGCCACCATACTAGGAGTTCATAGGTTCGATATACATTATTTTTGCTTAGTTGTGACTTGCAAAATCTTCCAACTCCTCTGATTTCCACAACAAACTTCTTAACCTGAAATGTATGAAATGAAATGCATTAGGCATACATTGCCTAGTGAGGTAATCATGGACAATAACTATAACAATGAAACGCATTCCAAATCATGTTCTAGCAATAGCAATAAAATGATTTGATGATGACAATGCAATATTTTGTATTCAATAGCAATTATATCATGTCTCAACAATAACCCTTGGATCGATTCGGGATAGTTGACACGTGAATTGCTACGCCTCGCCAAATCAATGAATGGTCTAGTCCCTCCACCTTGCCAATATGGCCAATAACACAAACATCCATCCACCTCGCCACAATATAGGCCGTAGCCTAAGGACCATAGTCCGCCCGTACACTAAGCTCATGAATTCTATGGCATGCCAATTGTATCCAATGTCCTTTTGAATCCAAGGTCCAGTGACAAAATCAATAATCAATGTTCAACGACAATAACAATGTTCAATGATCTCAATAACTACGTGAATGGTCGATGCTTTCAATATCAATGTATCGATAACAATAACTATGCCTATATCAATGCTCAATGACAATGACTATAACAATAGCTATAACAAAGACTTTGACAATGTTCAAGGACTGATGTCCTGGAAAACTATAAATCGATGGTAATAATGATGGAGATATCAATATCAATGCTTGATGACGATGACAATATCGATATCCGATGTTCAATACAAGCTTACCGGTACTTACGAATATGCCCCCTAAGAGGTTCGATGCAATATCCTTTACCAAAAGCTTATCAATACTAATTTCAATAATAATGAGATCAAGAAAGGCATCTAGCCTAATCCCAAGACTCCGACTACACTCACCTCAATATTCTAAAGCTCCTACAGCTCTTGGATTACAATCCCTTTGTTCCTAGCTTTCGATGGTGATGGTGGAAGATCCCTCCCCATTTCATGAGCTAGGTAAACAATGGGAAATTGTTAGAGCCAATAGTATGATATAGAAATTGATATAACGATATCAAAATCAATATCCAAATTCGATGCAGCTATTAGCTATTGGATATCTATGGATTAAATCTTTTAAAACCCTATGTTATCATAGATGACCAAACCCTAACTTGAGATTAAACTCAACATGTCCATGGATTTTAAAATAGATTAGGGATTATAGCTTACCCAATCGATATCTATGCAAAGGAATTGATAAACCGAGGAAAAGTTAAGCTTGAAACCAATCTTCAATGGAGGTGCTTGCTTAGGTTAAAGATGAAGTGAAATAAGAAATAGTAAAGATGATCACTTTCCTTCCTCGGGTAAGCTTTCCCCCTTTTTGCTATGTTTTAACAACCGTTAGCTTTCCTTCATATGAAGGAAAGCATTCTGATCATCCCACATAAGTGACAATTATAATTATAGAGGGGCTAATCGCAAGGTTAGCCCTCAACTATTCATACTCCATGCTTTTGCCTCCAAACTTTCAATATCTATAATTTAGTCACTAAATAAATTTCAATGTATTCGATAAGGTCCTTAATCAAAAAATTAACGCAATTAGAGTCCAATGTCAATATAATTGACCATATAGTCAAGTTAATACAATATTTGGACCTTTTTGATGTAGGATTTTTGATCGCCAAAACCCAATTCTGACTAAACCAGTTTTTGGGGTGTTACACATGGAGTACCACAATTTGTCATCTCTGACCGAGATCCCCGGTTTGCTTCTCAATTTTGAAGAACATTAGAAGGAGCTCTGAGCACCAGAGTTAATCTTAGTACTGCTTTCCACCATCAATATGACGACCAATCAGAAATGGTAATTCAAATATTGGAAGACATGCTACGTGCGTGCATTATAAATTTGGTGGATCGTGGGAGAAATCTCTACCTCTCATTGAGTTTGCCTATAACAACAACTTTCAAGCTTCCATTGAGATGGCACAGTATGAAACGTTGTATGGCAAGTGTTGTAGAACTCCATTGTGTTGGACTAAACTCAGTGAATGTAAGATGTTGGGCCCTGACCTACTTCGGGAAACTGAAGAACGGGTTACCATCATCCATGATCGATTGAAAGATGCCTTTGACCGGTAAAAGGATTATGCCGATCTAAAACGAAGGGATATACATTATGAAATTGGTAAGGAATCCTTTCTCAAGGTTTCACCATGGAAAAAAGTTCTGAGGTTTGGCAAAAAAGGAAAGCTTAGTCCCTAATTTATTGGACTTTTCGAGGTTATTGAAAAAGCTGGCCTTGTGGCTTATCGGTTATTGTTACCCTCAGAACTGAGCAAAATCCATGATGTATTCCATGTATCAATGCTCTGAAAGAACCGTTCTAACCCTTCGCATATTATTGAGTCCGGGTCTGTTGAAATTTAACCTAATTTGTCTTATGATGAGGAACCGATTCAGATTCTTGCAAGAGAAGTTAAAAGACTTTGCAACAAATTTGTTTTGCTAGTTAAAGTGCTCTAGATGAGCCACACTGTTGAGGAAGCAACATGGGAATCGGAGGAAACAATGAAGAAGTGAAACCCTCATCTCTTCGATTCAGGTAAAAATCCAAGGATGAATATTTTAAGGGGGAGAGTTGTAACACCCCAAAAACCGGTCTAGTTGGAATTGGGCTCCAACGATTAGAAACCCTACACTCAAAAGGTCCAAACATTGCATTGACTTTGACCTTGTGGTCAATTATATCAATATTGGACTCTAAAGGAGTAAATTTATTGAGTAGAGACCTATTTGAATACATTGGTAACTTCATTGGTGACTAAATTGTGAAAATTGAAACTATTGGGCTAAAAGTGTAAGTGACAACCATTGAGTGGCTAAGGCCATGATTCTCCAAAAGCTAAGCTTAGTCACCTACTTGTTTTCTTCATTATCACGTGGGATTGCCTAAAATGGATAGAAAAGATGATGGAATTAATTAAATAAAGAAAGGAAATTTATAGATAAAATATAGAATACCCTTCATTGAGGGAAACCTCTATCGGTTATACTTTAAAGGAATAAAGTGTTTACAATACATAGAACTCACTTTCCATAGTAAAATTTCCACCTAAACCATCTCTATCATCTTCATCTTCTAAAAACCAAGCACCACCATTGTTGTCTTCCTCCTTGAGCTGAAGATAGTACCTCTCTTATTAAGCATTCAAAATCTAAGCTTCCTTTGATCCATTGATGCTATTTAATAGCCATCAGTTGGGTAAGCAAGAACCCCTAATCAATTGTTGAATTCCATGGATAGATTATGTTTAATTTTAAGTTAAAGTTTTAGTCCATGGACATCTAATAGCTTATTGCTATTCCGAGCAAAGAAATCAATTGTGATATTGTTATATTGGTTTTGGTATCTCATTACTGATCCTAATAATCTCATATTGTTTTTACCTAGCTCAAGAATTGGAGAAAGATAATCCATCATCTCCACCAAAAGATAGGAACAAGAGAGTAGTCATCCGAGAGTTGTATGAATTTCATAAATCAAGGTGAGTGTAGTTGGAGCCTCGAGAATAGGCTAGATGTTTTATCGATTCCATTGATATTGATTTATGTCTAGCCAACATTGTGTCTAAGGATATCGCATCGAACCTCATAGGAGATTACATTGGTAAGCATTGGTAAGTTATAGTATTGAATTATTGTGCAGAGAAACATTGTTATTGTCATCGGACATATTGAAACATTGGACATAGAACATTGATCATTGAACATCGACATTGTCATTGCTATAGTCATTGTCATATATATACATATTGTTATCGAAACATTGGTATTGAAACATGGACCATTGATATTTCTATTGAAAAATATTGAATATCGGTATTGCTATTGAACCTTGGATTCGAAAGGACATTGGTTACAATTGGCATGCTATAGAATTCATGAGCTCATTGGTACAAGTGGACTACGGTCCTTGGTTACGGCCTTTTTGTGGTGAGGCAGAGGGATGTTTGTGATATTGGCCATTTGGCGAGGAAGAGGGACTAGACCATTTATTGATTTGGCGCTCCACTGAAGGATAGAAGCAAAGGAGTTGTCATCCGAGAGCCATAGGAGCTTCAAAAATCAAGGTTAGTGTAGTGAGAGTCTCGGGAATAAGCTAGGTGTTTTTCCTAATTTTATAGATATTGATTTTTGCATTGCTAACATTGTGCCTAAGGATATCACATCGAATCTCATAGGAGACTATATTGGTAAGCATTGGTAAGTGTAGTGACCTTTTTCTTGAATTCTTTTAAAAATGTAATAGGTTTTCGGTTGCTGCAGGTTATCCCCAAATCATTCTTTGTAATCGTGATTTAAATGGTTTCCTTTGAAAAATCGTATTCTTTTGAAAAATAATGAAAACTTGGAGTCACCACTGGCCACTTGGGTAAGGTAGGCTAGACACCACAAAATACCAGAGATTCATTATGAAAGGGTTCGGGAGTTGGTTACGCGTGGGGAAGGATTAGCACTCCCATCACGGCCAGAAATTGGTACTATAATATTTGTTGCCTTTAAAATTGATGGAATTAGAATTGAATTTAACTCGGCATACTTAATTGAAAATTAACTTTAATTGCACTAGTTTTATCAAATTAGAGGATTCGAAATAATTGGTCATTTAATTAATAAGGTTGACAATACATCGGACCGTAGATTAAACTGACATCATATAAGCTTGACAACCGTGTTGATTTTTGGTTCGAATCCTGTATGTCACCTTTATGCATGGTGCAAGCAATTAAAATATGATGTAATGATCTTGTCAAGTTTTAATTTTACCTTTAGTTGGTAATAGTTAATTCAAATATTTGGTCAACATCCTTTGAGCTCGGACTGTTACGACACAAATATCGGAATTAATAATGCCTCATTTTTTATGATTTAAATTAATTAATTCAAAAACAAAAGGTCACATGAATGACAATTAAGGGATGACAAGCAAAGAGCTCAAAGGAAAACACACAAAAGCCCACTTGAAGCCCTAACCTAAAAGGCCCAAGTTATGGAAGATCAATTAGTGATCTACTTATTAACTAAGTAATTCTAATATTAACCCTAAATTAATTAACCCTAAAAAACTAGGAAGCCCTAACAAATTATGAATTATCTTGTAATCATGATAATTAATTTCATTGGTTTTAAACTAGTATTCCAATAAACCGTGGATACTATTTAAAATGAATCAAATCGATTAATCATGGTTTTAAATTAAAGGTCAATCTAATCTTGATATTAATTTTACCATAAAAAGGTAATTAAGAAATGTTCAATTAATTTAATGAATTTAACATTCACTTCAATAAGCCAATGGTAAATTTAAATTCACTAAGTCAATTCGAACCTTCATCTAACTAAAGCTCTAAAAAACTAACCCTAAAATTAACTTAATTAATTTAACGATCGTGCCCCTATTAAACGAGCACATTATCTAAATTAATTAAATTAATTAGCCGAAATCTAATCTAAAGCCTAGTCTAACAAGCCTAAAGCCCCAAAACTATACTAGGCCCAAAAAAACTAATTAAGCAAACTAAGCCCCAAACCACATGTATATATTTTGAAAATATACTTTAGTTATATATATACTATATAAAAACATATATTATATACCCTTTTTTTATTAAAAACACTATATTATATATTATGAAAGCTATGTAATATAATATATTATCTAGAAAAACTATATATTCTATATTATAACATATATTTTATAGAAAACCATATATTATAAGAAATATATATTATATAAACATATATCATATATTATATGAAAATTATGTATTAAATATATATATATATATATTAAGAAAAACTATATGTTATATATGTATTATATAAAAAGCAATATATTAGACATATTTAAAAAAATATTATATATTATTAAAAAAATTATATATTATATATTAAATAAAACTATATATTAAATAATACTCCTATATTAAACACCCAAGATTAAGCATAAAACAACATATCCATATCTAAATAAAGCAAACAACAATATCAACATAAATTAAAAGTTGGAAAATAAAGAAAATACAGATGCAAAACAAGAAAAATAAATATGCTTAATAAAATAGGGTTTAAGTTCTAAAAAAAAGGACCGAATTGAGAAGAAAAAAATTGAAAGGTCGAATTTTAAAAGAAAACGAGGATGAAATTGCAAGCCGATGAAAAGTCTAAGGGACCCGAGGGGTAATAAAAACATGAAATAGCCTATTACTGCGATTAACTCATGCGGAGGGACCATTGTTGCTATTTTGAGTTGCAGAAGGACTGCGAGCGTAATAACGCTGGGATGGAGGGATTTAAAACTCTATAAGACCATTTTTAAAACAAAAATGGCTATAAACAAACCAAACGGCCGAATGCCTCCCTCTTTTGGCCATTTTGATAACCAGACTCAAAAAAAACTCTCATCCGCTCTTTAAACCTTCATATGGGTTCATCACGAACCCAGATTCCGGCACCCCTCGTCAAAATTTTTAGAAAATGGTCGATCCTCGCCACATCGACCGCTGCTCGCCGACGGTCGACGATCCCCAAAACATCAAAAAATGCCATCTTTTCATTTTAAAACCGAATCTGAAAACCACTTTCCTTTAAAACCATGAAAACCCTTTTGTTTTAAAGAAAGCAGAGATCGAAAACCCCCTTTTTGAAAACCCAAACACAATACCGGCCCCTTTTAACCGACACCCTTTCGTTTCACCATGCACGCCCTGAGAGGCCGGAAGGCTTGTCAACGGTAAGGAAAAGCGGTCTGACTTGAGAGAAAGGCTGAACGCCGAAGGTAAAACAAACCTAAACCCTAATTTATTTCGGTATATGCTTATAATGCTTGAAATGAAAAGAGAAAGAGGTATACCTCAAAAGCTTGAGGCTTTTCGTTTCTCTGCTCTATTTCCTTTTCAAATTCCAGAATGCTTTACAATGTTTTTAGGGCTCTTTGTTATATAGCCTTGATTCACATGTATTTTAGAAAAATGAAAATGTAATAAAAAATTCCCTATTGGCAAGGAAAAGCGGTCTGACTCTGAAATGTTTGCTTGCCTCCCTAAAATCCGTTGGAATATTTTTGTTACGCGTTGGCCCTTTTGACAACTTTGTTTTCTTGTGCATGGTGGCCAAACGTGAGGAGAGGAGGGGACCATAAGCTGCTGGCGTGGCGAGGCGATGGTGACATGGCGTTGGGCTACTGGCTTCTACGGCCGACGTGGTGGCAAACGTGGCACTAAAGGAGTTGAGGGATCAAATGTGTGACGCGCGTTACTAACACTAAAGGTCGCGTATGCGGTGCATTGGGGAGATGAAGAATCGCATGTGGTTCGCTCGCTCGATGAAAGCGATCAAAGCCGTCGGATGCGGTCTGAATTTGAGGGTTGCCGATGAGGCAGCTGCAAACAAAGAAGAATTTTTAGGTTAGGTTTTTTTTTGTTATTAGGTCCTTATTGGGCCATGTATTATGTATTAGGCTTATTTTAATTGTAAATGGAATGGTATATATGATAAACTTGGGCTCTTTATTTGAAATTATTTATTGGGTTGTTTATAATTTAAAAGGGCTTTTATTTATACTAGCAAACTTAGTTGTTCCTTTTTTTAATATAATGTTAATAATAATAATAACAAAACATAATGATCATAATAACAATAGCAACAAATAAAAAGACTTAACATCGTATATATATATTACTAATATAATATAATGATATTTACTATATGCTAACAATAAGATAACATAAAAAGAACATAATAAACTAATAATATTTTTGGATTTTTTCCTTTGGATTAACAAATAACCACATGCCCATATATAGCACACATCAAATAAGACTATCAAGACTTAATCAAAATATAAAGTAATAAAATACATTTTTTGTTGGATTTTCATGATAATCATATATAGTATAAGGTAGTTACAATTAAGCAAAGCCCATAAAACATATTTTTATAGATGGTAGTATTATAAGAGAGAAAGAAAGCCCTTTATTGTAAAAACAAAGACAAAAGTAAAACTGTTCCATCCCGGACAAAATTAGTGATTACAGCTGCCCCTCTTTGCTTATCCTCGTGGAACAAGAATAAAGCAAAGAACATAAGAACTAATTTTGTCCTACTTCCATTTTTGACCATTTGCTCTTCCAGAATGGCAGTGAACAAATCCAAACAATTTGTTTTCCCAGAGTGGTGAAAACAACTGGGTAGCGCTGGCATGTCCTTCCGAAGTGGCAACGAACATACCAGTTAGCAAATGACTCATTCCTCTGGAGTGGCAGTGAACGAATCCAAATATCCTATTTTCCCAAAATGGTTGAAAATAATTCGGGTACCATTGGCATGTCCTTCTGAAACGGCATCAAACGAGCCAACTAACCTTCAAACAACTCATTCTTCCGAAATGGCAGTAAATGGATCCAAATAACTTTACTTTCCCGAAACGGCAGAAAACAAACTGGGTGGTGTTGGCATATCCTTTCAAAACGGTAATGGACAAACTAGAATAGCATACAGTTCATTTCTCTAAAGCGACAACAAACAAATTTACATAACTTGTTTTCCTGAAACGACGAAAATAAACTGGGTAATTCTGGCCTGTTCTTCTGGAGTGGCAATGGACAGACCTGACAACAAACGACTCATTCCTCTAAAATGGCAGCAAATGAATCCAAATAACTTGTTTTCCCAAAGCGACAAAAATAGACTGGGTAGCATTGGTACGTCTTTCTGAAGCGGTAATGGACGGGCCAGATGGTAAGCTATTCATTCGTCCAAAGCAGTAACGAATGAATCCAAATAACTCATTTTCTTTAAATGATAGAAGACAAAACTGACGAAGACGACTTGTTTGTCTAAACTGGCAACGAGCAAGCCATATGTCTTCAAATGGTAGGTGAACTCATTTCTTGGAGTGGCAGAGGCGAATACATCGATGTGTTCCTCCGAAATGGTAGGAAACAAATGGCCGCTCTTGCCATGAAGATTCCATTCTCCTTAGACCTATATGGATAAGCCTTTCGACCTTTCTGTTCGAACATTCTTGAACTGTGGGCATTTGCCTCTTTTACTCTAAGGTTTTGGTGTGGTGAGTTTGAAATCCTTTGCTTGATATCCTTGTTAGGTTTTTTGCTTTATCTTTTGCTCCTCTTCTTAGGAGGTATTTGGTCTACCCTTTGATTATCTGTGAAAAGGAATGAAAAGCTATAATGATGCAGGTTAGCATGCTACTAACCTAGGAGTGCCTAACTAGAAATGACACATGGATGGTAGCAATTTTTTAACTTTCTTGGGCATTTTCCCTTCTTGCCCCCTTCACTTGGGCCTTCGTGTATTTTTCTCTTCTCTTCTTTACTACGGCGGCATCTCCTCCCTCACTCGGGTTCACCCTTTATGCCCCC
Organism: Hibiscus mutabilis; assembly: GCA_019671005.1. Lineage (NCBI taxonomy): Eukaryota > Viridiplantae > Streptophyta > Magnoliopsida > Malvales > Malvaceae > Hibiscus > Hibiscus mutabilis. The sequence continues at coordinate 45,887,702 of CM033714.1, forward strand.
TTTTTTGAGCTCTTTGAACCTTTTACTCTAAAGCGCCTTTTCAGGTTTTCACTTTAGAGATTCTTTTTATTTTTTTTGTTTTCTTTCTTTTTCCTTTCTTTTTTTCTTTCCTTTTTTCTTGGGCGCCCTTGCGCGTTTTCGCTCATGGTCCCTTGGATTTTAACATGATTGGTACTCATTGTCTCTTCTTGGTGGATCCTTGTCAATTTCTCCTCCAGTGTCCTCTGGCCCTACCTTTGGCGGGCTCCCCTCCAAACCAGGAACAAACCTACGCTTAATAGATTAAATCATAGTAATGCCAAGAAATACTTTGCCTTTTCTCATTCTATGTCAATCTATCTGTGGACTACATATAAACTAGACAATAGAAAATAGAATAAACTTTATTAATACTTGATGGAATATTAGGGCAATTTTGAAATTTATGGCAAACATGAGAATAGGGAAAAATATGTGAAAGATGTCAACTGTATGAATGATGAGAACCCATCGACCTTGGTGGATTTCTCGCTAGCCACCCTTGGTCATTTCCCCCGATGATATGAAGACCGAAGCATAGACTCTCAATCGAACCAAAGCTTGTCAAGTGGATGCCAAAATTCAAGTCTATTTGAATGTCCTTTTCGAATTTTCAATTCAGACCACCCTTTGGTTTTACGGTGCCCACTTTTTGGGTTTTCACCTTAAACCCTCATTTTCTTTTCTTTTTTTACGCGTAATACTTTTCGACGGAGTCTGAGTGTATTGGGTTGCTCAATTGTTTCCCATCCATCTCTGTCAGAATTAACACTCCTTCGGAGAAGGCCTATTTCACGACATAAGGCCCCTCCCAATGGGGCATCCATTTTCCTCAAAAGTCTCTTTGATTCACCAAGATCTTCTTTAACACCAGATCCTCTTCTTGAAACTCCCTGGGGCTAACTTTCTTGTTTTAAGCTCACATCATTCTTTTTTGATACATTTGGTTATGAGAGACAGCTTTCAACCTTTTTTCTTCGAGGATATTCAATTGATCAAATCTGGCTTGCGTCCACTCGGCTTCATCCAACTTTAACTCGTTCAAAATTTGAAGCGATGGGATTTCCACTTCGATGGTAGTACTGCCTCCATGTCGTATACCAAAGAATATGACGTTGCCCTAGTCGATGTTCTCACAGATGTCCGATAGGCAATCAAAGCAAAATGGAGCCTCTCATGCTAATCCTTAAATGTCTCCGTGGTTTTTTCTATGATCTTCTTAATATTCTTATTCGCCGCTTCTAACGCCCCGTTCATCTTGGGGAAATGTGAATATGTTATGGTATAATACGATCAAGCTATAATATGCTATGTGAGATTTGATATGAGAATGCTATGATATGTTATATGTGAAATCCAATTTCGATATGTTTTATGATATGATATGATCCATTATATGGAGCTAAGGCTCAATTCCGATTCTAATATGCTATGGCCTACGAGCATAAAGGTATGAATATAATGAAAAATGCGTAACCTTGGACATTTGTGAGTTTTGGATACAATTGGCATGCCATATGGTTATTTGAGCTCGTATAAGTAAGGGATTGAACTACTGTCCTGGGCTACGGCCTATCACCTCCTATCTCAGTACCGCCATATAGTGGAGGCAGAGGGGGCGACAAATCCGCATTACACACAACGCATTCCTTCTCAACTCCATGAGTATCAATTCTCAGCTCTAGTCTCGGTCCTATGATGCAAATTGTATGTATCTATCATTAAAAACACTATATCAAAATAGTCAGGCTAGCACGAAGCAAGATTCCAAGTTGCTTAAGTTTTAAAACATTATCTCTTTTCCATAGTAGTATGGCAATAGGTTACCCAATTCTCTACCCCAACAACAAGCATTAACCACACAACATGCTATCAATGACCATGCATAGCAATCAACCATTAAACAATCACAACATGCTCGAAAATAACCTCATCACCTTTCGGACAACAAATATTCAAACACCCACTAAACTTACCTCAACTTACCTCCCAATTTTTTGTAAACCTGGCTCTAATACCAACAAATGTAAACCCCTTAACCTGGTCTAGTCAAAAGACCGAGTCGAGTAGGTCACACGGGGAAAATTGGAGCGCGCGAAGGCTCACTTCGATTAACAACCCATTTTTTCTTTTTATCATTCTAGACGCAGCATTATTAACCTAAGTGTACATGCTGACAACGGATAAAATTACAACTAGATTGGACATTGATTTGACATCCAATAGTCTCGTTTAGCGTTTAGGGACCATTTTGTAAACCTAATTAAATTTAGGGACCAATTGTGAAATTAAAGTTATCGATAGCCAATTAGTCAAGTTTCATGCTTTTGTATCAAATTTTGGCTCATTTTGATCACCCAAACTCGTTTAATTGAACGCTCATATAACCGGTGACTTAAACGTAAGAAAATAAAACTTGAGAAAGCTTCAATTAATTAACTTAACGGTCAAGCGTATTGATACACTGTGCCCGTACCGATACGCCAATATCTCATAAAAATCTCAAATTTCTAGTAGTACAAAAGGGTATCGATACAGTCCCGTGTACCGCTACGATTCTCCAATTTGCCCTTTGACCGTATCGAGATGGACTATCCTATACCGATATGGTATGCCTGATTTGGCTTTAATGTACCGATACGGTAGCCCGTGTATTGATACGTTGATAACCTTGCAAAATGCATATATTTCATGCCTTTTTACTCTATTATTTGCTTGTTTTCAAGCTCATTTTATTTGCATTTAGATGCATTTAGTCGATGTAGATGCATTTGGTTTTGTTGCTTTGCTTGTTAGGGTTTAATTGTGAAATGGGTGCTGCTTGAGAAAGGGTTGGCCTGGTCTAGTGATGTGCAGGTGAGCAGGGAAGAGTAGCTGAAAATGCCATAGCATTTTGGACTATAAAAGTTGGGTGCAAAAAAGGACAAAAACGAAGAAGATGTTTTCCAGCTCGCATGTGAGAACCCTATTTGTCTCTTGTGCCAAGCATGTTCCAGGGAATATTCTTTAGGTCATAAAGGAAATGTTTAGGGCACAAAACCCTAGGAGCCTCCACTATATAAAGGACAAGAAGCCCTTATTTAAGGGTGTACTGAAAAGGTGACTTAAAGGCTAGGGAGTGAAAGAAAAAAATGCGGCTCTTTTCCATCTTCTTCCACAACTTGGTGTCCTCCATTGTTGAAGCTCCAAGGGGTAACCTTGCTGGCCTTTGAGAGAAGCAGCAAGCCTAGGGTGGTTCGTGGCAGTCCAAGGCGGATTGGGAGTTCATCTTTCTTTCTGCTCATTGCTTTAATATTTTCTTATTTTCTAGATATGGGTTGTATGAACAAAATGATGTTGGATGATTATTGCCCAGCCATGAACTAATTTTAGACGGCTTGGGTTTGTTTAGATGCTTTTGTTTAGTTTCTTTTAATGGATGCATTTATTTTTTTCAGTTTTATCCATGCTTTGCCTATTGTTTTGTTTTTCCCTAGGGTTGTAAGAGCCTTCGAGAGTTAGCCTTTCTTTAGGTGTTAGATTAGTCTAGTGGTCGAGAGAGCTAGGCTTAGATCCACATAGGCAATGGAGTTGGCTGCTGAGAGGCACATCTCTAACCCACCTTAGAGATAAGTGGAGGGTTTCAACGGCTAAAAAGGGTAGTAATTGACGGGTAGAAGTATGTTAGGGTTCACGCTGAGAGGTATTACTATAGCATATTAGCTACCAAACTCCTTACTAGAGATAGCTTAGGAGCACCATTAGTAAACCCTGCAGAGCATAGGATAGACCAAAAAGTGGAGGTATCCATAAGAGCTAGACATAGGTTTTCTAGGCAAACCCAGCCAGTCAATCCCATAGAGAGCTTCGCGCACGTGTGAGGACAGTTTATGTCTTTTCAGTTCAACCAGTTTTTATTACAATTGTTTGTTACAACATTTCTTACCTTGCATATGTTTGCCAAAGCATTTAAATTTCCAATTTGTGTTCGCATTGCTTAAACTTGACTTGAAATACCTCCAATCCCCGTGGAGACGATACTCACTCATCACTTTACCACTTGTTCGATGTGTATACTTGCACTATTTGCGTATCATTTATAGTACACCACAACACGTAACAAGTTTTTGGCGTCGTTGCCGGGGATTTACAATTGGTTATTTTCGGTTTAGTTTTTGCATTTCTCTATTTCTTTTCCATTCTTTGTATAGTTTTATTAGCTATTTCTACTGTCCTTTTCAGGTGTTGCCTTAGTGCATGACCCGAAGAAGGCCCAGCGGACCCTTATGACCTATCATTCCTAAAGTTGAACATCTTTTTTGACAAAGAAGGCATATACAAGAAGCTTTGAGAATCATGAATTGACATCAAAATCAAGGATTACCTATTGATAATTAAGGAAATCCTGAAGCTGCATCAAATCCTAGAGCAATAGTTCGACTTCGAGCTATTAGGGATCACTAGAATCCTATCATGGATGATCTAAATCCTGGAATTATGGCTCCCGAGATCCAAACAGCTCACTTTGAACTTAAGCCAACCATGTTTAACATATTGAATTCCATTGGGCAGTTTGGCGGATTACCTCATGAAGATGCAATGCAACACATTTGTGCTTTCTTGGAAGTTTGCGATTCATTTAGACAGCAAAGGGTGCATGAAGATGTGTTAAAGTTGAAGTTGTTCCCCTATTCCTTAAGTGATCGAGCGAGAGCTTGGTTGAGTGGAGTACCTGCAGGATCGATTAAGACATGGATAGACATATGCAAGAGTTTTTTGATGCAGTATAAACCACCCAATATGAATACCCAATTAATGAACAACATTGCTTAATGTCATCAAGCTAATGACGAATCGATGTACGAGTGTTGGGATAGATTCAAGGGACTGTTGCGCAAGTGCACGAATCATGGTTTCCATGATTGGACACAAGTGGTGATGTTCTATAATGGTGTTAATGCCCCTACAAGAATGACGTTGGATGCTTCAGCAAATGGAACCCTGCTGGACAAGTCGCCAGAAGAAGCGTTTGATTCCTTGATAGGATAGCAAACAACGACTACCATTTCCCTACCTCAAGGCTTGAAATGGGGAGAAAGACTCAAGGGATGCGAGAGTATGATGCTGAAGACACGGTTTTAGCTCAATTATCAACCAAATAAGGTAAAGGAAGCAAAGGTTACATCTGCTTGTCTTCGATGTGAGGGAAACCATCATTTGAGTGAGTGCCCAGAAAACCAAGAATTTACCAATTATGCGGGGAATTAAAATCGAAACAACAACCCCTACTCCAACACCTACAATCTAGGATGGCGTCAGCATCCAAACCTTTCTTGGGGAAATCAAGGAAACAACAATGCTGGCAGCTCGAATCAACAACAAAATCTAATCGAACCCCCATGTCACCAGCAGAATATGCCATGGCAAAACAACAGAGGTTCGGTGTCTTCATCTAGTAACAATTCTTTGGAAGTACATTCAAGGACTTCATGTTAACCAAAAAGGACTTCATGACTACTACAAAAGTGCTACTCCAAGACCATGTTGTGTCCATCAAGAACCAAGGAGCATTGCTACAAAGTCACAATTCATCCTTAAGAGCTTTGGAAGCACAAGTAGGGCAAATTGCACAAGCCTTGCATGTGCGACCTCAAGGGAGTTTGCCTAGTGACACTAAAGTCGCTAAACCTCATGGAAATGAGCAGTGTAGTGCACTCACCTTGAGGAGTGGCACGCAACTCAATAAAAGAGATAAGCTTGGGGGGAAACAAAGGAAGACTCTAACCCCAAGTTTGGGCAAGGGGAACCTGCTGTACAAGAAGATATATGTTTTGAGGAGGATAAGAATGAGGACCCAACTAAAGAATCTACTAAGGAACGACCAACTTTTGCTGAGGTAAAAGACAAACCCTTACAAGTAGAGGAAGAAATCAGACCCCTACCTCCCTTCCCTCAAAGAATGAAGAAGCACAAAGACGATCTTTAGTTCAAGAAATTCGTGGATAGCTTAATCAGCTGCATATCAATGTCCTATTTCTGGAGGCCATTGATCAAATGGCCACTTATGCTAAATTTCTCAAGGATGTTACCAAGAAGAAGAAGGCAGAAAAATATGATATTGTTGCCACAACAAAAGAGTGTTATTTAGAATGGAGAAAGTTGCCGCCTAAATGGTAAGATATGGGCAGTTTCATTATTCCATGCTCCATTGGTGACAACTATATGGGTAAAGCTTTATGCGACCTTGGGTCTAGTGTCAACCTAATGCCCAAGTCTATTTTTATGAAGCTTGGTATGGGAGAAGCAAGGCCTACAATAGTCATTTTGCAGCTAGTTGATCGCTCTCATGTCCGACCAAAAGGAAGGATTGAAGATGTTATGGTAAAAGTTGACAAATTTATCTTTCCCGTCGACTTTCTCATTCTTGACTGTGAGGCAGATGACAATGCACCCATAATCTTGGGGCAGCCATTCTTAGCCATCGACCGTATCTTGATTGACTGTGAGAAGGGTGAGTTTACAATATGGGTGGATGATCAAAGGGTAACTATCAACGTCTTCAACACTCTCAAATATGTGGACGACAATGAGGAATGTCAATACGTAGATGCTATGGCAGAAGAGCATGATGGAGAATTATGCTGCAGCAATTTTGTGCAAATTGAAGATTATGTGGAGTTCAAAGGGGATAATTAGGAGCTTGATGACTGCCCATTGGAGGTGGAACAGTCTAGCTTGCTCGAAGCTAGACCAGGTACGCACTTTGAACCCCTTGACTTTTCTGAAGTTACTCCTCCTAAACCCTCCCTTGAGCATGCACCCACATTAGAACTAAAGTCTTTGCCATCACACCTTAAATATGCTTATTTGGGTAGTAATGAGACTTTGCCGGTGATAATTTCATCTAGCCTTACACCTAAGCAAGAATCTAGCTTGATAAATATGTTGTCTCAACATAAAAAGGATTTAGGTTGGACTATGGCTGATTTGAAGGGTATAAGACCTACTATTTGTATGCACAAAATTCTGCTTAATGATTGTCACAACAATTCTATTGAACCCCAAATAAGTTTTAATCCAATCATGAAGAAGGTGGTGATGAAGGAGATAATCAAGTGGCTCGATGTTGGTGTTATCTACCCAATATCCAACAGTTCGTGGGTCATCCTGGTACAATGTGTACCCAAGAAAGGAGGCATGATCGTGGTGAGCAACGAGGATAATGAATTGCTACTGACAAGGACCGTCACGGGTTGGAGGATATGTATGGACTATCGGATGCTTAACAAGGCATCCAAGAAGGACCATTTTCCCCTTCCCTTCATCGACTAAATGCTAGATCGATTGGCGGGAAAAGCCTTCTATTATTTTCTCGATGGATACTCGGGTACAACCAAATTGCTATAGCACCATAAGACCAAGATAAGACCACCTTCACCTGTCCCTATGGCACCTATGCTTTTAGAAGGATGCCCTTTGGCCTTTCCAATGCTCCAGCAACTTTTCAGAGATGTATGCTAGCCATTTTTTTAGACATGGTTGAAGAGTTCTGGGGAAATATTCATGGATGAATTTTTAGTCTCCAGGGATGATTTTGAGACATGTTTGGGCAACTTGGCAAAAGTGCTAATCATTGTGAATAAGCTGACTTGGTTCTCAATTGGGAGAAATGCCATTTTATGGTGACCGAAGGAACTGTTTTGGGTTACAAAATCTCGAAGAGAGGAATTGAGGTAGACAAGGCAAAATTCAAAGTGATCGAGAAGCTACCTAATCCCACCACTGTCAATGGTATACGAAGTTTCATTGGCCATGTAGGCTTTTATCGAAGGTTCATCAAGGACTTCTCCAAGATCTCAAAGCCACTTTGCAATTTGCTACAACAAAATCATCCATTTGTGTTTGACGAGGATTGCCACAGCGCATTTAAGGAATTGAAGAAGAAGCTTATCTCAGCATCCATTGTCGTCCCATCTGATTGGAACGAGCCTTTTGAGCTTATGTGTGACGCAAATGACTACACAGTAGGGGTAGCACTTGGGCAACGCCGAGGTAAACTCTTTCATGTTATTTACTATGCTACCCGGACCTTAAACGATGCACAAATTAATTACACCACAACTGAAAAAGAATTGCTAGCTGTTGTGTTTGCCTTTGATAAGTTTAGGTCATACTTGATAGGCACTAAGGTCATTGTTCACACCAATCACTTAGCTATCAAATACTTAGTGACTAAAAAGGATGCTAAACCTAGGTTATTAGATGGATACCTCTCTTGCAAGAATTTAACTTGGAAGTGAGAGATATGAAAGGATGTGAAAACCAAGTAGCTGACCATCTCTCTAGGTTAGAGAACAAGGATGGAAATAGCATTGAACAAGAAATCAAGGAGGAATTCCCTGATGAGAAAATTTTATATGATACAACAATTCTATGGTATGTTGATATTGTTAACTATCTTGTTAGTGGTATTTTGCCTCCTGATTTGAATAGCCAGGATCAGAAGAAGCTCAAGCACGATGCGAGGTTCTATTTTTGGGATGAACCTTATTTGTTCAAGCAATGCGCTGATCAAATGATAAAGAGGTGTGTTCCCGAAGAGGAGCAAAGGGATATCATATTCCATTGCCACTCGTCTTTATACGGAGGCCATTTTGGAGGAACTAGGACTGCTGCAAAGGTCCTACAATCAAGATTCTATTGGTCCACACTCTTCAAGGATGTGCATGAGTTTTGCAAGACTTGTGACCGGTTTCAAAGAACGGGGAACATTTCTCAAAGGAATGAAATGCCATTGCAAGGCATCTTGGAGGTAGAGCCTTTTGATGTTTGGGGAATTGACTTCGTGGGACCAGTCCCTTCATCTTTTGGAGATCTATACGTCTTATTGGCAATAGACTATGTATCGAAATGTGTAGAAGCTGTGGCTACACCGAAGAACGACTCCAAAATAGTTCTCAAGTTTCTTCACAAGAACATATTCACCAGATTTGGAACACCAAAAGCCATCATTAGCGATGAAGGATCCCACTTTGACAACAAGCTTATTGCCAAAACATTATACAGATATGGGGTAAGGCACAAAATTGCCACGGTATATCACCCCAAACCAATAGACAAGCTGAGGTCTCCAACCGTGAGATTAAACAAGTACTTGAGAAGGTCGTCAACCCCAAGAGAAAGGACTGGTCCCCAAAGCTTGATGAGGCCTTATGGGCCTATCGAACAACTTTTAAGATACCCTTATGAGGCCTTATGTCCCCCTTTTAAGATAACTCTCAATTAACCATCCTAACCAATTTTAGTAAATTAAAACACTTTAAAATAAGCCAATATGAAGGGATAAAGTCTGATATTAGACTTTAGGGTTATTAGCTCCTTAAAGATTGTGAGTTCCCATCGTTTTACAAAACGGTCACTAAAATAGTTTTGATTTCTTTACAAAACAGTCACCATTTTCAAAATGTCACCCTTACTCAATTTATTTTTGCCAAATTGAGTTCACCATTATTTTCAAAACATATTTAAATATTTTAGATAATTTTCCATATTTTATTTCTGTCAAAATCTATTTCATTTTAATTAAATCCTGAAACTAGTCTAGACCGCTACACCGATTCACCGGAACCATCCGAACTAATCAGATAACTTCTAGGCCCAAAATCGGGGCATTACATAATCAATGCCAACAACCAGGAGATGTCGGCAATACTTGTAGTGATGCCACCAGCTTCTGCTATTGCTGCTGAAATACCTAAAGAACTATCTATAAGAGAACATCTAGCACCCACCATGATGATTTGATGCCAGCACTGATCATCCAGAGGTAAATATGGCTTACTTTAAGCTTAAACGGATAATGATTCAAATGGTAATGGATGTAGGTCAATTTGATGGATCACCTAATGGAGATCCAATTCAGCATTTAAAGCAATTCATAGAGGTTTGCCAACTATTCAGCCAGCCGGATTATGATTGAAGAGACAATAAAGATAAATATCTTTTCATTTTCCTTGTGAGATAGGGCAAGATTGTGTCTAAATTCCTTGCCACCCAGGATCAGTTACTTCGTGGGCAGAATTATGCCAGAAGTTCCTTGTGAGATTCCAGTTACCTAGACTTAATGCCAAGCTACAAAGTGAAATCATTACCTTTAGGCAAGCTAATGATGAGACTTTCTATGATACTTGAGAGTGATTCAAAGACCTGTTGAGAAGATGTCTCATGCATGGATTCCCTACTTGGACCCAGATGGAGATTTTTTACACCAGACTTAATTCCATGCCAAGAACTTTATAGATGCTTCGTCAAACGGTTCATTGCTAGACGAGAAATACACAGAGGCATATGACATCCTTGAAAGGATTGCTGCCAATGATTTTCAGTATCCTACTGCTAGACTAGGAGCAGGGACAAGAACCGATAGAAATTGGAGCTTGATGTACTAACATCCATCAGCGATCAGATTTCCAATCTCACTAGCATTGTGAAAACTTTGCAAAAGAGTAACGAATCCCAAGAAGTCAAGGCATTAGAACCATTTTGCACTATTTGTGGAGAGGATCATCATGTGGATGAATGCCCATCCAATCCTAAATCTGTAAATTTTGTTTGTAGTTTTAATCGAAATTTTAACCCTCATTCCAATACTTACAATGCCAGTTGGAAGCATCACCCAAATTTTGCTTGGGCAAACCATGACAGTCACCAATTCAATGCCCAACGGAAACACAATAATGCTCTGCCAGAACTCAACCAGAATGCCATGCTAGGAGTCAACCAGAATGTCATGTCACACATAGCCCATAATATTCTACTACCAGTAAGGATCTTCCGATGAGAACACCCTGATGGATTATAAGGAGCATAACGATGCCCCAGTCCAGAGTCTGGTAGCATCCATGAGGAATTTGGAAGTTTAGATTGGACAGATTGCCAACGCACTCAATGTCAGACCTCTAGAGACTCTGCCAAGTGATATAGAGGATGCTCGACAAAAAGGGAGAGAACAAAGCCAAGTTGTCACCCTCCGAAGTGGAAAACCAATTGAGAATGAAACACCTCCCAAGCAGCTGGTTGTTTGCCAGGAAGAGAAATCACTACAAATAGATGAAACCAAGGAAGCTGAGAAAGGGGAAGCAAGTACCAGCAATGCCAGATCTCAATATGATGCCAACACCACCTCAACAGAATCAGTGAAGCCAACATTTGCCAACCCTACCTTGGTAAAACAAGCATGTGTTACTATTGACATTTTTAAAGATCTTAATGCATATGAACCTGAGGAATGCCAAGTTGTCGAGGTCATGGAATTTATCTTCGACGAGGACATGACACAGCTTTGCCAAGGCACTGATAATGATGCCAAAAACTGAATGACGAGATGACCTTGCTGGATGATGGCATAAGTTATTTTGATAGATCTAAGCCACTTGAGTTGGCTGGCACAAAGATCGGAGCACCAAAGACATCTAGTGAGGAGCCGTGGAACTTGGAACTAAAACAATTGCCAAGTCACCTCAACCATGCGTCAGCATCAACGGAGAAAAGAGTAGCAGAGCCTAAGCACTACTGGGGTGCTGAGTTCGATCAAAGGTTCTTGAGACCTACAACAAAGAGATATTTCGGCTTTCTAAGGTGGTTATTCAAATCCACCGTGGCAAAATATTATCTTTTATTGTGCAATCAAGGGTTCGACATACTTAAAGATAAGCAATTCTTCAGCTTTCTACGTTGATTATTTAAACAAAAGATTCCCACAGCCTACTATTCACCAATAAATGGCTAACGCCTAAAGCACTATTAGGAAGGTAGTCAAAATAATGCCGAGGAGGCTATCCTCTTGGCAGAGGTACCGTAACATCGCCAGCAGGTTTGAATCTTTGTAAGTATTAGGTTAGACGTTTTTCTTTGTTTTTAGGTTTCAGGACTTTTAGTAGTTTCTATTTCTTTTATTTTTTTCATTACTATTCTTTTTTTGTGTTGAAAGGTTTTCTTTGAGTATGTGCAAATTCAAAGACAATGCTAAGGAAGGATTTGGCATGAGAGGACTGTGATCCAGACATGAGCAGTGGTGTGCCAGGAACAATGCCAAGGTATCCATTGGCATAATCAATTGGCGAGCTAAGCAACTCAAGCGCAATGCCAAAGTAGCTTGGCATGAGCCAGACTGAAAAATTGGGATAAGAGATTAACCCTAGCTTGATTAAAATCGAACCATTAAACGAGAGAGATTATTTTTCTTTAAATCTTCACCGTAGCTACCCAAAAATTAGGTTAAAATTTAAATTTAACCTAATCACCTTAACACTCTAACCTTTAGCTTATCCTATCACTTACAACCTTATCACCTCACCCTTTTTTCAAATCAAACATTTTTATTTTTTCATCATTATCTCCAATTAATCAACTGCCATTATTATACCCCATTAAAAACTCAACCTCTTTACCTTCTACTTACCTTAGCCGATTTAAAGAACCAAACTCTCTTTCACTTCTTTTTTATCAAGTGAGAACCGAGTCCATATTTTCTCCTCTTCTTCCATTATTCAAACCGTTCAAAGCTCTTTTCTTTTCAATGGCTTCCTCATCAACTTCATTCAACTATTTTTCAATGAATAAATCTGAAGGAGATTTGAAGCAAGCTTTGCTTCAAGATCTTTTTGTTATGAGAAACATTTTGATTTCAAGGCTGACACCACCATTGGATTTCCTACTGAGTTTATGGCAATAGTCAACATGCATAAGTGGAATTGATTTTGTCAACAAAAATGGGAGATCTACACCACAATCATTCGAGAATTCTATGCCCATCTTGAGACAAAAGATTCGCCATTTTTGATGATTAGAGGTAAATGTGTGCGTTTCGATGAAGGGCATATTAACTCAGTGTTTGCATTGAATGGTATAGGGGATGAATACTTTGACTATGTGGAATGAATGTGTAACACCTCCTACCCCGGGTTAGTAGCAAACTGGTTCGGGAGCGTTACCAAGCAAGGACGAGGCATGGAAAGGTTAACTCATCCCTATTAGATGAGTTACTTAACTAGCAAGCAACCAAGCATTCATAACTTAACATGAAAGCAATCTCATATTTAGTTTACAATACATTATAGCTTACTACTTCAACATTTCAATTAGCATCATCATACAACTAGCATTCAAATGGCCTAAGTGAGCAAACATGCTTCCATTTCATTTCATTGTTCCTTCGATTGATACATGTAACATTTCATACCTAAATTACCAACATGATCATTTGAACATACAATTGCACGTATCTTGTCTCCAAACAAGCCATATGCCAAGCCTTACCATTCGACATTTACCTTACAAACATATAAAAACACCAACAACATGGTATATTCACACAAGTGACTATATAATTTCACAAGGCATTCGAATGGCACAATAGGCTAGATTAATTACTTTGAAACATTCAATATATACACATATGCGCAGCAAACTACCTTTCCATTACATATAATTTGAGTTCATTACATACTTTAGTCTTAACAACTATGTTCTTAACATGGAAGGCCCATACAAGAGCATATATATACAAGTACTCAAAACATCAAGTAGCCATGTTCATGCATATATACAATCCTCCCAAAACAACAAGACGCATGGTCTAGTCCTAGCTACATGTATATGTCTAGGTGCCACCAACTAGGAGAAATAAATAACAAGTATGAAATCACACTTTAACTTTGCTTGTGTCTTGCTTCGAGCTCAAGAAACTAGGCTTTAGGATTAAGCAACAAATCAAATCCTTTATCCTATGGTTAGGAAGGATGAAAACAAGAGTGATAAGTACAAGAATGTACTTAGTGAGGTAGTAACTAGTTCTAACCAATTATTATATCAAATTAAGTGTTAATTAGAGAAGAAAGATCCTAGCTAAGGATTTCAAGGCATTCGAATAGCATAAGAAGCAAGAGACAATAAATCATGCTTACATAACAAGAAATCAAGTAATTCATGCTTACATAACATGAAATCAAGAAATTCATGCTTACATGACAAGAAATCAAGCAATTCATGCTTACATGACAAGAAATCAAGCAATTCATGCTTACAAGACAAGTAATCAAGCAATTCATACTTATTAGCTCATTTATTATCCTTTTAACACAATTCTTGGTTCATAGTTTGTCTAGGTAATCGAGTCTCCAACCAACTGTTTCCACAAGATGTACCATGGTATTGGTCAACCCTCCTACTGTCTCCAAATACCACATACGTACCCTACGTTTGTCGCCAAATAGAGGCCTTGGCGCTGGACCGTAGTCCACCCTGGCACAATGAGATCTAGACTCTAAGGCATGCCCTTCTACCTATTAAAATAGCAACCAAGGTTGTTTGATTATAATTCATTTATTCAAGGATTTCAAGCTTTTCAAGTTCAAGATCATGTATCATTCAAGTGTACAAGTTCATGTCAAGCATTATCTTCTCCAAGAGTTATTTCGAGTATTGCATGGCAAGTTTATACATGCATTAAGCCCTTAGGCCAATAGAGTCATAACTCATCATTTCAAGTATTCATTGCATCATCTAAGCTAGCATTTCAAGCATTAGGTTTAAGCAATTGAGCACAATACCATGTCATACATACAAGCATCAATGTTACCTCATATACATGCTAGCATTCAATTTATACAACAATTCAAGGATGTAGTCAAGTTTCATGTATTATCTTAATTCATACTTCCCTTATTAGGTCAAGATCATATTAAGTCCAGTTTAACAATACAATAATTTAGACATGCATGCTTTGGTTAGGACCTAGTCCTAACCCTAGAAGAAACTACACTCACAATACTCCCCAAGCTAACTAGTCTCAAAAGACTATTCCCTTTTGCTTGTCCCTTGAATTCTCGACTTTAGATCCTTCTCCAAAGTCCTCTCCTTGCTCTAGTAAGTCACATAGATAGAACAAGGTCAAAACATGTAATCACAAAGTCATTGAACATGGCAGCAAGGTTAATACATTATATATACAAAACATATAGCATCAGATAGCATATTCATATACACACCTTAATGCACATTACCAAACTGCCTACATTCAATATTAATGCAAAACAGGGCAATGATTAAACTGTCCCAAAACTGTTTGCAAAACAGTTTACTATACAGTATACAAAACTGTATACAATTACCTAGACTGCTGCTACCAGGCAGCATGTACTCTGCTCACTTAAACATGCATAACTTTCATTCCGTACCTCAGAATTTCAATTAGTTTACACCGTTGGAAAGATAACTTAATTTTCTTTCTAACCATATAGGCCCTGGATTTTAATCCTTTGCCAATTAATACATTTTTAGCTTAAAGACATGGAAATTTAAAACACTAGACAGTTTGCACTATCCCTAGTATTTCTTCTCTACAATTCATTCTACAATCCAGAATTCAGTTTTGTTTTCTCCTAATGAATTTAGACATGTTAAGGCACTGTCCATAAAATTTTCAGCCTTAAATTCCATTTATACAATTTATGGTGATTTTTTGAAGTTATTTCCCAGAACAGAGTATTCTGGGCAGATTACACTAGGTTAAGCTTCTAGCTTCATAATTCATTTAAACAAGATTCTAACATTATAATTCAACTTATTTTCATATTCCTACATGTCTAGGCCAGTCCAATTCACCTATCAATGTGATTAAAACATGGCATTATATACAATTAAGCATGTTTACACATTTTTATCTAGCAAAACAGTCCCTAATCGAAACTAGTTTCAACCATGATCCCTATTCTCAATTTCCAGCAACCCATACACATCTTTTTAGCAATTTGATTAATAACACTCAAATTTCAAGGACCATTAGAAGCTAACATCATTTTAGCATGCATAACAATCATGCTATTCGAATTAGGCAACAAGCATATCACTAATTCAAGATTCAAGCATGTAATTGAAGTGAGGAATCAAGCATTTTACCTTCTCCTAATCTAATTTGATCAAATCTCAACAAGAAACATGAATTGAAGATAGTCTAAGAAGCTTTTTCTCTTTCTCTCTCTTTCCTTCAATGGTGTTTTTAGATTTGAAGAACAATTGAAGAAGATGGGGTTTAACCCAAGTGGCCGGTCATGCTATAGTTAGGAGGACATGTGGATTGTCCAAAATCCAATTTAATTTTACCATGAAATCATGCATTTCCGTTAAATATTCATTTTGGTCAATTTCTAATTTAGTCTTCTTCTTTCTAATTCTCACAATTAGCTCCCTATTCTTTCAATTTGATTAGCACATAATTCAATTAGTCAATAGCTTAGATAGTGGTAACCTTCCTAGGCCTAGTTTAGGGTGTTACACAATGACTGTTTCCAAATGAAAGAAATTGCTGGCTGACTTGTGTGAACCTGGCACGGTTTGGACAGTTTCGTCGACGGACCACCGAAAAGTGAAAAGGTTGGCATTAAAGCCATAAATGAGAGGATGGAATCACTTTATCAAGGCAAATTTGATGCCCACATCTCATAACAAGACTGTCTCGGAAGAAAGATTGCTTTTATTGCACTTCATCGTTAAGGGGCACAAAATCAGCACTGGCAAGATCATTATCGAGGAAACCTATAAATGTGCAGCAAGAGGTAAAGTTAGTTTGCTTTTCCCTTTGCTTATTTCTAACATTCGCATGCACCATGATGTGCCTAGGCTTGATGATGAAAGAGGCCAGATAATCAGGGAACGACAATCATTGTTGCCATATAGAAAAACCTCACTGCTGCCAAGATCTCTGCCAGTGGTAATGCCAATCCAGCCAGTCACGCATTTGATGCTACAGTTCCACTGTCTACAGTTCAGGTCGATTCTTCCAGTAGAAATTCTTTATCTGAATTAGAGGAAACCACAGTCAAAACACCCAGGGTTGAGCCATCTACATTGCCAGTTGAACCTGCCAAGACAAAGGAGCATGTTGGAGCCTCCACTGCTGCTTCAAAACTGAGCATGAAAGAAAGGAAATGAATTGCCCCTGATCATGGAAGCTCTATGAAAAGAAAGACCTGCGTCACACGAGAAGAATTCTCCGAACGGGAGTCATATTCTTTCTAAACTCTTTTGCATTACATTCCATTTCATTTACATGATCATGCATTTTAATTTTTTTGTTTTAATTTTATATATATGTTGTTTTCATGCATTGAGGACAATGCACATCTTGGGTTTGGGGGTGTGCATTTCCTCACATTTATGCCATGTCATACATTTCATGTTTAAATTTTGGTTGCCATGCCATGTAGGTCATATAGATTAGATGCATACCGAACCACTAAAAAAAGAAAAATAAAATTTTGTCTCAGCCGAAATTTAATTTGATCTAGGTGTTTGTTCAATGAAGAAATTTTAATCTTTAATTATAATGCCATGCCAGCAGAGTAGTATGCCAGGTTAGCTTGGCAATTGATCTCTAGTTTAGGAAATTGAATTTACACTTAACACATGATATGTATCTAGTTCCCTAGAAAACATAGACTCTTTGAAACTATGCTTAGATTGAAAAAAATTGAAAAATGATGCCAGGGTAAAAAGAAACTAATAAGGCATCAATGTTCTTCCAAGGCAATAAAAAAATAGAACTCCCCTCTACCTAGGGATAATAAGTTACTTGGGGCTTCGTGGTTTGCTTCCTCTTAGTTCTCAAGTCCAAAACCCTAGGGTATGAGTTAAAGAGAAAGCGCACTCTCTCCATTCTAATGGATTGGGCCCCTTCAAGGGTGTTGCTCTTAAATTAGATATGGAGAAAGCCTTTGATCAGGTTGAATGGTCGTTTCTTTAACGCATCATGCTAAAGATGGGCTTTGCCACTCCTTGGGTGGATCTTATTATACGATGTATTTCAACCGTCTCTTTTACTGCCCGTGTCAACGGCTCGCTTTCACTGGTTTTTTACCCTCAGTGGGGCATCTGGCAAGGGGACCCTCTCTCCCTGTTCTTGTTCTTTATCTGTTCCCAAGGTCTCTTTGCCTCCCTAGAGGTAAAACAATGAGCTGGCCGCCTCCAAGGTCTTTGTGCTAGCCGTCATGGCCCTAGAGTCAACCATCTTCTCTTTGCTGATGACAGCCTGATCTTCCTACGGGATGAAATTGGCGAGGTTAGGCGTTTGAAAGAGGTTCTTGACCTCTATGCTTCCTCCTCTGGTCAAGCGGTCAACTTTGAAAGTCTACTATCTTTTTTGGACCGCTCTTGTCTCCTGACTATGAGAAAGATGTTCGTAGTATTCTTCGTTGCGTGAAGTGGATTACCCTGGTATCTACCTTGGAATTCTGCTCCTTGTTGGGAAGAATAGGACAACGGACTTGGGGTTTACTCGTGACAAGTTCAATTCACGTATGACTAACTGGAATAATCATCTACTTTCTTTTAGCGGGCATGAAGTTTTCATTAAGTCTGTCACTCAGTCCCTGCCACAATATGTTACGTCCTGCTACATGTTGCCTCAACATTATTGATGATATGACCCGGTCTATTTGGCGTTATTGGTGGTTTAGTCACAATAATAAGCGCGGTTGGCCGCTAGTCGCTTGGTAATCTATTTGCACCCCTAAATCTGTGGGTGGTGTCGGGTTCCGTGACATGCACCACTTTAATGTCACTCTGTTGAGGAAACAACTTTGGCATCTCATCTCGGAGCCGGACTCCTTGTTTCTCGTGTCTTTCGTGCGTGCTACTTCCCTTCTGGGAATATTTTTGACGTTGTGCCCAAACGCAAGAATTCTTTTGCATGGAAGGGTCTCTGCCAAGCAATGCAATTGTTTGCTCCTGCTTTTATTTGGCGACCTGGAATTGATAGTAAGATTCGTGTGCACTGTGACAATTGGGGCGGGGCTCCGGCTCTCACCCTTTATGGGGAGTACTCTGATAATGATGAAATCCCTGCTCGTTGCCACGACTTTATGGTGCGAGGCCGCGCACAATGGATGATCGTAAAGTTTGCAACTACTTTGATAGGGAGGACGTTGATAATATTCTTTGTATCCCCATTACCGATGAGTGACGTGATATCATGCTTTGGAGTAATCATGACTTTGGAGTCTATACCGTCAGGTCTGGCTATCTGTTCCTGCGCCGACCGCTGCGGCCTATCCCTCGGCCTTCGCCTATTTGGAAGGTCATTTTGCGCTCGCCTATGCTTCCCGAAGTGCAAACTTTGAAATGGGACATGATGCCCTTCCTACTAGGAATCGGCTGGCGGCTGCTGACTTATTGTATGGATCTTGTCCATTTTGCCAAGCCTCTCCGAAGACGGCTTTGCATGTTATCCGTGACTGTGTTGGGGTTGTGGAGGCCCTTCGTCTTGCTGGCTTTTCCCCCAGCTTCGTCTAAGTCTTGCTTTGGTAATGTCTATAGTGTTTGAGGAAGGAGCATCACTTGTTTCTCATTCTGACTTTGACCTCTTTCTCACCGTATTGTAGAACTTATGGAATCGCAAGAATGACCTCATCCCTTATGGTTGTCTCCAGCTGTCATGGCTCACTATTATGAATGCCCAGGGTCTCTGTCGTGACTATGCTGATGCCAATAGGTTGCCCACCGGCCCTCCGTCTGTCGCCCCTACCCTCTCAAATCCTCGTTGGACGCCTGTTAAGTGTTCAAAAGTACTATTTTTATTACCCTTTTTACTCATATTATTGTTAGACTTAGGCTCATATTAGTTGCATAATTAGTCATTCATGCATTAATTCATGTTTCTTTCCACCGTTGAACTTGATTACATAACTTGGTTATTTTTGTGGAAAAAGATACTACTTTGGTGTGTTTTTGTGTGTGCAGAATCAGTTGCCAAAGCAAGGCTGGAACCAGTAGCCAGGGCAGTGTATGAAGGAGATGCCGAGCTAGTTGCCAGGGCAGTGCATGAAGGTTATGCGGAGCTAGTTGCCAGGACAATTGTCGACAATAGAAAAAGATGATGTGGCACTCGAATTGATGACTAGATAAAGCCCAATATGACATGGAAGAAGATAAATCCTAGAAGAATTGGAGATTCAAAGAGAGATTAAATCCCAAAGAAGATAGGAGAAGATCTAGAAGGAATTTAAATATAATAAACAATTATATTCTTTTAAAGTATTTAATTCCAACTTAACTTCATCCTCAAGAAAGACTTTGACCTAACCATCTCCTATATAAAGAATCCCTAGCCGACTATTTCAACAAGTTTGGGGGAGAGAGAGTTCGATTGGGAGAGAATTCAATGGGGTTGATCGACTTCTTCATCTTCTTCTTCTTTATTCTATTCGATTCATGTTTAGGGATTATTCTTTGTATATCTTTCGAAACCCGGCCATGAATTGATGTGAATTGGCTTAGGTTATTGTGTTTTGTGGTTGTGAGAAACAATTGGATTTTGTTTAGGTAATAAGAGTTTGCACTTTCAATTCAAGCTTTACTCATTCTTGGTTTTTATTCTTATTTGCGAGTGAATTGGGAGAGGATCTCGTAATTCTATCTATTTATCTAATATCTGGAGAGATAGATTCAAGAAATGAATGAGTATGGTCTTTATTCAATCTATCGATGGTGAAGATTAATCCGGCTTAGGAATAAGTTAAGGATTTCAACGGCTAAGAGGAGCGCAAGATTGGTTATTGTTCACCCTTGATTCATGCAGGGATGTATTGTCAAGGCATGCACAACTAGCTAGAGTTTCGACTTAGGGATAAGAAGAAACCATTGAAGAACGCTCTGTCGAACCTTGAAGTTGCTGCCCAGCCAGTTGCCCAAGCAACTGCTCGATTAGTTGCTAAGGCAACCCAGCTGCGCAAGTTACCACGGCGACTGAGTTGCCCTTGCACTTTTTTACCAAGACGATCCAATTGGCCATCACTTCTCAACTCACGATAACCTGGCCTACTCTCTCTTATTTGATTTTATCTATTATTTTAGTTGATTGCTCTTAGTTTACTTGTTAATTAGAACTCCTATTATCAATTGTGTTTTTATTTTCACAGTGTAGTAACTTAAACAAAGTGGCCCAAACCAATCCATATGGAGACGATACTCGATACTCGTATCACTTTATTACTTGCGACATGTATACTTGCACCGTTTGCATAGCACTCAATAAACGCAATAACGCCTCTACCAGTAGGGACGATCAAGATCAACGTTGATGGTGCCTTTCAACCGTCGACAGGTGTTGTAGCCATTGGAGTCATCGCTCGCGACCATACGGTTTCTATTCTTGATGGCTTAGCTTTTCACTCGGTTGGATGTCCAGATGTTGCGCTCGCCGAACTCCATGTGGTTGTTGCAAGTGCTCAGTTTGGGAGTGATAGAGGGTTGGAGTGCCATGGTTCTGGAATCCGACTCAGGCGTGGAGCCAACAAGATCTAGCGTTAGTCTCATGATGCTTCTTTGTTGGGCCCCTGCATTGAACGGGCGTGTCCCCTGTTTGCCTCTATGCCTAGTTTGCAATTTGAGTTTGTCCCTAGATTAGCTAACTCTGTTGCTCATACTTTAGCTCCTTGGGCTTTACATTTTGGCTCTTATGTTTTCTTTGATTTGGATGTGCCCAACTTTCTCCGCTCTGCTGTAATGGATGATTTTCGTCCTACTTAATTTTTAATGAATCTAGGGCACTCTTTTCCCCTTAGGTGGTCACCACTAGGCTCGCCTGGTGATTGACTTTATAGGGGTTTTTAATGAGGCCCGCCTTCTTCCTTCAAAAAAATTTCCAACAGGTTTACTGTAAAGACCATTTAGATATGCATTCCTTAAACCCAAACAAAACATCCACAAAATAAGATTAAATCAAATTTTATGAGTTCAAATATTTGATTATGGGATTTTTCAACTTGATTATATAGGATAACCTCAGATTCAGAGCTTTTTACACGATTAAAATTCTAACGGTTCCACTATAAGGCCCGTTTGGACATGCACGGCTTAAAACCCAACAAAACTCCTCAAAATAAGATTAAATCAAATTTATGAATTCATATATTTTAATATGGGCTTTTGAAAATGATTATATAAATTAACCTCAATTTCAGAGCTTTTTACTCGGTTAAAATTCTAATGGGGGCACTATAGGGCCCATTTAGAAATGCACGTCTTAAACCCCAACAAAATGTCCTCAAAATAAGAATAAATCAAATATAATGAGTTCAAATATTTAATGATTATATATCTTAACAAAAATTTCAAAGCTTTTTACTTGGTTAAAATTCCAACGAATCCACATTAATTCCCATTTAGACATGCACGCCTTAAAGCAAAACAAAACGTCTGCATGATAAGATTAGATCAACTTTTATGATTCCAAATATTTGATTTTGGGCTTTTAAACTTGAATATATAGCTTAAAAAATTCAGAGCTTTTTACTCGATTGAAATTCCAATGGGTTTATTGTAAAGCCCAACTACACATGCATGCTTAAACCCCAACAAAACATCCGCAAAATAAGATTGAATCAAATTTATGAGTTAAAATATTTGATTATGGGCTTTTAAAATTGATTATATAGCTTAACCAAAATTTCAGAGTTTTTTACTCTATTAAAATTCCAACGGGTTTACTATAAAGCTCATCTACACATGCAAGCCTTAAGCAATAACAATATGTTCGCAAAGTAAGATTAAATCAAATTTATGAGTTCATATATTTTATTATAGGCTTTTGAACATGATTATATAACTTAACCTCAATTTTAGAGCTTTTTACTCGGTTAAAAGTCTAACAGGTCCACTATAAGGTCCGTTTAGACATGCACATCTTAAACCCCAACAAAATGTCCGCAAAATAAGAATAAATCAAATATAATGAATTAAAATATTTAATTATGGGATTTTTAACATGATTATATAGCTTAACCAAAATTTCATAGCTTTTTACTCGGTTAAAATTCCAATGGGTCCACAGTAAAGCCCATTTAGACATGCACACCTTAAACTCGAACAAAACGTCTACAAAGTATGATTAAATCAAATTTTATGAGTTAAATTATTTGATTACGGGCTTTTTGAACTTGGTTATATATCTTAATCTCAATTTTAGAGCTTTTTACTAGGTTAAAATTCTAACGGGTCCATTATAAGCCCCATTTAGACATGCACGTTTTAAACCCAAACAAAACATCCGCAAAATAAGATCAAATCAAATATAATGAGTTCAAAGATTTGGTTATGGGCTTTGAACATTATTATATAACTTAACCAAAATTTGATAGCTTTTTACTTGGTTAAAATTCCAACGGGTCCACAGTAAAGCCCATTTAGACATGCACGCCTTAAACCCAAATAAAATATTCGCAAAATAAGACTAAATAAAATTTTATTAGTTCAAATAATTTATTATGGACTTTTGAACTTGATTATATAGTTTAAAAAAATTCATAGCTTTTTACTCGGTTAGAATTCTAACGGGTTTTCTCTAAAGCCCATCTAGACATGCACACATTAAACCCCAACAAAACGTCTTTAACATAAGATTAAATCAAATTTTATGAGTTCGAATATTTTATTATGTACTTTTGAACTCGATTATATAGCTTAACAAAAATTTAAGAGTTTTTTACTCGGTTAAAATTCCAACGGATCCACTATAAGACCCGTTTAGACACGCACGTCTTAAACCCCAACAACATCCGTAAAATAAGATTAAATCAAATATAATGAGTTCAAATATTTAATTATGGGCTTTTGAACATGATTATATAGCTTAACCAAAATTTCATAGCTTTTTACTCGGTTAAAATTTCAACAGGTCCACAGTAAAGCTCATTTAGACATGCACACCTTAAACCCAAACAAAACGTCTGCAAAATAAGATTATATTAAATTTTTTGAGTTCAAATATTTGACTATGGGCTTTTGAACTTGAATATATAGCTTAACCTCGATTTTAGAGTTTTTTACTCAGTTAAAATTCTAACGAGTCCACAATATAGCCCATTTAGACATGCACGCCTTAAAATCAAAATAAAAAGTCCGCAAAAATAAGATTAAATTAATTTTTTTGAGTTCAAATATTTGATTACGGGCTTTTTGAACTTGATTATATAGCTTAACCTCAATTTCACAAGCTTTTACTTGGTTAAAACTCCAACGGGTCCACTATAAGGCCCATTTAGACATGCATGTCTTAAACCCAACAAAACATTCGCAAAATAAGATTAAGTCAAATATAATGAGGTCACATATTTTATTATGGGCTTTTGAACATGATTATATAGCTTAACCAAAATTTGAGATTTTTTTACTCGGTTAAAATTCTAATGGGTCCACATTGAAAGCCCATTTAGACATTCACACCTTAAACCCAAATAAAAAGTCCGCAAAATAAGATTATATCCAATTGTATGCGTTTAAATATTTGATTATTGGCTTTTGAACTTGATTATATAGCTTAAAAAATTCAGAGCTTTTTAATCGGTTAAAATTCCATTGGAATTAATGTAAATCTCATCTAGACATACACATCTTAAACCCCAATAAAATATCCGCAAAATAAGATTAAATCAAATATAATGAGTTCATATATTTGAATATAGGCTTTTGAGCATGATTATATAGCTTAACCTCAATTTTAGAGCTTTTTACTCAGGTAAAATTCTAATGGGTCCACTATAGGTCTCATTTAGACATGCACGTCTTTAAGCCCAACAAAATATCTGTCAAATAAGATTAAATCAAATATAATGAGTTCAAATATTTAATTATAGACTTTTGAACATGATTACATAGCTTAACCAAAAATTTAGAGCTTTTTACCTTGTTAAAATTCCAAAGGGTCCAAAGTAAAGCTCATTTTGATATGCACTCTTTAAACCAAAACAAAACGTCCGTAAAATAAGGTTAAATCAAATTTTATGAGTTCAAGTATTTGGTTAAACGGTTTTTGAACTTTATTATATAACTTAACCTCACTTTTAATGATTTTTTACTTTGTTAAAATTCTAACGGGTACTAGGTGAAAGGGTGGTTCAAAAATTCCAACGGGTATTGGGTGTATGATGCTCTCACCTCTCACCTCTCACCTTTCTCCTTTAAACCCCCCCCCCTCCCACCGCCGCCGCCTCCTTCCCCCTCTCTGCCGCCTAATCCTCCCCTCTTCAACTCTGCAACCACAATGCTCCTCCCTCGTTGTTTTCCTTTTTTCACCGTTTTTGCTCAGGTTTTCCTCTTTTGTTCACTGCAAGGTTGTTATGGACTTTCATTCTCTTTCTTAGATTGTGTGTGGAATCATCGGGGCTGCTGAGTCATTCAACGAGAAATGACCTGGTCAGAGGTAAGCTTCTTCTTTGTCTCCAGTTAACCTGGCCTTTCTTTTGTTTTAAAGATCGGTTGCTGCTTCATCTGAGGTGTAAACCTTTTTGGTTTCTCCGTAGTTTCTTAAGGTTCCTCTGGCAGTTCTATGCTCACTTTTTCTTCTATATTACCAACCCTTTGGGATTGCTATTTTCCTGTCCTTCTCGGCCTTGGCTGATCTCCTGGCCTCCATGGCCTTGGAACACTCTATTTCGGTCCTTAATGACCATTCCCATCTTGGATTCTGTTAATCTCTGCTGCAAGATTGGTTTATTCTCTCTTTCCATCGACCATACTCTTTGGATCACCCTCTCATAGATCATTAAGCTGACTCCCTCTTCCTTAACATTCTATTTTTTTATTCTCTTTTGGACCTCTCTTGACATGCCTTTTCTCTTTCCACCAATACAATTTGTGGGGCTTCTATCATTGAAGCGCTATGTGACAGGCTGGAGGCTCTATTGTCTCTTTGATCAGGGTTTTAATCCCCCGACTTGGCATCGCCAACAACGACTTTGTTGTATCTTTGATCAGTGTTTTAACCCCTCAACTGGGCCTCGCCAACAATGACTTTGGCTTCGGTGTTACCAACTCTGGCCGAAAACTCCTTCCTATCAGGACCTTCAGGATCTGGTTCATTTTCTTGGTTTATTTTTTCAGCTGTGTATCTTTTCCTTTAGCATGAGCAAACAAATCCTTATAGTTTCCTATGATTATTTTTTCTATGTTTCCAATGTCATACGTTTGAGTGAGATTATGATTATCTTTTTCATGATCTGGGTTTGCCATGCTTCGTCGACCACTTTTTTTATTTTTGTTCCCCTCATGAGTTTCTCTACGTTGGCTATGAAACCTGAACCTATGTTCTTTCTACATAATATAAATGTCAATCTTCAATCCTTTTACTACACCTATCTCCACTGTGAAGCTCCGGTTTGGGCTCTATAGCTGGTTACCACCTTTTGTTTCAGCTGGTGGATGCTTCCTATAGTCCCACATCCATTTTTATTTCTCTTTCATTTTTGTTGACATATTGGGAGCTTCAGTCTCATAATTCCTTTTCTCAACCTGACATCGAGTCCTACTCCCCACTTTTTCGAATTTGGAACGTGTTTCTCCCTCTATGGGATTCTCCTGTCTTATCCTCTCCTATGAGATACGCATCTTTGCTGACTTTGGTTCATTAAAATTTAAATGTTAATTCCTACTTCCCTGATTTTTCTCGCCTTATCAATGATACTTTATCTTCCGTTTTTAAAACCTCTCACTCCTCCACAGGACCTGCTATTGATAAGGCAGATCCACCGAAATTTCTTCCCATATCTACTTTCAAATTCACTTCCCTTTCTTATCCTTCTTTATTTAATTTCTTTCTATATCCAAACTTCCTTAGGGTTTTTTATTTTATTTATAATACCATAAGGATATACACTAATGTTGCTGCTCCAAACTACCTTTGTCTTCAATACCTTTTCCCTGCTGCTTCTCCTCTTGCTACTGCTTCAATGGCCTCCAACTCCTTTCTTGAGCAATTTGATGACCTTCACTTCACATCTGAGGAACAGGGTGTGGTTTTCACACCCACTCTTGATTGAGATACCCCGATTGAGGATTGTGATGTGTCCCTCATTGGCAAGGTTATGGCCCCTAAAGCCGTCAACAGTGCTTCCTGGATCCATCTCTTCCTCTCAGTCTGGGAGGATGCTCTGACTCGCACCATCTCTGAGCTCAAACCAAACTATTTTCTTTTCAAATTCAATTCAACTTCGAAAAGAGATGGGGTTCTCAAGCGAGGGCCATGGACCTTTAAGAAGGACTGGCTTTCTCTCATGCCTTTGGACCATCGATGTGCAATTGACGAGTACCCTTTCCTCCACATCCGGATTTCAGTCCGTATACAACGCCTGCCCTTTTCTTTTATGGTCGGTGTTAAAACAGCCGAACATGTAGGAAGCTCTCTCGGTTCTTCCATAGGCATCATAGTCAGAACGGATACCAGGACCTCTAAGAATGGGAACATGGTCTCTTTTCTTCGGATAGGGGTTGTTCTTGAGGTCTCTAAGCCCCTCCGCTGATGTGTTGCTTTGAGCAGGTCTAGAGGCACCCCTAAACTTATCCCTCTCCAATATGAGCGCTTACCGGCCTTCTGCCATGGCTGTGGAATTATTGGTCACGTTGTCGCTGCCTACCCCCCCTTTAAGGATGTTAACCCAGCGAAATTCCAGTATGGTGACTGGCTGCGGGCTACTCTTCCTAAGAACCAAGGTCCTGCGAGGTCGAAGGGCCATGTTCGTTACTTAGTCCCCGATGCACCTTGGAAGGCTCCAACCCCTGCTCAGGGTGTTGGTCATGTGGGTGGTACATCTCAAGGCCCTCGTGCTGGCCAGGGTTTGATTATTTGCATCTCCCTTTCTTTTGTTGGTTTCTTCCTTAGTCATACCTTGCTGCTTGTCTCTTCTCCTCTATCTTACTATTTTGCTATCTCTTTTGTAGATGAAGCGGCTGATAATGTCTCGCAAGCTCAGGTTGTTGTTGCTGCTTCTGTCACCAATGACCAACTCGATGTAGTAGAGCCCATTCCAGATATGGACATGGGCGTTGCGAGTCAGGAGGGTGACGTTTAGGATGCTGAGTCTACTATAGCATCGTTACCTCCAATTGCTTCCCTCGCTGTCATAGCACCTGATCCTATACAGGAGCTTTCTTCCGATAACCTTGCTGGCCACATTAACCCTATCGGTCCCAACGACCCTATTGTGCTGCATGTGCCTGCGGCAGACACCCATTTTATTCTGGTGCCAGATCCTGTGCTACCACCGGGCCTGTTGCATCTATAGTCTCTTCATTTGAAGATAAAGCATGCGTTGATGATAAAGCCTCTGCTAAGGAGTTCACAAAATTTGATGATTGGATGGTAACGCAGCCAACTCACGCCCACGCGTCTGCTTCTGTCAAGCTGAGCACTCAAACCGTGGGGCTGACCATGGCTGGTCAGCGCAAGGCAAAGCGCATCCCACCCAAGACTAAAGGTGTCGCGGCTAAGAGACCGAGACCCTCCCCTTCAAATGTTGGCAAAAATCAAAAACACATATCTCCTTCTACTCTTGGCCAAACTACCAAGACTGTGAAAGCTGGGTTGAGCAGCATTAAAAACTCTTCGGCGGCGGTTGAGCATCAACCCCACCGAGAGAAATGAAGATCATGTGTTGGAACTGTCGGGGCCTTGGTAAACCTCAAGCAGTTCAGTATTTAGGAAGAATTGTTAGGAGGTTGTGTCCTGATGTTGTTTTCCTTTCTAAAACTCGTTTGAATCATTCTA
Source organism: Hibiscus mutabilis (assembly GCA_019671005.1). Lineage (NCBI taxonomy): Eukaryota > Viridiplantae > Streptophyta > Magnoliopsida > Malvales > Malvaceae > Hibiscus > Hibiscus mutabilis. The sequence goes on from CM033714.1 coordinate 45,916,290, forward strand.
GTTTCGATTATTTAAAGTCTGCTTTGAATATGTTTGGCTGCATCACTGTTGATAGCAGCTGCAGTTGTTCTGGCCTGGTTATTTTATGGAATAATACAATCACTCTTGATTTGCTTTCGTGCGCGGATTGTTATATTGATGTTGTTGTTTGGCTCAATGATAATTGCTTTCATTTTACTAGAATCTATGGTTTTGCCGACACTAATCTCAAATATAAAACTTGGAACCTTATTGATTCTTTGTGCTCTTCATCGCCCCTCCCTTGGCTCATTGGCAGTGATCTTAACGAGATCCTTTCCGATGACGAAAAGCAAGGAGGTCCTAGGTGCTCACGTTCCCAAATCAACGGCTTTAGAGACTGCTTGTCTTGAAATCACCTTTTTGATTATAAACCCGCCTTCAGTTGGTTTACTTTGTCCAAATTAAGGCCTAATACTTCACTCGTTTTAGAACACTTAGACCGATTTGTAGCTAGCTCCTCTTGGTTGCAACAACACTTGTCTCATTGCAATTTCTCCACATACTCTACGGATTCAGACCATTGTGTGATTCTAATGGACACCTTGTATGTTTGGTTAGCGCCTATAGGACCTCAAGATGACCACTTCAGATTTGAGTATTTTTGGGCCCATGACGCTTCTTACGTCTCGCTGGTCCAACATGCTTGGTCTGCATCCTCTGGTTCGTTAGTGGACAAGTTACAGTTAGTAGGAGACCATCTGAAGGTCTGGCAAGACCACTAGCGACGTGACTCCTCTCAACGTATCGCTGAGTTACATCGGCAAATAAATGCATGTTTACATCGTCATTTATCAGGTTCTGACCTTGATGTCATAAAGGAAGCTAAATCTGAGTTACGACAGCTCCTTGCTGCAAAGGAGGCGTATTGGGCGCAACGTTCTTGCGTTAATTGGCTCTCTCACGGGGACAAGAATACGTCCTTTTTCCATGCTCGAGCTTCCAACTGTCGTAAGAAAAATACAATTAAGGGTCTCTTTGATTCTGATAATGTTTGTCAGGCTCAGAATGAGGATATTATGACTGTCGTTTTGGATTACTTCCAATCTCTTTTCACAACGTCTACTCCGACCATGGCACCCTTGATTCTTAATAATAGTGTGCCCTCAATTACTCCTGCTACGAATGAGTCCTTAACTCAACCTTTTACGGAGGAGAAGATTCTCTTTGCTTTTCGTTATATCAATCCTCTGAAAGCCTCCGGCTTTGACGGTTTTCCGAGTGGCTTTTACAGGCTACATTGGGACACGATTGGGTCGATGGTTGTCCAGCTTTGTCTGGACCTTCTGCGAGGTGGTGCAAGATATGGCATCGGTGAACAGGACGGTACTTGTTCTCATTCCCAAGGTTCCTGACCCTACCACGGTTCGACAGCTCCGACCCATTAGTCTTTGCACTGTGCTCTACAAAATTGTCACTAAGGTTCTTGTTAACCGTATGAAGCATGTTCTTCCATTTTGTATTAGCGACTCCCAGGCTGCCTTTGTCAAAGGCAGAAACATCACTAATAATATTCTAATTGCGCATGAGCTCGTGCACTCTTTCCATTCTAATGGATTGGGCCCCTTCAAGGGTGCTGCTCTTAAACTAGATATGGAAAAAGCCTTTGATCGGGTTGTGTGGTCGTTTCTTTAACGCATCATGCTAAAGATGGGCTTTGCCACTCCTTGGGTGGATATTATTATGTGATGTAGTACAACCGTCTCTTTTACCGTCTGTGTCAACGGCTCACTTTCACATGTTTTTTACCCTCAGCGGGGCATCCGGCAAGGGGACCCTCTTTCCCTCTTCTTGTTCCTTATCTGTTCTCAGGGTCTCTTTGCCTCCCTAGAGGCAGAACAACGAGCTGGCCGCCTCCTAGGTCTTTGTGCAAGCCGTCATGGCCCCAGAGTCAACCATCTTCTCTTTGCAGATGATAGCATGATCTTTCTACGGGATGACATTGGCAAGGTTAGGCGATTGGAAGAGGTTCTTGACCTCTATGCTTCCTACTCTGGTCAAGCGGTCAACTTTGAAAAGTCTACTATCTTTTTTGGACTGTGCTTGTCTCCTGACTATAAGCAAGATGTTCATAATATTATTTGTGAGCGTGAAGTGCATGACCCTGGTATCTACCTTGGAATTTCGGTCCTTGTTGGGAAGAATAAGAAGACGGCCTTGGGGTTTACTCATGACAATGTCAACTCACGTATGACTAACTGGAACAATCATCTGCTTTCTTTTAGCGGGCGTGAAGTTTTTATTAAGTCTGTCGCTCAGTCCCTGCCACAATATGTTATGTCCTACTACATGCTGCCTCATAACATTATTGATGATATGACCAGTCTATTCAGCGTTATTGGTGGGGTCTGGTCGCAATAATAAGCGCAGCTGGCCGCTAGTCGCTTGGGAATCTGTTTGCACCCCCAAATCTGTGGGTGGTGTCGGGTTCCGCGACATGCTCCATTTTAATATCTCTCTGTAGGGAAAATAGCTTTGGCGTCTCATCTCAGAGCTGGACTACTTGTTTTCATGTATCTTTCGCGCACGCTAATTCCCTTCTGGGAATATTTTTGATGTTGTGCCCAAACGCAGGGATTCTTTTGCATGGAAGGGTCTCTGCCAAGAAATGCAGTTGTTTGCTTCTGGTTTCTTTTGTTGACCCGGAATTGATAGTAAGATTCGTTTGCACTCTGACAATTGGGGCGGGGCTTCGGCTCTCACCCTTTTATGGGGAGTATTCTGATAATGATGAAATCCCTGCTCGTTGCTGCGACTTTATGGTTTGAGGTCGTGCACAATGGGATGACCGTAAAGTTTGCAACTACTTTGATAGGGAGGACACTGATAATATTCTTCGTATCCCCATTACTGATGAGCGACGTGATATCATGCTTTGTAGTAATTATGACTCTGGACTCTATATCGTCAGGCCTGGCAATCTCTTCCTGAGCCGACCGCTGTGGCCTATCCCTCGGCCTTCGCCCATTTGGAAGGTCATTTCACGCTCGCCTATGCTTCCCAAAGTACAAACTTTCAGATGGCGTGCGGGACGTGATGCCCTTCCTACTGGAAATCGGCTGAAGGGCTACTGACTTATCGCATGGGTCATGTCCCTTTTGCCAAGCCTCTCCGACGACAGCTTTGCATACTATCCATGACTGTGTTGGGGCTACGGAGGCCCTTCATCTTGCTGGCTTTTCCCCCCAACTTCTTTTGAGTCCCACTTTGGCAATGTCTACGTGAATTGAGGAAGGAGCTTTGCTTCTTTCTTGTTCTTACTTTATCTTCCTTCTCACCATGTTGTGAAACTTATGGGACCGCAAGAATGATCTCATCCATCATGGTCATCTTCAGTCATCGTGGCTTACTGTAATGAATGCCCAAGGTCTCCTTCGCGACCATGTTGATGCTAATAGGTCGCCCACCGACCCTCCGTCTACCGCCCCTGCCCTCTCAGATCCTCGTTGGACGCCTTCTCCAGCATGGACAATCAAAATCAACGTCGATGGTCCCTTTCAGTCGTCGGTAGGTGCTGCAGCCATTAGAGTCATCGCACACGACAATACGGGTTCTGTTCTGGGTGGCTTAGCTCTTCACTCGATTGGTTGTCCGAATGCTGCGCTCCCCAAACTCCATACGGTTATTGCAGGTGCTCAGCTTGGGATTGATAGAGGTTGGAGTGGCATGGTTCTGGAATCTTACTCGGGCGTGGTGGTCAACAAGATCCAGCGTCAGTCTCCATATGCTTCTTTCTTGAGCCCCCACATTGAGCGGGCGCATCCCCTGTTTACCTCTATACCTAGTTTGCGGTTTGAGTTTGTCCTTAGATTAGCTAACTCTGTTGCTCATACTTTAGCTACTTGGGCTTTACATTCTGGCTCTTCTGTTTTCTTTGATTCTAATGTGCCCGATTTTATCCGCTCTGTTGTAATGGATGACTTTATTCCTCCTTAATTATTAATGAATCTAGGGCACTATTTTCCCCTTAGGTGGTCACCACCAGGCTCGCCTGGTGATTGACTTTAGAGGGGCTTTTAATGAGGCGCGCCTTCTTCCTTCAAAAAAATTCTAACAGGTCCACTATAAAGCCCGTTTACACATACACGTCTTAAACCCCAACAATAATTACATAGTCCATTTAATGATGGGCTTTTGAACATGATTACATAGCTTAACCAAAATTTCAAAGCTTTTTACTTGGTTAAAATTCGAACGGGTCCACTATAAGACCTATTTAGACATACATGTCTTAAACCACAAAAAAACATCTGCAAAATAAGATTAAGTCAAATACAATGAGTTCAAATTTTTTATTCTAGACTTTTGAACATGATTATGTAGCTTAACCAAAATTTGAGAGCTTTTTACTCAGTTAAAATTCCAACGTGTCCACACTAAAGCCCATTTAGACATGCACGTCTTAAAATAAGAATAAATCAAATATAATGAGTTCAAACATTTAATGATGGGCTTTTGAACATGATTACATAGCTTAACCAAAATTTCATAGCTTTTTACTTGGTTAAAATTCCAACGGGTCCACTATAAGACCCTTTTAGACATGCACGTCTTAAACCACAACAAAACGTCTGCAAAATAAGATTAAGTCAAATACAATGAGTTCAAAATTTTGATTATGGGTTTTTGAACATGATTATGTAGCTTAACCAAAATTTGAGAGCTTTTTACTCGGTTAAAATTCTAACGGGGCCACACTAAAGCCCATTTAGACATGCACGCTTTAAACACAAACAAAACGTCTGCAAAATAAGATTAGATCAAATTTTATGAGTCCAAATATTTGAGTATGGGCTTTTGAACTTGATTGTGTAGCTTAAAAAAATTCAGAGCTTTTTACTCAGTTAAAATTCCAACAGGTTTACTATAAAGTCTGTAACTCCCCCTTCTCGACTTTAATCATCAGAGTCGAGTCAGGAATACCACAAAGCCTAATACAGTACAAACAATGAAATTTATTCGGAAATACTATAAAATTTAAAACCTTTGGAAATATTTATATTGACTTTTACACAAAATTGGAGCTCTTTTACTTATGAAAAATAAATTAACTGTTTCATAAATAACAAACTCTAAACCAAAATAGATAAATTTATCTTATTTATACATGCTAGTAAAATTAATTAAAAACCTCAAGTAGGATGTCATTACTTTGGTAGCTTGATGAGAATTTTCTGAACTTGATACAACGCCTTACTTACACCAATATCTTGAACCACCTACGTGTGCACAGGCAAAATACACGCTAAGTACGAACTTAGTGAGACATTATAATGTAATCATAAAATTATTAAATAATTAACTTTAGAAACATAATATCGACAATTCTTATTCAAACCCATTTCAAATCGATATTGCTTTAAAACAATGGTGAATAATATTAAAAAAATCATTTTGTAATAGTCCTTTTCACTAGACCAAGACATACATGTGAGAGTAACTAAGTATGCGAGTCGTATAGTCCTAGACCACTAGGCCATAAAGACTGATAAACACTAGACCATAAATAATCAATAGACCATCAAGGTCGATAATCACTAGACACATAAAGTGTCGGGCGCAGTTGCTAGACTCTATGGCATGCCACTATACTATAACTCTCAACAATAATCTTGGACAATAAAACAATATCCTTACCTTTCCAATATATCATTCTGTAGATGATAAATAACTCATCATCTATAAATCAAAATAATGGAACAGTTTATACTCCATTATACCATAAATCATTCTATAACATATCGTCGATATATGATAGTAAAATTATCATAAACAAAACACAATAGGGCAGTTCATACCCCATCATGTATAAAACCTTTACTTTATGCCTGTGAAAATATCATATTTCATGTGAAATCGATATTATCAATTCGATAAAATCATATAGGTCAACTTATCGCAAGTTTTCCCTAATACATTTTAAAACATATAAATGCACTCACCTTGACACTTCTTATCCCAAACTAAATTGAATAACTTAAGAGAACATCAGGTTTGGTCATTTGTTTTATCTACTGAATTTCTGATTTCTTGTGTTTACTAGAGTGCTTCGCATTCATCCCTTACATGCACAATTAATAACAACAATAAGACACTCATTTTATAATATGTCAGCCTGCGCTACCTTGAAAGAAATATTTCTATAAAATAATCTACAACTCGGAATTCAATTCCATTTATTCTGACAAATACTAGGTTCGATAATCTTTTCAACAATATAAACTAATAGCCCAAATTCAACTCGTACGATTTATGAAGAATTTTCAAAGTCAAATTCCAGTGCTAAATTTTGAAGCAGACTACTACTCTATTTTCTGACCTTTCATCACTTAAAAATTCATATCTTTTGATATACAAATCGAAATCAGTTGTCGTTTGTTTTAAACAAAACTAGACTGAACCAAGAATACAATGGTTTTTGGATCACTTTCTAATCATTTTTATGGAATTTTTGGTGGATTTCCAAATTCACTGCATAAGACTAAATTCCAAGCAGATTTCATAATTCACATATTTAGCATCCTTTGACCATTCCAACACCTCAAATTAACCTTTAATTATATTATTCTGACATTTTCATTTCATGAAAACTCTAAATTAAACTTGAATCCTTAAATCATCTCTCCTCAAAATTCAAGAGTTATCTTCAACCATTCTATGAATTTCTTATACCAAATGAAAGAGAATCTAATGGAGAACAAAATTGCATTTCATTCCATAACCCTAAATCCAAGTATGTAGGGATGAAAAATCAAAAATTGAAATTCTTACCTTTGCTCTTTGAACCTCGCGTACCTGAAGAAGATTGGATGACTTGTCTTCCATTTTTCATTTGTTCCATTTATGCCACTTGTTATCTTTTATTTCCATAAATAATAAAAATATTTTCTTAATAGTAAAATGACTATTTTACCCTTAAATCCAATGAATCCATAATGTGTCAAATGTCATTATCCTTCATCTAATGGCCTAAATTTAATCTTGATTTAGTAGTTTACCCATTTTCCCTTAAACTATCAATTTATATTTTTGCCCTTGAAACAAACTTAAATTCCAATCTTGTCCTTTCGATCCAGTGGCTAGGATTTAACATGGAAAAATTATCTTAATCCAATGGCCCACATTAATTCTAACATTATACCCCTGTGTATTGACAATTTTAACTTTCCATCCAATGGCTAATGTTACTTTCTTAAATTTATATTTGATCCATTTATTCGAAAATTTTTGAAAGATTTATTGAATAATTCTTTAAAATCGAAATCTCGAATTAATTTAATAATCTCGTTTCTAACCCACTTCTTTTAGGTGAACTACCCATTTACGAAATAAAAATTATTTCAAGGAAAATTACCTTTTTAGTACTCAAACTTTTCAGAATTTTTCACTTTGTCCACCAAACTTTCATTTTATTCATTTTCACTCCACTTTGGACATCAAACTTTCAATCTTATTATTTTTGTCACTAACCAAACTTTGGGGTATTACAAGGCCATCTAGACAAGCACGCCTTAAACCCTAACAAAACGTTCGCAAAATAAGATTGAATCAAATTTTTGAGTTCAAATATTTGATTATGAGCTTTTAAAGTTGATTATATTTCTTAACCAAAATTTAGAGTTTTTTACGAGGTTAATATTCCAACGAGTTTACCATAATGCTCATCTAGACATGCACGCCTTAAGCCCCAACAAAACGTCTGTAAAATAAGATTAAATCAAATTTATGAGTTCATATATTTGATTATGGGCTTTTGAACATGATTATATAGCTTAACCTCAATTTTAGAGCTTTTTACATGGTTACAATTTTAAGGGGTCCACTATAAGTCCCGTTTAGACATGCACGTCTTAAATCTCAACAAAATGTCCGCAAAATAAGAATAAATCAAATATAATGTGTTTAAAATTTTAATTATGGGCTTTTGAGCATGACTATATATCTTAACCAAAATTTTAGAGCTTTTACTCGGTTAAAATTCCAACGGGTCCACAAAAAAGCCCAGTTAGACATGCATGCCTTAAACCCAAACAAAACATCCACAAAATAAGGTTGAATCAAATTTTATGAGTGAAAGTATATCACGATGGGCTTTTAAACTTGATTATATAGCTTAATCTTAATTTTAGAGCTTTTTACTCGGTTAAAATTCCAACGGATCTACTATAAGGCTCATTTAGACATGCACGTCTTAAACCCCAACAAAACATCCGCAAAATAGGATTAAATCAAATATAATGAGCTAAAATATTTGATTATGGGCTTTTGAACATGATTATATATCTTAACCAAAATTTGAGAGCTTTTTACACGGTTAAAATTCCAACGGGTCCACAATAAAGCTCATTTAGACATGCATGCCTTAAAACTATTACAAAATGTCCATAAAATAAGATTAAATCAAATTTTATTAGTTCAAATTTTTTTATGGGCTTTTAAACTTTATTATATAGCTTAACAAAAATATCCTAGCTTTTTACGCTGTTAAAATTCCTACAGGTTTACTTTTATCCCATTTAGACATGCACGCCTTAAACCCCAACAAAATGTCCGTAAAATAAGATTAAATAAAATTTTATGAGCTCAAACATTTGATTATTGGCTTTTTGAAGTTGATTATATAGCTTAACTAAAATTTCAGAGCTTTTTACTCGGTTAAAATTCCAACTAGTTTACTATAAAGCCCATATAGACATGCATGACATAAGCCCCAACAAAATGTCTGTAAAATAAGATTAAATCAAATTTATGAGCTCATATATTTGAATATGGGATTTTGAACATGATTATATAGCCTAACCTCAATGTTAGAGCTTTTTACTCGGTTAAAATTCAAACTAGTCCACAGTAAAGCCTATTTAGATATGTACATCTTAAACCTCAAAAAATATCCACAAAATAAGAATAAATCAAATATAATGATTTTAAATATTTAATTATGGGCTTTTGAACATGATTCTATAGCTTAACCAAAATTTGAGAGCTTTTTACACGGTTAAAATTCCAAAGGGCCCATAGTAAAGCCCATTTAGACATGCATGCCTTAAACCCATACAAAATGTCCATAAAATAAGATTAAATCAAATTTTATTAGTTCAAATTTTTTGTGGGCTTTTAAACTTGATTATATAGCTTAACAAAAATTTCATAGCTTTTTACTCGGTTAAAATTCCAACGGGTTTACTTTAATCCCATTTAGACATGCACGCCTTAAACCCCAACAAAATATCTGCAAAATAAGATTAAATCAAATTTTTTGAGCTCAAATATTTGATTATTGGCTTTTAAACTTGATTATATAGCTTAACCTAAATTTCAGAGCATTTTACTCGGTTAAAATTCCAACTGGTTTACTATAAAGCCCATATAGACATGCACGACATAAGCCTCAACAAAATGTCCGCAAAATAAGATTAAATCAAATTTATGAGCTCATATATTTGAATATGGGCTTTTGAACATGATTATATAGCGTAACCTTAGGTTCAGAGCTTTTTACTCGGTTAAATTTTCAATAGGTCCACTACATGGCCCATTTAGACATCCGCATCTTAAACCTCAACAAAATGTTAGCAAAATAAGATTAAATCAAATATAATGAGGTTAAGAAAAATTTGAGAGCTTTTTACTCTGTTAAAATTCCAACGGGTCCAGAATAAAGCCTATTTACACTTGCACGCCTTAAACCAAAATATAACGTCCACAAAATTAGATTAAATCAAATTTTATGAGTTCAAACAGGTCTACTATAAGGCTCGTTTGGACATGCACATTTTAAACCCCAACAAAATGTTCGCAAAATAAGATTAAATCAAATATAATGAGTTCAAATATTTAACTATGGGATTTTGAACATGATTATATATTTTAACCAAAATTTCAAAGCTTTTTACTCGGTTAAAATTCCAACGGGTCCACAATAAAGTCCATTTAGACATTCACACCATAACTTTTTGAAAGGAAAGACAAGCCTCATTAAAAAAACCCCACTAAAACCAGTACCACACGGAGATAGTGTTGGTGCCTAAGAGGGGAAAAAGAGTGCCCGAAAGTGTATTACTTAAATGATTACAAGTCATCACATACAACTGAGATTATAATCTCAGGACAAACCGAGTCGAAATACAAGGGAGAAGAGGACTGGAGGGCCCAAAAGGATAAACTATGTGCAACAACATTCGCGGAACGCGGACGCCTTAAACCCAAACCAAACATCCGCAAAATAAGATTAAATCAAATTTTTGAGTTCAAATATTTGATTACGGGATTTTGAACTTGATTATATAGTTTAACCTTATTTTCAGAGCTTTTTACTCAGTTAACATTCCAACGGGTCCACAACAAAGACCATTTAGACATGCACGCCTTAAACCAAAATTAAACATCCACAAATAAGATTAAATCAAATTTTATGAGTTCAAATATTTGATTACATGATTTTTGAACTTGATTATATAGCTTAACCTCAATTTCAGAGCTTTTTACTCGGTAATTTTTTAACGGGTACACTATAAGGCCCGTTTAGACATGCACGTTTTAAATCCCAACTAAAAGTTCGCAAAATAAGATTAAATAAAATATAACAAGTTCAAATATTATATTATGGGATTTTGAACATGATTATATAGTTTAACCAAAATTTGAGAGCTTTTTACAAACTTAAAATTTCAACGGGTCCACAGTAAAGCCCAATTAGATATGCACGCCTTAAACTCAAACAAAACGTCTACAAAATAAGTTTAAATCAAATTTTATGATTTTAAATATTTGATTATGGGCTTCTGAACTTGATTATATAGCTTAACAAAAATTTCAAAGCTTTTTACTCGGTTTAAAATTCCAACGGGTTTACTATAAAGCCCATCTAGACATGCACACCTTAAACCCAACAAAAAGTCTACAAAATAATATTAAATCAATTTTTTTGAGTTCAAATATTTGATTATGGGCTTTTGAACTTGATTATATAGCTTAACCAAAAATTCTTAGAATTTTACTTGGTTAAATTTCTAATGGGTTTACTGTAAAGCCCATCTAGACATGTCACCTTAAACCCCAACAAAACGTCCGCAAAATAAGATTAAACCAAATTTTAAGAGTTTAATTGATTATAGGCTTTTTGAACTTGATTATAATATTGCTTAACCAAAATTTTAGAGTTTTTTACTCATTTAAAATTCCAACGGGTTTACTATAAAGCCCATCTAGACATGCGCGCCTTAAGCCCCAACAAAACTTCTGCAAAATAAGATTAAATCTAATTTATGAGTTCATATATTTCAATATGGGATTTTGACCATGATTATATAGCTTAACCTCAATTTCAAAGTTTTTACTCGGTTAATATTCCAGTGGGTCAACTATAGGGCCCATTTAGACATGTACGTCTTAAACCCCCAACAAAATATCCGCAAAATAAGAATAAATCAAATATAATGAGTTCCGATTTTTAATTATGTGCTTTCGAACATGATTATATAGCTTAACCAAAATTTCAAAGCTTTTAACTTGGTTAAAATTCCAACTGGTCCACAATAAAGCCCATTTAGATATGCACATCTTAAACCCCAACAAAACGTCCACAAAATAAGATTAAATCAAACATAATAAGTTCATAAATTTGATTATGGGATTTTGAACTTGATTATATAGCTTAACCAAAATTTTAGAGCTTTTTACTCGGTTAAAATTCCAACGGGTTGATTAACACATTTACAGGTGTCGAAATTCTCTCATCTCTCTCAACTCTCCAAACTCTCTCAACCCATCCAATCTCTTTTCTCCTCCTTCCGCATCTCTCTTGCATGCTTAGAAGCCATTCCGCCTCTTTGAAGCGTAACACTGCAGCCTTGCTGAAGATCTACCATTCACCACCATTTTTGCCGACACTTAGCTTCATTTCTGCTACGGGATGTTGGCTACAAAAACAATTTCTGGATAACATCGGGTTGCAGTTTTTTGGGTGTTATTTCTGCCGCTCTTCCACGGCCTCCGGCTACCCTATAGGATTAGGAGTGATCATGTTTTTTGAGAGGTGAGTCATTTCGATCACACTCTTGTAATTTTCAATTCTTCCAATTGGTTGGCCTTGTATGGATGCCAATCTTGGATTGCTCCATTGATTACTTAAAATTTTGCATATTGGTTTTAGAACTTTTTCAAAAGTATTTGGTTCAATCGTCTTTCATCTTCTTCCAAATAATATCATTAATTACAATATACTATATGTATACTCTTGTTTATTGCATTATTGATTGGTTCCTGTTATATTCCAGCAGTTCAATGTTTCTTGATTATATTTGGATGCTAGGTTTAGATTGTTCTAAACATCTCTCTAAAAACTTTATTAAAAATTCAAAATGTTTCAACATGGTTTCATTTCCTTTACATTTCAATTTCCCTCACAATTTTTTCATACTTAATTTTATTTGTAAGTGTGACATGGAATTCATGTGCATTTTAGCGAGAACGCTCTTCACGATTCATTTGAATATAGACGACTACTTTCTTAGTCTATTTTGCTTTTATAAAATTACTCTCTTATCTCTATGTGCCTCTAAGGGGAAAGACTTTATAAGGTGCCCGATGGCATCTAAAATTGCTGCCATAATAAGGCTTTTGTCATGGTCTTCATGGCCATGGTTGAGTTTCTCGAATGATATATGCCAATGTAATTGTGCTATTACAAAATCCTTTTTAGATGGGCTCTTGACAATTTTATGATTAAATCTTACTCTGATAAATCCCATTCTAAGTCAAATTGTGTAACACCCCAAAATCCAGCCTAGTCGGAATTGGGTTCAGGCAATCTGAAACCCTACATCATAATTGTTCAAATATTGTACTAACATTGACCACAAGGTCAATTGTATTGATATTGGAATCCAATTGAGTCAAACTATTGCTTAAAGACCTTATTGAAAGCATCGAAAACTTGTTTAGTGACTAAATTATAGAAATTAAAAGTTGGGGGCAAAAATATAGAGAATTGAGGGACTAACCTTACGATTAGCCCCTCCTCAATTATAATCATCCACACGTAGGATGATCAGGCTCAATTCCTTCAATGGAAGGAATGCATTGTCTTTGTGAAATGAATAAAAGAGTAGTGGAAAGCATTAGAGAGCTTACTCGAAAACTAAGAAGCAAGCACCTCCCTTGTCTTCATCTTCCTCCAAGCTAGCACCTCCATTGTTGAGGGTGGAAAAGTTAGAGTTTTCTTCGGTTTATTGATATCGAAAGATTGCTAACGATTGGGTAAGCTATAACCCTAAACTATTGATGAAATCCATGGATAAATCAAGCTTAATCTTAAACTAAGGTTTTGGTCATCCATAAATTTGATAGCTAATAGCTAATTAAGCTTCGATATTTATTTTGATATCATTATATTGATTTCGATATCGTAATAATGATTCTAACACAATCCTATTGTTTACCTAGCTCAAGAAGTTGAGAGAGAGCAACCATTATCTCCCCTGAAAGTTAGGAACAAAGGGATTGCTATCCGAGAGCCTTGAAAGCTTCAGATTATTGAGGTGGGTGTAGTCGGAGTCTCATGATTAAGCTATGTGCTTTTCCCAATTTCATTGTCATCAAATTTATTATTGCTAATCCTATTGTGAAAGGATTTTGGATCGAGTCCATTATAGGATACATTTGTAAGTATCGATAAGTGTAGCATCGAAACATCGAATATCGATAGTGTTATTGATAATATCATAATGATAGTAATTGAGTCAAGGAAATAGAATGTTGATTATGGAATATCGTCATTGCCATTGTTATAGTTATTGACATCAAGCATTGGTATTGATATTGTCAACGAAACATTGAAAAAGAACCATTGGACATTGATGTTGTCATTGAATCATTGAACATTGCCATTGTTATTGTCATGACCATTAAATATTGATATTGAAGTATTGATCATTGGTAAGAACATTGAATATTGACATTGTTACCGGACCTTGGATTTGGAAGAACTTTTGGATATAATTGGCATGTCATAGAATTCAAGAGCTTAGTGTAGGGGTGGACTACGGTTCTAGGGCTATGGCCTATATCAATTTGGCGAGGCAGAGGGATGTATTGTGATATTGGTCATATTGGCGAGGCGAAGGGATTAGACCATTCATTGATTTGGCAAGGCGTAGGAATTTGCGTATCCGCTATTCCGAATCGATCCAAGGGTTATTGTTGAAATATGGATTTAATATTATTGAACATGATCATTGCATTGCTAATAATGATTCATTGCACTATTATTGTCAAGACATGATTTGTAATGCATCTCATTGATATTGACATTTAATTGTGACAACTTCACTAGGCAAATTATGCCTAATGCATTTTATCTCATGCATTCCAGGTTGATCGAGTTGTGGATTAAGATCGGAGAAGTCGAAAGATTGATAAGTCACAAGCAAGCGAGAGTAAAGTGCCTTGTCCTTATAAACTCTAGAATAGTGGCAAAGTAGCTAAACTAGTTACTCATGGCCTTTTGGATATGTATGTATTGCCTATGTTTTGTATAAGGTTAAATGGCCATAAAATGTCTTTGGAGTGAAACTAAAAGTGGCTAAAATGCATAGTTGGCTCCTAAAAGTGAAAACCTAGAAAATGGATTTGAATGACCCTAAAATTTGACATGCAAGTAGATTATAGTAATAAAATGTTGTTGGTAAAGTTTCATTGCATTTGAACATCGATTTCTAGGTTAAAGGGATTAAAAACCAGATAAAAATTGACATTACAGGGCATATCGATACAGGTCAAGTTATACCTATACGACCTTGCATATTTGGCCTACCCAGAAACAAGTTCATCATAGGGTATCGATACAGGTCTAAGTGTATCGATAAGGATCTTGACAGTAAGGTTTGTGGATTAAAGGGTATCGATACAACCTTGGAAGTGTATCGAAATAGGTCAACTGTGGTCAACCCGTATCAATACAGCCTCAATAGTATCGATATAGGGCCTTGGTCATTTAAGCCTAAACATGAATTTGTGCATATCCATATCGATACAGACTCAAGGAGTATCGATACGTAGGTAGGTAATTCTGTTAAAAGGTATTGAACACAGTTCCACAATGTTTACAAAATGATCACTAATTATTATACAGCCTAATTGGTCGAGTAATTGATATCGGATTAACATGAAAATTTACAGGAACATTGCTATTGTAAAGAATTCCAATATTGTATAGCTAATTGTATTAAAGGACCTCTAAACTATAAGATCTACTGTTTAGTCCTTAAAGCTTGTCAAAGTTAGAAATTGGTCCTAATTCATTTGTTATTGTTACAAATGGACAAAAATGAGCTAAGATCGATATTGTATAATGTTTATAAGACATAATACTGACCAGTTATTGTTTGTTATTGAAAATTTCCCGCACCGTTCACCATTTCGTTCACCGATAACATTCTCCGACCCGATTCTCGACTAGGACGGGAAGAGAGTGTTACAAATTGGATATGGGCTTCGGAATAACCATAATACCAATATTCGAATATTGCATATAATCAAACACAACAAAACTACTGATGGATTCATTCCCCTTTTGCTTCATCACAATTAAGTTTCATTTACATAATGCCATTACAAATATTTTTGCACTCACATTACAATCAATTTCAAACATAATCACCGCCAAATTCTCCTCTACTGTTATTGTCTTAGTATAATTATATTCACTATAAATATTCATCTTGAAACAAATTTCGGCTCTTTCTCTTTTTAAGAAGGAATATGCACATATTCAACTACACGACATACAATAATGGACTAATTAATCTTTCTTTCTTCACTAAAGTATCCTTAATTGGATCCATGGAAATTAAATCTAAATCCTTCAAATATTTACCTTATTACTCCATTGTCAATATACTCACTACAACATATACCTTCTTTGGAAACAAAATTAATTCAATATTAAATTCCAACGTACTCATCTCCAGATTCCCACATCCACTTACTACCTTAATTACAATTATATACTATATAAATTTCCCTCTTGGATATAAATTAAATCCACAATCAACTTTTTAATTTCCTCATTAAAATAAACTCATATCAACTTCCCAATTAATTACTCATTATTTCCTCATTAAAATTACCTTAATTGGCTCCATTGAAAATAAATCTAAATCATCTATATATTTACTATCCAACTCCATTGTCAATATAAAACCTTCAATAAATATTTCCTTTGGAAATAAATTAACTTTATTATTAAATTCCAACGCAATCATCTCCAGATTCCCACCTCCACTTATTACCTTAATTATAATTATATACTCTATAAATTTCTCTCTCAGACATAAATTAATTTCACAATTAACATTACTTTCCACATATAATTTCCGGTTACTGCTTTTTTATAAGCAGATCCTTATATAAATTTAAATACACCACATTCAATGATGGAATTATTACTCAATCATTTATTGATAACCGTTATTGGAATTTTTGGGCAATCTACTTTATGAATGTTTAATGTACCAAAGACTGGATATCCTTCAATGGTGAGAACGGCGAGATTTCCAGATCACGATCAAAAAGTTTGGACGTTATTCGTTTCCAATCTATCCGAACAACTTCATTGGCAAGGGCTATGGCAAGTTTTCGACAGACACGGTGTGGTGGTGGATGTATTCGTTCCAAAAAAGAAGGCAAGGGATGGGTCCAGATTTGGTTTTGTTCGGATGGGATCGAAGGCTGATGCGGATCGGGTGATCGAACGTTTCAATGGTTTTCGACTTTATGGATCTAGAGTGCGAGTGTCGATGGCATATCATGATCGAAGGGATTCCTATTGGAGGCGAAAAGGTTCGAGCAATTTTCAAACAAAGTCTGGGTAGAATGATCGAGATCCCAATCCATCTCACAAAAGCAATCCAATTGTCAAACAACAGGCAATCGGGGAAAATCAAACTATGCAAAAGAATGATAGACCGAAGCAATTGGAGCGCAAACAGGTCGATGGTGTGGTTGATACTGACAAATGGGAGATTCTTCAAAATTGTTTGTTGGGTTTTTTCCACGAGCCAGGTCAAATTGCCGATCTAGCAACAGAATTCAAAAACGCTAAACTCACATGTTTTACAATTATGAGAGTGGCTAGATCGTTGGTATTATTGATGTTTGATGATCCAGATACAAGAAGGGCTGTAATGGAGAGTGGTCGATTAGACAAATGGCTTGAGAATATTATGGAGTGGTCACCTTCATCAACGCTTTCGAATCGACGGCTATGGTTGTCAGTTAGTGGTATGCAAATCCATGGTTGGTCTGAAGACACGTTTCGGAATATTGCATCCTTATGGGGGCAACTAGTAAGGATCGATATTGAAACTTTATCCCCATCATCTTTCGAAAGGTGTCGATTCCAAATAAAAACTAATTGGAACACTCACATTGATGAAATTGTTGAATTGAAATTAGGTGACTATATGTTTTTAATTCGGGTTAATGAGATCGAAGAGGCTATAGGGCCTAAATGTGATTGCACGTGAAATGCTGTCAAACACAGATGAGGAAAATAGTGACAAAACCAGCTTTTTCAGAATCTTGATCAAGACTCAGGTCTTAAGGCTGAGGTAATAGTTTCGAACGAAGAGATATTGGTGCTGAATTTCGTTTCACACACAGTGGATACACAGTTTGTGGATCGGATTTGGAGGGACAATAAAAGAGAAGATTGGAGGGTGCTTGCAGATATATCGACTGGAAATGGTGGGGTTGCCGATGAGATTAGTGGCATAGTGGAGAGAATTGGAGAAGAACAACTGAGAAAAAAAGTGCTAAGTGATGAGTGTTTGTACAGAACCGATATGGGATGTGTTGATTTGTCCGTAAAAAATTCAAGCCCGTTGTCACCGGATGGGCTGCGAATTGAGATTCCTAGGGATATTAAGGCTGAGACAATAGAATACAATGGTGAACTCAGAAAAGTAAGACAAATTTCTGAAATAGTTTCGAGCACTCTGGCTACAGGGGAACGTGAAAACGGGGAACAAATTTTACCAAAGAGGGGACGTGGGCCTAAAAAACAAATTTCAAATTCACCGTTGATTGCGAACGGATCTCTGTCCGATTCTGATTTCTTACAACGCAAGCATGTTATCTTGAATGAGGCACGGGAGACGCTGAATTTGGGTAAATTGATTGGTGCTAAGACCGTGGGAAACGAAGGTGAAATAGTACAAGATATCGCACGGATGCTGGAAGCGTGACAACGTAAACAATAACGTTCGAAATGCGTTTGTTGTCGTGGAATGTACGCTGTATTGGAGGGGCGTCGAAGCGTCGATCGGTTCAACGTCTATTACGGCAACAGAGATGTGAGATGGTCCTTTTGCAGGAAACAAAGATGGAAGTGTTCGATGATGGGATTGTAAGTAAAATTTGGTATACGGATAATTTTGATTACATTTTTGTTCGTTCTTTGGGCAGGGTTGGTGGTGTTTTGGCAATCTGAAATTCGTCTAGATTCCAAGCGATATCAAAAATCAGGAATCGGAATAGTGTATATTGAAGGAAGATGGCTTTTAGATGCGTAGGACTGTGGCGTTATTTGTTTATACGCGCCTTGTGGAGTGCTGGATCGAGCTTCTTTTTGGGATTCTTTGCGTGCTATTTTGTCTAAGAAGATTGCGTGGTGTTTGGGGGGTATTTCAACATGGTTGTGAAGCCTGAGGAAAGTCGTTGCAATGTTTCAACGTGAGGTATGGCTGATCTTTGTGATTTCATTGAAAGCGAAGCGTTAATTGGCATTCCAATGCAAGGAAAACGTTACACTTGGTTCAGACCCGATAATAGGTGTAGTAGGCTTGATCGGTTTTTTGCCACAGAGGGTTGGTTTGAGCATTTTCAGAAGTTGGCCGTGGTTAATTTGTCGAGGAGTGGTGTGTCCGATCATTCCCCAATATGTCTTTTTAGTGATGATTCCGATGGCGAACCAGAACCTTTTCATTTCATGAATGTATGGCTCGACCAAAAGGAGAATTTATAGTTGATGCGACAAGAATGGGCTCGGTTGTGTGAAGCTGGTTCCCATTTATCTTTACCAGCAAAATTGAAGGGTCTGAATTTTTTTTGAAGGGCTAGAATCGATCGAGCTTTGGGCATGTAGATGAAATGTTTGCAGAGGCTGTGCGCACGTTGGATGATTTAGATGGTCGATTAAATGAGGGTGAATTATCCGAGGATGAAATTTGGTTGAAGCGTGATTTACAAATAAAAGTTTGGCTGCTCTCTCGACAGCGAGAATCCATTTGGCGTCAAAAATCAAGAGCTACGTGGTTGGTTGCGGGTGATAGGGATACAAGCTTCTTTCACAAATCAGCACAAATCCGGGCTATGCGAAATTCAATTAGTGGTTTGCAAATTAGATGGGAAATGGGAGACGCAATCGGACCGAATGAAATTCTTTTTCTTTATGGAATTCAGAAAGCTCTTTGAATCGAGAACAGCAGCGGGGTCTTTGGATGCGGATGTTGCATTTTCAGTTTTACCTGTATCGAGTAAGGATGGACTTGAAGTCGTCTTCACAGAAGAAGAGGTAAAAGCAGCGATTTGGGATTGTGATGGTGCGAAAGCGCCGGGGCCAGATGGATATTCGTTCGCGTTCTATAAAAAGGGATGGGAGTTTTTAAAAGCTGATGTGATGCAATTTATGAACGAGTTTTTTGAGTCTTGCCACCTTCCGAAGGGCGTGAATTCCACATTTGTGTTTCTTCTGCCAAAGAAAGATTGTTTGAAGGTAATAGGTTATACAAGAATTTTGATTTTTGAGAAGTATTATGATCATCCAATAAGAAAGGTTTCATTTTTTTCAAATGAACGATTTGAAGACCTATTGATTCTAACAACTGATTGCAAAGTTGATCATTCAGACCTTTCAATTCATAGATGTGGATCTCAGAATTATATGTTTAATAAATTCGTTATACAAGATTCTTGCGAAGTGCCTTGCTAAACGTTTGCAAAAAGTAATATCGGGGCTGATTAGTGATGTTCAATCCGCGTTTATTAGTGGGCATCAAATATTAGATGGCATTTTATTAGCGAATGAAATTATCCACTCGTTGCACAAGAAACAGTTTAGTGAAGGCGGTGTAATTTTGAAGTTAGATTTCGCGAAAGCTTACGATTGCATTAAACGGGACTATTTGGATCAGGTTATGACCCGAATGGGGTTTGGTTGGAAGTGGCACAAATGGATTTTTGAATGTATCAGCACAGCAAGGTTGTCGATTCTTGTAAATGGTATCCCAACACGAGAATTCGCAATGAAAAAAGGTATACAACATGGTGATCCATTATCGCCCTTATTGTTTGTGATTGTGGCGGAGATGCTTCATCAATTTCTTCAAAATGCCGAGTCATTGGGACTGATACGGGTTGTTTAAGTTGCAAGGGATTTTCATATTTCGCATCTCCAATTTGCCGATGACACCATTATTTTTTTGCAAGTTGTGGAGGCTTTTGCGCACAATTTAAAGAGGGTATTAACATGTTTTGAATACACTTCGGGGCTGGAAATTAATTATGAAAAATCTTGTATCTATGGCATTGGTATTGAGGATTCGGTGGTAGCTAATTTTGCAAACATTTTGGGTTGCGCTTGTGGTCAATTGCTGATTAAATATTTGGGTTTACCGTTGGGTGTGCATCCGAGAGGTATGGAGATTTGGCATCCTTTAATCCAACATTTTCATACTCGTTTAGCCGGTTGGAAACACGATTCATTAACCTTCACTAGCCGATTAATTTTGGTAAATTTTGTTCTTTCATCAATGCCATTGTATTACATGGGTGTGTTTCTTATACCCAAGAAAGTTATCTTGAAAATTGATCGTATAAGGCAGAATTTTCTATGGGGTGGTAAAGAGGAGAGGCAAAAAATGAGTAGGGTTAATTGGTCCATTGTTTGTCGACCAAGGAAATTTGGTGGATTGGTGGTAGTTGATTTAAGGTTTCGTAATTTGGCCCTGCTTGCTAAATGGTATTGGCATAATGCTTCTTCGGATGTTTCGTTGTGGAAATCATTGATAGTATCCAAATATGGTGCCATGTGTTGCGATAGCGAATGAATCCGGTGGGGAAGCGAAATATGTCGGTCATGTGGCATCGAATCCTTGAAGTTCAAGATGAAGATTATGTGAGTTGTTTCTTGACTGTATCTCAATTTGTATGGATTGTTGGCGACGAGGAAAGTATTGTTTTTTGGTATGACATTTGGTGTCTAGAAGAGCCATTGAATTTGGTTTTCCCTAGGCTTTTTCGGTTGGCAGTAAACAAGCTTGCGTTAGTTAAGGATTTTGTGGGGACGATTAGCTCGGATCAGTGTTGTTGGGATAGTGCTTTTTGTCGTGGTTTGCGATCTTTCGAAATCAACCATTTGCAGGATTTGAGGGTATGTGTTTCCCATTTTTAAGTGTTTCCAAAGGTTAAAGATCGGCTAGTTTGGAGACATGAGGCGTCGGGTAATTTCAGTGTAAAATCGCTTTATTTTTTTATGTCAACTTTTGGCATGTGTGAGGTACCAGATGTGAGTATTGTCTGTAATGTGACTATTCCACCGAATATAAAATGTTTCTTGTGGTTCATTGTTTTGGGTAGATTACCAACGATACAAATGCTTCGTGATCGTGGGTTGTCGATTGAAGAAACTTTGGTCCATTGCAAATGGTGTGGTTTGGGAGATGATGCCATTGATCATATTCTGCTTCATTGCTCTTTTGTATGGCTTATATGGTCTTCTGTTTTCTCATGGTGGGGAGTAGAGGTTGTGCGACCAGCCTTGGTTTTTGATATGCTTCAGCAGTTGCTGGATTTTTCTTTTGGGAGTTTGGTTCGTGAGTGGTGGATTATTGGGTGTGCGGTGGTGTTTTGGGCTTGCCCAGAATAAACTAATGTTTGATGATGTTCGTTTGTCAGCAAATGATATCCCGTTTTTAATTAAACTTCGTTCATTCTATTGGGCAAAGTCGTTGGTGCCATCAGATAATTTGATGGAAGGTGCATGGTGGAATGATCCATTTTTGTGTGCTACACATTCTACTCCATTGGGCCCACGGTTAGCGGCTGGTTGGGTGCCACCATCGCCGGGGATTGTGAAATTCAATGTAGACAGGGCTACTCGTGGTAAACCAGGTTTGGCAGGTTCTGGGGGTGTTTTGCGTGATTCGTATGGAAGAATTTTAGCTTTATTTTCAAGTCCGCTTGGGATTATTGATTCCAATGTGGCAGAATTGCAGGCTATTTATCATGCTCTCTTAATGTTGTTGGATTCGAGTTGGAAGAGTGTGATCGTTGAATCGGACTCTGTGGTTGTTGTTTCGTGGGTTATGAGATCAGATTTTCGGCCTTGGCGTTTTTGGAGGTTGTTTCACCAAATTGATTATATGTGTGATGCTCTAGAGTGTGTTGTTTTTAATAATGTATTTAGGGAAGCTAATGGATTACTTGCTAAGAGTGGTGTTGATCGCTCCTCATGGTTTTCATTGATGGAGTGACTTGGATGTTTGGATCACTTTCCATGGTACTCTTTTCCCCCATATAGGTTTAGGCGAGTTTTTAATGAGGCCATGGATTGTGATGGCATTGTATAATTCCCTTTAATAAAATCATACATTATTTGCCGAGCAAACAAAAACCGTTATTCCCCCATGAATTTATACCTGATTTGAGTTCCTTCGAATTTGCAAACAAAAGATTCCCCCATGAATGATTTCATTCCCAATTAAAACTATAAGGGTCTCACTTCTCTTTTACTCGTATTTAAATTTTTCATAGTTGTCTACATAGAAATTAATCTTTATTTTTTCCTCAGCATAAATTTTTTCATCACTTTTAATACTTCCTTATTTGTCTCCTTTGGAGCTAATTCATCCTTAATTAGCTTCTAATTTTTATTGATTACCTTAAGTTGGGTATTCTCTTATTACTTTCCGTTTCCAATCTCATTCGCAGGTTTTATTCCCCTCATAATACTTGCCTTCTTTAAAGTTGCTTTCCCTTATGTCACTATTGTTTCTTCCATATTTACCCATCTTGATCTACCATGCCAATGGTTTTTCAATATCAGTTATCCTAGTTTAACCTTATTCCCCTTTAATTTCGATTATAATACTATTAATGGTGGCTTTCTCCCATTTAATTTTCTTATAAAAGTTTCCTTCAATTAATTTCCCTTTGGATTAAAAAACATTTACAAATTAAATCTTTTTTCTCTTTCTTGATCAACCGCTTTTTATCGACTTCCAATATAACTATTGGAAAACAATCTACCCTTTTAGTACATTTATTTCCTTATGAAGTCCTTTCCAGCTTTTCTCTTCCCATATTTTTCTTTAATATTCCTTTTGAAAATCAATTAAAAACCCAATCACCTTTATCTTATTTCCTTTTTGGATGATTCGGCTCTTACATGGGTCTGTTCCCAGGGTCAAATATGCAATTACAACTTCCATTTTCATTAGCACAATTTTTGCTTAATCACCTCCCTTGGATGATGTCCTATGTTACCTTTATTTTTCAAATATCTCTCTCTGTTTTTATTCCTAACTATACATATCTCTTTTATTCTTCTACCAAGTACTCCTCTCAATACTTTTTCCTTATCATCCTCAACTATCTCACTTCCAAGTACAATGGCTTCTGAATCAATCCTCCAACTACTGGGTGATCTCAATTTCACTTCTGAAGAGCAAGGAGTGATATTCACCCCACCCGTTAATTGGGAATCCACTACTTCGAAACACGAATTAACTCTCATAGGCAAAGTTTTCTCAACCAAGAGCATTGATGGTCAAGCCCTGATACGTGTTTTCCATAACATATGGAACAATGAAAAAATGGTTTCTATCTCGGAGATGAAGACCCATTACTTCCTAATCAAATTCTCCTCGGCCACAAAGAGAAACGAAATACTCAAGCGAGGGCCTTGGACCTTCAAGAAGGAATGGTTAGCTTTACTTCCACTCGATCCGAAGTGCTCCATTGATGAGTACACTTTTACCCAGATGCGTATTTGGTTAGAATTCATCGCATTCCAACTATTCTAATGGCTGATGACCAGATGGCTGACAATATCAGACGCTCTTTAGGATCGCTTATTGGCACCATCGTTGGGACAAATACTCATTTCTTTGATGGCGATATGGTGGACTTTCTTCGTGTTTGCGTTATCATGGATGTTACCAAACCTCTACGCTGGTGTGTGGCATTGGGGGGCTACAGAGCTACTCCTAAATTGTGCCCTTTAAAGTACGAACATCTTTCAGTTCTCTACCATGGCTACGGCATTGTCGGCCACTTTGTTGCATCTTGTACGACAATTAAGCTTGCCACATTAACAAAGTTGCAATATGAGGATTGGCTCCGTTTCACTCCCCTAAGCCTCAAGGAGTACCCTCCCTCCAAAGAGGCCGTATCCGCTATCATGACGTTGAGTCATCCTCAAATCTGCCTCATACCAACAATGGTAGTACTTTAAATTTTTTGATGTTTTGTAATACTAATTTAATTGAGGAAATTTTGACTGCACCTTTGTTTGTAGATAAAAGAAAGCAAGTACCTGATAAGAAAATTAATGAGACTTTCATGGACACAGAATCTTTCAGTACAACACTATTATTAAAACTACAAAGGCCAGTGCCGAGCGCCCTAGTGTTGCTTTTGCCGATCATAGGGAGTTGATCGTACCGCTAGAAACCTTTGTTGCTATTCCACCGGTTGCAGCAGATCCATCTACCATGTTTGAGGCGGCTGATGAACCTTCCGCTGCTGTTTTGCCATTTGCAGTGGCTCCTATAGTAGTCCTTATCGTCGTGATTACATTGGCGACCAACCCGCCTACTTTAGCCAAGGAAAAAGCTCTGGTTGCATCTTCTACTACTGCTCCAATCCATGACATTCCTCTTGCCATGATACGTGCCCTGAACATTGGCTCTACCACCGTTAGATCCATAAGTGGCTCTGTGGCCACGATTGTTTCTTCAATTGAAGGGAAACATGGTAAGGTTTCCCCTTGCACATCGCCTATGCTCTCTGACTTTAATGCTTGGTTATCTAAGCAACCATCTTCTGTAGCACCTACCAACCAGGGCCAATCAGATTTGGCGCCTCGCGGTTCTAAACGCAGTTTTCCACTGGTTGAGGCAATAAGACCAAGGGTCAGCGGCCTTCACCACCGGTTTCTAAAAGCAACAAGAACAATAAAGCTGGGATGAGCAGCAAAAAAAAACTCTTCGGCGGAGGTTGATGTTTAACCCTGCCGTGAAAAATGAAAATTATGTGTTGGAACTATCGGGGCCTTGGTAAGCCTCAGGCAGTTCAGGCTTTAGAACGGGTTGTCACTAAATTTTGTCCTAATTTACTTTTCCTATGTGAAACTCATCTCAATAAATTCTTTAGCAAAAGAATAAATATTTCACTAAATATGATTGGCTGTATTTATGTAGATGCAAGCTAGGGTTGTTCTAGACTTTTACTACTATGGAATGAAAATATTAATATCAATTTGCTTTCGTACTTCGCGCATCATATTGATGTTATTGTCCATTTGCTATTGATCTTTTAAATTTTTCTGGTATTTATGGCTATGCTGAAACAAATTCCAAATCCAAAACTTGGGATTTAATAGATACTTTGCGCTCTTCCTCACCTCTCGCGTGGCTTGTTGGAGAAGACCTGAATGAAATTTTATCCGATAATGAGAAACAGGGCGGGTGTTGTCACTCAGGATCACAAATTGACAATTTCAGGGATTGCTTATCCTGTAATAATCTCTTTGATTACAAACACACCAAAGGCTGGTTCACTTGGACCAAAATAGGCCCAAGAACTACACTCGTTTATGAACTGCTCGATCGTTTTGTCGCCAACACGGCTTGACTAAATATCCATAAAAATTATCAAGTAGTTTTTGAATATCATGAGGATTCTGACCATTGTTTCATCCTTACGGAAACTAATAAAACTTTTACTGATCCTTTTGTGACAAGTGATGATCACTTTCGCTTTGAGAGCTACTGGGCGCATGACTCCGACTATGTATCCATAGTTCAATCAGCTTGGTCTGCCACCCATGGGTCGGCTGTGGATAAAATTCAAGCTGTTGGTTACTGCCTAAAGGATTGGCAAGCACATCAACGTAGCTCATCCATAGGTTGCGTTGTTGAACTAAACAAACAAATTAATTCTTGCCTTCGTTGATGTCTATCATTTGCTGACAAGGAGACGTTTATAAAGCTAAATTTGAGCTCCGTCGCCTTCTTGATACTCAGGAAGCATATTGGACTCAACGCTCTCGTATCACATGGCTTGGACAAGGTGATAAGAATACCTTCTTCCAAGCCTGTGTGAATGGATGGTGCAGGAAAAATAAAATTAGAGGCTTGTTTGACCACTCTAATGTTTGGCGGGAAAGTGCTAATAATGTTATGGGTATTGTCACTGACTATTTCCAAGGACTCTTCACCTCTTCCGTTCCAACTATATCTCCCATAATTCTTGATAACATCATCCCCTCTATTACCCCTGAGATGAATACAGCTTTAACTAAGCTCTTTACTACAGAACAAATTATTCATGCTTTTTAGCACATAAATCCTAGGAAAGCTCCTAGGGTTGATGGCCTTCCCAGTGGGTTTTATTGTCAACATTGGGACATAGTAGGCGAGGATGTTATTAATCTATGCTTGGACCTACTGTCCGAGGATGCGGACATGGCTACAGTTAACCATATTATTTTGGTCTTGATTCTAAAGGTGGCTAATCCGACTACTATGAGACAATTGCGACCCATCAGTCTATGTACTGTGATTTATAGAATTGTGGCTAAAGTGCTTGTCAACCGCATGAAGCCTATTATTCCCCATTGTATCAGCGACTCTCAGGCTACTTTTGTTAAGGGGAGGAATATCATGGACAATATCCTTGTCGCCCATGAATTGGTGCACTCCCTCCATACAGGGGGTCAGGTCCCTATCAAGGCGTTGCCTTAAGCTAGACATGGGGAAGGATTTTGATCGTATGGAATGGTCTTTCCTCCAGCAAGTTATGCTTAAGATGGGCTTTGCTGCTCCTTGGGTTGATATCATTTTGCGTTGCATCTCAACTGTTTCTTTCATTGCTCGAGTTAATAACTCTCTTTCACCAGTTTTCGTCCCCCAACGAGGCTTTAGAATGGGAGACTTAAAATAATTTTTATGAAACAACATAACTCTAAGAAAGATTCAAACCCAAAACTTGAAAAAGGAGTCCAACACCTAGTCACTAAACTAAGCTAGATTTTATTAAAAGGGTAAACTACCGTAATGCTCACTTACGTTTGGGTTGTGTACACTTTTGCTCACTGATTTTAAAAATTGAACTTTATGCTCATTTACATTTTCGGGGTGTAAACTTATCCTCACTGAAACTTTTTTAACCGTTAACATTTAACGGGAAGCTAATTTGACAGATTAAAGGTTAATTAATAAAAGGCTTAATACCCAAATAGGTGTCCAAACTATACTTGTAGATCACTTTTGGTGCCTAAACTGTTTTTAGCTCTAAAGAGGTGCCTAAAGTTTTAATTTTGGTCATTTTAGATGCCTAAACGTTAACTATTGTTATTTTTATTAAAAAATAATTTTTATTTTATTTCTTTTTTTTAATTTAATTTATTTTTAACTTATTTTTTATAAAAAGCCTAAATTTCCCAAAACTCACAAAATGACCCCAAATTCAAAATCCCTAACTTCCCCAACCGAATCCACCTTCGATGGTTACGCCGCCTCCCCTATATCTGCCGCCGGACAACCAAGATTGTTTCTCCCAACCACCCATCGCTCGTAAACGGCGGTAGGTGTGTCGATCGACTTCCTAATGTCGAAAGAAGTTAAAATCGCGAAAGGAAGTCGTCGGCACACCTACCGTCAGTTATCGATGATGGGTGGTTGGGGGAAACAGTCGTGGTGGTCCAGCGGCGATAGTGGTGGTCTCCGATGAGGCAGTAAACAACGATAGTGATGGTAATTCGGGGATTTGGGGGTTTGGGTTAGGGAATTGGGACTGTTTTGCAAAGATTTAAAACTGTCAGTTTTTTAGAAAATTGAATTTTATTTAAAAATTAATTAAAAGAAATTAAAAATTAAAAACATGCCACTTGTCACAATTTAATTTGCTAACAGATTTTTACTAACGGTTAGGCACCTAAAATGACCAAAATTGAAACTTTAGGCACCTATTTAGAGCTAAAAATAGTTTAGGCACCAAAAGTGATCTACAAGCATAGTTTGGGCACCTATTTGGGTATTAAATCTTTTATTAATTAACCTTTAATCTGCCAAATCTGCTTCCCGTTAAATGTTAACAGCGAAAAACGTTTCAGTGAGGATAAACTTACACCCCAAAAACGTAAATGAGTATAAAGTTCAATTTTTAAAATCAGTGAACAAAAGTGTACGCAACCAAACATAAGTGAGCATTACGGTATTTTACCCTTATTAAAATTTCAGCAAAACTTATACTTAAGTATATTGTGTCATTACTTAAAAAAAAGTATATCGTGCCATTAGTTATATTGTGCCATCACCTCAAAATTATATTAAAAATACAAATGAGGTGTATCAAACCTAAGATCCTATAAAGGGGTCAAATGTTTAACTATTGGAGCAAATTATACAATTGTTATTATTTTTAAACAAATTAATATTTAACTTAAACTTTTATGAAAATTGAATGCTAAACTGTACTCTCCCGCTTCATTTGGGAATAAGATTAAATAATTAAACGACTATTATTATTTTATAAAATTAATATCAAATTATTCTAAAATTAAATTTATAATATTTATTTAAACCTATAGAGTTGTCTCAATGGTAAAGATAATGTATTTCATCTAGGTGATTCGGGTTCAAGCACCAAGTGTGCACAGTGTGTGTGCGTTATTAAAGGGCTAAGAAAACTGAACATGTACTACCTTGTAATCACACTAGCATATTAAAAATATATACATTTAGGATAAAAATACAAAATTTAAATTATTTGAAAAGAATTGATCCCAACCAGTGGTCCTAAGAGACCTGAGTTCAATCGCTATGTATGCAAGGTGTGTGTGCATTGTTAAAGGGTTAAGAATATCTATGAACAAATACTATATTATAATACTATTAAAAAATGTTTAATTTAAATTTTTTATTTTTTTGATCGGCAAAAGCGTATGATTTTATTAAATAGAATCATACAAAGCCATCACACTCAAAGGCCTCATTAAAAACCTCCCTAATCCTAAATGGAAGAAAAGAGTACCAATGACTGTGATCAAAGGTTACAAACGCCCCAAAACAATAAACTATAACACGCAAAACATACATAAATCACCCCACAGCACAAACAACTCATGTCATCATACGAATCGAAGTGTATCGGTCAATACCACTTTCACCAGCGAATCAGCTAGAATTTTTGGCTTCCCGATATATATTACTAAAGCACACACATTGTAAGGATTCACATGCCTCATTAATTTGTCAGAACCATTGCCAATGAATCCAAGGGCGTCGAGCAGTGCATAAGATCCAGGACACTACTACCTTCGAAACCAATTCAATCACTACCAATTGTACACCTTTCCACTTAGACTTGTACACCAACCCCAATGCATGACTCCAACACTCAAAAGACAACCAAAACTTCAATCCGCATAACCACATCCAAGTATCGTTGATTAATGTTTCCAAACTACTCTTATTTTATTCCTTTAGAAAGCCTTTTAGCCCTTTTAATTTACTCACCATTGTCGGAGGCCCCTCTAAAGTACTCAATCGACACCATTCTTGTCCCATAGTGTGTATATTACTCGAATTTGATAATCAAGCAATGAAATATTGACTATCAAATTTGCAAACCTTGTAATCCACTCAAGATGGCTACATCGATTTTCAGGGCCAAACCAAGTGAAGTGTTTACCCTCGGTTTAGATTAGAGCAACCAAGATGTTCATCGGCCTTAACAACCATGTTGAAGTCACCTCCCATGCACCAGTCTATTTGACGCGCAACCAACATTCCTCCCAAAACATCCCCAAAACTTGCTTGATCTGCCACTACACATGTGGCATCACCCCTCAATCATCACCTGTGTATCGACTTTGAGGAAGCGATGAAGCGCAATGTATCCCAAATCGCCACCACTCCTCCCGACCTACCCACGGACGGTGCAAACAATTTAATTGATAAATATATTTAATTGATTAAAATATATTTGATTCAAGTGAAATTTATATTGGATAAAATAATTTTTTTGAATAGTCTAAAGGTGATTAGAGCGATTTGAACTCATGTCTCCTCGGATAAACATCATCTGTTTTTCACTGGAACACTTGTTGGATTTTATTAGACAAAACAGAATTAATTATATTTAAAGTTTTTTTTCTTCCATTTTCATGTTTGATTGTGTCTGTCCAGCATTGTTTGAATGTAATGCATGGTCCAAATGTCAGCCGAAGCATGAGGTGAAGCAGATGGTCCAAAGTTAAATTTACTGGTGTAAAATAAATGACGTTTTACACACTTCTGCGTCTCTGTGTAAAGTTAACGTAGTCGCTAGGAATACTCCTTTCCATTTTTTAGTGTCCCATTTTTCTGATATTTGTCATAAAAACTAAAAAATGTGAAGTTTTAATAAATTAATAATTTCTTACAATTGTTTGATGGCATAAAGTTGTAAAAATGGCCCCTAACATTTGATTAAATATTTATTTTTGGCTCTTATTCTTTTTAAGTAATTTAACCCTCGATATTTTAGTTTATGTCAAAATGGCTCATTTGCGGATTAAAATTTTAGTCAACTAACGATAAATGATTTGAAATGACGTGACAAAACATGACAGTGTACACATACATGAACAATATCATATAGACAAATGTGCTGACTTGAAAGAATATCATATCAGTTAAAAAATATTTTTATAAAATTATATAAATATAACATTATTTTTTACGCTAACGTGTCATTCTGTCAAGTCATTTCAAATTGATTACCGTCAGTTGACTAACTATTTTCATCTACAGAGAGGCCATTTTGATCTAAAATGAAATATTGAAAGTTAAATTGCTTGAAAAAGAAATAAAGACCAAAATAACTATTAAGTCAAATATTAAGGATATTTTTTTTATATTATGGCAGGTTTGATATAAAAAAACTATAACTTTTACATTTTTAAACTACCATATCAAATTAAATTAATAACCATTTGATTGTGGGCTCGATCAACTTATGAGGAGTTGGAGTTTGCTGAAAACATATGGTGGATTTCCCCGGACAAAAGCGGCTCGGGTGGTGCGTGTGGGGAGGCAGCAATTAAACGGTAGGACTTAAAAAGGATTTAAATAGTGACATGTAATTGCAATGATAGTTGTTATATAGCGGTAATGATACCGTACGAAATTGTTATTGCTAAAAATAATAGTGTGATATAGAATTATACTAATAACGATAGATTATAGCCATAATTTAACGAGTAATGGTCAATTACGACAATAATAATTTGTTTATTCTTTTTATATTTTATAATAAGTTGTACGAATTTAAAAAAATAATTCCGATCGTGATGCCTGCAATGACGACAATAACATCCGTTATGTCCGTAACCACAATAAGTACAAAACAACTGACAATACAACTGTAATTTAAATCTCTGGTAGGTATTAGTTCCACCCGAGTAGATGAAGTTCAATGTCATGCTACGAAAGAGGATGCTGTTGGCATGGTAGAGTGCTGTTTCCAATCTTTCAAATTGGTACCAGGTAGTTTAGGTTTTACTCGGCTAAAATTTTAATGTGTTTTAATCGTTTTGGTGCATTTTAGCCTATTTTGATCAATATCATCTCATATTATCGTATGTGTTGGTACAATATTTTAATATTTTAAACAATTCATTTATTTAATTTTATCTTAATTATTTTTATTTCTCACTTAATCATTTTCAAAATTAAAATATATCTTTTAATTAATAATTTAATTAATAATTTTAATTATTTATTTTTATAAAAAGTATTTATATACATATGCAATTGATGTATATTTGCATTATATATAATATATACGAAAATATTTTTTAAAAAATAACAATAAATCGAAGACAGTACACTGAAACATACTAATACTATTATGTACCATTATCAAAGAAAAAACGGTATACACACCGATACAATATTACCTTAAATGAAACATTAAGATATGTAAGCAGTGGTTTATGTTTAATACACATAAGTGTACGCTGTTATAATATATAATTTATCAAAGCTGAGTTTTCTTAGGAGAAATCAGTAAACCTAATATCAGATAAAATGGGAATAAAAGCAAGGACATATACAAGATTTTGTGTAAGTGGTGTAAATTATTATGAAACTATATTAGAAATGTAAGGATGCAAAATTATAAAATTTATTAGTAGAATTTTTAAGTTTTTTATTAGAACTTTTGTTGGGACACTTGTTGGATTCTACAAATGAAATATTCAAACTATAAGAAAATTTAAATTTTTTTACTGGATGCGACTGCCCTCTCCAGCAACCCTCTTGGTTCTTTCCGGAATAAAAGAGAATATCCGAGCCTCTTAAGTCCATTGATAGTACGGCACCTCAGTTTCCTGCAACATATGAAACACACAGAAACCTCTAAACCAATTTACTTCACAAAATGTCATGTAATGGCTGATTATTTTGTTAAGAACAATACAAGTTGTTTACTTCAGCATAAAAAAAATCAATATATACCTGTAGCTTGTGTAGCATATCAAGTTTGACTTGGATTAAAATCCATAATTGTGGGCACATATGTAAAATGTATAATGCTATTATAAAATATGACACAAAATTAAGTGACCTATTATGTTAGGCGTGTCATAGGTATTAAAGTGTCATAAAAATAAAAGTGTAGATACCATAAGATATATTTATAATTCAATGAGGGCAGAGTTATAAATATTTAATAATTGATTTAATAACCAACTATATAATGAGGTAGTGGCCCCAAAGAAATAGGTTAATTTGTATTACTCTTGTCCCCCAAAGAGTTTATGGCAAGGCCTAACCTATCTTCTTAGAATATCATAACTACCTTTTTTAGGCGATCTTCATCAGAGAATTTAAGGTTTTTATCTATCAATTAGTTCAGGTACGCTTCCGCATTCAGTTTATTCAATTGATTGTTTTTGATGATTTGACATGATAGATCATGGGTCTATGTTTTTATATTAATTTATGATTTAATTCTAACATCAAGATGAAAGCGAGTTGGATTAAGAAGCTTGTCTCTGATAGAACAAAGCTTGGAAACGATTTCACTCATGTTCATCCATTCAGTAGGCGATTCAGCAGAACAAATGAGTCCTATTCAAATATCGAATTCTAGTGTTGAAGATGACTGTAATTGAAAGTGATGTCTGGAAGTGTTTCTTGTACAGCTCGCTCTTGAAGAAGAACATGATCTATAATCTCAATCGCTCGTTCCGGCAAAGCTGCTGCAACATAGTTGTGAATGCTGAAACCTTCTTTGAACAAGTCATGAGTCGGACTTTTCCCCATAAACATCTCGAGCAAAAGAATACCATAGCTGTACACATCACCTTTTGTTGGCAACTTGCCTCCCATGCCATATTCTACAACTGGTTTATCACAAATTACATGTAGAAAAAATTGCAGAGAACTAGATACTACTTCTAGATTGTATATTTGCTTTTAAATTATGGATGAAACAAATAAAGTGAACTTACCTAGTGGAGCATAACCTATAGTTCCTCTTAATCCAAGAGAGCTTGATTGATTAGCAGAATAGATAGGCTTATCTACAGAAAGGATTTTTGCTAAGCCAAAGTCACTTATATGGCCAACCATTTCCTCATTGAGTAGAATATTGCTTGGCTTGAGGTCACAATGAATGATTGGTGCTTCGCAATGATGGTGCAGATATTTCAGTGCATGAGCAACATCTATTGCCACATTAACTCTTCAGAAGTACATATTTCTTGTCATCTATGGTTTATCCATGCCACTATATCTATGCAGCCAGTCCTCCAAATTTCCATTTGCCATGAACTCATAAATCAAGGCTTTAAAATCATTACCTTGATAATCAACACCTGAGATTGCTGTTAACACCTTGACAAGGTTTCGATGTCGTATGTTCTTCAAGGCCAAACATTTAGTCAAAAAACTCCTTGAAGCTTCATGATTCAAAAGATTAAACACCTTTACTGCAATAGTTACTCCACCCTCTTCAAGAATTCCTTTGTATACAGAACCGAAGCCTCCGGAACCAAGCAAATTCTTTGAAGAGAACCCATCAGTAGCTCTTAGGATGCTTTTATATGATAATTGTAGAAGAGAATATTCTGTAAAAGTTGTTGGCTGCTGCTCTTTTTTCTTTCTAAACCATAAAATGAGTAGAAAAGAGAGCACCAAAATCACAAAAACAATTACAAGTTTTAACCTATGAGAAGTGTTTGATGATGTTTTTGAGTTACATCCGGACAACTGTAACTCGGGGATGCTACCGCAAAGCTTATTGTTTAAGTCGACAAATGTAGCACTTATATTCTTAAAGACTCCTTCATTTGGTATCACTCCCTCAAAATCAATGAAAGAGAGATTCAAATATTGTAATGACCCAAAATTCACAAGAAATTCGGGAACCTCTCACCTGAAAGATTATTGTCGGATACATCCAGTTCCACAAGACCTCTCAATGAACGAAAAGACAAAGGAATGTGCCCTTCAAACAAATTCTCATCCAATTCCACAAGACCAAGGCTGCTTGGAAGAAAACCAGATAAATTGTTTTGAGGAACATAAAATTCACCTAGATTTTTCAAATTTTCTACTTCAACGGGAAGCTCACCGGTCAAATAGTTTGAAGACAAGTCTAGTGCAATCGACAAGGATGAAAGTCCAAGTACTTGAGGGGGTATTGGTCCACTAAGATTGTTATTAGAAAGATCCATTACCTACAACGTTTGGCAGTTACCTAGACTTGAAGGAATACTTCCCTGAAGATTGTTAAAATCTAGAGCAAGTTCGGTTAAAACTGTTAAATTTCCAATAGAATGAGGAATAGACCCGGAGAGAAAATTACTATGAGCAAAAAACATCTTTAGCTTCTGAAGGCTCCCAATATCGAAAGGAATAGGACCTGATAATTGATTTTTCGATGCTGCTAGCACCTCAAGATTGCTGATGATGGGATTTCCAATACCATTCGGGATTCCTGCCACTATTTTGTTATTTTCTATAATCAAATATGAAAGTGTACTAGAAAAATTGCTAATGCATTTGGGAAATAATCCTCCAAGACTATTTTTGCATATATGTAGAATCTCTAGTTTGGTATCATTGACTAAACTGCAGAGAAAGTTCAAGTCACCTTCTTCCCCATTTCCCAAATGGTCTGTCTATGAGAAGTATAGACAGTTGATCCAGCTTTTCTAATGAAGGTACATTCCCACTAAGTCTGTTATCCCCCAACTGAAGTACATTCTATTAGGAAATGCCGGTACACCCCATGGCGCAGCAAAAAATTATCCAGCGTAATACACCAGTGATTCATGTACAAGAGATGAATTCGGGGTATAAAAGGATGAAACATCATCTCAATAAATCTAGAAATCCGCAGAGAGTATAGGAGAATCCAAATCGAATATGAGTTGTCACAGCAGTGTTCCGACCTCTACGTAGTCCACCCGAACAAAACGAACAATATTTTTCTCTTCTCTAACTATTAGAGAGGTTTTTCGAAAAGCATACTTCTAGCTGTTAGACCTCATGCCTTTATATAGAATTTAAAACCCTAATTATAATTAAATTCGAATTCTTTAAATATACATTATATTTATCCGAATATAATTAAATATGTATAATCTGATTCTACTTCTATCAGGTTTTTTAGGGATATATATATTTTAATAGTATCTGATAATTACATTAGTTATCTAGTATTAAAATATATATAACCAAAATTATCTATAATTCCAATTATAAAAATTTCGGTTTTTACTTATTTTGTGCACATCAAGTTTTTACATGTGCTATCTAGTCGTTATTTGTTCGTTTTAATCATAGGGTGTGACCCTTGTAGGTTCATGTAGCGTTAGCAGTAATATCTAGAACAATTCTAATATTACAAGTAATGAGTGGCATCTAGCAATACATCATTGCTACCTAAGTTACATGAAGTCGTGGTTCGATTTAACCTTTTCCGCGATTAACTTCTTTTATGTATTTCATCCTTTTGTCCTTATATCTAGATCGGACACAAGTCATGGATTAGTCAAACTTGTATAGTCCATCTAATATTTCTTGATATCTTGAGTAGACTATTATAAACGAAAAACTATGATATCCCATATCAATTTTATCACATCCCTAAAACCGGCCTAGTCGGATTTTGGTTCCGGTGACCGGAAATTTTGTATCAGATATGCTTAGAAATGTAATCTCTCAATCCTTGTACTCAATTTTGTAGCAATGAAAGTTAGTTGAACTTAATTTAAGTTGCGGGGAACTTTTTGTAAGAAATTCAAAGTAAAAAATGTTGATTTTGAGCTAGGCGTATCGATACGGTTGAACCTATATTAATACAGTTTGAACTAGGCGTTTCGATACAGTAAGACCTGTATCGGAACGACCTAACTTCCATAACGAAGTTGCTTGTTTTAGCTTAGCCGTATCGATGCGACTATAAGGTGTATCGATACGGGTCCCCTATTCGAAGCTACTTCAGTGGTCTAATTAAAAGAAATGGAAAGCAAGGTGTTGACTCACCTCTTTGCTTTCCTACCCCACGTGATTGGGTCACCTTTTGTGCTAAATAGATAATAGCTTGATATCTTTAATTCATGAAATGATATTGAATTGGTTTTAGCAAACCCTCAAGGGTGGGTAAGCCTTCTATTGGTTGTTAAGGAGGTGGGAAAATAAATAAGTTTTGGCTCTCCTAGAGGATAAAAGAAAGAAAGCTTTCTCCCTTGCTTAGTACTCCCGAAACTAAACACCACCTTCACATTGAGAAGCAAGCACCACCATTATTGTCTTAAACCTTAAGCTCAAGCACACACCTCCCCTATTGATCTATCTAAGCTTAAGCTTTCTTTGATCCAATAATCCCATAACAAAGCTATCGATCGAGTAAGTAAAAGCCCTCAATCAATTGTTAAATTCCATGGATAATTGGAGTTTAATTTTAAATCAAAATTCTAAGCCTAATCTATGAAATGAGTACTTTATCGTCATAGTGATTATAATAATTCCTTGTGCTCTTCCTAGTTCAAAAATTGGAAGGAAATAATCCGTCATCTTCAACCAAGTCTAGAAGCTAAAGAATTGAAATCTGGGAATCCTAAAAGCTTCCGTGCACTAGGTGAGTGTAGTCGTGTCAAGGGATAGGCAAGGTGTCATCCTGTTGCATTCGTTTTGTGTTATAATTTTCATTTTTGTTTAAGCGCTCAAGTATAGCAAGCTTGTGTGGATGCTAATGGTAAGCATGGCAAGTTTCTGACATGGATTAGTATGTGTAAGTTCATACACGATACTTGAATTTTTCTATGTGTGAATTTGATATGAATATGCTATGATATGATATGTGGAGCTAAGGCTCAATTTGACATTCGATATGATATGGCTTCGCGTACAAAGGTAAGTTTATGTTGTAATATGTGATCTTGGACATTTGTGGACTTTGGATACAATTGGCATGCCATAGGATTATTTGAGCTCACTAAGTAAGGGATTGGACTACGGTCTGGGGCTATGGCCTATCTGTGGTGAGATAAGGTTGGTTTGTGTAAAGGATATATTCTAGAGCTACGACTCAAGGCTACGACCTATTTTCGATATGTGTGGCGTATAGGGGAATTCATGTATCCATTGGTTACCATGTCCAAGGAAATTATATGTTTATATGATTTATAATTGCTACATGGAATCATGACTATTGGTTTGAATATGATCTTATATGATTGACATTATGTAACTTGTTAACCAAGCATGCCTATATGTCATTCATGTATTTGATAAATTTATTGTGCATTTGTTATGACTACCTCAATAGGCTATGTAAGCCTAACATTCGTGTGTCTCATGCATTTCAGGACCTTGAAGCAATCCGAGCTTTGATCATGTAGTTGTGATTGTAAGTCACTCTCCTCAAACCCATGTATGCCTATATTTTGTTTGAACTCCTAGTAAGGTGGCATATGATCTAGACATGTCATGTTTGTGCCTTATAATATATGTGTAATAGTCTAATAATGTCTAAGGGTTAAATATGGTTTTGGTATGTTTGAGGAATGACCAATCTAGTTAAAATGAGCTTAAAAGTACTAAAAGGTGAAAACTAGGTAAATGGATTCGAAACACTCTAAAATTTTGTATGCAATTAAAAATGTGGCTATTAGACTTGCTGGTGAAATTTGGTTAAGTTTGGACAACGTTCAACAAGTTAAATTGATTAAAAACCAGCTAAAATCTGTCATTATAGGGTAGGCATATCGGTACGGGTGATGGCGTATCGATACGACCTTGCATAATTGGACTAAGTAAAACATGGCGTATCGATATGCAAAGGAGGTGTATCGACTTTAGGCTGTATCAAAATGGGTTAACCCTAGTCAATGCGTATCGATACGGGCTTAGGTGTATCGATACGAGCATGTTGTCCTCGAATCTAGAAAATGAAAATTGTGCTTAGCGTATCGATACACCCATAGGTGTATCAGTACAATGTTAGTTAATTATGTAAAAAGATATAGGAACCAGTATTAAGGAATTTATAAAATGGTCACTAAAACTTGTACAACCTAATTGGATAGGTAAACGACATCCATTAGTAACGAAACTTCACAAGTTAATAATTGGTAAGTTTAATTGTAGTTTAGTGAACTGAAATTCTGATAAGGACCCTTAATTTGTACAATTTATGTTTTAGTCCCTAAGCTCGAATTGAGCCCCAAATTGAGTAAGCTATTAATGAATAGTTCTATTAAGCCTTAAAAGGGTTAGATAAACTTCTTGAATAAGATTTTGAACTCTAAATGTGTCTCCTAACCTCTGACACTTTTCCAGTAGCACTTTTTGACCCGGTTCTCTGCCATGCTGGGAAGATGGTGTTACATTTTTGGTATCAGAGCCTAGGTTTAGTCGATTCTAGGACTAAACTGAAGTATGTTATGAGTCTGCATCTACATATGCCACCTAGGAGTTATTTTTATACGTTATGCATGACTTGTGACTTACACAATTTAATTCTTCCTGAATGATTAGATCTGAAAATATCTGTACCTACCGATAGGCGTGCCGTAGATGAACCACACCTCGGCTCTTCCTCGACCTAGGGGGATAATCTGAAAGCCGAGGTTAGACCTGAACAAGTGGGGCAAAATGACTTACCTCACTCTCCTCAGATGCCTCCTGCTCAGCAGGAATATTTAATGTCAATGGCTGAAATGATCAAGTAAGTGGTCGTGTCTCTTAGGCAAGAGCCGTCAGCACAGCCGGCTGAAGCCCCTCCATCTGCTACCGAAGCCCCTGTTGACAAACTCCGTTAGTATCCAATTTACACCTTCACTGGCCAGGACTTGGATAATCCTGAGATAGCGGAGTATTGGCTGGATAATACTCTTAAAGTCATGAACAAGCAGATAAAGTGCCCAGAGGAGCATAAACTGGAATGTGCTCTAGCTTTGATTTCTGAAAAGGCTCAGAGTTGGTGGGACACCGTGACCCTCACGGTACTTGAACACCGAATCACGTGGGACTTCTTCCTTCAAGAGTTTCGTAATAAGTATGTTAGTGAGCATTATATTGCTGAAAGACGTAAGAAGTTCCTCCGCCTAAGACAAGGAGGAAGACCAGTGGAGCAATAGATTCACGATTTTTGCAAGTATGTGAGGTATGGTGCTGAGATCATACGTACCGAGAAGGAGAAGTGTAGAATGTTCATCGATGGTCTCTGTAATGAATTACGTTCTCTTTTCACTGCCTTGGAGATAAAGGATTTTCAGACCCTAGTTAATCGAGCCATTGCCACTGAAGCCTCCTAAAAGGCCTATGAAAGAAGAAAAGAGAACCAAGCTCGGTCTGATAAGAGGTTACATGATGATTCCAAGCCTCTTATGCCTTAGAAGAAGGGTAAACAGTGGGACCAAAAGTCTGCCACCTTTCAGCAGCTACCAAGAATAGGATATGTGCCACAATCCCAATCTCTAAAAACATCTATTGCTCGTACAACTTCAGTTGATAGTACGAGTGGTTCTGCAAAAGGTTCTCAGATTCCTTTATGCAACTTTTGTTAGAAAAAGAACCTTGGATAGTGCCGCAGACAGTCTAGATCATGTTACCTCTGCAGTGAGTTCGCCACTTCATTAAGTAGTGTCCACAGAATCCAAATGCTTCTACCGTAGTGGCTTCTCAGAATAATTATGCTAAGGGAAGACGAGCAAAACAAGTGCAGTCTGGATCAATGGGGAGACCTCGCAACACCAACGCTCCTTCAGTTGGACGTGATCCTTAAACCTCAACCTAGATGTACCATGTTCGAGGCTGAGAGCAAGAAGATGATCCTGATGTGATAGCAGGTATGTTGGGATTATGTTATGATCTTGTTTACGCTTTGGTAGATCCAAGATCCACACATTTCTTCATTAGTGAACCGTTGATTGAAAAGTATGCTCTAGAATCTGAACCATTTACTTCTGAGATTGTTTTTTCTAGCCCACTAGGAGATTGTGTGGTTATTCAGTTGGTTTGTAAAGCTTGTCCTCTGAGGATCCAAGGGATCCCATTTCCGGCCAACTTGATGGCCTTACCTTTCCATGAGTTCAAACTTATCTTAGGCCTTGATTGGCTAGCCAAGCATCAAGCTTGGGTAGACAGTTCGAAGAAAAAGTTATACCTCCGTGGACTCGACAAGGAAAGTATAACCTTAATGAAAACCAAAACTGAACCAACTAAGGCTCTCATGTGTGCCATAGAGTCTAAAGAAGGTTTGAAGCTTGAGAACGTACCAATGGTAAAAGAATTCCCTGATGTGTTTCCCGATAAACTTCTGGGACACCATTCTACTTGAGAAGTAGAATTCGGGATAGAAGTGCAACCTAGAATTACTCCAGTCTCCATTACTCCATACCGAATGGCTCCAGTTGAGTTAAAGGACCAAATCCAAGATCTTTTGGACAATGGATTTATTTGACCGAGTTCTTCACCCTGGGGAGCACCAATTTTGTTTGTCAGGAAGAAGGATGGGTTGATGCGTCTGTGCATTGACTATTGTCAGTTGAATAGAGTGACCATTAAGAACAAGTATCCACTACCTAGGATAGTTGATCTCTTCAATCAATTGAGAGATGCTTCTATCTTCCCTAAGATAGACTTGCGATCCGGGTATTATCAAATGTTAGTGAAGGAATCTGATGTTCCAAAGACTATCTTCCGAACTAGATATGGCCGCTATAAATTCCTAGTGTAGCGATGTCCCTTTTCACTAAAAAAAATTGAAGTTTTTGAAGTGTTTGTGGTTTTTCGGGTATTAAAATATTTATTCCGCGGGGGTTTTAAAAAACACATTTTATTTAGAAATTGGAGTCGCCACCGGCCACTTAGGTAGGCCGGACACCATAAAAACCAGAGATTTTGAAAACTTTGGGTTCGAGAGTCGGTTACGGATGGGGAAGGATTAGCACCCCACACCGCCCAAAATTGGTACTTTAATTATTATCGCCTTATTAATATTAGACTTTCTGGATTAAAGTGACGATTAAATTAAAATTTGGTTATAAGTACGAGTAGATTTTAAAAGCTCCGTTATCCGAGAGCAAACGCCCAACCACTATCACTACGCCTGATACTGGCCCCGTTTGCGCTCGGATAAAAGGGCACCACATTGACAATTAATATTTCGTTATGCAAACCTAAAAAAACATTATAAACAAATATTTACAAAGACATGAAACTACAAAAACATAAAAGACATAAACATAATAATATTTAAAATGCAAAATGTATGAACAAAAACAATGTAACATGTCCTAAAAATAAAACAACAAAAACAAATATAAACATGCAAAAAGAGACATGCTTTCCAAAACTAAATTAATTAAATCTAACATACTTTCACATAAAGATGAACCACAACTACCACCTACATGACATATACACACGACATAATATGATACCAAAATAATAAAACAACATACTAGAATAAAACTAATATTTAATACTTAACATATGGCACAAATTACATGCATAAATAAAAACATTGTATATGACAAACAATATCACACTATCATATAACCTAAGAGGCAAAAAGATCAAAAAACTCATGTAAACATATGGACATGACATATAACGTAAACTAAAACGTAGCATGTGAGACAAACATGAATACGACATGAAAAAAATAAATTAAAACATAGGAACACGGTATAACACATTTTAATACACAAATTATATAGATATAAATTAACATACTATACAAAACATATACCAACACCAAAAGAACGATATGAACATGCTAAAAACACATAAAAAGGATAAATATTTAAACATGAAAAAAGGACTGAAATGGAATAATAAAAAATAGAAGGCATAAATTAAAAAGTACATTTAGGGATCGAATTAAGAACCAGGCAAAACCCATAAGGACTGGAAGTGTAATATGACCAAGGGGCAAGCTCAAAATGGAAACTTTGAAAACGCAGGATGGTTCAACATGCGATTTCACCATTTATAAATATGATTTCAGTTAATTTAGTGATCAAATCGAAATAAAACAGAAAAGAAAAAGGACCGGAATTGCAATTGACCCATGCGGCGAGCTCAAAATGAAAAATCTATAAACGCGAGGGGATTAAAGCCATTGTTAAACCATTTTTAAAATAACCAGGTCTATAAATAAACCGCTTTAGCCCGAAATCTGCCTCTTTGGCATTTTAAATTTTTGGCTTCAAAATAAACTCTCCCCCTTTTATTATTCTCTCAACTCGAAGCCAAATGAACCTACATCGGCCGCCCTATTCTCCAGAAATCGGCGAGCTTCCGCCGTATCGGCCCCCTCAGACCACTGCCGGCCGCCGCTCGCCGGCCTCGGCGGTCCTCGAACCAGGGCCTAAAACACCCTTTTTTTCACTCTAAACCCACATCCAACCTTAGATTTTAGAAGAAAGAGACCTATTTTTCTAGATCTAAAAAACAAAATCGAAACTCTTTCTCCTCTTTTTTTTTAAAATTTTTTGTAAACTAAGACCAAACAACCCTTCCATTTCAGCAGTTCACCGTGTTTGGCTTAAAAGCCTTACGGCTTATTACCGGCGGCGAAGAACCTTAATCGGCGAGGGTAAGAACCGACCTCTTTAACAGTTTTTGTTTGATATTTTGTTACTCTTGAAAGATATGCATACAGTAAAAGAAGAAAGGAAAATACCATTGGACTTGTGTTTTTTTTGTATTTTTGGAAAAACTGATTACAACTGAACTCCCCCTGTTCTTACAACCTCCCACACATATATCCTCTCTGATCATTTTTGGTAGAAGATATGATACAAAATACATATTTTTTCTGATTTGGTCACTGACACATCTACTTTTTCTTGTGTTTTTGGTGATGCGTCTGATGTGGTGATTGGTACGACGGCATAGGGAGGAGGCATGGTGGTGATCATAGGGTCAGAGCGTCCCTTGGCCGTTGGATCAGATCTGATCTAACGGCCGGGGTAATTTGAAGATGGGCAACCAGGATTCGATTTGGGGAAAGACGAGACTGCCCAGGATCTTGCCACGTGGAGCTCAGTAGCCGAGGAGTCCTGCGTGTGTGATACACTCGCGTGTGTGGAGCCGAACGATCTGCGCATGGTTCCACACGGCCAGCTGGAGAGACGCCATGGTTTGATCTCGGCCGTCGGATTTGGATCTAATGGCCCTCATTTATCTGTGCAAGGGATAAAAACAATTAGGGTTTAGATAGTCTGATATGTGTTATGGTTTTGGGCCAAACGGGCCTTGTAAATTTAAGGTTTAAGTTTTGTAACTGCATGGACTGGACTGTTATAATATATGTGGGTTTTATTTATTTTAGATCTGTTACATATATTTGTATTACAATTAATATTAATAATAAAACCAATAATTAAAACACATATATATTACTACATGCATACGTACATAATTAGACACACACACACACACACATATACACGCATAAGTTATATAACATGTAATATTAATAATAACTGATAATACATATACACACACTCATGCATATATAACATACATGCGCACATATAAACTAATAATAATACATGACATTAATATCCTAATAATAATAACATTAATTCACATGCCATATACGTACATATACACATACCCGAACATTTATACATACACATACATACAATCATACACATAAATAATAACCATACACACATGCACACATAACACACATATGTTGCGTATATATTAATAACACGTATATATATACATAGTATAACACGCCCACATGCGATAATAATAC
The DNA here is from genome assembly GCA_019671005.1 of Hibiscus mutabilis. NCBI lineage: Eukaryota > Viridiplantae > Streptophyta > Magnoliopsida > Malvales > Malvaceae > Hibiscus > Hibiscus mutabilis. Next base: position 45,960,873 of record CM033714.1, read on the forward strand.
CCTTTAATTATTATATTAACAATATTCACAAACTGGATAAAAATGAGTGATTACACCTAGTAATGCCTTTTGGGCTTACAAATGCACCTGTAGCTTTCATGGATCTGATGAATCGTGTATTTCGACCCTATCTAGACAATTTCCTGGTTGTGTTCATAGATGACATCTTGATTTACTCCAAAGACACAACCACTCATGAAGAATATCTTTGGGTTGTGCTACAGACTCTTTGGGAGAAACAACTATATGCTAAGTTTAGAAAATGTGAGTTATGGCTATCTAAAGTATCCTTTCAGGGACATGTGATATCTTCTATAGGAATTCAAGTTGATCCAAAGAAGATTCAAGCAATCCTTGTTTGGATTCCTCCAAAGAATGTTGGAGAAGTTTGTAGCTTTTTGGGCCTTGCGGGCTACTATCGTAGATTCGTTAAGGGATTCTCGATGATTGCTGCACCCTTGACGAAACTTCTCAGTAAAGAAACCCATTTCGTGTGGACCGTGGAACAACAAAGAAGTTTCGATCAGCTTAAGAAAGTTCTGACCCATGCCCCTATTTTGGTGCAACCTGAGTCGGGTAAGAACTTCACCATATATAGTGATGCATCCCACCTGGGATTGGACTGTGTACTGATGCAAGAAGGAAAGGTCATAGCCTATGATTCACGTCAGCTTAAACCTCATGAGCTAAACTATCCGAAACATAATCTGGAATTGGCCGTTGTTGTGTTTGCCTTAAAGATTTGGAGGCACCATCTTTATGGTGAGAAGTGTTGAATCTCCGACACGGATCACAAAAGTCTGAAATATCTTCTGACTCAGAAAGAGTTGAATCTCCGTCAACATCAGTGGATGGAGCTTTTGAAGGACTATAACTTGGTTATTGATTACCACCCCAGTAAAGCCAATGACCTAGCTGATGCTCTTAGTCGGAAATCTACTCCATCTCTGAGATATTTGAATGCTCATTTTTGACTCAAGAAGCATGGCAAGTTGTTAGCGGAACTGAGAGTTCAGTCAACTATTGTGTCCCGAATTAAAGCACTCTAAGAATCTGTTGAGGAGTTGCGAACTCTTATTGCTAAGAACAAGGACAAACCAGATCCTGACTTTGCTGTGAATTCTGATGGTTTGTTGTGTTTTCGAAATCATATTTTTGTTCCCAATGATGATGATCTTCGGAATCAAATTATAAACGAAGCTCATTCAAGTCCTTTCTCTGTTCATCCTAGATCTATCAAGATGTATAAGGATCTAAAGGAGTTAACTGGTGGTCCGATATGAAAGGTGAAATTGCGGACTTTGTGGCAAGGTGTTTGACCTACCAATGGGTTAAAGCCGAGCATAAAGTGCCTACTGGTCTTTTATAACCCATTGAGCTTCCACAGTGGAAATGGGAATGTATTACGATGGACTTTGTAAGTGGATTACCGGTGACACCGAAGAAAAATAATGTTATTTGGGTCATTGTGGACCGATTCACCAAATCTTCTCATTTCATTCTGGTGAGAATGGATTTCGGTTTGCCTAAGCTTGTTGAGTTTTACTTTAAGAAGTTATTCGTTTGCACGAAGTTCCTATGTCCATTATTTCCGATCGTGATCCAAGTTTTGCATCCCGGTTTTAGAGGACTCTATAAGAGGCTTTGGGAACTCGAGTGCACCTAAGCACTACTTTCCATCCTCAAACCGATGGTCAATCCAAAAGGGTTATTCAGATTCTGAAAGATATGCTCCGAGCCTATGTTATTGACTTTGAGAATACATGAGAGAAATCTCTGCCTTTGGTGGAATTTGCTTACAACAATAGCTACCAAGCCTCGATCCAAATTGTTCCCTACGAAGCCCTTTACAGGAGGAGATGTAAGACCCCTCTCTGTTGGACCGAACTTGGTGAAAGCAAGGTGTTAGGCCCTGACTTACTTTGGGAAATCAAAGAAAGGGTGACCATTATCTGTGATCGGCTCAAAGCTGCATTTGACTGGCAGAATGCTTATGCAAATCCAAAAAGAACAGACATTCAGTATGACGTTGGTGAAAAGCCTTCCTTAAGGTGTCTCTGTGGAAGAAGATCCTTCGATTTGGCAAGAAGGGGAAGCTAAGTCCTCATTTTATCGGTCTATTTGAGGTAATCAAGAGAGTTAGACCTGTTTCCTACCGATTAGCTCTCCCCGAAAAGCTAAGCCGAATCCATAATGTCTTCCATGTGTCTATGCTACGGAAGCACCGGTCTGATCCCTCCCATGTGATCGAGCCAGAGTCTGTGGAGATTTAGTCTAATCTAACATACGAGGAAAAACTAGTGCAGATCCTCACACGAGAAGTCAAAAGGCTTCGTAATAAGTCCGTGCCCTTAGTGAAAGTCCTTTGGAGAAGTTATTCAGTTGAGGAAGTAACATGGGAACCAGAAGAGACAATGCAAAAGAAGTACCCTCATTTGTTCAATTAGAGTGAAAATTCAAGGATGAATTTTCTTAAGGGGGAGAGTTGTCATATCCCTAAAATCGGCCTAGTCAAATTTTGGTTCCGGTGACCAGAAATTTTGTATCGGATATGCTCAAAAATGTAATCTCTCAATCCTTGTACCCAATTTTGTAGCAATGAAAGTTGAACTTGATTTAAGTTGCGGGGACCTTCTTATAAGAAATTCAAAGCCGAAAATGTTGATTTTGAGCTAGGCGCTGAGATACGGTTGGACCTATATCGATACAGTTTGAACTAGGCATTTTGATACAGTAATACCTGTATCGGTACGACCTAACTGCCATAATGAACTTGCTTATTTTAGCTTAGCCGTATCGATACGGCCATAAGGTGTATTGATACGGGTCCCCTATTTGAAGTTATTTTAGTGGTCAAATTAAGAGAAATGAAAAGCAAGGTGTTGACTCACCTCTTTGCTTGCCTACCCCACGTGATTGGGTCACCTTTTGTGCTAAGGAGATTATAACTTGATATCTTTAATTCATGAAATGATATTGAATTGGGTTTAGCAAACCCTCAAGGGTGGGTAAGCCTCCTATTGGTTGTTAAGAAGGTGGGAAATAGTTAAGTTTGGCTCTCTTAGAGCAGATAAAAGAAATAAATCTTTCTTCCTTGCTTAGTGCTCCCAAAACTAAACACCACCTTCACATTGAGAAGCAAGCACCACCATTATTGTCTTCAACGTTAAGCTCAAGCACACACCTCCCCTATTGATCTCTCTAAGCTTAAGCTTTCTTTGATCCAATAATCCCATAACGAAGCTATTGATCGGGTAAGTAAAAGCCCTCAATCAATTGTTAAATTCCATAGATAATTGGAGTTTAATTTCAAATCGAAATTCTAAGCCTAATCTCTAAAATGAGTACTATATCTTTATAGTGATTATAATAATTCCTTGTGTTCTTCCTAATTCAAAAAGTGGAAGGAAATAATTTGTCAATTTCAACCAAGTCTAGAAGCAAATGAATCGAAATCTGGGAATCCTAAAAGCTTCCGTGCACTAGGTGAGTGTAGTCGTGTCAAGGGATAGGCAAGGTGCCACCCGTTGCATTCATTTTGTGTTATAATTTGTATTTTTGTTTAAGGGCTCAAGTAGAGAAAGATTGTATGGATGCTAATGGTAAGCATGGTAAATTTTCAACATGGATTAGTATGTGTATGTTCATACACGATACTTGAATTTTTCTATGTGTGAATTTGATATGAATATGCTATGCTATGAAATGTGGAGCTAAGGCTCAATTTGACATCCGATATGATATGGCTTCGAGTAAAAAGGTAAGTTTATGTTGTAATATGTGATCTTGGACATTTGTGGACGTTGGATACAATTGGCATGCCATAGGACTATTTGAGCACACTAAGTAAGGGATTGGACTACAGTCTGAGGCTACGACTTATATATGGTGAGATAAGGTTGGTTTGTGTAAGGGATATATTCCGGAGCTACGACTCAAGGCTATGACCTATTTCTGATATGTGTGGCATACAGGGGAATCCGTATATCCATTGGTTACCATGTCCTAGGAAATGATATGTTTATATGATTCATAATTGCTACATGGAGTCATGACTATTGGTTTGAATATGAACTTATATGATTGACGTTATGTAAATTGTTAACTAAGCATGCCTATATGTCATTCAGGTATTTGATAAATTATTGTGCATTTGTTATGACTACCTCACTAGGCCATGTAAGCCTAACATTTGCGTGTTTCATGCATTTCAGGACCTTAAAGCAATCCGAGCTTTGATCATGTAGTTGCGGTTGCAAGTCACTCTCCTCAAACCCATGTATGCCTATGTTTTGTTTGAACTCCTAGTAAGGTGGAATATGGTCTAGACATTTCATTGCCTTATGATATATGTGTAATGGTCTAATAATGTCTAAGGGTTAAATATGGTTTTGGTATGTTTGAGGAATGACTAATCTAGTTAAATGATCTTAAAGGCACTAAAAGGTGAAAACTAGGTAAATGGATTCGAAACGCTCTAAAATTTTGTATGCTATTAAAAATATGGATATATACGACCTTGTATAATTGGACTAAGTAAAACATGGAGTATCGATACGCAAAAGGGGTGTATCGATACGCAAAAGGGCTGCAAGGTTTGGGAAATAAATGGTATCGATACGACTTTAGGTTGTACCGAAACGGGTCAACCCTAGTCAATACGTATCAGTACGGGCTTAGGTGTTCCGATACGAGCATGTTGTCCTCGAATCTGGAAAATGAAAATTGAGCTTAGCGTACTGATATGGTAGTTAATTCTGTTAGTAACGAAACTTCACAGGTTAATAATTGGTAAGTTTAATTGTAGTTTAGTGAAAAGAAATTCTGATAAGGACCCTTAATTTGTATAATTTATGTTTTAGTCCCTAAGCTCAAAAAAGGTTAAAATTAAGGCCCAAATTGAGTAAGCTATTAATGAATAGTTCGTTTAAGTCTTAAAAAGGGTTAGATAAACATCTTGAATAATATTTTGAACTCCGAATGTGTCTTTGAACCTCCAATATGTTTTCGGTCGCACTTTCGACCCAGTTCTCTACTAGGCCGGGAAAGGGGAGTTACAAATTTATTCGAGCATGACCATGCATTTTCTAGTCTTACTCAATCAAGTGGCTTGTGATATTACTCCTATTATGTAGGAGGGACAAATCTTATCTTGATCAACCATATTCTGCTACATAGATTGTGACATATCCAATATCAGTCTTTATAGTGTAGTTAGTTACGACACACGTTTGACCGTATCAAAATATGGCACTCACGATGTTGAAATAATGATGATCTCAAGTCTGAGGATCATACATGTAGTTATCATCATGAGCAATGTTGTGACTGTCACATAATAATCCAAGAAACATGCTCATAGCGGGTCAATCCAATATGTCGTTCTCTAACACATACTTCTGTATTGATTTTGACATCTCCATGTCAATGACAACACTTTGTCATCAATCAACTACATATTAGTCTTAATATATTATTGTTGTACATGCCCACAATAATACTCGACTAAGGACATTCAAGAATAACTATATTATTCTAAGAACTTTATTATAATTCAGTTTATTTATAGATGCACAGAATAACACTGAAATAATAATGGCTTTATATTAATAAACAAGATAAAATAAGTATGTCTTTTAAAACCATCTCGTGATTGGTCTTTGGGCATACTCCAACAATTTCCCACTAGCACTAAGACCAATCACTCATGTATATAATACCAAGAGACTTAGTGTGACGTTCATACTTCTGCTGTGTCAGAGGCTTTGCCAGCGGATCTGCGATATTGTCATCTGTTGGTACTCTGCATATTTCTACATCCCCTCGATCAATGATTTCACGAATGAGATGGTAATGCCTAAGTATGTGTTTGGATCACTGGTGAGATCTAGGTTCTTTTGCTTGTACGATGGCTCCGTAGTTGTCACATCATAGATCTATAGCATTTGATATGCTAGTCACGACCCCTAGTTTAAATATGAACTTTTTGATCCAAACAACCTCTTTTGTAGCATCACTTGCTGTAATATACTTGACTTCTATCGTAGAATTTGCTACTATATCTTGCTTTGAACTTTTCCAGCTTACAACACCTCTATTAAGGCAAAACACAAAACCCGATTGCGATCAAGAATCATCCTTATCAGTTTGGAAGCTTACGCCAGTATAACCTTTTATACTTAGCTCTTCCTCACCTCCAAACATAAGGAATGTATCCTTAGTTCTTCTTAAGTACTTAAGGATGTTTTTTACTGCAACCCAATGACCTTCACCGGGATCTACTTGGTACCAACTTGTCATACTTAGTGCATATGATACATCCAAACGTGTACATAACATGGCATACATGATAGATCTAATGGTCGAAGCATATGTAATCTCACTCATGCGTTCTCTCTCTTGAGGCGTTGAAGGACACGTTTCCTTCGAGAGCGAAATGTCATGTCTCATAGGTAAGAATCCTCTTTTAGATTCTTCCATACTGAATCTTTTCAGTACTTTATTTATGTATGTATTTTGACTTCGCCCTAGGAGTCGTCTTGATCTATCTCTATAGATCTTAACTCCTAATATGTAGGTTGCTTCATCTAAGTCTTTCACAGAAAAACATTTTCCTAACCAAGTCTTTACAGACTGTAAGGTAGGTATGCCATTTTCTATTATTAGTATGTCATCCACATACAATACAAAGAATGTGACAGTGCTTCCACTAGTTTTCTTGAAAACACATGACTCATCTTTATTTTTAATAAAGCCAAATTCTTTGATTGCCTCATTCAAACGAAGATTCCAACTTCGAGAAGATTGCTTCAACCCATAAATGGATCTTTGTAGCTTGCATACTTTTCGGGCATCTTTTGGATCAACAAAACCCTCAGGTTGTGTCATGTACACATCCTCATCTAATTTTCCATTAAGGAAAGTGGTTTTGACATCCATTTGCCAGATTTCATAATCATAATATACAACTATTGCAAGCAATATCCGGATGAATTTAAACATAGCAACATGGGAAAAAGTTTCATCATAGTCTATGCCATGAATTTGACGAAATCCCTTAGCGACCAATCGCCCTTTGAATGTTTGTATATTGACATCCATGTCGGTTTTCTTTTTAAAAACCCATTTGCATCCTATGGGCTTAATCCCTTCGGGTGGGTCAACCAAAGTCCATACTTGGTTTTCTGACATGGAATCTATCTCGGATTTCATGGCTTCTAGCCATTTCTTAGAGTCTAGGCTCTCCACTGCTTCCTGATAAGTCCTAGGCTCATCTTGGTCCATAAGGAGAACATCTCCATACATTGTGACAAGAAATCCATATCTTTCAAGCGCATTGCGTTCTCTCATAGATCTCCGTAGTGGTTGTGTTTCAAGAACAATTGGATGTTCCTCAACTATTTGTGGAACTTGTTGTTGTTCAATCTTATGTTTAGTGATCTGTGGTTGATCTTGAATTTCCTCAAGTTTAATATTTCTCACACTTCCCTTTCTAAGAATAAATTCTTTCTCGAGGAAGACTCATGTTCGAGCAACAAACACTTTGTTCTCAGATGGATTGAAGAAATAATATCCTTTAGTTTCTTTAAGATACCTCACAAAATTACATTTATGAGATTTGGGTTCGAGTTTTGTAGACATCTGATGTTTAACATAAACTTCACATCCCAAATTTTTCATAAAAGACATACTAGGACGCTTCCCAGTCCATATCTCATATGTTGTCTTTTGAACCGATTTAGATGGAACACGATTTAATGTGAAAGCAGTTGTTTCTAGCGCATGTCCCCAAAAAAGATGTTGGAAGATTAGCATGACTCATCATTGACCGAACCACGTCTAACAATGTTCAATTTCTCCTTTCAGAGACTCCATTGTGTTGTGGTGTACCTGGAGGTGTAAGTTGTGAGACAATCCCACAGCCTTTAAGATGTTCATCAAACTCTAGGCTTAAGTATTCTCCTCCTCAATCCGATCGAAGAGATTTGATGCTCTTTCCTAGTTGGTTTTGTACTTCAATCTTAAATTCCTTAAACTTTTCAAGGGCTTCAGATTTATGATGCATTAGGTAAACATACCATATCTACTGAAGTCGTCAGTGAAAGTAATGAAGTATTGAAACCCTCCTCTTGCTTGTGTATTCATCGGTCTACATACATCACTATGTATTAGACCTAATAAATCACTTCCTCGCTCTTTTTTACCGTCAAACGGTGATTTGGTCATTTTCCCATTAAGTAAGGTTCACATATATCAAAATGTTCGAAAGCAAAAGAATCCAAAAGTCCATCTTTATGAAGTTTTGATATGCGCTTCTCACTTATATGACCCAAGCGACAATGCTAGAGATAAGTTTGATTAGAGTCATTTGTTTTTGACCTTTTCGTATTTATGTTATATATGGAATTATCTTGATCTAAGATATAGAGGCCATTGATTAATTGAGCCGTACCATAAAAACATTATTGAGGGAAAAATAACAACTATTATTCTTAATAATAATCTCAAAACCAATCTTGTCTAAACAAGAAATTGAAATAATGTTTTTATTCAAACTAGGTACAAAATAACAATCCTCTAAATCTAAAACAAGTCCACTAGGTAATGACAAAGTATATGTTCCTATAGCTAATGCAAAAACTCTTGCTCCATTTCCTACTCGTAGGTCCATATCTCCTTTTGCCAATTTTCTACTCCTTTTAGTCCATGTACAGAGTACAAATGTGAGAACCCCAACCGGTATCTAATACCCAAGAAGTAGATGTTGATATATTAATATTAATAACATAAATACCTAATCAGAACTGTCCATTTTCTCTTGCCTTCTTGATGTCCTCAAGATAGACAGGGCAATTTCTCTTCCAATGTCCATCATTGTTGCAATGGAAAAACTTTCCTTCTTTTGCAACTCCTCATTTGGGTTTCAATGCAACCTTTCCTTTGTTCGGCTTTGGCTTGGTGTTGGGCTTTCCTTTTCTGTTATCCTTTTGGACCATCAGAATAGGTTTGTAGCCAACCTTTTTCATGTTGTTTTCTGATGTTCTTAACAGACCAAGCAACTGAGGCAATAATTTGTTAATTTCATTCATATTGAAATTAAGAACAAACTGATTAAAACTATCCGGCAATGATTGCATGATAACATCAGTAGCCAATTCAACACTTAGAGGGAAGCCCAACTTTTCCAGGGTCTGAATATACCCTATCATTTTGAGAACATGAGTTCCCCCAACCATCTTGCATCGAAACAAAGCCTTAGAGGTCTCATACTCTCTTGACTAGCTTGCCTCTCATATAATTCCTTAAGATTTTTAACCATCTCATAGGGAACCATGTCTTCATGTTGCTTCTGAAGCTCAGGGGTCATGGTCACAAGTATCAAACAAACGGCATCTACCATGTCACTTGAGTATTTTTCAAAGGCTTCCAATTGATCTTTAGAGGCATCATCTGCTGGATTTTTAGGGACAGGTTCTTCGATGACAGTTAGTTTTGTTCTTGTTTGAAGACAATCTTCAAATTACAGAACTAGTCAAGGAAGTTCAAGCCATTTAATTTTTCCTTCTCAAGGAAGGATCGCAACGATAATGAGTTTGAATTTGCAATAATAAATCTACAATGATAAAATATGATTTATAAGTACCTTTTTATCATGTTTATAAAGTAATAACATTCCCACTATTAAAAACCCTTAAATCGAAAAACTTACTAAAAGTATTTCTAGTGGGTAAGGATCTATATTTCATTTCATTCTAAGTCAGCTTTGGCTTTACTCCTAGAATTCAATTATTTAGGTAAGCAACACTTGCTAATTACATCCCATGTAATTCCTATATTTGATGAACTTCTATTGTTCCTAATCATCTCATGATTATCCAAATCATTAGCCTTTAGGTTTATAATCTTATTAGAACAACCTAGTTTAACCAATATTACAACCAGTGAATATCACTTGCTTATTCTTCGCGTTTAACTAAGATAGATCTAAGTACTTTGCTTTAGCAAAACCTACATACTACCGATCGAGGTTTTAACGAGGACTAATATTGGATGACTATTTCAATTAAATATGGAGGGTTTTTGTTATATTAATCTCACAATTTTACTATGATCTAATCAGTTACCATCATGCTAAAACATACATTGTATCACATACATGTAAAGCAGAAAATATAAATGCAATGGTTATAACCCATAAAACTAAGGTGGCACATCGCAAGCCAATGGGAGAACCAAAAATACTAAAGATAGAACTTGCTTCTCAAGCACCTAATCCACATTTGATTGGCCCATCATTCTGCTCATTTTGGTCCACGCTTTTCTCCGCAAATATTATAATTTTTCAGAAACTCGTTTTACATATGAGGGAATAAGATGAGAAAAAAAGTACAATAGAAGAAAGAAAGGCATGACACGCATGCCATATTTATATAAAACCAAAGTAAATAGGCAACAATGATTTATTATTGAGGTCTTACGAGATTGTCCCTACACAGGGGTCATGAGGCGAAGCCCATTGCGAGGTCCAGCAGCTGTGGGGCCGCCGACAAGGGTGCCGCTGTCCGGTCAGTGGCGGGGAAATATTTAAAGATCATCATCTTAATTTTTGTGTAAAAACCTCACGATTTGATAACTTTTATCAACATTATCATGTTTTCCAAGATTTTAAAATCTACGAGGTTTGTACTTGAACAACTCTTTGTTCCTTTCCATGCACGTGATCTATAGACTAACTATTAGTCTAAAATATAATTATCACCCACGTATGTTAACGCTTAACATCTGAAACCCAAGTAGAACTATGACTAACTCTTTAATCACCTGAGACACTCAATTTAATTTATTAAGATTAGGCGTGAATCGATCTAAAGCATAAAAATGTCATATATTTGTCAAAAATAGAATAAACCCTAATCTAATAACATGTATATCATATAAAAAACCATCCAAGTATTTAAGTCCGAATTCGTATCATACAAGTGGCTCTGATAACACTGTTGGGAAACGCTTGTACACCCCATGGCGCAGCGAAAAATTATCCGGCGTAATCCACTAGTGATCCATATACAAGGGAAGAATTTGGGGTGAAAAAGGATGAAACGTTACCTCAATAAATCTGGAAATCCGTAGAGAGTATAGGATAATCCAAATCAAATATGAGTTGTCACAACAGCATTTCGACCTCTACGTAGTCCACCCGAACCAAACGAATAATATTTTTATCTTCTCTAACTGTTAGAGAGGTTTTCCGAAAAGCATACTTCTGACTGCTAGACCTCATGCCTTTATATAGAATTTAAAACCCTAATTCTAATTAAATTCAGATTCTTTAAATATACATTATGTTTATTCGAATATAATTAAATATGTAGAATCTGATTCTACTTCTATCGGGTTTCTTTAGGGATATATATATATTAATAGTATATGATAATTATATTAATTATCTAGTATTAAAATATATATAACCGAAATTATCTATAATTCCAATTATAATAATTTTGATTTTTAACTTATTTCACGCACAACAAGTTTGTACACATGTTATCTAGTTGATATTTTTTCATTTTAACCATAGGGTGTGACCCTTTTAGGTTCATGTCGCATTAGCAGTAATATCTAGAACAATTCTAATATTACAAGTAATGAGTGACATCTAGCAATAAATCATTGCTACCTAAGTTACATGAAGTCGTGGTTTGATTTAACCTTTTCCGTGATTAACTTCTTTTATGTATTTCATCATTCTGTCCTCATATCTAGATCGGACACAAGTCATGGATTAGTCATAGTTGTATAGTTTATCTAATATTTATTGATATCTTGAGTAGACAATTATAAACAAATAACTATGATATCCCATATCAATTTATTTGAGCATGGACATGCATTCTCTAGTCCCACTCAATCAAGTGGCCTGTGATATTACTCCTATTATGTAGGAGGGACAAATCCTTTCTTGATCAACCATATTCTGCTACATAGATTGTGATATATCCAATATCAGTCTTTATAGTGTAGGCAGTTACAACACATGTTTGACCGTATCAAAATATGTCACTCACGATGTCAAAATAATGATGATCTCAAGTCCGAGGATCATACATGTAGTTATCATCATGAGCAATGTTGTGACTATCACATGATAATCCAAGAAACATGCTCTTAACGGGTCAGTCCAGTATGTCGTTCTCTAACACATACTTATGTATTTATTTTGACATCTCCATGTCAATGATAACACTTTGCCATCAATCAACTGCATATTAATCTCAATATATTACTGTTGTCCATGCCCACAATAATACTCAACTAAGGATATTCAAGATTAACTATATTATTCTAAGGACTTTATTATAATTCAGTTTGTTTATAGATGCACAGAATAACACTGAAATAATAATGGCTTTATATTAATAAACGAGATAAAATAAGTATGTCTTTTACAACCATCTCTTTATTGGTCTTTGGGCATACTCCAACACATTCATGACCGAGGCATTCAATATCGAAACCGGGATTTGTCCAAGATTTATCTGTTATTTAGTTTTACAAAAAATTTAAGAAAATAAGCACTAGCAAGATAAACAAAAACGTCAAAGCATAAAATTATTAAAATCTAAAAATAGCTAGCGTTTCATCACAAAAACATCCCCAACCAACTTAAAGAAATTAGTGCATGGTTGGGGGAACCATCGACACCAATTTTTTTTTCAAGAAAAACCATTATAAAAATAAAATTAAAACAAAAAAGAAATGAGAAAAAAGCGGGTCCATCGATTTAGCCCTTCAATGGATCCAAAACTCTCGGTCTTAGCCTGGTCGAACCACAAGTCGCCCTCTTCACCATGGTGTAGCCTTCTTGACCGATCTCCTTGTTGCGCGTAATAAGTGCTACGCAAATGTGCAAGTATACATGTCGCAAGTTATAGTATAAAAGATATCGTCTCCACAGGGATTGGTGCTACTTCAAGAATCTAGTATCTTGCACTGTAAAAATAAAAACACAAATAAAGGATTATAAAAGTTTAACTAATCTAGAAAGCAACTAAAGTAAAAGAAAAGATGAATTCAAATCAGAGAGAGATAGGCCAGGTTATCGTGAGTTGAGGTGTGATAGCCGATTGGATTGTCTTGGTAAAAGAGTGCACGGACAACTCAGTTGCCGTGGCAACTTGCACAACGGGGTTGCCTTGGCAACTAATTGATGGTTGCCTGGGTGACTAGTTGGGCAACTACTTGGGCCTTTAGGCAGCAACTTTAAGGTTAGGCGGAGTGTTCTTCAATGGTTTCTTCTTATCCCTAAGTCGAAACTCTAGCTACTTGTGCATGCCTTGATAATACATCCCTGCGTGAATCAAGGGTGAACAACAACCAATCTTTGCGCTCCTCTTAGCCGTTGAAATCCTTAACTTATTCCTAAGCCGGATTAATCTTCACCATCATTGGATTGAATAAAGATCATATTCATTTGTTTCTTGAATCTAACTCTCCCGATATTAGATAAATGGATGAAATCACGAGATCCTCTCCCAATTCACTCGCAAACAATAATAAGAACCAAGAATGAATAAACCTTGAAATAGAAAAGTGCAAACTCTTATTACCTAAACAAAAACCAATAGTTTCTCACAACCACAAAACACAATAACCATAGCCAAGTAAATTTAGTTCATGGCTAGGTTCCAAAGAAACACAAGATAAACAATCCCTAGCATGAACCCAATCGAACAAGGAAGAAAAGATGAAGCTTGTTGAAAATCCCTTGCCCTAGAAGCTTGTCGAAAATTCCCCTTGCCTTCTCCCTTGGACTTGTCGAAATTTGCCCTAATGCTCTCTCTATAGACTTGTCGAATTTTGCTTGCTATTTATAGGGCTAGGCCAAAGTCCTTCTTTGAGGAGGAGTTTGAGTTGAAATTAAATTATCTTTAAAGAATATAATTCTTTATTATAATTTTATTCCTATTAGAACTTCTCCTATCTTCTTGGAATTTAATTCTTCTTTAATCTCTGCATGGCAATCAAATTCCTTTGGGCTTGGGCCTTGCTCCATGTCATCTTGGGCTTGTAAAGTCATTAATTTCGACATCCCTATTGCATTTTCTCTTTTTGTCGACAATTGCCATGGCAACTGGCTCAGCGTCTCCTTCATGCATTGCCCACGGCAACTAGCTCGGCATATCCTTCATGCATTGCCCTGGCAACTAGCTCGGCATTGCTTTGGCAAGTGATCCTGCACATACACATACAAAGCACACCAAAGCAGCATCTTTTCCACAAAAACTACCAAGTTATGTAATCAAGCTCAACGATGGAAGAAAACATGGATTAATGCATGAATGGCTAACTATGCAACTAATATGAGCCTAAGTCTAACAATAATATGAGTAAAAAGGGTAAGAAAAATAGTACTTTTGAACACTTATCACACCCCCAAACTCGAACTATTGCTTGTCCTCAAGCAATGCAAACTCATAATTACCTGCCAAGACTTTAATTTTCACAAACTCAGCTTTGAACTTGATTTCAATTCTTCAACCGGGCACAAAGTATGATTGGCTTTTTATTTTTTAAAACGAGGAATTACTCGGAATCAAACTATAATGCTTGTGAGTGTGTGCGGAGTTGTGTACAAGTTGATTTTTCAGATCCTATGCAAACAATAGGTTTTCAAATTACTTTATTGGGTTCTTTTTAACATGTTTTAGCTAGAGCCAGTTTTGGGCACCTCTAGTGTTTTATTTTTAGTTTTCTTAAGTTAATTTAATCGACTAGAGCCGGTTTCGGGCACCTCTAGTTAAATTTTTTTTAACACCTCCTAGAGCCAGTTTCGGGCACCTCTAGTGATCAATTTTTTTTAGCATATGCTAGAGCCAATTTCAGGCACCTCTAGCATTCATCCAATTTTTATTCTAATCCCCCAATTTGTTAATTATCAACCTAAGTTTACTAGAACTCCTTAAATCAATCAAACCACAACAGTGTTTCATCAAATTTAGCATCATAGTAAAATTCTAAGTTTTTCCATGGTTATCCTAGAATAAAAATTCTATCAATTAAGTGCATTGGAAAAGTCATCATCGAATATTCATCAAATCTAAGCAATTCTTGTTCCAATTAAAGGCATGGCAAGCAATTTATGTATCCTAAATGTAATACTTAAGTGAATGTAACTAAACATGGCAACTACTAATAACAATCCCCCCCAAACTCGAGTGAGGCATTGTCCTCAATGCATGCATAAAAATAACGAAAAATAAAAATAAAAATAAAAAATAAAAATAAAAATGCATACGAGGACTTACTCCGAGAGTTCGTAATTGTAGATGATTAGTTTCCTTCTAGTCGGTGTCTTGATTATCTTGCTTGAACGCGATGGTTGTTTTCTTGTTGCCGGTGGTGGAACCGATCCTCGTACGGGGTTGTCCTCATCGTCCTCTTCATCAATGTCAATGGCTTTTCGTTTGGAGGATTCAATTGGTGCGGTCTTTATTGGTTCAATGGAGGACTCGTCCGAATCTGAAAAATCAGAAAATGATTCCGTAGGAGTTGATTCGGGCATAGGTGCTTTACCTTTGGCTTTTGCAGTGGTTGCCGGGATGTCTTTAGCTTTGGTTGCCGTGGCATCTTCAGGGTTGGTTGCCGTGGCGTCAGCTTCCTTGGTTGCCGTGGCGACTGCTTAATTGGTTGCTGGGGCAAGGATCTCGGCGGGAAAGATTGGGAACAACACGCGATTGTCTGGGTACTTTTCTAGGATGAATTGGGTGATGGCATTGTTGTGCTCCTTCATGTACCGCATGAACATTAGTTGCCGATCTTCAATTTGCCTTAGGCGGCTTGCCAATGGGTGCAAAAGTGCTTCAAAGTGTCCCGGGATTAATGGCCGAGTTGCCCTGGCGTTAGGTGCTTGGGCATTAGGGATTGCTGCGGCGGCAGGAGTTGCCGTGACAATTGGAGGGCTTGAAGAATCTCCCGGTGCCTCTCCCATTAGCTTTCAGATTAGTGCTTGATTCCAACCAGACTTGGGTAGGGCCTTTTCATCGGTGGACTCACTCGGGACATGCATCTCCTTGCAAAGATTAGAAATTAAGCAAGGGAAGAAAAGATAACCCTTATCTTTTGAGCTGCATACAAAAATCTCATCACAAATAATTTTTCCAATGTTAATGATGCGATTATGCAAAATAGAATGTATGAGCAAAAGACGTGGTATATCAATGGTAGTATTGTGTGTGGAGGGCATTAAAGAAGTTTTAACAAACTTATTCCATAGTTTTGCCTCGGGTTTAAACCGAAGGCGATTTACCGTGCCCTTGTATTTACCGTCGTTCCAATGAGTTCCCAGTTGAGTGAGTTCTTGAAGCACCTTATCGAGTTGCTTGGGATTGATTTGGTCAACGAAGGCTTGATGCTCGTCCTTCTCAATGTAAAGTCCGTAAAAGGTGTTGATGCTTTCGGGACTTATAAGTATGGCCTTGTCACGAACAAAAACATAAGGATTATCCGGGTTAGGTGAGTGAGCATAGAATTCTCTTACCCATGAGATGTTACCCGGTTCCGGTTGATGGCAAAAGATTTGCTACTTTTGATGTGCAATCCTCTTGAAGATGAATGGTTCAAGGCCGAAATTTTGATGAGAGTTGGAGTATTCAAAGCCTTGTTCTTCATGAATCTTCCGGCTTTCAAACTTGGATTGAAATCTTTCTTGAACCGCCGGTGTAGCAAACTTCTTGTATCTTGGTTCTTTGGAGGAATTTGGATGAACTAAAAGTTTAATCTTGGATGCCATGTATGATCTTGGTTGTGAGTAAAAACAAAGAAAAGAAAAGAAACTAAAAAGTTGCAAGATAGAAAGTAGGAATAGGTTAAGGGTGATGGGTGAAAAGATAGGTGGGTGGGATTAGGGGAAAGCAAAAAAAGGGTTTAGGGTTTTGTAGGAGTTGTCGACAAGGGGGTTTTGGTTAGGATGAATTGGAGGCTTTATATAAGCTTTAGATTCAGCCCCTTAGTTTCCTTGTTGAAGATGTTTTCCTACTTGGTTTAGAATTCCTTTTTTTATCTTGAACTTGTTTTCCTACAATTCAAAGACAAATCAAATAAGGATTGAAATTAAAGATAAACTAATAAAGAAAATAAATAAAGATGTGTAATAGGATTCTTAAACTTGAAAAAAAAATCTATCCTAAAACTACTAATAATCGGAAAAATAATAAAATAATAATAAAAAATCAGAAAAAATAAAATAATTAAATAATCGAAAAAAATAAAAATAAAAATAAAAATAAAAATATCAAAAGGGAGAGCATGCTCATGCATCTCCTAAATTGACCACTTCCTTGTTACGTTCCACATGGGCACCATTGTAGTGCTTCAATCTTTGTCCGTTAACTTTGAATTCATGGTTGTCAGAGATGGACTTGATTATCACAGCACCATGGGAGAATGGTTTGACGGCTTCAAATGGTCCCGACCATCTTGATTTCAGCTTTCCCGGGAAAAGTTTTAGTCGAGAATTGAATAGGAGAACTAGTTGCCCTGGCGTGAATTGTCGTGGCAATAGTTTCTTGTCGTGCCATCGTTTTGTTTCCTCCTTGTAGATTCGTGCATTGTTATAGGCGAGTGCACGAAATTCTTCTATCTCATTGAGATCCATCAAACGCTTTTGTCTGGCACTTTCCCAATCCATATTCACGGTCTTTATTGCCCAGTACGCTTTGTGCTCGATTTCCACCGGTAGATGGCATGTTTTGCCATAGACAAGTCGGAAGGGGGACATACCTAAGGGTGTTTTGAATGCAGTGCGATATGCCCAAAGTGCGTCATCTAGTCTTAATGACCAATCCTTCCTTGAGGGATTTACGACTTTCTCGAGTATTCCCTTCAACTCCCGGTTGGAAATTTCTGCTTGCCCGTTGGTTTGTGGGTGATACGCCGTGGCGATCTTGTGTGATATGCCGAAGCGTTGCAACATCTTGGCAATTAGTCGGTTGTCAAAATGCTTGCCTTCGTCGCTGATAATTGCTCTCGGCATCCCAAACCGTGTAAATATGTTTTTCTGCAGGAATCGTTGCACGGTCTTGGAATCGTTGTTGGGAACTGCAGCTGCCTCTACCCATTTAGACACATAGTCGACGACAAGTAAGATGTAGAGGTTGCCGAATGAAGATGGGAAAGGTCCCATAAAGTCGATCCCCCATACATCGAACAGTTCCACCTCGATGATGTTCTGGAGTGGCATCTCATGTCGTCTAAAGATATTGCCCGTCCTCTGGCAACGATCACATTGCTTGTAAAAGTCTTGGGCATCTTTGTACAATGTTGGCCAATACAACCCGGATTGCAAAACTTTGGCCGCGGTACGAGTTCCTCCAAAATGTCCTCCATAGGGTGAAGAATGGCATTGCCGGAGTACATTCTGTTGGTATTCTTCAGGGACACATCAGCGTATAACCTGATCTGCACATTGTTTAAACAAAAGAGGCTCGTCCCAAAAGTAATGCTTAGCATCATGGCGGAACCGCTTCTTCCCTTGGTGAGTAATGCCATAAGGAAAAATACCACAAACAAGGAAGTTAACTAAATCCGCGTACCAGGGTATTGCCGAGGCATGTGTTGCCGTGGCGACTGCTCCCAAGATTGCCGAGGCGTGCGCGTCAAAGACTGCTGTGGTGTCGAGAGTTGCCGAGGCGTTGAGGGTTGCCGAGGCAACTAGAATTTGTTCATCCGGGAATGCATCGCATATCTCTAGATCCGCGTCCTCCTCCCTATTGCGTTCCAAACGTGATAAGTGATCGGCCACTTGATTTTCTGTTCCTTTCCTGTCCTTAATTTCAATATCAAATTCTTGTAAAAGTAATATCCAACGAATCAAACGAGGTTTAGCATCCTTTTTAGCAAATAAGTATTTGATTGCCGAATGGTCTGTATGAACAATTACCTTTGTACCAATTAAATAGGACCATAACTTGTCAAATGCGAAAACTACAGCTAGTAACTTTTTCTCCGTTGTTGTGTAATTCATTTGAGCGCTATTAAGAGTTTTACTAGCGTAGTATATCACATGGAAGGTCTTACCTGTTCGTTGGCCTAGGACTGCTCCTACCGCGAAATCAGTTGCATCACACATGAGCTCAAAAGGTAGCGTCCAATCTGGTGGAACGACAATGGGTGCCAAGGTAAGCTTTTTCTTTAGGGTTTCGAATGCTTGGGTGCAAGAATCATCAAAATCGAAGACTTTATCCTGTTCAAGCAGATTACACAAGGGTTTAGTGATTTTAGAAAAGTTATGAATGAACCTCCTGTAAAAACCTGCATGTCCGAGAAAACTTCAAATTCCTTTAACTGAATTTGGTGGGGGTAATCTCTCGATCACGTCCACCTTGGCTTTGTCTACTTCAATTCCCTTGGATGAAATCTTGTGGCCGAGCACTATTCCTTCATCTACCATAAAGTGGCATTTCTCCCAATTGAGGACTAAATCCGTTTCTTCGCATCTTGCCAACACCCTTTCTAAATTGCCGAGACAGCCGTCGAAGTCATTACCAAAAACTAAAAAATCATCCATGAAGATCTCAAGGAAGTCTTCGACCATGTCTGAAAAGAGTGCCATCATGCATCTTTGGAAGGTTGCCGGGGCGTTACACAATCCGAACGGCATCCTTCGGAAGGCATAAGTGCCGTATGGGCATGTGAAGGTTGTCTTTTCTTGATCTTCTGGTGTTATGGCAATCTGATTGTAACCTGAATAACCATCAAGAAAACAATAAAAGGGTTTACCTGCAAGACGGTCAAGCATTTGATCAATAAAGGGTAATGGAAAGTGATCTTTCCTAGTGGCTTTGTTTAGCTTTCGATAGTCCATACAAACCCTCCAACCGGTCACAGTCCTGGTTGGAATAAGTTCATTATTTTCATTGCTTACCACTGTTATACCTCCCTTTTTCGGTACACATTGTACCGGACTTACCCACGTACTATCAGAGATAGGGTATATAATGCCAGCGTCAAGCCACTTGATGATTTATTTCATTACAACCCCTTTCATGACATGATTCAGTCTCCTCTGGGCCTCAATTGAAGGTTTGTGATCATCTTCCAACAAGATCTTGTGCATGCACACCGCCGGGCTAATTCCCTTCAGGTCGGCAATTGTCCACCCTATTGCCTTTTTGTGTAGCTTCAGCATCTTGATCAGCTTCTTTTCCTGCTCAGGCTGTAACTTAGAAGAAATAATTACAGGCAAAGTATTATCGGTCCCTAAGTATACATATTTTAGTTGCTCTGGCAATTGTTTCAACTCAAGAATTGGTGGTTGTTCAATAGAGGGTTTTTCGAGCTTACCTTCCTTACCTGAGTAGTCCAGTGGTTCAAAGTATGTACCTGGTCGATTGACTAGCCAATTTGCCTCTTCTGGTTGTTCCTCATCGATCGGTTCTTCATACTCCTCATGTTCCTCTTGATCGGCAATGTAGTTGCCGAGGCAACTAAATTCCTCATCGAAGTTAAACTCTGCCGTGGCATGAAGTAGTTGGCATTCTTCTGGATCATTGGCATGCCTTAGTGTTTGGAACACGTTTAGTTTAACTTGCTGGTCATTCACCCTCATTGTGAGTTCTCCCTTTTCAACATCAATCAAGGTTCTCCCTGTCGCTAGGAATGGTCTCCCGAGAATGATAGGTGCATGCTCATCTGCTTCACAATCCAAAACAATAAAGTCAGCGGGAAAAATAAATTTATCAACTTTTACCAGTATGTCCTCGATTTTTCCCTCTGGATGCACATAGGATCTGTCGGCTAGCTGCAGCATGACTGTTGTAGGCCTTGCCTTCCCGATTCCTAGTTTCTGGAAAACCGATTTAGACATCAAGTTTATGCTAGCCCCTAGGTCGTATAGTGCTTTCCCGACATAGTGATTTCCAATAGAACAAGGTATTGTGAAACTTCCGGGATCCTTCAACTTGGGCGGCATACGATTGTGCAACATTGCCATGCATCCCTCTGTTGCGGCAACTGTTTCAAACTCTCCTAGCCTTGTTCTCTTGGACACAATGTCTTTAAGAAACTTGGCAGAGTTTGGCATTTGTTCAATTGCTTCCACCAATGGCAAGTTGATGTGGACTTGCTTTAGGATATCAAGAAACTTCTTGAATTGGTATTCTTGCTTTTGTCGCTTCAACCTTTGTGGGAATGGTGGTGGAAGTCGGATATCTTTGATTCTTTCATTGGTTTGAAACTTGATTGACGGCATTGTCGGGACGTCTGGAGTTGCCGAGGCATTATCAACTGGGGTTGCCGATGCATGCTTATCGCAAGTTGCCGAGGCGTCTTTATCGTTGATTGCCGAGGCATGCTTATTGCCGGTTGCCGCGGCAATTCCTGGTTCAGCATTTGAGGCTTTGCCGCTAGGTTCGTCTTGATCTTTTTGTGGAGTTTTGTTTGATGAGCGGGTTTGAACCTCTCTAAGTTGTTGGCCACTTCTGGTGGTGATTGCCTTACATTGCTCATGGCCAGTTCCTCTTGCGACTTCAGTATCGCTAGGTAAACCTCCTTGTGGTCTAGTGTTCAGATTTTGAGCAAACTGTCCGACTTGATTTTCCAATGATTTGATTGCCGCCTCTTGGTTTTGCAATCTCATCTCGGTCCTGTTAATAAAAGCATCAGTTCTTTTTATGAAATTACTATTCTCAGCCATATAAGATTCAGTTTTCATCATAAAAGCATTTAGAGAATTTTCCAAAGAACTAGATGTTGTCGGTTGTTCTTTGCGGCATCCATTGCCGTGGCATATTCTCTTTGGAATCCCGATGCTTGTGCATTTTGATTGTTCTGGTTTAGAGCATTGTTGGGATTACTCCATGAAAAATTCGGATGCTTCTTCCAAGCTGGATTGTATGTATTGGGCATCATGTTGTTTGTCTCGATTGTAATTCCCCACATAGAAGCCGGATTCGGATTCGCATACATTCGTAAGAATTATGGTTATCACCACATAACTCACAAAAAGAATCCATTACCTTGACTTCATGTGTGTTGTTTGGTTTTTGCATGTTCTGGACCATCTTGGTTAAAGCGGCCAATTGTGCGAAATTGAATCGATGATCCTAGTTCATGTATTATGGCTTAGCGTCTAACTCCTCCTCTTCTAGTAGATGGGAATTGATAGTCATTCTTGGCCAGCCTGTTTAAAATTTGCATTGCTTCCTCCGGCGACTTATCTAGGAGTATGCCGTTTGCCGAGGCATCTAGCATCATCCTTGTTGGTGTATTCACGGCGTTGTAAAACATTGTTACTTGAGTCCACACCGGGAATCCGTGTGTAGGGGGCATTTGTGTAGAAGTTCTCTATATCGCTCCCAAGCCTCGTACATGGATTCATCATCCTCCCGAAAAGAAGTAATGTCGTTACGGCTTATCAGTCAAATTTGTAGGATTAAATCTAGCAAGGAAATCAAGACAAAGATCAGTCCAAGATGCTATGGATCCGCAGAATGCTATTCAACCATGCTTTGGCCCTATCCTCGGTGAATAGGGAATAATCTTAATCGTAGGACATCGGGGTGACTCGTGTATCTTGAACGAGTTGCAAATCTCGAGGAAAGATTTCAGATGTTGTCGTGCATCTTCATTCTTTTGAGCCGCCAAATTGACCTATTGTGTTGATCATATTAAACATTACCGATTTCAACTCAAAGTGGTCGGCTTCAATTTGGTGCGATAACTCCCGGGTTAAGTCCATCAAGATCTTCTTCAAGATAGTCTCTAATAGTTACATTTTCGTGCAAGAATCACTCCTCCTCCTGCTCGAACATCTTGATTCATATTGCCGTCTTGATTTGCCATTGCTTCTCTTATCCTTCGTCTAAGTCTTTGTAAGGTTCGTTCGATTTCTGGATCAAAGAGATATTCTGGTGAAGTCGGTCTCGCCCTGGTCATATACCAATGCAAAACCAAAGTTTGTTAGCCCTTTGAATTGTAAACAAGAAAAATAAAAAGAAAGTGCAAGAGAATAAAAACAAAGTTGCTATTGCCAATCCCCGGCAACGGCGCCAAAAACTTGTTGCGCGTAATAAGTGCTACGCAAATGTGCAAGTATACACGTCACAAGTTATAGTATAAAAGATATCGTCTCCACAGGGATTGGTGCTACTTCAAGAATCTAGTATCTTGCACTGTAAAAATAAAAACACAAATAAAGGATTATAAAAGTTTAACTAATCTAGAAAGCAACTAAAGTAAAAGAAAAGATGAATTCAAATGAGAGAGATAGGCCAGGTTATCGTGAGTTGAGGTGTGATAGCCGATTGGATTGTCTTGGTAAAAGAGTGCATGGACAACTCAGTTGCCGTGGCAACTTGCACAACGGGGTTGCCTTGGTAACTAATTGATGGTTGCCTGGGTGACTAGTTGGGAAACTACTTGGGCGTCTGGGCAGCAACTTCAAGGTTCGGCGGAGCGTTCTTCAATGGTTTCTTCTTATCCCTAAGTCAAAACTCTAGCTACTTGTGCATGCCTTGATAATACATCCCTGCGTGAATCAAGGGTGAACAACAACCAATCTTGCGCTCCTCTTAGACGTTGAAATCCTTAACTTATTCCTAAGCCGGATTAATCTTCACCATCATTGGATTGAATAAATATCATATTCATTCGTTTCTTGAATCTAACTCTCCCGATATTAGATAAATGGATGAAATCACGAGATCCTCTCCCAATTCACTCGCAAACAATAATAAGAACCAAGAATGAATAAACCTTGAAATAGAAAAGTGCAAACTCTTATTACCTAAACAAAAACCAATAGTTCCTCACAACCACAAAACACAATAACCATAGCCAAGTAAATTTAGTTCATGCTAGGTTCCAAAGAAACACAAGATAAACAATCCCTAGCATGAACCCAATCGAACAAGGAAGAAAAGATGAAGCTTGTCGAAAATCCCTTGCCCTAGAAGCTTGTCGAAAATTCCCCTTGCCTTCTCCCTTGGACTTGTCGAAATTTGCCCTAATGCTCTCTCTATAGACTTGTCGAATTTTGCTTGCTATTTATAGGGCTAGGCCAAAGTCCTTCTTTGAGGAGGAGTTTGAGTTGGAATTAAATTATCTTTAAAGAATATAATTCTTTATTATAATTTTATTCCTATTAGAACTTCTCCTATCTTCTTGGAATTTAATTCTTCTTTAATCTCTGCATGGCAATCAAATTCCTTTGGGCTTGGGCCTTGCTCCATGTCATCTTGGGCTTGTAAAGTCATTAATTTCGACATCCCTATTGCATTTTCTCTTTGTCGACAATTGCCATGGCAACTGGCTCGGCGTCTCCTTCATGCATTGCCCTGGCAACTAGCTCGGCATATCCTTCATGCATTGCCTTGGCAACTAGCTCGGCATTGCTTTGGCAAGTGATCCTGCACATACACACACAAAGCACACCAAAGCAGCATCTTTTCCACAAAAACTACCAAGTTATGTAATCAAGCTCAACGATGGAAGGAAACATGGATTAATGCATGAATGGCTAACTATGCAACTAATATGAGCCTAAGTCTAACAATAATATGAGTAAAAAGGGTAAGAAAAATAGTACTTTTGAACACTTATCACTCCTCTCCATACCCATTGTTCATCGTTGGGCTTCCTTTAAATAAGCACTCATGGAAACCCTAGATTGGGTTTAAATTTGAAAACTAGATACGTGATAGGATAAGAGTGTTATCTTCTGACCTCCTATTTTAATTCGAGCTGATCTGGATTAAACTAGGGCTAACTCATCGGCCTTCGAGCTTTTGCCAACCGAGCTTGGTAATTCTCGTCCTACTTTGCTAATCGCTACTTGGCATTTCTCTTCTGGTCCTTCGCGTTGCTCTACCAACTGCTCATGTTCTGCTCCTACAAACCTGCTCCTGGGCACCAAAGTAAAGAAATACACATTTTCTATGGCAAAAGAAACGTTCCCAAACTTTTTAATGCAAATGCATGATTTTACTAACTAAATGCATGAATACATATTCAAAGGCAAGCATAAGCATGACAATATATGCATGAAAAACAGTACTTTTGAGGAGTTAACAATTTCTAAAAACCCATTTAGTTCCTATGGTAGATTTTGTAACACCCCCTTCCCGACCTGGTAGGGAATCGAGTCGGAGTAAACTACATGTGGTTGAAATAATAAACGGTACAATATTTTGGTTTGATGTTCAGTTATTGAATTGTGGTACAATAGTATTAATAACTCAATACAATACAGTGACAATACAATGAGGATGATAGTCCTATTCAATGCTACGAACCAATTTGAACTTTTTACAAATTTTATGGACTAATCTATAATTACCAATAATTAGGGATTCTTTTTAAAAATTAAGTTTATCATTATAAAATTCACCTTAAAAACTGTGAGCATATAAAATTTCATATCAATAAGAGGTTATTAACCTATTCAATTAAGTTATTCATTAAGCAGTGACCACTTTGTAAATTATCAAACTCATTCCCGTAGCCTTTAACTAACTTACTTGAATCGGTACCGGTACTCGAGGAGGTCATACCGATATGCCTATGACATGACTGTTAATAGGGTTAAGGTTTGGGGAACCCTTACCGATACTAGGATCAACCGTATCAGTACACGATGCTTATCCTACAATTTAGAAATTCTAGTAACTAATTCGCGTATTGGTACAGTTTTAGCTGTATCAATACGGAGGGTTTCAAGAATCAAGGATCAGTACGAACCCAACCCGTATTGATACCCCTTTCTATAATTGAAATTCTAGTGTCAAAACTTCATACCAATATACCCTTATACGTATCGGTACGCCCTAATGTCCATAACATATAATGCACACACGTATCGATACGCCCTGTACTGTAATTGCAAATTATGTATGGTTTTTATGCTTTTTTACTTATCAATTAGTGTCCAAATCCCATGAAATCTTACATGCAAGTTTAATTAGTCATCATGCCAAATTTCATAGCTATGTGAATCCATTTACTAGGATTTTACCTTTTAAGGCCAAATATGCATACTTTACCAACTTTAGGCATATTCAAAAAGGCCATTTTAAGCATTTAACTACACACAAGTCATTCATAACATATATACATCAAAATGGTCAAATATGACTTGTCTAGCTATTATGTCACCATTTTAGGAGTTTGCAGGGTCGATAAACATTACTTTAGTGATCATTGTGACTTGCCAAAAACCTTCGACTTTCGGATACCTTACAACACAACTTTCTTAACCTGCAGTGCACGAGATGAAATGCATTAGACATACTTTGCCTAGTGAGGTAGTCATAATTAATGCGACGCCAAAAACTTGTCGACTTTGCTAACACTTGGCAAAAGATTAAGAATTCAATGTAAATATGCATGAAATAATGCCAAGTTTGAGTGTATTACGGGCAAGTATACACGGTCATCAAGTAATATAAGAGTAAGTTGAGTATCGTATCGACATGGATTGACCAAGAATTAAATGCAACAATTTTTACTTGCAAATTGAAACAAATGAGTTTGATACGAATGTTGGGTTTAAGATTTTTGAAAATGATTAAAGAAAAATGTAAAGAAAGTTCAGACAGTTTGGCAAACAAGTGTATTCAAATGGTGATGAGCATTGGAAAGGGATGCTTGGATTTAACACTAGCTATGCCAGCAATTAATAACTTTAGCTTTGGTTTTGTTGCCGAGCAGATTTTAAGTAGTATTGCCTCTGTTGATAGAAATGTAACCCCCTAAACCCGCCTATGCATTACATCAAATTCTAGGAGGTCACATTAGGGCCACAAGAGCGACCCACAGTAAAACTCAAATAAAACTCTTTTCTTTATAATACATTTAAAATAGTAAAATAAAAATCTTTGTACATACATCATTATAGAAAATCATAAAATAGAAATCCAATAAATATATTATAGATTATGTCATAACATAAGACACAACATACAGGCCCGCTAACTATACCAGTACCGTACTCCAGAAGTAATGCTAAGAGAACTCCAAACAATGATGTCGGTCACTATATTAAGATTGATTTCTTCAATCCTGCGATGGTGAAAACAACGCGAGCTTGGAAAAGCTCAGTAATACAAAACTACCAAATGTTGTTGTAAGCACATGCAGGTATAAGGTAAAGCATAGCACAAACATAAAGTTCATGGAAGCAATAGGGTCCCATTAAGGTATAGAATCTCGTATTATGCCATACTTAGAGACAACATGGATGTTCAATACTTGGACTTTTGAATATCAGTCGGGAATTCTACAATCCAGAAGAATCATAAAGAAATATATTTTACTGGAATTAAGCCAGGAGGCTTGGTGTGCCCCAACAAACATAAATCAAGAAAGATCGATAGAAAGTGTCAGACAACAGAAGAATTTTGACAGGGCCAAAGGAGAAGACAAGGAAAATTTGGTATTATCCTAACTACCCTCCAACCGTACTCAGTATGCAGTTCCCCAAAACTGTAGCTATACAAGCGTTAACCCAGGCCTAATGGCGCGGGTACCGACCTAATGGGTTATCTTAGGTCCCAGGAGGAATTAACCTAGCCGAAGCATAGGAACCAAATACAGACGTTAAACTAGGCCCAATGGGCATAGGTACCAACCTAAGAGGTTAGCTTAGGTCCCAAGCGAAATTACCCTAGCTGAAGCTAGGAACCTAATATGTGTAGACTTACCCTAGCCGAAACGTAGGAGCCAAATACGAGTGGAATTACCTCATTCGAAGCATAGGAGACAAATACGGGCAGAATTACTAGCCTGACCAGGGCTGAACCTACAGTCTTCAATCAATATCCAGTATCTAGTAAAATAGTTTTGAACGATAACGGTCAATTTAGTAATTAGTAGCAGTATGTCCAAATTTAGGATACAAACAAATGTTTAATCTGTTGAACCGAAGTATCAAGAACCATGAATCGAGTATAGTTGTGTTAGATACCAGGAACCATGAGTCATGTTTTTACTTTAGATACCAGGATCACATGGGATTATAATGGATAGGTTGGTTTCCAATTAAGAAGATTAATCTTGTGATCATGGGACACACTAAATGGTCCAATTTATTACTCAGGAATCCTTGCTAAATACAGAAAGGAGACACTGAATTATATTCCATTCTATAGAGACTTTAGAATCATGAACCATATTTCAAGAAATTTGTTAATTATCAACTTCATCTAGGCATTCAAGAATTAAACTCCAAGATTATTCAGTATTTTCGGTATATGACATATTTTAGAGTTCAGATAAATCAGTATCAATCAAGATTCCAGATATATCAAGAGAGTTCCAGTAAATTTTGCTCAAAGGGCAATTTGGTTATTTTAACACTTAGGGGCAATTTGGCCATTCTAATCATGATAGGGCAAGTTGGTGATTTGTTGTGCTAGAAATTGCTGAAGACTTTCCAAGCTTCCCAGTCCATTCCATTAAACATGTCTCTTCAATACGTTACTTTCCATGCATTCAAAAAGGTACACCTCACACGTGTTTAATATTTAGTTCTAGCTGCGAGGTCTAGCTGAACAAATCCCTATGACAAGTTATCCTGGAGCGAGCTTCAACTGGTTGAACATGTATTTATGCAGTATTCCTCCATTACTATAACAATATTGAAAATGAATGATTTACATAAGTCAAGCTTCAAACCATAGGGGCATTGCAGTCATATGAGATTTTTCAAAAATTTCAAGATTTTCCAAGCTTCCATTTATCTCAAGCCACATGGTATTTCAATCATGTAAGTATTCAATGGTTTTTCAATCAATTCAGGTAGATTTTGTTACTTCCAACCAATTCACTCATTTTAGGACTCAAAGGTTTATCCATCTTTCCAGTTAATTTGGTAACTTCAATGCCTGAGGTTATTTCGTTCATCTCAATCATTTCGATCAATTCATTCTTTACTTTAATTTAGATCATTTAGGAATACGAGGAACTTCCAGTAACTTTAACCTTAGAGACTTATTCTAAATTAAAGAAAAATTCAACTATCTTACATTCTCGGAAGTATAAATCTTGTTGCCGTATCTTCCCAAGTAAGTCGTGGTTTTCAAATGAATTAGTTGTTTTACCAGATAAAATATAAATTCCCATATCACTTTTATTGTCATGGGGTATTTTAGTCATTCTTGCACCTCAAGGGCATTTTCTTCAATTTTTTAACTTAATATTTCATAACTTAAATCATTAACAAACATAACCAGATTTAAAGTATAACAGTCTTATCAGTTATTCTTGGATCTCAGAAGTTCTTACTGGTCATCCATTTTCCTATTCGAGCATTTTAGTCTCAACTAGTTTACTATACTTTTTTTCGTAATCGATTAGACATTAACAAAATTAACCATATGCTTGAATATGATCATGCAGGCTTTTACCGGATACCAATATGTTTCATAAAGCATACAGAAGGTAGTAATTTATTACCATGAATCTTAGCCATATCGGTCAACCATGATACTCCATTTGATGACTCTCGAACCCAAATTCGACGTACTCTACCTGTCAAATATGAAGATATGTGAATACATATAATTAAACATAATTCATAATCAATCCTTAGCTTGATCGCAACTCTTAAATTGAAAAAATAAACACATGCATTCTTAGGTTCAAAATTAGACTCGGAGGCTTTAAGATCAGAGTTTTACGGAATATACTTAAAAAACGGACTCAGGACGTCGAGAAACATAAACTAGGGGTTTTCATAAAAAACTTGACTTTTTCGTCAAAGTCAACGGGCAGGTCTAATGTCATCGGTCAACGCTGACGTTAATGGTCAACTGGTCAAAGGTTAACTGCGTTAACTCACTAACTTGACTTGAATAGATTGACTCACTGAGTTGAGTCAGACAGGTTGACTTAGACTAGTTAACGAGTTAACGGTTTGGGCAGATGGGTCGAGTCAACGGGTCAGACTCGGGTTGTACATATATGGGTTCAGGTTGGACTAAGGTTTTGGGCTTGGGTCTTAAATAGGCTTGCCAATTTAAAATATCATACCGGACTGGTTCGGTAGGCTAGACCGAGTCTGGTTAGACCAGCTCAACATTGAACCGGCTAGGTTTAAGGCTACCGTCTAGGGTGACCAAAAATCACCCCAGACAGCGCGTGACACCCATGCGCGGCCCAAAATCTGCTGAAAAAGCCACCAAAATGCATATTTTCCAAACAATCAATTAACCACATTAACAGAACACTGGAAATAGGTCAAAAAATTCACCAACTTACCAAATTGAAACCAAATCAGAAGGGAAAAGGCTAGAAATAGCATAGCTTTAACGAGGTCTTTGTCGGTGTCAGAAAAAAGATCGATTAGAGGGTTTTTTGCACTCCTCCACACGTTGATCATGCCTAAATTGTGGATGCACCTAGCTGGCAATAGAGATGGCCGAAATCGAAGAAAAACAGTGAGGGGCAGCCATAGGTTCTCGACAAACCTTCAACCGGTTTTCCACGGTGAACGATGGTACATCTCTACGACTGGAGGGCTGGGTTTTAGTCGGGGCAGGGCAACGGTCATGCTGGTGCTGGTGGTGCACACCATGGAGCAGTGGTGGGACAACTCGAAGACAAGATGAAGTTTTATGGAATGGGAGATTTTGGGTGAGTTATTGCTGGTAGGTGAGGAGTTAGACTGATATATTAAGTTCGGGTTAAAACCCCAAAATTTCCACATCAAATCTTATTCTTTCCATCACTTGTCAAACATGAGCATTTAGCTCAATGTTTAAGCATTGCAGGGCTGGGCAAGAGGTTGTGGGTTCAAACCCTCCTAACTTTGATCCTCACATTTTCCCCCTTTTTATATTATTTTAACATAAATTATTAAGGGTGCTACAACTCTCCCCCCTAAAAGAAATTTCTTCCTCGAAATTTACCAGTCAGAGAAATGCAGAAAATGCTCTTTCATCCATTCTTGTACTGAATCTTATCCATTATAGTATCCTTGTTTCTCGGGACTATAAGACGATCATGGATCAATTTGGAAGTGTCCTCAGCCAGTCAGATTGAATTTGGACCCAAGGTCATCCTATCATACATCTCAGACCAACTAATCAAAATATTGTATTTGAATTCATACCGAACATCATACGGTGTCAAGCAAACACTTGTCTCATAACTTTCATTATAAATGGTCTCAGTCAGGGATAATAAACCTTCCCAACTACAATAGAAGTCAATCATACGACCTTGAAGTATCCCCTCTAGAATTTGAATTACTCTACTCTGTTGACCATCAATTTATGAATGAAAAAACTATATTTGAAAGCCAAACGGGTACTCAAGGCCTCCAACAGAGCCTTCCAGAATCAGGATGTAACATGGAGTTTCAATCAAGGATGATATATATATATATATATCGATACATCATGCCACATTTTCGAAGAAAAATTCTTTATTCAACCCGGTTGAACATAATCAAGATTTTGAACGGATATCATTTACCTTCAGCGTAATATTCAGACAACTTTTTTGTCCTTCGTGTATAAAGAGTCACTATATAACTTATGCTTTCGCCACGCTTACAGACACCTTTCTTTTAAATTCATGATAATTTTATCAAATTTCCATCAGAATGTTCTCAACATAATCATTATCACCGAATAGCCTTACATTTAATATTATATTGATTACCTTACACAATCAAACATTTATTCTCAATCTAAATCAGATCTTCAATTTCACTGGAATCAACCATCTTAGGTTCTTTATCTAGATTCAAATCCATCAAGTTAATCCAAATCACATACAATGTTGCAGGCATTCCTTGTGGGTACATATCGAGCTATACGAGACAGAATACTTAGATTCACTTATTATAGAAAAAGAGATTCAACATCGGAGTCCCAGCTCGGAGGAGTATGATTATGATCTAGGGGTATGCATAGACCAGACACCTTATGACAGGCGATCCACAGATCTTCCCTAAAACACACAACTCTAAGCTCTAATACCACTAAATGTACCCCCTTAAACCTGCCTATGTGTTACATTGAATTCTAGGAGGTCATATTAGGGTCATAAGAGCGACCCACAATGAAACCCGAATAAAATTCTTTTCTTTCTAATACATTTAAAACTGTAAAATAAAAATCTTTGTTAGGACATCATTACAAAAACTCATACAATAGAAATCCAATAAATATATTACAGACTCTGTCATAAAATAAGACACGACATACATGCTCGCTAACAGTACCAGTACCATACTTTAGAAGCAATGCTGAGAGAACTCCAAATACTGATGTCGGTCACTATATCATGATAGATTTCTTCAATCCTGCATTGGTGAAAACAACGCGAGCTAGGAAAAGCTCAGTAATACAAAACTACCAAACGATGTTGTAAGCACATGCAGGTATAAGGTAAAGCATAGCACAGATAAAAAGTTCATGGCATCAACTGGGTCCCATTACGGTATAGAATTTCATATTACGCCATACTTAGAGACAACATGGTTATTCAATACTTGGACTTCCAAATATTATTCAGGCATTCTACAATCCAAAAGAATCATAAAGGAAATATATTTTACTGGAATTAAGCTAGGAGGTTTGGTGTGTCCCAACAAATGCAAATCAAGAAGGATCGATAGAAAGTGTCAGACAACAGAAGAATTTTAATAGGGCCAAATGAGGAGACATGGAAAATTTGGTATTAGCCTAACTACCCTCCAACCATACTCCAGTATGCAGTTTCCTAGAACTGAACCTATAAGGCATTAACCCAGGCCTAATGGGTGTGGGTACAAACCTAAGGGGTTACCTTAGGTCCCAGGCAGAGTTACCCTAGCCAAAGCATAGGAACCAAATATAGGCGTTAACCTAGGCCCAATGGGCGTAGGTATCGACCTAAGAGGTTAACTTAGGTCTTGGGTAGAATTACCCTAGCTGAAGCTAGGAACCTAATACAGGCAAACTTACCCTAGCCGAAGCGTAGGAGCTAAATACGGGTAGACTTACCCCAGCCGAAGCATATGAGCCATATACATGCGGAATTACTAGCCTGATCTGGGTTGAACCTACAGTCTTCAATCAATATCCAGTACCTAGTAAAATAGTATTAAACGACAACGGTCAATTTAGTAATCAGTAGCAGTATGTCAAAATTTAGGACACAAACAATTGTTTAATCCGTTGAACCGAAGTATTAGGAACCATGAATCGGGTATACTTGTGTTAGATATCAGGAACCATGAGTCATGTTTTTACTTTAGTTAACATGATCACTTGGGATCAGAAAGGATAGATTGGTTTCCAATCTAGAAGATTAATCATGTAATCATGGGACACACTAAATGGTCCAATTTATTGCTCATGAATCCTTACTAAATATAGAAAGGAGACACTGAATTATAGTCCATTCTAGATAGACTTTAGAATCAAGAACCATATTCAAGAATTAAATGCCAAGATCATTCAGTATTTTCAGTATATTATGATTATGTAGGAATTCAAATATATCATGTCAGATTTTAGAGTTTAGATAAATCAGTATCAATCAAGATTCCAGATATATCAAGAGAGTTCTAGTAAATTTTGCTCAAAGGGCAATTTGGTTGGTAATTTTAACACTCAGGGGCAATATAGCCATTCTAACCCTAATAGGGCAAGTCGGTGACTTGTTGTGCTAGAGATTGCTGAGGACTTGCCAGGCTTTCCAGTCCATTCCATTAAATATGTCTGATCAATGTGTTACTTTCCATGTATTCAAAAAGGTACACCTCACACGTGTTTAATATTTAGTTCTAGTTGCGTGGTATAGCTGAACAAGTCACTGTGACAAGTTATCTTGGAGCGAGCCTCAAATGGTTGAACATGTATTTATGCAGTATTCTTCCATTATTGTAACAATATTGAGAATGAATGGTTTACATAAGTCAAGCTTGAAACTATAAGGGCATTAAAGTCATTTGAGTTTTGTAAAAAAATTTAGGATTTTCCAAGCTTCCACTTATCTCAAGCCACATAGGTATTTCAATCATTTAAGTACTCCATAGTGTTTTAGTCAATTCAGGGAGATTTCAGTACTTCCAACCAATTCATTCATTTCAGGACTCGAAGGTTTATCCATCATTCTAGTTAATTTGGTAACTTCAATGCCTGAGGTTATTTCGGTCATCTCAATTATTCCGATCAATTCATTCTTTATTGTCATTTAGATCAGTTAAGGAATAAGAGGAACTTCCAGTAAATTTAACCTTAGAGACTTATTCTGAATTCAAGTATCTTACATTCTCAGAAGTATAAATCTTGTTATCGTATCGTCCCAAGTAAGTCGTGGTTTTCAAATGAATTAGTTGTTTTACCAGATCAAATATAACTTCCCAGATCACTTTTATTGTCAGCGGGTATTTTAGTCATTCTTGCACCTCAAGGGCATTTT
The DNA here is from genome assembly GCA_019671005.1 of Hibiscus mutabilis. Lineage (NCBI taxonomy): Eukaryota > Viridiplantae > Streptophyta > Magnoliopsida > Malvales > Malvaceae > Hibiscus > Hibiscus mutabilis. Next base: position 45,995,283 of record CM033714.1, read on the forward strand.
TGTCATTTCTTAACTTAATATTTCAAAACTTAAATCACTAACAAGCATAACCAGATTTAAAGTATAACAGTTTGATTAGTTATTCTTGGATCTCAAAAGTTCTTGTTGGTCATCCATCTTCCTACCTGAGCATTTTAGTCTCAACTGGTTTGCTATACTTTTTCTGTAATTGATTAGACATTAACAGAATTAATCATATGCTTGAATATTGATAAGTGTTCAAAAGTACTATTTTTCTTACCCTTTTTACTCATATTATTGTTAGGCTTAGGATCATATTAGTTACATAATTAGCCATTCATGCATTAATCCATGTTTCCTTCAATCGTTGAGCTTGATTACATAACTTGGTAGTTTTTGTGGGAAAAGATGCTGCTTTGGTGTGTTTTGTGTGTATGTGCAGGATCACTTGCCAAAGCAAGGCTAGAGCTAGTTGCCAGGGTAATGCATGAAGGAGATGCCGATCTAGTTGCCAGGGCAATGCATGAAGGAGACACCGAGCCAGTTGCCAGGGTAATTGTCGACAAAGAATAAGGTGATATGGTAGTCGAAATTTATGACTAGACAAGCCCAAGATTATGTGGAGCAAAGCTAAATCCCAAAGGAGTTTGATTTCCTTGAAGATATTAAAGAACAATTAAATTCCAAGAAGATAAGAGAAGTTCTAGAAGAAATATAATTATAATAAAGAATTATATTCTTTAAAGATAATTTAATTCCAACTTATCTTCCTCCTCAAAGAAGGACTTTGACCTAGCCCTATAAATTAGAGGCCATGCCGTCAACTCCAAAGGGAGAGAGAGGAGAGAATTTTCGACAAGCATCAAGGGCAAGGAGGATTTCGACAAGCTTCATCCTTTTCTTTCTTGTTCAATTAGGTTCATGCTAGGGATTCTTTATCTTGTGTTTCTTTGGAACCTAGCCATGAACTAAATCTATTTGGCTAAGGTTATTGTGTCTTGTAGTTGTGAGAAACTATTGGATTTTGTTTAGGTAATAAGAGTTTGCACTTTTCTATTCAAGGTTTATTCATTCTTGGTTCTTATTCTTGTTTGCGAGTGAATTGGGAGAGGATCTCGTAACTTCATCTATTTATCTAATATCGGGAGAGTTAGATTCAAGAAACAAATGAATATGATCTTTATTCAATCTATTGATGGTGAAGATTAATCCAGCTTAGGAATAAGTTAAGGATTTCAACGGCTAAGAGGAGCGCAAGATTGGTTGTTGTTCACCCTTGATTCACGCAGGGATGTATTATCAAGGCATGCACAAGTAGCTAGAGTTTCGAGTTAGGGATAAGAAGAAACCATTGAAGAACGCTCTACCGAACCTTGAAGGTTGTTGCCGAGACGCCCAAGTAGTTGCCCAACTAGTCACCCAGACAACCATCGATTAGTTGCCAAGGCAACCCCGTTGTGCAAGTTGCCACGGCAATTGAGTTGCCCATGCACTCTTTTACCAAGACGATCCAATCGGCTATCACACCTCAACTCACAATAACCTGGCCTATCTCTCTCATTTAATTACATCACCTTTTACTTATTTGCTTTCTAGATTAGTTATTAGTTAAAACTCCTACAATCTTCTACTTGTGTTTTCTTTTACTTTTTACAGTGCAAGAGACTAGATTCTTGAAGTGGCACCAATCCCTGTGGAGACGATATCTTTTATACTATAACTTGCAACGTGTATACTTGAACAATTGCGTAGCACTTATTACGCGCAACAAGTTTTTGGCGCCGTTGCCAGGGATTGGCAATAGCGACTTTGTTTTTATTTTCTTGCACTTTCTTTTTACTTTTCTTGTTTAAGATTCAAAGGGCTAACAAACTTTGGTTTTGCATTGGTATATGACCAGGGCGAGACCGATTACACCATAATATCCCTTTGATCCAGAAAACGAATGAACCTTACAAAGACTTAGACGAAGGATAAGAGTAGCAATGGCTAATCAAGACGGTAATATGAATCAAGATGTTCCAGCAGGAGGAGGAGTGGTTCTTGCACGAAATAGAACTATTCGAGACTATCATGGACTTAATCCAGGAGTTGTCACACCTGAAATTGAAGTCGACCACTTTGAGTTGAAACCGGTAATGTTTAATATGATCAACACAATTGGTCAATTTGGCGGCTCAGCAACTGAAGATGCACGACAACATCTTAAATATTTCCTCGAGATTTGCAACTCATTCAAAATACACGGAGTCACCCCCGATGTTTTACGATTAAGATTATTCCCCTATTCACTGAGGGATACAGCGAAAGCATGGTTGAATAGCATTCCTGCCGGATCAATAGGATCTTGGACCGATCTTTGTCGTGATTTCCTTGCTCGATTTAATCCTACAAATTTGACCGATAAGCTTCGTAACGACATTACTTCTTTTCGGCAGGCAGATGATGAATCCATGTACGAGGCTTGGGAGCGATATAGAGAACTTCTACACAAATGCCCTCTACACGGATTCCCGGTGTGGACTCAAGTAACAATGTTTTACAACACCTTGAATACACCAACAAGGATGATGCTAGATGCCTCGGCAAACGGCATACTCCTAGATAAGTCACCGGAGGAAGCAATGCAAATTCTAAACAGGCTGGCCAAGAATGATTATCAATTCCTCTATACTAGAAGAGGAGGAGTTAGACGCCAAGCCACAATACATGAACTAGGATCATCAGATTCAATTTCGGCACAATTGGCCACTTTACCAAGATGGTCCAAAACATGCAAAAAACAAACAACACGCATGAGGTCAAGGTAATGGATTCTTTTTGTGAGTTATGTGGTGATAACCATGATTCTTCTGAATGTATGCAGAATCCGGAATCCAACTTCTATGTGGGGAATTACAATCAGAACAATAATGTGATGTCCAATACATACAATCCAGCTTGGAAGAAGCACCCGAATTTTTCATGGAGTAATCCCAACAATGCTCTAAACCAGAACAATCAGAATGCACAAGCATCAGGATTCCAGCAGAATATGCCACGGCAACAGTTGCCGCAGCAATAACCGACAACATCTAGTTCTTTGGAAAATTCTCTAAATGCTTTTATAATGAAAACTGAATCTTATATGGATGAGAATAGTAACTTCATAAAAAGAACTGATGCTTTTATCAACAGGACCGAGATGAGATTGCAAAACCAAGAGGCGGCAATCAAATCATTAGAAAATCAAGTCGGACAGTTTGCTCAAAACCTGAATACTAGACCGCAAGGAGGATTACCTAGCGATACTGAAGTCGCAAGAGGAACTGGCCATGAGCAATGTAAGGCGATCACCACTAGAAGTGGCCAACAACTTAAAGAGGCTCAAGCCCGCTCATCAAACAAAACTCCACAAAAAGATCAAGACGAACCTAGCGGCAAAGCCTCAGATGCTGAACCAGGAATTGCCGCGGCAACTCCAGTTATCCCGACAATGCCATCAATCAGGTTCCAAACCAATGAAAGGATCAAAGATATCCGACTTCCACAACCATTCCCACAAAGGCTGAACGACAAAAGCAAGAATATCAATTCAAGAAGTTTCTTGATATCCTAAAGCAAGTCCACATCAACTTGCCATTGGTGGAAGCAATTGAACAAATGCTGAACTATGCCAAGTTTCTTAAAGACATTGTGTCCAAGAGAACAAGGCTAGGAGAGTTTGAAACAGTTGTCGCAATAGAGGGATGCATGGCCATGTTGCACAATCGTATGCCACCGAAGTTGAAGGATCCCGGAAGTTTCACAATACCCTGTTCTATTGGAAACCACTATGTCAGGAAAGCATTATGCGACCTTGGGGCTAGCATAAATTTGATGCCTAAATCGGTTTTCCAGAAACTAGGAATCGGGAAGGAAAGACCTACAACAGTTATGCTACAGCTAGCTGACAGATCCTATGTGCATCCAGAGGGAAAAATCGAAGACATACTGGTAAAAGTTGATAAATTTATTTTTCCCGCTGACTTTATTGTGTTCCAAACACTAAGGCATGCCGATGATCCAGAAGAATGCCAACTTCTTCATGCCACTGTAGAGTTTAACTTCACGAAGAATTTAGTTGCCTCGACAACTACATTGCCGATCAAGAGGAACCTGGGGAGTATGAAGAACCTATCGATGAGGAACAACAAGAAGAGGCAAATTGGCTAGTCAATTGACCAGGTACATACTTTGAACCACTGGATTACTCAGGTAAGGAAGGTAAGCTCGAAAATCCCTCTATTGAACAACCACCGATTCTTGAGTTGAAACAATTGCCAGAGCAACTAAAATATGCATACTTAGGAACCGATAATACATTGCCTGTAATTATTTCTTCTAAGTTACAGCCTGAGCAGGAAAAGAAGCTGATCAAAATGTTGAAGCTACACAAAAAGACAATAGGATGGACAATTGCCGACTTGAAGGGAATTAGCCCGGCAGTGTGCATGCACAAGATTTTGTTGGAAGATGATCACAAACCTTCAATTGAGGCCCAGAAGAGACTGAATCATGCCATGAAAGGGGTTGTAATGAAAGAAATCATCAAGTGGCTTGACGTCGGCATTATATACCCTATCTCTGATAGTACATGGGTAAGTCCGGTACAATGTGTACCGAAAAGGGGAGGTATAACGGTGGTAAGTAATGAAAACAAGAACTCATTCCAACCAGGACTGTGACCAGTTGGAGGGTTTGTATGGATTATCGAAAGCTAAACAAAGACACTAGGAAAGATCACTTCCCATTACCCTTTATTAATCAAATGCTTGACCGTCTTGCAGGTAAACCCTTTTATTGTTTTCTTGATGGTTATTCAGGTTACAATCAAATTGCCATAGCACCAGAAGATCAAGAAAAGACAACCTTCACATGCCCATACGATACTTATGCTTTCCAAAGGATGCCGTTCGGATTGTGTAACGCCCCGGCAACCTTCCAAAGATGCATGATGGCACTCTTTTCAGACATGGTCGAAGACTTCCTTGAGATCTTCATGGATGATTTTTCTGTTTTTGGTAATGACTTAGACAACTGTCTCGGCAATTTAGAGAAGGTGTTGGCAAGATGTGAAGAAACTGATTTAGTCCTCAATTGGGAGAAGTGCCATTTTATGGTAGATGAAGGAATAGTGCTAGGCCACAAGATTTCATCCAAGGGAATTTAAGTAGACAAAGCCAAGGAGGACGTGATCGAGAGATTACTCCCACCAAGTTCGGTTAAAGGAATTCAAAGCTTTCTTGGACATGCAGGTTTTTACAGGAGGTTCATTCATAATTTTTCTAAAATCACTAAACCCTTGTGCAATTTGCTTGAACAAGATAAAGTCTTTGATTTTGATGATTCTTGCACCCAAGCATTCAGAACCCTAAAGGAAAAGCTTACCTCGGCACCCATTGTCGTTCCACCAGATTGGATGCTACCTTTTGAGCTCATGTGTGATGCAAGTGATTTCGCGGTAGGAGCAGTCCTAGGCCAACGCACAGGTAAGACCTTCCATGTGATATACTACGCTAGTAAAACTCTTAATAGTGCTCAAGTGAATTACACAACAACGGAGAAAGAGTTACTAGCTGTAGTTTTCGCATTTGACAAGTTTCGATCCTATTTGATTGGTACAAAGCTAATTGTTCATACGGACCATTCGGCAATCAAATATCTATTTGCTAAAAAGGATGCCAAACCTCATTTGATTCATTGGATATTACTTTTACAAGAATTTGATATTGAAATTAAGGACAGGAAAGGAACAAAAAATTAAGTGGCCGATCACTTATCGCGTTTAGAACGCAATAGGGAGGTGGACGCGCATGCCTTGACAACCCTCGATGCCTCGGCAACCATGGACGCGCACGCCTCGGCAACTTTCGATGCCACAGCAGCCCTTGACGCGCACGCCTCGGCAATTTTAGGAGCAGTCGCCACGGCAGCACATGCCTTGGCAATACCCTGGTATGCAGATTTAGTTAATTTCCTTGTTTGTGGTATTTTACCTTATGGTCTTACTCACCAAGGGAAGAAGCGGTTCCGCCATGATGATAAGCATTACTTTTGGGACGAGCCTTTTTTGTTTAAACAATGTGCAGATCAGGTTATACGCTGATGTGTCCCTGAAGAAGAGCAACAGAATGCACTTCGGCAATGCCATTCTTCACCCTATGGAGGACATTTTGGAGGAACTCGTACCGCGGCCAAAGTTTTGCAATCCGGGTTGTATTGGCCAACATTGTACAAAGATGCCCAAAACTTTTACAAGCAATGTGATCGTTGCCAGAGGACGGGCAATATCTCTAGACGACATGAGATACCGCTCTAGAACATCATCGAGGTGGAATTGTTCGATGTATGGGGGATCGATTTTATGGGACCTTTCCCATCTTCATTCGGCAACCTCTACATTCTACTTGCCGTCGACTACGTGTCTAAATGGGTTGAGGCAGCTGCAATTCCCAACAACGATTCCAAGATCGTGCAACGATTCTTGCAGAAAAATATTTTTACACGGTTTAGGATGCCGAGAGCAATTATCAGTGACGAAGGCAAGCATTTTGACAATAGACTTATTTCCAAGATGTTGCAACACTTCGGCATATCACACAAGATCGCCACGGCATGTCACCCACAAACCAACGGGCAAGCAGAAGTTTCCAACCGGGAATTGAAGGGTATACTCGAGAAAGTTGTAAATCCCTCTAGGAAGGATTGGTCATTAAGACTAGATGACGCACTTTGGGCATATCGCACTGCATTCAAAACACCCTTAGGTATGTCCCCCTTCCGACTTGTTTATGGCAAAACATGCCATCTACCAGTGGAAATCGAACACAAGGCATATTGGGCAATCAAGACTATGAATATGGATTGGGAAAGTGCCGGACAAAAGCGTTTGTTGGACCTCAACGAGATAGAAGAATTTCGTGCACTCGCCTATAACAATGCACGAATCTACAAGGAGAAAACAAAGCAATGGCATGACAAGAAACTATTGCCGCGGCAATTCATGCCAGTGCAACTAGTTCCTTATTCAATTCTCGGTTAAAACTTTTCCCGAGAAAGCTAAAATCAAGATGGTCGAGACCATTCGAAGTTGTCAAACCATTCTCCCATGGTGCCGTGATAATCAAGTCCATCACTGACAAACATGAATTCAAAGTTAATGGACAAAGATTGAAGCACTACAATGGTGCCCATGTGGAACGTAACAAAGAAGTGGTCAACTTAGGAGATGCATGAGCATGCTCTCCCTTCGATATTTTATTTTTATTTTTATTATTTTTGATTATTTTCTTTATTTTATTTTTTTTAGTTTTTTCGAACTAATTATTTTTTTCGATTAGTATTATATTTTTAGGATAGATTTTTTATCTTTTTAAGTTTAAGAATCCCTTTACACATCTTTATTTATTTTCTTTTATTAGTTTATCTTTAATTTTAATCCTTATTTGATTTGTCTTTGAATTGTAGGAAAAGAGTTCAAGATAAAGATGAATTTTAATCCAAGACGGAATACATCTTCAACAAGGAAATTAATGGGCTGAATCTAGGGCTTATATAAAGCCTCCAACTTACCCTAATTAAACCCTCCTTGCTGTCACCCTTCCCCTAAATCGAAACCCTCTTTTTCGTCTTTCCAAAAATTGATCCCACCCACCATATTTACTACCTATCTTTTCTATAAAACTCATCACCCTTAACATATTCCTACTTTTCATCTTGCAACTCTTTAGTTTAGTTTATTTTATTTTATTTGTTTTTACAAAAATCACAACCAAGATCATCTATGGCATCCAAAATTAAATTTTTAGTTCATCCAAGTTCCTCCAAAGAACCAAGATACAAGAAGTTTGCTACACCAGTGGTTCAAGAAAGATTTCACTCCAAGTTCGAAAGCCAGAAGATTTACGAAGAACAAGGCTTTGAATACTCCAACTCTCATCAAGATTTCGGCCTTGAACCATTCATCTTCGAGAGGATTGCACATCAAAAGTGGCAAATCTTTTGCCATCAATCGGAACCGGGTAACATCTCATGGGTAAGAGAATTCTATGCTCACTCACCTAACCTGGGTAATCCTTATGTTTTTGTTCGTGACAAGGCCATACTCATAAGCCCCGAAAACGTCAACACCTTTTACGGGCTCTACATTGAGAATGACGAGCATCAAGCCTTTGTTGATCAAATCATGCCCAAGCAACTCGACAAGGTGCTTCAAGAACTCACTTATCCGGGAACTCATTGGAACGACGATAAATACAAGGGCACAGTAAATCGCCTTCGGCTTAAACCCGAGGCAAAACTATGGAATAAGTTTGTTAAAACTTCTTTAATGCCCACCACACACAATACTACCGTTGATATACCACGTCGTTTGCTCATACATTCTATTTTGCATAATCGCATCATTAACATTGGAAAAATTATTTGTGATGAGATTTTTGTATGTAGCTCAAAAGATACAGGTTTTCTTTTCTTCCCTTGCTTAATTTCTAATCTTTGCAAGGAGATGCATGTTCCAAGTGAGTCAACCGATGAAAAGGCCCTACCAAAGTCTAGTTGGAATCAAGCACAAATCTGAAAGCTAATGGGAGAGGCACCAGAAAAATCCTCAAGGCCTCCAATTGCCGCAGCAACTCCTGCCGCCCCGACAATCCCTAATGCCCAAGCACCTAACGCCCGAGCAACTCGGCCATCAACCCCGGGACACTTTGAAGCACTCTTGCAGCCATTGGCGAGCCACCTAAGGCAAATTGAAGACCGTCAACTAATGTTCATGCTGTACATGAAGGAGCACAACAATGCCATCACCCAAGTCATCCTAGAAAAGTACCCGGACAGCCGCGTGCTGTTCCCAATTTTTCATGCCGAGATCCTTACCCCGACAACCAATGAAGCAGTCGCCACGGCAACTGCAACAGATGATGCCACGACAACCAACCCTAAAGATGCCATGGCAACCAGAGCTAAAGACGTCCTGACAATCACTGCAAAAGCCAAAGGTAAAGCACCTATGCCCGTATCAACTCCTACAGAATCATTGTCTGATTTTTCAGATTCGGACGAGTCCTCCATTGCACCAACAAAGACCGCACCAATTGAATCCTCCAAGCGAAAACCAATGACATTGATGAAGAGGACGATGAGGACAACCCCGTACGAGGATCGATTCCACCACCGGCAACAAGGAAACAACCATCGCGTTCAAGCAAGAGAATCAAGACACCGACCAAAAGGAAACTAATCATCCACGACGACGAACTCTCAGAGTAAGTCCTCGTTTGCTTTTTGTTTTTCGTTATTTTTATTTAATACATGCATTGAGGACAATGCCTCACTCGAGTTTGGGGGGGGTTGTTATTAGTAGTTACCATGTTTAGTTACATTCATCTTAAGTATTACATTTAGGATACATAAATTGCTTGCCATGCCTTTAGTTGGAACAAGAATTGCCTAGATTTGATGAATATCCGATGATGACTTTGCCAATGCAATTAATTGATAGAATTTTTATTCTAGGATAACCATGGAAAAACTTAGAATTTTACTATGATGCTAAATTTGATGAAACACTGTTGTGATTTGATTTATTTAAGGAATTCTAGTGAACTTAGGTTGATAATTAAACAAATTGGGGGATTAGAATAAAAATTGGATGAATGCTAGAGGTGCCCGAAATTGGCTCTAGCATGTGTTAAAAAATTGATCGCTAGAGGTGCCCGAAACCGGCTCTAGTATGTGCTAAAAAAATTGATCGCTAGAGGTGCCCGAAACCGGCTCTAGGCGAATAAATTAATTAACTTAAGAAAACTAAAAACAAAACACTAGAGGTGCCCAAAACTGGCTCTAGTTAAAACATGTTAAAAAGAACCCAATGAAGTAAATTGAAAACCTCTTGTTTGCATAGAATCTGAAAAATCAACTTGCACACAACTCCGCACACACTCACAAGCATTATAGTTTGATTCCGAGTAACTCCTAAGTTTTCCGAAAAATTAAAAGCCAATCATACTTTGCGCCCCGGTTCTGAGAATTGAAATCAAGTTCAAAGATAAGTTTCTGAAAATTGAAGTCTTGGCAGGTAATTATTAGTTTGCATTGCTTGAGGACAAGCAATAGTTCGAGTTTTGGGGTGTGACAAGTGTTCAAAAGTACTATTTTTCTTACCCTTTTTACTCATATTATTGTTAGACTTAGGCTCATATTAGTTGCATAATTAGCCATTCATGCATTAATCCATGTTTCCTTCCATCGTTGAGCTTGATTACATAACTTGGTAGTTTTTGTGGGAAAAGATGCTGCTTTGGTGTGTTTTGTGTGTATGTGCAGGATCACTTGCCAAAGAAAGGCTAGAGCTAGTTGCCAGGGCAATGCATGAAGGAGATGCCGAGCTAGTTGCCAGGGCAATGCATGAAGGAGACGCCGAGCCAGTTGCCAGGGCAATTGTCGACAAAGAATAAGGTGATATGGTAGTCGAAATTGATGACTAGACAAGACCAAGATGATGTGGAGCAAAGCTAAATCCCAAAGGAGTTTGATTTCCATGAAGAGATTAAAGAAGAATTAAATTACAAGAAGATAGGAGAAGTTCTAGAAGGAATATAATTATAATAAAGAATTATATTCTTTAAAGATAATTTAATTCCAACTTAACTTCCTCCTCAAAGAAGGACTTTGACCTAGCCCTATAAATTAGAGGACATGCCGTCAACTCCAAAGGGAGAGAGAGGAGAGAATTTTCAACAAGCATCAAGGGCAAGGAGGATTTCGACAAGCTTCATCCTTCTTCTTTTTCTTTCTTGTTCAATTAGGTTCATGCTAGCGATTCTTTATCTTGTGTTTCTTTGGAACCTAGCCATGAACTAAATCTATTTGGCTAAGGTTATTGTGTCTTGTGGTTGTGAGAAACTATTGGATTTTGCTTAGGTAATAAGAGTTTGCACTTTTCTATTCAAGGTTTATTCATTCTTGGTTCTTATTCTTATTTGCGAGTGAATTGGGAGAGGATCTCGTAACTTCATCTATTTATCTAATATTGGGAGAGTTAGATTCAAGAAACGAATGAATATGATCTGTATTCAATCTATTGATGGTGAAGATTAATCCAGCTTAGGAATAAGTTAAGGATTTCAACGGCTAAGAGAAGCGCAAGATTGGTTGTTGTTCACCCTTGATTCACACAGGGATGTATTATCAAGGCATGCACAAGTAGCTAGAGTTTCGACTTAGGGATAAGAAGAAACCATTGAAGAACGCTCTGCCGAACCTTGAAGGTTGCTGCCCAGACGCCCAAGTAGTTGCCCGACTAGTCGCCCAGGCAACCATCAATTAGTTGCCAAGGCAACCCTATTATGCAAGTTGCCATGGCAATTGAGTTGCCCTTGCACTCTTTTACCAAAATGATCCAATCGGCTATTACACCTCAACTCACGATAACCTGGCCAATCTTTATCATTTAATTACATCACCTTTTACTTATTTGATTTCTAGATTAGTTATTAGTTAAAACTCCTATAATCTTCTACTTGGGTTTTCTTTTACTTTTTACAGTGCAAGAGACTAGATTCTTGAAGTGGCACCAATCCCTGTGGAGACGATATCTTTTATACTATAACTTGCAACGTGTATACTTGCACAATTGCGTAGCACTTATTAAGCGCAACAAATATGATAATGCAAGCTTTTATCGGATACCAATATGTTTCATAAAACATACATAATGTAGTAATGTATTACCTTTAATCTTTGCCATATCGGTCAACCATGATACTCCATTCGATCACTCTCGAACCCAAATTCGACGTACTCTACCTCTTGAATACAAAGATATGTGAATAGCTTCAATTAAACATAATTCATAATCAATCCTTAGCTTGATCGCAACTTTTAAACTGAAAAACTAAACACATGCATTCTTGGGTTTAAAGTTATATTTTGTGGCTTTCAGGTCAGAATTTTGCGAAACGGACTTCGAAAAATGGACTCAGGACATCGAGAAACCTAAAATAGTGGTTTTTGAAAAAAAAGTTGACTTTTTAGTCAAAGTCAACGGTTAACGGGCAGGTCAATAGTCAACACCAATGTCATCGGTCAACGCTGACGTCATCGATCAACTAGTCAAATGTCAATCGAGTTGACTTAGACGGATTAACTCATTGAGTTGACTTGGACAGGTTGACTTGGACCAGTTCAACGGATTAATGGTTCAGGTAGACGGGTCGGGTCAACCGGTTAGACTCGTGTTAGACGGATATGGGTTCATGTCGGACTATGGTTTTGGGATTAGGTCTTAAACAGGTTGGCCCACTCAAAATATCATACTAGACTAGTTAGATAGGCTAGATCGAGTCTAGCTAGACCAGCTCAACATTGAACTGGCTCGGTTCAAGGACTACCATCAAAGGTAGTAAAAAATCACCCCAAATGGAGCATGACACCCACGCGTGACCTTGAATTAGCCAAAAAAGTTACCAAAATGCATATTTTCCAGAAAACCAATCAACCACATCAACAGAACACTGAAAATAGGTTGAAAAACTCACCAACTTACGAAATCGATACCAAATCGGAAGGGGAAAGGATGAAAATAGCATATCTCTAACGAGGTCTTTTCCAGTGTTAGAATGATGATTGGTCAGAGGTTTTTTTGTACTCTTCCACATGTTGATCATGCCTAAACTGTTGACATGCCTAGCTAGCGATAGAGACGGACAGAATCAAAAAAATAGTGAGAGGAAGCCATGGGTTCCCGGCCAACATTCAACCGATTTTGCATGGTGAGCACGATACATCTCTACGAGTTGAGGGCTGGGTCTCGATCGAGGTAGGGAAATGATCACACTGGTGCTAGCGGTGCACACCACGGAGCATTGGTGGGACAGATCAGAGACCAAACAGAGTTTTGGGGAATAGAAGAGAATGATCTAGAAATTGGGGAAATTTTGGGTTAGTTATTGCTGGTAGGTGAGGAGTCAGACTGATATATTAAGTTCATGTTAAAACCCTAAAATTTCCACATCAAATCTTATTCTTTCCATCACTTGACAAACATGAGAATTTAGCTCAATGGTTAAGCATTGCAGGGTTGGGAAGGAGGTTGTGGGTTCAAACCCTTCTAACCTCAATCCTCAACTTTTCCCTTTTTTATATTATTTTAACGTAAATTATTAGGGTTATTACAAGCAATACCCTAAGTTAATTATAATTAACCCCTTTATGTCTATAGTAATGTTTCTCATTAACCAACTTGATTAGGTTTTAATCTTTTACTCCAATGAGATAGACTCACTTCCGAAGTAAGCTCATCTACTTGAACATCTTTTTTCGAAGCTTCTCACATTAGTACCTTGCTAACTCTCGTCTAGAAAACAATTTAAGAAAATAAGAACTTGCAAGATAAACAAAAATGTCAAAGCATACAATTATTAAAAGCTGAAAATAGTTGATAGTTTCATCACAAAAACATCCCCAACCAACTTAAAAAAATTAATTCATGGTTGGGGGAACCATCATCACCAAATCATTTTCAACAAACACCATTATAAAAGCAGAATTAAAACAAAAGAGAAATAGGCAAAGAAAAGGGCCCGTCGATGCATCCTTTCAATGGATCCAATACTCTCAGTCTTAGATTGGTCAAACCACAAGTCGCCCTCTTCACCATGGTGCAGCCTCCTTGATCGATCTCTTCTCCACACCCATTGTTAATCTTTGGGATTCCTTTAAACAAGCATTCGTGGAAACCCTAGATTAGGTTTAAATTTGAGAACTAGTTGCGCGATAGGATAAGAGCGTTATCTTCTTATCCCCTGTTTGAATTAGAGATGATCTAGTTTAAACTAGGGCTGACGCCATAGGCCTTCGATCTTTTGCCAATCGAGCTTAGAAATTCCCGTCATACTTTACCAATCGCTACTCGGCATTTCTCTTCTTGTCCTTTGCTTTGCTCTGCCAACTGCTCTTGTTCTTCTCATGCACACCAACGCAAAGAAATACACCTTTACTCTAGAAAAAGAAACGTTCTTCTTAATGCAAATGCATGATTTTACAAACTAAATGCATGAATACATACTCAAAGGCAATAAAAAGCATGGAAATATATGCATGAAACTTTTGAGGAGTTAACACTCCCCCAAACCTAGTTCATTGCTTGTCCTCAAGTAATGCAACTACAAACTAAGAAAACATAACACAAAACTGATTACCTTGGCAAAATTCTCCTGACTCACAATGCATGCTAACAAGCAGAATCTTGTCCTAGTTCTATCCTCAGGTATCATAGTGCAATAATACCAAGCATATCAACAAATTCAAGTGCAACAATATAAATCTAGTTTAAGGTCATGAAGTGTGCATGAAGTGTAGGCAATTTGCAACAAGTATCCTTTAACTCCCTTAGCAAATCTTTACTGTCCAAACTCAGAAATACTTTTTTTATTTACCAAGAGATTTTGCTGGCAATATTTTCAGGGTTACTTCGCAACATTGTTTGGCATGAGAAGTAAGAGGGAGCATACCATGAATCCCCACATTAGCCCAAATATTACTAGGCTTACTCTTCAACTCATTCCCTAAAGTTTTTGACTTGAGAAATAAGATGGATCAAACCACGAAGCCCGAAGCTACTTATTATCTCTAAGATAGAGGAGAGTTCTATTGCAAAACAATGTTGCCTTATTCTTTCTTCTTACCTGGCATTGTTTTTTTAGACTTAGCTTAGTTTCATGAATTCTAAGTTTGTTTTGGGAACTAGATGCATACTACGTGTTAAGTGAGACTTGAATTTCCTAAACTAGAGATCAATTACCAAGCAGTCCTGACACTACTAACCTGCTGGCGCATACAAACTAAAGATTCCAAATTCATCATCGGACAAAGTATACCAGTTGTAACACCATTACCCTGGTTTAGGATTAAAACGGCTCGAGAGCATTACTAGAAAACACTAGAACACAAACAATTTAAAACTTTCAAGAATTCATCACTAATCGATGAGTTGAGAACTAACAAGTCACTTAATCATTCATATTTAATAATATAAGCATGACTATAATCCTTATACATTATAGGTTATTACTTTGATTGATCATTTTCAACTACGTTCAAGTTTATCAAGTGCTTAATTAAGTGACCGTGTATAGTATTCGAATGGTATACAACAATAATTAGAAGATTTTCATTTCAGTTCGAGTTAATATCAAAGTATGGCAGCTTAATCCATTTCATGCATATGAAAATGTTGGCATCATACGTGTCAAGTATAGCCATTAAGCCTTTCTAACATTTAAGGCCAAACAAGTTCATATATACAATTTCCAAGTAGCAAAATGCATGACCTAGTTTAACTAGAAACAAAGACTAGGTACCACAAACTATGAGCATTACAAACGTATAAGTGTGGATCCATACTCTAACTTGGCTTGTACTTTGCTTCAGGCAC
The DNA here is from genome assembly GCA_019671005.1 of Hibiscus mutabilis. Taxonomy (NCBI): domain Eukaryota; kingdom Viridiplantae; phylum Streptophyta; class Magnoliopsida; order Malvales; family Malvaceae; genus Hibiscus; species Hibiscus mutabilis. The sequence goes on from CM033714.1 coordinate 46,010,701, forward strand.
AAGAAAGAAGCTTCAAATTAGGAGAATGCTTCAAATCAACTAACCTGTATTTTGGGAAGAGTGGAAACGAGAGTGATAAGTATAAAATGTACTTAGTGAGGTAGTAATCTAGATCTATCCAATTATCGAGGTAATTATCGGTTAGTCAAGTTGAACCTAGTCAAGGTTTGTAGCAATCGAGCTAAAGCTTATTACATACTTATCATTACAAATTATGTAACATATTATTTCAAGCAAGACATTCCGACACACATCGATTCAAGTGGGATTATAAGCCATTCAAATAGCAACTCAAATAGCAAGCAATTCGAGCATTAGTAAATTCAAGTATCAAGAAACTTCAAGTGTCAAGTAACTCAGTATCAAGTAGTTCAAGTATCAAGTAACTCAAGTAATTCAAGAATCAAATAATACAAGTATCAAATATTTCAAACATCAAATAAGCTTTATGCTTTAATTAATTCTCATTTGCTTTCTTTAGTTTATGCCTTTGGTATTTAGTTGTCTAGAAAATCGAGTCACCAACCAATTGTCACCACAAGATGTACCGTAGTACTAGTCAACCCTCCTACTATCGCCAAAGACCACACATATGTATCCTCTGTCTGTTGCCAATAGGGGCCTTAGCCCTGGACCGTAGTCCATCCAACACAAAAGAGCTCTAGACTCTATGGCATGCCATCCTACCTATGACCACTAACAACCAAGGCTTTGTTCAATTATGAATCACTTATTCAAGTATTACATGTTCAAGTCAAGCAATAGCTTATTCAAGGATCAATTAAAGTGATACATTGCAAGATCATGCTTATATATATAGCCTTTAGGCCAATTGAACCTTAGCTCTACAGTTTGCAATTTAACTTGTCATTCAAGCAAGCAATTAACATATGCCATTTCCAGGCATCAAGCAAGATCTTTAATTCACGATTTATATCAAGTTAACAAGTATCTAAATCATAGAGATACATTCAACAATTCATTGGAATTGACCACAGCCAAGACATCAAGATTCAAGCATTTGTTTTCACTTTTCTTCCAAAATAATTTAACAATATACAATTAGATCTCAAGTTTTAGCTTAAACCACTCTTCCACTTTTCATCACAACCAAGCTTAAATCAAGTATATTGACATGGCATAGAAATAGCAAGAAGTAGGCTTGCATCTTTGGTTAGGACCTAAGTCCTAATCCGATATTAAACTACACTCACAATACTCCAAGCTAGATTAGTCTCGAAAGACTATCCCCTTTTGTTTAGCTTTCGAATGCTCCTCCTTAGACCCTTCTCCAATGTCCTATTCTCGTTCTAACATTCTATGCAATTAAATCAAGTTCAAAACAAGTTACATTCATTTAACTTCAAAACAAGACAGCAATACACAATATTCATGCTTCCAAACTATCCAAGGCTGCCATACAGGCGTGCACACACACACACACACACACACATATATATAAATATATATATTATATACAAGGTAGCTTCCAAACTACTCGAAACTGTGTACATAACAGTACACAAAACTACATTTAAAGCTATTCGAAAATGCACACCAAGCCATAGAATCAAAATCAACAACTATTAATTCATTGCATGACTCCATACATTCAAACATTCATTTCAAAACATCAAGGCTGCTGCTGCTGCCAGGCAGCATGTGCATTACTTGCTTAAATGCTCATATCTTTCATTATGTACGTCAGAATTTCGAACCGTTTACACCGTAAGAAAGCTAACTTAATTGTCTTTGTAACCATATAGGTCTTGCATTTTTATTCTTTACGAATTAATACAGTTTTTTATTTAAAGACTAAATTTTCAATAGTTTCAAGTAAAACAGGGCAGCTCCTTATACATTTAAATTACACTCTTATGTGCATCAATATGACTCTCTAACATAGTTATACACATCCAAGCAATTCAATTTAACTTTACATTGCTCAAAATAGTTTAATGTTCACTAACATACAACAATCTTGCTCATAACAGTCTATATGTATACACACACATGTATAGAACAGTGTCCTGTTCTTAATTTAATCAAATCATCCCTTCATTTCATAAAATAGTCCCTCTTTAGTTCCAAAATTTATAAATAGTCTACATAGTTCCAAAGTACTCAAAACAATCCATGGATATTCTTATTTATGCAAAATAGTCCTATTCCTTAGCAAAACAACTTCCCCTTCTTTTAGATTACCAATTCAGCCTTTGAATGTTTATGATTCAACCCCTATCAAATTTTAAAACACCCCTTACATTTTCATAACAGTCCTTTGACTCAATTCTTTGATTCAGTCCATTTTCCTCTATTAGAACAGTCCAAACAGTTTCTAAATCCCGCATAGCAGACCCAAGGATATACTAATACAGCCCCTAATTGATTCATTTTAGATTATAATAGTCCCAACATTTCTTTATGCATTTGAATCGGTCTAACATTCCGGTGTACATGTATTCCTATATCAAAGAAATTCTAGAATGATATAATAGCAAGCAATGACACCTAATTTAAATTTCCAGCATCATATTCAAACAACAAGGATATAGTTCATACCCTACACTCACCACTACTTCCAACAATCTTAAGATTTACATGAATCTACATCTAAATACTAATTCTATTCGAGCAAATAGGAAAGAAAGTGAGGTTACCTTTCCTCCAAGGTCATTCGAACAAGGTTCCAGCCATGAAATAGCATATACAAAACCTTTTACAAGCTCCTTTCAATTCCCTCTCGTTCTCTCTATTGTTTCGGCCAGCACACTAAGGAGGAAGAATAAATGACCATCCATCTTCCTTCTTTTTTTATTATCAATTAAGCATGTGTTAAAATCCCACCTAATTTTCCTTTAACATGTAAAATCTAAGTTTAACAAGTCATTCATTTTAGTCACTTAAATTTAGTGTTCTTCGTTTTACTTGTCACAATTAGCTCCCTTCTTTCATTTGATTAGGATATAATTTAACTAGCTAATGAATTTAAATTGTGGTAACAACTTATACGCTCAGTTTAGGGATATTACGATTCCCTAATTTAAATTAAATTACCACTTTTAGAAATATACCACTAGGCTTGAGTTTGGGGTATTACAATTTCCTCCCCTTAAAATAAAGTCACCCTCGAATTTTACCTGAATTAAACAGATGAGGGTATTGTTTCCTCATGATTGCCTCTGATTCCCATGTTGCTTCTTCCATCTTGTGGTTTCTCCACAATACTTTAACAAGAGGTATGGACTTGTTACGAAGCTTTCTCACTTCACGATCTATAATCTTGACTGGTTCTTCTTCGTATGACAAGTTAGGGTTCAATTCAACTTCTTCAGGTTCAAGGACATGGGATGGATCGAATCTGTATCTTCTTAACATAGATACATGAAAAACGTTGTGAATCTTATCGAACTCACTAGGAAGAGTCAAACGATAGGCCACTGGTCCTATCCTTTCAATGATCTTAAAAGGTTTGATAAATCAGGGACTGAGCTTCCCCTTTCTTCCAAACCTGAAGATCTTCTTCCAAGGAGATACTTTAAGGAAGACCTTGTCTCCTACGTTGTACTGCATGTCTCTCCTTTTTAAGTATGCATAGGCTTTCTACCTATCAAAAGATGCATTCAATCGGCTATGTATGATATGTATTTTTTCTTTAGTTTCTCTGAGCAATTGAGGTCCCAAAACCTTGTTTTCTCCCAATTCTGACCAACATAAGGGAGTCCTACATTTCCTCCCGTATAAGGATTCAAATGGTGCCATCTGAATAGATGCCTGGTACTAGGGGTAGAGACTTTTCCCAGTTCTTTCCAAAGTCTATTACATAAGCACGTAACATATCTTTGAGTACTTGAATTATCCTTTCTGATTGTCCATTAAATTAAGGATGGAAAGATGTGCTAAGATGCACTTTAGACCCTAAAGCCTTTTGTAAGGATTTCTAAAACCGAGAAACAAATCTGGGATCTCGACCAGAGATGTAGGTACACTGTGTAACCGAATCACTTTATGAATATATAGCTCGGCCAAGATATCCAAGTTCAGGTTCATTCGAACAGGGATAAAGTTTGCAGATTTTGAGAATCTATTAACTATTACCCATACAACATCATTCTTTCTTGGGGTTAAAGGAAGGCCAGTAACAAAACCCATAGTTATACGGTCTCATTTCCATTGAGGGAATTCGATATGTTGAAGCAGTTTCGTAGGGACTCTGTGCTTGGCTTTAACCCTTTGACAAGTCAAACACTTTGGTACAAAGTCTGTAATAGCTGACTTCATGCCTGGCCACCAATACAGTGGTTTTAGGTCTTTATACATTTTAACTGATCCTGGGTGTACCAAGAAAGAATTTTGATGAGCTTCTTGTAATATCTCTTTCTTGAGTTCTTCATTATCGAGAACACATACTTTATCCTTAAAATAGAGAAGTCCATTCGGCTTAATGGAGAATTCAGGATTTGGTTCTGAATCTAGCTTTAACATGATCTTCTGAAGGTCTGGATCAGTTTGCTGGAGATCCTTGATTCTCGAGATTAGACTAGATTGAACTTGGAGTTCAGATAGGAACTTCCTTCCTTTGTATAAACGGAAATGAGCATTGATAGCCAAGGAAGCTACGAACGAATGGACAAAAGAATTAAGGGAGGTTTTCAAATGGTTACTTGCAAGTCAAGAAAGGTTTAATTCGAATGAATTATTCTAGGATTTAGATTTCGAAGAGTTACCCGAGTTTGGTCTACGACTAAGGGCATCAGCAGCCCGTTTGCTTTCCCCGGATGGTAGTCGATAATCAAATCGTAGTCTTTAAGCAATTCTAACCATCTCTTTTGCCTTAGATTCAAGTCTTTCTGAGTTAGGAGTTATTTGAGACTCTTGTGGTATGTGAACATGTTGCATTTCTCCCCGTACAAGTAATGTCTCCAGACTTTGAGTGCAAACACAATAGCTGCCAATTCCAGATCGTGTGTAGGGTAGTTCAACTCTTGTGGTTTCAGTTGCCTTGAAGCGTAAGCTACCACGTTTCCATCTTGCACTAGGACACATCCTAGTCCCAAATGAGATGCATCATTGTAAATAGTGTACTCCTTGCCCGATGCTGGTTGGATGAGAACTGGAGCATGAGTCAGGGCTTGTTTAAGCTGATCGAAGCTTCGTTGTTGGTTCTCCAACCAAACAAAGGGTGTATCTTTGTGAGTTAGGTTAGTCAAGCTTGCGGCAATAGATGAGAATCCCTTGACAAAACTTTGATAATACCCGGCTAAACCAAGAAAGCTTCTGACCTCGCCAACATTTCTCAGAGGTCTCTAATCCAGAATGGATTGAATCTTCCTTAGATCTACTTTGATCCCTTTTGCCTAGATAACATGTCTATGAAACGACACTTTTGATAGCCAAAATTTGCATTTGGTAAACTTTGCGAACAATTGACATTCTCGGAGGGTTTGCAACACAATTTGAAGGTGTTGAGCATGTTCTTCCTTGTTTCGTGAATATACCAGAATGTCATAAATGAAGACGACCATGAACTTGTCAACATAGGGCTTGAATACACGGTTCATGAGATCCATGAAAGCAGCCAGAGTTTCGTTAACCCGAATGGCATTACGAGGAATTCAAAATGGCCATATCGAGTACGAAAGGTTGTCTTGGGTACATCTTCTTCTCTTACCCTTATTTGGTAGTATCCCGATCGAAGACCAATCTTTGAGAATACCGCAGCATCTTTGAGTTGATCGAAAAGATCTTCAATTCTTGGCAAGGGGTGTCTATTCTTGATAGTATGCTTGTTCAATTGTCTGTAGTCAACACAGAGTCTCATAGTCCCGTCTTTCTCATTCACAAACAAGTCTGGAACACCCTAGGGAGACGAACTGGGTCTAATGAAACCCTTGTCTTGTAACTTTTGAAGTTGCTTCTTGAGTTCCTTCAATTCAATTGGTGCCATTCGATAGGGTGTGATGGACACCGGAATCCTTCCAGGCTGAACATCAATCCTGAACTCTACTTCTCTAGTTGGAGGGAGACTAGGGAGTTCCTCGGGAAAAACATCAAGATATTCAGATACAATAGGCACACTAGGTAAGCCAAATTCAAGTTCATCTTGTAAGACCATAGTAGTAAGGATTGAGGTCGGTTTCTTGTTAATTAGAAGGATTGATTACTTTCCTAAACCTTGGAGATAAAGTCTTCTATTTAGGCAATCTACCCAAGCTTCATGCTTGCTTAACCAGTCTAGTCACAGTACTAGGTCGAACTCACAAGTTGGTGGTACATATTGATCAATGAGAAATGGTACATTTCTAATGAATAGGGGACAATTTCTACAGATAAGGCTTATGTTTGTAATCCCCCTATTGGATTCGAAACTACAAGGCTTTGTTTTACAATTTCAGGCTTTAACTTCAATTTTACAATCAAAGATGAGCATACAAATGAATGTGTGGATCCCGAGTCTATTAAAGCATAAACAAGAGTTGAATTTAGCTCAACATTACCTACTATGACATTAGGTGATTCTTCATATTCTTTTCCCTGGATATGATAGATTCGATCAGGAGCCCGAGATTCCTAGTGAGTAGGGGTGTTCGAATGTTGTCCTTTGCCCTTCCTCTTAATTATAGACTAAGCTTGTCTGGGGCCTTTGTTTCGAATGGAAGAAGCTGAGCTAGCTTTTTCATGAGCTCGATTCGGAGGATTATTAGGATTCTAGGGGCAATCACGTATGTAGTGATTAGAATCTCCACATAAGAAGCATAGATTTGATTGAGTTTTGCACTGGCCAGTGTGGTGTTTCTGGCAAAACTTGCAAGTAAGATATTTTGCAGCTTTACCGAAATTCTCCATACTATCAATAGAGATAATTAGGGATGAAGGCTTGGATAACGATTGGGGTCTCGGTATGTAATTGCTCTTCTAAGCAGGAGTGTAATTCGAAGAGTGATCTTTAGAATATTTGGACTTCTTTGACTGCCAGTGAGGCTTGTCATCATTCCTGGATCGTTTGTCTTTCCAAGAGTTTTCGCTTTTGTGTTTCTCAGAGGCTTTCATCTTCGCCTCGGTTGCAATAGCCTAGTTCACCAAATTTTGGAAGTCAGTGATACCCAGGGTAGTGAATATTGGACTTAATTCATCATTCAATCCATCGATAAACATCCTACACTTGGCAGCATTAGTCTTGATGTATTCCGACCCATATTTGCAATATTTGCAAAAGTCACTCACGTACTATTTGATAGGTCGACCACCTTGCTTGAGGTACAAGAAACGCTTCTGGTGCTCGGCCAGGTATTGTTCACTGATGTATTTCTTCCTAAATTCCTCGAGGAAGAAATTCCAAGTTATAGCTTCAGTAGGAGCTGTCAGGGTAGTGGTTTCCCACCGGCTCAAAACTTCGTCTTCCAACAGGGCTATAGCACATTCGAGTTTGTGTTCATCAGAACAGGGCAGTTGTTTGGTCAGGATTCGAGTAGTGACCTCTAACCAATACTCAACTACTTCGGGATTGGCTTCGTCAGTACTGGTAAAGGTATAGGCCCGGTGTTGAGCCAGTTTGTCAATAGGAGCTCTGTTTGGCACAACAGCAGGGGGTGGAACCGGATGGTCCCATTTTAGAGTAGGAGCTTCCTGTTGAGCAGCAGCTTGGGCTCGGGGTTCAGCTTGTTGTGGAGGATTTTGCTCCATCCTCACACTATCTCATTCATTCGAGGAGCCCTCAAGACTTTCATTGTCCCAACCAAGCCTTGTTTCAGATGTTTCTGGGTTTAGATAGAATAAGAAAGAATTTAGTCAAGCAAAGAACACAAGCCTATACATTACAGGTTTCCTAGGTGGCACAAGTATCCCTATATGATGCAATAATGCCTGATTTAAGTCCTAGAATCGACTAAAAAGCTCTGATACCAATAAAATGTAACACACTCTTCCCCAGTTTAGGAGTAAACCAGCTCGAGAGCGTTACTGGAAAACACTAGAACAAGAACAATTTAAAACTTTCAAGAATTCATCACTAATCGATGAGTTGAGAACTAACAAGTCACTTAATCATTCATATTTAATCATATAAGCATGAGTATACTTCTTATACATTATAGGTTATTACTTTGGTTGATCATTTTCAACTACATTCAAGTTTACCAAGTGCTTAATTAAGTGACCATGTATAGTATTATAATGGTATACAACAATAATTAGAAGATTTTCATTTCAATTCGAGTTAATATCAAAGTATGACAGCTTAATCCATTTCATGCATATGAAAATGTTGTCATCATACGTTTCAAGTATAGCCATTAAGCCTTTCTAACATTTAAGGCCAAACAAGTTCATATATACAATTTCCAAGTAGCAAAATGCATGACCTAGTTTAACTAGAAACAAAGACTAGGTACCACCAACTAGGAGCATTACAAACGTGTAAATGTGGATCCATACTCTAACTTGGCTTGTACTTTGCTTCAGGCGCAAGAAAGAAGCTTCAAAATCAGGAGAATGCTTCAAATCAACTAACTTGTATTTTGGGAAGAGTGGAAACGAGAGTGATAAGTACAAAATGTACTTAGTGAGGTGGTAATCTAGTTCTATCCAATTATCGAGGTAATTATCGGTTAGTCAAGTTGAACCTAGTCAAGGTTTGTAGCAATCGAACTAAAGCTTATTACATACTTATCATTTCAAATTATGTAACATATTATTTCAAGCAAGACATTCAGGCACACATCGATTCAAGTGGGATTATAAGCCATTCAAATAGCAACTCAAATAGCAAGCAATTCGAGCATTAGTAAATTCAAGTATCAAGAAATTTCAAGTGTCAAGTAACTCAATATCAAGTAGTTCAAGTATCAAGTAACTCAAGTAATTCAAGAATCGAATATTACAAGTATCAAATATTTCAAATATCAAATAAGCTTTATCTTTTAATTAATTCTCATTTGCTTTCTTTAGTTTATGCCTTTGGTATTTAGTTGTCTAGGTAATCGAGTCACCAACCAACTGTCACCACAAGATGTACCGTAGTACTAGCCAACCCACTGCTATCACCAAAGACCACACATACGTACCCTCCGTCTATCGCCAATAGGGGCCTTAGCCCTGAACGTTAGTCCACCCAACACAAAAGAGCTCTAGACTCTATGGCATGCCAGCCTACCTATGACCACTAACAACCAAGGTTGTGTTCAATTATGAATCACTTATTCAAGTATTACATGTTCAAGTCAAGCAATAGCTTATTCAAGGATCAATTCAAGTGATACATTGCAAGATCATGCTTATATATATAGCCCTTAGGACAATTGAACCTTAGCTCTAGAGTTTGCAATTTAACTTGTCATTCAAGCAAGCAATTAACATATGCCATTTCTAGGCATCGAGCAAGATCTTTAATTCATGATTTATATCATGTTAACAAGTATCTAAATCTTAGAGATACATTCAAGCATTCATTGGAATTGATCACAACCAAGGCATCAAGATTCAAGCATTTGTTTTCACTTTTTTTCCTAAATAATTTAACAATATACAATTAGATCTCAAGTTTTAGCTCAAACCACTCTTCCACTTTTCATCACAACCAAGCTTAAATCAAGTATATTAACATGGCATAGAAATAACAAGAAGTAGGCATGCTTTCGAAAGACTATCCCCTTTTGTTTAGCTTTCGAATGCTCCTCCTTAGACCCTTCTCCAATGTCCTCTTCTCGTTCTAACATTTCATACAATTAAATCAAGGTCAAAACAAGGTACATTCATTTAAATTCAAAACAAGGTAGCAATACACAATATTCATGCATCCAAACTGTCCTAGGCTGCCATACAAGCACACACATATACATATACAAGGTAGCATCCAAACTGCTCGAAACTGTGTACAAAACAGTACACAAAACTACATTTAAAGCTATTCGAAAATGCACACCAAGCCATAGAATCAAAATCAGCAACTATTAATTCATTGTATGACTCCATACATTCAAACATTTATTTCAAAACATCAAGGCTGCTGCTGTCAGGCAGCATGTGCATTACTTGCTTAAATGCTCATATCTTTCATTTCGTACGTCAAAATTTCGAACCGTTTACACCGTTAGAAAACTAACTTAATTGTATTTCTAACCATATAGGTCTTGCATTTTTATTCTTTACGAATTAAAATAGTTTTTTATTTAAAGACAGACCAAATTACGTCACTGGGCAGCAACTACATTTTCAATAGTTTCAAGTAAAACAGGACAGCTCCTTATACATTTAAATTACACTCTTTTGTGCATCAATATGACTCTATAACATAGTTATACAAGTCCAAGCAATTCAATTTAACTTTATATTACTCAAAATAGTTTAATGTTCATTAACATACAACAATTTTGCTCATAATAGTCCTTATGTATACGCACACATGTATAGAACAGTGCCTTGTTCTTAATTTAGTCAAATCAGCCCTTCATTTCATCAAAATAGTCCCTCTTTAGTTCCAAAATTTATACACAATCTACATAGTTCCAAAGTACTTAAAAAAGTCCATGAATATTCTCATTTATGCAAAACAATCCTATTCCTTAGCAAAACAACTTCCCCTGCTTTTAGATTACCAATTCAGTCCTTGAATGTTTATGATTCAACCCCTATCAAAATTTAAAACAGCCCTTACATTTTCATAACAGTCCTTTGACTCAATTCCTTGATTCAGTCCATTTTTCCTCTATTAGAACAGTCCAAGCAGTTTCTAACTCCCGCATAGCAGCCCCAAGGATCAACCAACTTATTTTACATGAAATTTTAACAATTTAGACCTACTTTAATATACTATTACATCTCCTAATTGATTCATTTTAGATTATAACAGTCCCAACATTTCTTTATGCATTTGAATCGGTCTAGCATTCCGGTGTACATGTATTCCTATATCAAAGAAATTATAGAATGATATAATAGCAAGCAATGACACCTAATTTAAATTTCCAGCATCATATTCAAACACCAAGGATATAATTCATGCCCTATACTCATCACTACTTCCAACAATCTCAAGATTTACATGAATCTACATCTAAATACTAATTCTATTAGAGCAAATAGGAAAGAAGTGTGGTTACCTTTCCTCCAAGGTCATTCAAACAAGGTTCCAGCCATGAAATAGGATATACAAAACCTTTTACAAGCTCCTCTCAATTCCCTCTCTTTCTATCTATTGTTTCAGCCAGCACACTAAGGAGGAAGAAGAAATGACCATCCATCTTCCTTCTTTGTTTATTATCATTTATACATGTGTTAAAATCCCACCTAATTTTCCTTTAACATGCAAACTATAAGTTTAACAAGTCATTCATTTTAGTCACTTAAATTTAGTGTTCTTCTTTTTACTTGTCACAATTAGCTCACTTCTTTCATTTGATTAAGATATAATTTAACTAGCCAATGAGTTTAAATTATGGTAACAACTTATAGGCTTGGTTTAGGGATATTACAATTCCCTAATTTAAATTAAATTACCACTTTTAGAAATATGCTACTAGGCTCGGGTTTAGGATATTACACTAGTACAAACTCTAACTATGCTAGCAGTTATGTTTATCATATCAATTAAACCTTAGCCAAAATTTTTTTACTGGTTTGGTATGCATGATCTATCTAATCTACATGGAAACAAAATGCAAATAGTAGTATAAAAATGAATGCATGTCATGGCAATAAATGTGAGGCAACACACCCCCCAAACCTAAGGTGGCCATTGTTCTCATTGCATGAAAACATATATATACAAATGCAATGCATGCTAAAAATGGAAAACATGACTGTAAGAAGTTAAGGGGGTGAAAACTCCCCTGGGGATGGTTTTGGCGAGTGGATCGAGTCTTTCTTTCAGTCGTTACATCATCTAAAGATACTTCATCTTCGAACACAACGTCAACATGTCGGGTCTCGTACTTGGCAAAATCTTCATGGGCAGGTGACACTAGTATAGTGGCATCAGATTGCTGGGCTGGAGTATGATCAAGCTGAGGGCTAACTAGCACTCCTTCTGTTGCATGGAGCTCGGTTGGGAACTCCGGATATCATGGTAAATGATTGGTGGACAGTGCTTCAAGAGTTGTCCTTAGGGCACGGTCTCTGCCCCGATATATTGTCAAAGTATCAGATTTTGTTCCTCGACCTTTTGGAACTTCTAAAGGAGGAGTTCTTGGCGTTTATAGATTTGGGAGAGTAATGCCACAACATCAACTGACAATTGAGTGGTCGGTTCAGCCTTGTGTTTCTTGGAAACAGAACTCGGCATGGTCTCTTGGCAAAATTTCTTGTGCTACGAATCAAAGAAACCTTTCAAAACAGAAGAAGAAATCAAATGAAAAACTAAAAATTTAAAAATGAGATATCCTAAGTACTGGAAAGAAAATGACTCTCCTAAATTATTTACAATGACCATACTGGGTTGGCAAAAAGTTACTGAATATTCGCAAGGAGAATGGTCTCCTTGGCATTAATCTGACTTCCTTCAAGTAGTGCTTCATTCCTTGGCCCTTTTTTGGTGGATGGTAGGTTGTGGCAATCTTTTGTTTGAATAACCAACTTAGAAAGCAGAAAGATTGCTTTCCTTTGAGTATTCCCAACTCCCGGTTGTACAATGAAGGGGAATATTTTGCCATGGCGGTTTTGAACAACCACCTTAGAAAACCAAAGAATCTTGTTGCTGTAAGTCTAGAGACCCTTTTGATCGAACTCAACATCCTAGTAGTGCTTAGGCTTTCCTCCTCCTTTCTCCTTTGATTTCGAGGCATAGTCATCCTCATAATGTTCCAGAATTGTTGTAGCAATTTTCATTAAATCATCAGTTTCTAGACACAACATCTTTGGCATTTTATTGTGGAAAATATTTTTTGCTTTATCTCGGTTGGTTCTTCGAATATTTCACCCATCACGACATCAAAATCTTGCTCCATGGCATTAGCTTCTATTCCCTGGCAAATCTGGACTATGCTCTTATCAAAAATGGACTTCATTAGGTCAATAGCTTCGCATTCCTTAGGTTCATCTGCACAGTTAAAAGCTTTGAAAACGTTAAATGTAACATGTTGGTCATTCATACGCATACTTAGCTCACCTTTTTGAACATCAATTAAGGTCGTACCCGTGGCAAGAAATGGTCTTCCCAAAATTATTGGGACATTAGCACCATCCTCATATTCTAAAATAATGAAATCAACAAGAAATATAAATTTATCAACCCTTACCAACACGTCCTCAGTCTTACCCTTGGGATATGCATAAGATCGATCTGCCAATTAATGTGTTATTATGGTAGGCCTTGATTCAATGACATGTGTCCTAAAAACTGACATTGGCATTATATTGATGTTGGCTCCCAAATCACAGAGCGCCTTGCCCATGAATTTATTGCCAATCCTATTGGAAATAGTGAAACTCCTAGGATCTTTCAATTTTGGTGACAGTCTGTTGGTGATCAGAGCAACAGTCTCGAAATCACCTAGCTAACTCTTTTTTGGACAATATGTCTTTCATGAATTTAACGTAGTTGGGCATTTATTCGAGAGCTTCCACTAAGGGGATGTTAATATACATTTGTTTAAGGACTTCTAAGAAGCGCTTAAATTGTTGATCCTGCTTATGTTTCTAGAGCCTTTGTGGAAAAGGTGGTGGTGGGTAGGCAAATGCTAACTCAGCTGGTTTTACCGAACTGGTGCTTGCATTAGATTGAGGTCTGGCATTGCTGGTGCTTGCCTCCCCTTTCTCAGCTTCCTTGAATTCGTCTACTGGCACTGATTTCTCTTTCTAGAAAACAACTGACTGCTTGGCAAGCAGTTCATTCTTGATTTGTTTGCCACTTTTGAGGGTGACTTCTTTGCATGGTTCTCTTCCTTTTTGCCGAGCATCCTCTGTATAACTTGGCAGAGTCCCTGGTGGTCTGGCATTAACTGCGCTGGCACTTTATCCTATTTGAACTTCCAAATAGTGCAAAATACACCGACTCTAAGTTTGTTGGGCATTCCTCCCTGATATGGTTGTCACCGTAAATAGTGCAAAATGGTTCAAATACCTTTACCTACCAGACTTTAGCAAGCTTTTGCATTGTCTTCACTATGTTAGTGACGTTGGTAATTTGAGCATTGATTGATGAAAGTGCCTAAAGTTCCTACTTTCCAGCTGCTCTCGTCCCAGCTCCCAATCTGGTGGTAGGATATTGGATATCATTGGTGGCAATCCTTTTAAGGATGTCACATGCCTCTGTGTATTTCTTGTCTAGTAATTAACCGTTTGCCAAAGCATTAACAACGGTCCTAAAGTGAGCATTGAGTCCATTATAAAAGGTCTACATTTGGGTCAAAGTAGGGAATCCATGCATGGGGCATCTTCTCAACATGTCCTTGAAATGCTCCTAAGTATCATACAGAGACTTGTCATCAGCCTTCCTAAAGGTAATGATTTCACTCTGCAACTTGGCATTAAGTTTGGGTAGATGTAATCTTAGAAGAAACTCCTAGCATAAATCTTCCCATGTAGTGACTGAACTATTTGAAATAGTTGGCAAACCTCCATGATTTGCTTCAAATGTTGCCTTGGGTCTCCGTTAGGTGATCCATCAAATTGTCATACATTCAATAGCATTTGAATCATTATCGATGTAACCCCCTTAACCCAGCCTAGTTGCAAGACCGAACCGAGCGAGCTACATTAGGTTTGCCGAAGCAAACCGTGAAGAAAAAACTTGAATTTATGTCCATTTTTTTCTTTTATCTTATCTAGATGCAATATTATAATCCATGGTGAGTGATTAGGCAGCGGGTGTAAACTCAACTCAATCGGGCATCGGATCAACATCTAATTGCACTCAATTATAATTTAGGGACCAAAATAAAATTCTAGAAAATTATAGGGACTTGTACCATTTTGAGTTTACCAATCGTTAATTAATCAGGTTACATGCTTGCTCACCAAATTTCAGCTCAAAACGACAATCCAAACTCATACAATTGCATTTACAAATATTAGAGATAAAAATATAATGTTTCAAGACATCTTTTAAACTTTGCAGAAATGTTCACATTGAAAGTTTCAAAACCCTCACAAGGTTTCGAAACTATTTTTATAGTAGCCAAAGTTGCCTCAAGGTTTCGAAACCTTGGGCCTGTTTTCGAAACCAGCTTCAACAGGTTTCGAAACCTATTCATAAGGTTCCGAAACTTACCTACAGATTTGCAAAAAATGCATATTCAGCACACCTTAGGATCACATTAAACATATCCACATTGGCCCTAAACACTTTAATACACACCCCAAATATGTATCACACCCAAAACATGCTTCCAAAGTCATACGTAACAATTCACATAGCAATTCAAACTCAATTTATGCTTCCTAATAACCAAACGCTTCAACCCTCAATTGCAATCCAAACCAGAAACCAACTCCTAAAGGACATTTACAAGTCCATATAAGCAATACAAACTTGTGCCAAAATATAGAGTTTCATAAAACATACTCCTAAGCCAAATTGGTACCCTCCCATTGCCAATTACTACTATCGAACTAGTTTAAGAGCATACTTGAGCAAAGTGAAATCCCTTGGACTCTCTTCCTTGATTCTTTGATGTCCAAACAAGTTACTTCTCTGCATTGTTAAGAAAAGAGAGCATAAGCAATAAGCTTAGTGAAGGACGCTCAATTAAAAACCAACAACAATGCATTTTAAACCATTTCTCAAATATTTCTCAATCCTTATGCTCAAAACTTCTCATGCTTGAAATCTCTTTTCAAAGCAATTAAAAAATTATCCTTTCAACATGTATCATAATTCTCATGCATTAACCATAATGCAAATCTCATTTAAAACTTCTCAAGCATGGTTATCCCTAGCATAGCTTAAACACAATCTCATGTATAAATCACATTATACAAATCATTACAAAAACCATGCTACATGTTTATCTCATAAATTGGCATAACAAGTGACCCAGATGACACTACCCCAATCCTTGGATAACACTACCCCTATCCAATCAAATTCAGATATGCGGATTCCTTGATGGAACTATCCCCATCAAGTCTCATGGTGAAACTACCCTCACCATAATCTCACTTCGGCCGGGATGGCACTACCCCATTGCCCCTATGTATTAGCACTACCCTTATCACTTCACAATAACACTACCCTATTGTGTAAACGAACAATTTGTCTCACATACGAATTTTTTATTTAGAGTGAACTTTAATCCTATTGGTCAACCAATTATATCCGACAACAATTAAATCTCAGCCACATGCCAATATACACTTTAAAACTATGTTACCTTACTGTTTTTCCAATGCATAAACATAAACCATTTTCTTCATCCCATTTCAAGAAATCTCAATGCATAGCATTTTCTCAACATGACATAATCTCTTTAAAAGCCATAAATCAATATCATGGGATCACATGAATCATCTCTCAATTCATAAAAACATACATAACAGTAAGTAACAAATCTCTTTC
Organism: Hibiscus mutabilis; assembly: GCA_019671005.1. Taxonomy (NCBI): domain Eukaryota; kingdom Viridiplantae; phylum Streptophyta; class Magnoliopsida; order Malvales; family Malvaceae; genus Hibiscus; species Hibiscus mutabilis. Next base: position 46,027,190 of record CM033714.1, read on the forward strand.
TAAAACATGAGCATGATTATACAAAACAATGGGAAACCTGAAAACCGAGAGTGAATTCTTCCATACTTACTTCCGAGCTAGCGTTTCAAGCTTAGTATAAGCCCCCAAACCTTGCTTTCAAACCTTTGAAAAGCTTTAAAACCAATTCCACTCACTAAAACGCGAAACCTTAATTCATCGACGCGCAATCAAGCATCTAAAGCCTCGAACGCTTCACCAGTAGCTAACAGATCAACCTCCCCTATTTTAACCACATTAAAACAGAGGATTAATGCATCATAATGCATTTGAAATCCCAGCAAAACAATTCCACAACATTGTTTCACTAAAAGCTACTAAACGCCCGTCGAAAACAACTGAAAACCACATCGATTGACCTCCAAACCTAACCTAGCCATAGCCTATCACTTCCAATCATTAATTAACATCAAATGACATCTAAAAACCATCTCATAACATCCTTATACCTCCAGCAACCATTAAACTACCACAACTCATCAAAAACACATAACTATCAACCTAAACAATTAGAGATTCGCTTAATTTCGGGATTCCAATGTTAAAAACATTATTAAACATGAAAATCATGATTAGAATCAATCAAGAACCCAGCAAAACAGATCCAATTCGAAAATCACATAAATTCATCAATTAAACCTTGATTTAATCATATTCTTCAATTAAATCATAAAACCTCATTAGGAAACATATTTAAAGAGTCAAGAACTTGGGAATTTCAATAAAGAACCTTGATTAGAGGAGAAGAACAAAGATTACCTCTAATCTCTTGTTTTTTCCTTAATTGGCAAGATTGGATTGAAATCTTCAAGAAAACAAATAAAGCTTGTTGTAGAAATCCATGGAAAGCATTTAGAAATAAAAGTTGGATGAAAATGATTAATTCTCTGGAGATTTTAGAAGAGAAAATGTAGTTTGGCTGATAAGAAAGTAGAGAGAAAAGCTGAGAGTCAAAAGAAGTTACGTAAGAAAATGTTTTAACCAAATAAACTCTTTTCTTAAAATCCCTTTTATTCTTAACTATTAATTAATAAAAAAATTTATTAAAAAGGTCTTATTAAGGGAAATAGCTGATTAAAGTGATAAAATCCCCTTAAATATTCAAAGTTTTGACTCTTTACAAAATAGTCAACAAAAACAGTTTTACACTTTTACATTTTAGTCACTAGTCCAAAATGTCACATTTCCAAAATTTTCCAAAATTGACTTTACCAATAATTAACATATATTTAATAAGAATTTTTAACTATTTTCCATATTTTTTATCGAGCATAAAAATATTTAATCTTGAATCCGACTTAAATCACTAACTCGGTCTACCGAACCGTGTAATTAGCCCAAAAATTGCTAGGACCAAAACCGGGGCGTTACAACTCTCCCCCACTTAGGAAATTGTGTCCTTGAAATTTTACCTAAAGAAAACAAGTGCGGAAACTATCTCATAATGTATGCCTTACTCTTCCACGTGGCCTCCTTAACTCTATGGTGTCGCCACAACATCTCCACAAGCTCAATCGTTTTACCAAGAAGAACTTTAGTACTCAAATCAAGGATCTCAACAGGTTCCTTATCAAAATACAACCTCGGTCATAACTCCATATCCTCCACCAACATAACATACGATGGTACCGACCGATACCCCTACAACATCGACACATGAAACACATCATGAACCTTCTCCAACTCAGGAGGTAACCTCAACGATAAGCCACAAGACCAACTCGCTCTACAACTTCATATGGTTCAATAAACCTTGGACTAAGCTTACCCTTACGTCCGAACCACATCAGCTTCTTCCAAGGTGACACTTCAAGAACACATACTCATCAATCACACACTCAATTTCTCCACGCTTCAAATCTGCATAGGATTTCTGGCGATCCGAAGCTGCTTTACGCGATCAAAAATGAGCTTCACATTCCCATTCGTATCCTTTCACACATCCGGCAAGGAAACATACTCTTTCCATGCCTTATCCCGACACAAAGGCGTACGAAACTTCCTACCATACAAGGCTTCGTACGGTGCCATCTGTATACTGGCCTGATAACTGTTATTATAGGAAAACTCCATCAAGGCCAACTATCTCTCCTAGGTTCCTTGAAACTCAATGATATAACATCTCAACATATCCTCCAAGATATGGATCACATGTTTAGACTCACCATCCGTCCGAGGATGATACGAAGTACTGAAACTCAACCGTGTACCCAAAACTCAATGTAAACATTCCCAAAATCTTGCCGTAAACTACGGATCTCTATTCAAAACTATGGACTTAGGCACACCGTGCAAATGAACAACCCCAACAATATACAAATCTGCCAACTTATCCAAAGTATACGCCGTATGCACTGGAAATGTACGCTCTTCGTAAACCGATCAAAAATCACCCAAATGGAATCCTTTTTAGTGGGTGGCAACCACACAAAAAAAATCCATGGTCACTCTCTCCCACTCTTATTTTGGTATCCTCAACGGTTGCAACAACCCAAAAGGAAACTGATGCTCAGCCTTAAACACGCTGACAACCCATACATCTAGCAACAAAAATAGCCTCATTTTTCTCTAAACCAACCCAATAGTACTCACCCTTCAACCCTTGATACATCTTAGTACTACCGGAATTCAAAGCAAAAGGACTAGCATGAGCCTCGATCAGAAACACGTGCCTCAACTCGACATCACAAGGCATAACTATCCAATCCATAAAACACAACACTCTATCATTATTAAAATGAAAATCTAACGAATTTCCATCCATGATGTCGTTAACATGCGGTACCAATGCATCATCACAAGGTCATTTTCCTTTTATCAACTGCGACAATGATGGCTTTACTTGCAACTCGGCCATCAAGCCTCCATCATGCGTTACACTCAACCACGTAAACATCACCCTGAACTCAACCGCAACCTTCCTACTCGAAGCATTGGCTACAACATTAGCCTTCCTCATATGATACTCAATCACCAAAACATAATCCTTAAGCAACTCCAACCATCTAAGTTGCCAGAGTTCAAATCCTTTTCGGTCATCAAATATTTCAAACTCTTATGATCTGTTTACACAACAAACTTTCCACCAAAGGGATAGTGTCTCCAAAACCTTTAAGCAAACACAACTGCGGCAAACTCAACATCGTACGTAGGAGCAATGCGCTCGTGCATCCTCAACTATCCAGATGCACAAGCCACAACTTCACTAGCAATGCAACAATCTTAGAGGATTCTTCAACAAACCTCGATATTAAACAACTAAATCTAGAAAACCCAAGAACATCTAACTCCAACCTTGGTTGCTTCAAACTATAACAACCAAACTTCCGAGAACCAATCTTTAACACCCTAAAGAATTCCAAAGAACCACATTACTAAAGGTACTTACAGAAGCTACCTCGCTTACACCATCACTCCATCAACTTTCGAACAATCATCCGTAAGTGTGAACATATGTATGCATGATAACTTATATGCCCTCATAGATGTTTATATGCATGTATGCAAAACCTCTAATGTCATGCTCAGATGCATGTATGTAATGGCATATTTATATATATACACATAAGTGTTTTTGCACTATGCATGTTAAACTGTTCACACTTACTAAGAACATTCTCAAAACCAAAATTCCATCCAACATACCCCAAAACTCGCACTTCCCGAATAAAGAGCAAACATTCACTCCCCCACAATAAAAACCTACTAAACCATTCATACTTGTCGATCAAAATTCTTCTCGTTACCTTTGTGCACGAGAATTTCATCTATAAACGCAACAACAAACTGATCCAAAAACTTATGGAACACCCAATTCATCATATCTATGAACGTAATCGACGCATTGGTCAAACCAAATGGCATCACCAAGAACTCACAATGCCCGTACTTCGTACGAAAGGCGATTCTTGGCACCACCACATCCTTTACCTTCAACTGAAAATATCCAACCCTTAAATCAATCTTAGAAAACACCGAAACACCTCTAAACTGGTCAAACAAAGCATCAATCCGTGGCAAATGATACTTATTCTTAATCGCCAACTTGTTCAGTTGTCAACAATCAATGCACATCCGCATTGTGATATCCTTCTTTTTTCACAAACAACTGTGGCGCACCCCATGACAAAACACTAATCCTATTAAGCCCTCGATGAAGCAACTCTTGAAGTTGCATCTTCAACTCTTTTAACTCTTTCGGAATCATATGGTAGGGAGCAATAGACATTGGAACTGTATTTGCATACAACTTAATGTCGAATTCAACATCTCCATTTGGCAGCAAACCAGGAAATTCCTCTGAAAATACACCCAAAAACACTCATATACCATACGTATGTCCTGAACACACACTTCCTTCGATCCCGAATTCAAAACTTAGGCTAAGAATGCCTCACAACCAGAATCCAACAAACAACTCGCTTTCAAAGTTGAAACAACATTGGACAAGAACTTAACATTCTCACCCACAATTACCACCTCATTAGTAAGTTTCAAGGTAACTCGCTTGGATTCAAAATCAACCACAGCTTTGTGCTCAGACAACAATCCATACCTAGGATTACTTCCAGACCATAAAATGGCAACTTCATTGAATCAACCACAAACACATGACCTTAAACAATCATAGGTCATTTATTAAACAACCTTCTCGCAACAACCGTCTCACCAGAGGAACTAGCTACCTGCATTCCCACATCTAACACTTCTGAGACAATCGTTCAAAGCACAACTCCCACAAGCATTAGCAATAATAGGTGCAGAAGTCTATACCCCACGAATCAAACGTGGATAGTCCCGCCTCATGTGATCACATGATCCACATACCCAACAGGTATTAAGTGTTGCTCCAGCCTGGATACTTTGACCCTACGATCCTCGCCCAACACTACCACCACCTCGCCTCAACTTAGGGCGATACCTTTTTTCATGATTTCTTAAACTGACTATCATCGAAACTAGAGTCTGCAACTTTCTTGCTAGAGCCAGAACCTTCCACACAAACCAATAAACCCAGGTTCTTCTCAATATCCTTCACCCGTGTTATCAATACGTTGAAAACGGCGTAGTTAAAAGCCAACATGTATATCTTAACATCATGTACCAATCCGTACCAAAATCGGTCACAGAGATGCCTCTTATCAAGTACCAGTTTAGGAGCATACCAGCTCAACTGAACAAATTGTACCTCACACTTAGCTACAAACATACTGCCTTGAACCCAAGCCATAAACTCACGTTTCTTTTCATCTGGATATCTAACTTCTAGATTCTTCTTCTTTAAGATAGTTCGAAAGAACTTCCAGATCACAACACCTGATTCTATGCCTGCAACCATAGTTGTCCACCAACTATAGGCATCATCTTGCAACAGGGATACAACATATCCCAACTTAAGGGCGTCACTACACCCTATCGAATCCAAAAATCCATACAACACAGGCCATCCACACCTCAGATGCCTCGAGTACCAACCCACGGTACTTAACTTCTCTCAACTATGGAGACATTCCAACAGTAATCTCATCTACCCAACAACTGGCGCAAATACATGCGCTCCAGCAACATCAACTTAAAAAGCTCAGAATATCACCTATATCAAAGACGCCATGTCACCCAACACTGGCCCAACTGGCATAGGTGATACTTACTTCAGGGTGGCAATTCCTTCCCTAGGAGATGTAACATTCTCCTCAACATTACGGGTAATTATTCTAAGCTCTCATCTCGGTCCCATTATGAAAACAATATGAATCTCTAGCATATAAATGCAACAATAAAAATATTTAGGCTAGCAGAAGCAAGAATCCAAGACGCTTAAGTATGAAAACAAAATCTCTTCATATCGCTAGCAATACAAAAATGGGTACCCCGATTTCTACCCCAACTCATCACATAACAAACATATAGCATATTACCAAACACCATACCTATCACTCAGTCAATCAACAATTAGAACAAGACTTAAAACAACCACCGTGCATAGCAAACATCAAGAAATCAACCAACTTACCTCCCAATTTTTTGTAAACCTAACTATGATACCACCAAATATAACCCCCTCGACCCGGCCTAGTAGCAAGACAGAACCGAGCGAGTCACATTAGATTTGCCGAAGCAAAACTATGAAGAAATAACTCGAATTTACATCCATTTTTTCTTTTATATTATCTAGATACAATATTATAATCTATGGTGAGTGATTAGGCAGCGGGTGTAAACTCAACACAATCGGGCATCAGATCGACATCTAATTGCACTCAATTGCAATTTAGGGACCAAAATGCAATTATGGAAAATTATAGGGACTTGTAACATTGTGAGTTTACCAATCTTTAATTAATTAGGTTACATGCTTGCTCGCCAAATTTTGGCTCAAAACGACAATCCAAACTCATACAATTGCATTTACAAATATTAGAGATCAAAATATAATGTTTCAAGACATCTTTTAAACTTTGCAGAAATGTTCACACTGAAGGTTTCGAAACCTACACAAGGTTTCAAAACTATTTTTCTAGTAGCCAAAGTTGCCTTAAGGTTTCGAAACCTTGGGCATGGTTTCGAGACCAGCTTCAACAAGTTTCGAAACCTGTTCATAAGGTTCTGAAACTTACATGTAGATTTGCAGAAAATGCATATTCAACACACCTTAGGACCACATTAAACATGTCCATATTAGCCCCAAACATTTTAATACAAACCCCAAATATGTATCACACCCAAAACATGCTTCCAAAGACATATGTAACAACTCACATATCAATTCAAACTCGATATCATCAACTTGAGGCATGCTTCCTAACAACCAAACACTTCAACCCTCAAATGCAATCTAAACCAGAAACCAAGTCTTAAAGACCATTTACAAGTCTATATAAGCAACACAAACTTGTGCCAAAACATGGAGTTTCATAAAACATACTCCTAAACCAAATTGGTACCCTCTCATTGCCAATTATTACTATCGAACTAGTTTAAAACCATACTTGAGCAAAGTGAAATCCCTTGGACTCTCTTTCTTGCTTCCTTGTTGCTTGAACAAGTTACTTCTCTGCATTGTTAAGAAAAGAGAGTGTAAGCAATAAGCGTAGTGAGGGACGCTCAATTAAAAACCAACAACAATACATTTTAAACTATTGCACAAATATTTCTCAAACCTCATGCTCAAAACTTCCCATGCTTGAAATCTCTTTTCAATGAAATTACAAAATATCCTTTCAACATGTATCATAATTCTCATGCATTAACCATAATGCAAATCTCATTCAAAACTTCTCAAGCATGCTTATCCCTAGCATAGCTTAAACACAATCTCATGTACAAATCGCATTATACAAATCATTACAAAAACCATGATACATGTTTATCTCACATATTGGCATAACAAGTGACCCGAATGGCACTACCCCCATCCTTGGATAGCACTACCCCTATCCAATCAAGTTCGAATATGCGGATTCCTTGATGAAAGTACCCCCATCAAGTCTCATGGTGAAACTACCCTCACCGTAATCTCACTTCGGCCGGGATGGCACTACCCTCATTGCCCGTATGTGATAGCACTACTCATATCACTTCACATAAGCACTACCCTATTGTGTAACCGAAGAATTTGTCTCACGTATGAATTTTGTATTTAGAGTGAGCTTTAATCCTATTGGTCGACCAATTATATCCGACAACAATTAAATATCAGTCACATGCCAATATACACTTTAAAACCATGTACCTTACTATTTTTCCAATGCATAAACATAAACCATTTTCTTCATCCCATTTCAAGAAATCTCAATGCATATCAGTTTCTCAACATGACATAATCTCTTTAAAAGCCATAAATCAATCTCATGGTATCACATGAATCATCTCTCAATTCATAAATACATGCATGATAGTAGGTAACAAATCTCTTTCTAAAACATGAGCATGATTATACAAAACAATGGGAAAACCAAAAATCGAGAGTGAATTCTTCCATAGTTACTTCTGAGCTTAGATTAGAATTTCAAGATTAATCTAAACCCCCAAACCTTGCTTTCAAACATTTGAAAAGCTTTAAAACCAGTTCCACTCACCGACACGTGAAACCTCAATTCGTCGACGCGCAATCAAGAATCTGAAGCCTCCAATGCTTTACCGGTAGCTAACGGATCGACCTCCCCTCTTTTAACCATATTACAATAGAGGATTAATGTATCATAATGAATTTAAAATCCCATCAAAACAATTCCACAACATTGTTTGGCTAAAAGCTACCAAATGCCTATCCGAAACAACGAAAACCACATCGATTGACCTTCAAACTTAACCCAACCATAACCTATCACTTCCAATCATCAATTAACATCAAATGACATCTAAAAACTATCTCATAACATCTTTATACCTCCAGCAACTAGTAAACCACCACAACTCCATGGAAACCATTTAGAAATTAAAGTTGGATGAAAATGATTAATTCTTTGGATATTTTAGAAGAGAAAAGGTAGTTTGGATGATAATAAAGTAGAGAGTCAAAATAAGTTATGCAAGAAAATGTTTTAACCAAATAAACTCTTTTGTTAAAATCTCTTTCATCTTTAACTATTAATTAATTAAAACTTTTATTAAAATGGCCTTATTAAGGGAAATAGAAGATTAAAGTGATAAAAGCCCCTTAAAGATTCAAAGTTTTGACTCTTTACAAAATAGTCACCAAAAATAGTTTTACACTTTTACATTTTAGTCAATGGTCCAAAATGTCCCATTTCCAAACCTTATTTTCCAAATTTGAATTTACCAATAATTGAAATATATTTAATAAGGATCTTTAACCATTTTTCTATATTTTTATCTTGCATAAAAATATTTAATGCCGAACCCGACTCAAATCTCTAACCCGATCCACCGAATCGTATAATTAGCCCAAAAACCGCTAGGCCCTAAACTGGGGTGTTACAATCGGTCTAAGCTCAAAGTTAGCCATATTTACCTCTGGAGCGATCGGTCCTGGCATCAAATCATCTATGGTGGGTGCTAGGTGTTCTCTAATGGATTGGTTATCTCCTAACTCCATATTCCTATTTTGCGCCATCTCTTGATGTTCTCTCCTTAGCCTGCGTAAGGTTCTCTCAATTTTAGGATCATGCTTCAAGTTCTTCCCTTGCAGTGTTGCTCCTATTCAAAAGCTAAATAAAATTAACTAAAAATAAAAACAAGTAAAAATCAAAACAACCAATTACATTGAAATCCCCGGTAGCGGCTCCAAAAACTTGTCGACTTTGCTAACGCTTGGCAAAAGATTAAGAATTCAGTGTAAATATGCAAGAAATAATGCCAAGGGTGAGTCTATTATGTGTAAGAATACACAGTCCGCAAGTAATACGATAGTAGGCTGAGTATCGTATCCACAGGGATTGACCAAGAATTAAATGCCACGATTTTTAACTGCAAATTGAAACAAATGAGTTTGATAAGAATGTTGGGTTCAAGATTAAGGAAAATGATTAAAGAAAAATGTAAAGAAAGTTCAGACAGTTTGGCAAACAAGTGTATTCAAATGGTCATGAGCGTTGGCAAGGGATGCTTGGATTTCACGCTAGCTATGCTAGCAATTAATAACTTCAGCTTTGGTTTTGTTGTTGAGCAGATTTTAAGTAGTATTGCCTCTATCGCTAGAAATACCCTAAGTTAATTATAATTAACCCCTATATGTCTATAGTGATGTTACTCATTAACCAGCTTGATTAAGTTTTAATCTTTTACTCCCAAGGGGTATACTCACTTCCGAAGTAAGCTCATCTACTTGAATATCTTCTGTTGAAGCTTATCTCCTTAGTACCTTGGCAATTAATCATTATCCCTCAAGTCTGTTAAGATATTACAGGATAATATGTAAGCAATGCCAACTGTTATCTGTTAAACAATTTAAGAAGATAAGCACTTGCAAGATAAACAAAAATCTCAAAGTATACAATTATTAAAAGCTGAAAATAGCTGAGCGTTTCATCACAAAAACATCCCCAACCAAATTAAATAAATTAGTTCTTGGTTGGGGGAACCATCAACACCAAATCTTTTTCAACAAACACAATTATAAAAACAGAATTAAAACGAAATTCCAATACCAATACCCTTTCTGATACACCCCATATCGATACCCTCTTCCATAATTGAAATCCCAGTGTCAAAACTTCGTACCGATACACCCCTATACATATCAGTATGCCCTAACAGCCATAACTAATAATGCACACATGTAACAATACGCCATTACCCCTAGCGATATGCCATGTATTGTAATTGCAAATTATATCTGGTTTTTATGCTTTTTACTGATCAATCAGTGTCCAAATCCCATAAATTTTACAAGCAAGTTTAATTAGTCGTAAACTACTAACATGCCAAATTTCATAGCTATGTGAATCCATTTACTAGGATTTTACCTTTTTAGGCCAAATATGCATACTTTACCAAATTTAGGCATATTCAAAAAGGCCATTTTTAGCCTTTAACTGCACACAAGTTATTCATAACATATATACATCAAAATGGTCAAATGTGACTTGTCTATCTATTATGCCACCATTCTAGGAGTTTGTAGGGTTGATAAATATTACTCTAGTGATCGCTGTGACTTGCCAAAAACCTTCAACTTCCAGACCCCTTGCAACACAACTTTCTTAACCTGCAATGCATGAGATGAAATGCATTAGACATACTTTGCCTAGTGGGGTACTCATAATCAATGCCAATAATACTAATATGCATTCTAAATCATTTTCAACAATGATAATACTATAGATCATGTTCAATGGAAAATATATCATATATCAGCATTATCCCTTAGATCGAATCAAGATAGTGGATACACGAATTCCTATGCCTTGACAAATCAACAAATTGTCTAGTTCCTCCACCTCATCAATCGACCAATAACACAAACATCCATCTGCCTTTCCATAATAAAGGTTGTAGCCTAAGGATCATAGTCGACCAGTTCCAATGAGCTCATGAATTCTATGGCATGCCAATTGTATCCAAAGCCCTTTCATATCCAAGGTTCAATAACAATAACAATGTCAATGGTAATAATAGTGACAATATCAATATCGATAACAATGGCAATATCAATGACAATAGCAATGTTTTTAGGAACAATATTTCAATGCAATAACTTACTGATGCTTACCAATGTAGTCTGCAAAGAGACTCGATGCAATATCCTTAGACAAAAATAATAGCTGTGCAATATTCAATAACAATGAACCAGGAAAGGCACCTAGCCTATTCCCGAGACTCTGACTACACTCACCTAGTTCTCTGAAGCTCCTACAGCTGTCGAATAACCACTCCCTTGCTTCTATCTTTTGGTGGAGATGATAACTTTTCCTTATCCAACTCTTGAGCTAAATAGAAGCAATATAAAATTGTTACAATTAACACAACAATATGAAAATCAATATCTAAGCTTCGAATAGCTATTGGCTATTAGATTTCCATGGATTGAAGCCTTGAAGAACATGGGTTTAACTTAGGTGTTCAATAGCTTCCACTTAACGTTAAGCATCAACTACCCATGGAATTCAACAATTGATTAGGGGCTTATTATTACCCAAGGGATGATTATTCAATGGAATTAAGAAATTAGGGAAAACTTACATACTTGAAGTTCCCCAATAGAGGTGCTAGCTTAAGAGCTCAAGGAAGATGACAATAGAGGTGTGAGCTTAAACTTGAAAAAGATGGGATAAAAGAAAAAGGGTAAACTCGGTGGATACAAAGGCACTTAGAAGATATCTTAAACATTCCTTATCTCATTATCACATGTTAACCGAGCTTACCCTCTTTAAGAGGTAAGCCATTTAAAAATTATTTCTTTCTTTTCGACACTTTTGGGCAATAAGAATTAATCAAAGATATCATATTTTCCATCACCTATTTTCATTCTCACGTGAGGTGGGTGGCAAGCTAGGAGGTGAGTCATCACTTTTTGGGGAATTACAAGAGTGATCCTTCATCTTTTAAATCTTTACACGTTTATCCCTAAACTTTCAATTTTCACAAATTAGTCACCAAATAGCTTTCAATGAATTCAATAAGGTACTAAACTAATAAATTGACTCAATTAGAGTCCAATATCAATGTAATTGACCATTTAGTCAGGGTCAATGCAATATTAGGACTTTTCTGGTATAAGGTTTTTGATCGACAGAACTCAATTCTGAATAGACCTGTATTGAGGGTGTTACAATTCTTCCCCTTAAGAAAAATTTGTCCTCAAATTTTACCTGAACTGAGGAGATGAAGATATTGGTTCTTCATTGTCTCCTCTGGTTCCCAAGTTGCTTCCTCAATGGTATGGCTCCTCTAGAGTACTTTGACTAACGAAACAGATTTGTTGCGAAGTTTTTTTAACTTCTTTTGCAAGAATCTAAACCGGTTCCTCCTCATAGGTCAAATCAGGTTGAATTTCAACAAATTCAGGTATGATAATATTCGAAGGATCAGAGTGATATTTATGAAGCATCGATACATATAATACATTGTGAATCTTGCTCACTTTTGAGGGCAACGATAATCGATAAGCCACAAGGACAACTTTCTCAGTAACCTCAAAGAGTCCAGCGAATTGGGGAATTTACTTCCTATTTTTACCAAATCTCAGAATCTTTTGCCATGGTGAAACCTTGAGGAAGGATTTCTCACCAACCTCATACTGTATACCCCTTCATTTGAGATCAGCATAGGCCTTCTGTCGGTCAAAGGTAGCCTTCAAATGGTCATAGATGAAGGTAACTCATTCTTCGGTTTCTCGAAGTAAGTTAAGGCCCAACACCTTGCCTTCACCGAGTTTAGACCAACAAAATGGAGTTTTGTAATGTCTGCCATACAACGCCTCATATGGTGCCATTTTGATAGAAGCTTGATAACTATTTTTGTAGGCAAACTCAATAAGAGGTAGGGATTTTTCCCAAGATCATCCGAAATTATTGATGCAAGCATGTAACATGTCTTCCAAAATTTGAATTGCCCTTTCTGATTGGTTGTTAGTCTGAGGGTGGAAAGTAGTACTAACATTGACGCTGGTACCCAGAGCTTCTTGCAACGATCTTTAGAATCAAGAAGAAAATCATGGGTCCCAATCAGAGATGATAGATTTTAGCACATCGTGGAGTCAGATAACTTCCTTGATATGCAAGTTAGCTAATTTAAGGAGATCATAGTCTATTCTAATGGGTAAGAAGTTTGCTGACTTAGTGAAACAGTACACAATGACCCAAATAGCATCGTGTTTAGCAGGAGTTAGAGGCAAACCACTAACAAAGTCCATAGTAATCCTCTCTCACTTCCACTATGGTAGATCAATATGTTGCAATAAGCAAGTAGGAACACAATGTTCAGCCTTAACACACTGCATGTAAGGCATTTGGACGCGGAATCAACTATGGCTTGTTCCATGCCCGACCACTAGTAAAGCTCCTGGAGATATTTTACATCTTTAAAGAAACCGAGTGAATGGAAAAAGAACTTGAATGGGCTTCCTTGAGAATATCGGTATGGAGAGATTCATCATCGGGCACACAAACCCAATCACAAAAACATAGCAGTCCTTCAAAATTAACTATGAAGTCTGGTTCATCGTTGTCTTGTAACTTAGAAATAATAGATTGAAGTTTAGGGTCTTGAATTTGTAAGGCTTTGATTCTCGATATAATAGTAGACTAAACTTGAAGCTCAGTTACGAGGCAATGATGCTTTTGGAGTCAGAAGTGAGCATTTATTGCTTGAGGAGCAGGCAGAGGTTTGCGGCTGAATGCATCAGCGACCATGTTGGCCTTGCCTAAATGGTAATAAATGACAAGATCATAGTATTTGAGGAGTTCCATCCATCTCCGTTGTCGAAGATTCAACTCCTTCTGAGTCAAAAAGTATTTAAGGCTTTTATGATCGGTAAAAAGATAACATTTCCCTTCGTAAAGATAATGTCTCCAAATTTTCAATGCAAAGAAAACTGTAGCCAGCTCCAAGTCATGAGTGGGGTAGTTCATCTCATGTGGTTTGAGCTTTCTCGATGCATATACAATGTCCTTGCCCTCTTGCATCAATACATATCCTAACCCGAGATATGTGGCATCATTGTAAAGTGTATAGTCCTTACTAGACTCAGGTTGGGTTAGGACCGGTGTGTGTGTGTGTCAAGACTTGTTTTAACTGATCAAAGCTTCTTTGTTGTTCCCCAGTCCAAACAATCGAATTTTCCTTCCTTAAAAGCTTGGTCAATAGGGATGCTATCATAGAAAATCCTTTGATGAATCTTCTATAATAACCAGCTACACAAAGGAAACTTCTCACCTCACCAATATTCTTCGATGATTTCCAATCCAAAATAGCTTAATTCCTGGGGTCCACCTAAATACCCAAAGCCGATACAATATGCCCAAGGAAAGTAACCTCGGTAAGCCAAAATTCACATTTAGAGAATTTGGCGAGTAACTGCTTCTCCCAAAGGATTTGAAGCACGATACGAAGGTGGTCTTAGTGTTCAGCAGCATTCTTAGAATAGATCAATATGTCATCAATAAACACTACGACAAACTTATCTTGATAGGGTCTGAAAACCCGATTCATCAAATCCATAAAAGTAGTGGTGCATTGGTTAGCCCAAAGGGCATTACCAAGAATTCATAGTGCACGTATCTTGTATGGAAAGTAATTTTGGGTACATCACATTCTTTGACTCTCATCTGATAGTACCCAGACCTTAAATCGATCTTGGAAAACACAGAGGCATCCTTAAGCTAATCGAATAGGTCGTCAATTTTGAGCAGTGGATACTTGTTCTTGATGGTCACCTTGTTTAACTGTCGGTAATCGATGCATACCCACATGGAACCATTTTTCTTCTTGACATAAAGGACCGAAGCTCTCCATGGCAAAGAACTCAGTCGAATAAAGCCTTTGCCAAACAATTCCTTAATTTGAGCTTTTAGCTCCTTCAACTCAATCGCGGCCATACGATAAGGTGCAATGGAGACTAAGGTTGTTCCTGGTTGTACTTCAATTCCAAATTCTACTTCACAGATTAGAGGTAAACCCAAAAGCTCATTAGGGAAAATATCAGGAAATTCACACACGGTGTCAATTTCTTGCAGTAGAGGTTCATTCTTGATGTCCAATGTCAAAGCGTACAATGAAGGAATTCTTGAGTTCATAAGGGTGATGCTCTCATTTCCAAGGCCTTAGAGATACAACTTCTTTTTGCAACAACCTACCCAAGATTGATGTTCATTGAGCCAATCTAATCTCAGTATAACATCGAACTCGTGAATCAGAAGTGCCAATAGATTGGTTAGAAATGGAATCCTTTGAATCCTTAAGGGACAATTCTTATATACAAGGCTTATGGTGACACAATCACCCAAATGATTGGTTACGGTGATTTTTGATACTATAGGCTCGTAAGACAACTTATATTGCTTAACTAGTATGGTACTTATAAAAGAATGTGTGAAGCCCGGATAAATCAACGCATAAATAGAATGTGAATACAATTCAATGGTACCTACAATGATATCGGGATCATCTTCCTCTTTCTTGCTCCTCACATGATAGACATGGGCAAGGGCTTTTAATTCTTGCCAGTTTGATACCTTTGCTGAGCCACTAGGTCTCCCTATAGCTCTCAATGATCCTTGCCTTGACCCCTTGACTCGAAAAGATTGAGCAAGAGATGCAGCACTAGCATTAGGCTTGGTGGCGTTGAGAGGACAATCTCTGATAACGTGGCCTTGCTTGCCACAATAAAAACAAGCTCTCGATTGTTTGCGGCATTGCCATGCTGGGTTCCTATTCTAAGAATAGTTACAGACTGGTATTGTGAGTCCCGACTAGAGCTTCCAGTGCTATCAACTGAGACCACCTTAGCAAAAGACTAAGTAATAGTTTGTGGCCTCTCAATGTTCCCTGAACGAAAGGGCTGTGAATACACATTCTATTTAGGGCCATTATACTTCCCTTTCTTATACGACTTAGGGGGACAAGAGTCATCTCAAAATCTTTTATCTGAATGGCCTGACCCACCGATCTTTTGAGCTTTTTGAGCTGCTTCGGTAGCTTTGGCCCTATTCACGAAATTTTGAAAATCGGTGATGCCTAATGCGGCAAACATAGGGCGTAGCTCGTTATTGATACCAATAATAAATATTTTGCAGTTCTCTTCCCCTTCTTAATATATTCCACACCATTTTTGCAATACTTGCAGAAATCATGGATGTACTACTCAACTAGTCGTCCATCTTTTTTGAGATGGAAGAAGATGTTGCGTCTTTCTATGAGATAGAACTTGCTAATATATTTCATTCAAAATTCTTAAAGAAATAACTCCAACATCACAGCTTCTTTGGGGACCGTAAGAATGGTAGTCTCTCACTAATAAAGTGCCTCATCAGCAAGCAACGCAAGGGCATATTTGAGCTTGTGCTCGTATGAACACCGCAATTGTTTGTTCAGAATCCTCGGTGTATTATCCAACCAGTATTTAGCAATTTCAAGATTGTCATCATCCTGACCAATAATGGTATAGGCTCGGTGCTAAGATAGTTTATCAATAGGGCCCGAGCATAAGGGACATCAACGATTGAGGGTTGTGTAATCTGCTTAGCTTTCATCGAGGTCATAAATTGTTTGAACATGTCTACCATGTTCCGGTAACATTAAGCTTGACAGTCTGCACCTCTGGCTCAGTATCTTGCGTAGGAGGGTTCTGCGGGTTTGAAGGACATCCCCCTCTTTCCTCTTCCCCACGAGTCAAGGATCCGATGACGTGCTCATCTATGTGAGCTTTGTTAGAGTTAGACATATCTATGGTATAGAGAAAAGAGATCGAGTTAGTTGACAAGTCACAATATACATAATAAATAACTCTAATATGGCATATGGAATGTAATGACAATGCAATAGACTTCAATTTAGCCCTAGAATCGACTAAATTCTAGCTCTGGTACCACAAATGTAACACCCCCTTCACAGCCTGGTAGGGAACCAGGTCAGAGTATGCTACCGGTGATCGAAATAATAAATGATACAATATTTTGGTTCGATGTTTAGTTATTCAATAGCGGTAAAATATTGCCAATAACTCAATACAATGTTGTGACAATACAGTGAGGATGATAGTTTTATTCAGTATTATGAACCAATTTGAAATTTTTACAAATTTTATGAACTAATCTGTAATTACTAGTAATTAGGGATTCTTTTCAGAAATTAAGCTTCTCAATATAAAATTCCCCTACAAACAGTGAGCATAGAAATTTTCATATCATTAAGAGGTTATTAACCTATTCAATTAAGTTATTCATTAAGCAGTGACCATTATGTAAATTATCAAACTCATTCCAATAGCTTTTAACTAACTTACCTGAATCGATACTAGTACTTGAGGAGGTCGTACCAGTACGCCTATTTCATGACTGTTAATACGGTTAAGGCTTAGGGAACCCGTACCGATACTGGGATTAATCGTATCTGTACACGATGCTTATCCTACAATTTAGAAATTCCAATAACTAATTCATGTATCGGTATAGCTTCAGCTGTATCGATACAGAGAGTTTCAAGCATCAGGGATTGATACGGCCCTAACCCGTACCGATACCCCTTTTCATAGTTAAAATTCCAGTGTCAAAATTTCATACCGATACACTCCTATATGTATCGGTACGCCCTAACAGCCATAACAAATAATGCACACACGTATCGATGTGCTATCACCTGTATCGATACGCCCTGTACTATAATTGCAAATTATGTCTAGTTTTTATGCGTTGTGACTGATCAATCAATGTCCAAATCCCATGGAATTTTACAAGCAAGTTTAATTAGTCATAAACTACTAACATGCCAAATTTCATAGCTATGTGAATACAATTACTATGATTTTAAATTTTTAAACCAAATATGCATACTTTACCAACTTTAGGCATATTCAAAAAGGTCATTTTAAGCCTTTAACTACACACTATTCATTCATAACATATATACATCAAAATTGTCAAATATGACTTGTCTAGCTATTATGCCACCATTCTAGGAGTTTGTAGAGTCGATAAACATTACTCTAGTGATTGTTGTGACTTGCCAAAAACCTTCGACTTCCCGATCCCTTGCAACGCAATTTTCTTAACCTGCAATGCATGAGAGGAAATGCAGTAGACAGACTTGGCCTAGTGAGGTAGTCATAATTAATGTCAATAATACTAATATGCATTCCAAATCATTGTCGCAACCCTTTTTTGAAGCTCGACGTTTTAAAAATAAAACAACAAAGGAGTCACTGCCAATCTTTTAAAAGGTGTGATTGGATCACCTAAAAATGAGTCATTTTAATAAAATCATTTTATTTTATTAAAAGAGCATTTTGGTCTACAAAAAACAAAAATAGGTTATGAGTCGGTTACGCGTGGGGAGGGGTTAGCACCCCCACAGCGCCCAAAAATTGGTACCTAGCCATTACAAAATGTTTTAATGCCGGAATTTGCAAGTTCGTATAAAATTTAACTCATTGTCCATTAATGAATATGATTCTAGTTTAACGGCCCCATCATCCAGAAAGTGAACTGCAATCACCGCCAACATTTCGGGCACTAAACCATCACTTTTCTTCAATATGACACCGCATTAATTAAGTTCCACTTTTTAATCAGACAAACAAAGAAACAATTAGTGTATTAAATCTTTTATTTATTCTAAGTTAGTGATTATTAACCTAAAGTATAATCTATATAGATTTTACCTATTGGGGTTAAAGTGAGATTATGTGTGTTTTATCAATTCAAATGAGTGGTGTTTTTACTTTTATATTTACAAGGCTCTAACTAAGATATTTAAGTACCTAACCCTAGGGGTTTCACCTAACCTGGCGATTTAATTAACATATCACCGCTTTTTTATTTTAGGAGAGAATCTAATTAAAAAAAGAAATTAATTATATTTATAAAAATTAAATGGATGCAAAATCATGAATAAATGAAAAAGATGAACAAATTTTTTTAAAAGGCATGTGTATCCTTCCCTAAAGTGGGTCAACAAAATATGTTAGTCAGGTTTTTTAAAACGAATGTGTACAAACTAAGGTTTAATTTAAAAGGGTTAAAAAGAAAAAAAAGGTTAAATAATACTAAAATTCGAACAAAAGAAGTCAAAATAGTGACTGAATTAAAAAAAGATTAAAACCCAAGAACAAATCTAGAGGAAAAAAGTGGTTTAATTGAAAAGTCTGGAAACTTGATGGTCGGTTGAACAAAAATAAATGAAAAGGGGGTTTAATGAATGTAAATAGCCCAACTTATTTTAAAACACTCTTTAAAATCTCCTATCAAGAGACATAGATCGAAATACCCCAAATTTATTTTTTTTCAAGTGTTCTTCATGAATTGAAGAACACAGGGAACAAAACCCTCAAATTCGAATCTACCTTTCTTAAAAAGGTTCCAAAACCAAACAAAAATTGTTTTCCCATTTAAAAAAATTCAAAATTTCCCCTCTTCTAAAACTTCAATTTTCAACCATCCCTTCACTCGAATCCAGGTTATGGTGTTGGTAATTTTAAAACACGAATAAGATAAGCATTTATTTACCTTTCATGTATACATTCAAAATAAAGCATACACATAAAAAATAGTAAAATAAATACCTCAATAATGCTTCAAGCTTTTATTCCAACTTCGAATCAAAGTACAAGACTAGAGTATTTTTAGCGAACTCCTGAGTAGATCAACTATGAAAAAGTGTCTATCATCTGTGTAAAATTCTCTGAAAACCTCTTTCCAACTCCCCAAAAATAAATTGTGTATTTTTACAGAGGGGTTCAACCATTTATATAGGTAATTTTCGTACCTAAAATACAAAAATTCAGAATAAATAAAATCCTTATTTTCGGTGATTCTTCCCCTTTTCCATTTAATTCAGATTTGATTTGAAGCTGATTTGATTCGAATTTTGGGCAAATTTGGGTTGATTCTTTCCCTCTTCTATTCAATGTAGATTCAAATTCAATTTGGAGATGATTCGATTTTGATTCTGGTTCAAATCTGAGCTCATTCTTTCCTTTTTCTTGATATATACGAATCAAAATCCTAAACCTAACCCTTTTGTTTTGTTTTGTTGCAGGGCGATCAAAGAAGAAGGCGGTGATAGCCCAACGGGGTCACAGACGGTATGGCAGAGGCGAGGCAGCCACCAACGTGATGCTGCAGTGGCGCGAAGGGGTTGTGCGAGGGTGTGGCATCGCGCTTGGAGCTTCGCGCGGAGGTGTGGAGGCGGCAGCAGCGTGGCACGGATCACGGCGTGGATTGGTGGAGGTGGGATGGTCGCTGATGCTTCTCGTCAGCCCTAGAATGGCTAAACGTCGCGGCGGCCAACGCAAGCGCGACTTGGGGCAGGCTGGTCAGGCTTCAGCGTAGGAGGAAAAACCCGCGCACGAGGGTTACATGCGTCAGGTGCGTGACAGCGTGAGTGGGGGGAACCGCTCCTCACTTTATCTTGTCTAATGTGGAACATTAGATCCTTACCCTAAATCCAACAATCCAAATTAAGCTGTACATAAAAGGGTTAGCTATTTTTTTAAATTGGGCTAAGCTATTTTTTAAATTGGGCTAAATGGGCCAACAATGTACATAAAAAATGGACCCTATTTATGGAATGGGCTCTTTTTATTTATTTTTGGGTTTTATATTTGATAAGGCCATATTATATATATATATATATATACAATAATATAATATAAAATAAATAATTAAATAAATAAGAAAACAAATAAATAAAAGATGGTGAAAATTTAGTGACAACAGTTGTCCCTCTTTGCTTATTCGTATGAAACAGGGATAGAGCAAAGAACGAAGGACACTAATTTTTGCGATTGCCAATTCGCTTGACGTTTTCATTCTCCTTGGGCCCGAATGGATATACGAGTTCCATTATCCTTACGTCTGAACAGATGGACGAGTTCCATTTCCTTACATCGGAACGGATAGACGAGTTCAATTCTCTTTACATATGAACAGATGGACGGGTTCCATTCTCCTCACGTCTGAAAAGATAGACGGGTTTCATTCTCCTTACGTCTGAATGGATAGACGGGTTCCATTTTCCTTACGTCTGAACAGATAGACGGGTTCCATTCTCCTTACGTCTGAATGGATAGACGGGTTCTATTTTCCTTATGTTTGAACAGATAGACGGGTTCCATTCTCTTTACGCATGAACGGATAGACCAATTCTATTCTCCTTACGCTTAACGGATAAGCGAATTCCATTCGTTGGGGAAAGCTTTTGTATACCTATTAAAACCCAATGATTGATGCAACTATGATGATCATGCACCTAAGGATGTCCAAAACATGAATGCATGTCAGTTTTATATGGTTTCCTTTTTAATATTATTTTTGCACACTCACTTGTTTAGCCTAGGCAAACAGGCGCCTTTATTGTCTCTGCTTTGTCATTCTCATTCCTTGTGCCTTCATAGTGTTGTCACTGATTTTTTCACTCCAGCCTTTTATTTTTCCTTTTCTTTCTCTTGTATATATGTATATATTATTTTTATGATATTTGTAGTATTAGTTTTGAAAACCAAAAAACGATAATTTTAAAAATAATAATAAAAGGACCATTTAAATTTAAAATAATGTTTGTCACTAATTTTTTACTTTTTATGGTTTTTACCTTTTTTATATAATTATATTATTATTATATATAATTGTTAGAACTAAAACCCAAAAAATATAAAAATATAAAAAAGGTCCATTTGATTTAAATAAGGTGTCCATTAATAATGTGCTCACTTATTTTAAGTATATGATACAATAAAAAACCATTTTTGTCCCAACAAACCCAATTAACACTTTTTTATCCTCTTATGTGCAGGTTTAATAGGAGCCGTTGGATCTAGGGCAAAAGGATCCAAGGGACCAGATCGAATAAAAAAAGGGGTAAGAAGAGCCACTAGCATCGCCACGCTCACGGGTTTGGCTCCCCCAAACCCCCTTGTTTGAACGGCAGCTTCTGCTTCCCTTTCTCCTTGCCGCTTGCCTTGCGATGGCCAACGCTGATGATGCTAGAAGGCCGATCAGCCCTCTCTGGAGCCACCAACGCCGGAGCCTTCCCGTGCCATCTCCCAGTCACCTGCAAATGAAGGAGAAAAAAGAGATTAAAACACTAGCTCGAATATGGGAAGAAAATCACTAAAATTTGTTTAGATTCGAGTCAAATCTGAATGAAATCTGTATTTGAGGAATGTCAACACCCAGCTTCCTATTGATGGCATGATTTGGCCGAATTTTAGGGATTAGATTCCCAAATTCCATGTATTCTAGGGTTTTGAAACCCTATATAACCCCCCATCCCATTGTAATGGACACACACACAAAAAAAGAAGCATACGAAAAATTCGAATTTGCAGCTTGTATACTCGAATTTGTTTGAATATCAAGCAAGTTCTCATTTTTCTTTTGGTATGGTGTTCTTCCTTTTCTTCCTTTTTGTTTTTATTTCAAATTTCATAAGTAGATAATAAAGTACTAACCTTGATTTTGCTTGGAATATATTGTTGGAATCATTTTTCTCTCTATTCGAATCAAAGGTGTTTTTCTTCTCTCTCCTTTTTATTATTTTTTTTTATTTTTTAAAAAATGTCACTATTGTCAAACGGTGGCCGGCGCGGTGGCTCATTCCAGGTGTTCTTCATTTTTGAAGGATACCAATAACTTTTGAAAGAACTTAAAAAAAGGGATGAGTTTGATCCAATTTGGTTAAAAGTCTAAAATGAAAAATATTTTAGATGGTCTTTATACCCAAAACAAAATGGGTTAACCTCCCACTCGTTTTTACCCAACGGTCACCAACTTTCATTTTTTTAAAATTTAGTCACTGTTTTCTCCCAAATTTGGCTATAAACTTTATTTTCCTTCAATTTAATCAATTCTTTTAAAAAATATATAAAAACATTTCTTTAAATCTAACTCCTAAAATTTCAAACTTTAATTCGTTTTCCTTAAAAAAAAAGTGTAATAAAGACTCAAACTTTAAAACTAAGTGTTAATTTTGTAAATTAAATTCATGTCTTAATTTTTATTATTAAATTCATTAAATTAATTCAATTTTTGTACACATCTAATTTAATTACCTTTGTATATATATTTACCTTGTTCATATTATGCCTTTTAGTCTAAGTAACCTTAGGAATAGGGTCTTAAAACCCTAGTTAGAGACTTTCTGCTTGAAAAAAACTTTCTTCACAATAAAAATCATAAATCACACTTAATTAAACTTTAACCCAAATAAGTAAAATATTTAGAATATTTAGGCTAATAAACATTAATTTAGAATTAATAAAAAAATTCAACAAACTAAATGTTTCTTTGTTTGTTTGCTAAAGAAAGTGAAATTTAATTAATGCAATGTCTTACTAAACGGGAATGACGGGTTATCGCCAGAAGTGTTGGCGGTGATTGGAGTTCATTTTTCGAATAGTAAGGTCGTTAAAATGGAATTAAATTTATAAACAGACAATAATTTTAAGCTCTATGTGAATTCGAAAAATCTAACTTTAAAACTTTTTGTAATCGACAAGGTACTAGTTTTTGGGCATCGTGGGGGTGCTAACCCTTCCCCACACATAACCGACTCCTGAACCCGTTTTTGTGTTTTCGCAGACTAAAAATGTGATCCAATCACATCTTTTTAAAGATTGGTGGCAACTTCATGGATTTTATGTTTTCAAAATGTCGAAACACCTCGAAAGGGGTTGCGACAGCTTGGCGACTCCGATGGGGAAAACTTTTTGTTTTTACAAAAAAAAGAGTCAGACCACAAGTCGATTACACCTTGTTTTAACGTCTGAATTTGTGAATTCGAGTAAAGCTTAACTTAATTGTTTGTTTATAAATTTGATTCTATTTTACGCATTTAAGACTTAATTCCAAGCTATAAACTCGAGCTTCGTCCTGTTCGTTTAAGTAGGGGAAACGCTATTGCTCTCGTGGGAACACTGCTTCTCCGTATGGGCCTAGCAAGTACCTCTGGGACTCACGCTCTATGTCTTCGCGTGGATATTGATCCTTCGTACAGGCATAGGAGTGGGTCCCCCTAAGTTGAACTTGATTCGTTTGAAGCCTATAATGGGCGAGAATCAGGGGCCTTGCTACCCTCAGTAGGGGACAACGAGGATAATTCGGGAACCCTTTTAGAACCAAACCTGTGTGAGAACCTAGAAGCCCACCCCATTAGAGCCATGCGGAAAAACCTAAGTTTTGGAGTTCGGTCAAAATCATTTCGTAAAGATAGTCCGTGGAGACATATCCAGAAATGTTGGAATGCGCTACCCAGTTACTATTCATACAAAGAAATTATTTTGGACCTTTTATGTTTTATCTCTATTTTGTTAAGTGTACTAATCCTTTGTCCCTCTCTTGCTTTCTTGTTTTGCATATTTGTGTGA
Source organism: Hibiscus mutabilis (assembly GCA_019671005.1). Classification (NCBI taxonomy): domain Eukaryota; kingdom Viridiplantae; phylum Streptophyta; class Magnoliopsida; order Malvales; family Malvaceae; genus Hibiscus; species Hibiscus mutabilis. The sequence continues at coordinate 46,051,689 of CM033714.1, forward strand.
TTCATCATCCTTTAGACTTAGAAGGGGTTGATTCTTAAGGCACTTGCTCTGTTAAGAAAAGCTTTTGATCATGGATGAAAGACTTCTTCAGAAAGAAGAGGACAATGTGGATATGTATCACTGGTCCAGAGTCAACCAGTAGATATATGGGGACAGTTTGACAAGTGACCTGTGACAGAAACTTCAGAGTATGCCTACATTAACGTCAAACAAAAATCTGGGAACATTTTGACTACGCAACTAAGCAACCGTTCCTTGACACCTATGGTGACATAGCATATATGTTGCATGTGGAGGTAGATGAACCGTTTCTCAAAGCTCTAATCCAGTTTTGGAACCCCGAGTACTGTTGTTTCACATTCAATGGTGAGGATATGATGCCCACACTTGAAGAATATTCTTCACTTTTTAACTTGCGCGAAGTGAAAAAGGACCGAGTCTATGCTAAGCCACCTAAGAACAAGAACAAGAATGCCCACTTGAGGCTCGGAATTTTTGCCAGTATGGGAGACGAATGGGTTAAAGGTCTAATATAGAAAAAAGGGGGTAGTTTTTCCTTCCTATGGTGGAGTATTCGAAACATAATTCCCACTCATCCTGAGAAAGAGAAAAGGGTAAATCTGCTAGCAATAGCAATTTACGACTTGGTTATCTTCCCAAGAGTGTTAGGTAACATCGATATGGCCATGTTAGATCTTTTTGAACAGTTGAAGAGAGGGACCAACCCGGTGCCAGTAGTGCTTGCTGAGACCTTTATTTCTTTGAATGCGTGCTAAAAGCTGGAAGGCGTGCGTTTCAGAGGATGTGCCCAATTGCTCCAGGTTTGGGCCCTTTGCCACTTTTGGAAATGCCCAAACTTGACTTTACCCAACATATTCTCCCCAAACATTTCTCCACTCCGGGAGTTTCAGAAAGAAAAATGGTATGAAGAGGAAAAAGTGGACAGATATTTTTCGAGACCACTATGATCAAGACATCGTCTGGAGGGCTCCATGGTTAGGTCACACCAAGGTTTTGTATAAATGTGGGGATTATAATCATCTAATACTGCTAGGATTATGGAGTGGAATTGGTTGTGCTCCCTTGTTGGTATCACATCAATATAGCTCTCGACAGTTTGTTCCTTTCACCATGGGCCTTGACTCAATGAAATTCGAGTTTCAAGGAGAATTTAGAGAAAAGATTCAAGCTATCAACAATTCATGGAAGCATTGCTACCACATGAAAGTGGAACACGGCAACAAGAGTATGCTTACCCCCCGACTATGATGAATGGAGGTGCACGAGGGTGAATAACAAGATTCTACCACCTATCGGCCAAGCCAAGCCTATAGAAGAGCACCTGAAGGTGATCCCATCTAAAGTTGATGTTTTGAGGGCTAAACTCAAAAGAACCAAAGCCAAGATAGAATCTCTAGAAGATCAACATGTGAGAGACCTAAACGAGGCAAGCTTAGAGGTGGAAAAATATAAAGGAGAGACAGATCGGGTATTGAAGATGTACAAGGACCTAGAAGGAATGTTTGAGATACAAAGAGTTGATTTTCTCAAGTTTCAAGCCACGGTCTGAAACGCAGATTTGAGAAAGACTCTAGAATAGTAGAAGCGTGAAACAGAGCAGGCTGTTGAAAAAGAGAAAGAGTACAGCAAATGGGAGATTGAGAAATATAGGCGGGCCTTTACTAAAGAGAGAAAGAAAGGTAAGCAAGCATTTGAAAATGAGAAAGGCAAAAGAACCCTCGTGAATGAGAGGGAAATGTGGATGTATGGAAGAGGAAAGCCCATGACAACAAAATCAGTGTGTGCAAGCTGCAATCTCAGTGTGATGTAACCCATGAGAAGTTTAGACAGAGCCAGTCCGTTATTTCTGAGTTACACGCCAAGGTAGCAGAACTAAGCCATTCTTTACATGCACTCCAAAACCATCACACGTATATCGAGCTTCAGGCTAGTCAGGCAAAAAATGAAACTCTGAAAGAGCAAGTGGAAGCTATGGAAAACACCATCCATGAGTATAGAATGAAGACTTTGGTTCTTAAAGATGCCATTGACGGGGGCAATGATTATTGGTTCACCAGACTTAGGGACAACGCCATAAGGTTCTAGGAGCGAGATGAATTTGATAGAACAATTATGACCCAAGTGCAAGATGTGGCCAAACATGTGATAATGCTAGCTGCAAAAGCTACAGCCCTACGCCAGTACGTTAGGCAGTTGGGGATGTAGGGCCAAGGCTCACATGCTTGATAGAGGAAGTGAAGGAGCTGGGTGTTCGGGCAGAGAAATATTCATAGATACGTCTAAACTTTTGTAATAAGGATCTTATTATTCAATAAAAAGTTAGTTCTATGAGCAGTTATTTATAGAATTAATGGCCCTTCGTTTGCATTCATGCATTTTTCTTTTTATGCATCTTCTTGTTTGTTTTGCATTAGTTTAATATCATTGCATACATATACATAACATAAGGATTTAATTGAAATAATTTACTTAAATAGAAAATTTAAAATAGCAACTCACAAATACGGTACATGTTCTAAAACTAGGACAATGGACAAATGCACCGAAGACAGAGTGATATCCCTAAAAATCAACCATAAGAGTACCTAGGACAGGCTGGACAAGATCGGGAACGACTTGAAGTAGTCAGTCAGATTGCAACAATGCTAGGGTTCAAGAACCCATATGGGAGTGGAGATATAGATGCCCCGCCACAGTTTCCTGTGATTGCTTATGCCCATCCTGGAATTCAAAAAGGGACCACCTCATCCAAAGCCAAGTTCCCACTTTATTTCGCAAAATCTTCTACTCGGGCACCAGTTGAGCCAGGGATCAACCAAGGGGAAGCTCAGAACTATGAGGTCCCAGACCTTGATGAAATAGCTGACAAGGTCAGTGCAAAAAAAGTTAGAAGATCGCTGCGATAGGTTGGAAGAAATTAGTGAACCTTCTGAGAGGAGAATATCCATGGCGGTACGGACGCCAAGGACCTAAGTTTGGTGACTAATTTGACAATCCCTCCAAAATTCAAGACCCCCAATTTTGATAAGTATGATGGAACCACGTGTCCTACTACTCACGTAACCTATGTATTGCTGAAGGATGTCGATGTATTTGGACAAAGAAAAGCTCCTGATTCACTGCTTTCAAGATAGCTTGACAAGGTATGCATCTCGCTGGTATACCCAACTGAGCCGTGAAAACATCTAAACATGGAAAGATTTATCAAGAGCGTTCAGCGAGCAGTACAAACACGTCACCGAAATGGTCCCGAACAGGATTGTCCTATAGGGGATGGAATAGAGGCATAACGAGAGTTTCTGCAAATATGCCCAAAGGTGGCGGGACGTAGCTACTCAGGTCCAGCCACCACTACTAGAAAATGAGATAACTCCCATGTTCGTGGAGACCCTTAAAGACGCTTTCTATGATCGTGTGATCAATCACGTGATCAAGAGTTTCGTGGAGATGATGATAAATGGAGAATTGATTCTAGCAGCCATCAAGAGCAGAAAGCTTGATGGAGGAGATACCAAAAATCCATATAAGAAAAAGGATACCGAGATCAGTATGGCGAGTGTTTACAACCCCAATTACTCAAAAGGGGTAGTCCTAAATAAGCCTGCTGCCCAAAATACTAACCAGGTGGTTCCAAATCCACCAAAGGATGAACGAAAATACCAAGGGAACAAGAAGCCCTACTTTCCTCCTATTCCCATGATGTACGCTGAATTATTTTCTGAACTGGTCGAAGCACGGATGGTGCTACCGCGACACATTCCCCCTTCTCTCCCCTATACACACCATGGTATGATGAGAAAGCACAATACGAGTATCAGGCTAGAAATAAGTGGCATACCATTGAGAACTGCACAACTTTCAAAAGGGTAGTAGACGATCTGCAGAAGTCGGGTATGCTATCTTTCAATACATCTGATGAGAAGGATAACCCTTTACCCAATCACCAAATGACTGGGGCAAATACGGTGGTCGAGGACGAAGGTAAGATAGTCAAGAGATATGTTGCGAAAGTCAAAGAACCCATGGCGTGGGTATGGGCCCAGATGATTGAGGCTGAAATACTGAGAGAAGAAATCAGGAATTTGAAGGACGATGATGGGCTCTACTGCGAGCATCATCAGGTAGGAGGACATGGGATTCAATGTTGTTTCGAGTTTAGACAGTTGGTCCAAGCTAAAATGGACAGTTGAGAACTTGAGTTCTTCAAGAAAGGAAACTAAAGCAATACGCTAGATGTATGTACATCAGAAGAGTCTCATGCTAGAAGGAATTACGCAGGAATAAAGCCTTTGGTAATCAAAACCAAGGCAAAAGTCATTGAACCAGAGAAGAGCACAGCCCCCTGAATAATCATAAAAACATTTACCTCTTTTCAATACAGAGACAGCAAGCAAGTACCCTGGAATTACACTTGCTTAGTGACAACCCCGAGAGGTACATCAGCAGGAGAAGAACCAAAAGAAGAACTAGTTAATCAGGTGGGCAACTTCACGAGAATTAGAAGATATTACTCACCACTGGAAGTTGAAGACAGAGATGCCGTCTAAAGGAAGGCAATGACTGAAGAACTTGAAGGAGAAAAAGATTTCTTTTTGGAAAAACCCAAGACGTATCATGAGCCAGTGAAGGAGTCAGAGGCTCAGGAATTTTTAAAGATACTCAAACACATCGAGTACAGTGTAGTGGAGCAGCTTCATAAGCTCTCGGCAAGAATTTCGATGCTCTCATTGTTGCTGAGTTGAGAGGGCCACCGTGATGCCCTCTTAAGAATTTTGAATCAAACATTCATACCAAAAGAAATAATGACCGACAAGATGGACAAATTGGCTAGTAACATAGCGGTGAATAACTTTATCACATTCAGTGATGAGGAAATTCCAGTAATTGGGAGAGGTTCATATAAATCTCTTCATATCTCTACTTGATGCGGGGGGTACATGTTGCCTAGGGTTTTTATTGATAACGGGTCAGCTCTAAACGTTTTACCCTTAGCTACCTTGAAGAAGCTGCCAGTGGATAGCTCTCATATGACTACTTACCAAAAGACTCTGAGGGCATTTGATGGAACCCAGAGAGACGTTCTGGGCAAAATAGAAGTACCCCAGCAAATTGGGCCATCAACTTTTGAAATAGATTTTATAGTGATGGATATCAAGCCCACCTACAGCTGCTTGGTGGGCTGCCCTTGGACTCACATTGTAGGGGCTGTCCCTTCCATTTTGCATAAAAAATTGAAGTTTATAGTTGATTCCCAGCTAGTGGTCGTTGGAGCTGGAGAAGAGATCATAGCTTCAGTATCGGTAGGTGCCCTTTACATAGAAGTTGACAAAGGTGCACTCGAATGTCACTTCAGAACACTCAAGCTAGTCATTGCCACCTTCGGTTCTAAAGGAAGCAAGGTTCCCAAGCCAGAATTATCCAATAATGAGAAGATGGAAGTCAAACAAACCCTGGGAAAGGGGGCAAAGGTTGGCAAAGGCATCGGTAAGCAGCTTTAAGGAAGACCATATCCTGTGATGATTCTTGACAAAAGAGACCTGTTTGGACTGGGTTTTAAGCCTAACCCTATGCAAAGGAGGTTTGCAATAAGAAATAGATAGGAAAGAAGAAAAGCGAGGCTAAGCGGAGGGGAAATAAAGTGGGAACTGATGACTTTCCCACCATTAATTCACAATTTCAGGTCATGAGGCATCATGAACCCTGATATTTCAAAGGATGTGGAGGAGAAAGGGAAAATGATCTCGAGATGGTTTTTGAAGAGCTGAATATCAATGCCATATCGGAGGAGGATGAGGGAAACGAGTACCTCTCCATGATTCACCCTTGCTCAAAGCTGAACAACTGGACTATGGAAGAAATCTCTGTAACCTGTAGGACATCCACAGTGTAATGCTCAAAACCACCCCTTTTGCCTTTGGCCGGAAGGCAATTAGGGATCTCTTGTTAAGGGCCCACGTTTAAACCATTATGGTTTTTATTATCAATAAAATGATGTTTTTCTAATAAGCCTTGTGTGGCAAACATTCTTTCGTAAATACTTGAGCACTAAAAAAACCGAAGAAAAAAACACAAAAAAATGAACACAAAATTCAAAATAAAAAGAATCATTTTCGTTCATTTGTTTGTTTTCCTACTTTAGTTGTATGTATATATTCGATCCATTTTCTTTTAGGTATCGAAATATCGACGGTACAAACAACTTTGAATCTAGACTGGAAATTGACTTCGAACTACCCATGTGTTTAGAAGATCGACGAGGAGGAATATGATCTACCTAACGATATACTCAGGTTAATAGAGAGTGAAGAGAAACAAATTATGCCACACAAGAAAGAATTATAAATTATAAATCTTGGGTCTGAAGAGGAAAAACGTGAAGTGAAGATCAGCACTTCTATCACCGCTGAGACCCGACAGAGTTTGGTCAAGCTCCTACAAGAGTATAAGGACATATTTTCCTGGTCATACCAGGACATGCCTGGTCTGGACACCGACATTGTTGTGCACCGACTCCCTATTAGGCCGGATTGCAGGCCTGTGCAACAGAAACTAAGGAGAATAAAGCCTGAAATGCTTCTAAAAATTAGAGATGGGGTAAGGAAGCAATACGATGCCGGGTTTCTCAAAGTGGTGAAATACTCATAATAGGTGGATAATATCATCCTAGTCCCAAAGAAAGATGGGAAAGTGCGCATGTGTGTCGATTACCGAGATCTCAATAAGGCGAGTCCTAAAGATAACTTCCCTTTGCCACATATTGACACCCTAGTGGATAACACAACAGGACATTCTCTCTTCTCCTTTATGGATGGTTTCTCAAGGTACAACCAAATCAAAATGTGCCAAGAAGATATGGATAAAACCACATTTGTTACATGGTGGGGAACCTTTTGTTACAAAGTCATGCCTTTCGGACGGAAGAATGCATGGGCAACCTATCAGTGAGCCATGGTAACGTTGTTCCATGATATGATGCACAAGGAGATAGAGGTATACGTTGATGACATGATTGCCAAATCCTGCTCAGAGGAGGAACATATGGTGAACTTGGAAAAACTCTTCAAAAGGTTGAAAAGTTTTAATTAAAGCTCAATCCGGCTAAGTGCACTTTCAGAGTACGATCGGGAAAGCTACTAGTTTTCATCGTGAGCAAAAGGGGAATTGAGGTTGATCCAGACAAAGTTAAGGTCATCCAGGAACTTCCTCCACCTCGAACACAAAAAGAGGTTCGAGGTTTCCTTACAAGGTTAAATTACATTGTCTGTTTCATTTCCTAGTTAACAGAGAAGTGCAACCTTGTACTTAGGTTACTTCGAAAGAATAACCTAGGAACATGGAATGAAGAATGTCAAACAACACTAGAAGAGATCAAGAAGCAGTTAATGAACCCTCCTATTCTGGTATCGCATGTTCTAGGAAAACCCCTAATCCTATACTTAACTGTCCATAAAAACTCGATGGTGTGCATATTGGAGCAACATGACGAAACTGGGAGAGAAGAAAAGGTGGTCTATTATCTAAGTAAGAAATTCACAGATTGTGAAACCAGATATTCCTCGATCGAAAAGCTGTGTTGAGCTTTAGTATGGCAGCTAAGAGGCTGAGGCGGTACATGTTGTACCATACCACATGGCTGATATCAAATTTGGATCCTCTAAAGTTCATGATAGAAGCACCATCCCTATCATGAAAAATAGTCCGGTAGCAAACGTTTCTCTCAGAATTTAACATTCAATATGTAAGTCAGAAAGCTATAAAAGGGAGTGTCGTAGCAGACTTTCTGGAAAGTCGCGCTTGGGAAGACTATGAGGCCTTGAATTTTAATTTCCCAGCTGAGGATTTAATGTGCATCTCGACTAAAGAGGATAACCCGATAAAATCATGGGTGATGAAATTTGATGGAGCAGCTAATGCTCTAGGGCGTTGCATTAGAGTAGTCTTAATTTCACTAGAAGGAAATTATTACCCTTTTTCCAATCGGTTAGGATTTTTCTGCACCAACAACATGTTTGATTATGAGGCTTGCATATTAGGTCTACGAGAAGCCGTCGAGAGGAAAATTAGAGTTTTAAGGGTCTTCGAGGATTTTGCACTGGTCATCTATTAGATTTACAGAGAATAGGAAACCAAGGATACGAATTAATTGAAAATAATAGACTAGTACTCGAACTAGTCAAGGAGTTCGACGAGATCACCTTTAAACATCTCCCAGGAGAAGATAACCAGATGGTTGACGCCCTTGCCATCCTAGCTGCTATGTTTAAGGCTAGTGAAGGCACCGTGATGATGTCAGTCAAGGTACAAAAGTTTGACTCCCCAGCCCATTGCTATAATGTGGAAGAAAAAGTAGATGGACTTCCGTGGTATCATGACATTTTGCAGTATATAAAGATCCAAGAATATCCATAACAGGAAAGTTATAATGATAAGAAAATGATCAGGAAATTGGCTGCAGGATACGTCTTCGATGGCGAGGTCCTATACAAAAAGAGTCGAGATCAGGTGTTGTTGAGGTGCATGGGTGCCAAAGAAGCTCGAATGATCCTGAAGGAGGTTCATGAAGGGGTCTGTGGAACATACCCTAGCGGTTTCACCATGGCCAGGTGGATTATACGCTTTGGGTACTACTGGTCCACTATGGAAACAGACTGCATTAATTATGCTCAAAAATGACATAAGTGTCCGTTTATGCTGACAAAATCCACGCACCACCTCTGCCCCTCCATGTCATGACAGCTCTGTGGCCTTTCTCAATATGGGGGTTGGATGTAATTGGACAAATCCACCCCAAGGCATCGAATGGGTATTGGTTCATCCTAGTCGCTATCGACTACTTCACCAAATGGGTAGAAGCAACATCATATGCAAATGTCATTAGGTCGGTTGTTTGTAAATTCCTGAAAGAAGAGATTATATGTCGTTATGGCTTACCTAATAGAATCATCACTGACAAGGCCTCTAATCAAAACAACAAGATGATAGATGGGGTTTGTGACCAATTCTGGATCAAACATCACAATTCGGTAACCTATCGCCCAAAAATGAATGGGGTTGTAGAGGCTGCAAATAAAACATTAAGAAGATGGTCGTAAAGATGGCCGACACTTACACTGATTGGCATGAGAAGTTGCCATTTGCATTATATGTTTATAAAACTGTCGTACGAACTTCTACTGGTGCAACACCGTTTTCTTTAGTATACGGGTTGGAGGCATTACTGCCAATTGAAGTTGAAATTCCATCCCTCTATATTTTGAAGGAGACTGGGTTAAAAGAGGCTGAATGGGTCCAAGCAAAATATGACCAGTTAAACTTCATTGATGAAAAGAGACTAAAAGTAATCTACGACGGTCAAATGTACCAGAGAAGGATGATACGAGCATATGACAAGGGGTCTACCCACAAAAGTTTCAAGAAGGGGATTTGGTGATAAGAAAGATGTTGCCAATCCAAAAGGATTCACGAGGAAAATGGGCACCTAACTGGGAGGGGCCCTACGTTGTATCAAAGGCCACCGATAGAGGGGCATTAATTCTGGCTAAAATGGATGGAGACGAGCTTAAGAATCTGGTGAATTCCGATTTAGTCAAGAAATACTATGCGTAAAAAAGGAGAAGAAGAAGCAAGAAAGAAGATGGACAAAAAATGATGGTTCAGGGTGAAAACCCGCAAAGGGCGTCTTGAATCTAAAGGAAGATTCGAGTTGAAAACCCATAAAGGGCGGCTCGAATGATTACAATTAAGCAGGCAACAAATGATCCCCTTAGAGGCTCGGCCATTCAGAAGGAATTTCATATTTTCACCTGTCGTTGTAGTGGACGAAATCTTTTCGACAAGAGCATTACTTGAAGATGTTTCAAGGAAGTTCGAGCCTTTGATATCTGGATACTTGTCTTTTCGACCCTTCTCCTTTGTTTCTTTCTTTCATGTTTGCCACAGTACTAATAAAATTTCTTTTTCGACCTTTTCCTTCCATTTCCCTTTCCCTCATATAAACATCTTTTATTGGGATAAGAACTGTTTGGTTAAACATCACTAAAACATGCAAGAGGTTTTTCTGTATTACTCTAGAAATTGTCTAAGAATACAGGGACTATAACACAATTCATTGTTAAGCTTCGAGTTTTCGACATGGGTCATGTTACAATTAGGGGAAATCGATACCCAATTCAGATAACAATAAGCTTAAAAAGACTAGATTAAAGTACCAATATCATTCGAAGATGTTTAAGGTATTGATTCCCTAATAAAGTATGGGAACTCACGAAGATCATCAAAGGGGCCTGGTCATATATAGGATCGCTTGAAAACCTTTCATTCAATATTAATGTATCAACTACAATGATAGTTGGATGCATGAAAACATGAGACATTCGCATACGAAAACCACATGTTGTCCGTGGAACAAAGAGGTACAAAGAATGAGAATGGTAAAATAGAGACAGTTGAAGAAGTCTGTCCTTCCCATGCATACAAGATCACCGGATTGAGCGAGCAAATGTGCAAAGAACAAATGTTTTCCATGAAGCGAAAAGGCACAAGGCATGAGAATGGTGAACCAGAAGACGACCATTTGATGAGAGATACAAATAATATGGGTGGCGAAGCAGAGATAGTGGAGATGGTTGTTTATTTGGGTTAAAACGAGTTAAAAAAGGCAATGAAACTTGTCATGCATTCATGTTTTAGAAATCCTTAGGGGCATGCCCATCATAATTGCATCATATATCAGGCTTTTGCAGGAATACAAAAACTCTTCAACAGAAGAACCCTTCTATCCATTCAGGCATATGGAGAATGGAACCCGCTCATCTATTCGGGCGCATGGAGAATAGAACCCGTCCATTCGTTCGGACGTAAAGAGATTAGAACCCGCTCACCAATTCGAGCATTTAGATAATAGAATTCGTCTATCCGTTCGGATGCAAGAAGAATGGAACTCTGCTCATCTATTCGAGCATTTGGAGAATAGAACTCGTCTATCCGTTTAGACGTAAGGAGAATGGAACACGCTCATCTATTCGAGCATTCAGAGAATAGAAATCGCTTATCCGTTTGGGTGCAAGAAGAATGGATCCCGCCATCTTTTCAGGCATCAAGAGAATAGAACCCACCCATCTGTTTGGGCATCAGGAGAACGAAGTCGAGCAGCAAATCGGTGATTGGTAAAAATCAATGCCTCATGTTCTTTGCTATATCCCTATTTCACTGAAATAAGCAAGGAAAGGGCAACTGTTGTCATTGATTTTTTCACCCCAAGCCTTTTATTCCCCCGCCATCGTCCAGTCACCTGCAAATGAAGGGGAAAAATATTAAAACCCTAGCTCGAATATTGGAACAAATCACCCAAATGTGTTTAGATTCGAGTCAAATCCGAATGAAATTTGTATTTAAGGAATGTCAACACCTAGCTTCCCATTGATGGCATGATTTGGCCAGATTTTAGGGATTAGATTCCCAAATTCCATGTATTCTACAGTTTTGAAACCCTATATAAACCCCCATCCCCATTGTAATGGACACACACACAAAAAAGAAGCACACTGAAAATTACAAGAAGAAGCATTTGAATTTGTAGCTTGTATACTCGAATTTGTTGGAATATCAAGCAAGTTCTCATTTTTCTTTTGGTATGGTGTTCCTTTTTTTCTTACTTTTTGTTTTTATTTCAAATTTCATAAGTAGATAATAAGGTACTAACCTTGATTTTACTTGGAAGATATTGTTGGAATCATTTTTTCCTCTCTATTCGAATCAAAGACATTTTTCTTCCCTTTTCTTTTTATTGTTTTTTTCTATTTTTTTTAAATGTCACTGCCGTCAAACGGCGGCTGGCGCGATGGCTCGTTCCAGGTGTTCTTAATTCTTGAAGGATACCAAGAACTTTTGAAAAAAAAACTTAAAAAATGGGATGAGTTTGATCCAATTTGGTTAAAAGTCTAAAATGAAAAATGTTTTAGATGGGCTTTATACCCAAAACAAAATGGGTTAATTTCACTCATTAAAATCCCCCACCCACTCGTTTTTACCCTACGGTCACCAAACTTTTATTTTTTAAAAAAATTAGTCACTGTTTTCTCCTAAATTTGGCTATAAACTTTATTTTCCTTCAATTTGATCAATTCTTTTAAAAATATATATATAAAAAACATTTTTTAAAATCTAACTCCTAAAAAAGGCAAACTTTAATTCGTTTTCCTTAAAAAAAAAAAGAAAAGTGTAATAAAGACTCAAACTTTAAAACTAAGTGTTAACTTTGTAAATTAAATTAATGTTTTAATTTTTATTATTAAATTCATTAAATTAATTCAATTTTTTACACATCTAATTTTCTAATTTAATTACCTTTGTATATATATTTACCTTGTTAATATTATGCCTTTTAGTCAAAGTAACCTTAGGAATAGGGTCTTAAAACCCTAGTTAGAGACTTTCAGCTTGAATAAAACTTTCTTCACAATAAAAATCATAAAGCACACTTAATAAAACTTTAACCCAAATAAGTAAAATATTTAGAATATTTAGGCTAATAAACATTAATTTAGAATTAATAAAAAATTTGAACAAACTAAAAGTTTCTTTGTTTGCTTGCTAACGAAAGTGAAATTTAATTAATGCAGTGTCTTACTAAACGAGAATGATGGGTTAGCGCCAGAAGTGTTGGTGGTGATTGGAGTTCATTTTCCGAATATTAAGGTCGTTAAAATAGAATTAAATTTATAAACGGACTATAATTTTAAGCTCTATGTGAATTCGCAAAATCCAACTTCTAAAACTTTTTGTAATCAACAATGTACCAGTTTTTGGGCATCGTAGGGGTGCTAACCCTTCCCCACGGATAACTGACTCCCAAACCCATTTTTTGTGTTTTTGCAGACCGAAAATGTTGTTTTAATAAAATAAAATGATTTTATTAAAATAACCCCTTTTAGGTGATCCAATCACACGTTTTTAAAGATTGGTGGCGACTCCATTGATTTTGTATTTTCAAAACGTCAAAACACCTCAAAAGGGGGGTTATGACACATAGGAAGCATCTAGTTCTCATATCTCAATGTCTCATATTTCCATAAATCCCACTATCATTGTAGTTGATACATCAATATTGAGTGAGAGGCCTCTCTTCTTTGATTCTGAAAACTTTAAATTTCCATATGCCTCTTGTAATACACTTAATCCCTTTTCAAGGCTCGTTGTGAGTTTCCGAATTATTCATAAGGGAATCTTCAACTTGGATGTTTCTGAATGATAATGGCGTTTTAATCTTCTCCATCACACCTATTGTCACTTGGGAATCCTTAGTCGACTTGAATTGCCCGGATGTGGCACACATATTTATCGGGTAAAATTTCTTGTCTATGGCTCGAAACTTAACAGCAAACTGCGTTAGAGTCCCTATACTTTTTAGGTCATTTTTAGAGTAATGCACAAAAATCCTTCGCATATTTTAGCAATGTTGACCAAATGGTTTTTATCCCAATATAAGATGTTTATGAAAAAGGAGGAGAATGCAAGAAGAAAAGTCTTAAAAAGGAAACTTCATTAATATTGTGGCAAACGTGCAAGAAGGGTACAAAGTGAAAAAGTTAGAAAACAAGTATCCTGATATCAAGGGCCAAAATTTCCCAAGTCGAGACGTTTGAAGTGATTTTGAATACTACCTTTATCGAGAAGATTTCATCTGCAACGATGACGTCTGAAGATATGAGATTTCTTTCGATTGTTTGTTCACCTCATTACATCAATTTTGAGCCACCCTCTTCGGTATATTTTGATACATTGACCATAGCAAATGGCTTTCAGTCTCTTTCCATCAATAATGTTTAGTTGATTGTATATTGCTTGGACCTATTCAGCTTCTTCCAGCTTTGCTTCCATTAAAACCTAGAAAGACAGAATTTCAACCTCAATTGGTAGCACAACCTCCATCCCATACACCAACGAAAAAGGCATTACCCAGTAGAAGTTCATACTACAGTTCTATAAGCATACAACGCAAATGGAAACTTCTCATGCCAATCTTTGTGTGTGTCAGCCATCTTCGTAACTATTTTCTTAATATTCTTATTAGCAGCCTCTACTGCCCCTTTCATCTTTGGGCGATAGGTCACTAAGTTGTGGTGCTTGATCTTGAACTGTTCACAAACCCCAGTTATCATTTTGTTATTCAAATTGGAAGCATTATCAGTGATGATTCTCTCAGGTAGGCCATAACGACAAATGATCTCTTTCTTCAAGAATTTACAAACCGTCGACCTAGTAACATTTGCATATGGAGCTGCTTCCACCCACTTGGTGAAATAGTCAATAGCCACTAAGATAAACATGTGCCCTTTTAATGCTTTAGAATGGATTTGCCCAATTTCGTCCATGCCCCACATTGAGAAAGGCCAATGAGCCGTCATGACATGGAGTGGTTATGGAGGTGTATGGATCTTGTTAGCATAAACTTGACATTTGTGACATTTCTGAGCATAATTGATGCAATTACTCTCCATGGTAGACCAGTAGTATTCAAAACGCATAATCCTCCTGGCCATGGTGAAACCGCTGGGATGGGTCCCACAAACCCCTTTATGGACCTCTTCCATGATCGTTTGAGTTTCTCTCGCGGCCACACATCTCAGTAATACATGATCTTGGCTCTTCTTGTACAAGATTTCTCCATCGAGTACATATCTAGCGGCTATCCTCCTGATCCTTTTCTTATCATTCTTAGTTGCTTATAGTGGATATTCTTAGGATTTACGTACTGCAAGATGTCATGGTACCAAGGAAGACCATTTGCTTCCTCTTCTATGTCATAACAGTGTGTCAAGGAATCAAATATTTTCATCCTGATTGGCATCATTACAGAACCCTTACTAGCCTTGAACATGGCAGCTAAAGTGGCAAGAGCATCAGCCATTTGATTGTTCTCTCTCAGGAGATATTTGAAGGTGACTTTGTCAAACTCGTTGATCAGTTCGAGGACCAACTTATGATACCCAACTAGCTTCGTATCTTTTGTTTCCCATTCTCCCCAAATTTGAAAGATGACGAGTGCGGAATCCCCAAAGACTCTTAAGGTTTTGATTTCCCTTTCGATGGTCGCTCGTAGCCCCAGTATGCAAGCCTCATATTTAGCCATATTATTGGTACAAAAGAATTTCAGCCGACTAGTGAAAGATAATAACTTCCTTCTGGTGAAACTATAATTGCCCGAATGCCTCACCCTAAAGCATTAGCAACACCGTCAAAATTCATTACCCAAGACTCTTTTGGGTCATCATCACCCTCCTTAGTTGAGATACACATCAAATCTTCATCAAAAAAGCTAAAATCTAATGCTTCATAGTCATCACCAGTGTGACTTGCCAAAAAATCTGCTATGGCGCTTGCTTTCACTACCTTCTAACTTACATACTGGATGTCAAATTCTGATAGTAACATCTGCCAACGGGCCAATTTTCCTTATAGAGTCGGTGCCTCTATCATGAATTTTAAGGGATCTAGTTCTGATATTAACCACGTGGTGTGATATAACATGTATTGCCTGAGTCTCTTAGCAGCCCATACCAGGGCGCAACACAACTTTTCAATCGGAGAATATCTGGTTTTATAGTCTGTGAACTTCTTACTCAAGTAATATATCGTGTTTTCCCTATTTCCATTTTCATCGTGTTTCCCCAATACGCATCCCATTGAGCTTTCATAAATTGTTAGGTACAGGATCAAGGGTTTCCCTGGGACAAGTGGCACTAGTATTGAAGGGTTTGTCAGCTTCTTCTTGATCTTTTCTAAAGCTGCCTGACATTCTTCATTCCATGTACCCATATTATTCTTCCGAAGTAGCCTGAAAACAAGATCACATTTATTCGTCAACTGGGAAATGAAACGGGTGGTGTAATTCAATCTACCTAGGAAACCCCAAACCTCTTTTTATGTTTTAAGGGGAGGAAGTTCTTGTATGGCCTTGATTTTATCTGGGTCAATCTCAATTCCTCTTTTGCTCACAACAAAACCTAACAATTTCACAGATGTAACCCCAAAAGTGCACTTGGTAGGGTTAAGCTTTAACTGGAACTTCCTCAGCCTTTGGAAGAGTTTTTCCAGGTTCACAATGTGCTCCTCTTCTGACCGAGATTTGGCGATCATATCATCCACGTATTCCTCTATCTTCTTATGCATCATGTCATGAACTAAGGTTACCATGGCTCGTTGGTAAGTTGCCCCTGCATTATTCAGACTAAAAGGCATCACCTTATAGCAGAAGGTTCCCCATAATGTCACAAATATAGTTTTATCCATGTCTTCTGGGCATATTTTGATCTGGTTATACCTTGAGAAACCATCTATAAATGAGAAGAGGGAATGACCTGTTGTGTTATCTACGAGGGTATCAATGTGTGGTAACGGGAAATTGTCTTTAGGGCTTGCCCGATTGAGTTCTCTATAATTGATGCACATATGCACTTTCCCATCCTTCTTCGGGACTGGAACAATACTAGCCACCCATTCTGAATACTTTACCACTTCGAGGAATCCTACGTCATACTATTTTTTCACCTTGCCTCTGATCTTTAGAAGTATTTCAGGTCTCATCCTTCTGAGCTTCTATTGTATAGGCTTGTATCCCATCCTTATGGGAAGCCAGTGTACTACAATATCTATGTTCAATCCAGGCATATCTTGGTACAACCAAGCGAATACGTCTTTATACCCTTCCATGAGCTTAATTAATTTTTGTCGGGTTTCAGCAGTGATGGTGGTACCAATCTTCACCTCACTATTTTCTTCTTTAGTTTCGAGGTTCAAAACTTCCAATTCTTCCTTGTAGGGTAGAATCTGCTTTTCTTCACTTTCTATCAACCTGAGCATATCGTTAGGTAGATCATATTCTTTTTCGCTGTCACGATCTTCAACCTCTCCTAAACACATGGGCGATTCAAAATCAACTTCCAAGTCGGACTCGGGGTCGTTTATGCTTAGGAAACCTAGAAATAAAAAAAGGATCGAATATATACAAGGGTGCTGGACAAACAAATGAATGAATGGAATGATATATTTTGTTTTTGTTTTTTTATTGTGTTTTATTTATTTATTTAAAAGAACGTTTTTCGCGCACGGTTTATTGGAATGCATCTTTTATTAATGATAGTAACCATAATGGTTTAACATGGGCCCTTTACAAAAGATCCCTTATTGCCTTCGGGCCTAACGTAAAAAAGGGTTGGTTTTGAGAATTACTTTGTAAATAATTTAAAGACTACATGAATTTCTTCAGCAGTCCAATTGTTAAGCTCAGAGCAAGGGCAGATCATAGATAGGTACTCGTTTCATTCATCCTCGTTTACTATAGAATTAATGCTCAAGCCCCCAAAAATCTCATCCAGGTCACTTTTCCTTTCTTCTCCTTAACATCAGGGTTCACGAAACCTCCAGATCTGAAATTGTGACTCAAATGTGGGAATGTTATTGGTTCCCACATAACTTCTTCTCCGCTCAACCTCGCCTTCTTTTTCTCTTGCTTTCTCTTCATTGCAGCCTTTCTTTGTAGAGCATTGGGCTTTTAGCCCAGCCTGAATTGGTCTCTCTTCTCAAGGATAACCATAGGGTACAACCTTCCTTGGAGTTCCTTCCCAAAACCTTTCTCGATTTTTGCCCCACTTCCAAGGGTTTCCTTCACTTGCATCTTGGCATAGTTAGATAGTCCTGGTTTAGGGACCTTACTTCCTTCAATGACGAATGTAGCATTGATCAGCTTAAGGGTTCTAAAATGTCACTTAAGTGCACCTTCATCGATCTCAATATAAGGTGCGTTAGTTGACACCGAGGCTATGATATCCTCTTCAGCACCAATGGTTACCGACTGTTTGTCAACCATGAATTTCAGTTTTTGATGCAATGTGGAGGGGACTACGCCAACAATATAGATCCAAGGGTGCCCAAGAAAACAACCATATATCGGTTTAATATCCATCACCACGAAGTTGATGTTAAAAGTGGATGGTCCAATTTGTAGGGGCACCTCTATTTTTCCCAACACGTCTCTTTGGGTTCTATCAAATGCTCTTACTGCATTCTGATAAGCTCTCATGTGAGAGCTGACAATTGGTAATTTCTCCAGGGTTGCTAAGGGTCAAACCTTTATGGCTAACCTATTATCAATTAGGACTCCTAGTAACATATGTCCTCTACATCAAGTTGAGATATGGAGAGCTTTGAACGTCCCTCTCCCACCCTCTGGAATTTCTTCATCACTGAATGAGATAAAATTATCCACTACAATGTTACTGACTAACTTGTCCATCTTTTCGGTCTTTATTTCTTTCGGTACAGATGTTTGGTTTAAAATCTTCAAAATGGCATCACGGTGACCCTCAGAGCTCAGTACTAATAACAACATAGAGATTCGTGCTAAAAGCTTATGAAGCTATTCTACAACACTATATTCACCGTGTTTGAGTATCTTTAGGAACTCTTGAGCTTTTGATTCCTTTACTGGCTTATGATACCTCGGGGTTCGTTCCAAAAAAAAAATCCTTTTCGGCTTCTTTTTTTGGATCATTGGCTACAGCCTTCATTTGGGCTGCATCCATATCTTCAGCTACTTGTGGCAAGTAACACCTCCCACTCCTTATGAAGTTACCTACCTCGTTGACTAGTTATTCTTTAAGCTCATCCTTGGCCGATGTGCTCCTTGGGCTTGTCGCCGTGCGAGCATAGTTCCAAGGTACTTGCTTGCAATCCTTATATGAAAAAGGGGCTGGTGCCTTTACTATTATCCTTGGGGCTGCATTCCTTGATGGTTCACTGACTCTTGCCTTGAACTTGATTACCAAGGGCTTAGTTCCTGTGAAATCATTTCTATCGGGAGACTCTTCCGATACACATACATCCAATACCAGGTTCAAATTCTCTTTCTTGATGAATTCAAGCTCTTTGATATCCATCTTAGTTTGGACAAGCTTTTTAAACTCTGGACAAAACTAAATCTCATGTCCTTCTTCCCCGTGGTACTTACAATAAAGTTCACCATCACATGTCGCACTTTGGCTTTCTTCCTTTATCATTTTGGCCTCAAACATTTTTGCCCATATCCATCTCAAGGGTGCCTTGATCTCTGAGATACACTTCTTAACCAATTTTCCACCATCTTCGGTCACCGCGTTCACCCCAGCATTGTGGTGATTCGGAAGGGATTCCCTTTTTCTTTAGTCATGTCAAATGATAGCATCCATAATTTCTGCAAATCCTCTATCACTCTTTTGAAAGTTGTGCAATATTTGATAGTATTCCCCTTGTTTCCTGCATGATATTCGCATTGTGCCTTTTCATTATACCAAGGCGGGTATAGTGGTGAGAAAGGAGGAACATGTCATGGTAGTACTACTCTTACTTCAACCAGTTCTGAGAATAGTTCTGCGTAGGTCATACGAATGTGAGAGAAATAAGCCTTCTTATTCTCTTGATATTTTCGTTCATCTTTGGATGGATTTGAGGCCATCGAGCTTGCGGTCGGAACATTGAGCTTACTAAGGACCAAACCTTTTGAGTAGCTGGGATCGTAAACGCTCGTCATATTGACCTCATTATCCCTCTTCTTATATGACTTCTTCGTATCACATCCATCAAGTTTCCCACTCTTGACAGCCGCCAGAATTAACTCCCCAATCATTAGCATATCTGCAAAGCTCTTAGTTGCATGGTGTATTATCCAATCATAGAAAGTGTCTTTTTAAGTTTTCTACAAACATAGGCCTAATCTCATTTTCTAGCAGCGGCGGCTGAACTTGAGCAGCCATATCCTGCCATCTTTGTGCATATTGGTAGACGATTTCATTATGTTTTGCTTCATTCCTTGCAAGAAGAGCCGGTCCAGGACCATATCAGTGACATGTTTGTACTGCTCATTGAATGCCCTTGACAGATCTCTCCATGTTCGTGTATTTGCTTGGCTTAGATGTGTGTGCCAACAAGACGCAGATCCCATCAGGCTATCCTAAAAAGTGTGAATCTTGAGCTTCTCATTATCCAGATACATTGACATCATTTGGCAGTACATGGTCAGATCTGCCGTAAGGCAAGTGGTTCCATCATATTTGTCGAAGTTAGGGGTTTTAAAATTCAGAGAAATCACCAAGTCAGTCACCAAACTAAGTCTCTGGCGTCCTTGCCGCCATGGATTTCCCTTCCTGGAAGGCTTTAACAATCCCCTCCAATTTATCACAATGATCATCTAGTTTTTTGTTTGCCTTGGCCTTATCATCAATTTTGTCAAGGTCAGGTACCTCAAAATCCTGAGCTCCTTCATTATTAACTCCCAGCTTATCCGTTATACGGACATAAGACTCCCTTGAATGAAGTTGGAATTTGGCTTTGGACGAGGTTAACCTCTTTTAAGCTTTAGGAAAATGAGGTAGGGCATTGGAACCTTCTACTGCTTTGCTATCGTCTGGGTCCTTAAATCCTAACATGGCTATAATCTGGCTAATAGTTTTCTTGTGTGCTAGTTTAATCTCTTGCTTCAGGTCATTTTCTATCTTGTCTGGCCTACCCTGAGTGCTTTTTTGGTTGACTTCTAAGGTCATCAATCTACCCTCCATGTCCATTGCTTTGGTTTGGGCACAGTACCGTACTTGTGTGTAGTTTTAGATATTGTGAAATTTTTGTCATGTAATTTACTTTAGTTAATTACGCGTGTATGTATGCAATGACACAGACTACACTAATGCAAAGAAAACAAAAATAAAGATGCATGAATGCATGATACGAACTACACTAATGTAAACAAAATAAAGATGCATGAATACAAGAGAAGGGCATTGATCTCATAAGTCTTTGCTTTAGAAATAGCTTTTATTGGATGTAAAAGGTCCTTATTATAAAAAGTTCCTACTTTTCTACGAATACATCTCAAGCCGAACACCTAGCTCTTTTATTTCTTCAATCAGCCACGTGAGTCTTGGTCTCACCTCTCCTACTGACTTAATATGCTGGCGAAGGGTTGTGGCTTTCGATGCTAACATCATTACATGCTTAGCCATTTCTTGAATCTGGGCTATCACAATCCCGTTGAATTTATCTCGCTCTTGAATCAGGTTTGCCATCTTGGCTTGTAACTTAGCAACAAAAGCCTGGTTCTGCTTCAGCTTCTCTAGGGTCATGTCGTGCATGCTCTGTAGCTCGCACACATAGATCTTGTTGTCATGGGCCTTCCTCTTCCATGGAGTCACATTTTCTTTTTTGAAGGCTCGCTTGACCCCTCGTTCCCTTTTCTTCTTCTCTTCTGTCATCATCTGCTTGTACTTTGCAATGTCTCTTTTGTCGCACTCCATCTCTTTTCCTACGACTTGCTCCATTTCTTGCTTCCACTACTCAGGCATCTTTCACAAATCTGCATTTCAGACTATTTCCTGAAATTTTGAGGAAATTGGCTCTCTGAACCTCAAATTTCCCTTTCAATCTCTTATATTATTTCATGACCCTATCCGTCTCCTTTTGCATTTTCCCACTTCTAGGCTTGCCTCGTACAGGTCTTTCTCATGTTGTTCCTATATGGCCTCCATCTTGGCGTTGGCCCTTTTTAGTTCAGCCCTCAAAATGTCTGCTTCAAATGAGACCACCCTCAAGTGCTCTTTAACAGGTTTAGTTTGCCCAATCGGTGGTAGAACTTTATCATTCACTCTCACATGCCTCCATACATCATAGGCAAGGGTGAACATGCACTCATTATCGTTCTTTATCTTCATGACATAGCAATGCTTCCAAGAATCATTAATAGTTTGGACCTTCTCCTTGAATTCCCCTTGGAATGCAAACTCTGATGAACCAAGGCCCGTGGTAAAAGGGACAAACTATCAAGAGCCATACTGTCGAGACACAAGTAAGGGAGCACAACCAATTCCACCCCATAAGCCTAACAGCATCAGGTGATTATAATCCCCACATCTGTATAATACCTTGGTATGGCCAATCCATGGAACTCTCCATACGATATCATGATCACGACAATCCCTAAAAATGTCAACCCACTTGCCCTTTTTGGCAACCGACCATACTTTTGCCAAAAAAATCTCAAAGTGGTAAGAAGTTTGGAGAGAACACATTAGACAAAGTCAAATTCAGACACTTCCAGAAATGACTAAGGGCCCAGATCTGGAGCAATGGGGCACATCCTCCAAAACGCACACCCTTTATCTCCCGACAAGCATTTAAAGAGATGAAGGTTTCTGCTAGAACTGCTGGCATCAAATTAGCTTGTCTTTTCAACTGTTCAAAGAAGTCTAGTAGAGCCACATCAGTATTACCCAGGACCTTACGGAAGATGACCAAGCCGTAGATTGCTATAGCCGAAAGATCCACTCTCCTCTCTTTGTCTGAATGAGCAGGGATTATTTTTCGGATGCTCGACCAAGGAAAAGAAAAGCTACCCTCTCTCTTTTGTATCAAGCCTTTGACTCATTAGTCGCCCATTCCAGCAAAAGACTTGAGCCTTAAATGAACATTCTTGTTTTTTAGGAGGTTTAGCATATACCCAATTCTTCTTTACCGTGCATAGATTGAACAGGGCTGAATATTCTTTGAATGTAGGCATCATGTCCTCCCCATTGAAGGTAAAGCAGTAATATCCCGGATTCCAAAACTGGACCAAAGCCTTGAGGAACTATTTATCGAATTTCACTTATGGTAGATAAGCTATATCGCCATAGGTCTCTTGGAATGACTGCTTTGTTGCATAGTCGAAACGATCCCAAATCTCTCGCACCTCCTGTAAATTATTCTGTTTGACACTGATGTGGGCATACTCCAAAGGCTTTGTCTCATGACCTACTGTCAAACTATCTCTGTGTGCTCGCTGGTTGACCTCAAACCAGTGGTGTACATCTATATTGTCTTCCTCCTTTTAAGTACCTTCCATCCATGGAAAAACCGTTTTCTAATCGAGCAAGTATCTCAAGATCCAACCCTTCTAAATATGGAATAACGATGCATACAAAACAGAACAGAAAAAGGGAAAAAGATTAGTACAGCGAATAAGAAATAAAACCTAATAGGTTCAAAATAATTTCATTATACGAATAGTAACTGGGTAGCATATTCCAACACTTCTGGACATGTCTCCACGGACTATTCTTACGAAATGATTTTGACCCAATTCTAGTTCCTAAGGCTTTCCACATGGCTCTAACTGGGTAGGCTTCTAGATTCACACACATGGTTTGGTTCTAAAAAGGTCCCCGAGTTGTCCTCGTTGTCCCCTACTAAGGGTAGCAAGGCCCCTGATTCTCACCCATTATAGACTTCGAACGAAGCAAGTTTAACTCAAAATGACCCATTTTCTATGTCTTCCCGAAGGATCAGTATCCTTACGAAGAAATAGGGCATATGGGTCCTGAAGGTACTTGCTAGGCTCATACGGAAATCATTATTCTTACATGAGCAAAGTGTTTCCCCTCACTTAAACAATCGGGTCAAAGCTCGGGGGTAGAGCTTTATTAAGCTTTAAATACGTAAAATGAGATCACATTCATACATGGACAATTAAGTTGAATTTTACACGAAATTAGAAAATTCCGACAGTAAAACAAAGTGTAATCGGCTTGTGGCTTGACTCGTTTTTGTAAAAACAAAAAGTTTTCCCCAGCGGAGTTGCCAAGCTGTCGCAACCCTTTTTTGGGGCTCGACATTTTATAAAAACAAAACAACAACGAAGTCGCCACCAATCTTTTAAAAGGTGTGATTGGATCACCTAAAAATGGGTCATTTTAATAAAATCATTTTATTTTATTAAAAGAACATTTTGGTTTGCGAAAAAAATGGGCTCGGAGTCAGTTACGCGTGGGGAAGGGTTAGCACCCCACAGTGCCCAAAAATTGGTACCTAGCCGATTACAAAACATTTTAATGTCAGAATTTGCAAGTTCGTATAAAATTCAACTCATTGTCCATTTATGAATATGATTCCATTTTAACAGCCCTATCATCCAGAAAGTGAACTGCAATCACCGCCAGCATTTATGGCGCTAACCAGTCATTTTCCTTCAATTGGACACCGCATTAATTAAGTTCCACTTTTTAATCATACAAGCAAAGAAATAATAGTGTTATAAAGCTTTTATTTATTCTAAGTTAGTGATTATTAACCAAAAGTATAATCTACATAGATTTTACCTATTGGGGTTAAAGTGAGAGTATGTGTCTTATCAATTTAAATGAGTGGTGTTTTTACTCTTGTATTTACAAGGCTCTAACTAAGATATTTAAGTACCTAACCCTAGGGGTTTCACCTAACCTAGTGATTTAATTAACATATCACCACTTTTGTTTTTAGGAGAGAATCTAATTAAAAAAGAAATTAATTATATTTACAAAAATTAAATGGGTGCAAAATCTTGAATAAATGAAAAAGATGAATAAAATAAATTTTTTAAAGGCATGTGCTTCCTTCCCTAAAGTGGGTCAACACAATATGTTAATCGAGTTTTTTAAACAAATATGTACAAACTAAGGTTTAATTTAAAAGGGTTAAAAAGAAAAAAAAGGTTAAATAATACTAAAATTCGAACAAAAGAAAACAAAATAGTGACTAAATTAAAAAAGATTAAAACCCAAGACCAAATCTAGAGGAAAAAAAGTGGTTTAATTGAAAAGTTTGGAAACTTGATGGCCGGTAGAACAAAAATAAATGAAAAGGGGGTTTAATGAATGTAAATAACCCAACTTATTTTGAAAACACACTTAAAAATTTTCTTTCAAAAGACATAGATCAAAATACTCCACTTTTATTTTTTCTCAAGTGTTCTTGGTGTTCTTCATGAATTGAAGAACACCGGGAACAAACCCCCAAAATTCGAATCTACCATTTTTAAAAAGGTTCCAAAACCAAACAAAAATTGTTTTCTCTTTTTTTTAAAAAAATCAAAATTTCCCCTATTTCTTCTAAAACTTCAATTTTCAATCATCCTTTCACTCGAATCCGGGTTATGGTGGTGGTAATTTTAAAACCTGAATAAGATAAGCATTTATTTACCTTTCATGCATACATTCAAAATAAAAGAATACACATAAAAACAGTAAAATAAATACCTCAATAACGCTTCAAGCTTTTATTCCAACTTCGAATTAAAGTACAAAACTCGAGTATTTTTAGTGAACTCCTGAGTAGATCAACTATTAAAAATTGTCTATAAACGACTCTAAAAAACTCTCTCCTACTCCCCAAAAATAAACAGTGTATTTTTTACAAAGGAGTTCAACCATTTATATAGGTAATTTTCATACCTAAAATACAAAAATTCAGAATAAATAAAATCCATATTTTTGGTGATTCATCCTCTTTTCCATTTAATACAGATTCAGATTTGATTCGAATTTTGGACAAATTTGGGTCGATTTTTTCCCTCTTTCATTCATTGCAGATTCAGATTCGATTTGGACATGATTCGATTTTGATTTTGGTTTGAATCTGAGCTGATTCTTTCATTTTTTTCTTGCCATATTCGAATAAAAACCCTAACTTTTTTGTTCTTGTTTTGCTGTAGGGCGATCGAAGAAGAAGGCGGCGGTGGCGCGGCGGGATCGCAGACGATCTGGTTGAGGCGAGGTAGTCACCAGCATGATGCTGCAACGACACGAAGGGGCTATACGAGGGTGTGGCGTTGTGCCTAGAGCTTCGTGCGAAGGTGTGGAGGCGGCAACAGCATGGTGTGGGTCACGGCATGGAATGGTAAAGGCGAGACGATCGCCGGCGCTTCTCGTTGGCCCTGGAATGACCGAACGCCGCAGTGGCTAACGCAATCGCGGCCTGGGACAGACTGGTCAGGCTTCAGCGAGGGAGGAAGAACCCACACGCGTGGGTTAGACGCACCAGGTGCGTGACGACGCGAGTGGGGGGAACTGCCCGTCACTTCATCTGGTCTAATCTGGACCATTAGATCCTTACCCTAGATCCAATGGTCCAAATTAAGCTGCACATGGGATAAAAGGTTAGCTGGTTTTTCTAAAAAAAATTGGGCTAAATGGGCCAACAATGTACATAAAAATGTATCGTATTTATGGAATGGACTCTTTCTATTTTTTAGGGTTTTATATCTGATAAGGCCATATTATATATATACAATAATATAATATAAAATAATAAATAAATAAACAAATAAATAAATAAAAGATGGGGAAAATTTAGTGACAACAATCATGTTTTTAACAATGAAAATACTATAGATCATGTTCAATGGCAAATATATCATATATCAACATTATCCCTTGGATCGAATCAAGATAGTGGATACACGAATTCCTACGCCTCGCCAAATCAATAAATGGTTTAGTTCCCCCACCTCACCAATCGACCCATAACACAAACATCCCTCTG
The DNA here is from genome assembly GCA_019671005.1 of Hibiscus mutabilis. Taxonomy (NCBI): domain Eukaryota; kingdom Viridiplantae; phylum Streptophyta; class Magnoliopsida; order Malvales; family Malvaceae; genus Hibiscus; species Hibiscus mutabilis. Next base: position 46,078,065 of record CM033714.1, read on the forward strand.
CCTCGCTAGAATAACGGTCGTACCTAAGGACCGTAGTCCACCTGTACCGATGAGCTCATGAATTCTATGGCATGTCAATTGTATCCAAAGTCCCTTCGAATCCAAGGTTCAATAACAATAACGACGTCGATGGCAATAACAGTGACAATAACCTTATTGATGGTAATAATGGTGACAATATCAATATTGATAACAATGGCAATAATGGCAATATCAATGTTTCTAGGAACAATATTTCAATGCAATAACTTACCGATGCTTACCAATGTAGTCTCCAAATAGATTCGATGCAATATCCTTAGAAAAAAACGTTAGCTATGCAATATTCAATAACAATGAACCAGAAAAGGCACCTAGCCTATTCTCGAGACTCCAACTACACTCACCTAGTTCTCTGAAGCTCTTACGGCTCTCGAATAGCCACTCCTTTGCTTTTATCTTTTGTTGGAGATGATAACTTTTCCTTCTCCAACTCTTGAGCTAGATAGAAGCAATAGAAAATTGTTACAATTAACACAACAATATTGGAATCAATTTCTAAACTTGAAATAGCTATTAGCTATTAGATTTCCATTGATTGAAGCCTTGAAGAACATGGGTTTAACTTAGGTGTTCAATAGCTTCCACTTAAAATTAAGCATTAACTATCCATGAAATTCAAAAATTGATTAGGGTCTTATTCTTATCCAAGGGATGATTATTCAATAGAATTAAAAAATCAGGGAAAACTTACATTCTTGAAGTTCCCCAATAGAGGTGCTAGCTTAAGAGCTCAAGGAAGATGACAATGGAGGTGTAAGCTTATACTTGAAAAAGATGGGGATAAAAGCAAAAGGGTAGAATTAGCGGATACAAAGGCACTTAGAAGATATCTTAAGCATTCTTTATCTCATTATCATATGTAAACCAAGCTTACCCTTTTTAAGAGGTAAGCCTTTTAAAAACTATTTCTTTCTTTTCAACACTTTTGGGCAACAATAATTAATCAAAGATATCATTTTTCCATCACCTATTGTCATTCTCACATTAGGTGGGTGGCAAGCTAGGAGGTGAGTCATCACTTTTTAGGGAAATTACAAGAGTGATCTTTTATCTTTTAAATCTTTACACTTATGTCCCCCAAACTTTCAATTTTCAAAAATTAGTCACCAAACATCTTTCAATTAATTCAATAAGGCCCTAAGCCAATAAATTGACTCCCCAAACTTTCAATTTTCAAAAATTAGTCACCAAACAACTTTCAATTAATTCAATAAGGCCCTAAACCAATAAATTGACTCAATTGGAGTCCAATATCAATGTAATTTTCCATTCATTCAGGGTCAATGCAATATTAGGACTTTTCTGGTATAGGGTTTTTGATTATAGGAACCCATTTCGACTAGACCGGTTTTCAGGGTGTTATAGATTTATTACTAGGCCTATCGACTCATGTCCATACTTTATTTCTCTCAAATTGATTTAACTCTTATTGCATGGGCAATATCCAATAATCATCATTTAATGCTTCTTTGATATTTTCAGGCTCAATGCATGAGATTAATGTAACAAAGTTACAAGTACTTCTAAGAGAAGATCTAGTGGTTACCCCTTTGGATGGATCACCCAAAATCTCACCACCTTTGACATAGTTGAACGCCCTTGGGTAAATGACCACTTTTTCCTCTAGAGTCGTGTCCTTCAAGGCTTCTAGAGGTGGATCTTGTGCTTCTTCTTTAGTTGGAACTTCATCCACCTTTGATGATTGTCCTCCACCATCATTGGCATAAAAAATTCCTACATCATCATCATCATCATCACAAGAATCCTTCCTCGGAAGGAGGTTATCATCGAAAACCACATGTATAAACTTTTCAACAACTAAAATTCTTTTATTAAATACTCGACAGGCTTTAGAGTTTAAAGTGCAACCTAGAAAAATAGCTTCATCACTTTTAGCATCAAATTTGCCTAAACTATCTTTTCCATTGTTTAAAACAAAACATTTACAACCAAATGGATGAAAATATCTAATATTAGGCTTTTTGTTTTTGAAAAGCTCATAATGTGTTTTCTTTAAAATAGGCCTAATCATTACTCTATTCACAATATAGCAAGCTGTATTAGTGGCTTCTACCAAAAAATACTTAGGCAAATTATTTTCACAAAGCATGGTTCTAGCCATTTCTTCTAAAGTTTGATTTTCCTCTCAATAACCCCATTTTGTTGAGGTGTGCGAGGAACGAAAAAGTTATGGCTTATACCATTTGAGTTACAAAACTCTTCAAAACCTAGATTTTGAAAATCGGTTCCATGATCACTCCTAATATGAGAAATGGAGCGACCAACATCGTTTTGATTTACTTTTCAAAATGTGATGAATTTTTCAAAATCCTTATCCATGGTACTTAAAAATAGAACCAAGTATATCTAGAGTAGTCATCGACTAAAACAAATGCATATGATTTTCCACCCAAACTCACTGTTCTAATAGCGCCAAAAAGATCCTTTTGGATCAATTGTAAAACTCTACTCGTAGAATCATCATTAATAGGTTTAAAAGAAACTCTTTTATGTTTGCCTTTTGCACAAGCATCACAAAATTTGTCATATGAAAACTTTATTTTTGGCAAACCTCTTACAAGATCATTTGAAATCAATTTTTCCAAAACACTCATGCTTGCATGCCCTAGTTTTCTATGCCATAACCATGAATCATGCTCATCTTTTGCAACAAAACATGTATTGGAAATATGAATGTCCTCTAAATGCACCATGTATATGTTTCCTATGCGATGACCGATAAGCACAATTTTGTTAGTTTCGATGTTGATAATTTTGCAACCATTTAAATCAAAAAACACATTGAAATCTTTATCACAAAGTTGGTTAATGCTTAAAAGATTATGCTTAAGACCGTTGACATACAAGACATTATCAATAAGTATAAAAGAATGATTACTAATGGAACCAATTCCTTCAATGTGGCCTTTGGAGTTGTCACCAAATGTCACTACTACTTTACTCTTTGGTTTTAGCTCCAAGAATCAACTCTCATCATCGGTCATGTGTCTCGAGCATCCACTATCAAGGTAGCATGAATTTCCACTTGAAGCTTTGGCCTTGTAGCAATGCTCCCCCTACAAACAAAAGATTACGTCTTGATTTTTGGTACCCAAATCTTTTTGGGTCCATGAGTATTAGTTCCCAAAATCTTAGTTCCCTTGGGAATCCAAGAAGAAACAGCAATAATGTTATTAGAAGTGACAAGTTCCTTAGGAACCCATACACTTCGAATCCTCTTACCGTGAGAGGGCCTTTGGAAGTCTCTTTGTTTGTATCCACCAAAGTTTCTTTTCACATAGTTGGGTTTTGAAGTTCCCTTTTCAAAACTAGATTTTCCAACTTTGTTTAAAGAAGCTTTGAGATCACCTACTTCCTTTTGGTGATCATCATGAACTTTAGAAAGAAGGTTATGTAAATCTTGATTTTTCTTTTCAAAATCATTTTGTTTTGCTTGTAAATCTAAAACCTTCTTCTCAAGTTCCAAGTTGGTTTTAGATAAGGAATCGTTTTGGTTTTTCGAATTTGAAATCATTTTCTTGTTTTTTAAAAGTGATTCCTTATACTTTTTTACCAACTCATCATAAACCTCTTGTAACTCATCATAAGCTTCTTCAAGCTCATCAAATGTAAAATCAAAAGTAGATGAGTTCAAGGTTACCTTAAGATCTTCTTCTAGTTCCATAAGACAAATATTGGCCACTTCTTGCTCCTCTTCATGGGATGATTCCTCATCACTCCAAGTAGCAACGTGAGCCTTGAGCTTTTTCTTCTTCTTCCCAAAGCTCTTCTTCTTTAGTTGGGGACAATCTAAATTGATATGCCCTAGTTTCTTGCACTCATAGCAAACTATTTGATCCTCTGTTGTAGTTGTTTGTTGATGTAATCAGAACTGTGTAGCGGAGCAACATGCAATATTGATTATTTCGCTCACCACTCCCACATCACCTTTTATGCGTCTCCTTGGATAGAGACAATGAGATTTTATAATAGTTATTTGGTTTCTATAGTCTCAAGAGAAGATTTTGATGTTCTTTGCGCCTTTAGTTTTCATGTTTTCTTTATTTTTTTGTATGAATTATTTGTGGACATAATCTTCAAATCTCTTATTTTGTTTAGGGACATTATATTTGTCGAACCTTCTATTATTTTTAATAAAATTCAATTATTTTTAAAAATTAAACACAGCATATTTTAAAAAAAAACTTTAATAAAAAACTTACTATAACATTACTTATAATGTAGTTTACACTCTTAACCTCCCCCCACGTCACTCCTTTTCTTGTTTTTCCTTTCTTTTTTACTTTTTTTTTACTGGTAGTGGAGCATTGATTTTTTTTTTGTTCTCTTTTTTCTTCTATTTGTCTCTTTCTTCTGTCTTCGTTATAATTTTCGTTGTATTTTTATTTTGAATATATGAGTCAAAGAAATACACAAAGAATAATGCTTGGAAGACTGAAAACTCCCTTGTGCGTTTCCTTTTTGTCACCGCGTAAGCTAGGTTCACCTTCTCTTTTTGGAGAGCTTGAGCTTCAAGGTGCTCGTTTTCTTCAACAATGGTGACCGTCAAAGAAAATAAAAGAAGCCTTTTTTCTTCTTTAATTTTAGCTCTTGTTTCAATGATATCCCTTCATCCTTTTACACTAGGTTATTTCCTTTAGAGTTTACCGACATTAGCCTTTAAATTATACCCTAAAAACTTAAGAAATATACTTTTTTTTCACATGCTTTGAATAAAGGTGAGGAGTCCATTGTATTGCTCCAACTATCATCTTTTGTCTTTTCTGCTCTCGAATTGCCACAACAATTGTTGTTCCACTGTTTTACCACGACAATCTTCACTTATTGACCAACTCTTAAAACCTGCACATCATCGTCAAAAAGTTGTTCTTTCCCACAAATTATAACATATATCGGTAATTCAGTTCAACAATTCCCATTGATAATAATTCAGTTCAGCAATTGTCAAAGTTCCTCAAATGCAAATGAAATACAACAAAATGTAGTTAATATCAAGCTAATAATAAAATCTAGAGACATGAAATATACCATTTTACAGAGTTAACAATATTTTGGTTTAATAAATTACAAAAAAAAAATAAATAAATAAACTTTAAAAAGGGTCATAATATATTTTTTACTAAAATAAAAATATTTTATTTGAAAAAAAATCTTCTACATCTTTAGGATTACAAATTAAAGAGTCTCATTTTAATAAGCTGCATATGGCCTTGTTAACCTTTGAACTACGTGTTTAAAACAATTAAAAGTAAACTTAATGAGAACCCAACAACTTGTCATAATAAGAGTATTAAAAAATGGTAAACTACATAAATCATTACTAAACTTATTTATCTTACTTATTTTGGTTATTAAAGTTTTAAAATAATTAATTTACTCACAAAACTTTAAACATTAATTTTTTTCATCACTCATCCGTTAACTCTTTAACATTGTTAGGATGTGGATTATTTTATTATTATTTTTATTATGAAAAGAAAATTTTATCAATATTTAATTATAAATATCATATAAAATAATTTCCAGCTTCACCTCATTTCTTGCACGTTCCATTCGTCCTCACCCACATCTCATGCTCCCTTCGCCACCACTCACGACAACATCCATTACCAAAAATCACAATTCACTAAAACAATTTCTTATTTGATCTTGTAAGCTAATTGCTGCAATTTTTCTTGGAACCCAAAAGAACCCTTGCTGCAAATTTTCACAATCGACTCTCAACCCTCACGCACACTGCCATCATCTGCAACACTCAAGCAACTTCGGAACCACCACCACACACAATTCCAACACACCATCACCATCACCATCCTTCACTTGAACCAACGTCACCCAAAAACACCTAAATTTTACTACCATCACCATTATAAGCTTGTCTTACCCAAACACCCATTACCTATTTTCATCAATCACCATCCTTCACTGCCGATTACCAATCTTCATCCTTTGTACCAATAACAAAAGAGAACATAAATCAGAAAAAAGGAAAATCAGTAGCCAACAAACTACAAAAGAGAGAATCGAAAAAGAGAACTTACTGGATAGTCGGAATTCGTTCGCGATGACTAGTGCCTCCATCCTTCAATTCCAACGGTGGGCAACAACGGAATGAAACCAAAAACAACATATTTTGGCTTCGACTCAATTCAATGATGACAGACAGAGATCAGAGACAAGGAAATCGAAAGATTTTCGTCGAGATTCGCGGGCTTTGGAGCGTCATTTGGTGAAATGGTCATCGGATTCAGACCTAGTATGTCGAGACGAGTCTTATGAAGAAATTTGGGCTTCAATGGCCGCCCTTGATGGCGGACGGCGGTGGACGGAGACCCTAGCAACGACGACATGATTACAGAGAACAAAGAAGAGTTTATTTTTCTGATGTTGAAGGAAAATGATTTTTTATTTTTAATTATATTTTTAATTAAAATTAATAAAATTGACTTGTCATAGTAATAATAATAATAAAATAATTCACATATTAAACATTTAATAGAAGAGTAATAAAAAATTAATATTAAAAATTTAGTGAGTAAATTAATTATTTTAAAATTTTAATAGTTAAAATAAGTTAAAAAATAAAATTAAATAATAATTTAAATATTTTATCCTTAAAAAATAGCCTTAATGGTTCCAAAAGTCCTTTAAAAAATCATTTAAGCTTTTTTCACTAACCGGACCTTCGAACCGTCAAATTGAATTATAACGCACATCTGGTCAACAATTTTTTAAAAAAAAGGCTAAACAACTTTGTAAGTCCCTTATATTTTCAGTCTGTTTGAATTTGGTAGCTAGTTTAAAACAATTACGTTTCAATCACTTATATTATTGGTTCATTACATTTTGATCATTAAACGTTACAAATTAAAAATGAAAATATTATAAATTAAGTCCTAAATTTTGGATAAAGTATTTTTAATTTAACCTTAAATTTTAGTTAAAATATCAATTTGATCTCAAATCTGACCAAGATCTCCACGTTGGCCACCGGTTATCATATTCACCATCGTTGATGGCAGTTGGACCCAAAATTTGAGTCCAAGTTATTCGATGCATCATATGCTAAACCTAGCTTGACGTCTTCTGGCATTTTCCACTGCATAAGCTCGTTTGGCTCGTCCAACCCTACCACAGCTTCTACCGCTTGAGTGTTTTGCGAGGGGACTTGAAGATTTACCAATGTAGAAAAATTTGCCGACACTCGACCTTTGTTGTACTGATATAGGTATGTGTATTCGTACGGGTACAAAAACATGAACAAAAAACAACAATTTCTAAAATTAAAGAGTATGAGTACATGTGTAAAAAATATAAAATAAATTTTAAATTTTATAAAAATATAAAAAATAAAAAGTCATAAAAAATCATGTGTGCATGACAACACACATACTTATAGTTACGGCTGGTAGTTACCCATGGATGGTGGCCCACCCGACCCACTCGTCACAATTAAATGGATGAAAACCCGATGGAACGTGGGTTTGATCTGTTTGAAGTGGGTGGTGGATGAAGCAGGTGATGGGTTTGGGTGAAATTTTTTTAACCCACCATCTGATCCACACCCGCTTCATCCATCTATCAATATAATATTAATTTTAAAAATTATTTTAAACCCTAAAGACTTTTTTAGGCTAAACCCGCAAAACATTTTCTCATTTCAGCGTCATTTCTCTATTTTTACTCTCACTGTCTCTCCCTATTATGAATCACCTCACACTTTCTTTTGCGATTTCAACCAAGAATTGAACCAAAAAATAGGTAAAATAAATAATTTTTTTATTTTGGTTTAGATTTGAAATTTTTTCTTTTTCTCATGTGATTTCGTATGTAGTTTTTAACTTATTTCAGCTCTCATATCTCAATCGTTCTCGACTTCTTTTTGATCTTCTCTTCATTTCTCTCGTTTCAAATCAGAATCTCACCGAAATATGTAAAATATTCCATTTTCATTTTGTATTTTGTAATTGTTTAAATGATAATTTTTAGTTCATTTTGCTATTTCATTTTTTTATTTTCAACTCAAAATCACAATTGTTTTTTGTCTCTGATTTCTTATGATTGTATTTCATTTTTAGATTTTGATTTTTTAAGTTGTTTTACTTCATTTTTTTCATTTCTTAATTGATTGGATTCGTTTTTGCTTATATTCGTGGTAAATATTATGTTTGAATTTTTGGTTCATTTGTGAGCATTAGGTTTTGTTTTTAAAATTGTTATGTTTTTTTAAAATGGGTTAAATGTTTTTACTTGTTGTTTTTGTTTGAAGAGAGTGAGAAATAATAGTACAATGGTAAAAAAATTTCATTCTATTTTTGTTTGCTAATTAACGAAAATTGATTTGTTTAGACACTTTAGAAATTGAGATGAAAGATACAGATAGTAGTTCTGCTGCTTCCAAATCATTCTCTTATCAATCTCATTCTCTTGAGATTTCAATGCCACCTCTGACTCCAAATAGTACTCAACCGGCTGCTCAATCCGTACCTTCTACACTAAAATTTCCAGATTCATCTCAACAAAATGCAACTATGCATCCGCCATCAGCCCCACAACTTCGTCAACCTAGAAAGCTTACTTCCCTTGTATGGAATCACTTTGAGAGGATGGTTGTTAATGAAAAAACAAGAGCAAAGTGTCTGCATTGTGGCCACATATTCTCTGCCAAAAGAAAAACTGAAACCTCACATTTTAAAGACCAAAATTGTTTGAATGTGTATAATATTGTTTAAGAAAATCTCATATCTGGTATTGAATAATTGTTCAACAAATGATGCTATGGTTAATGTTTTGCAAGAGAAATTTGATCTTGATAGTCTTTTATTGGGTGGTAATATTTTGCATGTGTGTTGTAGTGCATATATTTTGAATTTGAATGTTCAAGATAATTTGTAAGTAATTTTTTATGGGATTGAAAGGATTCGTAATTGTGTTGCGTTTTGGACTACAACTCCTAGTAGAGTTCAAAAGTTTGAGGACAAGGCTAGAGCTTCGAAAATTGATTGTTCTAAAAGTTTGTCACTTGATTGTAAAATAAGATGGAACTCCACTTATTTAATTCTTATAAGTGCTTTTCCATTTAAAAATGTCTTTGCTAATTTGAAAACTCAAAACCCTAAATTTAAGTTTGTGGTTCCTACTCAAAGTGATTGGGAGTTGGCTAAAATTATTTGTCAAAAGTTGAAGTCTCACAAAGTGGATGAATTGTTCTTTGGTAAATAATATCCTACTGCCAACTTATTTTTCGACAAGTATGTGGGATCAAAATAGCATTGAAACTTGGAAAGATAATGATGATGATGAGCAAGTTATTAGAGTTATGGATAAAAAATGGTGGAGAAGTTTAACAAATATTGGTCAAATATAAATGGAATTTTGGCAGTTGCAGCCATTTTAGACCCTCGAAGTAAGTTAGAGTATGGGGTTGGATTACAATTTGGGATACAAATTGTGGGGTGGGTGGAGCTCTAACCCACCCAAATCTGACCCATTGCCAGTCCTACTTATAGTTAATTATCTAAGCAAAAGAAAGTCTAAAAAAGAAGAAAAAGACATAAAAGGGTGAAAGAATAGAAAAATGAAAAAATAGGGGATAAGATATACTTGTAGGTACCCAAGCGATACCTAATATATCCCACTACGAGGATATATCAGATATGTTGTACGACTTTAGACTGGAGTACTTGTGCTTGATTGGTGTGAAAACGTCATACTTTTATTGCAAGTTACACTATCGATGCAAGAATAGAAACAAGGAAATATTGTTTGAAATCCAATCCCACGAGGATGGTGTATTACACTTATACTTATCTGACTACAATACAATACTGTAAGAGTGGTAGTTGTGCGTGCAATTGTGGTTGCAATAACAGGATAAACTACTGAATAAATGATTCAATGTGGTAGCAATAACAGAGTGTAATAAAGATAGAGAAACATGTTAATAAAGCTTGATCTCCTTGGTTCAGTTCGATAGAAAGATCAAATGCACATCGAGGGAAAAGTTTGGTTTAATAAGCAATGATGTGGTCAGCTTGAGTATTAACTTCTATTCAACTATTGACTCAAGGATGTAGATCAGCTTCAACTTTTGTTGCAAGTCGAGACTATAGTCCTTAGAACAATTGGACCAACTTTTGTTGCATCCAGTCAACTTTCGTTGTAAAAACTCGTTAATCTGACTCATCACTCCATTCGTCGATGTTAGTGGCTGGTTTAACAATTTCATGCAAAACATAAATAAAATCCAACAATTATAGCTTAAGGAAAAGATAATAATGATATATATTAAATTGAAGAAACAATTTAAATAAGTTCATAAAGCTCTAAAAAATTAAACCAACATCAAAATAAGTTCAAAATACAAAGTAAATCTCCAAAATCTTTAAAATAGAAAGGAGTTTAAGAAGATAACAATAAATTTCCTCGATTCAGCACTTAACTCCTCATTTCCTTGGATAGATCTGTCTCATCTCACCTCGGATCTCTAGAAATAATTTTAAGCTGCCATAGGAGGAGGGAGAAAGCTCGAGGTTGAAGATGATGTAAAAAATGAAAATAACGTGACTCTCTCACTCCTCTAAGTTAGTCCTTTTATAGGACACCCAAGGAATGATACTTGTCCTGCATGTTATATGCGTGCTCATCATCATACAAAATTTGTTATAACAGACTGGACAGCTGCCATATTTGTCCTTCTCCTCAAACATGCTGGACAGATGGCAAATGCAGTGTTGAACTGGTTGCAGTGGTGAAAACCACCTCGGTAGGGGCATTAGTAATGTAGTGACAACAAGGAAAAATAGGCAGAAATATACAAACCACGAGCCACTAGAACTAAGTTAGAAAACATGCAGAAATAGACTTGAAAATGCAGAAATGGATGCAATGGATACCAATGTAGGGACAATAAGACCTATAAATCGAAGGAAAATACATGTTCTTTAAATAACTATCACACCCCAAACTTGAGTTTTTACTTGTCCTCAAGTAAAGATCAAAACATCAAGGTCCAACAATTGATCAAAGGCATTCTAGATACTTGAATCATTCTAATCAATCAAAAAACCGATGCATCGACAAGAGAGATAATTGCACAATCAACTCCACATCGATAGACAAGCTAGAAATTCAAGAATACCTAACATCATCCCTAACATCTCAGATTCATTCCTCTTATTAGCATTTATTTAGCATCAAACATATAAATATCATATATATATATATATATATATATATATATTCTTTTTCTTCTTTTTCACCTTTTTTATATATCAAGGGATATCGAGCATTGAATGCACCCTAGACCCCGAGGAGGAAGATGTTGTGCAACGAACCCCCATAAAGTACTTCATTGTAACGACACGCACTCATGCAGCGATAGCCTTTGGCCAGATTCATTTTTCTAACGCGTGCAGAGGAGTGTTACCCCCTAAAGCTACTTTATTTATTTATTGCACTCACATTAGAGTGCCTTTATTTATATTTAATAAGATATATGTAACACCCCAAAGAGTGGTCTAGTAGAAATTTGTAATATTCTAAACTTTGGCCTAGTAGAATACTATATCAAACCTTAAGTCAAATTGTGATAGAATTTTAAGTTATTAGATTAAAAGAATATTTTAGGGACCTATTTGAGACAAGAAATAATTGGATGACTATTGTGTAAAGGAATTAACTGAATTCATGGTCAAGTCAATGTGTTGCATGCTAAACAAAATAACGTTGGAGGACTCATACATATGGCAAGTGTAGATGGAGGCATGTGGGGAGGAGAGGTCTCGACCTAGACATGCAATTACTCCAAAATCAAAATTTTTCATCTCTTTCTTCCTCCTTCTTCATGTATGACCGAGACTCCATTGTTAGAGAGAGAGAGAGAGAGCTTGGAAGCTTGCTTTAGATGGATTGGAATTGAGCTTAATGATGGGTGTCGAATCCGTCAAAAGTAATACCTACTTGTTCTTTGGATTTGTAGTAGCAGCAAGTAGGGTCGATCACACAGAGAGCGGTTAAGAGATTATATTCACAAGGAATTAAAGTAAAATAGGGTTTTTGTGTTTGAGTTGAAGAAAGCAAATTTAGTAAAACGGAATTCAATATAATTTGGAACTCTAGTCAAGGTAGAACTTGGAATATTAAATCAAGGATTTAGATCATCGAACTTCACAAAAGATAAACCTACATCAATCTCAAATAGCTTGGTTATAGGTTAATTGATAATCCACAATTAAACCCAATCTTTCTTACTTAGTAGATAATCACTTAATAATCCATAAATGACTAACTCTTATTATCAAGATTAAAATCCTTAGATAATCGACTTAGAATTAAAACCTATCATATAGCTTTACTGAATTAAGAGACCCAATGCACATAAACTATCAAAATACTAATTTGTTAACTTATCAAGAAAATGAATTCATACCTTCTAACCCGTTGCTCGGTTACTTACCATTTGTATCAAGGATGCATCGATTCGTTGTTGTATGTATATAATCCAATATATACATGTTGAATAACCCCAGAAGATATAAAAAATACTTGAAATAGATGAAGAAGATAAAGAACAAGAAATCTCACTAAAAACTTTTATTAATAACCTCGAACCTAAACCTTAACTAGAAAAAGAGTTAGCAACTCATGGAGAAGGGAAACAAAAAAAGAGAAGAATGAGAATTATGGGATGAATGATTTCTCTTCTCCTCATGACCCTATTTATAATAGAGGTTATTTACATCAACTAGGAGAAGGAATTACAATAAGATTTAATTTAAAACTCTATCCTACTCCAAATATAATATAAAACATAAAAGTTCAACTTGAAGTAGAATTCCTCTTCTTATGTTAAGTGCTCCTTAAAATCCAAATCCAACTGAAACTTGTCTTTTAAGCATGTATTATCCTTTAGTTGTCAAAATCCCTACAAAAATAAAACACTTGTTAAAACATAGATTTATAATTGGATTAAAACACTAAAATATATGTATATATATGTGAAAAATATACAAATATTAGACTTATCACTTAAGCTAGTTAATTGATGTAATTTTTTTGAACATTTTGAAATGGGAGGTGAGAATTTGATTCCTTCTTTGAATCAAGATTTAATTTGTGTAATTAATCTCCAATTATTTGCATGCTAAGTTGTTGCTAAATTATTAGAAAAGAAACAATCTCATAATATGAACTTTCGTATATATATTGCTGAATGGTGCATTTGACGACTTGCTATACTATTTGTGAAATTGTAGTTTAGTTCAAAAGTTAGGTTGTTCGATTTGAACTTTAAAATTGTTATGGTAGACTAAATGTTCAATTGGTTAAATATTGGTTTAAGTAGTTGTGTCTAGAGATTAATTATGGACTCATTGAATGTTTATAACAAATTGAAGGCTGATATGATCTAAAATAAATCTATATAGGATTGTATTAGAGAATTAAAAAAGGTTAATTGTGAAATTTTGATTTGTATATTTATGTAGGTGGTAGGCTGAATTGGAATATACATGAGTGCATAGGATTTTAGAAAATAAAAAAGGGGGCTGTTTTGAATACACATGAATGTTACAGGGACTGTTTTACTATAGATTTAAATGCTAATGAATTCTTGAACATGAATAAATAAGATTATATGCTTTTGGGACTATTTTGTATACGATTAAGGGCTGTTTTGAAATATTTTAAGTATGTATGCCAATATGAAGAATGCTTTGCTTTGATATGAAAATGAGTGGGCTGTTATATGATATGTATGTGAAAATGCCAATGTTAGGGGCTGTTTTGATATAGAATAAGGTGTTAATAGACAGTTTAAACAAGTATAAGTAAGGGTATATGTTATGTAGGACTATTTTGAGCATATAGAGAATGTGCGAACTGTTTTACAATGGCAAGGGCTGCTTTGCATCTAGAAAATAAGAGGACTATTTTGTTGTTTTGTGAAACTGGAAATCAGGGCTATTCAGAAATAGAACAAGGGCTAAATTGGTGTTTTAAAATAGAGGATTTCCCTTGAAATAATCTGTTCAGGGACTGTTTTGTAAAACATAGATTTTAAGGGGTTGTTTTGTGATTATACTGGACTGTTGGTATAAAAAACTGTGTGTATGGTCTGTTTTTGAGTATTATAATGTATACATATGAAATTTGAACTATTTTGATGTACCAAAGCATGTATAGAAATGCATGGATTGTTGTGAATGTATGAAAATAAATGCTAGGGTTTGAGTAACACCCCCTACCCCGGGCTAGTAGCAAACCGGCTCGAGAGCGTTACATAACAAGCAAGCAACAAGGACAATGGACAACAACAAGGTAAGCAATGGCAAGAAAAATACAAACAAGGAATTACAAGCAATACAAGAACAATCAAACAACCATCATAAGAACAAGCAAGTATTCATACTTACTTAGCAAACAAGTAACCTCATTTTTAGACTTCAAGTCATCCAAAGCATTCGAACAAGACCATTAAATTGTTTCATATTATACTACATTATAGGTTACTACTTACAAGATTCATGTTACATATTAAACCTTTGAAACCCTATCCCATTCGAATAACCTAAGGTTCAAACATGCTTTCTTCATTTCATTGTTCATTGATGTAAACATGTATCATCTTATTCCTAAATTACTAACATAATTCTTTGATCATTCAATTTACATGCAACTAGTTCCAATCAAGTCATACATTATGCATATACATTCGACAATCACCATTCTAATACCTAAGCATTCACATCTTGGTATAAACACACACAAATGGCCATATATTTCCGAAGGCAATCGAATGAAAAACAAGCAAGCTTAGTTTGATCATCCAATATTCTATTCAAGTAAGACATGTACACAACAAGGCATTCGATTGCTATCATGGTAAACTAGATTAAACATTAGATCACTTCATTCTATTATCAAATGCACAACAAAACATCATCCATTACATGTTATCTAAGTTCATTACATACTTGTTACTAAATACATAACATGGTAAGCCCATCAAGACAATATATACAAGCTTCAAAATGCATGATCAAGCTAACTATATACATTCTAGTGCCACCATTCTAGGAGATATACAAAACAAGTATGAAACCATACTTGGGCAAAACTTGTATGAGTTGCTTCTTGCTCAAGGTAACAAACTTCAAGATCAAGCAACGATTGAATCCTTTATCCTGTAGTTGGGAAGAATGAAAACGAAAGTGATAAGTACAAGAATGTACTTAGTGAGGTGGTAACTAGATCTAACCATTTGTTATTTCAAGTTTTATGTGCCATTTAATCAAGTATAGACCTAGCTAAGGATTTCAAGCATTAAGATAATCCTAGCTAAGGCTTTCAAGCAATAGAGTGATTTTAACTAAGGCTTCAAGTATTTGAAGGATCCTAGCTAATGATCATAGCATTCGGCTATCAAGAACAAGAATCAAGAGTTCATATCATGAATCAAGCACATCATGCTTGCAAAACAAGAAATCAAGAAGTCATGCTTTCAAGTCAAGTAACATACAAATTCATGGTATTCAAGACAAGTAACATATGATGTAGAATTGTTATTTCATGTGTTATCAATTAAACAACTCCTTGGTACTTAGTAGGTATAGGTAATCGAGTCTCCAACCAACTGTCGCCACAAGATGCACTCTAGTGCTGGTCAACCCTCCTACTGTTGCCAAAGACCACATACGTACCCTCCGTCTGTCGCCAAATAGGGGCCTTAGCCCTGGACCGTAGTCCACCCTTACACAATGAGCTCTAGACTCTAAGGCATGCCCTTCTACCTAGTCCAACTAGCTACCAAGGTTGTTCGATTTACCATTTATTCAAATATTTCAAGATCATGTCAAGCAAGTTCATTTCATATTAGGCCCTTAGGCCATTGAGTCATAGCTCACATATCAAGTAGTTTCATGTTTCATTTCATCAAGATGAGTAAATGTCTCAAGCAAGTCTTTAACATTCAATCACATTGCATCATAGCACATACAAGAATCCATGTTATCACATAATCATACTTAAGCATTCAAATTGATCATGTATACAAGGCTAGGATCAAGTTTCATGTATTACTTTAGTCATCTTTCCCTTGTTAGGTCAAGTTCATGATTAGATTCATTTAACATTTCAAGAACGTAACAAGAATACATTGGTTAGGACCTAGTCCTAACCCTAGAGGTAACTACACTCACAATACTCCAAGCTAGCTAGTCTTGGATCCACACTCCTTTGTTCTTGGCTTTAGAATGATCCACTCTATCCTCTTCCACCAAGTTTACTCCTGGTTCTATCACATTACAAGTACAAACACATGTCAAAATAATGATCATATGATCACCAAATCAAGACAAAGTTACAAGCACACAACATTCACAAATTTGGCAGCATGCTCATATACATTTTCCATTACACTTAACTACACTTATCTACATTCTAGTTCATGTAAAACAAGGAATAATCAAAGGCCTAAAACTGTTTAAAAGACAGTTTACAAAATGCCACAAAACAGTGTGCAATTGCCTATATTGTTGCTGCCAGGCAGCTTGCACTCTAGTCACTTAATCATGCATAACTTACATTCCGTACGTCAGAATTTCAATTGGTTTACACCGTTGGAAAGCTAACAAAATTTTATTTATGACCATATAAGGCTTGCATTTTATTTCTTCGCCAATTAATACAGTTTTTAGCTTAAAGACGGGGCATTTTACTGTTTCTTCTCTACATTTCAGTACACAACCCAGAGTTCAGTTCTGTTTTCTCCTAATGAATTTAGACATACCAAGGTATTGTCCATAAAAATATCAGCCTTAAATTCATTATATACAATTTATAGCGATTTTTCAAAGTTACTGCCCAGAACAGAGCATTTTGGGCAGATTACACTAGGTTGAATTTCTAGCTTCCTAATTCACCTAAGCAATGTTCTAACATGGCAATTCAATTCATGTTCATGTTCTTACATGTCTAGGTCATTATACTTCACCTAGAAATGAGCTTAAAACAGGGCATAATCACATTGAACCTAATTTGATCTATTTGATCAACTTTGCACATTCAATTCATCAACTAGGCAGTCCATTGCTTAATTTAACTAGTTCAATTAGTTGTAGTCATTTTCCAGCAACATATCTGTTCAATTCAATCTTCATTTTATCTAGCAACATGATCAAAATAGGGTTCTATGTTCAATTGACATGTTTACACATTTTCTCTATCAAAACGGTCCCTAATCAAGATTGTTTTCAACCATTTACATATTTCCTAGATTTCCATAAACTATACATATATTTCATTAGCAATTTAGCTTCTAGCATTCAATTTCCAAGTTCTAATTGAATCTAGCATGACCCTAACATGCATAACATTCATCCAATTCAATTCATACAACAAAGACATCATCATCTCAAGGTTCAAACAATCTATAACAAGTTAGAATCAAGCATTATACCTTCTCCAAGCTAAATTTGATCAATGGTAAATCATCAATCATGAATTTGGAGATGATGTATAAAGCTTCTCTTCCCCTTTCTCTCTCAAGTGTTTTGGCCAAGATGATGAATTAGGGAGGAAGATGACAATATGTTTGATCATAATCCTCCCCTTGGCCGTGAGTCACCCTAACTTGGCACATGTTCTCTTCATTTGAGAACATGTGTCAAGGCCCTCAAACTTAATCCCCATTGCATGCAAACTCTAATGTTTTGTATGTTCACATTTCCATCCTTCTATTTATGCCTTCTAGTTTTAATTTCACTTCAATTTGGTTCAATTTCACTTATTTGATTTTAAGGATGACCAATGTTCATTCTTCTTTAAATTGATTACCACATATATTCAATTAGCTTATAGTTTAGATTGTAGTAACATTTTAGGCCAATTTTAGGGTGTTACAATTCTCCTCCCCTTAAAATAAATTCATCCTCGAATTTACCTGAATCGAATAGGTGAGTATATTGCTTCTTGATGACCTCTTCAGATTCCCAAGTTGCCTCTTCAACCTTGTGATTTCTCCACAAGAATTTGACAAGAGGAACATTCTTGTTTCGAAGTCTTTGACTTCCTTGTCAAGTATCTGAATAGGCTCTTCTTCATACGATAGATCAGGATTCAGTTCCACCTCTTCGGGTTCAAGAACATGAGATGGATCAGACCTATATCTTCTGAGCATAGAGACATGGAAGACAATGTGAATCTTATCGAATTCACTAGGAAGTGTCAATCGATAAGCCACTGGACCAATCCTTTCAATGATTTCAAATGGTCTGATAAACCAAGGGATGAGCTTTCCTTTTCTTCCAAACTAAAGGACTTTCTTCCAAGGAGATACTTTGAGGAAGACCTTGTCTCCAACATTGTATTGGATGTCTCTCATTTTCAAGTCAGCATAAGCTTTTTGCCTATCAAAGGCCGCCTTTAATTGATCATGAATGATCTTCACTTGTTCTTCGGTTTCTCTGAGCAGTTGAGGTCCTAAAACTTTGCTTTCATCCAATTCAGACCAGCACAAGGGAGTTCTACATCTTCTTCCGTATAAAGCTTCGAAAGGAGCCATCTGAATAGATGTCTGGTAGCTATTGTTATAAGCAAACTCTACTAGGGGTAAAGATTTCTCCCAATTCTTTCCGAAGTCTATAACACAAGCACATAGCATGTTTTCAAGTACTTTGATAATTCTTTCAGATTGTCCATCTAATTGGGGATGGAAGGCTGTACTAAGATGCATTGTAGCTCCTAGATCCTTCTGCAAAGAATTCCAAAATGAGATGCAAATCTAGGATCACGATCAGAGATTATAGCTGTAGGTACTTCGTGTAATTGAATCGCTTCACGAATGTATAGCTCAGCTAAGGTTTCCAAGCTCATGTTCATTCGAACAGGGATAAAGTGAGTAGATTTTGTGAATCTATCGACAATCACCCATACAACATCATTCTTTCTTTGAGTGGAAAGAAGACCAGTAACGAAATCCATTGTAATCTGATCCCATTTCCACTGAGGGAATTCGATAGGTTGGAGCAATCCAGTAGGGACTTGATGCTTGGCTTTAACCCTTTGACAAGTTAGACACTTCGATACAAAGTCTATGATAGCCAATTTCATGCCCGACCACCAGTATAGTGGCTTAAGATCCCTGTACATCTTAATCGATCCGGGTGAATCAAGAATGAGCTTTGGTGAGCTTCTTATAACATTTCTTGTCTTAGTTCATCATTGTTAGGAACACATACTCTATCCTTGAAATAGAGGAGTCCGTTTGACTTGAGGTAGAAGTCAGGATTAGACTCAGAGTCTAGCTGGGATATGATCTTCTGAATATCTGGATCAATTCATTGGAGTTCTTTAATTCTCGAGACCAATCTAGATTGCACTTGAAGTTCAGACAAGAATTTCCGACCTTTGGATAAATAGAAGTGAGCATTGATAGCCAAGGAAGATACAAAGAATACACAAGATTACTAAGAGAGATTTTCGAGTAGTTTCTTGCAAGACAAGAAAGGTGTTCAAATGGATTACTTGTAATCCAAGTAAGTTTAAATTCGATTGAAATATTCTAGAATTTAGATTTAGGGGTTTACCCAAGTATGGTTTGCGACTAAGGGCATCAACAACCACATTTGCTTTCCCCGAATGGTAGTCGATAACCAAATCATAGTCTTTAAGCAATTCTAGCCATCTTCTTTGTCTCATATTCAAATCTTTCTGAGTCGGGATGTATTTGAGACTCTTGTGGTCTATGAACAGGTTACATTTCTCCTCGTACAAGTAATGTCTCCATATTTTGAGAGCAAACACGATAGCTGCCAATTCTAGATCGTGTATAGTGTAGTTTGACTCATGTGGTTTTAGTTGCCTTGAAGCATAAGCTACCACATTTCCATCTTGCATTAGGACACATCCTAGTTCTAAATGAGATGCATCACTATAGACAGTGAATTCTTTACCCAATTCTAGTTGGATAAGAACCGGTGCATGAGTCAGGGCTTGTTTAAGTTGATCGAAACTTTGTTGTTGGTTCTCCGACCAAGCAAAGGGCGTATCTTTACGAGTTAGTTTAGTCAAGCTTGCCGCAATGGATGAGAATCCTTTGACAAACCGTCGATAGTACCCGGCAAAATCGAGAAAGCTTCTAACCTCACCAACATTCTTTGGAGGTCTCCAATCCATGATTGATCAAATTTTACTCGGGTCTACTTTAAGTCCTTCTGCCGAGATGACATGGCCAAGGAACGAGACTTTCGATAGCCAAAATTCACACTTAGAGAACTTTGCGAACAATTGACGTTCTCGAAGAGTTTGTAATATAATTTGAAGGTGTTCGGAGTGTTCTTCCTTATTCCGAGAATACACCAGAATGTCATCGATGAAGACGACCACAAACTTGTCAAGATAAGGCTTGAATAAATGGTTAATGAGGTCCATGAAAGCAGCTGAGGCATTCGTTAACTCGAATGGCATTACAAGGAATTCAAAGTGGCCATATCGAGTATGAAAGGTTGTCTTGGGTACATCTTCTTCTTTTACCCTCATTTGATAGTATCCCGATCGAAGATCGATCTTTGAGAATACTAAAGCATCCTTGAGTTGATCGAAGAGATCTTCTATCCTTGGGAGAGGATGCCGATTCTTGATAGTAAGCTTGTTCAATTATCTGTAATCAATACAGAGTCTCATAGTCTTGTCTTTCTTCTTCACGAACAAGACTGGAGCACCCTATGGAGATAAGCTAGGCCGAATAAAGCATTTATCTTGTAGCTCTTGGAGTTGCTTCTTGAGTTCTTTCAATTCAACAGGTGCCATTCGATAGGGTGTGATGGACACCAGAGTTGTTCCAGGTTGAACTTCAATCCCGAACTCTACTTCTCTGGTTTGAGGGAGACCAGGGAGTTCCTCAAGAAAAACATCAATGAATTCAGACACAATTGGCATACTAGGAAAGCCGAATTCAAGTTCATCTTGCATAGTCATGGTAGAAAAGATCAAGGTCGGTTTTCTATCAATTAGAAGTATTGATTCTTTCCCTAAACACCAAAGATACAGTCTCCTATTTTGGCAATCTATCCAGGCTTCATGTTTGCTTAGCCAATCTAGTCCTAGCACTAGAACGAACTCACAAGAAGGCAAGACATAAAGGTCCATGGGAAAAGGTACATTTTGAATGCTTATAGGACATTGCTTGCAAAGGAAGTTAATAGGCATATTTCCTCATATAGGGTTCGAAACTACAAGGCTAGTTTTAACAAGTTTGGGTTTTAAGTTTAACTTAGCAATCAAGGAAGAACATATAAAGGAGTGGGTAGATTCCGAATCAATCAAAGCATATGCAGGACTTGAATTTAATTCAACAGTACCTACGATGACATGGGTGCTTCTTCTTCCTTTTTCCCATGAATGTGGTAGATTCAACAGGGGCTCAAGATTTTGGCGTGTAGCTGCCGATTGTTGGCCTCTACTTTTGCTTTGATTCTCGGACTGAGCTTGTCTCGGGCCCTTGTTTCGATTAAATGGAGCTGAACTAGCATTTGCAGGAGTTTGAGTTGGAACCTTGTTAGAATTCTGAGGACAATCCCAGATATAATGATCGGAATCTTCATATAAGAAACACAAATTTTGTTGAGTTCTGCATTGCCTGGTGTGGTGCTTCTGACAGAACTTGGAAATACAATATTGAACAGCTTTGTCAAAATTCCCCGTACTATTAATAGAGATGATCGAGGCTGAAGGCTTGGTTACCGATTGAGGTTTCGGTATATAATTTCTCTTTTGAACATGAATGTAATTCGAGGAGTGATCTTTGGAGTGTTTAGCTTTCTTTGACTGCCAATGAGGCTTGTCGTCATTTCTAGAACGTTTGTCCTTCTAGGAGTTACCACTCATGCGTTTCTTAGAGGCCTTCATCTTTGCCTCGATTGCAATAATCTGGTTCACTAAATTCTAGAAGTCAGGGATACCCAGGGCAGTGAATACATGACTCAGTTCATCATTCAGCCCATCGATGAACATCTGACATTTATTAGCTTCAGTCTTGATGTATTCTGACCTATATTTGCAATACTTGCAGAAGTCACTCACGTATTGTTTAATGGGTCAGCAACCTTGCTTGAGATACAAGAAACGTTTTTGGCGCTCGGCCAGGTACTGTTCACTGATGTATTTCTTCATGAATTCCTTGAGAAATAATTTCCAAGTTACGGCTTCAGCAAGAGCAATCAATGTAACGATTTCCCACCAGCTTAGAGCTTCACCTGCCAACAAATCTATGGCACATTCTATCTTGTGTTCATCGAGACAAGGTAATTGCTTGGTCAAGATTTGAGTAGTGGCCTCTAACCAGTACTCAGCTACTTCGTGATTAGCTTCATCAGTGCCAGTGAAAGTATAGGCTCGGTGTTGAGCCAACTTGTCAATCGGGGCTCTACTTGGCACAACAACAAGAGGAGCAATAGGATGATCTTGTTTTAAAGTAATTACGAGATGATTGAACATCTCCTTCATACTCAGGAGACGTTCTTGCTACACAGGATTTATAGCAGTAGCTTGGGCTCGGGGTTGAGTTTGTTGTTGTGGAGGATTCTGTTCCATCCTCAGACTATCTCCTTCATTCTAGGAGCCTTTAGGACTTTCATTATCCCGGCCAAGTCTTATTTCAAACATTCTACGTTCAAATAGAACAATTAGGGGTTCGATTTAATAAGCAAGACACAAGCTATTCAATACAAATCTCCTAGGTGGCACAAGCATCCTATATAATGCATGATAGCCCAGTTTAGTCCTAGAATCAACTAAACCTAAAGCTCTGATACCAATTAAAAGTAACACCCCTACCTCGGGCTAGTAGCAAATCTGCTTGGGAGCATTATATAACAAGCAAGCAACAAGGACAATGGACAAGAACAAGACAAGGAATGGCAAGAACAATACAAAAAAGGCATTACAAGCAATACAAGAACAATCAAACAACCATCATAAGAACAAGCAAGTATTCATACTTACTTAGCAAACAAGTAACCTCATTTTTAGACTTCAAGTCATCCAAAGCATTCGAACAAGACCATTAAATTGTTTCTTATTATACTACATTATAGGTTACTACTTACAAGATTCATGTTAGATATTCAACCTTTGAAATCCTATCCCATTCGAATAACCTAAGGTTCAAACATGCTTTCTTCATTTCATTGTTCATTGATGTAAACATGTATCATCTTATACCTAAATTACAAACATAATTCTTTGATCATTCAATTTACAAGCAACTAGTTCCAATCAAGTCATACGTTATGCCTATGCATTCGACAATCACCATTCTAATACCTAAGCATTCGCATCTTGGTATAAACACACACAAATAGCCATATATTTCCCAAGGCAATCGAATGAAAGACTAAGCAAGCTTAGTTTGATCATCCAATGTTCCATTCAAGTAAGACATGTACACAATAAGGCATTCGATTGCTATCATGGTAAACTAGATTAAACATTAGATCACTTCATTCTATTATCAAATGCGTAGCAAAACATCATCCATTACATGTTATCTAAGTTCATTACATACTTGTTACTAAATACATAACATGGTAGGCCCATCAAGACATTATATACAAGCTTCAAATTGCATGATCAAGCTAACTATATACATTCTAGTGCCACCATTCTAGGAGATATACAAAACAAGTATGAAACCATACTTAGGCAAAACTTGTGTGAGTTGCTTCTTCTCAAGGTAACAGGCTTCAAGATCAAGCAACGATTGAATCCTTTATCCTGTAGTTGGGAAGAATAAAAACGAGAGTGATAAGTACAAGAATGTACTTAGTGAGGTAGTAACTAGATCTAACCATTTTTTATTTCAAGTTTTATGTGCCATTTAATCAAGTATAGACCTAGCTAAGGATTTCAAGCATTAAGATAATCCTAGCTAAGGCTGTCAAGCAATAGAGTTATCTTAACTAAGTCTTCAAGCATTTGAAGGATTCTAGCTAAGGATCATAGCATTCGGCTATCAAGAACAAGAATCAAGAGTTCATATCATGAATCAAGCACATCATGCTTTCAAAACAAGAAATCATGCTTTAAGTCAAGTAACGCACAAATT
This sequence comes from Hibiscus mutabilis, assembly GCA_019671005.1. Classification (NCBI taxonomy): domain Eukaryota; kingdom Viridiplantae; phylum Streptophyta; class Magnoliopsida; order Malvales; family Malvaceae; genus Hibiscus; species Hibiscus mutabilis. The sequence goes on from CM033714.1 coordinate 46,102,231, forward strand.
CATGGTATTCAAGACAAGTAACATATGATGTAGAATTGTTATTTCATGTGATATCAACTATCGCCACAAGATGTACTGCAGTGCTGGTCAACCCTCCTACTGTCGCCAAGGACCATATACGTACCCTCCGTCTGTCGCCAAATAGGGGCCTTAGCCCTAGACCATAGTCCACCCTTACACAATAAGCTCTAGATTCTAAGGCATGCCTTTCTACCTAGTCCAACTAGCTACCAAGGTTGTTCGATTTACCATTTATTCAAATATTTCAAGATCAAGATCATGTCAAGAAAGTTCATTTCATATTAGGCCCTTAGGTCATTGATCCATAGCTCACATATCAAGTAGTTTCATGTTTCATTTCATCAAGATGAGCATATGTCTCAAGCAAGTCTTTAACATTCAATCACATTGCATCATAGCACATATAAGTATCCATGTTATCACATAATCATACTTAAGCATTCAAATTGATCATGTATACAAGGCTAGGATCAAGTTTCATGTATTACTTTAGTCATCCTTCCCTTATTAGGTCAAGTTCATGATTAGATTCATTTAACATTTCAAGAATGTAACAAGAATACATTGGTTAGGACCTAGTCCTAACCCTAGAGGTAACTACACTCACAATACTCCAAGCTAGCTAGTCTTGGATCCACTCTATCCTCTTCCACCAAGTTTACTCCTGGTTCTATCACATTACAAGTACAAACACATGTCAAAATAATGATCATATGATCACCAAATCAAGACAAAGTTACAAGCACACAACATTCACAAATTTGGCAGCATGCTCATATACATTTTCCATTACACTTAACTACACTTATCTACATTCTAGTTCATGTAAAACAAGGGATAATCAAAGGCCTAAAACTGTTTACAAGACAGTTTACAAAATGCCACAAAATAGTGTGCAATTACCGATATTGCTGCTGCCAGGCAGCTTGCACTCTAGTCACTTAATCATGCATAACTTTCATTCCGTACACTAGAATTTCAATTGGTTTACACCGTTGGAAAGCTAACAAAATTGTATTTATGACCATATAAGGCTTTCATTTTATTTCTTTGCCAATTAATACAGTTTTTAACTTAAAGACGGGGCATTTTGCTATACTGGACAGTTTGCATTGTCCCTAGTGTTTCTTTTCTGCATTTCAGTATACAACCCAGAGTTCAGTTCTGTTTTCTCCTAATGAATTTAGACATACCAAGGTATTTTCCAAAAAAATATCAGCCTTAAATTCATTATATAAAATTTATAGTGATTTTTCAAAATTACTGCCCATAACAGAGCATTCTGGGCAGATTACACTAGGTTGAATTTCTAGCTTCCTAATTCACCTAAGCAATGTTCTAACATGGCAATTCAATTGATGTTCATGTTCTTACATGTCTAGGTCATTATAATTCACCTAGCAATGAGCTTAAAACAGGACATAATCATGTTGAACCTAATTTGATATATTTGATCAACTTTGCACATTCAATTCATCAACTAGGCAGTCCATTGCTTAATTTAACTAGTCCAATTAGTTGTAGTCATTTTCCAACAACATATCTATTCAATTCAATCTTCATTTTATCTATCAACATGATCAAAACAGGGTTCTATGTTCAATTGACATGTTTACACATTTTCTCTATCAAAACAGTCCCTAATCAAGACTATTTTCAACCATTTACATATTTCCTAGATTTCCAGCAACTATACATATATTTCATTAGCAATTTAGCTTCTAGCATTAAATTTCCAAGTTCTAATTGAAGCTAGCATGACCATAATATGCATAACATTCATCCAATTCAATTCATACAACAAAGACATCATCATTTCAAGGTTCAAACAATCTATAACAAGTTAGAATCAAGCATTATACTTTCTCCAAGCTAAATTTGATCAATGGTAAAGCAAAAAGCATGAATTTGGAGATGATGTATAAAGCTTCTCTTTCCCCTTTCTCTCTCAAGTGTTTCGGCCAAGAGGATGAATTAGGGAGGAAGATGACAATATGTTTGGTCATAATCCTCCCCTTGGCCGTGAGTCACCCTAGCGTGGCACATTTTCTCTTCATTTGAGAACATGTGTCAAGGCCCTAAAACTTAATCCCCATTGCATGCAAACTCTAATGTTTTTTATGTTCACATTTCCATCCTTCTATTTATGCCTTCTAGTTTTAATTTCAATTCAATTTGGTTTTCACTTATTTGATTTTAAGGATGGCCAATGTTCATTCTTCTTTAAATTGATTACCACATATATTCAATTAGCTTATAGTTTAGATTGTAGTAACATTTCTAGGCCAATTTTAGGGTGTTACAGTTTTTCTTGTGCATATGCATGTAAACTCATGAGAATGGACTATTTTGATTGGTAAGAACATTAATGGATCGAATTGTATGTATATATATGTCTATTTGTGCAATAGGGGTGTTGGTAAATGATTTGAATTGGCATTGATGTTCTGTTACTTAAATTGGGGTTCATACCATGTTTAGGACGAGGATAAAGACATGAAAGCTAGAAAGGGGAGCTTTGGGAGTATGTGAAAGTGTGGACTCAAGTATCATGTAACTTCGAGATATCTGGTGAGTATCTTTTAAAGTCTCGAAATAGAATTAATCTATTCCGAGCATCTTTATTGTGCTTAAATTGGTTTTACTTGCTTTCGAAGTTAAATTGAGTTTGTATGGCTAAGTTTGGATACCATGTAAGTACTTATAGGAAAGTACTTCTTAATGTTAAATTAGTTGGAGGTATGCTATATGGACGAAAACATGCTATATGGTTAAAATTTTATGCACATGAATGTATACACATATAAACTTGTTATGGTATAATCTAAACCTTGCTGGGAGTTATGAATTCGAAAGATGCTTTTTTTAATAAGTAACAAGAGATGTTCATTTGATAGGATAAAACGGAACTATACATAGTGTAATATATGATCGACCCGAAAAAGCTATAAGACTTACTTATGTAAGTATATGAAATTGGAATCTTACTCATCTTTGATGAGAATTAAGTTATGTTCCTCTGATTATGTGATTTTGGGTCCAAAGTAAGTATTTGAATGTTGACATGAGATGCTAGATAAAACTTGATCTGTTGATATACTTATAGAATGAATTTTGTTATGCAATCATTCGAATAAAAGAATGAATATTTGAGAAGTGCATGAACTGAATTCATGCTTGATACGGAAGAACATAAGTTTGTTTATACGACACTTCGATCATAGATTTATACTCATCTTTGAGACAAATAAATCTTGAAATTTGAATACTATGCAGTGTTAAACTTAATGTGAAATTGAAAGTATGATTTAAACGGAAGAATATAAATGGTTCATATGTGATAGTGATTATGGCTAAAGGGGCCATTCGAATAAGAGAAATGAAGTATTGAGTTCACATGTGGTGAACATACCTTTGTACCCTCAATGAGAAATGGGTAATGAAACGTTGATATGGTATTATGAAATGGAGCTATGCTCACTTTATGTTATAAAAGATAATGAATGTTAAACCTTGGTCTCGAGTCAGTCTTAGGTATAGTTGGCATGCCATAGAGTCCATAGAGCTCAGTGTTGGGGTGGACTACGGTCCGGGACAGTGGTCCTTATTTGGCGACAGTAGGAGGGATTGACCGGTGCTGTGAGTAACATTTTATGGGTGACAATTAGTTGGGGGTTCGTGTACCTAGGCTGAAGTTCGATTCTCAAGGCTATGATAAAAGATAACAATGGAATTCGTTTATTAAATTAAGAACTTATTCTAATATCTTATGTGATAAGAAAAAGATAATTGTGATATGTTATGATTAATGTCTTATGGACCAAGAAAGCTTGTGTTATGCAATGATAAATGTGATAACTTGTATGATAATAAATGCATGTGTATGATAAGCAATGTATGCTCTTGTAAAAATTATGTTTTTGGAGAAATAATGAAAGTTATAAATTAAATTAACGAGTCTTTGCATTAACTGGTATAACCGGTAATATATGCTTAAGGAAACTCTTAAATACCTTCTTAGTTTAAGGTACAAGCCTTGATAGAATGCTTGATTACATATGTGTAGTGTTCAAAATACTTGTTTAGTGAGTAATAAGCTAGTAATCGAATCTGGTATAGTATTTTGATTAAAGACTCATACCCTGTTTAAAAATGTGACTATGAGGCACTATGTCTAAGAAAATAGTAATAACTACAAGACAAATTAATGAATCATTTTGATTACTTGCGTGACAAACATTGGTCACCTAAATGGTCCTTTTATATCCCTTGGTGTGAATAAGTATATTTAGTTCTAATACCTACATTCGTAATGTTATGTTGTGTAACTTGTGTGATAAGTGTCACCTGATTATGATGCTATGTTGGATAACATGCAAGATAAGAAACCATGACTTGATATGTTATAATTAGTATTTTAAGTATTAAGTAACTCATGTTTATGGTTTGATTTGTCTGACATCTTGTATGCCAAGTAATCTAAGTTTATGGTATGTCATGTTTGATACCCTACTTGCCAAGTAATCCATGCTTGTGGCATGATATGTTTGATATCTTTCTTGTTAAGTAAACCATGTTTATGGTATGATAAGCATGTTAAAGAAGCTGCCCCAATAAAAGAAAATAACTTATGTTTGTTTGAATGCTTAGGATAAATGATAAGCAGTATTTAAAAACTTGTATTTCTTTTGGTGATAATATGTACATGGTTAGAATGCTTTAATCAAAAGAGCTGGTAAGTAATTCATGAATAGGATTTGATGGGCTTGGTACCTTATGTTCTAAGAAATTATTGAATTTGGATTGTTATGTTTAATAACGTAATAGATAAGAGGATTTCACGTCTATGTCGTGTTTGATAACATATATGATAGATTTTAGACATCGGAGAGACTATGTGTAAAAATTTAATGAAACCTATAAGTTAATTAAAGTGTTATTTTAATTACTTGTACAAGAAGTAACATGTGTAAATAAAGGAAATGGTGTTTATAAATCGAAGGAAGAGATATTACCATGTTTGGAATCTTAAATTATAGAAGTTACGTATGATCAGATTTGTCACTCGTACAAATACAATAAACCTTGAATTAATGTTGTGCTCAAACTCTAGGATTAAGATAAATTATATTTGAACATACCTATTCCTTATCAAGCTTAAATGGGTTCGAAGGAAGTATAGAATTATATCATGGAGCTATTGAATTACGCATTTGATTATTTTGAACTACCTCACTAAGCTTAAGCTTACCTTATCCTTTTATTGTCTTTCAGAGTAACAAAGCTTCCATTCATCTTCAGAGTTTGGACGGGATCACAAGTGCCAAGAAGTATGTTATGTAAAAAAAGTTAGATACTCCTAGATGGTGGCACATAGTCGATATATTTAATCATTGTGCATATAGTGCATCTTGTGATCATTTATATATATATATAAGCATATATATAAGCATTGTAATGGGCCATTTTATTTGTTTTATGGTTGTTTGGTTGCAGAATTAAATTGGTAGTTATGATATGGGAATAGTAGTTTAGATTTATGAGTAGAAATGCATAAAATTATTATAACATCTTGTGGAATGTTAGTATGCATGCTTATACTATCTTATACCATGTGCTAGACTTATATAAGATGGAGTAGCTCGACCATTTAGTTGTTAGTTCTATTAATTTGATGGACAGTTCGAATATGAATTCACACTTGATAATGCCTAAATAAATAACATTGATCTGATTGAGAGTTAATAAAAGAGAGAAGGTTTTATTTGTTGAGTTGTATAAATATGTAGATTAAAAAAGGATCTTTGATAAATTCATAAATGATTTTTATAATCCTTGATATGGTTAGTTGTGTGTTTAAGTGATTAGAATCTTTGACATGTTTGTATTGAATGGTATTATAATTATATTTGATTTCTAGTTCTTCTTTATGTCTAATAGAGATACATGCTATAGTTGTTTGGCCTGACTTGAAAAGAATGGTTGGTATACTTTAGTTAAAGTCATCCTTCCATGCTTAAGTTAAATTTCTAAAGGTTCAAGGTTCACACCTTGACTTAAGCTAAAGTCATAATTAGCTAATAGTATATGAGTTTGCAATCGAATTGGAATTTAATTATGAGTTCAGAAGATAAATAATCTTATGTGATAAGTCACAAGAGCAAGCTATGATTTAGTAATTAGAGTGCCTTGTTAAAATAAGTATGCTTGATTATACATGATCTATGGCTGAAGCTAAGTTACTTCTTAATTAAAGAGAAGATTTTAAATTACTCGTTTTTTCTTGAAAGAATGATTATATCTTGCATAGTTTGTCAAGAATGTACGTATGTTTATTTAGTAACACATCCTAAACCGGTCTATCTTCTAAGCAGGTTAGGGGTGTTGCAATGTACATATATAGATATATAACACTCATGCTGCAACAGGAGAAAGTCATCAAAAATCAAAGGAATAATGCAAAATATACTATAATCAAACAAACATATATATCAATGTAGAGTTAAGAAATGCAATTGTCCATCATGTATATCCAACAAACTTATCAATTATTAGAATAATTCAAGATTTACACATCAAATGCAAGAAAAAGATTTTTCAAAAACCAAGGAACCTTGCATTTGCATAGAAAAAAATTTCTTGAAAATAGATGTGTATGGCAAAAAGGTGCCATCATTGGCGTGAGCATGGGGAAAAGGTGCCATCATTGGCGTGAGTATAGTTGTCTTTAAGTGCCCTATGCACGTGGTGGTATGTGAGTGGTGGGTAAGTATAGCTGTCTTTAAGTTTGTTGTGCACGTGGCGGTACGTTAATGGTTTGGGGTAAAAGAAGAAGATCTTGGTGATTTCGAAATGACATTGTGGTGGGTTATAAAATGTGTGAAATTAAATCTCTAATTTCTTTTATCTACTTTTTTTAATTTCACGGGTGATAGTAAACCTTCCAATTTTATTGAGGTGGGGCACCTCGTGCCTCTCCTTATCCCTTGGAGAATCGCACATTAATGAGGGAGGGCATATTTCAAACCTCTTTTTACCCTTGAAGAATTATTCATTAATGGGGTGGAGGCATCTAGGGCCTTTTCTTCCCCCTTGGTGAATCACACATTAATGGGATGGTATATTTCAAACCTTGTTTTACACCTTGGAGAATTAATCGTGCCTCTTAGAGCATTAGTCTTAAATGGCTAATGGAAGGCGAAGGTATTTTAATCATCTCTTAGCCCTTAAAGAATCAACTGTGCCTCTTAGGGCATCAATCATAATCGAGAGTGTTAAGTGTCCAAAAGTACTATTTTATTCACCCTTTCTACTCATATTATTGCTAGACTTAGGCTCATATTAGTTGCATTATTAGTCATTCATGCATGTTTGCATTGTTTTCTTGATGGTCAAGCTTGATTCCATATTTTGCTTAATTTTGTGGAAAAAGGGTGTTGCCGATAGTTGTTTTTGTGTGTGCATAATTAGTTGCCAGAGCAAGGCTGGAACCAGTTGCTAGGGCAATACAAGAAGGAGATGCCGAACCAGTTTCCAGGGCAGTGCATGAAGGATATGTCGAACTAGTTGCCAGGGCAGTGCGTGAAGGATATGTCGAGCTAGTTACTAGGGCAATTATCGACAATAATGGATAAGATGATGTGGCAGCCGAAATTGATGACTGGATATGCCCAACATGGAGAGGTCAAAGAAGGATTAAATCCCAAGAAGATAGGAGAAGATCTAGAAGGAATTTAAATATAATAAAAAAGAATTATATTCTTTTTAAGTATTTAATTCCAACTTGACTTCCTCCCCAAGAAAGACTTTGACCTAGCCATCTCCTATTTAAAGGGGCCCAGGCTGTCAACTCCATGATGTGCAAGAGGGGAGAGAATTCGACAAGAGGCTTCAACATCTTCATCTTTTTCTTTCTTGTTCGATTAGGTTTATGTTAGGAAAACTTTGTTTTGTGTTTCTTTAGAACCTAGCCATGAACTAAATCTATTTTGCTAAGGTTATTGTGTTTTGTGGTTGTGAGAAATGGTTGGATTTTATTTAGGTAATAGAGTTTGCACTTTCAATTCAAGGTTTACTCATTCTTGGTTTTTATTCTTATTTGCGAGTGAATTGGGAGAGATCCCTTAAATCTATCAATTTATCTAATATCGGGAGAGTTAGATTCAAGAAATGAATGAGTATGGCTTTTATTCAATCTATCGATGATGAAGACTAATCCAACTTAGGAATAAGTTTAGGATTTTAACGGCTAAGAGGAGCGCAAGATTGGTTGTTGTTCACCCTTGATTCACGCAGGGATGTATTGTCAAGGCATGCACAATTAGCTAGAGTTTCGACTTAGGGATAAGAAGAAACCGTTGAAGAACGCTCTGCCGAACCTTGAAGTTTGCTGCCCAGTCGCCCAGCCAGTTGCCCAGGCAACCGTTCTACTAGTTGCCAAGGCAACGCAGCTTGCAAGTTGCCATGGCAACTGAGTTGCCACTGCATTCATTTCCCAAGATGATCCTTCTGACTATCACACTTCAACTCACGATAACCTAGCCTACTCTCTCTCATTTGATTACATCTTCTTTTACTTTATTGCTCTATAGTTTAGTTGTTAATTAGAACTCCTACAGTCACCTACTTGTGTTTTTATTTTTACAGTGCAAGAGATTGAATTCTTGAAGTGGCACCAATCCCTGTGGAGACGATATCTTTTATACTATAACTTGCGACGTATACACTTGCACAATTGTGGAGCACTTATTATGGCCAACAAGTTTTTGGCGCCGTTGTCGGGGATTGGCAATAGCAATTTTGTTTTTATTTTCTTGCACTTTTATTTTTATTGTTTAAGATTTGAAGGGTTAACAAACTTTGGTTTTGCATTGGTATATGACCAGGGCGAGACCAACTACACCAGAATATCCCTTGGATCCAGAAATCAAACGAACCTTGCAAAGGCTCAGACAAAGGCTAAGAGTAGAAATGGCTAATCAAGATGGCAATATGAATGTCAACAATCAGGATGTTCCAGCAGGAGGTGGCGTGATTCTTGCACGAAACAGAACTATTCGAGACTATCTTGAGGAAGATCTTGAAGAACTTAATCCAGGAGTTGTCACACCTGAAATTGAAGCTGACCACTTTGAGTTGAAACCGGTGATGTTCAATATGATCAACACAATAGGTCAATTTGGCGGCTCAACAACTGAAGATGCATGACAACATCTTAAATCTTTCCTTGAGATTTGCAATTTATTCAAAATACAAGGAGTCACCCCAGATGTTTTATGGCTAAGATTATTCCCCTATTCACTGAAGGATAGGGAGAAAGCATGGTTGAATAGTATTCCTGCTAGATCAATAGGATTTTGGACCGATCTTTGTCGTGATTTCCTTGCTCGATTTAATCATACAAATTTGACTGATAAGCTTCGTAACGAAATTACTTCTTTTCGGCAGGCAGATGATGAATCCATGTACGAGGCTTGGGTGCGATTAGATAACTTCTACATAAATGCCCCCTACACGGATTCCCAGTATGGACACAAGTAACGATGTTTTACAAAGCTGTGAATACACAAACAAGGATGATGCTAGATGCCTCGGCAAACGGCATACTCCTAGACAAGTCGCCTGAAGAAGCAATGCAAATTCTGAACAAGCTCGCCGAGAATGACTATCAGTTCCCAACTGCTAGAAGAGGAAGAGTTAGACGTCAAGCCACAATACATGAACTGGAATTATCAAACTCAATTTCAGCACAATTTTCCACTCTGATGGTCCAGAACATGCAGAAACAAAACAACATACATGAGGTCAAGGTAGTAGATTCCTTTTGTGAGTTATGTGGTGGTAACCATGATTCTTATGAATGTACGCAGAATCCAGCTTTTACGTGGGGAATTATATTCGGAACAACAATGTGATGTCCAACAAGTACAATCCAGCTTGGAAGAAGCACCCAAATTTTTCATGGATTAATCCCAATAATGCTCTAAACCAGAACAATCAAAATGCACAAGCATCGGGATTCTAGCAGAATATGCTACGACAACAGTTGTCGCAGCAACAACCGACAACATCTAGTTCTTTGGAAAATTCTCTCAATGCTTTCATGTTAAAAACTGTATCTTATATGACTGAGAATAGTAACTTCATAAAAAGAACTGATGCTTTTATTAACAGGACCGAGATGAGATTGCAAAACCAAGAGGCGGCAATCAAATCATTGGAAACTCAAGTCGGACAATTTGCTCAAAATCTGAATACTAGACCGCATGGAGGTTTACCCAGTGATACTGGAGTCGTAAGAGGAACTGATCACGAGTAATGTAAGACGATCACCACTAGAAGTGGCTGACAACTTAAGGAGGCTCTAGCCCGCTCATCAAACAAAACTCCACAAAAAGAACAAGATGAACTCAGTGGCCAAGCCTAAGATGTTGAACCAGGAAATGACACGGCAAACCCCAGATGAACATGCCGCGGCAACCAAAGATAAGCATGCCATGGCAACCCTAGTTGACGATGCCTCGGCAACTCTAGTTACCCTGGCAATGCCATCAATCAGGTTCCAGACCAATGAAAAGATCGAATATATCCGACTTCCACCACCATTCCCACAGAGGTTGAAGTGACAAAAGCAAGAATATCAACTCAAGAAGTTTTCTGATATCCTAAAGCAAGTCAATATCAACTTGCTGTTGGTTGAGGCAATTGAACAAATGCCAAACTATGCCAAGTTTCTTAAAGACATTGTGTCCAAAAGAACGAGGCTAGGAGAGTTTGAAACAGTTGCTGCAACAGAGGGATGCATGGCCATGTTGCACAATCGCATGCCACCCAAGTTGAAAGATCCTGGAAGTTTCACAATACCCTATTCCATCGGAAACTACTATGTCAAGAAAGCATTATGTAACCTTGGAGCAAGCATAAACTTGATGCCTAAATCAGCTTTCCAGAAACTAGGAATCGGGAAGGCAAGACCTACAATAGTTATGCTACAGCTAGCCGACATATTGTATGTGCATCCAGAAGGAAAAATCAAAGACATACTGGTAAAAGTTGACAAATTTATTTTTCCCGCTGACTTTATTGTTTTGGATTGTGAAGCAGATGAGCATGCACCTATCATTCTTGGGAGACCCTTCCTAGCAACAGGGAGAACCTTGGTCGATGTTGAAAAGGGAAAGCTCACAATGAGGGTAAATGACCAGCAAGTTAAACTGAATGTGTTCCAAACACTAAATCATGTTGATGATCCAGAAGAATGCCAACTTCTTCATGCCATGACAGAGTTTGACTTCGACGAGGAATTTAGTTGCCTCAGCAACTACATTGCCGATCTAGAGGAACCTAAGGAGTATGAAGAATCGATCAATAAGGAACAACAAGAAGAGGCAAATTGGTTAGTCAATCGACCATGTGCATAATTCAAACCATTGGATTACTCAGGTAAGGAAGGTAAACTCGAAAAGCCCTCTACTAAACAACCACTGATTCTTGAGTTGAAACAATTGTCAGGGCAACTAAAATATGCTTACTTGGGAACCGATAATACACTGGCCGTAATTATTTCCTCTAAGTTACAGCCTGAGCAGGAAAAGAAGCTGACCAACATGTTGATGCTACACAAGAAGGAAATAGGGTGGACAATTGCCGACTTGAATGGAATTAGCCCAGTAGTGTGCATACATAAGAGTTTGTTGGAAGATGATCACAAACCTTCGATTGAGGCCCAGAAGAGACTGAATCATGCCATGAATGGGGTTGTAATGAAAGAAATCATCAGGTGGCTTGATGTCGGCATCATATACCCCACTCTGATAGTACATGGGTAAGTTCGGTACGATGTGTACCGAAAAATAGAGGTATAACGGTGGTAAGTAATGAAAACAATGAACTCATCCCAACCAGGACTGTGACAAGTTGGACGGTTTGCATGGATTACCGAAAGTTAAACAAGGTCACTAGGAAAGATCACTTCCCCTTACCCTTTATTGATCAAATGCTTGACCGTCTTGCAGGTAAACCCTTTTATTGTTTTCTTGATGGTTACTCAGGTTACAATCAAATTGTGATAGCACCAGAAGATCAAGAAAAGACAACCTTCATATGACCATACAGTACTTATGCTTTTCGAAGGATGCCATTCAGATTATGCAATGCCCCGACAACCTTCCAAAGATGCATGGCACTCTTTTCAGACATGGTCGAAGACTTCCTTGAAATCTTCATGGACGCTTTTTCCGTATTTGGTAATGACTTTGATAGTTGCCTCGACAATTTGGAGAAGGTGTTGGCAAGATGTGAAGAATCCAATCTAGTCCTTAATTGGGAGAAGTGCCATTTTATGATAGATGAAGGAATTGTGCTCGGCCACAAGATTTCATCCAAGGGTATCAAAGTAGACAAAGCCAAGGTGGGCGTGATTGAGAGATTACCGCCACCAAGTTTAGTCAAAGGAATCCGAAGCTTTCTTGGACATGCAGGTTTTTATAGGAGGTTCGTTCATAATTTTTATAAGATTACTAAACCTTGTGCAATTTGCTTGAACAGGATAAAGTCTTCAATTTTGATGATTCTTGCGCCCAAGCATTCAAAACCCTAAAGAAAAAGCTTACCTCGACACCCATTGTCATTCCACCCGATTGGACACTACCTTTTGAACTAATGTGTGATGTAAGTGGTTTTGCGGTAGGAGCAGTCCTAGGATAACGCACAGGTAAGACCTTTTATGTGATATACTACGCTATTAAAAACCCTTAATAGTGCTCAAGTGAATTACACAACATCGAAGAAAGAGTTACTAGTCGTAGTTTTTGCATTTGACAAGTTCCGATCCTATTTGATTGGTACAAAGGTAATTGTCCATACGGACCATTTGGCAATTAAGTATCTATTTGCTAAAAAGGATGCCAAACCTCGTTTGATTCATTGGATATTGCTTTTACAAGAATTTGACATTGAAATTAAGGATAGGAAATGAAGAGAGAATCAAGTTGCCGATCACTTATCACGCTTAGAACGCAATAGGGAGGAGGACGCGAATTTAGAGATATACGATGCATTCTCGGATGAGCAACTGTTAGTTGCCTCAGCAACCCCTGATGCCTCGACAACTCTAGATGCGCGCGCCTCGGCAAGTCTAGTTGCCTCGGCAATACCCTGGTACACGGATTTAGTTAATTTCCTTGTTTGTGGTATTTTACCTTATGGCCTTACTCACAAAGGAAAGAAGCAGTTCCGCCATGATGCTAAGCATTATTTTTGGGACGAGCCTCTTTTGTTTAAAGAATGTGTAGATCAGGTTATACATAGATGTGTCCCTGAAGAGGAGCAGTAGAATGTACTCCGGCAATGCCTTTCTTCACCCTATGGAGGACATTTTGGAGGAACACGTACCGCGGTCAAAGTCTTGCAATCCGGTTTGTATTGTCCCACACTTTACAAAGATGCTCAAGAGTTTTACAAGCAATGTGATCGTTGCCAGAGAACGGGAAATATCTCTAGACGACATGAGATGCCGCTTTAAAACTTCCTTGAGGTGGAATTGTTTGATGTATGAGGGATCAATTTTATGGGACCTTTCCCATCTTCATTCGGCAACCTCTACATTCTACTTGCCGTTGACTACGTGTCTAAATGGGTTGAGGCAACTGCAGTTCCCGCCAACGATTCCAAGACCGTGCAACAATTCTTGCAAAAAAATATATTTACACAGTTTGGGATGCCGAGAGCAATTATCAGTGATGAAGGCAAGCACTTTGACAACAGACTCATTGCCAAGATACTGCAATGCTTCGGCGTGTCACACAAAATTGCCATGGCATATCATCCACAAACTAATGGGCAAGTAGAAATTTCTAACCGAGAATTGAAGAATATCCTCGAGAAGGTTGTCAATCCTTCCCAAAAAGATTGGTCTACAAGACTAGATGAAGCACTTTGGGCTTATCGTACCGCATTCAAAACACCCCCGTGAATGTCCCCGTTTCGCCTTGTCTATGGCAAGACTTGCCACTTACCGATGGAAATCAAACACAAGGCGTATTGGGCAATCAAGACCGTGAATATGGATTGCGAGAGTGTCAGACAAAAACGTTTACTAGATCTCAATGAGATAGAAGAATTTTTTGCACTCGCTTAGATCTCAACTAGATCTACAAGGAGAAAACAAAGCAATGGCATGACAAGAAACTATTGCCGCTGCAATTCATGCCAGGGCAACTAGTTCTCCTATTCAACTCTCGGCTGAAACTTTTCCCGGGAAAACTAAGATCAAGATGGTCAGGACCATTAGAAGTAGTCAAACCGTTCTCCCATGGTGCCGTGATAATCAAGTCCACCACTAATGAACATGAATTCAAAGTTAATGGAAAAATATTGAAGCACTATAACGGTGCCCATGTGGAACGTAACAAAGAAGTGGTCACCTCAGGAAATGCATGATCATGCTCTCCTTTCGATATTTTTTATTTTATTTTATACGATTTTTTTATTTTTATTAATTTCGGCAATTCTTAGGTTAGATTTATTTAGTTCCTTTAGGTTAAGACTACATCTTTCTTTCATATTTATCTATTTGTTTTTGAATTTTAGGTTTAAGAATTTCTTTGCACATCTTTATATATTTATTAGTTTATATTTAATTTTAATCCTTATTTTATTTGTTTTTGAATTGTAGGAAAAGAGTTCAAGATAAAAAAGGAGTTGGATTCAAGAAAGAAGTTTCTTCAACAAGGAAACTAATGGCTAAATCTAAGGCTTATATTAAGCCTTCAATTTACCCTAATTCACCTACATAGCCAGCCAAACCCTTCCCCTTCTTCAATTCCCTTTGCCGCCCCCTTCCCCCAATTAAAACCCTTGCTTTCTTTCTTCCAATCAATCCCACCCCCATATTTACTACCTATATTTTCTATTTAACCCATCACCTTTAACTTCCAAGAAACCTATTCCTACTTTTAACCTTGCAAATCTTTAGTTTCTTTTGATTTCTTTTCTTTGTTTCTACCCAACTCACAACCAAGATCATCCATGGAAACAAAACTCAAGTTTTTGGCCCTCCTAAGTTCTTCCAAGGAGTCGACTTACAAGAAATTTGCTACACCGGCGGTTCAAGAACGATTTCACTCCAAGTTTGAAAGCCGGAAGATTTGCGAGGAACAAGGCTTCGAATACTCCAACTCTCATCAAGATTTCTACCGTGAACCATTCATCTTCCAAAGGATTGCACACCAAAAGTGGCAAATCTTTTGCCATCAACCGGAATTGGGCAACATCTCATAGGTAAGAGAATTCTATGCTCACTCGCCTAACCCAGATAATCCTTAGGTGTTTGTTCGCGACAAAGCTATCCTCATAAGCACCGAGAGCATCAAAGCCTTTTACGGGCTCTACATTGAGAAGGACGAGCATCAAGCCTTTATCGATCAACTCACGCCCAAGCAACTCGGCAAGGTGCTTCAAGAACTCACTCTACTGGAACTCATTGGAACGACGATAAATACAAGGGCACGGTAAATCTCCTTCGGCTTAAACCCGATGCAAAATTATGGAATAAGTTTGTTAAAACTTCTTTAATGCCCACCACACATAATACTACCGTAGATACACCTCATCTTTTGCTCATACATTCTATCTTGCATAATCTCATCATCAACATTGGAAAAATTATTTGTAACGAGATTTTTGTATGTAGCACAAAAGACAAGGGTTCTCTTTTCTTCCCTTGCCTAATCTCCAATCTTCGCAAGGAGATGCATGTCCCAAGTGAGTCAACCAATGAAAAGGCCCTACCAAAGTTCGGTTGGAATCGAGCACAAATCTGAAAGTTAATGGGTGAGGCACTGGTAAAATCCCCAACACCTACAGTTGCCGCGGCAACTCCTGCCGCCTCGGCAACTCCTGATGCCCAGGCAACTAGGCCAGCAACCCCAGGACAACTTGAAGCACTCTTACAACATTGGGAGATCATCTTAAGCAAATTGAAACCCGCCAACTAATGTTCATGTGATACATGAAGGACCCAACAATGCCATCACCCAAGTCATCCTGG
Organism: Hibiscus mutabilis; assembly: GCA_019671005.1. Taxonomy (NCBI): domain Eukaryota; kingdom Viridiplantae; phylum Streptophyta; class Magnoliopsida; order Malvales; family Malvaceae; genus Hibiscus; species Hibiscus mutabilis. The sequence continues at coordinate 46,118,300 of CM033714.1, forward strand.
AAAAATACCTGGACAGCCGAGTGTCGTTCCCTATCTTTCCTACCGATATTCTTGCCACGGCAACCGTAGAAGCAGTTGCCACAACAATCGCAACAGATGATGCCTCGGCAACCTACACAACACATGCCCCAGTAGTTTCCACGACAACCCACACTCAAGATGCTACAGCAACCGAGACTGAAGATGCCCCGACAACCACTGCAAAAGAAAAAGGTAAAGCACATATGCCCAAACCAACTCGTACTGAATCATTTTCTGATTTTTCAGATTCGGACGAGTCCTCCATTGCACCAACAAAGACCACACCAGTCGAATCCTCCAAGCCCAAGAGAAAATCAAATGAGATTGAGGAAGAGGATGATGAGGACACACCCGTACGAGGATCGGTTCCACCATCGGCAACAAGGAAGCAACCACCGCGTTCAAGCAAAAGAATAAGACACCGGCCAAAAAGAAACTAATCATCCACGATGACGAGCTCCTGGAGTAAGTCATAGTTTCTATTCTACTTTTTTATTTTTTATTTTTATTCTCCTTTTGCATGTATTGAGGACAATGCCTCACTCAAGTTTGGGGGGATTGTTACTAGTTAGTTGTCATATTTACTTGCATTCATTTTAAGTTGCATATAGGACACATAAATTGCTTGCCATGCCTTTAGTTGGAACAAGAATTGCCTAGATTCGATGAATATACGATGATGACATTGCCAATGTACTTAATTGATAGAACTCTTTGTTTTAGAATAACCATGGAAACACTTAGAATCTTACTATGATGCTAAACTTGATGAAACACTGTTGTGGCTTGATTGATTTAAGGAATTCTAGCGAACTTAGGTTGATAGTCAACAAGTTGCGGGATTAAAATAAAAATTGGATGAATGCTAGAGGTGCGTGAAACTGGCTCTAGTATGTGCTAAAAAATTGATCGCTAGAGGTGCCCAAAACCCTGCTCTAGACGAATAAAAGAATACTTAAGAAAACTAAAAACAAATCACTAGAGGTGCCCGAAACTGGCTCTAGTTAAAACATGTTAAAAGAACCCAAGGAAGTAATTTGAAAACCTATTGTTCACATAGAATCCAAAAAATCAACTTGCACACAACTCTGCACACACTCACAAGCATTATAGTTTGATTCCGAGTAACTCCTAGGTTGTCCAAAAAATGAAAAGTCAATTATACTTTGTGCCACGGTTCTGAGGATTGAAATCAAGTTCGAAGCTAAGTTTGTGAAAATTGAAGTCTTGCCAGGTAATTATTAGTTTGCATTGCTTGAGGACAAGCAATAGTTCGAGCTTGGGGGCGTGTTAAGTGTCCAAAATTACTATTTTATTTACCCTTTCTACTCATATTATTGCTAGACTTAGGCTCATATTAGTTGCATTATTAGCCATTCATGCATGTTTGCATTGTTTTCTTGATGGTCAAGCTTGATTCTATATTTTGCTTAATTTTGTGGAAAAGGGTGCTGCTAATAGTTGTTTTTGTGTGTGCAGAATTAGTTTCCAGAGCAAGGCTGGAACCAGTTGCCAGGGCAATACACGAAGGAGATGCCGAACCAGTTGCCAGGGCAGTGCATGAAGGATATGTCGAGCTAGTTGCCAGGGTAATTGTCAACAAGAATGGATAAGATGATGTGGCAGCCGAAATTGATGACTAGATATGCCCAACATGGAGAGGTTAAAGAATGATTAAATCGCAAGAAGATAGGAGAAGATCTAGAAGGAATTTAAATATAATAAAAAAGAATTATATTATTTTTAAGTATTTAATTCTAACTTGAGTTCCTCCCTAAGAAATACTTTGACCTAGCCATCTCCTATTTAAAGGAGCCCAAGCCATCAACTCCATGATGTGCAAGAGGGGAGAGAATTCGACAAGAGGCTTCAACATCTTCATCTTTTTCATTCTTGTTCGATTAGGTTTATGTTAGGAAAACTCTGTTTTGTATTTCTTTGGAACTTAGCCATGAACTAAATCTATTTGGCTAAGGTTATTGTGTTTTGTGGTTGTGAGAAACGGTTGGATTTTGTTTAGGTACTAGAGTTTGCACTTTCAATTCAAGGTTTACTCATTTTTTGTTTTTATTCTTGTTTGCGAGTGAATTGGGAGAGGATCTCATAAATATATCAATTTATCTAATATCGGGAGAGTTAGATTCAAGAAACGAATGAGTATGGTTTTTATTCAATCTATTGATGATGAAGACTAATCCGGCTTAGGAATAAGTTTAGGATTTCAACGGCTAAGAGGAATGCAAGATTGGTTGTTGTTCACCCTTGATTCACGTAGGGATGTATTATCAAGGCATGCACAGTTAGCTAGAGTTTCGACTTAGGGATAAGAAGAAACCATTGAAGAACGCTCTGCCGAACCTTGAAGTTTGCTGCCCAGTCGCCCAATCAGTTGCCCAGCCAGTTACCCAGGCAACCGTTCTACTAGTTGCCAAGGCAACCCAGCTGTGCAAGTTGCCACAGCAACTGAGTTGCTGCTGCATTATTTTACCAAGACGATCCTTCCGACTATCACACCTCAACTCACGATAACTCGGCCTACTCTCTCTTATTTGATTACATATTCTTTTTCTTTATTGCTCTCTAGTTTAGTTGTTAATTCGAACTCCTACAATCACCTACTTGTGTTTTTACTTTTACAGTGCAAGAGATTGAATTCTTGAAGTGGAATCAATCCCTGTGGAGACGATATCTTTTATACTATAACTTGCGGCATGTACACTTGCACAATTGTGGAGCACTTATTACACGCAACATGGAGCATACATCATCTTTACATTCTTGGGGTAATATGTGTATTATTGGAGTGGAGGCATCTCCCTTGCTACTAAAGCATTAGTCCTAAGTAGCGTGGAGGCATCTCATACCCTTGGAGAGTCAGTCCAGCTTTTTGGGATTGAGGCATCTCTTACACTCTTGTGGGACTGTGTCCTTAGAGAAACAGTAAAAAATATGGGCAAATGAGTGTAGACATCTCCGTGAGCTTGGGATTTTAACTTGTAACATGGCGAACATTTCATACCCTTAGAGAGAGAATCATATTTTTGGGGTTGAGGCATCTCGATGTTCTTGTATAACTGTGCCGTTGGAGAAACAATTGAAACTATGGACAAATCAGTGGAGGCATCTCTGTGAGCATGGGATTTTAACCCACATGACATCTCATACCCTTGGAGAGATAGCCACATTTTTGGGGTTGAGGCATCTTAGCACTCTTGTAGAACCGTGCCCTTGGAGAAACAATCGAAAAATTCAAGCAAATGAGCGGAGGCATCTCGACATCCTTGTAGATTCACAATGCTAATGGCATTGGAGGAACAAAGGTATATCATTATTCATGTAGGACCAAAAGATAATTGAGTACGAGTCGCATGGATACAAATGACAGTCGAAGATATTGTAGAGTCAGCTAAACATCGGAGATGTTGTAGAAATAGTTGAAAGTTGTAGATATTATTGAAATAGGCGGATATAAGGAATATAGTAGGAACCGATGAAATCCAAAGATATTATTGATACAAACCAAATTTTTAGACATTTTACGAGCATACACATTCATTCGTCTATGCATATATCAAACTACTTTATCGTTCATCATCCAAGTAGTCATGTAATAAATTTGAGTATCCACACATTCATTCATTCATCAGTGGAAAGAGTTATTCTGGTATTTATAGCAATTAAAGCACTTGTCCAAGATATGCCAAGTCTCCGGGGTGTTTTATGATCCACTCAACTAATAGGCGTACCTCATAACTTTTAGGAGAGAGTGTTTGAGAGTTTGAGTAGTCCAAAGTTTGTCCACTTCTTTTTGTATTCCCTTTTGCAATAGGTTCCCTCCTTTTTCATGCGACCTGCACACATGTAGCTCAAAAAGAAAAAAAAGGTTATCCTATAACCTTTGTATTTACATTTACAAATGGGGGCATCTATTTTAGGGGTGTCCTAGATCTAAACTACTCAATGATGCAAACATTATTTTTACATGTAAAAATTTTATGAAAAGAAAATAAGGGATAGAATTGCTTCTTGAGGCACTTCCACGTGGTCGAGCCTGAAGATGATTATCACAGATACCCTAAAATGGGTGCCTATTTGAGATGACACCTTGCATTCGTGCAACATAGGCAGATGGTGAGTGTGAGCAAGGTTCTCCTATTGTGTCGGCTCTTAATGTAGGGGTTGCATGGTGAATTGGTAATAAAAAATTTGGAGGGAGGAAATTGAAATGATAAGAATGAAAGGACACATGATTTACAGTGGTTCAATCTTCAAACAAGCTCTACATTCACTACCTTAGCTCCCACTAAGGATTTTGAACCAATTTAACTAGAAATTCTTCCCCTTTTCTTGGATTAGGAGGAAACCTTACAAACCGATTAAGCTTTCTACCCAAATCTTAATCAAGAACACTCTTTTATACAAGACAGATGGAAAATAGAAAAGAACCTCTCAAAGGTAGATATTTTGCCCAAAATTACAAGATCACTCAACCTAACTAAAATAAAATGGATACAATGAAATAACACAAGTTGGTACAATGGATTTGACTCTAAAAAGCACAAAAAGGTTGTATTTTTGCTTTGATGTTTTTCACTTTATCATTAGTTGTTATTGTAGCTTTGGAGGCTTGCTTTTATATCCCTTCATTGATTTCTAACCGTTTGCTTGGTTGGCATCATCAATATAGCCGTTGCGCTATATTTTTTCCATAATAAATGCTCAACTGCAACCGACCGTATTAGTACACGGGATGCCGTATCGATACCTGTTCCAAAATAGAAAAATTCGTTATGCTGAAATAACAAAGGGCGTATTGAAATACAGTAAGAAGGGCATATCGAAATGAAAATGACCATATCAATACCATTTTGCTCACTTGGGAAACTGTCAAAACCTTTTTTGGTACGCATCGAAGTCGTATCGATACGGGTTTAACCACTTTTCAAAAACACTGATTCCCCATAACTGACAAGGCAACGGTAAAATAATAAATGTGAAGATTTGAAAAGTCTTAACCTCATATTAACACGGTTGTGCCCGTATCGGTACGCTACTCTTAAACCCTAAGCCAGATAAAGGTAGTATCGAAACGGATGGAACCGTTTCGAAACACCCGTATTGAAACAAGCTCACCTGTATCGAAACGGATTTTTACAATGGCCTTATACGTTGAGGGCATATTGAAACACCTGAGAGACGTATCGAAATCATAGGCGAAATTGTTCAATTTTTCTTTGAAAACAATTAGAAAGATTTATGGGGTTTAAGTTTTGACTTAGAAATAATTTTTAGGTTTAAAATCCTTGTTAATTGTGAGACTTTAAAGTACTTAAAATTTTATTTTCTTTTGCAATTAAATCCTCAAATACTTTTTTATATCAAAATCAAACTTAGGTTTTACAATCTCCCCCTTTTTCATATAACAAAACCAAAGTTAAATTTTAAAGTAGTTTGAAAAACTCGTTTGAAAAACTCCCCCTTACTTTGAGATAGATTTTTATTTTTGCTCTTTACTTTACTTCTCCCCCTTTTTGTTAGACGAAAATCGATGAAATGATTCAAAGACAATAGAATATAAGCAAGATAAAGAAAACAACTTAAATACCATTAAGCATAAAGATTCAAAGCAACATTAAAATCCAAACTTAATTCCTAAAAACATAGATATTCAAAGCATAAGTTCATGAAACAATAAACATAGGTGCAAAATAAGAAATCCTAAGATGTTATGCCATGATGTGCAATGCAAAACTAAGAAGAATCTTCATCAGTTTCACTGTCTTCATCTTCATTATTGGCTTGATTTCCTTGGGAATCTCCATTCTCCAAGAAAGGCCATGAGAGAAATATCCATAGAAGATTGTTGGCTTTCAATGGAGGTAACTCTTTCCTCCAAGGAAGTGAACCGAGTGTCAATGGTAGCACACCCCAAATTCATAGTGGTATGCAATAAAGTGAACTGCTCATTGAGGTAGGCCATAAGAGCATCCATCGATGGTTGGGCAACCGGAGCTTGAGGGGCTGCTTGAGAAGGCACTTCGGGTTCAAGTGTAACTCCTTGAGGAAGATTCATGATATGAAGCCACTCTCCATTGTGATATTGAAACTTTGACGGTGGAGAGAACGTTCGTCAATAGGATTAGGGAGAGGCTTGGCGAGATCATGTAAGCAATCAATTTCCAACTCTGAGAACAAGCGACTCAAAGCGGTGCCATAAGTGAAAGATGAGACAAAAGGAGTATGGTGATGTTGAACAAGATAAACAAGCTCCACAAACATAATTTGAGCAAGGTTCGATTGTTTTTCTTCATGAAAGCATCGGATCCAAAAGTTGTCGACTTGTCGGATCGTTGAAAATTTTCCACCGGATGGACGGAACCACCAAGTGATCAACAAGTGAAGGATACAATATGGGCATCGAGAACAGTCACGGAGCCACTAAGAACATGCCCTAAAGAATCTTCATCATCTATACCCTCATTCTCAAACCCAAAAACATTGGTTAAAATAGTTGGATCAATCTGAATCTTCTTTCCCATTAAATAAGACTCAATAGCAATGACCGTGCTTCGATCGTGACTAGGAATACACCAGGCATTATAAAAAAATATGAGAACAAGGTTGCGATACAAAATATCGGGTATGGCCAAAAATTGCATGAAATTCCATCATCGCAATAAAGGAAGATATCTGAATTGAAAATGTTCAGAATTAAAAAATGGGATAGAGATGACACGCTCACGACGAATTCGATAATTCTGGTATTGTTTGAAGTGAGCCATAGCCGGCGGATTGGTAAAACTCTTTTGGTAGATAAGGGTGAGGTTAGGACGAGTGGCATCATTATTGTTGGATAATTCTCCAACTTCACCCGATCTTGGTCTTTTTCTAGGTGCCATAGTAAAAACCTGAAATTCAAAAATGATGTATGTATAAATCATCAAATTCAATCCAATATTCAATCCAATAATTCAAAGTATAATAAAAAAACTTATATAATATAGTTTAAAAACATATATAAATATAAAAAGATTTTTTGGTTAAAAGGAATTTTGAAAAACGATATAGAAAAATATACAGTATAATTTTATATTCGAATCAAATAATTTTCATTTTGAAATTCTTTTTACAAAAACTTTAAAAACCATAAAATATATGTACTAAAAACATAAATTCAAAGTAAAAACAAAAAAGAATTCAAAACGAATTAGAAAAAGAAAGGAAAAATATTTATACCTTGATAATGGATTATGGATGAATGAGGATGATATGATGCACTAGCTTGATGAAATAGCTTTCATTTGATGAGAAAAGCAAGAACCCTCAAAATATTTGAAGGGTTTGTGTGAAAAATTAAGGGATTTGATGTGTTTTTATAGGTAAAAATCGGCTAGGGTTTTGTAGAGAAAAATTAGGTAAAGAAAAAACCCTTTAAAGACTCATTAATAGGCAGACGATAGCGCGTACCGATACGCCACGAAACAGGTGTATCGAAACGCTTTTGAAGCAGTACCAAAACACGAAATCGTACCAGTACTGTGTTGTCAGTACCGAAACCCATTCAAGAACATGTATCAAAACACATGGAACCGTTTCGATACGCATGTGCCAAAAATTGCATTTTGAGCACAAAGATCGTCGTACCAGTATAGAGTTGCCTGTACTGGAACTTGTTCAAGAACCTGTATCGAAACGCCTAGAGCCGTTTCAATACCCTTGTGCCAAAAACTGCATTTTAGGCACAAGGTGCTCAAAAATTCAAATTTGATCGAATCTAAATGCATGTATAAGACATATGAGCAACATGTATGGGCAAAAATAGATACATACTCCCCCTAGCAACAAGCATAGATGCATAAAGGAACAAAATTACAAAAGCATGGGAATCAATCAAATTCAAGCAAGTTTTTGAACTGAAAGGGGATCTAAAGGTTCAAGATAGGCTAGTAAGACCTAACTCTCTCCTAAGAGTCCAAAAGCATTCCTTATCCAATGGTTTGGTAAATATATCCGCTAATTGGTTCAAGGTGTCTACATATTCTAGAACTACATCATTTTTGAAGACATGATCTCTAATGAAATGATGTCTTATTTCTATGTGTTTGGTTCTAGAATATTGGATGGTATTCTTAGTGAGACATATGGCACTAGTGTTGTCACACTTAAGGGGTGTGGCACCTATATCAATTCCTTAATCTAAAAGTTTTTGCTTCATCCAAATGAATTGAGCACAACAACTTCCGGCCAATATATATTCCACTTTAGTGGTAGATAAGGCTACACTATTTTGTTTCTTAGAGAACCAAGATATGAGCATACTACCTAGGAATTGGCAAGTGCCGAAGGTACTCTTTCTATCTATCTTACATCCCCCATAATCTGCATCCGAGAAAGCATGTAGATCAAATGATGAATCTCTAGGATACCAAAGACCTAAACAAGACGTGTCTCTAAGGTATCTAAAGATTCTCTAGGACAATCTTGAAATCTAGCATACAAGCAAACACTAAACATATTATCGGGTCTACTTGTGGTAAGATAAGGAAATGATCCAATCATAGAGCGATAAAGCTTTAAATAAACACACTTATCTTCTTCATCTTTGTCAAGCTTTGTAGAAGAGCTCATTGGTGTGGCTTGAGGCTTCATACTCTCCAAGCCAAACTTCTTAAGCATATCCTTGATGTACTTAGCTTGATTTATGAATATGTCATCCTTCAATTGCTTGATTTAGAGTCCCAAGAAAAATGAAAGCTCCCCTATCATGCTCATCTCAAACTCACCTTGCATCAACTTAGCAAAATCTTGGCAAAGCAATTCATTAGTAGAACAAAAAATGATATCATCAACATAGATTTGAACTACTAAACTATCTTTGCCTTTTCAAATAATGAAGAGTGTAGTATCCACCTTTCCTTTATCAAAACCTTTTTCAATTAAAAAACTTGATAATCTTTCATACCAAGCTCTAGGAGCTTGTTTCAAACCATATAAAGCTTTTGAAAGTTTGAAAACATGGTTTGGGTATTTTGGATCTTCAAAATCGGGTGGTTGTTCTACATACACTTCTTCATTAATAAAACCATTTAAAAATGCACTTTGGACATCCATTTGAAAATGCTTGAATTCATGAAAACATGTAAATGCAAGAAGCATCCTAATAGTTTCCATGCTAGCGATGGATGCATAGGTTTCATCAAAATCAATTCCCTCTTCTTGAGTGTAACCTTGAGCAACAAGTCTAGCCTTGTTTCTCACTATGTTACCACTCTCATTTAGTTTGTTTCTATAAACCCATTTAGTTCCTAAAGTAGATTTATTACTAGGCCTATCAACTAATGTCCAAACTTGACTCCTCTCAAATTGGTTTAATTCTTCTTGCATAGCCAATATCCAATAGTCATCATTTAATGCTTTTTAATATTCTTAGGCTTTATGCATGAGATGAATGCAACATTACAAGCATTTTTAAGAGAAAAGTCTAGTGGTTACCCCTTTTGATGGATCACCCAAAATCTCACCACCTTTAACATAGTTGAACTCCCTTGGGTAGCTCACTTCCTTTTCCTCTAGAGTCATGTCCTTCAAGGCTTCTAGAGGTGGATCTTGTGCTTCTTCTTTAGATTGAAAATCATCCACATTTGATGTTTGTCCTCCAGCAATGGCTTCAATGATTCCTACATCATCATCATCACAAGAATCCTTCCTCGGAAGGAGGTTATCATCGAAAACCACATGAATAGACTCTTCTACAACTAAAGTTCTTTTGTTAAATACATGATAGGCTTTAGAATTTAAAGAATATCCTAAGAAAATAGCTTCATCACTTTTAGCATCAAACTTGCCCAAATTTTCTTTTCCATCATTCAAAACAAAACACTTGCATCCAAATGGATGAAAATTGCTAATATTAGGCTTCTTTGATTTTAAAATCTCATAAGGAGTTTTCTTTAAAATTGGCATAACCATTACTTGGTTAATAATGTAGCAAGCGGTATTAGTGGCTTTTGCCCAAAAATATTTTGGCAAGTTGTTTTCACAAAGCATGGTTCTAGCCATTTCTTCTAAAGTTTGATTTTTCCTCTCAACAACCCCATTTTGTTGGGGAGTGCTAGGAGCAAAAAAATTATGGCTTATACCATTAGAGTTGCAAAAATTCTCAAAACCTATATTTTGAAATTCGTTACCATGGTCACTTCGAATATGATAAATACTTTGACCAAGACCATTTTGAGAAATTTTTTAAAATGTGATGAAATTTTCTAAAGCCTCACCTTTGGTACTTAAAAATAGAACCCAATTGTATCTAGAGAAATCATCTACTAACACAAAAGCATATGATTTTCCACCCAAGCTAATGGTTCTAATAGGACCAAAGAGATCCATATGGATCAATTGTAATACTCTACTAGTTAAGACATCATTAATGGATTTGAAAGAAACTCGTTTTTGTTTGCCTTTAGCACAAGCATCACAAATTTGATCATGAGAAAACTTAATTTTAGGCAAACCTCTAACTATATTTTGGGAAACCAATTTTTCTAAAACACTCATGCTTGCATGCCCTAGTTTTCTATGCCATAACCATGAGTCATGTTCATCTTTAGCTACTAAACATGCATTGGATGTACGAATGTCATCTAGATGCACCATGTATATATTTCCTATGCGATGACCAATGAGCACAATATGATTTGTTTCAATGTTCAAAATTTTGCAACCATTAACATCAAAGAGAACATAAAAACCTTTATCACATAATTGACTAATGCTCAATAAATTGTGTTTTAGACTGTTGACATATAAAACATCATCAATGAGTATGGAAGAGTGATTACCAAAGGAACCAATTTCTTCAATGTGGCCTTTGGAGTTGTCACTGAAGGTTACTACTCCTCCACTCTTTGGCTTTAGTTCCACAAATCGACTCTTGTCTCCGGTCATGTGTCTTGAGCATCCACTATCAAGGTACCATGTGTTTTGACTTGAAGTTTTGGCCTTGTAGCAATGCTTCCCCTACAAACAAAGATTAGGTCTTGACGTTTGGTACTCAAATCATTTTGGGTCCATGAAAATTAGCTCCCAAAACCTTGGTTCCTTTAGGTATCAAAGAAGACAAAGCATGAACATTATTACAAGCAATTAGGTCTTTAGGAACCCAAACACTTCTAATTCTCTTACCTCTAGAGGGCCTTTGGAAGCCTCTTTGTTTGTAACCATTAAAATTTCTCTTTACATAGTTGGGTTTTGAAGATTGCCCTTTTTCAAACTCATATTTCCCAACTTTTCTTAAAGAATCTTTAAGATTATCCACTTCCTTGGTGTGATAATCATGAAACTTGGAAAGAAGGTTGTCTAAATCAAAATTTCTCTTTTTAACCTCATTTGAATTATTTAGCAAAAACAAAACCTTCTTTTCAAGTTCGGAGTTGGTTTTGGATAAAGAATCATTTTGGTTTTTCAAATCAGAAATAGTTTTCTTATTTTTCAAAATTAATTATTTAAACTTTTCAACCAACTCATCACACACCTCTTGTAACTCATCATATGCATCTTGAAGTTCATCAAATGTAATATCAAAAGATGATGAGTTAGAGGTTACCTTTGGATCCTCCTCAAAAGCCATGAGACAAAGGTTGGCAACTTCTTGGTCTTCCTCATCGGATAACTCCGAGTCACTCCAAGTAGCCACGTTTTCCTTGAGCTTCTTCTTCTTTTTCAAAGCTCTTCTTTTTAAGTTGGGGATATTCGGTTCTTATGTGCCCCGACTTCTTGCACTCATAACATATGAGTTGATCTTTCTCTTCCTCTTTGTTTTTGTTCTTGAAGTCCCCTTCTTGGTTAAACTTTCTTCCTCTATTGGACTTCATAAACCGATTGAATCTTTTGGATAGCATAGCCATCTCTTCATCTTCCTCCTCACTCGAATCACTCTCTTCAAAAGAAGCTTTGAGAGCAACTTCAAGTTTCTTCTTCTCTACCTCTTTCTTTTCGACCTTTTTTCTTCTCTTCTCTTTCTTGCTTCATGATCTCATGAGTAAGAAGAGAACTTATGAGAGCATCGAGCTTCAAAGTCTTCAAATTCTTTGCCTTGATGATAGCGGTTCTTTTCCATCCCACGACTCAGGAAGAGAATAGAGTAGTTTCTAGACAAGATTGTCTTCGGGGATGACCTCTCCGAAGCCTTTAAGACCATTGACGATAACATAGAACCGATTGAACATCTTCGTGACATTTTCTTTGGGCTCCATCTTGAAATTCTCATAACTTAAGTTGAGGAGTCCAATTTTGGTCTCATTTACATCGTTGGTGGTCTCGAGCGTGTCCCACACCTCTTTTCCACTTGTACATGAAGACATCTTCGATTACATATCCGAACCAAGTGCACAAAAGAGCATGCGCAAGGGCTTGTCATTTACTTGTATCTTTCTTCTTTCTTCATCCTTCATCTCGTGCTTGGACTTGGGAATTTGCCTATCTCCTTCTTGCTTCAGTGGAATGGATGGCCCGTCTTTGATTACATCCTAAAGAACGTAATCATGGGATTTAATAAATAGCCTCATCTGATTCTTTCAATATGGATAATTATCTCCATTGAAGAAAGGCGGTTTGGTGATCGATTGAGACTCGTACAAATTTTTGCCGGAGGTAGATGTCGGTTGATTGAATCTCTTCAAGGATCTTCTCTTGCAGATTTTAATCCTTCAAGGAGTTAGGCTCTAATACCAATTGTTGTGTTGATCAATCGATGACAATTAGCCAAGAGGGGGTGAACTGGCAATAAAAAATTGGAGGGAGGAAATTGAAATGATAAGAATGAAAGGACACGTGATTTATAGTGGTTCAAGCTTCGAACAAGCTCTACATCCACTACCTTAGCTCCCACTAAGGATTTTGAACCAATTTCACTAGAAATTCTTCCCTTTTTTCTCGGATTAAGAGGAAACCTTACAAACTGATTAAGCTTTCTACCCAAAGCTTAATCAAGAACACTCTTTTATACAAGAAAGATGGCAAATAGAAAATGGCCTCTCAATGGTAGATATTTTTCCCAAAATTACAAGATCACTCTACCCAACTTGAAATAAAATGGATACAATGAAATAATACAAGTGGGTACAATAGATTTGACTCTAAAAAGCAAAAAGAGGTTGGACTTTTGCTTTGATGCTTTTCACTTGATCATTAGTTGTTGTTGTAGCTTTGGAGGCTTGCTTTTATACCCCTTCATTGATTTCTAACTGTTTGGTTGGTTGGCATCATCAATATAGCCGTTGGGCTGCACTTTTTCCTACAATAAATGCTCAACTACAACCGACCATATCGGTACATGTGAGGCCATATCAATACCTGTTCCAAAATAGAAAAAGTCATTGTGCTGAAATAAAAAAATGGCGTATTGGTACGTGAAAAGGCGTATCAAAACACAGTAAGAAGGGCGTATTGAAATGGACATGGCCATATTGATATCGTTTTGCTCACTTGGAAAACTGTCAAAACCTGTTTTGTTACGCATCGAAGGCGTATCGATATGAGTTTAACCACTTTTCAAAAATGTTGATTCCCCATAACTGACAAGGCAACGGTAAAATAATGAATGTGAAGATTTGAAAAATCTTAACCCCGTATCGATACGGTTGTGCCCGTGTAGGTACGCTACTCTTAAACCTTAAGCCCAGATAAAGGCCATATCAAAACGGATGAAACCGTATCGAAACAGGCTCACCTGTATCGCAACAAATTCTTACAGTGGCCTTATACGTCGAGGGCATATCGGAACACCTGGGAGAAATTGATCAATTTTGCTTTGAAAACACTTAGAAAGATTTATGGGGTTTAAGTTTTGACTTAGAAATAATTTTTAGGTTTAAAATCCTTGTCAATTGTGAGACTTTAAAGTACTTAAAATTTTATTTTGCAATTAAATCCTCAAATAATTTGTTATATCAAAATCAAACTTAGGTTTTACAGGTTCCATCGAGGAGGCGAAGTAGCTTCCTTGTGGCTTGGAGCCTCCATCGAGTAATATATTTTCACAAGTGGATTTGGTGAGATATTGTTATCTCGTCGGTCCCATGAGGTTGGCCTCGAACGTTGCTGGTGAGAGAATTATAAACCATCTTTTTCTAGTTCTTCATCTCTTACAATTGGAATAGCTCAAAGCGGGGAAACTATAATGGCTGATTTTTTTGGTCGGGAAGTGGTTTACGCTCACAGCACCAATTGTTGATGCTGGAATAATTTGGCATCAAACAAAGGATGTGGACATGTAGGACCATCCGAGAATGAGTGTGGTCAGAGTGGTTTATGGTGGTTCACCCATTAAGATGTGGGCAGAGAGCCGCAAGCGGTGGTTTTAACGATGGTTGGAGTGAAAGAAGGAGAGAGATGTGGAGGAAGTTTCATTATAGGTTGTTGCTAGACTTTCCCTTTGGAAGAGGGGGTACATATAATACAATGTACTATTAACGTGATAGAAACCAACTCATTTGACGGTGTCAGGCCTAGTGGCAGTCAAAACAATGCTAGGCTCAGTTTTCACCCACTAGGCTTTTCAGTATAACCATATGGGTACAATGAAAATTGTCATAGGTCTTGTCAACAGGATCGATGGTGAGAACTTTGGTGCCATATCTTTGCGTTTTGAAGATATCTGGGATATAGTGGTGGCTTTGAGGCTCTTCTGCGGAGGATATCAGCGGAGGTACAACACTTACCGTTAGGCTTTTTAGTATGACCATGTCGGTATAGTGAAACCTAACGTGGGTCTTGTTAACATAATCGATGGTGAGAACTCTAGTGTAATATCTTTGTGATCTGGAGATATTTGAGGATATAGTGGTGGTTCAGAGGCTCTTCTACGGAGGACATCTACGGAGGTACAACAACACCCTAAGCAGTAACTTTAAACTCTAATCCTAAATGCTAAACCTAAGTTTTTATTGATGAGGAATAAATAGAAGCACTGAAAAGGGCATACATTTCTATTTCACACATATTTATATATATTTCTATATATATATATAACATAAATACATATATACTTACCCTACACCATGAGGAAAAGTGAAAGAGACATGCATGAAATAGAATATTCGAACATGGTTAAGCACTCTGAAAACAACGATGCGCACGATCGTTCAGCCGACAGGTTTGTAACGACCCAAATTTCAGGTTTTGCAAATTAGGCTTCGAACCCAATTGATTTGGGCCTTATGGTTGGGAGGCCAAGTCTAGGATTGTGGGTTGGGCCTTTTAGCAAAAATAAAATAAATAATAAATAAAATAAAAGAGGAAGAGTAATAAGTGGATAAGAGTGATTAAAATGTGGGTGGTAATAGATGGAGAGAGAAAAAAAGTTAGAATAGATAAGAGGAGAGGATGTTTTAGGGAGAGAGAAAAAGTAAAAAAGGAGACTTTGAACCCCGATCTATAGCCACCAAAGTCGTCGTGGCTCTCACAGACGCCGCCATCATCTTTAGCTCATCAAGAGGATCCTGACGATGGTCCTCGCATCACTAGTGTTGTTTTTGTTAACCAAGGTAAGGAGAAAGAAGGTTCGGCCTAGCTTGAAATGCCATGCTTTGTCATCCTCCTGCAGAAACTGATGCCACCACGTGAACCAACAGCCGAAGAGAAGCAGATCTGGAGCTTACCACCGTCGTCTAACCATCAGAGGACGCCCCACTCGCTCCCACGTGCCGCCAGTGAGGGTGGGTATGGATCTGCCTAGGCGGGTGCACCACACTGCGCTACACTGTGCCACACTAAAGCACACTCGCAGGGTGAATGTGCACTAGCCCGCATTGGAGCATGCCTCGCTGGTGCATGCTGGCTACCATGGTCCGTGCCGCACCAGATCATGCTACCTAAGTGCACTATTGTTGTTGTGCACTCAATAGCACCGGATCACCAGCATTGTTGACCGCCTTTGTTGACCATTGACTTTTTCCAAGAGACCCTACCCGAGGTCTTTTTGATGTTTCGGATCTATTGGCGCAATCTATTTTGCCAAATTTGAACCCCAGTAAGCTATTTTTACACGTTTGACCTTGTAAATTGAATATGGGATGCTTGGGATTAATGTATTTTAATATTTTCTTTTATACGAGGATTATTCAGGATCAGATATTGGATCAAGTGGAATATTCGGGAAGCTCATATAAGGATCATATTCGGGAAGCCCATTAATATTTGCTTAAGGTTAGTACACCTCGAACTCATATTGCTTCACAAGTATCATAAATGTGATTGCTTTGCGTGTTAGTATCCGCAAAATAGGTAGATGATAAATAAGCATAGTAAAGACTAGTATTATGAGATTCAATATTGATGAGATGCATGATGATGTGGCAAATATGATAAGATTTATGGAGGCTTTAGAGACTGTGTAGGGTCATTTGAGATGCTCGTATGATTATTCGATGATTGTTTGAGATAATTATGATGCCTTGTATGCTTGCTCGAATAGATTATTGTTTTTGATGGAATTTGTGTAAAGGATGAATAATGGTAATATTCAAATAAATGATTATGAAGCCGAAAATTAATATTAATGGGATGAATGCATTAGTAACAAACCATATGACTTTCATAAGCTTTAGGGATTGAATAGGCTTGGTAATATCGTAGTTCAAGGAAATTGTGTGAACCTATGAATAAGGTATTGGTACGAGCTTTGGCCGTACTAGTACGTGATTAGGGGTTGTATCGGTGCGGGTTGACCCGTACCGATATTTGCAGAAATTAAAGATTTCTAGTGAGCAATTTCAGTATCGATACGCCTGTGAGTACTGATACCTAATGATATCATATCAGTACATGTGTACGAGTACCAGTACCTAATACGATAAATAATCTATAAATGCAAGTTAACTATGGAAAATGATGTAAATATTAATAATTGAATTACGACTTGAATAAATATGATAACATGGATTAATAGGGCTAATGAATGAGATTAATTATATACGAGCCTAATGAGTAATAAATCGGTAAATGTTGAGTGACTTATTTGTAACAGCAACCGTAGGGGTCCTTGGTGGATCGTGTGTTGTTACATGCCAAGTATGGACACTTGTGTGGTTGAGTCACCTTTGATTGATGGGATCTGAATACCCAGTTAAAGTTTAAGTGTGTTGCAACATCATGGTTGAAGATTTCTGAATGTAGGATCCCGATATTGTGTGGAAGCGAGCCTCATATGAAGATGCTTGATGAGAGATCCTGAGCATGGATGTAGGATCTCGATGTTGTGTGGACACAGGCCTCATCCCTACGAGTATAGGATCCCGATATTGTGTGGACGACGGCCTTAATCGGAGTGTAAAATCTCAATGTTGTGTGGATGCGGGCCTTACTCATGAGTGTACGAGCCTGATGTTGTGTGGACACGAGCGTCACTCCAGGTTTGTGGTATGACTTGTGTACTTTCACTTGGATGATCTAGTGAGATCCTAGTTATGGTTGGGCCTTGTGGGCCACGTGTGATGATTTTCTATGATATGAGAGCATGTGTTTAGGTGACTAGTGGTAGGGCCATGTGTTTGTTTATCTCTTTTTTTGCACGTACCAGCTTGAATGCTTATATTTAAGATTAGCATGAAGTATAGTAGAGTAGATGCGTATCACTAAGCTTTGTAAGCTCAATGCTCAGAGTCGTTTCCGTGTGTAGGTTGATCATCAGATCGTGGGATCGAGGAACAATATCAGTACGAGATTCTAGTATGTGGAGGCTTTTAGAATACGATACTTGTGTTTAGCAGGCTATGTTTTCATATGACCTTACATGGTCGAGTTTGTAAACCTTTCTTTTGAAATTGTATTAATCAAATCAAATGTTTAAATATTTTATGTTAATGTAGAGCTCTTTTGTGACGATTTAATCTGTTTATCGATGCTTTCAACTATTGGATTATAAATGTTTTGGAAATACCTTGTTTGGGCTAAACCTAGTTTGAGAAATTTTATGGTTTTTGGTTTGGACTTGAGGCCCAATTGTGACATCTGAGTTGGGGGTTTTACAAAAGTGGTATCAGAGTTTAGGTTTAGCCAGTTCTATGAAACCTCGGGGTGGTATAGGTGTTTTAGTAAGGTATCTAGTGAATACAAGACCTTAAATTAAGTTCATACTTCTTAAGATTGGAATCCTGATGGTGCGTCCAATGTTGCAATGATAAAATGATAATGATCGTGGCTGAGAGAGGCGAGTTAAGTGTTGAGCCGCTCGTAGAAGCGATTCCAGGGCCAGGGTCGCCCCAGATTTTTGAGATGCGCATTAGTTGAAGGATGCCGAAGTCGATGATGTGTCCTCCTCTTGCCACCTGAATGGTGTTTTCGTTGCATGTTGTAGTCGTTCTGAAGTCTTTGAATACGTTATGAGAGTTCGTGGCAAATAATATTCATCACCATGCATGAATAACGTTTGTGATGCGGGAATGAATAACCCACTTTCAAAATCGATCAGTGGATGCACATTGGTTGAAGGACCCTTTGTTCGCTTAAAATTGAGTCTCGTTGATACTTGGGAAGTATCATCGCCTTTCTCAAAGGGCATTTCTCGAAGATAATGGATTTCAAATCCACTAGTTCATTAGAGTGTGAACGAAGTTAGACGTTCTATGTTAAGTGTTCAAAAGTACTATTTTTATAACCCTTTTTACTCATATTATTGTTAGACTTAGGTTCATTTTAGTTGCATTAATAGGCATTCATTCATAATTTCCTAGTTTCCTTGATTCATGAGCTTGGTTTTACATTTTGTTGGTTTTTCGTGGAAAAGTTGCTGCTTTGGTGTTTTATTTTGTGCATGTTAGAATTTCCATGACAAAGTGCAAATTGCCGAGACAATTCAGGAAGGACTTGCCGAACCAGTTGCCCTGGCAATTTTCTGATAAATCTGCCCAGTTTTGGACAAAGTCAAAATTCAAGGAATAACTCCCCAAAATCTAAATTTTCAAGAAGCATTTAATGGAGATAAAAAGGAGATTAAATTCCAAGAGTTTTAGGAGGAATAAAATAATAAAATAAAAGAGATCTATTTCTTTTATTATATTGTATTTAATTCCAACTTAACTTCCTTCTCAAGAAAGACTTTGACCTAGCCATCTCCTATAAATAAGAAGCCCTAGCCGCCTACTTGGGAGGAGAGTTGGATTGGGAGGTGCGATTGGGAGAGAAAGTTAGGGCTGGTCGATATCTTCTTATTTTTCTTTCTTTGTTCCATTAGATTCATGTTTAGGGATTTTATTCTTGAGTTTATTTTGTGCCCAGCCATGAACTAAATTTATTTGGCTTGGGTTATTGTGTTTTTGTAGTTGTGAGAACGATTGGATTTGTTTAGGTATTGAGTTTGCAATTTTACTTCAAAGTTTGTTCATTCTTGGTTCTTAATTTTGTTTGCGAGTGAATTGGGAGAGGATCTCGTGAATTCATCCATTTATCTAATATGGGGAGAGTTAGATTCAAGAAACGAATGATCATAGTTTTCATACAATCTATCGATGGTGAAGACTAATTCGGCTTAGGGATAAGTTGCTAATTTCAACGGCTAAAAGGAGCGCAAGATAGGTTGTTGTCCACCCTTGGTTCACGCAAGGATGTATATCAAGGCATGCATAATTACAGTGTTTTGAGTTAGGGATAACGAGAAACCATTGAAGAATGCTTCACTGAACTTTAAAGGTTGTCGTCCAGTTGCCCAGGCAATCGCAAAACTGCTCGGGCAATTGCAAAATTGTACAGGCAATTCTACTGGATTCAATTGCTGAAGCGATTGAGCTACTCTAGCACTCAATTACCTCGACAGTCCATTCGATTATCACACCACGACTCACGATAACTGTTGCGCGTAATAAGTGCTCCGCAATTGTGCAAGTGTACACGTCGCAAGTTATAGTATAAAAGATATCGTCTCCACAAGGATTTGTGCCACTTCAAGAATCTAATCTCTTGCACTGCAAAAGTAAAAACACAAGTATGTGATTGTAGGAGTTTTAACTAACAACTAAACTAGAGAGCAATAAAGTAAAAGAAGATGTAATCAAATCAGAGAGAGTAGGCCAGGTTATCGTGAGTTGAGGAGTGATAGTCGAATGGATCGTCTTGGTAAAAGAGTGCAGCGGCAACTCAGTTGACGTGGCAACTGGCACAGATAGGTTGCCTTGGCAACTAGTAGAATGGTTGCATGGGCAATTGTTGGGCGACTGAGCAGCAAACTTCAAGGTTCAGCAGAGCGTTCTTCAATGATTTCTTCTTATCCTTAAGTCGAAACTCTAGCTAATTGTGCATGCCTTGATAATACATCTATGCCTGAAAAAAGGGTGAACAACAACCAATCTTGCACTCCTCTTAGTCGTTGAAATCATAAACTTATTCCTAAGCAAGATTAGTCTTCACCATCGATAGATTGAATAAAGACCATACTCGTTCGTTTCTTGAATCTAACTCTCTCGATATTAGATAAATAGATAGATTTACGAGATCCTCTCCCAATTCACTCACAAACAAGAATAAAAACCAAGAATGAGTAAACCTTGAATTGAAAGTGTAAACTCTATTACCTAAACAAAATCCAACCATTTCTCACAACCACAAAACACAATAACCTTAGCCAAATAGATTTAGTTCATGGCTAGGTTCAAAAGAAACACAAAATAAAGTTCTCCTAACATAAACTTAACCGAACAAGAAGGAAAAAGATGAAGATGTTGAAGCCTCTTGTCGATTTCTCTCCTCTCAATCGCACCTCCCTTCTCAATCGCCCCCTAGGTTGACGGCTAGGAATCCTTTAAATAGGAGATGGCTAGGTCAAAGTCTTTCTTGGGGAGGAAGTCAAGTTGGAATTAAATACTTTTAAAGAATATAATTCTTTATTATATTTAAATTCCTACTAGATCTTCTCCTATCTTCTTGGGATTTAATCTTTTTTTGACCTGTTCATGTTGAGTATATCTAGTCATCAATTTTGGCTACCGCATCATCTTATCCATTCTTGTCGACAATTACCCTAGAAACTAGCTCGGCATATCCTTCTTGCATTGCCCTGGCAACTGGTTTGGCATATCCTTCTTGTACTGCCCTGGCAACTGGTTCCAGCCTTGCTCTGGCAACTAATTCTGCACACACAAAAACAACTACCGGCAGCACCCTTTTTCCACAAAATTAAGCAAAATATGAAATCAAGCTTAACCACCAAGGAAAAAATGCAAACATGCATGAATGGCTAATAATGCAACTAATATCAGCCCAAGTCTAGCAATAATATAAGTAAAAAGGGTGAATAAAATAGTACTTTTAGACACTTAACACGTCCTTAAACTCGAACTGTTGCTTGTCCTCGAGCAATGCAAACTAATAATTACCCGCCAAGACTTCAATTTTCACAAACTTAGCTTCAAACTTAATTTCAATCCTCTGAGCTGTGGCACAAATATGATTGACTTTTCAATTTTTCAGACAACTTAGGAGTTACTCGGAAGCAAACTATAAAGCTTTTAAGTGTGTGTGGAGTTGTGTGCAAGTTGATTTTTCGGATTCTATGTGAACAAGAGGTTTTCAAATTACTTCTTTGGGTTCTTTTAACATGTTTCAACTAGAGCCGGTTTTGAGCACCTCTAGAGATTTGTTTAGTTTTCTTAAATTTTCTTTTATTCGACTAGAGCCGGTTTCAGGCACCTCTAGCGATTAATTTTTAGCACATACTAGAGCCAGTTTCGGGCACCTCTAGCATTCATCCAATTTTTATTTTAATCCCCCAATTTTTTAACTATCAACCTAAGTTTGCTATAATTCCTTAAATCAATCAAGCCACAACAGTGTTTCATCAAGTTTAGCATCATAGTAGGATTCTAAGTGTTTCCACGATTATCCTAGAATAAAAAGTTCTATCAATTAAGTACATTGGCAAAGTCATCATCGGATATTCATCAAATCTAGGCAATTCTTGTTCCAACTAAAGGCATGGCAAGCAATTTATGTGTCCTACATGCAATACTTAAGATGAATGCAACTAAACATGACAACTAACTAGTAACAATCCCCCCCAAACTCAAGTGAGGCATTGTCCTCAATGCATGCAAAAAAAGAAAATTAAAAAAATTAAAATTAAAATGCAAACGATGACTTACTCCGAGAGCTTGTCGTCGTGGATGATTAGTTTCCTTTTGGTCGGTGTCTTGATTCTTTTGCTTGAATGCGGTGGTTGCTTCCTTGTTGCCGATGGTGGAACCAATCCTCGTACGGGTGTGTCATCATCATCCTCATCATCCTCTTCCTCAATGTCATTGGCTTTTCGCTTGGGCTTGGAGGATTCGACTGGTGTGGTCTTTTTTGGTGCAATGGAGGACTCGTCCGAATCTAAAAAATCAGACAATGATTCAGTACGAGTTGATTCGGGCATAGGTGCTTTGCCTTTTTCTTTGCAGTGGTTGCTGGGGCATTTTCAGTCTTGGTTGCCGCGGCATCTTCAGTGTGGGTTATCGTGGCAACTGCTGGGGTAGGCACTGTATAGGTTGTCGTGGCAACATCTGTTGCGGTTGCCGAGGCAACAGCTTCTGTGGTTTCTGTGGCAAGAATTTCAGTGGGGAAGATAGCGAACGGCACTCGGCTGTTCGGGTAATTTTCTAGGATGACTTGGATAATGGAATTGTTGTGGTCCTTCATGTACCGCATGAACATCAGTTGGCGGGCTTCAATTTGCTTTAGGCATTTCGCCAATGGTTGTAAGAGTGCTTCAAGTTATCCTGGGGTTACTGGCCGAGTTGCCTGGGCTTCAATTGCCTGGGCATCAAGAGTTGCCGAGGTGGCAGGAGTTGCCGCGACAATTATAGGTGTTGGAGATTTTATCGGTGCCTCTCCCATTAGCTTTTGAATTTGTGCTTGATTCCAACCGGGCTTTGGTAGTGCCTTTTCATCGGTTGATTCACTTGGGACATGCATCTCCTTGCAAAGATTGGAGATTAGGCAAGGGAAGAAAAGAGAGCCCTTGTCTTTTGTGCTACATACAAAAATCTCATTACAAATAATTTTTCCAATGTTAATGATGCGACTATGCAAGATAGAATGTATGAGCAAAAGATGAGGTGTATCAACGGTGGTGTTGTGTGTTGTGGGCATTAAAGAAGTTTTAACAAACTTATTCCATAATTTTGCCTTAGGCTTAAGCCGAAGGTGGTTTACTGTGCCCTTGTATTTACCGTCGTTCCAATGAGTTCCTGGTAGAGTGAGGTCTTGAAGCACCTTGTCGAGTTGCTTGGGCGTGAGTTGATCAGCAAAATCTTGATGCTCGTCTTTCTCAATGTATAGCTCGTAAAAGGCATTGATGCTCTCGGTGCTTATAAGGATAGCTTTGTCGCGGACAAACACATAAGGATTGTCCGGGTTAGGCGAGTGAGCATAGACTTCTCTTACCCATGAGATGTTGCCTGGTTCCAGTTGATGGTAGGTGTGCAATTCTTTCGAAGATGAAGGGTTCAAGATCAAAATCTTGATGGGAATCAGAGTATTCGAAGCCTTGTTCTTCGCAAATCTTTCGGCTTTCAAACTTGGAGTAAAATCTTTCTTTAATCACCGGTGTAGCAAATCTCTTGTAGTTTGGTTCTTGGGAGGAGCTTGGCCGAGTGAGAGTTTTGAGTTTCAAGGCCATTGTGGTTCTTGTTTGTGGATCAGTTTGTTCAAAGGAAAGAAACTATTGGAAAGAAAACTGGAGAGTAGCAAGAAGAGGAAAAGATTGTGAAGCTTGGGAGTTTAATTGTGATTAGAGGTAGAAAAGAAAGAATGGATGGGTAATTAAGATGGTGGGTGAGATTGATTGGAAATAAAGAAAGCAAGGGTTTTAATTGGGGGAAGGGTGCGGCAAAGGGGGTTGAGGAAGGGGAAGGGTTTGGCCGGCTATGTAGGGATGATTTAGGGAAAATTTTAGGCTTGATTTGGGCCCTAGAATTAGTCCTTAATTTCCCTTGTATGAATAAACCTTCATCTTGGATCCAATTCCTCTTTATCTTGAACTCTTTTCCTAAAATTCAAAAATAAAATAAGGATTAAAGATAAACTAATAAATAAAAAGAAGTAGAAAAAAATGTGGAAAGATAGATAAAAGAAATTCTTAAACCTAAAATTCAAAAACAATTAGATAAATACAAAAGAAAGATGCAGTCTTAACCTAAAGGAAATAAAAAATCTATCCTAAGAATAACCCAAATTAATAAATAAAAATAAGTTCGAATAACAGGAAAATAAAAATTAAATAAAATAAAAGAATATCGAAAGGAGAGCATGATCATGCATCTCCTAAGGTGACCACTTCTTTGTTACGTTCCACATGGGCACTGTTGTAGTGCTTCAATATTTGTCCGTTAACTTTGAATTCATGTCCGTCAGTGGTGGCCTTGATTATCACGGCACCATGGGAGAACGGTTTGACAACTTTGAATGGTCCCGACCATCTTGATCTCAGTTTTCCCGGGAAAAGTTTTAGCCGAGAATTGAATAGGAAAACTAGTTGCCCTGGCATGAATTGTCGTGGCAATAGCTTCTTGTCATAGCATTGCTTTGTTTTTTCCTTGTAAATTCGTGCATTGTCATAGGCGAGTGCACGAAATTATTTTATCTCATTGAGATCTAGTAAACGCTTTTGTCTGACACTCTCCCAATCCATATTTACGGTCTTGATTGCCCAATATGCTTTGTGTTCGATTTCCACCGGTAAGTGACAAGTCTTGCCATAGAGAAGGCGAAACGGGGACATTCCTAGAGGTGTTTTGAATGCGGTTCGATAAGCCCAGAGTGCTTCGTCTAGTCTTGTAGGCCAATCTTTTTGGGAAAGATTTACAACCTTCTCGAGGATATTCTTCAATTCCCGGTTAGAAATCTCTACTTGCCCATTAGTTTGTGGATGATATACCGTGGCAATTTTGTGTGACAAGCAGAAGCGTTGTAACATCTTGGCAATGGGTTTGTTATCGAAGTGCTTGCCTTCATCACTGATAATTGCTCTTGGCATCCCAAACTGTGTAAATATATTTTTCTACAAGAATTGTTGCACGGTCTTGGAATCATTAACGGGATTTGCAGCGGCTTCAACCCACTTAGACACGTAGTCGACGACAATTAGAATGTAGAGGTTGTCGAATGAATATGGGAAGGGTCCCATGAAATCGATCCCCCATACATCAAACAATTCCACCTCAAGGATGTTTTGGAGTGGCATCTCATGTCGTCTAGGATATTGCTCGTCCTCTGGCAATGATCACATTGCTTGTAAAACTTTTGGGCATCTTTGTAAAGTGTGGGCCAATACAAACCGGATTGCAAGACTTTGGCTGCGGTACATGTCCCTCCAAAATGTCCTCCACAGGGTGAAGAATGGCATTGCCGAAGTACATCTTCCTGCTCCTCTTCAGTGACACATCGACGTATAACCTGATCTGCATATTGTTTAAACAAAAGAGGCTCGTTCCAAAAGTAATGCTTAACATCATGGTGGAACTGCTTCTTTCCTTGGCGAGTAAGGCCATAAGGTAAAATACCACAAACAAGGAAGTTAACTAAATCAGCGTACCAGGGTATTGCCGAGGCAACTAGACTTGCCGAGGCATGGGTTTCTGGAGTTGCTAAGACATCAGGGGTTGCCGAGGCATGTGTTGCTGTGGCAACTGCTTCAGTGGTTGCCAAGGCATGTGCAATGGGAGTTGCCGAGGCATCAGGGGTTGCCAAGGCATGTGTTACCATGGCAACTACTTCAGTGGTTGTCGAGGCGTGCACATCTAGAGTTGTTGAGGCATCAGGAGTTGCCGAGGCAACTAACAGTTGCTTATCCGAGAATGCATCGCATATCTCTAAATCCGCGTCCTCCTCCCTATTGCGTTCTAAGCATGTCAAGTGATCGGCAATTTGATTCTTTGTTCTTTTTATGTCCTTAATTTCAATGTCAAACTCTTGTAAAAGTAATATCCAATAAATCAAATGAGGTTTGGCATTCTTTTTAGCAAATAGATACTTAATTGTCGAATGGTCCGTATGGACAATTACCTTTGTACCAATCAAATAGGACCAAAACTTGTCAAATGCAAAAACTACGGCTAGTAACTCTTTCTCTGTTGTTGTGTAATTCACTTGAGCGCTATTAAGAGTTTTACTAGCATAGTATATCAAATGAAAAATCTTACAAATGCGTTGGCCTAGGACTGCTCCTACCACAAAATCACCCGCATCACACATGAGCTCAAAAGGTAGCATTCAATCGGGTGGAACGACAATGGGTGCCGAAGCAAGCTTTTCCTTAAGGGTTTCAAATGCTTGGGCGCAAGATTCATCAAAGTCGAAAGCTTTGTCCTGTTCAAGCAAATTGCACAAGGGTTTAGTGATTTTGGAAAAATTATGAATAAACCTCCTGTAAAAACCTGCATGTCCAAGAAAGCTTCAGATTCCTTTGACCGAACTTGGTGGGGGTAATCTTTCGATCACGTCCACCATGGCTTTGTCTACTTCGATTCCCTTGGATGAAATCTTGTGGCCGATCACGATTCCTTCATCTACCATAAAATGGCATTTCCCCCAATTAAAGACTAGATCAGATTCTTCACATCTTGCCAACACCTTCTCCAAATTGCCAAGGCAATTGTCGAAGTCATTACCAAATATAGAAAAATCGTCCATGAAGATTTCAAGGAAGTCTTCGACCATGTTTGAAAAGAGTGACATTGTGCATCTTTGGAAGGTTACCGGGGCATTACACAATCCGAACGGAATCCTTCGAGAAGCATAAGTACCGTATGGGCATGTAAAGGTTGTATTTTCTTGATCTTCTGGTGCTATGGCAATTTGATTGTAACCTGAATAACCGTCAAGAAAATAATAAAAGGGTTTACCTGCAAGATGGTCAAGCATTTGATAAATAAAGGGTAAGGGAAAGTGATCTTTCCTAGTGGCCTTGTTTAACTTTAGGTAATCCATGCAAACCCTCCAACCGGTCACAGTCCTAGTTGGGATGAGTTCATTGTTTTCATTACTTACCACCGTTATACCTCCCTTTTTCGGTACATATTGTACCAGACTTACCCATGTACTGTCAGAGATGGGGTATATGATGCCGGTGTCAAGCCACTTGATGATTTCTTTCATTACAACCCTTTTCATTGCATGGTTCAGTCTCCTCTGGGCCGCAATCAAAGTTTTGTGATCATCTTCCAACAAAATCTTATGCACGCACACTGCCATACTAATTCCCTTCAATTCGGCAATTGTCCACCCTATCGCATTCTTGTGTAGCATCAACATGTTGATCAGCTTCTTTTCTTGTTCAGGCTGTAACTTAGAGGAAATAATTACATGAGTGTATTATCGGTTTCCAAGTAAGCATATTTTAGTTGTCTTGGCAATTGTTTCAACTCAAGAATCAGCGGTTGTTCAGTGGAGGATTTCTAGAGTTTACCTTCCTTACCTGAGTATCTAGTGGTTCAAAGTATGTACCTGGTCGATTGACTAACCAATTTGCCTCTTCTTGTTGTTCCTCATCAATCGGTTCTTCATACTCCTCAGGTTCCTCTAGATCGGTAATGTAGTTGCCGAGGCAACTAATTTCCTCGTCAAAGTCAAATTCTGTCGTGGCATGAAGAAGTTGGCGTTCTTCTAGATCATCAACATGATTTAGTGTTTGGAACACATTCAGTTTAACTTGTTGGTCATTCACCCTCATTGTGGTTTCTCCCTTTTCAACATCGATCAAGGTTCTCCTTGTTGCTAGGAAGGGTCTCCCAAGAATGATAGGTGCATGCTCATCTGCTTCAGAATCCAAAACAATAAAGTCAGCGGGAAAAATAAATTTATCAACTTTTATCAGCATGTCTTTGATTTTTTTCCTCTGGATGCACATAGGATCTGTCGGCTAGTTGTACCATAACTGTCGTAGGTCTTGCCTTCCCGATTCCTAGTTTCTAAAAAACCGATTTAGGCATCAAGTTTATGCTTCCACCAAGGTCACATAATGTTTTCCTGACATAGTGGTTTCCGATGGAACAGGGTATTGTGAAACTCTCGGGATCCTTCAACTTGGATGGTATGCGATTGTGCAACATGGCCATGCATCCCTCTGTTTCGGCAACCGTTTTAAACTCTCCTAGCCTTGTTCTTTTGGACATAATGTCTTTAAGAAACTTGGCATAGTTCGGCATTTGTTCAACTGCCTCAACCAACGGCAAGTTGATATGGACTTGCTTTAAGATATCAAGAAACTTCTTGAATTGATATTCTTGCTTTTGTCGCTTCAACCTTTGTGGGAATGGTGGTGGAAATTGGATATCTTCGATCTTCTCATTGGTTTGGAACCAGATTATCGGCATTGTCGGGGTAACTAGAGTTGTTCAGGCATCGTCAATTGGGGTTGCTGTGGTATTTCCTAGTTCAGCATCTGATGCCTTACTGCTGAATTTATCTTGTTCTTTTTGTGGAGTTTTGTTTGGTGAGCGAGCTTGAGCCTCTTTAAGTTGTCGGGCACTTCTAGTGGTGATCGCCTTATATTGCTCGTGGCCGGTTCCTCTTGCAACTTCAGTATCGCTGGGTAAACCTCATTGCGGTCTAGTATTCAAGTTTTGAGCAAATTGTCCGGCTTGAGTTTCCAATGATTTAAGTGTTGCCTCTTGGTTTTGCAATCTCATCTCAGTCCTGTTAATAAAAGCATCAGTTCTTTTCATGAAATTACTATTCTCAGCCATATAAGATTCAGTTTTTAACATGAAAGAATTGAGAGAATTTTCCAAAGAACTAGATGTTGTCGGTTGTTGCTGCGGCGACTGTTACCGTGGCATATTCTGCTAGAATCTCGGTGCTTGTTCATTCCGATTGTTCTAGTTTAGAGCATTGTTGGGATTACTCCATGAAAAATGCAGGTGCTTCTTCCAAGCTGGATTGTGTGTGTTGGACATCACATTGTTATTCCTGTTGTAATTCCCCACATAAAAGTTGGATTCTGGATTCTGCGTACATTCAGAAGAATCATGGTTACCACCACATAACTCACAAAAGGACTCTACTACCTTGACCTCCTGTGTGTTGTTTTGTTTCTGTATGTTCTGGACCATCTTGATTAGAGTGGCCAATTGTGCCGAAATTGAGTTTGATGATTCCAGTTCATGTATTGTGGCTTGGCGTCTAACTCCTCCTCTTCTCGTAGTTGGGAACTGATAATTATTCTTGGCGAGCCTGTTCAGAATTTGCATTACTTCTTCCAGCAACTTGTCTAGGAGTATGTCGTTTGCTGAGGCATCTAGCATCATCCTGGTTGGTGTATTCACAGCATTGTAAAACATCGTCACTTGTGTCCATACTAGGAATCCGTGTAGGGGACATTTATGTAGAAGTTCTCTATATCGCTCCCAAGCCTCGTACATGGATTTTTCATCTGCCTACCGAAAAGAAGTAATTTCGTTACGAAGCTTATCAGTTAAATTGGTAAGAATAAATCGAGCAAGGAAATCATGACATAGATCGGTCTAAGATCCTATTGATCCGGCCAGAATACTATTCAATCATGCTTTCGCCCTATCCCTTATTAAATAGGGGAATAATCTTAGTTGTAAAACATCTGGGGTGACTCCTTGTATTTTTAATGAATTGCAAATCTCGAGGAAAGATTTAAGATGTTGTCGTGCATCTTCAGTTGTTGAGCCACCAAATTGACCTATTGTGTTGATCATGTTAAACATCACCGATTTCAACTCAAATTGGTCGGCTTTAATTTCAGGTGTGCCAACTCCTGGAGTTAAGTCCTTCAAGATCTTCCTCAAGATAGTCTCAAACAGTTCTGTTTCGTGCAAGAATCACTCCACCTCCCGCTAGATCATCCTGATTATCGTTGGCATTCACATTGTTGTTTCGATTAGCCATTGATACTCTTAGTCTTCGTCTGAGTTCTTGCAAGGTACTTTCAATTTCTGGATCAAAGGGATATTCTGGTGTAGTTGGTATCGCCCTGGTCATATACCAATGCAAACCAAAGTTTGTTAACCCTTTCGAATCTTAAACAATAAAAATAAAAAGTGCAAGAAAATAAAAACAAAATCGCCATTGCCAATCCCCGGCAACGGTGCCAAAAACTTGTTACGCGTAATAAGTGCTCCGCAATTGTGCAAGTGTACACGTCGCAAGTTATAGTATAAAAGATATCGTCTCCACATGGATTGGTGCCACTTCAAGAATCTAATCTCTTGCACTGTAAAAGTAAAAACACAAGTAGGTGATTGTAGGAGATTTAACTAACAACTAAACTAGAGAGCAATAAAGTAAAAGAAGATGTAATCAAATTAGAGAGAGTAAGCCAGGTTATCGTGAGTTGAGGAGTGATAGTCGAATGGATCGTCTTGGTAAAAGAGTGCAGCGAAAACTCAGTTGTCGTGGCAACTGGCACAGATAGGTTTCCTTGGCAACTAGTAGAACGGTTGTCGGGCAACTGACTGGGCAGTTGTTGGGCGACTGAGCAGCAAACTTCAAGGTTTGGCAAAGCGTTCTTCAATGGTTTCTTCTATCCCTAAGTTGAAACTCTAGCTAATTGTGCATGCCTTTATAATACATCCTTGCGTGAATCAAGGGTGAACAACAACCAATCTTGCACTCCTCTTAGCCTTTGAAATACTAAACTTATTCCTAAGTCGAATTAGTCTTCACCATCGATAGATTGAATAAAGACCATACCCGTTTGTTTCTTGAATCTAACTCTCTCGATATTAGATAAATAGATAGATTTACGAGATCCTCTCCCAATTCACTCGCAAACAAGAATAAAAACCAAGAATGAGTAAACCTTGAATTGAAAGTGAAAACTTATTACCTAAACAAAATCCAACTATTTCTCACAACCACAGAACACAATAACCTTAGCCAAATAGATTTAGTTCATGGCTAGGTTCAAAAGAAACACAAAATAAAGTTCTCCTAACATAAACTTAATCGAACAAGAAGGAAAAAGATGAAGATGTTGAAGCCTCTTGTCGATTTCTCTCCTCTCAATCGCACCTCCCTTCTCAACCGCCCCCTAGGTTGACAGCTAGGAATCCTTTAAATAGGAGATGGCTAGGTCAAAGTCTTTCTTGGGGAGGAAGTCAAGTTGGAATTAAATACGTTTAAAGAATATAATTCTTTATTATATTTTAATTCCTACTAGATCTTCCCATATCTTCTTGGGATTTAATCTTTCTTTGACCTCTTCATGTTGAGTATATCTAGTCATCAATTTCGACTGCCACATCATCTCATTCATTCTTGTCGACAATTGCCCTAGCAACTAGCTCTACATATCCTTCATGCACTGCCCTGGCAACTGGTTTGGCATATCCTTCTTGTACTGTCCTGGCAACTGGTTCCAGCCTTGCTCCAGCAACTAATTTTGCACACACAAAAACAACTATCGGCAACACCCTTTTCCAAAAAATTAAGCAAAATATGAAATCAAACTTAACCACCAACGAAACAATGCAAACATGCATGCATGGCTAATAATGCAACTAATATGAGCCCAAGTCTAGCAATAATACGAGTAAAAAGGGTGAATAAAATAGTACTTTTAGACACTTAACAATAACCCAGCCTACTCTCTCTTATTCATTTACATATTCTTTTTATTTAATTGCTCTTTTATTTTCTTGTTAATTAGAACTCCTACTATCACCTACTTGTGTTTTTACTTTCAGTGTGAGAAGTTAGATTCTTGAAGTAGCACCAATCCCTGTGGAGACGATACTCGATAGTTATCATATCACTCTATTACTTGCGATGTGTATACTTGCACCTTTTGCGTAGCACTTAATACGCGCAACAAGTTTTTGGCGCCGTTGCCGGGGATTGGCAATAGCGACCTTGTTTTTATTTTCTTACACATTTATTTCTTTTCCTTTTTATTTTTCTAATCGGTTTCAAGGGACTTATAACTTTGGTTGGGCATCTTTGTATGACCAAGGCAAAACCAACAGTACAAGACTACCCATTCGAACCCGAGATAGAACGGGTTCTTCATAGGAGAAGACAACAACAACGTGCAGTAATGGCGAAACAACAAGGTAACCCAGTCGGTAATCTGAATGCCAATGGTAACCAGAACATCGTGGTAAGTGCAGGAAGAGATCAGGTTGTACAACCTGTTCGTAACAGACCCATTCGAGACTACTCAGAAGAAGATCTCAGCGGTCTCAATCCAGGAGTTTTCGCACCAGAAATAGAAGCTGCCCACTTTGAATTAAAACCTGTGATGTTCAACATGATCAACACAATTGGTCAATTTGGTGGCTCGGCAACTGAAGATGCCAGACAACATCTCAAATCATTCCTGGAGATTTGCAACTCATTCAAGCTACAAGGAGTCCATGAAGATATTCTATGGCTGAAATTATTTCCTTATTCACTAAGGGATAGAGCAAAAACGTGGTTGAATAGTATTCTATCCGGATCTATAGGATCTTGGACGAATTTATGTCATGATTTCATTGCT
Organism: Hibiscus mutabilis; assembly: GCA_019671005.1. Classification (NCBI taxonomy): domain Eukaryota; kingdom Viridiplantae; phylum Streptophyta; class Magnoliopsida; order Malvales; family Malvaceae; genus Hibiscus; species Hibiscus mutabilis. Next base: position 46,150,794 of record CM033714.1, read on the forward strand.
GGATTTAGTTCTACAAATATGACTGATAAGTTGCGTAATGATATTACTTCTTTTTGGCAGACATATGATGAATCCATGCACGAGGATTGGGAGCAATACATAGAGCTTTTACACAAATGTCTCATGCACGGATTCCCATTGTGGACGCAAGTGATGATGTTCTACAACTCAGTGAACACATCGACAAGGATGATGCTAGATGCCTCGGTAAATGGTATATTCCTCGATAAGTCACCCGAGGAAGTGATAGAGATTCTGAACCGTCTTGCCAAGAATAATTATCAGTTTCCAACCACCCGAAGGGGAATAGTCAGACGCAACGCCACAATAAACGAACTTCATTCATCATGATCTATTTCTGCACAATTGGCCTCATTAACCAACATGGTTAAGAACATGAGCTGACCTAGCAACACACAAGAGATCAAGATAGTAAATTCAATTTTTGATTCATGCAATGATAACTACGATTCTTCTGTGTGTTCGCTGAATCCATAATCTAGCTTTTACGTTGGAAACTACAACCGGAACAACAATGTGATGTCCAACACATATAATCTAGCCTGGAGGAAGCACCCTAATTTTTCATGGAGCAACCCAAACAATGCCTTAATCAGAACAGTCATAACACACAAGCATCAGGATTCCAGCAGAACATGCCACAGCAACATATGTTGCAGCAACAGATACTGCAGCAACAGTCAACAACAACCAATTCTTTGGAAAATTCTCTCAATGCTTTCATGTTAAAAACTGAATCTTATATGGTAGAGAATAGTAATTTCATGAAGAAGACTGATGTTTTTATGAACAGGACAGAGATGAGATTGCAAAACCAAGAGGTGGCCCTAAAGTCATTGGAGACACAAGTAGGGCAATTCGCTCAGAACTTGAATATGAGACCAATGGGCGGTTTACCTAGCGATACTGAGGTCGCCAAAGGAATAGGCTATGAGCAATGTAAAGTAATCACCACTCGGAGTAGGCAGAAGCTTAATGATGCACCTGTCTAGCCAATAAACTGACTAGGAGAGCAACCCCTTGTCCAACAAGACGAGTCCAACAACAAAACCTCTAATAAAAATGGCGAGTCAGAAATTGCCAAGGCAACTCCACATGCTCGTGCCTTGGCAAGTCCTGATGCCAAGGCAATACCAGATACCAATGCCTCGGTAATACCTGATGTCATCGCCTCGGCAAGCAAGTATGCCTCGGCAAGTCCTGATGCATCAGAAATTCCTTAAATCAAATTTTAATGCAAGGAACAGATCGAGGACATCCGACTTCCACCACCATTCTCACAAAGTTTGAAACGACAAAAGCAAGAATACCAGTTCAAGAAGTTCCTTGACATCTTGAAGCAAGTCCACGCCAACTTGCCATTGGTTGAAGCAATAGAGCAAATGCCAAACTATGCTAAGTTCCTTAAAGACATCGTCTCTAAAAGGACTAGGCTAGGGGAATTTGAAACCGTTGCTGTGATAGAAGGATGCATGGCCATGTTGCACAACCGCATGCCACCCAAGCTTAAAGATCCCGGTAGTTTCACCATACCATGTTCGATCGGAAATCACTATGTCAGGAAAGCATTGTGCGATCTTGGAGCACGCATAAATTTGATGCCCAAATAAGTTTTCCAAAAATTAGGAATCGGGAAAGTAAGACCCACAACAGTTATGCTACAGCTTGCTGACGTATCCTATGTGCATCAAGAGGGAAAAATCGAGGATATACTGGTAAGAGTTGATAAATTTATTTTTCCCGCTAACTTTATTGTTTTGGATTGTGAAGCAGATGAGTTCACCCCGATTATTCTTGGGAGACCCTTCTTAGCAACGGGAAGAACCTTGATCGATGTTGAAAAGGGAGAACTCGTGATAAGGTTGAATGACCAACAAGTCAAGCTGAATGTGTTCCAGACCCTAAAGCATGTCGATAATCTAGAAGAATGTCAATTACTCCATGCTACAACCGAATTTGATTTTGACGTAGAAGAATAGTGCCTCGGCAATAACATTACCAAGGATAATTGCCCAGGCAATTGAACCTGATGAGTCTAAAGAGCCAGATGATGAAGAGCAGGATGAAGCCAATTGGATAGCAAGTCGTTTAGGTAAGTATTTTGAACCATTGGACTACTTAGGTAATAAGGGTAAAATCGAAAAACCCTCTATTGAGCAACCTTCTATTCTTGAATTGAAACCATTGTCAGGGCAATTGAAATATGCCTACTTGGGAATCGATAACACCTTGCCCATAATTATCTCTTCTAGGTTGCAGCCTAAATAGGAAAAGAGGTTGATCGACATGTTGGCATTGCACAAGAAGGCAATAGGATGGACAATTGCCGACTTGAAGGGAATTAGCCCAGCAGTGTGTATGCACAAAATCCTATTGGAGGATGAACGCAAACCGACAATTGAGGCACAAATGAGGCTTAACCCTGCTATGAAAGAAGTCGTGAGGAAGGAAATCATCAAATAGCTTGATGCCAGAATCATATATCCTATCTTTGATAGTATATGGGTTAGCCCGGTACAATGTATGCCGAAAAAGGGAGGTATAACCGTTGTAAGCAACGAAAGCAATGAATTAATCCCAACTAAGACTATGACCGGTTGGAGGGTTTGCATGGACTACCATAAGTTAAATAAAGCTACTAGGAAAGATCACTTTTCTTTGCCATTTATTGACCAAATGCTTGACCGACTTGGAGGTAAATCTTTTTATTGTTTTCTTGATGGTTACTCAGGTTATAACCAAATTGCCATAGCACCGGATGATCAAGCAAAGACCATCTTCATATGCCCGTATGGTACCTACGTTTTTCGAATGATGTCATTTGGATTATGTAATGCTCCGGAAACTTTACAGAGATGTATGATGGCAATTTTCTTCGACATGGTGGAAGATTTCCTAGAAATCTTCATGGACGATTTTTTGGTATTCGGCGATAACTTCGACAATTGCCTCGCCAATTTGGAGAAAGTGCTAACAAGATGTGAAGAATCTGATCTAGTACTCAAATGGGAGAAGTGCCACTTTATGGTAGATTAAGGCATAGTGCTCGGTCACAAGATCGCATCCAAAAGAATTGAAGTTGACAGAGCCAAGGTTGAAGTGATAGAAAAATTACCACCACCAAATTCGGTCAAAGGAATTCGAAGCTTTCTCGGTCATGCAGGTTTATTTATAATTTTTTCCAAAATCTCTAAACCTTTGTGTAACTTGCTTGAACATGATAAGGCTTTTCACTTTGATGATTCATGCGTCCAAGCATTCGAGACCTTGAAGAAGCAACTTGCCTCGGCACCTATTGTCGTTCTACCCGATTGGACCTTACCTTTTGAACTTATGTGTGACGCAAGTGACTTTGCAGAAAGAGTAGTACTAGGTCAACGAATAGGTAAAATCTTTTATGTGATTTACTATGCTAGTAAAACTCTTAATGAAGCTCAAGTAAACTACACCACTATGGAGAAAGAATTACTGGTTGTAGTTTTCGCTTTTGATAAATGTCGTTCATACTTGATCGGGACCAAGGTAATTGTCCATACTGACCATTCGGCAATTAGGTACCTTTATGCCAAGAAAGATGCCAAACCTCGTTTAATTCGTTAGATTTTACTTTTACAAGAGTTTGACATTGAAATTAAGGACAAGAAGGGTACCGAGAACCAAGTCGTCGACCATTTGTCACACCTAGAACTAGGAAAAGACGATGACTCAGCGTGGAAATCCATGATGCATTCCCAGATGAGTAGTTGTTAATTGCCCAGACAACCCCAACTATCGATGCCCAGGCAACCGCAGTTGGGATTGCCTCAGCAATGCCCGCGGCAACAGCAATTGCCTCGTCAATTCCATGGTATGCAGACTTAGTGAATTTCCATGTTAGTGGCATTTTACCTCATGGTCTTACTCACCAGGGAAAGAAGCGGTTCCGACATGATGCTAAGCACTATTATTGGGATGAGCCTCTTTTATTTAAACAATGTGCAGACCATCTCATTAGGCGATGCATCCCTGAGGAAGAGCAGCAAAACGTGCTCCGACAATAACATTCATCACCCTATGGAGGTCATTTTGGAGGCACTCGCACCGCGGCCAAAGTCTTGTAATCCAGTTTCTATTGGCCAACACTTTACAAAGCTGCTTAAGACTTCTACAAAAGGTGTGATCGATGTCAGCGAACAGGGAATATTTCACGCCAACACGAGATGCCACTACAAAATATCCTTGAGGTCGAGTTGTATGACGTATGGGGAATCAATTTCATGGGACCCTTCCCATCCTCGTTCAGCAATGTATACATCCTACTTGCCATGGACTACGTGTCTAAATGGGTAGAAGCAGCTGTAGTTCCCAGCAATGATTCCAAGATTGTGCAAAAATTCTTGTAGAAAAACATATTCATTCGATTTAGAACACCAAGGGTAATTATCAGTGATGGAGGCACCCACTTCGACAATAAGCTAATTGCCAAAATGCTGGAGCGATTTGGAGTGACGCACAAAATTGCCACGGCATATCATCCACAGACAAACAGGCAAGCCGAAATTTCCAATCGTGAATTGAAGGTTATCCTTGAAAAAGTTGTCAATCCTTCTCAAAAGGATTGGTCGGTAAGAATTGATGAAGCACTATAGGCCTATCGAACAACATTCAAGACGCCTTTAGGCATGTCGCCTTACAGACTTGTCTACGGCAAGACTTGCCACCTTCCAGTGGAGATCGAGCACAAGGCTTATTGGGCGATCAAAACTGTCAACATGGATTTGGAGAGTGCTGGACAAAAGCGACTACTGGACCTTAACGAAATTGAAGAATTTCGTGCCTTAGCTTACGACAATGCGAGAATCTACAAGGAGAAAACGAAGCATTGGCATGACAAGAAGCTATTGTCGCGACAATTTTTGCCCGGGCAATTAGTTCTTCTCTTCAATTCTCAGTTAAAACTCTTTCCGAGAAAATTGAAATCGAGATGGTCTGGGCCTTTTGAAGTCGTCAAACGTTTCTCCCATGGTGCCATGATAATCAAGTCCACCATTGACGGACATGAGTTCAAAATTAACAGACAAAGATTAAACCACTATGCCAGCAACCATGTTGAGCGCGACAAGGAAGTGGTTACTTTAGGAGATGCATGACCATGCTCTCCTTTGGTACTTATTATTTATTTTCAGTTTTATTTTTGAATTATTCTTTTACTCAGTTTTTAGGATAAAAGTATGTTTTTAGTTTAATTTTTATTCTTTTTATCTTTATCTTTCTACATCTTTTTTCCTTGTTTTTGATCCCACAACCACAATCAACATAGCCAAGAACATCAAGACAATTCCTCACCAGCTAAGGAACAAGAAGTGCCAAAGAAAGCTCCAACAGCGAAGCTTGCCCGGGCAACCAAAATTGCCTCGGCAATTCCCGATGCCTCGTCAAGACCTGATGCCCAGGCAGCTGAACCCTACTTCGGCAACTGAGGATTCCATGGCAACTGACGCACAAGAGACAACACCAGCCACACGCATTCAACCATCACGAATTGGTAAACGAACCAAGCAATTGGCATGAAGGAAACACATCATTCAAGGTTACGACCTTTTTGACTAACTCATTTGCATTTTATTTTAATTTTTTGCATGCATTGAGGACAATACTTCTCTTGAGTTTAGGGGGTATTGGTTTCTAGTTAGTTTCATGTTTAGTTGCATTCATCTTTAGTAATAGCATATAGGTTGCATATGTTACTTGCCATGCATTTGATTGGATTTAATTGCTTGAACTTGTTGAATGTCCAATGATGAATTTTTGTCATTGCACTTAATTGAAAGAACCTTTAAATTTTAGGATTGCATGAAAAGAACTTAGAATTTTACTATGATGCTAAATATTATGAACACGGTTGTGGCTTGTTGATTGAAAGAAACTTAGTGAATTTAGGTTGCTTAAAATTTGGGTAAATTTAAATTGAAAAATTAAAAGTTAATTTCTTGCTAGAGGTGCCCAAAACTGGCTCTAGTAGTTGAAAATTAAAGATATCGCTAGAGGTGCCCGAAATTGGCTCTAGTAAAAAGATGAATAAATACCCCAGTAGTTAAATTGATAAAAGCATATTGTTCATAAAGAATCTTGAAAATCAATTTGTACACAACTACGTACACACATTGTCACAAGCATTATAGTTTGGTTCCGAGAAATTCTTGTGCCATCTGAAAAATCCAAAAGGTGGTCATACTTTGTGCCACGGTTCTGAGGTTTGAATTCAAGTTTGAAGCATGTCTTTGATGATTAAAGTCTTGGCATGTAATTATTAGATTTGCATTTCTTGAGGACAAGCAATAGTTCGAGTTTGGGGGTGTGTTAAGTGTTCAAAAGTACTATTTTTAGAACCCTTTTTACTCATATTATTGTTAGACTTAGGCTCATTTTAGTTGCATTAATACGCATTCATGCATAATTTCCTAGTTTCCTTGATTCATGAGCTTTGTATTACATTTTGTTGGTTTTTCGTGGAAAAATTGCTGCTTTGGTATTTTATTTTGTGCAGGTTAGAATTGCCATGACAAAGTGCAAATTACCGAGGCAATTCAGGAATGACTTGCCGAACCAGCTGCCCTGGCAATTTCCCGATAAATCTGCCCAGTTTTGGATAAAGTCGAAATTCAAGGGATAACTCCCCAAAATCTGAATTTTCAAGCAGCATTTAATGGAAATAAAAAGGAGATTAAATCCCAAGAGTTTTAGGAGGAATAAAATAATAAAATAAAAGAGATCTATTTCTTTTATTATATTGTATTTAATTCCAACTTAACTTCCTCCTCAAGAAAAATTTTGACCTAGCCATCTCCTATAAATAAGAAGCCCTAGCTGCCTACTTAGGAGGAGAGTTGGATTGGGAGGTGCGATTGGGAGAGAAAATTAGGGCTGCTCGATATCTTCTTATTTTTCTTTCTTTGTTCCATTTGATTCATGTTTAGGGATTTTATTCTTGAGTTTATTTTGTGCCCAGCCATGAACTAAATTTATTTGGCTTGGGTTATTATGTTTTTGTGGTGTGAGAACGATTGGATTTGTTTAGGTATTGAGTTTGCAATTTTACTTCAAAGTTTGCTCATTCTTGGTTCTTAATTTTGTTGCGAGTGAATTGGGAGAGGATCTTCTAAATTCATCCATTTATCTAATATCGGGAGAGTTAGATTCAAGAAATGAATGAGCATGGTTTTCATACAATCGATCGACGGTGAAGACTAATTCGGCTTAGGGATAAATTGCTAATTTCAACGGCTAAAAGGAGCGCAAGATAAGTTGTTACCCACCCTTGGTTCACGCAGGGTTTATTATCAAGGCCTGTGCAATTACAGTATTTCGAGTTAGGGACAACGACAAACCATTGAAGAACACTTCGCCGAACTTTGAAGGTTGTCGCCCAGTTGCCCAGGCAATCACTCCAGTCCCAATTGCCTAGGCAATCGCAGAACTGCCCAGGCAATCTGACTGGATTCAATTGATGAAGCGATTGAGCTACTCTAGCACTCAATTACCACAACAGTCCATTCGATTATCACACCATGACTCACGATAACCCGGCCTACTCTCTCTTATTCAATTACATCTTCTTTTTATTTAATTGCTCTTTTATTTTCTTGTTAATTAGAACTCCTACTATCACCTACTTGTGTTTTTACTTTCAGTGCGAGAAGTTAGATTCTTGAAGTAGCACCAATCCCTGTGGAGACGATACTCGATTCTTATCATATCACTTTATTACTTACGATGTCTATACTTGCACCATTTGTGTAGCACTTAATACGCGTAATATTCTACCGATTTGATAGAGCTACTTATTTGAGGGTTGTTGCATTTTGAAATTTGTTTTGTTTAATCAAGCGTGATACTAGCTAGTAATGTCGAGTGTAGGTTCGAGGTTCTAAGACCTCGAGAGAACCCAACCTTTGCTAATGAGAATGTCAAACTGCTGCCCTCTTACCGTGATTTTTGTTGTGGTTGTTTAGAGAATGGCTCGATGGAGTTTTGGGACATGTTGGACTATTTGGCGGGTGTCAATATGTGTAGTCCGATACTTGGGAGCTTTCAGACAATTAGAGTGTTTGTTATGCTTTTTGGCGGAGTCGTCAGAACTTCCTTCCTATCAAGAGTATGAGTAGATGTTGAGGTAAGGGCGAGTTGGAAGTCAATGCTCGTCGCCCTTGTTAGAGGATACCAACACAGTTGAGAAAGTCATAGGTTCTGTGGTGAAGGCGCAACCCGAACGAGGTTTCTTTTGTCTAAGTGTTTCGCCCAAGGAAGAATTGAGCTTTTTCGTCAACAATAAGTTTTCTTATTGAGGTGATGTTTGAACCGTTCATAGTTTGTTAAGTAACAGTGAGGGACTGTTACGTGTCTCTTAAGGTGGATGACATGTTTAATCGATGGCGAAGTACCCGTGTGTTTTCCAGGATTGGTTCAAGAATAATATGGTTGTGGTTAAAGTGTTAAAGGCTTGTGGTTTTCAAATGAACTTTGGAATGAGGATTTCTCTCCTTAAGTGTGTTGTGGTAACGGTTGATGTCTACAAGTGATTTTTGAGGGGTTTAGCGAGGATAAGGTGGGGTTACCATATCGTCTCCTGAATATAGGTTTGATGCTTTGCGTGATACATGTGAATATAGAAGGAATATGGGAAGATAATCGTTGGCAAGATAATTACCATAATGACCTTGTGTGTGGGAATGGTTAGTTACCGTGTAACCAGTCAAGGAAGCAAAGGTTTGAGACTTCGTAAATGCTTTGATTTGTATCACAGATTCCTAAAGGCAAGTCGAGGAACAATGGCGGAGACCCGATCTGCATGAGACTGTTTTGTTGTGGTAGTGGTGCTAACTAGATTAAAGTCGAGTAAGATTTTGAGATCTTCGAGGATGTTTTGTTGTTTTTTTGGGACTGTATTTTTGTACAAGAAGAGGAAAGGGTGTGCCTACCCTAACGGTATGAGTTTTGAGTGCTTGATCTTTAAGGAATTTGAGAGTGGGATAGTGATGTGAGTTGAAGTAATTAAGAGTTGTTGATCGATCACCACCTAAGTAAAGTGAACTTGACAAGTTATGGATTTTACGAAGTTAGTTCGGGTTATAGTATCATGCTGGCCATATGGGGCGATCAAGGATTTACATCGATGGTTGTGTGAGTGAGTACCAATACTAGCTCTATACGGTACCGATACTTGTTTCTTCTAGTGTCGATACTGATCGACCACCATTGATACCCGTGTGGTTTAGTTGTTAAGCTTCATACTGATGATTAGTTAGTTTTGAAAGCTGGGGGAAATATTGGTTGCTTATATTTAAGTGAGCTAGTATTATGGTTGAATTTTAGGTCAGATGGTTTTTGATGGAATATGAGATCTTTTGTGTGTGTTTTAGAGAAAGATATATCAAGGCAAAAGATTTTTCCTATACGGTACAATGGTCAGTATATGGTGGATTTTGAGAGCGACAATTTGTACCAAGCTTTCGCCACATAATTTGGGAGACAGTGTGGAGTCGCGTGTTTGAGATAGTGATGAGTGGTTGACTTGCCCTTAGTTGGGAGTCTAACACCGAGTTTTTCAAAATTGTTTTGATGTTTTGAGTTTCCTTAGTTGAAATTAAATGGATAACCGTGGATCTTGTAAAGAATTGGTGAATCCACAATTTTGATTGGATTTCGTTGAGTAATGATATAGTCCTTAGTATGTACCTTTGATATTTTCGAAAAAGGTAAGAGTCAGTTACAAATTCAGCTTGGCTTGTTTGTGGGTTGGGTTGTACGACACTACGGTGTGTACATGCTACCTTTTGGTACGAGATTTGAGATTTGAGATTTGTGATTGAACCTTATCCCTTGGTGGTATTTCATGTGATGACAGATCCGAGTGATGGTTTAGATGACATGTTTTTTCGGGCACGATATAATTGAGAGTGTAAGTGTAACACCCCCTACCTGGTTTAGGAGTTAAATCGGTTTAGAAAGTGTTAACAAAAAACATTCAGACATTCCATTGCACATAAAGACTTGAACTAACTTATGTAGCTGTAAGATTTTTAGAGTAATCTAAAAAATTTAGTCTAATTCATGTTTCATACTTAATGTTCCATAAACAAACAAATATGTACACATCATGCAAATCACTTCAACTATTAGCTCATAGCATAAAGTATATTAATACTTTAGTACACAAAGCTTACCATATTATTCTTACAATCTCATAAGATTTATCCTTAATTAAAACTTCATTCTTCTTAGACCAATTACCAACTCTCTCTATTATCCATTTAAGATATATAGGTCATTGCTTAAAATCATTTAGGATAATAGTAAACCATTATCTTAAGGTCTTTAAATCTAAGGTTTGTATCATTTAACTTCAAATCTTATTATCAAGATTGTTAAGACATTAAACATGTTCTCATTTTCTTTTAAGACATTATGGGATAACTTTATTTCCTCATCTCAATTTCTTCTTACAAAACATTATAAGGATTTCATATTTCCAAAGCCTAGTCTTACTTACTAAGTTAGTTTTCACATTGTAATTAGTATTGTTGAACTATACATGGCATAACTATGACAATCATAACACAAAAAAAGATCATATACATTTATTCACTTGCATTAACATTAACCTTACTTATCCATTATCCATTCAGAACATAGCATTAGCATACATTGCATTGATTATGATATCACTTACAATTTCTCTACTTGCAATAATGTTAGTCATAAACATTCATTCATCTCAACTTAGTTCCCTAAATTTTTTAGCCTTGGTGTCCAATAATGCACCTCTTTTCTTATCTATGATATAAGTAATAGCAAAACAATCTAATTCATGTTTCATATAATTTATTCATTCTAGATTTTATTGCTTCCTAAGATACAAGTTCATAAACATATGATCAAGGTCTTTAAAGACTATCATCTTATAACTTTAGGATTCCTGAAGAAAAAATATAGATTATCAATAAAATCATAGCTTAGCCTAGTCAGACATATCATCACAAGGCATAATAGAACATCCTATATCACACTTATTCAATCTCAAGCATACAATCACCTTTCATAGCAAGCAACCATATCATACATATGCCCATTAGTTTTACAAGCCTTGTGTCTTCTTCATAAGGTATTATAATCATCACTTTGAATGCAATTATATGTTAACTACCACAATTAACATAAACCTTAATCATGTTTTGCCACCTTAGGAATTTAAAATAACTAACACCAAAAACATACTCTAAGCTAACTGAATGATAGCTACCTGAAAGATCAATCAATCAAATACAAGTAAGTTAAAAAGAACTTATTAAGGTAACAAAATCAATCCAAACATACGAGGATACACGAAGATATATATTACTTTTACAAGTCCTTATGATTTAGTTTTAATTGATTCTTTCATGTAGCCAAAGTTCACTCCAATCTCTCTACATACACTTTGTTGTGGAGCCCGATATCCTCAATCGAATTGCTTGTCAAGTGGTGGAGAAGATTGATTTTTGGGTGTTTGTGGTGGAAGCAAAAATTGGAAAATTTTGGCACGAGATTTAGAGAGGTTCGGCTTTCTAACCAAAGCCTACATCCACTACCTTAGCTCCTCACCAAGGATTTCACCAAATTCACTCTTGAATTTCTTCCTTTTTTCTAGGCTTAGGAAGCAACCCTTACACACTCAAAGCTTTCTATCCCAAAGCTTGAGTAAACCCTCTTTTCAAGAGAAAAACAAAAGCAAACTGAAAATCTCTCTTACAAGGTTGATGTTTGTACTCCTTAAGCACTCTCCCAATCCTAAGACACTTGAGCATACATTGACAATTTAGCTCATAAGTGTTTGTCTATGAAAGAATGTACAATTTGAGCACTAAGACATTTTCTAATCAAATGATTGTTGGCTTGAGGATCATTAGTCTCCCATAGATGCTTGGAAGTCCCTTTTATACTCTCAATTGAGTTCCTAGTCATTGGAAGCCGTTGGGGATGAATTAGAGCCATTGGGGCTTTTATTTCACGCAATAAATGCAGTTCTAGAGCTGATCGTATCGATACGCGGGTAGCCATATTGGTACGTGTTCTTCAGAAACTAGTCGTTGAGCTCTTTCCAACTTGTGTGTATCGATACACTTAGGAGTGTATCAGTACGGCCTACAATTTAAATGACCGTTAAGGGGGTTGGCTGTTAGGGTTTTTGCCACGTAGGCGTATTGAAACACTAAGAGGCATATCAAAATGACCCATATTCGTATAGATACAAGAAAGCCTTGTATCGGTACGGGTTTTGGCAGTTTCAAATAAACTGTAGCTGAAACCCTAAGATGTACCGAAACGGGGTGTAGCGAGGTTTTTTGAAAAACTCTTTGAAAATTACAAGTTTGGCGCTACGGGTTATCCCCAAAATCATTTCTTTGTAATCTTGGTTTAAAGGGATTTCTTTTGAAAACTGATTGAAAACTGGGAGTCACCACTGGCCACTTGGGTAAGGTAGGCCGGACACCACAAAACTAGAGATTCATTTTGAAAGGGTTCGGGAGTTGTTTACGTGTGGGGAAGGATTAGCACCCCATCACGCTTGAAAAATCGGTACCAAAATATTTATTGTTTTTAATCGAAGGAAATTGTCGAAATTTGAAAGGAATTTAATTCGGTGACCTTAATTGAAAGTTAACCTTAATCGAACGGGCTTTATCAAATTGTTGGGTTCAAATTAATTGGACATTTAATTAATAAGGTTGACAATACATTGGACCATAGACTAAACCGACATCATATAAGCCTGAGTGTCGTGTTAATTTATGGTTCGAATCCCGCACGTCACCTTTATGCATGGTGTAGGCAATTAAAGAATGATGTAATGACTTTGTTGAGTTTTAATTCTACCTTGAGCCGGTAAGATTAATTCAAATATTTGGTCAGCATCCTTTAAGCTCGGACTGTTACGACACAGATATCGGAATAAATGAATACCTTCCTTTTTATGATTTAAATTAATTAACATGTAAACCAAATGGGTCAAATGATGACAATTAAAGGCTTAAAGATAAACACACAAAAGCCCACCCAAGGTCCTAACCTAAAAGGCCCAAATTATGAGAATTCAATTAATGTTCTAATTAATAACTAGGTGAATCTAATATCAACCCTAAATTAATTAATCCTAAAAAGGTTAGAGAATCCTAATCAATTATGAGTTATCTTGTGATATGATAATTAATTCGATTAATTTTAAACTAGTATTCCAAATAGCCAAGAATACTATTTAAAATGAGCCAAATTAATTAATCATAGCTTTAAATTAAAATGTTAGTCTAATTTCTATGTCAATTTTATCTTAAAAGGTAATTAAGAGGTGTTCAACCAATTTTAATGAATTTATCATTTACCCTAATAAGCCAAAGGCAAATTTAAATTCAATAAACTGATTTGAACCTCAAGACTAACTATGGCTCTAAAACTAATCTTAAATTAATTTAAGTAATTTAAAATCATGCTCCTATGAGACGAGCACGCGGCTTAAATTAATTAAATTAATTCTTAAACTAATCCAAAGGCCTTAACTAACACAATGCCCATCTAAACTAGGCCCAAGGCCCAAAAACAAGTCTAAGTAAACAAACTAATCCCAAAACACCAAGAGGCCAAAACTTCTAAACTAAACCTGAAACATAAATACAAATGTATTTAGTATATATTCTATACCAAAAACATATTATATGTATTTAACACTATATTATATATATTATAAAAACTATGTATTATATACTTCATAAAAACCTTATATGATATGTATTATATGAAAGAACTTATACGATATATATAAAAAAAACTATGTATTATATATATATATATATATATTAAAAACTATATGTTATATGCACCATATATATTTCATAAAACATTAATATATATTATATATTGTACCAATAACAATGTGTATGTGTTGAATATATATGTATATATATAAAAAAACAACATAATAAAACATAACATAACAAATATATATTTACAAGATGAAAGGAGGAAATATACACAAAGTCCAAAACATTGGACTTAACCACCTAATATGGGCCGGCAAGCTGGGTCCTCCTTTGCTTGACCGGGTCGGTCACTAAGACCGGGTCTGCGCATGACCCACGCGGGTCTGCTAATATTAGGGGTTTTATCCCCTTTTTTGTCTCTTCTTCTTCAAAATATGGAGAGAGCTTTCACCCATGGGGACCCTAGCCGCCGCCTCTGCTCGCCTTTTGGCCACCGTCTGGCGCGTTTCCCGGCGAAGCAGACTACCACCGTGAAGCTCGCTCCCTCCCCCTTCTTTCTTTCAGGATGGTTTCCCAAGAAAACCTTCAAAGTGATGCGAGAAAGAGCCCAAACGTTCGAGACTTACCCACGCCGGATACCCCAACATCCGCTGTTAGATCTGCTCGAAATCAAGATATGTTTCTCATCTTTCCAAGGCGCCTTCACTGACCGTTGGGATTGTCTGTCGGAGACTCCGGTCGCTGGAAAACACCAAAAGCCGGGAGTGGGTGATCCTTGAGTGCGTTAGTTCCTTTTCACTGCCGATCTACGCACTCCATCATTAGATCGCCATGGTTTCGTGATATGTGACTCTCCTCGCCACGATCTACCCCTCCACCGTTGGGATCGTTCATTCGGAGCTCCGGTCGCCGAAAACCGCCCACAACCAAAGGTAAATAATACCTTTTTCCCCTCTTTTTGATTCGAATCTAGTAAAATATAAAACTACGGATGCTTTCTTTTGGATTGCTTGTAAAAAACGAATCCTTGCTTTGTTCTTTAATTCGAAAAAGAAAAAAACTGAAGGAAAAACTTTGTAAATGCCTCTTTTTTATGTATATTGATCTCTGAATCTTTGTTTTTTGTTGACAATGAGTTTCGAATCCTATATATATCATTGAATATTACATGTAATTAGATTATGAAAAGGAATGAAAATCTCCTATTCGTGGTTTGCTCTAATTTGTTTGTATTCATGCCCTCTCTGACATTATTATTGTTGTTTGTTTGTGCATGTTTTGGCTGAAATACCCTTGGTTGTTCTTGTTTGCTTCTGAAACCCTGCCCTCTGTTTCTATGTGAGGTGTTGTAAGAGGGGCAAAATGGCTACCGGTTCAGAGGCTGTCGACTGGGGACCAGCAAGGGAGGTTGGTGCGTGGATCTCCTCTGGCTCAAATCTGGGTCATCCGATCACCCTTGATCAGACGGTGGGGGATTGACTGCACAAAGAACAAAAGGATATCGGTATTAGGATTAATTGATTTCCAGATTAGGGTTTAATTAGTTGGGCCAAATGTAATATGTAAATGTTTTTGGGTTTTTAAAATGTAAGTGGGCAGATTTTATTTATGGGCTGATATAATATTTTTGTGTTTTAAATTGTAAAGTGGATTGTACGTATAAAACTTGGGCTTTGTTAATTTACATGGACTTTAAAAACTGATATATATTTAATATAGTTTGGGTTGTGGTTTTAATATAATTACTCTTTTTTGTTTTTTCTCTTTGAATTTAGCAATAAAAAATAAGGAAGACGATAATAGTAAATGTACTAGTAATAATAATAATAACAACGATATAACTATATAACTAATAACAAATAATAAAAAGATAACAATGATAGTAATTAAAGAGGTAGTAATAATATCCTAAAGCAAATAATATACTATAGTATTTAAGGGTTTTATTTTAATTGAATAATATGATAATAAATAACAAAACATAGATATATACTTAATAAAAATAGTACTAATAAATAACTAATTTTTTGGGTTTTTAAGTTTTAATAAAAAAGATGAAGTAAACGAAGCCCATAATTTTAGGATAGTAGTAACATATAAGCCCTTTATTGCAAAAACAAGAACAAAAATAAAACGAGTCCATCCCGGACAAAATTAGTAATTACACATGCCCATCTTTGCTTATACTTGTGCAACAAGAATAAAGCAAAGACTATAAGCACTAATTTTGTCTCACTTCTTTGTTTGGAGATTCCGAGCTGCGAGTTCCTCCTATATAGAATTGTTCACCCTTCTTCTCCCTACAACTTGGAGCTATGAGTATTTGCCTCCTTTGCCCCACAAAACTTTGAGCTACGGGTATCTGCCCTTTTCGCACCAAAACCTTAAGCTATGAGTATTTGCCTCCTTCGCTCTAAAAACTCCAAGCTATGAGTATATGCCTCCTCCACTCGGTAGTTCTGATACGATGAGTTTCAAATCTTTCGCTAGAAATCCTTGAGCTTTGAGTATCTGCCTCATTCGCTCTAAAAACTCCGAACTATGAGTACTTGCCTCCTCCACCTAGTAGTCCTAATACAGTGAGTTTGAAATCCTTCGCCTGAAATCCTTGTGCTTTGAATATATGCCTACTCCACTCTAAAAACCTTGAGCTATGAGTATCTGCCTCCTCCGCTCGGTAGTTCTTTATGTCCTTTCTTTTTTTTTTACTTCCTAAATCTCTTACTTTAAAGCGCCTTTACAGGTTTTCTCTCTAGAGATTTTTCTTCTTTTTTCTTTCTTCTTCTTTTTCTTTCTTTTCTTTTTTCTTTTTTCTTTTCTTTTCCTTTTTCTCCTCTCTCTTTTTCTTTCTTTTCTTTTCTTCTCTTTCTCTCTCTTTTCCCTTTTTCTTTTTCTCTTTTTTTTCTCTTTTCTGTTTCCCTTTTTCTATTTCTCTCTTTTTTCTCTCATTCTTTTTCTCTTTCTCATTTTTCTTTTTTTTCCTTTTTTATTTCTTTCCTTTTTCTTTTTTCTTCTTTTTTTGCTCTATTTTCTTTTCTTTTCTTTTCTTTTCTTTTTTTCTTTGTTTTCCTTTTTTTCTTCTTTTTTCTTTCTCTTTCTCTTTCTTCTTTCTCTTCTTTCTCGTTCTTCTTCTTTTTCTTTGGATGCCCTTACAAGTTTTCCCCTCTAGTCCCTTTAGGTTTCTTCATGAGAGACCTTCGTTCTCCTTTCTCGGCAAATTTTATATATTTTGCATCCGATGTCCTCCCGCCTTAGCTTTGGCAGATTTCTTTCATGTCTTGGAACTAGAGCTAATCTTATGTCTTTTCCTTGCAAGTTCTTCCGAAACTCTCACTTTTCTCTGGCTGACTCTTCCAACTATAAATCCTTCTATGCCCCGATTTCTATTGCGTTGGCACTTCAGCGTCATGCTCGAAAGGTTCCCTGATGGCCTAGAAGTCTTGGCCGAAAATGAACTGGTGGCCGAAGCTTAAAGCTTTTCCTCACTGCAGATTTCTTGGATCTTCTATCAGAGTTTAGCGTTTGGAGTTATTCTTCTCAAACAAAATTTTCTCATTACGAAGGATTTCACATCTTCTTCAAGTTCTTCTCATTATGAGGTTCTCATCTTTCTATCAAGATTGATGCTGAGCAGCTCTTCTCATTATGGACGAGTTATTCTTGTTATAGTCCATTTTCTCTTTGCTAAGTGAATCTTTCTCATCAGGAATTCCTCAAATCTTTGCTAGGTGAATTCTCCTCACTAGAGACTCTTCATCTCCACTAAGATCTACCTCTCTAACAGGAAGTTATAGGTCAAAATTTCCTCAATTCTTAGAATCTATCAAAACAATCAAAATGATTTGATGATATGAGTTAGCATGCTTCTAACCCATGGATGTCTAACTAACTATGATGCATGAAGGAAATCATTTTTAGAGATGCTGAGAAAAATCCTCGCTTTCTGGTCAATCACCCTTAACTTCCTCGAGCTTTCTGTCTTTGCTAAGTCTTCTTTTTTGTCTTATCTTGAAAGGATATTGCTGGCCAAAACTGATTTGACTAAGATCTGTCACTTCCTTAAGTCTGCCTTTGAAACACTGCCCCACTCAACTTGGGCTTCGTTATTTTCTCTTCATTGACTCTTCATGACGAGTCTTCTTCATTCTCAACATTGGGGTGAACACATGCCCCTAAATCTTCCAACCCTTTCTTATTTCCATAAGGCTCGATATTTGCGTTTAGTGACTGGATTCCCCCTCCTTCGTTCTTCTTGAACATGGACGTTGACTCACACCGGTCAGAATGACATTACCCTTATTTAACCTGGGCTTAACTGTTACTCCGTCATGGACTCTCCATACTGAGCCTTCTACAATCTCTTTGTTCGGGTGAACTCATACCTCGTAGATTTCTAAAATTCTTCGTTCCCAAATTCCTGAACGGTCTAGCGTAGGAAATCTTGCGATTATTATCTTCATAGTTAAATTATGTTAGGTCAACCATGTAGATCCTCGATCTAAAGCTGTGCAAAAAAGCCTTCATCGTTAGATGCTTGAACAAGTCCAAGATAGCGACATCACTGCCACCCAAGACCCTTAAGAAAAATGACCAAGCCATAAATTCCTGAAGTAGATAGACCCATCTTCATACCCTCGTCCGGGTGTGAAGGTATGTTCCCATGAAAAGAAGGTGGCATCTCAGTAATTATGAAACAAACCCTTGCCCCAATCTTCACTTATTCCGGCTAAAGTTCTAAGTTTCAATGGATAATCTCAGGACTTCGACGACTTTGTATAAACCCAGTCCTTATGAAAACTCTTATGAACCAATGTTGCGCGTAATAAGTGCTACGCAATTGTGCAAGTATACACGTCGCAAGTTATAGTATAAAAGATATCGTCTCCACAGGGATTGGTGCCACTTCAAGAATCTAGTCTCTTGCACTGTAAAAAGTAAAAACACAAGTGAAGGATTATAGAAGTTTTAACTAATAACTAATCTAGAAAGCAATTAAGTAAAAGAAAAGATGAATTCGAATGAGAGAGATAGGCTAGGTTATCGTGAGTTGAGGTGTGATAGCCGATTGGATTGTCTTGGTAAAAAGAGTGCACGGGCAACTCGGTTCGGTTGCCGTGGCGACTTGCACAACGGGTTGCCTTGGCAACTAATTGATGGTTGCT
Organism: Hibiscus mutabilis; assembly: GCA_019671005.1. Taxonomy (NCBI): domain Eukaryota; kingdom Viridiplantae; phylum Streptophyta; class Magnoliopsida; order Malvales; family Malvaceae; genus Hibiscus; species Hibiscus mutabilis. Next base: position 46,169,746 of record CM033714.1, read on the forward strand.
TGGGCGACTAGTTGGGCAACTACTTGGGCGATCGGGCAGCAACTTCAAGGTTCGGCGGAGCGTTCTTCAATGGTTTCTTCTTATCCCTAAGTCGAAACTCTAGCTATTTGTGCATGCCTTGATAATACATCCCTGCGTGAATCAAGGGTGAACAACAACCAATCTTGCGCTCCTCTTAGCCGTTGAAATCCTTAACTTATTCCTAAGCCGGATTAATCTTCACCATCATTGGATTGAATAAAGATCATATTCATTCGTTTCTTGAATCTAACTCTCCCGATATTAGATAAATGGATGAAATCACGAGATCCTCTCCCAATTCACTCGCAAACAATAATAAGAATCAAGAATGAATAAACCTTGAAATAGAAAAGTGCAAATTCTTATTACCTAAACAAAAACCAATAGTTTCTCACAACCACAAAACACAATAACCATAGCCAAGTAAATTTAGTTCATGGCTAGGTTCCAAAGAAACACAAGATAATCAATCCCTAGCATGAACCCAATCGAACAAGGAAGAAAAGATGAAGGAGGAGGCTTGTCGAAATCCTCCTTGCCCTTGATGCTTGTCGAAAATTCTCTCCTCTTGCCCTACTTGGACTTGTCGAAATTTCCCTCTTGCTCTCCCTATTGATCTTGTCGAAATCTCCTTGGTATTTATAGGGCTAGGCCAAAGTCCTTCTTTGAGGAGGAGTTTGAGTTGGAATTAAATTATCTTTAAAGAATATAATTCTTTATTATAATTTTATTCCTATTAGAACTTCTCCTATCCTCTTGGAATTTAATTCTTCTTTAATCTCTTCATGGCAATCAAATTCCTTTGGGCTTGGGCCTTGCTCCATGTCATCTTGGGCTTGTAAAATCATGAATTTCGACATCCCTATTGTATTTTGTCTTTGTCGACAAATGCCATGGCAATCGGCTCGGCTGCGTCTCCTTCATGCATTGCCACGGCAACTAGCTCAACATTGCTTTGGCAAGTGATCCCTGCACATACACACACAAAGCACACCAAAGCAGCATCTTTTCCATAAAAACTACCAAGTTATGTAATCAAGCTTAACGATGGAAGGAAACATGGATTAATGCATGAATGGCTAACTATGCAACTAATATGAGCCTAAGTTTAACAATAATATGAGTAAAAGGGTAAGAAAAATAGTACTTTTGAACACTTATCACACCCCAAACTCGAACTATTGCTTGTCCTCAAGCAATGCAAACTCATAATTACCGCCAAGACTTCAAATTTTCACAAACCGAGCTTTGAAATTGATTTCAATTCTCTCTCAACGGGCACAAAGTATGATTGGCTTTTTATTTTCGGAAAACGAGGAGTTACTCGGAATCAAACTATAATGCTTGTGAGTGTGTGTGGAGTTGTGTGCAAGTTGATTTTCAGATTCTATGCAAACAATAGGTTTTCAAATTACTTCATTGGGTTCTTTTTAACATGTTTTAACTAGAGCCAATTTGGGCACCTCTAGTGTTTTATTTTTAGTTTTCTTAAGTTAATTTAATCGACTAGAGCGGTTTGGGCACCTCTAGTTAAAAAAATTTAACGCCTCCTAGAGCAGTTTGGGCACCTCTAGTGATCAATTTTTTTTTTTAGCATATGCTAGAGCCAATTTCGGGCACCTCTAGCATTCATCCAATTTTTATTCTAATCCCCAATTAGTTAATTATCCACCTAAGTTTACTAGAACTCCTTAAATCAATCAAACCACAACAGTGTTTCATCAAATTTAGCATCATAGTAAAATTCTAAGTTTTTCATGGTTATCCTAGAATAAAAATTCTATCAATTAAGTGCATTGGTAAACTCATCATTGAATATTCATCAAATCTAAGCAATTCTTGTTCCAATTAAAGGCATGGCAAGCAATTTATGTATCCTAAATGTAATGCTTAAGATTAATGTAACTAAACATGGTAATTACTAGTAACAATCCCCCCCAAACTCGAGTGAGGCATTGTCCTCAATGCATGCATAAAAATAACGAAAAATAAAAATAAAAATAAAATGCATACGAGGACTTACTCCGAGAGTTCGTCATCGTAGATGATTAGTTTCCTTCTAGTTGGCGTCTTGATTTTCTTGCTTGAATGCAATGGTTGTTTTCTTGTTGCCGAGATGTCTTCAGCTTTGGTTGCCGTGGCATCTTCAGGGTTGGTTGCCGTGGCATCAGCTTGTGCATGCATGAAGTAAGTTGCCGCTGCATCTTCTTCATTGGTTGCCGGGGCAAGGATCTTGGCAGTAAATTTCCTTAGCATAGTAGTTGTGAGTCTTGTTGTGAAAAAGAAAATAAAGAAAACCTGAAAACTAAAGATAATGAAGAAAAAAATAAAATATCTCCTAAAAATAAAAAAAATAAAAATAAAAAAAAAAAAAAAAGGAAATACTGAGAGGAGAGCATGCTCATGCATCTCCTAAGTTGACCACTTCCTTGTTACGTTCCACATGGGCACCATTGTAGTGCTTCAATCTTTGTCCATTAACTTTGAATTCATGGTTGTCGAGATGGACTTGATTATCACAAGCACCATGGGAGAATGGTTTGACGACTTCAAATGGTCCCGACCATCTTGATTTCAGCTTTCCGGGAAAAGTTTTAGCCGAGAATTGAATAGGAGAACTAGTTGCCCTGGCGTGAATTGTCGTGGCAATAGTTTCTTGTCGTGCCATCGCTTTGTTTTCTCCTTGTAGATTCGTGCATTGTTATAGGCGAGTGCACGAAATTCTTCTATCTCATTGAGATCCATCAAGCGCTTTTGTCCGCACTTTCCCAATCCATATTCACGGTCTTGATTGCCCAAGACGCCTTGTGCTCGATTTCCACCGGTAGATGACATGTTTTACCATAGACAAGCTGGAAGGGGGACATACCTAATGGTGTTTTGAATGCAGTGCGATATGCCCAAAGTGCGTCATCTAGTCTTAATGACCAATCCTTCCTTGAGGGATTTACAACTTTCTCGAGTATTCCCTTCAACTCCCGGTTGGAAATTTCTGCTTGCCCGTTGGTTTGTGGGTGATATGCCGTGGCGATCTTGTGTGATATGCCGAAGCGTTGCAACATCTTGGCAATTAGTCTGTTGTCAAAATGCTTGCCCCCGTCGCTGATAATTGCTCTCGGCATCCCAAACCGTGTAAATATGTTTTTCTGCAGGAATCGTTGCACGGTCTTGGAATCGTCGTTGGGAAACCGCAGCTGCCTCTACCCATTTAGACACATAGTCGACGGCGAGTAAGATGTAGAGGTTGCCGAATGAAGATGGGAAAGGTCCCATAAAATCGATCCCCATACATCAAGCAGTTCCACCTCGATGATGTTCTGGAGTGGCATCTCATGTCGTCTAGAGATATTGCCCGTCCTCTCGCAACGATCACATTGCTTGTAAAAGTCCTGGGCATCTTTGTACAATGTTGGTCAATACAAACCGGATTGCAAGACTTTGGCATGATACGAGTTCCTCCAAAATGTCCTCCATAGGGTGAAGAATGGCATTGCCGAGTACATTCTGTTGCTCTTCTTGAGGACACATCGGCGTATAACCTGATCTGCACATTGTTTAAACAAAAGAGGCTCGTCCCAAAAGTAATGCTTAGCATCATGGCGGAACCGCTTCTTCCCTTGGTGAGTAATGCCATACGGAAAAATACCCCAAACAAGGAAGTTAACTAAATCTGCGTACCAGGGTATTGCCGAGGCATGTGCTGCCGTAGTGTCTGCTCCCAAAATTGCCGAGGCGTGTGCTTCCATGGTTGCCGAGGCGTCATGGGCTGTCGAGGCGTCAAGGGTTGCCGAGGCGATTAGAATTTGTTCATCCGGGAATGCATCGCATATCTCTAGATCCGCATCATCTTCCCTATTGCGTTCCAAACGTGATAAGTGATCGGCCACTTGATTTTCTGTTCCTTTCCTGTCCTTAATTTCAATATCAAATTCTTGTAAAAGTAATATCCAACGAATCAAACGAGATTTAGCATCCTTTTTAGAAAATAAGTATTTGATTGCCGAATGGTCCGTATGAACAATTACCTTTGTACCAATTAAATAGGATCGGAACTTGTCAAATGCGAAAAACTACTGACTAGTAACTCTTTCTCCGTTGTTGTGTAATTCACTTGAGCATCGTTAAGAGTTTTACTAGCGTAGTATATCACATGGAAGGTCTTACTGTGCGTTGGCCTAGGATCGCTCCTACCGCGAAATCACTTGCATCACACATGAGCTCAAAAGGTAGCGTCAAACGGTGGAACAACAATGGGTGCCGAGGCAAGCTTTTTCTTTAGGGTTTGAATGCTTGAGTGCAAGAATCATCAAAATCGAAGACTTTATCCTGTTCAAGCAGATTACACAAAGGTTTAGTGATTTTAGAAAAATTATGAATGAACCTCTGTAAAAACTCGCATGTCCAGAAAACTTGAATTCCTTTAACCGAATTTGGTGGGGGTAATCTCTCGATCACATCCACCTTGGCTTTGTCTACTTCAATTCCCTTGGATGAAATCTTATGGCCGAGCACTATTCCTTCATCTACCATAAAGTGGCATTTCTCCCAATTGAGGACTAAATCTGTTTCTTCGCATCTTGCCAACACCCTCTCTAAATTGCCGAGACAGCCGTCGAAGTCATTACCAAAAACCGAAAAATCATCCATGAAGATCTCAAGGAATTCTTCGACCATGTCTGAAAAGAGCGCCATCATGCATCTTTGGAAGGTTGCCGGGGCGTTACATAATCCGAACGGCATCCTTCGGAAGGCATAAGTACCGTATGGGCATGTGAAGGTTGTCTTTTCTTGATCTTCTGGTGCTATGGAATCTGATTGTAACCTGAATAACCATCAAGAAAACAAGAAAAGGGTTTACCCGCAAGACGGTCAAGCATTTGATCAATAAAGGGTAATGGGAAGTGATCTTTCCTAGTGGCTTTGTTTAGCTTTCGATAGTCCATACAAACCCTCCAACCGTCCACAGTCTGGTTGGGATAAGTTCATTATTTTCATTGCTTACCACTGTTATACCTCCTTTTTCGGCACACATTGTACCGGACTTACCCACGTACTATCGGAGATAGGGTATATAATGCCGGCGTCAAGCCACTTGATGATTTCTTTCATTACAACCCCTTTCATGGCATGATTCAGTCTCCTCCGGGCCTCAATTGAAGGTTTGTGATCATCTTCCAACAAGATCTTGTGCATGCACACACCGGGCTAATTCCCTTCAAGTCGGCAATTGTCCACCCTATTGCCTTTTTATGTAGCTTCAACATGTTGATCAGCTTCTTTTCACCTTTCAGCTGTAACTTAGAGGAAATAATTACAGGTAATGTATTATCGATCCCTAAGTATACATATTTGATTTGCTCGCAATTGTTTCAACTCAAGAATTGGTGGATTTTCGATAGAGGGTTTTTCGATCTTACCTTCCTTACGAGTAGTCCCGGTGGTTCAAAGTATGTACCTGGTCGATTGACTAGCCAATTTGCCTCTTCTGGTTGTTCCTCATCGACCGGCTCTTCATACTCCTCGGGTTCCTCTTGATCGGCAATGTAGTTGCCGAGGCAACTAAATTCCTCATCGAAGTTAAACTCTGCCGTGGCATGAAGTAGTTGGCATTCTTACGGATCATCGGCATGCCTTAGTGTTTGGAACACATTTAGTTTTTACCCGCTGGTCATTCACCCTCATTGTGAGTTCTCCTTTTCAACATCAATCAAAGTTCTCCTGTTGCTAGGAATGGTCTTCCGAGAATGATAGGCGCATGATCATCCGCTTCACAATCCAAAACAATAAAGTCAGTGGGAAAAATAAATTTATCAACTTTTACCAGTATGTCCTCGATTTTTCCCTCGGATGCACATAGGATCTCGGCTAGTCAGTAGCATAATCTGTTGTAGGTCTTGCCTTCCGATTCCTAGTTTCGGAAAACCGATTTAGGCATCAAGTTTATGCTAGCCCCTAGGTCGCATAGTGCTTTCCCGACATAGTGATTTCCAATAGAACAGGATTGTGAAACTTCGGGATCCTTCAACTTGGGCGGCATGCGATTGTGCAGCATTGCCATGCATCCCTCTTTGCGGCAATCTGTTTCAAACTCTCTCCTAGCCTTGTTCTCTTGGACACAATGTCTTTAAGAAACTTGGCATAGTTTGGCATTTGTTCAATTGCTTCCACCAATGGCAAGTTGATGTGGACTTGCTTTAGGATATCAAGAAACTTCTTGAATTGGTATTCTTGCTTTTGTCGCTTCAACCTTTGTGGGAATGGTGGTGGAAGTCGGATATCTTCTATCCTTTCATTGGTTTGAAACCTGATTGACGGCATTGCCGGGACATCTGGAGTTGCCGATGCGTTACCAACTGGGGTTGCCGAGGCGTGCTTATCGCAAGTTGCCAAGGCGTCATCGGTTGCCGAGGCATGCTTATTGCCGGTTGCCGCAGCAATTCCTGGTTCAGCATCTGAGACTTTGCCGCTAGGTTCGTCTTGATCTTTTTGTGGAGTTTTGTTTGACGAGCGGGTTTGAACCTCTCTAAGTTGTTGGCCACTTCTGGTGGTGATTGCCTTACATTGCTCATGGCCAGTTCCTCTTGCGACTTCAGTATCGCTAGGTAAACCTCCTTGTGGTCTAGTGTTCAGATTTTGAGCAAATTGTCCGACTTGATTTTCCAATGATTTGATTGCTGCCTCTTGGTTTTGCAATCTCATCTCGATCTGTTAATAAAAGCATCAGTTCTTTTTATGAAATTACTATTCTCAGCCATATAAGATTCAGTTTTTCATCATAAAAGCATTTAGATAATTTTCCAAAGAACTAGATGTTGTCGGTTGTTGCTGCGGCATCCGCTGTCGTGGCATATTTCTTTGGAATCCCGATGCTTGTGCATTCGATTGTTCCAGTTTAGAGCATTGTTGGGATTACTCCATGAAAAATTCGGTGCTTCTTCCAAGCTGGATTGTATGTATTTGACATCATGTTGTTGCCCGATTGTAATTCCCACATAGAAGCTAGATTCCGGATTCTCGCATACATTCGGAAGAATTATGGTTATCACCACATAACTCACAAAAAGAATCCATTACCTTGACTTCATGTGTGTTGTTTGGTTTTTGCATGTTCTGGACCATCTTGGTTAAAGCGGCCAATTGTGCGAAATTGAATCGATGATCCTAGTTCATGTATTGTGGCTTGGAGTCTAACTCCTCCTCTTCTAGTAGATGGGAATTGATAATCATTCTTGGCCAGCCTGTTTAAAATTTGCATTGCTTCTTCCGGTGACTTATCTAGGAGTATGCCGTTTGCCGAGGCGTCTGGCATCATCCTTGTTGGTGTATTCACGGCATTGTAAAACATTGTCACTTGAGTCCACACCGGGAATCCGTGTAGAGGGCATTTGTGTAGAAGTTCTTTATATCGCTCCCAAGCCTCGTACATGGATTCATCATCTGCCTGCCGAAAAGAAGTAATGTCGTTACGAAGCTTATCAGTTAAATTTGTAGGATTAAATCTAGCAAGGAAATCACGACAAAGATCAGTCCAAGATGCTATGGATCCGGCAGGAATGCTATTTAGCCATGCTTTTGCCCTATCCCTCAGTGAATAGGGGAATAATCTTAATCGTAAGACATCGGGGTGACTCGTGTATCTTGAACGAGTTGCAAATCTCGAGGAAAGATTTCAGATGTTGTCGTGCATCTTCATTTGCTGAGCCGCCAAATTGACCTATTGTGTTGATCATATTAAACATTACCGGTTTCAACTCAAAGTGGTCGGCTTCAATTTCGGGTGCGACAACTCCTGGGTTAAGTCCATCAAGATCTTCTTCAAGATAGTCTCGAATAGTTCTGTTTCGTGCAAGAATCACTCCTCCTCTTGCTCGAACATCTTGATTCATATTGCCGTCTTGATTTGCCATTGCTTCTCTTATCCTTCGTCTAAGTCTTTGTAAGGTTCGTTCGATTTCGGATCAAAGGGATATTACGGTGAAGTCGGTCTCATACGGTCATATACCAAAGCAAAACCAAAGGTTGTTAGCCCTTTGAATTTTAAACAAAGAAAAAAATATAAAGAAAGTGCAAGAAAGTAAAAACAAAGTCGCTATTGCGGTCCCCGCAACGGGCGCCAAAAACTTGTTGCGCGTAATAAGTGCTACGCAATTGTGCAAGTATACACGTCGCAAGTTATAGTATAAAAGATATCGTCTCCATTGTGGATTGGTGCCACTTCAAGAATCTAGTCTCTTGCTTTGTAAAAAGTAAAAACACAAGTGAAGGATTATAGAAGTTTTAACTAATAACTAATCTAGAAAGCAATTAAGTAAAAGAAAAGATGAATTCGAATGAGAGAGATAGGCTAGGTTATCGTGAGTTGAGGTGTGATAGCCGATTGGATTGTCTTGGTAAAAGAGTGCACGGGCAACTCAGTTGCCGTGGCGACTTGCACAACGGGGTTGCCTTGGCAACTAATTGATGGTTGCTTGGGCGACTAGTTGGGCAACTACTTGGGCGACTCGGCAGCAACTTCAAGGTTCGGCTGAGCGTTCTTCAATGGTTTCTTCTTATCCCTAAGTCGAAACTCTAGCTATTTGTGCATGCCTTGATAATACATCCCTGCGTGAATCAAGGGTGAACAACAACCAATCTTGCGCTCCTCTTAGCCGTTGAAATCCTTAACTTATTCCTAAGCCGGATTAATCTTCACCATCATTGGATTGAATAAAGATCATATTCATTCATTTCTTGAATCTAACTCTCCCGATATTAGATAAATGGATGAAATCACGAGATCCTCTCCCAATTCACTCGCAAACAATAATAAGAATCAAGAATGAATAAACCTTGAAATAGAAAAGTGCAAACTCTTATTACCTAAACAAAAACCAATAGTTTCTCACAACCACAAAACAAAATAACCATAGCCAAGTAAATTTAGTTCATGGCTAGGTTCCAAAGAAACACAAGATAATCAATCCCTAGCATGAACCCAATCGAACAAGGAAGAAAAGATGAAGGAGGAGGCTTGTCGAAATCCTCCTTGCCCTTGATGCTTGTCGAAAATTCTCTCCTCTTGCCCTACTTGGACTTGTCGAAATTTCCCTCTTGCTCTCCCTATTGATCTTGTCGAAATCTCCTTGGTATGTATAGGGCTAGGCCAAAGTCCTTCTTTGAGGAGGAGTTTGAGTTGGAATTAAATTATCTTTAAAGAATATAATTCTTTATTATAATTTTATTCCTATTAGAACTTCTCCTATCCTCTTGGAATTTAATTCTTCTTTAATCTCTGCATGGCAATCAAATTCCTTTGGGCTTGGGCCTTGCTCCATGTCATCTTGGGCTTGTAAAATCATGAATTTCGACATCCCTATTGTATTTTGTCTTTGTCGACAAATGCCATGGCAACTGGCTCAGCGTCTCCTTCATGCATTGCCCTGGCAACTAGCTCAGCATTGCTTTGGCAAGTGATCCTGCACATACACACACAAAGCACACCAAAGCAGCATCTTTTCCATAAAAACTACCAAGTTATGTAATCAAGCTTAACGATGGAAGGAAACATGGATTAATGCATGAATGGCTAACTATGCAACTAATATGAGCCTAAGTCTAACAATAATATGAGTAAAAAGGGTAAGAAAAATAGTACTTTTGAACACTTATCAACCAACAAGAAACGGGGTTCCAAAAACCGAAAGATAGCTCAGAACTAGACTGATTAATCCAGACATACATCAAGCATGTAATGTTACCTTAACTCTTACAGAACCAACTTTGCAACCGTTGATCCTATCATTCCCCAATGTGTTTCAACTTTCGCCACTCGTTTTGCTGTGGGTATACCATGCTCGTTTGATAAACTGTCGCCTTGTGCGCTTTGATTAACTTCTGACCAATATCGGACGGCTGAGTTGATGCCCCCTTTTCTTGATCTTAGTAGTACCTCATATCTTTTGTCGGATTCAACGGTTATTTGTCCATGACTCATTGGTATGGTCCTAATTCCATTTCAAAGATAGGCCAAAAACATGCCTCACGAGTCTCTAAATCTTCAATAGAGCTCAATCTTAATCTTCTTGAGCCAACCAAGGCCTTGTGGTAGACACTCATCTCGGGACCTTGAACTATGTAGCATAAAGGTTTGCTATTATTCCTTTCAAGATCATTGACAATTTGTATTAGGCCAATCATGTACATACTTGACCTTGCACCCCAAACTCCATTCTAAAAGTATAGAGAGACATTACTCTTTCTATTTCTCTTTTTTCTTTTCTTTTATTTTCACCTATACACCGGTTTGCTAATATTTCAACAAATGATGCTTTTTGGGTTTATAAAATCAAAATCCAAATTAATAGAAAAAAAAAAACAGAATGCCCCAGATATCAAATGCAAGAGAGTCTTTGATTCGATCCTTCTAGTGATCAACAATTTGCCATGGAATGTTGTGGTGATATTCACGAAATTCCTCTTAGATTGCTCGGTTCATCCTCATGATTATGGTACTTGCTTGATCTATCCAAAAACTACTACTCCTAGTTCTCATTATCTTTCTCCATAAAATTTTAAGCTTTCTAACTTTTATTTAGCCCATGGGATGCGGATAATACCATTCTAAGAATTCTTAAGCTTAAGTGCATACTTCTGTTTATAATTGTGTCAATGTCCTCAAGGATTCATCTCTGACGCTAGGGTATTGAACATGTAGAGCATGGCTCCTTATTAGATTTGTTCTCCTCCCACAACTCTATCAGGATGCTCCAATACTTATTCAACCCGTTCATTCATTTCTTTTTTCCTAAGGGAATTTAACTCATCACAGTCCTTTGTCTCGAGAATAATGATGGAGCATACAACAATACCCCGAGTTACTCGGCATAGTCATGATTTGAAAACTTACTCATATAACCAAGGCTTTTGACTCAATTAGAATAAGTGGAGCAAATCATAAGCCTTTTTGCTACAGCGGAGTACTCCTTTAATTCTTAATTAATATTTGTTTTGTTTTGAAACACACTATTTTCCTTTTGAGGTACATTCAAGCAACTCTATTTGAGCTTTCTTAGGAGATTTTCTTATCATCCAACATCGTTGATGGAAGAGTAATCTTGCTTCTCGCGCTATACCGACCAGAACGGACTGAGAGAGAATTACTCTTCATCGTTATCACAGCATTTGATTGATCTCTTTCATTAGAATCAATGCCACATCATGCACGTGATATCCGGGGGTCTACGAGGGTAAGAAAGAATATATACATATATGTTTAAGAAAAGAGATCTTTTCATTGAAATAGCAAAAGCAAACAAACATAAACCTTTACAAAGGATTACTACTACTGTCTTCGGGTAAACAAAAGAAAAATTAACACACATAAAAATAGATAAAACCAAAACCTAAAAATATGGATAGGATGCCCTAGAAAACCTTGACCCTTGCAACGTTGGTCAGTTATCCCGACGCCTCAAACTTTCCCAGAAGCTTGGCCTCTTTCTCTGAACTTTGGTTTTCCATTCCCAAAGGACAACACTCCATTCTTAACAAGTTCATAGATCTTGCCCTTCAGAAACATCCACTCTTCTGTTGTATGGCCAAAGTCACCGTGATGATACTCATATGGAACCCTGACACCATACACATCGGGATTGAAATAAGCATACCGTTTCGGGGGAGGTAGCCTCAAGAGTTTATTTTAAACTATCAGAGGTAACAGCTCCAAATTTTTCATCAGAGTAACATCTTTATCCTCTTGTCACTCCCTCTTACACACGCGTTTTAGCTTTCTTTTTCCTCTTTTTCCTTAAGCATAACTTCCCTTCTTTGGAGACATCGATATTATCAGGGCATAACGCTTTTGGGGGCTCTTTTAGAGTTGCTTCAGACCTTTTGAGTGGGCTCTAAACCAAGCTTTCTGTGAAACGGTTGTGATCGTGACAGCTGCTAATTTTTTTGATTTTGTTGATATCGGCAATTTTGCCTCATCCACCTCCTTCATCACGACGACCTGATCTTTTCCTAATTTCACAGTATTGGCTGCGGCTCGAAAATTAATTTTTAGACCTAGACTCGTCTCAAACTCTAACACCCCAATTTCTAAGAGAAGTTAAACTTTACATTTAAAACTCACACATCTCTTGATGGGATGCCCTAGAGTTCCGACATGGTAATCGCAATGATCTTTCTCATTGAACCAACTCGGATATGGAGGTGATTGGGATTTGACGAAGTAAGGCGCCATCAATCGGGCGTGTAGCAGCTTGGAATACAAGTCTCGATAGGTGAAATGACTAGGAGTGAACTAGAAGTCCTTCGATTCTTTCTTCTTTTCTTGAGCCTTGGAAGCCTGGCAATCCGACAGCTGATGAGGTTTTGGAATCACAGACATCAAAGGTTGTTCATGTGTTTGCGGGAAAGACAATTTAGAAGACAGTGTAGTCGACATCCTCATCCTCTTATTGTATATCAAACATTTCTCATTCTGTGACTCTGACTCATTCAGTTTTTTGTTTGCTGGCAATGACAAGATTTTCGAGAGAGAGTCCTCGGTCTTATCCAACACTAATTTGGCAGGGCACTCCGAAGCGGTGCATGCTACCTCATATTGGTTGATGATAGTTCGGTCCTCATCAGCCAAAACCCTTTCCGCTATGATGTCGCAATCTTGACTCTCCTTTTTCATGAAAGAGTCTTCTTTCATACCCTATTCTTTGGTCATGGTGGCCATCATACCTATTAGTTCATCGATTTGCCCCCTTGTTTCCTCTTGGAACTTCTTCATATATGATATTGTCTCCCTTTGATTCCAAACCAATTGTTCATGAAGCTGTTCGAGTCTAACTACCCTAGTTGCTAGATCATTCATATTTTTGGAGTCAAACTGGTCAGAAGTTATTCCCTCCTTACTCATACTTTCTGAGGCAAATGTTTTCCCCGATTAGTGATGCATATGATGTATGTGAATGTACAAAAATGGATTATTTGAACAAAAATAACAATATATCACAAAATAATGCTACTGTGAAAACATGAATGAATGCAAAGAGCAACACTGAGTTTGGCAAATATCATCGTTAAACGACTCGTATTAATGGGAATATCGTTTCGTTACAATAGCCAAAGAAAACCCGTTTTGCAAACGGTCCTAAGCTAGCATATAGGTCAAAGGTCTTTTCTCTCATCGAATTCACCATCCACAGTCCTGAAGCTTGGCAACATCTTCCCCTAGGAATTGTAACTTTCGGGCAACCTCTTGTATCACTTCTCACTCTTGCTTCCAAATAGAGAAGGCGATGAATTGTAGTCGCCCAGTGCTGGCATTTAAATTTCTCCCTTAAAAGAGTCCCGCTGAACTCGACCCTCAGGGTATGCTGAAGCTAAGGCCATAATTCCTTCCCACTCGAAATATTCTTTCTTGTTCTAAATTGGGACTTGACAAATAAAGTGTCCGAGAAATTTCTGAGCTTGCCCCGGAAATCTTTGTTCTTGTTCGGCCTAGTTCTTGCTGATCTTCTTGCAAGGACTTGAGACTCCACAATTATCAGGGTCAAATCAAAGTCGTCAATCGTGAAACAACCTTAGGCAAAGTTCCAAAACCCTACCAATGGTTGAAGTAGTGATTGGTTGATCGAAACATCTAGCGGATATGTGACGTCATTATACTCATCTTTGAAAGCATATCTTGCCTCAGAATCCCGATCATTCCACACTAAGTTCCATTTGGACACATCATTAACTTTTGCGTTCATGAAGGTTTCGGCTGACACTGTTGACTTGACCTTCTGGCTGAAATATTGCCCTCGTCATGTAAATGTTCTCCTTCTGACCATATTTGTACGTCGAGTTTCTTTTCATCATTGTTTTGAACCACACCTCTCATTAATCTAGCCTTTAATTTTAGACTATTTCCGACTCAATGTGCTCTTCATGATATGACAAAGTATGCAAAACAAAAAGGTACAAAGGGATTTGATTATAGGCTTTTGAAATTGATTTATAGCTTAACAAAAAATTTAGAGCTTTTTACTCTATTAAAATTATAATGAGATTATTATAAAGCCCATCTAAAAATGCACGCCTTAAATCCCAACAAAACTTCCGCAAAATAAGATTAAATCAAATTTTACGAGTTCAAATATTTAATTATGTGCTTTTGAACTTTATTATATAGCTTAACCAAAAATTTACAGCTTTTCATTCAGTTAAAATTCCAACAGGTTTATTGTAAAGCCCATCTAGACATGCACGCCTCAAAACCACAACAGAATATCCACAAAATAAGATTAAATCAAATCTTATGAGTTCAAATTTTTAATTATGGGCTTTTGAACTTGATTATACAGCTTAAAAAATTGAGAGCTTTTTACTCTGTTAAAATTCAAATAGGTCCACAGTAAAAGCTCATTTAGCATGCAAGCCTTAAACACAAACAAAACATTCGCAAAACAAGATTAAATCAAATTTTATGAGTTTAAATATATGATTATGCGCTTTTGAACTTAATTATATAGCTCAACAAAAATTTCATAGCTTTTTACTCAGTTAAAATTTCAACGAATCCACAATAAATCCCATTTAGACATGCACGCCTCAAACCCTAACAAAACGTCCACAAAATAAAATTAAATCAAATTTTATGAGTTCAAATATTTGATTCTGGACTTTTGAACTTGATTATAAAGTTTAGTCTAAATTTCAGAGCTTTTGAACTTGAGTATATAGATTAACCAAAATTTCAGAACTTTTTACTCGGTTAAAATTCTAATGGGTTTATTGTACAATCCATCTAAACATACACGCCATAAACCCCAACAAAACTTCTGCAAAACAAGATTAAATCAAATTTTATGAGTTCAAATATTTGATTATGGGCTTTTGAACTTGATTATATAGCTTAACCAAAATTTTAGAGCTTTTTACTCAGTTAAAATTACAACGGGTTTATTATAAAGCTCACCTAGACATGCACGCCTTAAACCCCAACAAAACGTCCACAAAATAATATTAAATCAAATTTTATAAGTTCAAATACTTAAGTATGGTCTTTGAAACTTGATTATATAGCTTATTCTAAATTTTAGAGCTTTTACTTGGTTAAAATTCCAATAGATTTACTATAAAGCTTATTTAGACACGCATGACTGAAACCCCAACAGAACGTCCGCAATATAAGATTAAATCAAATTTAAGAGTTCAAATATTTGAATATGGGCTTTTGAAAATGATTATAGAGCTTAACCTTAATTTTAGAGGTTTTTACTCGGTTAAAATTCTAATACTATAAGGCCCATTTAGACGTGCACATCTTAAACTGCAACAAAAGGTATGCAAAATAAGATTAAATCAAATATAATCAGTTCAAATATTTAATTATGGGCTTTTAAACATGATTATATAGCTTAACAAAAATTGAAAACTTTTTACTCGGTTAAAATTCCAACATGTCCACTATTAAGCTCATTTAGACATGCAAGCCTTAAACCCAAACAAAACATCTGCAAAATAAGATTAAATGAAATTTTATGAGTTTAAATATTGGATTATGGGATTTTGAACTTTCTTATATAGCTTAACCAAAATTTTAGAGCTTTTTACTTGGTCAAAATTCCAACGGGTTTACCATAAAGTCCATCTAGACATGCACGCCTCAGACCCTAACAAAACGTCCACAAAGTAAGATTAAATCAAA
This sequence comes from Hibiscus mutabilis, assembly GCA_019671005.1. NCBI lineage: Eukaryota > Viridiplantae > Streptophyta > Magnoliopsida > Malvales > Malvaceae > Hibiscus > Hibiscus mutabilis. The sequence continues at coordinate 46,185,437 of CM033714.1, forward strand.
TTTTATGAGTTCAAATATTTGATTATAGGATTTTTAAATTGATTATATAGCTTAAAAAATTCAGATCTTTTTACTCGGCTACAGCCTCAGCCCTCTCGAATCCTCGGTGGACGCCTCTAGGCCCAGGGACGATTAAGATCAACGTTGATGGTGCCTTCCAGCTGTCAACTGGTGCAGCTGCCATTGGAGTCCTCGCACGTGACGGTACGGGTTCCGTTCTTGGTGGTCTAGCGCTTCATTCAGCTAGTTGCACGAATGCTGCAACAATTGATTTTCATACGATTGTAGCTGGTGTTCAACTTGGTTGCGACCGAGGTTGGAGTGACGTGATACTCGAGTTGGATTCCGCTTTTGTACTACACAAGATCCAGCGCCAGTCCTCGGATGCTTCTTTGTTGAGTCCCCATATTGAGCGGGCACGTCCTTTATTTTCCTCTATTTCTGCTTTGTAGTTTATGTATGTCCCTAGGTTGGGTAATTTTGTTGCTCACACGCTAGCCCATTGGGCTTTACATTCGGGCTCTTCCACTTTCTTTAACTCGGGTATGCCCGACTTTATCCGCTCTGCTGTAATGAATGACTTCCATCCTCCTTAATTTATTAATGAATTTAGGGCACTCTTTTCCCCTTAGGTGGTCAACACTGGGCTAGCCTGGTGCCTAACTTTAGAGGGGTTTTTAATGAGGCCCGCCTTCTTCCTTCAAAAAAAGTTCTAATGCGTTTATTGTAAAGCTCATCTAAACATGAACGCCTTAAACCCCAACAAAACCTCCGCAAAATAAGAATAAACCAAATTTTTATGTTCAAATATTTGATTATGGGCTTTTAAACTTGATTATATAGCTTGACCAAAATTTTAGAGATTTTTACTCGATTAAAATTCTAACGGGTTTATTCTAAAGTCCATCTAGACATGCACGCCTCAAAACCCAAAAAAGCGTCCGAAAAATATGATTAAATCAAATTTTATGAGTTCAAATCTTTAATTATGGGCTTTTGGACTTGATTATATAGCTTAACTCGGTTTAAATTACAACGGGTTTATTATAAATCTCACCTAGACATGCACGCCTTAAACCCCAATAAAACGTCCACAAAATAAGATTAAATCAAATTTTATGAGTTCAAATATTTAATTATGGGATCTGAAACTTGATTATATAGCTTATTCTAAATTTTAGAGCTTTTTACTTGGTTAAAATTCCAACAGATTTACTATAAAGCTCATTTAGACATGCATGACTGAAACCCTAACAGAACGTCCGCAATATAAGATTAAATAAAATTTAAGAGTTCAAATATTTGAATATGGGCATATGAAAATGATTATATAACTTAACCTAAATTTTAGAGCTTTTTACTAGGTTCAAATTCTAACGGGTCCACTATAAGGCCCATTTAGACATGCACATCTTAAAATGCAACAAAAGGTACGCAAAATAAGATTAAATAATATATATAATGAGTTCAAATATTTAATTATGGGATTTTGAACATGATTATATAGCTTAATAAAAATTGAAAAATTTTTACTCAGTTAAAAGTCCAACAGGTCCACAGTTAAGCTTATTTAGACATGCAAACCTTAAACCCAAACAAAACATCCACAAAATAAGATTAAATGAAATTTTATGAGTTCAAATATTTGATTATGGGATTTTGAACTTTATTATATAGCTTAACCAAAATTTCAGAGCTTTTTACTTGGTTAAACTTCTAATGGGTTTACTATAAAGCCCATCTAGACATACACGCCTCAGACCCTAGAAAAACGTCCACAAAGTAAGATTAAATCAAATTTTATGAGTTCAAATATTTGATCATGGGCTTTTTAAATTAATTATATAGCTTAAAAAATTTAAGAGCTTTTTACTTGCTTAAAATTCTAATGCGATTATTGCAAAGCCCATCTAAACATACACGCCTTAAACCCCAACAAAACTTTTGCAAAATAAGATTAAATCAAAAAAAAAATTGTTCAAATATTTAATTATGGGCTTTTGAACTTGATTATATAGCTTGACCAAAATTTCAGAGTTTTTTACTCGATTAAAATTCCAACGGGTTAATTCTAAAGTCCATCTAGACATGCACTCCTCAAACCCAACAAAGTGTCCGAAAAATATGATTAAATCAAATTTTATAAGTTCAAATCTTTAATTATGGGCTTTTGAACTTGATTATATAGCTTAATTAAATTTTTAGAGCTTTTTACTCGGTGAAAATTACAACGGGATTATTATAAAGCCCACCTAGACATGCACGTCTTAAACTCCAACAAAACGCCCACAAAATATGATTAAATCAAATTTTATGAATTAAAATATTTAATTATGGGCTTTGAGACCTGATTGTATAGCTTATTCTAAATTTTAGAGCTTTTTACTTGGTTAAAATTCCAATAGATTTACTATAAAGCTCATTTAGACAAGCATGATTGAAACCCTAACAGAACATCTGCAATGTAAGATTAAATCAAATTTAAGAGTTCAAATATTTGAATATGGGCTTTTGATATGAGTATAAAGATTAACCTCAATTTTAGAGGTTTTTATTCGGTTAAAATTCTAACGAGTCCACTATAAGGCCCATTAGACATGTAAATCTTAAATTTCAACAAAAGGTACGCAAGATAAGATTAAATAATATATAATCAGTTCAAATATTTAATTATGGGCTTTTGTACATGATTATATAGCTTAACAAAATTTGAAAACTTTTTACTCGGTTAAAATTCTAACAGGTCCACAGTTAAGCTCATTTAGACATGCAAACCTTAAACCCAAACAAAACATCCACAAAATACGATTAAATAAAATTTTATGAGTTCAAATATTTGATTATGGGATTTTGAACTTTATTATATAGCTTAACCAAAATTTCAGAGCTTTTTACTTAGTTAAACTTCTAACGGGTTTACTATAAAGCCCTTCTAGACATACACGCCTCAGACCCTAAAAAAACGTCCACAAAGTAAGATTAAATCAAATTTTATGAGTTCAAATATTTGATTATGGGCTTTTTAAATTGATTATATAGCTTAAAAAAATTTAAGAGCTTTTTACTCGCTTAAAATTCTAATGCGATTATTGTAAAGCCCATCTAAACATACACGCCTTAAACCCAAACAAAACTTCTGCAAAATAAGATTAAACCAAAAATTTTTTGTTCAAATATTTAATTATGTGCTTTTAAACTTGATTATATAGCTTGACCAAAATTTCAGAGTTTTTTACTCGATTAAAATTCCAACGGGTTAATTCTAAAGTCCATCTAGACATGCACGCCTCAAACCCCAACAAAGTGTCCGAAAAATATGATTAAATCAAATTTTATAAGTTCAAATCTTTAATTATGGGCTTTTGAACTTGATTATATAGCTTAATTAAATTTTTAGAGCTTTTTACTCGGTGAAAAATACAACGGGATTATTATAAAGCCCACCTAGACATGCACGTCTTAAACTCCAACAAAACGCCCACAAAATATGATTAAATCAAATTTTATGAATTCAAATATTTAATTATGGGCTTTGAGACCTGAGTATATAGCTTATTCTAAATTTTAGAGCTTTTTACTTGGTTAAAATTCCAATAGATTTACTATAAAGCTCATTTAGACAAGCATGATTGAAACCCTAACAGAACATCCGCAATGTAAGATTAAATCAAATTTAAGAGTTCAAATATTTGAATATGGGCTTTTTAAAATGATTATAAAGATTAACCTCAATTTTAGAGGTTTTTATTCGGTTAAATTTCTAACGAGTCCACTATAAGGCCCATTAGACATGTAAATCTTAAATTTCAACAAAAGGTACGCAAGATAAGATTAAATAATATATAATCAGTTCAAATATTTAATTATGGGCTTTTGTACATGATTATATAGCTTAACAAAATTTGAAAACATTTTACTCGGTTAAAATTCCAACATGCCCACAGTTAAGCTCATTTAGACATGCAAACCTTAAACCCAAACAAAACATCCGCAAAATAAGATTAAATGAAATTTTATGAGTTCAAATATTTGATTATGGGATTTTGAACTTTATTATATAGCTTAACCAAAATTTCAGAGTTTTGTACTTGGTTAAACTTCTAACGGGTTTACTATAAAGCCTATCAAGACATACACGCCTCAGACCCTAAAAAAACATCCACAAAGTAAGACTAAATCAAATTTTATGAGTTTAAATATTTGATTATGGGATTTTTATATTTATTATATAGCTTAACAAAAAATTAAGAGCTTTTTACTCGCTTAAAATTCTAATGCGATTATTGTAAAGCCCATCTAAACAAACACGCCTTAAACCCTAACAAAACTTCCACAAAATAAGATTAAACCAAATTTTTTTTGTTCAAATATTTAATTATGGGTTTTTGAACTTGATTATATAGCTTGACCAAAATTTCAGAGTTTTTTACTTGATTAAAATTCTAACGAGCTTATTCTAAAGTCCATCTAGACATGCACGCCTCAAACCCCAACAAAGAGTCCCAAAAAATATGATTAAATCAAATTTTATGAGTTCAAATCTTTAATTATGGTCTTTTGAACTTGATTATATAACTTAATTAAATTTTTAGAGCTTTTTACTCGGTAAAAATCATAACGGGTTTATTATAAATCCCACCTAGACATGCACGCCTTAAACTCCAACAAAACATCCACAAAATAAGATTAAATCAAATTTTATGAGTTCAAATATTTAATTATGGGCTTTGAAACTTGTTTATAGTGCTTATTCTAAATTTTAGAGCTTTTTACTTGGTAAAAATTCCAATAAATTTACTATAAAGCTCATTCAGACATGCATGACTGAAACCTTAACAGAACGTCCGCAATATAAGATTAAATCAAATTTAAGATTTCAAATATTTGAATATGGGCTTTTGAAAATGATTATATAGCTTAACCTCAATTTTAGAGGTTTTTATTCAATTAAAATTCTAACGGGTCCAATATAATACCCATTTAGACATGCACATCTTAAACTGCAACAAAAGGTACGCAAAATAAGATTAAATAATATATAATGAGTTCAAATATTTAATTGTGGGCTTTTGAACATGATTATATAGCTTAAAAAATTGAAAACTTTGTACTCGGTTAAAATTCCAACAGGTCCACAGTTAAGCTCATTTAGACATGCAAGCCTTAAACCTAAACAAAAGATACGCTAAATAAGATTAAATGAAATTTTATGAGTTCAAATATTTGATTATGGGATTTTGAACTTTATTATATACCTTAACCAAAATTTAAGAGCTTTTTACTTGGTTAAAATTGCAACGGGTTTACTATAAAGCCCATCTAGACATGCACACCTCAGACCTTAACAAAACGTCCACAAAGTAAGATTAAATCAAATTTTATGAGTTCAAATATTTGATTATGGGCTTTTTAAATTGATTATATAGCTTAACAAAAATTTCAGAGCTTTTTACTCGGTTAAAATTCTAATGCGATTATTGTAAAGCCCATCTAAACATATACGCCTTAAACCCGAACAAAACTTCCGCAAAATAAGATTAAACCAATTTTTTTGTTCAAATATTTAATTATGGGCTTTTGAGCTTGATTATATAGCTTGACCAAAATTTTAGAGTTTTTTACTAGATTAAAATTCAAACGGGTTTATTCTAAAGTAAATCTAGAAATGCACGCCTCAAACCCCAACAAAGCGTCTGAAAAATTTGATTAAATCAAATTTCATGAGTTCAAATCTTTAAATATGTGCTTTTCAACTTAATTAGATAGCTTAATTAAATTTTTAGATCTTTTTATCGGTTAAAATTACAACGGGTTTATTATAAAGCCCACCTAGACATGTACGCCTTAAACCCCAACAAAACGTCCACAAAATAAGATTAAATCAAATTTTATGAGTTCAAATATTTAATTATGGGCTTTGAAACTTGATTATATAGCTTATTCTAAATTTTAGAGCTTTTTATTTGGTTAAAATTCCAATAGATTTACTATAAAGCTCATTTAGACATGCATGACTGAAACCCTAACAGAACGTCCGCAATATAAGATTAAATCAAATTTAAGAGCTCAAATATTTGAATATGGGCTTTTGAAAATGATTATACAACTTAACCTCAATTTTAGAGGTTTTTAATCTATTAAAATTCTAACGAGTCTATTATAAGGCCTATTTAGACATGTGCATCTTAAACTGCAACAAAAGGTACGCAAAATAAGATAAATAATATATAATGAGATGAATATTTAATTATGGGATTTTGAACATGATTATATAGCTTAACAAAAATTAAAAACTTTTTACTCGGTTAAAATTCCAACATGTCCACAGTTAAGCTCATTTAGACATGCAAGCCTTAAACCCCAAACAAAACATCCGCTAAATAAGATTAAATGAAATTTTATGAGTTCAGATATTTGATTATGGGATTTTGAACTTTATTATATACCTCAACAAAAATTTCAGAGCTTTTTACTTGGTTATAATTCCAACGGGTTTACTATAAAGCCCATCTAGACATGCACGCTTCATACCCTAACAAAACGTCCAAAAAGTAAGATTAAATCAAATTTTATGATTTCAAATATTTGATTATAGGATTTTGAAATTTATTTTTTATTTTAACCAAAATTTCAGAGCTTTTTACTTGGTCAAAATTCCAACGGGTTTACTATAAAGCCCATCTAGACATGAACACCAGACCCTAACAAAACATTCACAAACTAAGATTAAATCAAATTTTATGAGTTCAAATATTTGATTATGGGCTTTTCAAATTGATTATATAGCTTAACAAAAAATTTAGAGCTTTTTAGTCGGTTAAAATTTTAATGCGTTTATTGTAAAGCCTATCTAAACATGCATGCCTTAAACCCCAACAAGTTTTTTTTTTGTTCAAATGTTTGATTATGGGCTTTTGAACTTGAGTATATAGCTTGACCAAAATTTCAGAGCTTTTTACTCGATTAATACTCCAACAGGTTTATTCTAAAGTCCATCTAGACATGCACGCCTCAAACCCCAACAAAGCGTCCGAAAAATATGATTAAATCAAATTTTATGAGTTCAAATCTTTAATTATGGGCGTTTAAACTTGATTATATAGCTTAATTAAATTTTTAGAGCTTTTTACTCGGTTAAAATTACAAGTTTATTATATGGCTTATTCTAAATTTTATGAGTTCAAATGTTTAATTATGGGCTTTAAAACTTGATTATATAGCTTATTCTAAATTTTAGAGCTTTCTACTTGGTTAAAATTCCAATAGATTTACTTTAAAGCCCATTTAGACATGCATGACTGAAACCCTAATAGAACGTCTGCAATATAAGATTAAATCAAATTTAAGAGTTCAAATATTTGAATATTGGCTTTTGAAAATGATTATATAGTATAATCTCAATTTTAGAGTTTTTACTCGGTAAAAATTCTAACGGGTCCACTATAAGGCCCATTTAGACACGCACATCTTAAACTGCAACAAAAGGTACGCAAAATAAGATTAAATAATATATAATGAGTTAAAATATTTAATTATGAGATTTTAAACATGATTATATAGCTTAACAAAAATTAAAAACTTTTTACTCGATTAAAATTCCAACAGGTCCACAGTTAAGCTCATATAGATATGCAAGCCTTCAACCCAAACAAAACATCCGCAAAGTAAGATTAAAAGAAATTTTATGAGTTCAAATATTTGATTATGGGATTTTGAACTTTATTATATAGCTTAACCAAAATTTTAGAGCTTTTTACTTGGTTAAAATTCCAACGAGTTTACTATAAAGCTCATCTAAACATACACGCATCAGACCCTAACAAAACGTCCACAAAGTAAGTTTAAATCAAATTTTATGAGTTCAAATATTTGATTATGGGCTTTTTAAATTGATTATATAGCTTAAAAAAATTTCAAAGCTTTTTACTAGCTTAAAATTCTAATGTGATTATTGTAAAGCCCATCTAAACATACACGCCTTAAACCCCAACAAAACTTCCGCAAACTAAGATTAAACAGATTTTTTTTGTTCAAATACATGATTATGGGATTTTGAACTTGATTATTTAGCTTGACCAAAATTTTAGAGATTTTTACTCGGTTAAAATTCTAACGGGTCCACTATAAGGCCCTTTTAAACATGCACATCTTAAACTGCGACAAAAGGTACGCAAAATAAGATTAAATAATATATAATGAGTTCAAATATTTAATTATGGCTTTTGAACATGATTATATAGCTTAAAAAAATGAAAACTTTTTACTCGGTTAAAATTCCAACATGTCCACAATTAAGCTCATTTAGACATACAAGCCTTAAACCCAAACAAAACATCCGCTAAATAAGATTAAATGAAATTTTATGAGTTCAAATATTTGATTATGGGATTTTGAACTTTATTATATAGCTTAACCAAAATTTCAGAGTTTTTTACTTGGTTAAAATTCCAACGGGTTTACTATAAAGCCCATATAGACATGCACGCCTCAGACCCTAACAAAACGTCCACAAAGTAAGATTAAATCAAATTTTATGAGTTCAAATATTTGATTATGTAATTTTGAAATTTATTATATATTTTAACCAAAATTTTAGAGCTTTTTACTTGGTCAAAATTCCAACGGGTTTACTATAAAACCCATCTAGACATGCACGCCTTAGACCCTAACAAAACATTCACAATGTAAGATTAAATCAAATTTTATGACTTCAAATATTTGATTATGGGCTTTTTAAATTGATTGTATAGCTTAACAAAAATTTCAGAACTTTTTACTCAGTTAAAATTCTAATGCGTTTTTTAAAAAGCCCATCTAAACATGCACGCCCTAAACCCCAACAAAACTTCTGCAAAATTAGTTTAAACCAATTTTTTTTGTTCAAATATATGATTATGGGATTTTGAACTTGATTATTTAGCTTGACCAAAATTTTAGAGTTTTTTACTCGATTAAAATTCCAACAGGATTATTCTAAAGTCCATCTAGACATGCACGCCTCAAACCCCAACAAAGCGTCCGAAAAGTATGATTAAATCAAATTTTATGAGTTCACATATTAAATTATGGGCCTTTGAACTTGATTATATAGCTTAATTAATTTTTTAGAGCATTTTACTCGGTTAAAATTACAACAGGTTTATTATAAAGCCCGCCTAGACATGCACACCTTAAACCCAACAAAACATCCACAAGATAAGATTAAATCCAATTTTATGAGTTCAAATATTTAATTATGAGCTTTGAAACTTGATTATATAGCTTATTCTAAATTTTAGAGCTTTTTACTTGGTTAAAATTCCAATAGATTTACTATAAAGCTTATTTAGACATGCATGACTAAAACCCTAACAGAACGTCCGCAATATAAGATTAAATCAAATTTAAGAGTTCAAATATTTGAATATTGGCTTTTGAAAATGATTATATAGCTTAACCTCAATTTTAGAGCTTTTTACTCGGTTAAAATTCTAACGGGTCCACTATAAGGCCCATTTAAACATGCACATCTTAAAATGCAACAAAAGGTACGCAAAATAAGATTAAATAATATATAATGAGTTCAAATATTTAATTATGGGCTTTTGAACATGATTATATAAATTAAAAAAAATTGAAAACTTTTTACTCGGTTAAAATTCCAACAAGTCCAAAGTTAAAGCTCATTTAGACTTGCAAGCCTTAAACACAAACAAAACATTCATAAAAATAAGATTAAATTAAATTTTATGAGTTCAAATATTTGATTATGTGATTTTGAAATTTATTATATAGCTTAACCAAAATTTTAGAGCTTTTTACTTGCTTAAAATTGCAACGGGTTTACTATAAAGCTCATATAGACATACACGCCTTAGACACTAACAAAACGTCCACAAAGTAAGATTAAATCAAATTTTATGAGTTCAAATATTTTATTATGGGCTTTTTAAATTGATTATATAGCTTAACAAAAATTTCATAGCTTTTTACTCGGTTAAAATTCTATTGCGATTATTGTAAACCTCATCTAAACATACACGCCTTAAACCCTAACAAAACTTCCGTAAAATAAGATTAAACCAAATTTTTTGTTAAAATATTTAATTATGAGCTTTTGAACTTGATTATATACTTTGACCAAATTTTAGAGTTTTTTACTTGATTAAAATTCCAACGGGTTTATTCTAAAGTCCATCTAGACATGCACGCATCAAATCCCAACAAAGCGTCCGAAAAATATGATTAAATCAAATTTTATCAGTTCAAATCTTTAATTATGGGCTTTTGAACTTGATTATATAGCCTAATTAAATTTTTAGAGCTTTTTACTCGGTTAAAATTACAACGGGTTTATTATAATGCCCACCTAGACATGCGCGTTTTAAACTCCAACAAAACGTCCACAAAATAAGATTAAATCAAATTTTATGAGTTCAAATATTTAATTATGGGCTTTGAAACTTGATTATATAGCTTATTCTAAATTTTAGAGATTTTTACTTGGTAAAAATTCCAATAGATTTACTATAAAGCTCATTTAGACATGCATGACTAAAACCCTAACAGAACGTCCGTAATATAAGATTAAATCAAATTTAAGAGTTCAAATATTTGAATATGGGCTTTTGAAAATGATTATACAAGTTTAACCTCAATTTTAGAGTTTTTAATCTATTAAAATTCTAACAGTCCATTATAAGGCCTATTTAGACACATGCACATCTTAAAACTGCAACAAAAAGGTACGCAAAATAAGATTAAATAATATATAATGAGTTCAAATATTTAATTATAGGATTTTGAACATGATTATATAGCTTAACAAAAATTAAAAACTTTTTACTCGGTTAAAATTCCAAACATGTCCATGATTAAGCTCATTTAGACATTCAAGCCTTAAAACCCAAACAAAACATCCCGCTAAAATAAGATTAAATGAAATTTTATGAGATCAAATATTTGATTATGGGATTTTGAACTTTATTATATACCTCAACAAAAATTTTAGAGCTTTTTACTTGGTTATAATTCCAACGGGTTTACTATAAGGTCCATTTAGACATGAACGCCTCATCGGACCCTAACAAAACGTCCACAAAAGATGTAAGATTAAATCAAATTTTATGATTTAAAATATTTGATTATGGGATTTTTAAATTTATTTTTTATTTTAACAAAAATTTCGAGCTTTTTACTTGGTCAAAGTTCTAATGGGTTTATTATAAAACCCATCCAAACATGAACACCTTAAACCCCAACAAAACATTCACAAAATAAGATTAAATCAAAATTGTTTTGTTCAAATATTTGATTATGAGCTTTTTGAAATTGATTATATAGCTTAACAAAAATTTAGAGCTTTTTACTCGATTAAAATTCCAACGGTTTATTCTAAAGCCCATCTAAACATGCATGCCTTAAACCCCAACAAAGCATTTTTTTTTTTAAATCAAATGTTTGATTATGAGTTCAAATCATTAATAATGGGCCAAACTTGATTATGAGCTTTTAATTAAAGTTTAATATTCCAGCAGTTTTTTCTAAAGTCCATCTAGACATGCACGCCTCAAACCCCAACAAAGCGTCAGAAAAATATGATTAAATAAAATTTTATGAGTTCAAATCTTTAATTTGGGCGTTTAAATTATTATAAAGCCCACTTTTTAGACATGCATGCCTAAAACCCCAACAAAGTTTACAAAATAAGCTTATTAAATCAAATTTTATGAGTTCAAATGTTTAATTATGGGCTTTGAAACTTGATTATATACTTATTCTAAATTTTAGAGCTTTTTACTTGGTTTAAATTCCAATAGATTTACTTTAAAGCTCATTTAGACATGCATGACTGAAACCCTAATAGAACGTCTGCAATATAAGATTAAATCAAATTTAAGAGTTCAAATATTTGAATATTGGCTTTTGAAAATGATTATATAGTTTAATCTCAATTTTAGAGTTTTTACTCGGTAAAAATTCTAACGGATCCACTATAAGGCACATTTAAGACACGCACATCTTAAAATGCAACAAAAGGTACGCAAAATAAGATTAAATAATATATAATGAGTTAAAATATTTAATTATGGGATTTTAAACATGATTATATATCTTAACAAAAATTAAAAACTTTTTACTCGATTAAAATTCTAACAGGTCCACAGTTAAGCTCATATAGATATGCAAGCCTTCAACCCAAACAAAACATCCGCAAAGTAAGATTAAAAGAAATTTTATGATTTCAAATATTTGATTATGGGATTTTGAACATTATTATATAGCTTAAGCAAAGTTTTAGAGCTTTTTACTTGGTTAAAATTCCAACGGGTTTACTATAAAGCTCATCTAAACATACACGCATCAGACCCTAACAAAACGTCCACAAAGTAAGTTTAAATCAAATTTTATGAGTTCAAATATTTGATTATGGGTTTTTTAAATTTATTATATGGCTTAAAAAAATTTCAAAGCTTTTTACTAGCTTAAAATTCTAATGTGATTATTGTAAAGCCCATCTAAACATATACGCAAATATTTTTAAACGCCAACAAAAAATTAGAACTTTTTACTAGTAAACTAAGATTAAACCAATTTTTTTTGTTCAAATATATGATTATGGGATTTTGAACTTGATTATTTAGCTTGACCAAAATTTTAGAGTTTTTTACTCGATTAAAATTCAAACGGGTTTATTCTAAAGTCCATCTAGACATGCACGCCTCAAACCCCAACAAAGTTCAAATATTTAAATATGTGCTTTTCAACTTAATTAGATATTTTAATTAAAAAATATGATTAAATCAAATTTTATGAGTACAAATCTTTAATTAAGGGCTTTTGAACTTGATTATATAGCTTAATTAAATTTTTAGAGCTTTTTACTCGGTTAAAATTACAACATGTTTATTATAAAGCCCGCCTAGACGTGCACGCCTTAAATCCCAACAAAACGTCTACAAAATAAGATTAAATCAAATTTTATGAGTTCAAATATTTAATTATGGGCTTTGAAACTTGATTATATAGCTTATCCTAAATTTTAGAGCTTTTTACTTGGTTAAAATTCCAACGGATTTACTATAAAGCTCATTTAGACATGCATGACTGAAACCCTAATAGAACGTCCACAATATAAGATTAAATCAAATTTAAGAGTTCAAATATTTTAATATGGGTGTATGAAAATGATTATATAGTTTAACCTCAATATTAGAGCTTTTTACTAGGTTAAAATTCTAACGGGTCCACTATAAGGCCCATTTGGACATGCACATCTTAAACTGCAACAAAAGACACGCAAATTAAGAATAAATAATATATAATGAGTTCAAATATTGAATTATGGGCTTTTGAACATGATTATATAGCTTAACAAAAATTGTAAACTTTTTACTCGGTTAAAATTCCAACAGGTCCACAGTTAAGCACATTTAGACATGCAAGCCTTAAACCCAAACAAAACATCCGCAAAATAAGATTATATGAAATTTTATGAATCCAAATATTTGATTATGGGATTTTGAACTTTATTATATAGTTTATCCAAAATTTCATAGCTTTTTACATGGTTAAAATTCCCAACGGGTTTACTATAAAGCTCATCTAGACATGCACGCCTCACCCTAACAAAACGTCCACAAAGTAAGACTAAATCAAATTTTATGAGTTCAAATATTTGATTAGGGGCTTTTTAAATTGATTGTTGTAAAGCCCATCTAAACATTCACGCCTTAAACCCCAACAAAACTTCCGCAAAATATGATTAAAATAATTTCTTTTTAATCAAATATTTGATTATGAGCTTTTGAACTTGATTCTATAGCTTGACCAAAATGTCAGAGTTTTTTACTCGATTAAAATTCCAACGGGTTTATTCTAAAGTTCATCTAGACATGCACGCCTCAAACCCCAACAAAGTATCCGAAAAATATAATTAAATCAAATTTTATGAGTTCAAATCATTAATTATGGGCTTTTGAACTTGATTATATAGCTTAATTAAAATTTTAGAGCTTTTTACTCGGTTAAAATTACAACGGGTTCATTATAAAGCCCACTTATACATGCACGCCTTAAACCCCAACAAAACTTCCGCAAAATAAGATTAAACCAATTTTTTTTGTTCAAATATATTATTATGGGCTTTTGAAATTGATTATATAGTTTGGCCAAAATTTCAGAGCTTTTTACTCGATTAAAATTCCAATGGGTTTATTCTAAAGTCCATCAAGACATGCACGCCTAAAAAACCAAAAAAAGCGTCCGAAAAATATGATTAAATCAAATTTTATGAGTGTAAATCTTTAATTATGGGCTTTTGAGCTTGATTATATAGCTTAATTAAATTTTTAGAGCTTTTTACTCGGTTAAAATTACAACGGGTTTATTATAAAGCCCACCTAGATTTGCACGCCTTAAACCCAACAAAACTTCCGCAAAATAACATTAAACCAAATTTTTTGTTCAAATACATGATTATGGGGTTTTGAACTTGATTATATAGCTTGACCAAAATTTCAGAGCTTTTTACTCGATTAAAATTCCAACGGGTTTATTCTAAAGTCCATCAAGACATGCACGCCTCAAAACCCAAAAAAACGACCGAAAAATATGATTAAATCAAATTTTATGACTGTAAATCTTTAATTATGGGCTTTGGAACTTGATTATATAGCTTAATTAAATTTGTATAGCTTTTTACTCGGTTAAAATTAGAACAGGTTTATTATAAAGTCCACTTAGACATGCACTCCTTAAACCCCAATAAAACATCAACAAAATAAGATTAAATCAAATTTTATGAGTTCAAATATTTAATTATGGGCTTTGAAACTTGATTATATAACTTGTTCTAAATTTTAGAGCTTTCTACTTGGTTAAAATTCCAATAGATTTACTATAAAGCTCATTTAGACATGCATGACTAAAACCCTAGCAGAACGTCTGCAATATAAGATTAAATCAAATTTAGGAGTTCAAATATTTGAATATAGACTTTTGAAAATGATTATATAGCTTAACCTCAATTTTAGAGGTTTTTACTAGGTTAAAATTCTAACGGGTCCACTATAAGGCCCATTTAGACATGCACATCTTATACTGCAACAAAAGGTACGCAAAATAAGATTAAAAATATATAATGAGTTCAAATATTTATTTATTGGCTTTTGAACATGAATATATAGCTTAAAAAAATTGAAAACTTTTTACTCGGTTAAAACTCCAATAGGTCCACAGTTAAGCTCATTTAGACATGCAAGCCTTAAACCCAAACAAAACATCTGCAAAATAACATTAAAAGAAATTTTATGAGTTCAAATATTTGATTATGGGATTTTGAACTTTATTATATGCCTTAACCAAAATTTCAGAGCTTTATACTTGGTTAAAATTCCAACGGGATTACTATAAAGCCCATCTAGACATGCACGCCTCAGACCCTAACAAAGCGTCCACAAAGAAAGTGATACGGAAGCTAGGATCCAAGAATTGCATCAAAATCTAGGAACCCTCTAGATCACAATTAATCTAGCAAACTCACTAATATGATCTGAGAAAACCCCAAACTCCACGTTCAGCAAACCGATAATAAAGCATGATCTTGATGTAGAAAACGAGATGGGATGAATTTGATGGTGGCGGTGTTGGATAGATTTGTCCTTGGCACCCTCCTAATCGCAATTGAATAGGCAAACACCTGTAAACGGCACGAATCTCTACGATGAATGGATGATGACGAGATAGATGTTGTAGGATATTTTGTCCTCGGCACCCTCTTAGACGCGATTATCTAAGCAAGCAACCTCAAGCGGCTCTAACCCACCCTCCTTGACGCAATTACCTAGGCAAGCAAGAGTGTGAAGATGATCTCCATTACAAGAACTTGACGAACTTACGTTGAAGAAGACTTCTGATACGAAAAATAACAAGGCAAATCTATCTACCTTGAAAATAAAATGGCCCATGGCCAAAGGTTTTTGCAATTCATAAATTCATGATGTTGTTCTTATTAGTGAAGCAAATATGCCTTTAAATAGGCTACAAATGAAAAGTGCAACTTAAATTAGGAAAAATAAAGATAATAATAAAATAATTAAACATATTTTATCTAACCTAAAAAACTAATAAATAAATAACAAATCTAATCCTAAATCATCTAAATATCTTCATAAAGAATCCTAGATTAAATTTAAGTACAAATAATCAATAAAATTATTGAAAATTCGTAATAAATAATATTTCCCGTGATAAAATCGTATAGAGATTTCTGCTCGCACAGCCTTTACTAAAATGGACATAACTTGAGCTCCCGATGTCGGATTGATGCGTTCCAAGATGCATTGGAAAGCTAAGAGACAGACAAATATGTTTGAAGAAGACATGTAGACTCAGAAGTGCCCGGATCCCATCCGAAAATTCGATGCAAGTCGGCTGAAATTCCAGACTTACAAAACAACTTCAACTCTTTGGCTACAATGCATCATTTTAGCCCCCCATACATGTATCATTCTCCCCCTGTTGAAAACGATTCGTCCCGAATCTTAAGAGTTGTTGATCACAACCTTCAAGTCTCTTGAGATGTCTCCATGAATGAAATATTAAAACTAGGATCTATATAGAGAATTATATATTTTTTCTTTTTTCTCAACTACTAAAACAACAGTAAAAGATAATTATTTCAAACACCTAAACCAAGGCTCTAATTACCAATTGATACGGAAGCTAGGATCCAATAATTACCTCAAAATCTAGGAACCCTCTAGATCACAATTAATCTAGCAAACTCGCTAATATGATCCGAGAAAACCCCAAACTCCACGTTCAACAAACCGATAATAAAGCATGATCTTGATGTAGAAAACGAGATATGATGAATTTGATGGTGGCGGTGTTGGATAGATTTGCCCTTGGCACCCTCCTAATCATAATTGAATAGGCAAACACATACAAACGGCACGAATCTCTCCGACGAATGGATGATGACGAGATAGATGTTGTAGGATATTTTGTCCTCGGCACCCTCTTAGACGCGATTATCTAAGCAAGCAAACTCAAGCGGCTCTAACCCACCCTCCTAGATGCAATTACCTAGGCAAGCAAGAGTGTGAAGATGATCTCCATTACAAGAACTTCACGAACTTACGTTGAAGAAGACTTCTGATACGAAAAATAACAAGGCAAATCAATCTACCTTGAAAATAAAATGGCCCATGGCCAAAGGTTTTTGCAATTCATAAATTCATGATGTTGTTCTTATTAGTGAAGCAAATATGCCTTTAAATAGGCTACAAATGAAAAGTTCAACTTAAATTAGGAAAAGTAAAGATAATAATAAAATAAATAAACATATTTTATCTAACCTAAGAAACTAATAAATAAATAACAAATCTAATCCTAAATCATCTAAATATCTTCATAAAGAATCCTAGATTAAATTTAAGTACAAATAATCAATAACATTATTGAAAATTCGTAATAAATAATATTTCCCGTGATTAAATCGTATAGAGATTTCTGCTCGCACAGTTTTCACTAAAATGGACATAACTTGAGCTCCCGATGTCGGATTGATGCGTTCCAAGATGCATTAGAAAGCTAAGAGACAGACGAATATGTTTGAAGAAGACATGTAGACTCGGAAGTGCTCGGATCCCATCCGAAAATTCGATGCAAGTCGGCTGAAATTCCAGACTTATAAAACAACTTCAACTCTTTGGCTACAATGCTTCATTTTAGCCCCCCATACATGTATCAGAAAGATTAAATCAAATTTTATGAGTTCAAATATTTGATTATGGGCTTTTTAAATTTATTATATAGCTTAACAAAAATTTCGGAGCTTTTTACTCGGTTAAAATTCTAATGCGTTTATTGTAAAGCTCATATAAACATGCACGCCTTAAACCCCAACAAAAC
Source organism: Hibiscus mutabilis (assembly GCA_019671005.1). Taxonomy (NCBI): domain Eukaryota; kingdom Viridiplantae; phylum Streptophyta; class Magnoliopsida; order Malvales; family Malvaceae; genus Hibiscus; species Hibiscus mutabilis. Next base: position 46,203,335 of record CM033714.1, read on the forward strand.
TTCCGCAAAATAAGATTAAACCAATTTTTTTTGTTCAAATATTTGATTATGGGCTTTTGAACTTGATTATATAGCTTGACCAAAATTTCAGAGTTTTTTACTCGATTAAAATTCCAACAGGTTTATTCTAAAGTCCGTCTAGACATGCACGCCTCAAACCTTAACAAAGCGTCCGAAAAATATGTTTAAATCAAATTTTATGAGTTCAAATCTTTAATTATGGGCTTTTGAACTTGATTATATAGCTTAATTAAATTTTTAGATCATTTTACTCGGTTAAAATTACAACGGGTTTATTATAAAGCCCACCTAGACTTGCACGCCTTAAACCCCAACAAAACTTCCACAAAATAAGATTAAACCAAATTTTTTTTGTTCAAATATATGATTATGGGGTTTTGAAATTGATTATATAGCTTGACCAAAGTTTCAGAGCTTTTTACTCGATTAAAATTCCAACGGGTTTATTCTAAAGTCCATCAAGACATGCACGCCTCAAAACCCAAAAAAGCGTCTGAAAAATATGATTAAATCAAATTTTATGAGTGTAAATCTTTAATTATGGGATTTTGAACTTGATTATATATCTTTTTTAAATTTTTATAGCTTTTTACTCGGTTAAAATTAGAATAGGTTTATTATAAAGCCCACTTAGACATGAACTCCTTAAACCCCAATAAAACATCAACAAAATAATATTAAATCAATTTTTATGAGTTCAAATATTTAATTATGGGCTTTGAAACTTTATTATATAGATTATACTAAATTTTAGAGCTTTTTACTTGGTTAAAATTCCAATATATTTACTATAAAGCTCATTTAGACATGCATGACTAAAACCCTAACAGAACGTCCGCAATATAAGATTAAATAAAATTTAGGAGTTCAAATATTTGAATATGGCCTTTTTAAAATGATTATATAGATTAACCTCAATTTTAGAGCTTTTTACTAGGTTAAAATTCTAACGGGTCCACTATAAGGCCCATTTAGACATGCACAACTTATACTGCAACAAAAGGTACGAAAAATAAGATTAAATAATATATAATGAGTTCAAATATTTAATTATGGGCTTTTGAACATGATTATATAGCTTTAAAAAATTGAAAACTTTTTACTCGATTAAAATTCCAACAGGTCCACAATTAAGCTCACGTAGACATGCAAGCCTTAAACCCAAACAAAACATTCGTAAAATAAGATTAAATGAAGTTTTATGAGTTCAAATACTTGATTATAGGAATTTGAACTTTATTATATACCTTAAACATAATTTCAGAGCTTTATACTTGGTTAAAATTCCAACAAGTTTACTATAAAGCCCATCTAGACATGCACGCCTCAGACCCTAACAAAACGTCCACAAAGTAAGATTAAATCAAATTTTATGAGTTCAAATATTTGATTATGGGATTTTCAACTTTATTATATAGCTTAACCAAAATTTCAGAGCTTTTTACTTGGTCAAAATCCCAACGAGTTTACTATAAAGCCCATCTAGACATGCACACCTCAGACCCTAATAAAGCGTCCACAAAGTAAGATTAAATCAAATTTTAAGAGTTCAAATATTTGATTATGGGCTTTTTAAATTGATTATATAGCTTAACAAAAATTTCAGAGCTTTTTACTCGGTTAAAATTCTAATGTGTTTATTGTAAAGCCTATTTAAACAATCACGCCTTAAACCCCAACAAAACTTCCGAAAAATAAGATTAAACTAATTTTTTTTTGTTCAAATATTTTATTATGGGCTTTTGAACTTGATTATATAGCTTGACCAAAATTTTAGAGCTGCTTACTCCATTAAAATTCGAACGGGTTTATTCTAAAGTCCATCTAGACAAGCACGCCTCAAACCCCAATAAAGCGTCCGAAAAGTATGATTAAATCAAATTTTATGAGTTCACATATTAAATTATGGGCCTTTGAACTTGATTATATAGCTTAATTAATTTTTTAGAGCATTTTACTCGGTTAAAATTACAACAGGTTTATTATAAAGCCCACCTAGACATGCACACCTTAAACCCAACAAAACATCCACAAGATAAGATTAAATCCAATTTTATGAGTTCAAATATTTAATTATGAGCTTTGAAACTTGATTATATAGCTTATTCTAAATTTTAGAGCTTTTTACTTGGTTAAAATTCCAATAGATTTACTATAAAGCTTATTTAGACATGCATGACTAAAACCCTAATAGAACGTCCGCAATATAAGATTAAATCAAATTTAAGAGTTCAAATATTTGAATATTGGCTTTTGAAAATGATTATATAGCTTAACCTCAATTTTAGAGCTTTTTACTCGGTTAAAATTCTAACGGGTCCACTATAAGGCCCATTTAAACATGCACATCTTAAACCGCAACAATAGGTACGCAAAATAAGATTAAATAATATATAATGAGATCAAATATTTAATTATGGGCTTTTGAACATGATTATATAGCTTAACAAAAATTGAAAACTTTTTACTCGGTTAAAATTCCAACAAGTCCACTGTAAAGCTCATTTAGACTTGCAAGCCTTAAACCCAAACTAAACATTCGGAAAATAAGATTAAATTAAATTTTATGAGTTCAAATATTTGATTATGTGATTTTGAAATTTATTATATAGCTTAACCAAAATTTTAGAGCTTTTTACTTGCTTAAAATTGCAACGGGTTTACTATAAAGCTCATCTAGACATACACGCCTTAGACACTAACAAAACGTCCACAAAGTAAGATTAAATCAAATTTTATGAGTTCAAATATTTTATTATGAGCTTTTTAAATTGATTATATAGCTTAACAAAAATTTCATAGCTTTTTACTCGGTTAAAATTCTATTGCGATTATTGTAAAGCTCATCTAAACATACACGCCTTAAACCCTAACAAAACTTCCGCAAAATAAGATTAAACCAAATGTTTTAGTTAAAATATTTCATTATGAGCTTTTGAACTTGATTATATACTTTGACCAAATTTTAGAGTTTTTTACTCGATTAAAATTCCAACGGGTTTATTCTAAAGTCCATCTAGACATGCACGCATCAAATCCCAACAAAGCGTCCGAAAAATATGATTAAATCAAATTTTATCAGTTCAAATATTTAATTATGGGCTTTTGAACTTGATTATATAGCCTAATTAAATTTTTAGAGCTTTTTACTCGGTTAAAATTACAACGGGTTTATTATAAAGCCCACCTAGACATGCGCGTTTTAAACTCCAACAAAACGTCCACAAAATAAGATTAAATCAAATTTTATGAGTTCAAATATTTAATTATGGGCTTTGAAACTTGATTATATAGCTTATTCTAAATTTTAGAGATTTTTACTTGGTAAAAATTCCAATAGATTTACTATAAAGCTCATTTAGACATGCATGACTAAAACCCTAACAGAACGTCCGTAATATAAGATTAAATCAAATTTAAGAGGTCAAATATTTGAATATGGGCTTTTGAAAATGATTATATAGTTTAACCTCAATTTTAGAGCTTTTTACTCGGTTAAAATTCTAACAGGTCCACTATAAGGCTCATTTAGACATGCACATCTTAAACTGCAACAAAAGGTACGCAACATAAGATTAAATAATATATAATGAGTTCAAATATTTAATTATAGGATTTTGAACATGATTATATAGCTTAACAAAAATTGAAAACTTTTTACTCGGTTAAAATTCAAACAGGTCCACAGTTAAGCTCATTTAGACATTCAAGCCTTAAACCGAAACAAAACATCCGGAAAATAAGATTAAATGAAATTTTATGAGATCAAATATTTGATTATGGGATTTTGAGCTTTATTATATAGCTTAACCAAAATTTCAAAGCTTTTTACTTGGTTAAAATTCCAACGGGTTTACTATAAGGTCCATCTAGACATGCACGCCTCAGACCCTAACAAAACGTCCACAAAGTAAGATGTAAGATTAAATTAAATTTTATGAGTTAAAGTATTTGATTATGGGCTTTTTAAATTGATTATATTACTTAACAAAAATTTCTGAGCTTTTTACTCGGTTAAAGTTCTAATTCGTTTATTGTAAAACCCATCCAAACATGCACGCTTTAAACCCCAACAAAACTTCCGCAAAATAAGATTAAACCAAAATTTTTTTGTTCAAATATTTGATTATGAGCTTTTGAACTTGATTATATAGCTTGACCAAAATTTCAGAGCTTTTTACTCGATTAAAATTCCAACGGATTTATTCTAAAGTCCATCTAGACATGCACGCCTCAAACCCCAACAAAGCATCCGAAAAATATGATTAAATCAAATTTTATGAGTTCAAATCATTAATAATGGGCTTTTGAACTTGATTATATAGCTTAATTAAAGTTTTAGAGCTTTTTACACGGTTAAAATTACAACAGGTTTATTATAAAGCCCACCTAGACATGCATGCCTAAAACCCCAACAAAACGTCCACAAAATAAGATTAAATCAAATTTTATGAGTTCAAATATTTAATTATGGGCTTTGAAACTTGATTATATACTTATTCTAAATTTTAGAGCTTTTTACTTGGTTTAAATTCCAATAGATTTTCTTTAAGCTCATTTAGACATGCATGACTAAAACCCTAACAGAACGTCCGTAATATAAGATTAAATCAAAAATAAGAGTTCAAATATTTGAATATGGGCTTTTGAAAATGATTATATAGCTTAACCTCAATTTTAGAGCTTTTTTCTCGGTTAAAATTCTAACGGGTCCACTATAAGGCCCATTAAGACATGCACATCTTAAAATGCAACAAAATGTACGCAACATAAGATTAAATAATATATAATGAGTTCAAATATTTACTTATGGGCTTTTGAACATGATTATATAAATTAACAAAAATTGAATACTTTTTACTCGGTTAAAAGTCCAACAGGTCCAAAGTTAAGCTCATATAGACATGCAAGCCTTAAACCCAAACAAAACATCCGTAAAATAAGATTAAATAAAATTTTATGAGTTCAAATATTTGATTATGGGATTTTTAACTTTATTATATAGCTTAACCAAAATTCCAAAGCTTTTTACTTCGTTAAAATTCCAACGGGTTTACTATAAGGCCCATCTAGACATGCACACCTCAGACTCTAACAAAACGTCTACAAAGTAAGATTAAATCAAATTTTATGAGTTCATGTATTTGATTATGGGCTTTTTAAATTGATTATGTAGCTTAACAAAAATTTCAGAGGTTTTTACTCGGTTAAAGTTCTAATGGGATTATTATAAAACCCATCTAAACATGCACGCCCTAAACCCCAACAAAACTTTCGCAAAATAACATTAAACCATTTTTTTTGTTCAAATATTTGATTATGGGCTTTTGAACTTGATTATATAGATTGACCAAAATTTCAGAGCTTTTTACTCGATTAAAATTCCAACAGGTTTATTCTATGTCCATCTAGACATACACACCTCAAACCCCAACAAAGCATCCGAAAAATATGATTAAATCAAATTTTATAACTTAAAATCTTTAATTATAGGCTTTTGAACTTGATTATATAGCTTAATGAAATTTTTAGAGCTTTTTACCCAGTTAAAATTACAATGGGTTTATTATAATGCCCACCTAGACATGCACGCCTTAAACCTCAACAAAACGTCCACAAAATAAGATTAAATCAAATTTTATGAGTTCAAATATTTAATTATGGGCTTTGAAACTTGATTATATAGCTTATTCTAAATTTTAGAGCTTTTTACTTGATTAAAATTCCAATAGATTTACTATAAAGCTCATTTAGACATGCATGACTGAAACCCTAACAGAACGTCCACAATATAAGATTAAATCAAATTTAAGAGTTCAAATATTTGAATATGGGCTTTTGAAAATGATTATATAGCTGAACCTCAATTTTTGTGCTTTTTATTCGGTTAAAATTTTAACAGGTCCACTATAAGGCTCATTTAGATATGCACATCTTAAACTGCAACAAAAGGTACGCAACATATTAAATAATATATAATGAGTTCAAATATTTAATTATGGGATTTTGAACATGATTATATAGCTTAACATAAATTGAAAACGTTTTACTCGGTTAAAACTCCAACAGGTCCACAGTTAAGCTCATTTAGACATGCAAGCCTTAAACCCAAACAAAACATTCGCAAAATAAGATTAAATGAAATTTTATGAGTTCAAATATTTGATTATGGGATTTTGAACTTTATTATATAGCTTAAACAAAATTTCAGAGCTTTTTATTTGGTTAAAATTCCAACGGGTTTACTATAAAGCCCATATAAACATGCACGCCTCAAACCCTAACAAAACGTCCACAAAGTAAGATTAAATCAAATTTTATGAGTTCAAATATTTGATTATGGGCTTTTTAAATGGATTATATAGCTTAACAAAAATTTTAGAGCTTTTTACTCAGTTAAAATACTAATACGTTTATTGTAAAGTCCATCTAAACATGCACGCCTTAAACCCCAACAAAACTTCCACAAAATAAGATTAAACCAATTTTTTTTGTTCAAATATTTGATTATTGGATTTTGAACTTTATTATATAGCTTGACCAAAATTTCAGAGCGTTTTACTCGATTAAAATTCCAACAGGTTTATTCTAAAGTTCATCTAGACATGCAATCAAACCCCAACAAAGCGTCCGAAAAATATGATTAAATCAAATTTTATGTTTTCAAATCTTTAATTACGGGATTTTGAACTTAATTATATAGCTTAATTAAATTTTTAGAGCTTTTTACTCGGTTAAAATTACAACGGGTTTATTATAAAGCCCACCTAGACATGTACGCCTTAAACCCCAACAAAACGTCAACAAAATAAGATTAAATCAAATTTTATGAGTTCAAATATATAATTATGGGCTTTGCAACTTGATTACATAGCTTATTCTAAATTTTAGAGCTTTTTACTTAGTTAAAATTCCAATAAATTTACTATAATGCTCATTTAGACATGCATGACTGAAACCCTAACAGAACGTCCGCAATATAAGATTAAATCAAAAGTAAGAGTTCAAATATTTGAATATGGGCATTTGAAAATTATTATATAGCCGAACCTCAATTTTAGAGCTTTTTACTCGGTTAAAATTATAACGGGTCCACTATAAGGCCCACATAGACATGCGCATCTTAAGCTGCAACAAAAGGTACGCAACATATGATTAAGTAGTATATAATGAGTTCAAATATTTAATTATGGGCTTTTGAACATGATTATATAGCTTAACAAAAACTAAAAACTTTTTACTCGGTCAAAATTCCAACAGGTCCACAGTTAAGCTTATTTAGACATGCAAGTCTTATACCCAAACAAAACATCCGCAAAATAAGATTAAATGAAATTTTATGAGTTCAAATATTTGATTATATGATTTTGAACTTTATTATATAGCTTAACCAAAATTTCAGAGCTTTTTACTTGCTTAAAGTTCCAATGGGTTTACTACAAAGCCCATCGAGACATGCACGCCTCAGACCCTGACAAAACGTCACAAAGTAAGATTAAATCAAATTTTATGAGTTCAAATATTTGATTATGGGCTTTTTAAATTGATTATATAGCTTAAAAAATTTAGAGCTTTTTACTCGGTTAAAATTCTTATGCGTTTATTGTAAAACCCATCAAAACATGCACGCCTTAAACCCCAACAAAACTTCCACAAAATAACATTAAACCAAATTTTTTCGTTCAAATATTTGATTATGGGCTTTTGAACTTGATTATATAGCTTGACCAAAATTTCAGAGCTTTTTACTCGATTAAAATTCCAATGGGATTATTCTAAAGTCCATCTAGACATGCATGCCTCAAACCCCAACAAAGCGTCTGAAAAATATGATTAAATCAAATTTTATGAGTTCAAATCTTTAATTACGGGCTTTTGAACTTGATTATATAGCTTAATTAAATTTTTAGATCTTTTTACTCGATTAAAATTACAACGGGTTTATTATAAAGCCCACCTAGACATACACTCCTTAAACCCCCAACAAAACATCCACAAAATAAGATTAAATCAAATTTTATGAGTTCAAATATTTAATTATGGGCTTTGAAACTTGATTATATAGCTTATTCTAAATTTTAGAGTTTTTTACTTGGTTAAAATTCCAATACATTTACTATAAAGGTCATTTAGACATGCATGACTGAAACCCTAACAGAACGTCCACAATAAAAGATTAAATCAAATTTAAGAGTTCAAATATTTGAATATGGGATTTTGAAAATGATTATATAGCTTAACCTCAATTTTAGAGCTTTTTACTCTGTTAAAATTCTAATGGGTCCACTATAAGGCCCATTTAGACATGCACATCTTAAACTGCAACAAAAGGTACACAAAATAAGATTAAAAAATATATAATGAGTTCAAATATTTAATTATGTTCCTTTGAATATGATTATATAGCTTAACAAAAATTGAAATCTTTTTACTCGGTTAAAATTCTAATGCGTTTATTGTAAAGCCCATCTAAACATGCACACCTTAAACCCCAACAAAACTTCTGCAAAATAAGATTAAACCAATTTCTTTTTGTTCAAATATTTGATTATGGGCTTTTGAACTTGAGTATATAGCTTGACCAAAATTTCAGAGCTTTTTACTCGATTAAAATTCCAACGGGTTTATTCTAAAGTCCATCTAGACATGCACGCCTCAAGCCCCAATAAAGCATCCGAAAAATATGATTAAATCAAATTTTATGAGTTCAAATCTTTAATTATGGGCTTTTGAACTTGATTATATAGCTTAATTAAATTTTTAGAGCATTTTACTCGGTTAAAATTACAACAGGTTTATTATAAAGCCCACCTAGACATGCACGCCTTATACCCCAACAAAACGTCCACAAAATAAGATTAAATCAAATTTTATGAGTTCAAATATTTAATTATGGGCTTTGAAACTTGATTATATAGCTTATTCTAAATTTTAGAGCTTTTTACTTGGTTAAAATTCCAATAGATTTACTATAAAGCTCATTTAGACTTGCATGAGTAAAACCCTAACAGAACGTCTACAATATAAGCTTAAATCAAATTTAAGAGTTCAAATATTTGAATATGGGCTTTTGAAAATGATTATAGCTTAACCTCAATTTTAGAGCTTTTTACTCGGTTAAAATTCTAACGGGTCCACTATAAGGCCCATTTAGACACGCACATCTTAAACTGCAACAAAAGGTACGCAAAATTAGATTAAATAATATATAATGAGTTCAAATATTTAATTATAGGCTTTTGAACATGATTATATAGCTTAACAAAAATTGAAAACTTTGTACTCGGTTAAAATTCCAATAGGTCCACAGTTAAGCTCATTTAGACATGCAAGCCTTAAACCCAAACAAGACTTCCGCAAAATAAGATTAAATGAAATTTTATGAGTTCAAATATTTGATTATGGGATTTTGAACTTTCTTATATACCTGAACCAAAATTCAGAGCTTTTTACTTGGTTAAAACTCCAACGGGTTTACTATAAAGCCTATCTAGACATGCACGCCTCAGACCCTAACAAAACATCCACGATGTAAGATTAAATCAAATTTTATGAGTTCAAATATTTGATTATGGGATTTTGAACTTTATTATATAGCTTAGCCAAAATTTTAGAGATTTTTACTAGGTTAAAATTCCAACGGGTTTAGTATAAAGCTCATCTAGATATGCACGCCTCAGACCCTAACAAAACGTCGACAAAGTAAGATTAAATCAAATTTTATGTGTTCAACTATTTGATTATGGGCTTTTTAAATTGATTATATAGCTTAACAAAAATATTAGAGCTTTTTACTCGGTTAAAATTCTAATGCGTTTATTGTAAAGCTCATCTAAACATGCACATCTTAAACTCCAACAAAACTTCTGCAAAATAAGATTAAATCAATTTCTTTTAGTTCAAATAATTGATTATGAGCTTTTGAACTTGATTATATATCTTGACCAAAATTTTAGAGTTTTTTACTCGTTTAAAATTCTAACAGGTTTTATTATAAAGCTCATCTAGACATGCACGCCTCAAACAAGAACAAAATGTTCGAAAAATATGATTAAATCAAATTTTATGAATTCAAATATTTAATTATGGTCTTTGGAAATTTATTATATAGGCTAATCCAAATTTCATAGCTTTTTACTTGGAAAAAATTTCAGTGGGTTTACTATAAAGCCCATCAAGACATGCACTCCTTAAACCACAATAAAACGTCCGCAATATAAGATTAAATCAAATTTAAGAGTTCAAATAGTTTAATATGGGCTTTCGAAAATGATTATATAGCTTAACCTCAATTTTAGAGCTTTTTACTAGGTTAAAATTTTAACATGTCCATTATAAGGCCCATTTAGACATGCACATCGTAAACTGCAACAAAAGACATGTAAAATAAGATTAAATAATATATAATGAGTTCAAATATTTAATTATGGGCTTTTGAACATGATTATATACTTAACAAAAATTGAAAACTTTTGACTCGGTCGGCGAGGTTTCCCGGTTGAAAGTGATTCTTGACCTCTATGCGGCCTCCTCCGGCCAAGCAGTCAACTATGATAAATCTATCATCTTTTTTGGGCCACGTGTGTCTCATGATTTTAAGCATATTGTTCATCAGCTTCTTGGTGTCCATGAAGTGGATGACCCTGGTATCTACCTGGGAATTTCGCTTCTCGTTGGGAAGAACAGAACGACGGCCTTAGGGTTTACTCGTGACAAGGTCAACTCATGCATGACTAAATGGAATAATCTTTTGCTGTCCTTTAGCGGACGTGAGGCTTTCATTAAGTATATCGCTCAGTCTTTGCCACAATATGTCATGTCAAGTTACTTGCTTCCTCAAAATGTTATAGAATGGTCTCGATCTATTCGACGTAACTGGTGGTCTGTTCGCAATAATAAGCGCGGATGGCCGCTCGTCACTTGGGATGCTGTTTGTGCCCCAAAATCTGTGGGTGGTGTGGGTTTCCGCGACAGACACCAATTTAATGTTGCATTGTTGGGGAAGCAGCTTTGGTGTCTTATCTCGGCTCCAGACTCTCTGTTTTCTCGTGTCTTCCGTGCATGTTACTTCCATTCGGGGAATATTTTTGATGTTGTAGCGAATCGCAGGGATTCCTTTGCTTGGAAGGGTCTTTGCCAAGCTTTGCAGTTGCTTTTTCCTTGATTCTTTTGGCGTCTGGGTATTGATAGTAAGGTTCACGTACACCGTGACAATTGGGGTGGGGCTTCTGTACTTACCCTCTATGGAGAGTATTTTGAAAATGACGAGATCCCATTCCGCTGCCGTGACTTTCTGGTTCATGGTAGGGCCTAATAGGATGCTCGTAAAGTACGAGATTACTTTGACTAGGAGAATGCTGACAATATTCTTTGTATCCCTGTCACCGATGAACACCGTGATATCGTGCTTTGGGGAAATCATGACTCCGGGCTTTATACCGTCAAGTCTGGCTACCTCTTTCTGCACAAACCACAGTGACCTCTACCTCGACCTTCGCCTATTTGGTAGATTATATCACGTTCGCCCACGCATCCTAAGGTACGCACCTTTAGGTGGCGGGCGGGACATGATGCCCTTCCTACTGGGAATAGGCTTGCGATCGCTGACTTAACGCCCGGGTCTTGTCCTTTCTGTCAAGCTTTAGAAACAGGTTTGCACGCTCTTTGTGATTGAGCTGGGGCAGAAGAAGTCCTCCGTCTCGCTGGCTTCTCACCCCAGCTTCGCACGAGTTCTATTTCGACGATGTCTCTATGGTTCGAGGAGGGAGCCTCTCTTCTCTCCCGCTCAGAGTTTGCCTTCTTTCTTACTGTATTATGTAACATATATAATCGCGGAATGATCTTATCCATAATCGTCGACTTCAGCCCTCGTGGCTCCCAGTAATGAACGCTCAGAGTCTTCTTTGGGACTTTGCTGATGCTAATTCATTGACCCCCGCTCAGCCGCCTACAGCCCCAGCCCTCTCGGATCCTCGTTGTTGGCCTCCAGGACCAAGGACAATTAAGATCAACGTTGATGGTACCTTCCAACCGTCGACTGGTGTAGCTGCCATCGGAGTCCTCACACGTGACGGTACGGGTTCCGTTCTTGGTGGTCTGGCGCTTCATTCAACTGGTTGCACGGATGCTGCAATGGTTGAGTTTCATGCGATTGTAGCTGGTGTTCAACTTGGTTGCGACCGAGGTTGGAGTGACGTGATACTCGAGTCGAATTCTGTCGTTGTGCTACACAAGATCCAGTGCCAGTCCCTGGGTGCTTCTTTGTTGAGTCCCCTTATAGAGCGGATGCGTCCTTTATTTTCCTCAATTCCTACTTCATAGTTTATGTATGTCCATAGGTTGGCTAATTCTGTTGCTCACACGCTAGCCCATTGGGCTTTACATTCGAGCTCTTCTGCTTTCTTTGACTCGGGTATGCCCAACTTTATTCGCTCTGCTGTAATGAATGACTTTCATCCTCCTTAATTTATTAATGAATTTAGGGCACTAATTTCCCCTTAGGTGGTCACCACTAGGCTTGCCTGGTGCCTGACTTTAGAGGGGTTTTTAATGAGGCCCCCTTCTTCTTTCAAAAAAATTCCAACAGGTTCATAGTAAAGCTCATTTAGACATGCAAGCCTTAAACTCAAACAAAACATCCGCAAAATAAGATTAAATGTAATTTTATGAGTTTAAATATTTGATTATGGGATTTTGAACTTTATTATATAGCTAACCAAAATTTCAGAGCTTTTTACTTAGTTAAAATTCCAACGGATTTACTCTAAAACCCATCTAGACATGCACGCCTCAGGCCCTAACAAAACATCCACAAAGTAAGATTAAATCAAATTTTATGAGTTCAAATATTTGATTATGGGCTTTTTAAATTAACTATATAGCTTAACAAAAATTCCAGAGCTTTTTACTCGGTTAAAATTCTAACGCGTTTATTGTAAAGTCCATCTAAACATGCAGGCTGTAAACCCCAACAAAACTTCCGCAAAATAAGATTAAATCAAATTGTTTTGTTCAAATATTTGATTATGAGCTTTTGAACTTGATTATATAGCTTGACCAAAATTTCAGAGCTTTTTACTCGATTAAAATTCCAACGGGTTTATTCTAAAGTCCATCTAGACATGCACGCCTCAAACCCTAACAAAGCATCCGAAAAATATGATTAAATCAAATTTTATGAGTTCAAATCTTTAATTATGGGCTTTTGAACTTGATTATATAGCTTAATTAATTTTTTAGAGCTTTTTACTTGGTTAAAATTACAACAGGTTTATTATAAAGGCCACCTAGACATGCACGCTTTAAACCCCAACAAAACGTTCACAAAATAAGATTAAATCGAATTTTATGAGTTCAAATATTTAATTATGAGCTTTGAAACTTGATTATATAGCTTATCCTAAATTTTAGAGCTTTTTACTTGGTTAAAATTCCAAAGGATTTACTATAAAACCCATTTAGACATGCATGACTGAAACCCTAACAGAACGTCTGCAATATAAGATTAAATCAAATTTAAGAGTTCAAATATTTGAATATGGGCTTTTGTAAATGATTAAATAGCTTAACCTCAATTTTAGAGCTTTTTACTTGGTTAAAATTCTAACGGGTCCACAATAAGGCCCATTTAGACATGCACATCTTAAACTACAACAAAAGGTACGCAAAGTAAGATTAAATAATATAAAATGAGTTCAAATATTTAATTATGGGATTTTAAACATGATTATATAGCTTAACAAAAATTGAAAACTTTTTACTCGGTTAAAATTCTAACAGGTCCACAGTAAAGATCATTTAGACATGCAAGCCTTAAACCCAAACAAAACATCGATAAATAAGATTAAATGAAATTTTATGAGTTCAAATATTTGATTATGGGATTTTGAACTTTATTATATATCTTAACCAAAATTTCAGAGCTTTTTACTTGGTTAAAATTCCAACGGGTTTACTATAAAGCCCATCTAGACATGCACGCCTTAGACCCTAACAAAACGTACACAAAGTAAGATTAAATCAAATTTTATGAGTTCAGATATTTGATTATGGGATTTTTAAATTGATTATATAGCTTAACAAAAATTTTAGAGCTTTTTACTCGGTTAAAATTCTAATGCGTTTATTGTAAAGCCCATCTAAACATGCACGCCTTAAACCTACAACAAAACTTCTGCAAAAATAAGATTAAACCAATTTTTTTAGTTCAAATATTTGATTATGGGATTTTGTATTTGATTATATAGCTTGACCAAAATTTCAGTGCTTTTCACTTGATTAACATTCCAACGAGTTTATTCTAAAGCTCATCTAGACATGCACGCCTCAAACCCCAACAAAATGTTCGAAAAATATGATTAAATCAAATTTTATGAGTTCAAACCTTTAATTATGGGCTTTTAACCTTGATTATATAGCTTAATTAAATTTTTAGAGCTTTTTACTCGGTTAAAATTCAAATGGGTTTATTGTTAAGCCCATCTAGATATGCACCCATTAAGCCCTAATAAAATTTTCGCAAAATAAGATTAAAGCAAATTTTATGAGTTCAAATATTTAGTTATGGGCTTTCGAAATTGATTATATATCCTAATCCAAATTTCGTAGCTTTTTACTTGTAAAATTTTTCAATGGGTTTACTATAGAGCCCATCTAGACATACACGCCTTAAACCACAATAAAACGTTCGCAAAATAAGATTAAATTAAATTTATGAGTTCAAATATTTGAATATGGGCTTTTGAAAATGATTATATAGCTTAACCTCAATTTTAGAGCCTTTTACTCGGTTAAAATTCTAACGGGTTTACTACAGAGCCCATCTAGACATGCACCCCTTAAATCCCAACAAAACATCAATAAAATAAGATTAAATCAAAATTTTTGAGTTGAAATATTTGATTATGGGCTTTTGAACTTGATAATATAGCCTAGCCTCAATATTAGATATTTTTAACTTGATTATGTAGCTTAACCAAAATTTTAGAACATTTTACTCAGTTAAGATTTCAACGGGTTTACTATAAAGTCCATATAGACATACATGCCTTAAACCCCAAACAAAACGTCCACAAAATAAGATTAAATCAAATTTTATGAGTTCAAATATTTGATTATGGGTTTTTTAAATTGATTATATAGCTTATAAAAAATTTCAGAGCTTTTTACTCAGTTAAACTTCTAATGGGTTTATTGTAAAGCCCATATAAACATGCACGCTTTAAACCCCAACAAAACTTCCGCAAAATAGCATTAAATCAAATTTATGACTTCAAATAGTTGAATATAGGCTTTTGAAAATGATTATATAGCTTAACCTCAATTTTAGAGCTTTTTACTCGGTTAAAATTCCAATGGGCCCACTATAAGGCCCATTTAGGTATGTGTATCTTAAACTGCAACAGAAGGTCTGCAAAATAAGATTATATAATATACAATGACTTCAAATATTTAATTATAGGCTTTTGAACATGATTATATAGCTTAACAAAAATTGAGAGCTTTTTACTCAGTTAAAATTCGTACAGGTCCACAGTAAAGCCCATTTAGACATGCAAGCCTTAAACCCAAACAAAATATCTGAAAATAAGATTAAATCAAATTTAATGAGTTCAAATATTTGATTATGGGATTTTGAACTTAATTATATAGCCCAACAAAAAATTTAGAGCTTCTTACTCGGTTAAAATTTCAACGAGTCTACAACAAATCCCATTTAAACATGCACGCCTCGAACCCTAACAAAACGACCACAAAATAAGATTAAATCAATTTTTACGAGTTCAAGTATTTGATTATGAGCTTTTGAACTTGATTATATAGCTTAACCAAAATTTCAGAGCTTTTCACTCGGTTAATATTCCAACTGATTTACTGTAAAGCCCGTCTAGACATGCACGCCTCAAACCCAAACAAAACGTCTACAAAATAAGATCCAATCAAATTTTATGAGTTCAAATATTTGATTATAGGCTTTTGAAATTAATTATATAGCTTAACAAAAATTTCAGGCCTTTTTACTCGATTAAAATTATAATGGGATTATTGTAAAACCCATCTAAATATGCATGCCTTAAATCCCAACAAAACTTTCGCAAAATAAGATTAAATCAAATTTTACGATTTCAAATATTTAATTATGTGCTTTTGAACTTTATTATATAGCTTAACTAAAATTTTAGAGCTTTTCACTCAGTTAAAATTCCAACAAGTTTATTGTAAAGCCCATATTGACTTGCACGCCTTAAACCTCAACAAAATGTCTGCAAAATAAGATTAAATCAAATTTTATGAGTTCAAAATTTTCATTATGGGCTTTTGAACTTGATTATACAGCTTAAAAAATTGAGAGCTTTTTACTCTGTTGAAATTCAAATAGGTCCTTAGTTAAAGCCCATTTAGCATGCAAGCCTTAAACACAAACAAAATGTTCGCAAAACAAGATTAAATCAAATTTTATGAGTTTAAATATATGATTATGGTCTTTTGAAATTAATTATATAGCTCAAAAAAAATTTCACAGCTTTTTGCTCAGTTAAAATTTCAACAAGTCCATAATAAATCTCATTTAGACATGCACGCCCCAAACCCTAACAAAATGACCACAAAATAAAATTAAATCAAATTTTATGAGTTCAAATATTTGATTCTGAGCTTTTGAACTTGATTATGAAGCTTAGCCACAATTTCGTAGCTTTCGAACTTGAGTATATACCTTAACCAAAATTTCAGAGCTTTTTACTTGGTTAAAATTCTAATGGGTTTTTTGTAAAGCTCATCTAAACATGCACGCCTTAAACCCCAACAAAACTTCTGCAAAACAAGATTAAATCAAATTTTATGAGTTCAAATATT
Source organism: Hibiscus mutabilis (assembly GCA_019671005.1). Lineage (NCBI taxonomy): Eukaryota > Viridiplantae > Streptophyta > Magnoliopsida > Malvales > Malvaceae > Hibiscus > Hibiscus mutabilis. The sequence goes on from CM033714.1 coordinate 46,220,210, forward strand.
TTATTATGGGCTTTTGAACTTGATTATATAGCTTAACCAAAATTTTAGAGCGTTTTACTCAATTAAAATTACAACGGGTTTATTATAAAGCTCACCTAAACATGCACACCTTAAACTCTAACAAAATATCCACAAAATAAGATTAAATCAAATTTTATGAGTTCAAATATTTAATTATGGGCTTTGGAACTTGATTATATAGCTGAACCCAAATTTCAGAGCTTTTTACTTGGTTAAAATTCCAACGAGTTTACTATAAAGTTCATTTAGACACGCACGCAATATAAGATTAAATCAAATTTAAGAGTTCCAATATTTGAATATGGGCTTTTGAAAATGATTATATAGCTTAACCTCAATTTTAGAGCTTTTTACTCAGTTAAAATTCTAACGGGTCCACTATAAGGCCTATTTAGACATGCACATCTTAAACTACAACAAAAGGTACGTAAAATAAGATTAAGTGATATATAATGAGTTCAAATATTTAATTATGGGCTTTTGAACATGATTATATAGCTTAACAAAAATTGAGAATTTTTCACTCGGTTAAAATACCAACAGGTCCACAATAAATTCCATTTAGACATGCAAGCCTTAAACCCAAATAAAACATCCGTAAAATATGATCTAATCAAATTTTATGAGTTCCAATTTTTAATATGGGCTTTTGAAAATGATTATATAGCTTCATCTCAATTTTACAGCTTTTTATTTGGTTAAAATTCTAATAGGTTTACTGTAAAGCCCATCTTGACATGCACCCTTTAAAACCCAACAAAACGTCCGCAAAATAAAATTAAAACAAATATTATGAGTTCAAATATTTAATTATGGGCATTGGAAAATGATTATATAGCTTAATCCAAATTTCAGAGCTTTTTACTTGGTTAAAATTTCAATGGATTTACTATAATGCCTATCTAGGCATGCACGCCTTAAACCCCACTAAAACGTCCGCAAAATAAGATTAAATCAAATTTATGAATTCAAATATTTGAATATGGGCTTTTTAAAATGATTATATAGCTTAACCTCAATTTTAAATCTTTTTACTCGGTTAATATTCTGACGGGTTTATTGTAAAGCACATCTAGACATGCACCCCTTAAAACCCAACAAAACATCCGCAAAATAAGATTATAACAAATTTTATGAGTTATAATATTTAATTATGGGCTTTGGAAATTGATTATATAGCTTAATCCAAATTTCGGAGCTTTTTAACTTGATTATATAGCTTAAGCAAAATTTTAGAGCATTTTAATCAGTTAAAATTCCAACGGGTTAATTGTAAAGCCCATCTAGACATTCACTCCTTAAACCCCCAATAAAACATCCACAAAATATGATTAAATCAAATTTATGAGTTCAAATATTTGAATATGGGCTTTTGAAAACGATTATATAACTTAACCTCAATTTTAGAGTTTTTTTACTCGGTTAAAATTCTAATGGGTTTATTTTAGAGCCCATGTAGACATGCACCCCTTAAACCCCAACAAAAAATCCTCAAAATAAGATTAAATCAAATTTTCTGAGTTCAAATATTTGATTATGGGCTTTTAAACTTGATTATATAGCTTAGCCTCAATATTAAAGCTTTTAACTTGATTATATAGCTTAACCAAAATTTCAGAGCATTTTACTCAGTTAAAATTTCAACAGGTTTATTGTAAAGCCCATATAGACATGCACGCCTTAAACCCCAAACAAAACGTTAACAAAATAAGATTAAATCAAATTTTATGAGTTCAAATATTTGATTATGGGTTTTTTAAATTGATTATATAGCTTAACCAAAATTTCAGAGCTTTTTACTTTGTTAAAATTCTAATGGGTTTATTGTAAAGCCCATCTAAATATGCACGCTTTAAACCCCAACAAAACTTCAACAAAATAAGATGAAATCTAATTTTATGAGTTCAAATATTTAATTATGGGCTTTGGAAATTGATTATATAGCTTAATCCAAATTTCAGAGCATTTTACTTGGTTAAAATTTCAACGGGTTTACTATAAAGCCCATCTAGACATGCACAACTTAAACCCCAATAAAACGTCCGCAAAATAAGTTTAAATCAAATTTATGAGTTGAAATATTTGAATATGAGCTTTTAAAAATTATTATATAGCTTAACCTCAATTTTAGAGCTTTTTACTCGGTCAAAATTCTAACGGGTCCAATATAAGGCCTATTTAGACATGCACATCTTAAAACGCAACAAAAAGTTCGCAAAAAAAGATTAAATAAAATATAACGAGTTCAAATATTTAATTTAGGCTTTTGAACTTGATTATATAGCTTAACAAAAAATTGAGAGTTTTTTACTCTGTTAAAATTTAAACAGGTCCATAGTAAAAGCTCATTTAGCATGCAAGCCTTAAACACAAACAAAACGTCCGCAAAACAAGATTAAATCAAATTTTATGAGTTTAAATATTTAATTATGGGATTTTTGACTTAATTATATATCTCAACAAAATTTTCACAGCTTTTTACTTGGTTAAAATTTCAACGAGTCCACAATGAATCCCATTTAGACATGCAAGCCTTAAACCCTAACAAAACGTCCACAAAATAAAATTAAATCAAATTGATAAGTTTAAATAATTGATTTTGGGCTTTTTAACTTGATTATAAAGTTTAGCCTCAATTTCAGACCTTTTGAACTTGACTATATAGCTTAACCAAAATTTTAGAGCTTTTTACTCGGTTAAAATTATTTGGAACATATGGAACAGAGGTAATGATTGGATCCATACTCACCATCTTCATCCACCTTGGCTTACAGTTCTCAATTCTCAGGGTATTTTGAGGGACTATGCAGTGGCTACTTCAACCGCATTTGCCTCTCTGCCGACAGATGAGCCTACCCTTGTGCAACCGCATTAGCAACACCCCCGAGACAGATCTTTGAAGATTAACATGGATGAGGCTTTTGACCCTATCACTAAAGCTGCTGCTCTTGGTGTTGTGGCGAGAAATTCCATTGGTGCTGTCCTTGGGGGCCTTGCTTACCCTTTAGGTAGCTATCCGGATGCTGCTTCTACTGCAACCCATACGGTTATTGCTGGCATCTTTTTTGCACGCGATCGTGGTTGGTCCAATTTGATCATCGAAATGGATTCGGCAACAATGGCTAATAAAATTAACCAGGAGGGTCCTGATTTGTCTACATTGCAACCTCTAATTGACCATGCTCGATCTCTTCTTGTCGATACTATCAATTTTAATATATGATTTGGACCTAGAGGAATGAACATTGTTGCTCATACTCTTGCCACTAGGGCTCTTCGTCCCATGTCATCCGTTTTGTTTGGCACGGATTATCCCGCTTATCTTCAAACAATTATAACTAATGAGATTTCTTCTCATCACAATTAATATATATGGGTACTCTTTTCCCCATAGGTGCTCATTTGGGGCCTTCAGGTAACGGGTGACTTTAGAGGGGTTTTTAACGAAGCCCACATTTCTTCAAAAAAAATTCTAATGGGTTTATTGTAAAGCCCATCTAAACATGCACACCTTAAACCCCAACAAAACTTCTGCAAAACAAGATTAAATCAAATTTTATAAGTTCAAATATTTGACTATGGTCTTTTGAACTTGATTATATAGCTTAACCAAAATTTCAGAGCTTTTTACTCGGTTAAAATTACAACGGGTTTATTATAAAGCCCATCTAGAAATGCACGCCTTAAACCCCAACAAAACGTCCACAAAATAAGATTAAATCAAATTTTATGAGTTCAAATATTTAAATATGGGCTTTGGAACTTGATTATATAGCTGAACCCAAATTTCAGAGCTTTTTACTTGGTTAAAATTCCAACGAGTTTACTATAAAGTTCATTTAGACACGCACGCCTTAAGCCCCATCAAAACGTCCGCAAAATAAGATTAACTCAAATTTATGAGTTCGTATATTCGAATATGGGTTTTGAACATGATGATATAGCTTAACCTAAATTTCATAACTTTTTACTCTATTAAAATTCTAACGGGTCCACTATAGGGCCCATTTAATTATGGGGTTTTGAACATGATTATATAGCTTAACAAAAATTTCAGAGCATCTAACTCGGTTAAAATTCCAACGAGTCCACAATAAAGCTTATTTAGACACGCACGTCTTAAACCCCAACAAAACATCCGCAAAATAAGATTAAATCAAATATAATGAGTTCAAATATTTGATTATTGGTTTTTGAACTTGATTATATAGCGTAACCAAAATTTCAGAGCTTTTTACACGGTTAAAATTCCAATGGGTTTATTGTAAAATCCATCTAAATATACACGCCTTAAACCCCAACAAAACTTTCGCAAAATAAGATTAAATCAAACTTTATGAGTTCGAATATTTGATTATGGGCTTTTGAACTTGATTACATAGCTTAACCAAAATTTAAGAGCATTTTACTCGGTTAAAATTCTAATGGGTTTACTGTATAGCCCATATTGACATGCACCCTTTAATCCCCAACAAAATGTCCGCAAAATAAGATTAAATCAAATTTTATGAGATAAAATATATGATTATTGGCTTTTGAACTTGATTATATAGCTTAAAAAAATTTAGTGTTTCCTGCTAGGTTAAAATTCCAACAGATTTACTATAAAGCCAATCTAGACATGCACACCTTAAACCCCATCTAAACGTTCGCAAAATAAGATTAAATAAAATTTAGGAGTTCATATATTTGAATATGGGCTTTTGAACTTGATTATATAGCTTAATCTCAATTTCAGAGCTTTTTACTCGGTTAAAATTCCAACGGGTTTACTTTAAAGCCCATCTAGACATGCACGCCTTAAGCTCCAACGAAACATCCGCAAAATAAGATTAAATCAAATTTATGAGTTCATGTATTTGAATATGGGCTTTTGAACATGATTATATAGCTTAACCTCAATTTCTAACCCTTTTACTCGGTTAATATTTCAATGGGTCCACTAGAGAGCCTATTTAGACATGCACACACTACGAAAAATTTCTATTGTTGTGACAAAGTTTATTTTGACAAAATTATTTTTGTCACTATTTGTAGTTTTATTGTGACAAAATTGATAAGCGGCACTTTAAATTAAAAAACATATACAATTGTGACAATAAATAAAACCGTCGTAATATTTTGTCACTATTAGTAATATTGTGCAGCATATGGTGACAAAATATATTTTGTTACCATTTTTTGTCACAAATGTTTCTCTCTATTTTTTTGGCGCCAATAAAAAGTCATATAGTGACAAGTTTTGTAACTATAATTTTAATAATTATTACAAATTTTTTTGTCATAACAAACAATGAGATTCAAGTTTTTTGTTACAAATTATGTTTGTAATTATATATTTTAATTATGTTGACAAAATGTATAGTAAAAAACGTTTCCCTCCATTTTTGGTGCAAAAAAGTCATATATTGACACATTTTGTACCTATAAGTTATAATTATTGTTACAGAAAAAAATTGTCACAATAAATAATGACATTCGAGATTGTTCTGACACATTATTTTTGCAGTTATAGATTTTAATTATAGTGACAAAATATATTGTCATAGATGTTTTCCTACATTTTTTGGTGTCAAAAAAGTTATATAGTGATAAGTTTTGTAACTATAAGTTATAGTTATTGTTACAGAAAAATTATCACAACAACAATTAATAAGATTCAAATCTTTTGTGATAAGTTATGTTTGTACTTATATATTTTAATTATAATGACAAAATAATTTTGTCAAAATTAAATTTGTCACAACCTCAAACGGTTTTAGTTTTTGTTACAATTGTGTACGAAATGAAAATATTTGTGACGAATCATTATTATGACGACTCAATGTTAATGAGCGGTATTGTAAATTCATCGCCAATAAATTTTATTTTTGACAATTTGATTTGTTATATTTAAAAAACGTAAAAGGTGACTTTTTATTTTTGTAAAAATGATTTAATTTGACCAAAATAACCATTTGTCACAAATTAGAATATATTTTTACATTTTATTTTATGATTTTCAAAAACAACACAAAATTGTGTCACTTAATGCTTGACACCAATAATTAATAGAAAAATTAGAGGATTTGTCAGTGAGAGAATTTTGACATCTTAGTTGTGTGTCTAATTCAAAATCTAATTAAGGATGAACTTTCTTATATTTTGAATTTTAGGCTCATAAATTCAATCTTCCTTATATCGATAATTGTAAAAATATTAAAACGGTAACGTAAATTAATTGAAAAATTATCTCTAGTATGTTATTATGAGTAAATTTTTGATACACGAGTTGTATAAAAATTTGCACAGCCCTACATATTTATTCTTTAATAACTAAAATCTTAAATCTTAAAAGCTAAACTAATTGACACGAAACAGGTGAGTTATTTAACTCGAAAAACTATTTTGGTCACGCAAAAATCTTAAATAGCATAATTTAGAATTTAAATAAGTGAGTAAATTATGCTAGTTGAATTATTTGAGTCAATTTTATTTTAAAATTTAAATTTAAATTTTAAAGGCTAAACTACACAAGATACCATTAAACTTTAAGTTTAATACTAACTATACCATTGAATTAAAAATTAATACTATTATAACACTAAAATTTAGTTTAAATTTCAATTATATTACTAGACTATTAAAATCGATGATATAGACGAATCTTAACTGTCTAGTACAATTATGTGGAGGAATTATAACGATTTAATAGTATCGATTTTTAATTTAATAGTTTTCTTTTCTCTCTAAAGCTTTAGTTAATCTTTGCGTTTCATTATCTTTGGGTTTTGTTCCTCTCTTTTCATCTCGTTACCCTAAATCCCTTTCTTTCTTGAACTTTTTCCTATTCAAAGAAAATGGCATTTAATTCCCTTTATTTCCTATAATCCAACTTCTCCGCTCAAAACTTTTCTTTAGAAATCCTGCTCTTTCGATAGCATTTCTCATACCCTCACCTGAAATTTTCACCGTCTCTAAATTTTTTTTCTAACCCTATTTGTCGCTCTAAATTCCTCAATACAGACGCAATTTTGAAGAACAATGACCAAAAAGTTTGGTCAAGGGCTAACTTTAGGGTCGGTGTTAAAGATATTGGTAATACGATTTCATATATGAGCCAAAGATTTGAGGTTGTATGAACAATTTCTTTCTCCAATGAAGTGATGATCGAAGCCCAACCAAGTGGGAGAGGAGAAGCAATTCGTACCTTGAGAAAGGAGTTTCTGGTCATCTTTTACAGGGAGCAAAATTTTGATATTTACTGGTTTGGATTCGATTAATTTTCGTTTTAGCATTTTTATTTTTTGGATCTTATTTTATTTTATTACTTTGAGAAATGGAGAACTTTGTAGAATAATTCAAATTTTTAGAACTGCCCAGGTAATGTTACCGGGAATGCCAATAGACTGCTCGAAGGAGTGAAATTAAAACTCATATCACTACAAATGTGAAACATAATTCAACAGGGTAGTATTCTCATGTTTGTTTAGTAGTAACGAAATATGATTTATTGGAAATTAGATTTTTTTAGAATATATATAGTTATTGTATTTATAGGGCTTTATAATTCTAATTAAATAAATTTTGATTTCTTAAATCCCCAGTTTGATTTCTCCCTAATTGGTATAAAGCGAATCAATTCTGAAATCTGGGAAAATAAAAATTTTTGATAACAGACCTGAATCATGGCTTCAAAAGTTGAAAAGCATAGATTTCCAAGATATAATCCTTTTGTTTCCCTTAGTTTTCCTTTGCCATTAAAGTAGTTCATTACTGTCGGGTTTAGAATTCAAGTCTGTAAATGAAAAAAGTAAAATTTGATGTTATCAGTTATCTTTTCTCGAGTAACTTATACTAATACATTTTAAGGTTATGTTTTTTTTTATATAATTATGTATTCTGTACTTGTTTACAAGGATGAAAGTATTGAATATTATCCTAGAACAATGAAGCCAACAAGCTTTGTTAATTACATTCATGTTTGATTGAATTTACAAATTGATGGATGACAAAGTTGTTTGAACCCTTAAATTGCATGAGGCACAAAACACAAAGAAAGTGCTTGCCTGAATGAAGTAAGGTGCAATATGTATACGACTCAATGTCTAAAGCTTCACAAATATAAAATAGTCATTTGATTTCAAGGTCAACCTATTTCCTTTCTTTAACTTTTCTTCTTCTTACCTTTTTTATTTTCTTCAAAATAGTGATTAATTGGGGGGAAATCAGTATCTAAAAACTAGATATATTACATGTTGTGATTTTTGGTTATACGAGCTAATTAATAATTAATTTAGTTAAAAAAATATAGCAGCAAGATTAGTCTATGGTTGATGATTGCCAAAACCTTCTAGATTAGAAAATATTGTTGCTAAAAACTATTTTGTCGAGTAATACTGCTCAAATATAGCTAAAAATATAGCAAAAATAGTAGCGAGTAAATGTAGAAAGCAACAGTTATAGTAAATGATGTTTTTGTTATTTAAGTAGATGGTTTTGATGCAAATTAGTAGCTAAACTCAAGAGGACTGTTGGTAACTTTTAAAAACTGAAGAAAACAATTTCAAATTGACTTGTGTTTGTACACCAATGTATTATCTGTACTTGAAATTACCTAACAAGATATAGTTGGCAATGTCGAGCCTTCATTAATTCATGCATTGCTCTTTAAGGCCCTTTATTACCAGGTGCAAACTGTATATGGCTCTGTAGATTTCAACTAATCATGTTCTTTGATAGGTTTATGTGTGTTTTCACTTGTATGTGGCGTGTTGTATCTAAAGTTGTCTTTTAAGTTACCATGTCATATGTTTTTACCTTTTATAACAATGAGGATGTGTCTCATCCTTGTCCATGTCACATCATTTCTTTTGTTGATATGCTAAAATGACATATTCACATAATATAGCATTTTAAAAATAATTTTCAATGCATTATCAAGTACTAAGTTTTATTTGTTCAAATCAACTATTATATTTTATAATTATCATATTGTAAATAATGCAAGTATATTTAGTTAAGAGAATGTTTCCATTTATACTGGAATGGAGAAAATCATTGTGTTCTAATAGATCACTGATTTGGGACAATGGCGAAGGTTTGTATAAAGGGTTGTTTGATCGTAACAATGAGCGATGTCCTAGGAAGATCTTCATAAACTATGGTACGTTTTGTTAAAAGATAAAAACATGCTGATGACACAACGACAGATGCTTCTTGCCCAGAATTTATGCTTTCCCAATCCAGAACGCATCTCTAAGGGATAATCTTGCTGCTTCTTCATGTTATTTGACCTACTTTGTGATTAATGTTGCTTGAATATCCTCAAGGGTCTGTGTGGGTAACATATTTTAGAACATAAGTTCATTTGCTTAAAATCCAATTGCTCGTTGGATACATTTTGCTTATGATGAAATTTAGGTCAGGAAGTCGATGTGTCGTATCAAGCAAGTACTTACAGAAAAAGCAATTGAAGACCCTAATCCGAGGAGGTCAGCAGGGGTGAAGAGGATGATTAATGCTCTGTGATATTGCACTAATTTCCCTATCACTTTTCTTGAAGCCTTCCTATTGTTTTGTTGGGGATATTTTATGTTGTGTTACTTTTTCATGTGTAGGATGCAAAATTTCATTATTGAATTAAACATCGTAGGCATTGTGAAGCTTGGCCATTGATATGTCGTCCGATGAGTGGCTTCGGCTATTGACATGGTTGCTGAGGTGATGTGAAGATGGAAGGTTGCAGGCCACCTTCACGGAACTTTCTTGAGTGTTGGAATCTAGGTGGACGATGCCAGTGCACTAGGATTTAGGGTTCCAACCACGACAGTTTAGGTTCTAGGCTTCGTGGGCTCGGTTATGTTTTAGCTTTAAGTGTAATGGTTATGTTGTCCATATTCACAATTTTGAGAAAATAAATTTGTCGCCATTAAAATGTTGTGAGAAAATAAACTTTGTTGTAATTTTTTATTTTGTTACAATAATAATTGTTTTCAATGTTAAAATTCAAGCTAATTATGACAAAATATACTTTTTATGATGAAATAAATATTTTATTTTTAACAAATATTTTTTTCTTATAAGTAACATTAGTGACGAAATAAAAGTAGTGAGAAGTTAAATTTTGTTGTAATATTTATTTTGTCATGAAATTTTTTTTTGTTCGATGTTAAAATTTATGTTAATTGTAACAAAATTCACTTTTTGTGACTAAATAAACATTTTATTCTAACAAGTATTGTGTCTATAAGTTATATTTACTGATGAAATATAAGTAGTGAGAAATTAATTTTGTCACAATATATATATATATTTTTCACAAAATCCTTTTATATTTGATGTTAAAATTGTAATACCCAAATTTTTCTTTAATTCGAAAAACCCTAAAAATTAAAAATTCTTAATTCGGAAACCCTAATGTTTGAGAATTGTTTAATTGAAACCCCAATTTGAATTTAGGAATTAATTAAGCAAAATGGGAATCTGAGGGGTCTATTTGTATTTTGAGTAAACTTTGTGTTCCTTTGTGTAAACCCTAATCTATCTTGAGGTCTTACCCCGTAATTTAACCATTAAGTTGTATAACCTCTTTTTATCAGAAATTAAGCACCCATTCTTATGCCTTTTACACATCTGCAGCCTCGAAGATTATCCTCTCTCTCTCGGAAATCTATCCATCTCCCTCACCCCCTTTTCTTTCGGTTTTAACTCTCAACCCACTCCTTTTCTGATAAGACTCCAGCCATAGCCTTTGTACCGTCCGTGCATCTCACCATCCACACCATCTTCGTCATCTCTGACCGATCAGAACCTGACCAGCGTTTGACCGTCCCTTGTTGTTGTTTGCTCAGAAACAGTCCAAAACCCTTCGGGTTCTCTTTGCGCTGCTGTTCTCCTCCGTGCCTCTTCACCGTTCATCTTTTTGGGCAAGCCTTTGTTTTGAGTTTTGGCTCCTTTAAGTTGGTTGTGGTTTTAATCTCGTTTTTCCTTTGATTTTCGTTCGGTAACGACCGTAATAGTCTCCGATGTGTGCTATCGGGGAGCCACGTCGCCGTGTTTGTCTAGATTTGCCGCCATCGTGTTGTGCCGCCGTCATTCATTCAACAACCGCCTTGATTTCTGTTTGTGAGTGTGGGTAAGTCGGATGTGTTCTTTTAAGGTTCGGATTCTGACTTGTGGCCGCCGGTGAACTTCTGCCCTTGCCATTATCTCCTGAGCCGCCGTCATTTTTGGTGCTGGAAACCCTAGCTTCAGTTTGCAGGATTGTGTTAGAGAGTTTGGGTTGAGTTGTGTGTGAATGTGGGGTGGGTTAAGCCCAAATGGGAGGCCCATACGTGTGTGATCTGGTGTAGAGCCCGTCTTGTGAGCATGAAGAGAGACCCATCTTGTGAACCGGTTTAGTTGAGCTCAAATCCTTATGTGACCAAATCGGTTGTGACCTAATTGGTGAACCTAAACTGGACCAAGCCTTGAACCGGACCATGTAATCCTAACCGGACCAAACTGGTTGGACCCAAATTTGAACCATTCTTGTGAACCGAACCGGTCTAACCTTGGATTCGATGATCGTCCCGATCTATTTGACCAATTTGCCCTGTTGACTAAGTTGACTATTGACCTTTGATCAATTTGGTCTGTTGACCTAGTTGACTATTGACCTTGGACAGTTCACATTGACTGTTAGAGTTAACCTTGACTAGTTGTCTTTGATTTTGACAAGAGTTGACTAGATTTGACTTTTTAGGACAATGTTTATCTTGAGTTTTTTTCGGTGTCCTGAATTCGAATTTGATGTTTGTTTTGTCAAATTCGATGCCAAAAGCTTTATTTTACTATTTACAATTTATTATACTTAGTAGTTTCAGATGAATTGAATATTAGATTGACTTGAGTTACTTTCCTCGCCTGTTCAGTTTGACTATGCATGTTCTTTAAGGTCTACGCGTAAATATTCTTTCGGATTTGTCTTATGTTTATGGTTGGTGGCTTAGTGATAGTAATATAGAATTCATATATCGTAGGTTCTGATTCAGTTAGACTTGAGCGTGAGTCACACCTTTCTTGATATTAGAGCTTCTGCCCGCTAAAGGTGTATCTCTTCCTGTGCTATAAACTTGTGTGTTTCTATTATGCTATAAACTTGTGTGAAATGAGATTTTTATATCTTGTGTGATTTATTTTGTGTTGTAATTTGTGAAAGTTTTTGGATATCATGCATAGCATATCAAACTGTGTTTTAACTAAAAATTAAATTTACAGAATTGTAAAACATCATATTTATAAAATTGTGCTTCAAGTTTCGGATGAGATTCAGATTTTAAAATTAGCATCATATTTTTGTGAGCATATGGATTTGGATTGTTTGGGGAAGTTTGGTGGTTTCACCATTCTGGTTGAATTTCGCTTTGGATTAGTGGTTCCACCTTTCGGGCTGAGTTTCACTTCAAATGGTGAAGATGGAGAGAGTAGGTTCTGGGGAACCTTACTCTTCGGGCAGTGTATCAGAGATTAGGTATTGAGTCTTCATGAGCATCAGACATCATATCAATATGATTTAGATTTAATGTGTTTTCAAAAATATTTATCATAAAAACAAAAATAATATTTAGCTTTGTGATTCCTTACACTTTAGAGAAACACTAAACTCTTTAGCTTACATCCCATAATTTTCTTCTTTTAGATACTCAAACTCTTTGGCGACTCGGTACTTGGAGCATCTCGTTTTATTTTAAATATTTTATTATTCAGTATATGAACTCCTTTGATTATTTCGGATTATTGTTATAACATTATTTTGGGATATTTATGTAATACGTATATTGGGATTGTTTATAATTTGGGATTTAATGGATGGATGCATTATGAATTTGTTTTAAGATATTTTAATTAACAATCGGAACAATATTTAAAAGATTGAGTTTTATAATAATTATAGTGTTTATTGAGTTTTACTTATTTAAACGTTTACTTTGAATTACAAATTATTTTAACCTAAAATTATTTCTTGAAGGTCAAGTTTTCAACATGGCTTTTTTAGATTCGGCTCATTTCTTTTAGGCCGGATTTAGGGGTTACAAAAATACTAATTAGTTGTCACAAAACGTACTTCTCGTGATGAAATAGTTAATTTATTATGACAAATATTGTGTTAGGATAAGTTAATTATAATAACGAAATTTCATTGTTATAATAAATAGTATAAAATGGTAACAAACACAATTTTGTCACAATATATTTTATATGACGATGTTGTTCTAACTAACATGATAAAAAAATAAAATTTGTCAAAATAAATATATCGTGACAAATTTAGTAATTTTAGAGATAAATAATTTTGTTGCAATATTATAAATTTCTTATAGTGACGTCTTAAAACCCAAAAAAAATTGTAAAATAAGAATAAATCAAATATAATGATTTTAAATATTTAATTATAGGCTTATAAACTTGATTATATAGCTTAACTTCAAATTCATAGCTTTTTACTAGGTTAAAATTTTAACGGGTCCACAGTAAAACCAATTTAGACATGCACACCTTAAATCAAAATAGAACTTTTGCAAAACAAAATTAATCTCAAGTAAAAAGTTATGAAATTTTAGTTCAAATATTTGATTAAGGGGTTTTTAAAATTGATTATATAGCTTAAACTCAATTTCAGAGTTTTTTACTCTGTTAAAATTCTAACAGGTCCACTATAAGGCCCGTTTAGACATGCACGTCTTAAACCCCAACAAAACATCTCGAAAATAATATTAAATCCAATACAACAAGTTCAAATATTTGATTATGAGATTTTAAACATTATTAAATATTTTAACCAAAATTTCAGAGCTTTTTACTTGGTTAAAATTCTAACGAATCAGAATAAAGCCCATTTAGACATGCATGCCTTAGTTTTTTGAAAGAAAAGACGAGCCTCATTAACCCCCCCGCAAAAATTAGCACCACCCAAAGATAGTGCTGGTGCCTAAGAGGGGAAAAAGAGTGCCCAGAAATGTATTACTAAGAAAAGGATGACAAGTCATCACGTACAACTAATGATATAATCTCGGGACAAACCGAGTCGAAATACAAGTGAGAAGAGGACCGGAGGGCCCAAGAGGCTAACATATGTGCAACAATATTCGCAGACCGCGGACGCCTTAAACTCAAACAAAACGTCCACAAAATAAGATAAAATCAAATTTTATGAGTTCAAATATTTGACTACGGGCTTTTGAACTAGATTATATATCTTAACCTCAATGTTAGAGCTTCTTACTCGGTTAAAATTCTAACGGGTCTACTATAAGGCCTGTTTAGACATGCATGTCTGAAACCCCAACTAAACGTCCGCAAAATAAGATTAAATCAAAAATAATGAGTTCAAATATTTAATTATGAGTTTTTTAACATCACTATATAGCTTAACCAAAATTTGAGAGCTTTTTACAAAGTTAAAATTTCAACGGGTCCACAACAAAGACAATTTAGACATGCACGTCTTAAACTCAAACAAAACGTCCACAAAATAAGATTAAACCAAATTTTACGAGTTCTAATATTTGATTATGGGCTTCAGAAATTGAATATATAGCTTAATAAAATTTTCAAAGCTTTTTACTCGGTTAAAATTCCAATAAGTTTACTGTAAAAGCCCATCCAAATATGCACGCCTTAAACCACAACAAAACTTCCGCAAAATAAGATTAAATCAAATTTTATGAGTTCAAATATTTTATTATTGGCTTTTGAACATGGTTATATAGCTTAACCAAAATTTCAAAGCTTTATACTCAGTTAAAATTCCAACGGATTTATTGTAAAGCCCATCTAGACATGCACGCCTTAAACCCCAACAATACATTCGCAAAATAAGATTGAATCAAAATTTATGAGTTCAAATTTTTAATTATGGGCTTCTAAACTTTATTATATAGCTTAACCAAAATTTTAGTACTTTTTACTCAGTTAAAATTCTAATGGATTTATTGTAAAGCCCATCTAGATATGTACGCATTAAACTCCCAACAAAACGTCCACAAAATAATATTAAATCAAATTTTATGAGTCCAAATATTTAATTATGGACTTTGGAAATATATTATATAGCTTAACCCAAATTTCAGAGCTTAACAAAAATTGAGAGCTTTTTACTCGGTTAAAATTCAAACGGGTTTACTGTAAAGCTCATCTAGACATGTACGCCTTAAACCCCAACAAAACGTCCGCAAAATAAGATGAAGTCAAATTTTATGAGTTCAAAAATTTAATTATTGGCTTTGGAACTTGATTATATAGTTTAACCCAAATTTCAGAGCTTTTTACTTGGTTAAACTTCCAACGGATTTACTATAAAGCTCATCTAGACATGCACGTTTTAAATCCCAAAAAACATCTGCAAAATAAGATTAAATGAAATTTATGATTTCAAATATTTGAATATGGGATTTTGAAAATGATTATATAGCTTAACCTCAATTTTAGAACTTTTTACTCGGTTAAAATTCTAATGGGTCTACAATAAGGCCCACTTAGACATGCACATCTTAAAACGCAACAAAAGGTCCGCAAAATAAGATTAAATAAAATTTAATAAGTTCAAATATTTAATTATGAGATTTTGAACATGATTATATAGCTTAACAAAAATTGAGAGCTTTTTACTCGATTAAAACTCCAACAGGTCCACAGTAAAGCCCATTTAGACATGCAAGTCTTAAACCCAAACAAAACGTCCGCAAAATAAGATTAAATCAAATTTTATGGGTTCAAATCTTTTATTATGGGCTTTTGAACATAATTACATAGCTCAACAAAAATTTCACAACTTTTTACTCGATTAAAATTTTAATGAGTCCACAATAAATCTCATTTAGACATGCACGCCTTAAACCCTAACAAAACGTCCACAGAATAAAATTAAATCAAATTTTATGAGTTCAAATATTTGATTATGGGATTTTGAACTTGATTATATAGCTTAAGCAAAATTACAAAGTTTTTTACTCGATTAAAATTCTAATGGGTTTATTGTAAAGCCCATCTAAATATGCACGCCTTAAACCCTAACAAACCTTGCACAAAATAAGATTAAATCAAGATTTTTGAGTTCGAATATTTGATTGTAGGCTTTTAAACTTGATTATATAGCTATACCAAAATCTCAGAGCTTTTTACTCAAATAAAATTGAAACGAGTTTATTCTAAAGCCCATCTAGACATGCACGCCTTAAGTCCCAACAATACGTTCGCAAAAAAAGATTAAATCAAATTTTATCAGTTCAAATTTTTAATTATAGGCTTTTGAACATAATTATATAGCTTAACCAAAATTCTATAGATTTTTACTCGGTTAAAATTCCAACGGGTTTACTGTGAAAGCCCATCTAGACATGCACGCCTTAAACCCCAACAAAACATCCGCAAAATAAGATTAAGTCAAAATTTTTGAGTTCAAAAATTTAATTATTGGCTTTGGAACTTGATTATATAGCTTAATCCAAATTTCAGAGCTTTTTACTTGGTTAAAATTTCAATAGGCTTACTATAAAGCTCATCAAGACATGCACGCCTTAAATCCCAAAAAACGTTCGTAAAATAAGATTAAATAAAATTTATGAGTTCAAATATTTGAATATTGGCTTTTGAAAATGATTATATACCTTGACCTCAATTTTATTGCTTTTTACTTGGTTAAAATTTCAACGTGTCCACTACAAGGCCCGTTTAGACATGCACATCTTAAAACACAACAAGAGGTCCACAAAATAAGATTAAATAAAATATAATAAGTTTAAATATTTAATTATGGGATATTGAACAAGGTTATATAGCTTAACAAAGATTGAGAGCTTTTTACTCCGTTAAAACTCCAACAAATCCACAGTGAAGCCCATTTAGACATGCAAGCCTTAAACCCAAACAAAACGTCTGTAAAATAAGATTAAAATAAATTTTATGAGTTCAAATATTTGATTAAAATAACAAGTTTAGATATTTGATTATGGGATTTTGAACTTAATTATATAGTTCAACAAAAATTTTACAGTTTTTTACTCAGTTAAAATTTCAACAAGTCCACACTAAATCCCATTTAGACATGCACGCCTTAAACCCTAACAAAGCGTCCACAAAATAAAATTAAATAAAATTTATGAGTTCAAATATTTGATTATGAACTTTTGAACTTGATTATATAGCTTAACCAAAATTATAGAGCTTTTTTACTCGGTTAAAATTATAATAAGTTTATTGTAAAGCCCATAAAAACATGCATGTCTTAAACCCCAACAAAACTTGCGCAAAATAAGATTAAATCAATTTTTTGAGTTTAAATATTTGATTATAGACTTTTAAACTTGATTATATAGCTAAACCAAAATTTCAAAGCTTTTTACTCAATTAAAATTGCAACGGGTTTATTCTAAAGCCCATCTAGACATGCATGCCTTAAACCCCAACAATACGTCCGCAAAAAAGATTAAATCAAATTTTATGAGTTCAAAATTTTAATTATGGTCTTTTGAACTTGATTATATAGCTTAACCAAAATATCAGAGCATTTTACTCTGTTAAAATTCCAACGAGTTTACTGTAAAAGCCCATCTGGACATGCGCGCCTTAAACCCCAACAAAACATCCGCAAAATAAGATGAAGTCAAATTTTCTGAGTTTAAAAATTTAATTATTGGCTTTGGAACTTGATTATATAGCTTAACTAAATTTCAAAACTTTTTACTTGGTTAAAATTTCAACAGGTTTACTCGAGTAAATTCCCAACGGGGACTTGCGAAAATTTCGAACTGGTGTAGCTTCGAAAATGCTCTCAACTCTCTCTTTACTCTCTTCTCCTTTTTTCTCCCTCTCTCCCTTCTCAGCCACCGCTAGCCTCCACCCTCTGCCACCAACAACACCGTGTAACACCGACGCCCTCCCCCTTCCCCCCTTTGCCAGTGTAAAAATCTCGCTACTGGTTTGGAGCGATGTTGAAACAACTATGCGCATCGGGAATCTGATTCAACCATTTTCAAATAGGTATATCATGTTTTCGTTGAGACTGAGTAAAGAGGTATTTTGAAGACACCCTCGCCCATTCCGGTACCCAAACCGGTTATCATACATCTCATTTCTAATCAAAATTTATATTTATTTGCAACTTTTATCACTGCAATTATGCTTTCGATTGTTACAAATCTTCATGTCGGTTTCTTTTTCTTATTGGGTTATTTTTATCCTTTTCGCTGCATCATGTATTCCATCAATTAAAGATCTGCCACCTTTTTACTATTATCAATTCGGATATCTACACCTTGATATGGATATTCTCCTCTCTCGTAAGATTTACATTATTCCAAGAATCACACCTTATTCATGTACTCCACCAAGTTTCATATTTACCATCTTTAGGTTCCCTCTATGGAATCATTTTATTTTGCTTCAATTAAAAAATATCAGTGTCCTTAAAAAAATTTACTACTTTCCTCTCTATGCCCTACATAGGAAAAGGTCCATTGGGTGGCCCAAGGCATCCAAAATTAATGGCCTTTTCAGGCTCTTGTCCTGGCCTTCATGGCCTTGGTTCTCGAACAATCTATACGAACATATGTATGATAATACACAAAGTTTTAATAACGGTTTATCATACATATGTTTACCATACATATACTTGTCACACATATGTTTGTACAAAACCTTTAATTCGATCACAACTCCTCATTCCAAACTAAAACCAATAATTTCAATCTGGAACATGACCACCTCTCTATTATGGAATTTCCAAAATAACCTATATTTTAAAAGGAATATAACATCTTTCCAAAACTATTAGCCCAATCGTGAGTTACATATGATTTTAAGGATCTTACCATCTTTACATATCAATTCGTACTTTTTTATCTACCCTCTTCATGCTAACAATCATGAAAGCACCTAATTGTTCTCCATCAATTTGTTTGCAAATTTCCATGTTCTTCATAATATTATATACTATTAATTTTCAATTGATTAATAGTTGTACTATCACTAAATCTTTTTTCATACATCTCCATTTCCCTCATGGGAAAGAAACTATTGGATGTCCCATAGCAACTACATCTATTGCCTTACTCAGGCACATGTCCAGGCCTCCATGGCCTTGGTTCACAAACAATATCCACGTGCATATATACACTATTACACAATACTTACTTAGTAATCTAGTCACTACCTTATTGATCTCACCTACTTTGATAGTTTCAACATCGGAAAAAAATCGACGTAATCACCAAATTATACTAAAATTATACCCACACATCTTTATTATCATCACAAACGAAATTCACAAGAACCAACAAAAAATTCAAAAAGGAATTTTTCCATTATGGATACTACAATATGATCAAATTTTACAATATCCACAATTACCATTAATACATAAATTTACATTCCTCAACGAATATATTACCAAAATATACATAAATATTTATGGATTCCACCCCGTACTAAGTAAAATTTAGTATGATGCCATCAATAAATTTTGGACAACTAGATCCAAAACCTCAATCAAAATCACTCATCCCTATTTACCTGATCTTATTATAGTTACTCCCATATTAATAATCACTCAAACAGAAAGCAATACTTACTACCTACCTACCAAAAATAAACTATACTCTCAACCCCCTTCTATTTGCAACCCTTTCGAAAACAAGGTAACTAAAAAACGACATTTGCATAATAATTCATGGAATTACCATCTATCTATTAAATCTCCCTTAATTAACATCTACTACAAATGGACCAGCCTTCAAGCAAATTTCTCAATATGTAAACTTGCCTTCTTTATAAACAAAACAACTAATTACCCTAATTCTCATAACCAGCGCATACTAAAACTACACAAGGAAACTAAAAATCCTCAAACTCCAGAATCCTACCATAATTCAAATCGAATTGTCAAAATTGTTAAAACTACATATATAACCTAATCCAAATCATAGACAGATTTTGAATCACTGCTCAAACATATCCATCTCCATATTCCTAATTAACCAAATCTTGCCATTCACACATGGAATTATTTCAAGTACCAATAATATCTCACATTATGAACAAAATATATGCATTACCAATTTCACTACAAAATTACCCTTTATATTCATAAAACTCCTTTTGCCTTCCACTTCTATTACCAAATTCATCTCTAACCACTATTATGTTAATTTCTTTAACTTTACTAGCTACCATTTTATGTACAAATCTTTCGGATACATAACTATTATAAATCCAACACCATTTAATTACAACACTAAAATGCGTTTATGTAAATATACATCTAAACATTCCATCATTACTAAGATAACCCAATATCAATTGCTGCTACTTCCTGACATGACGCAAAATATTATTCTTATCCCAATTAGACCCATTACAACTTTATTCTCCAACATTATTTCCTCTCTTAACCATTATTTTCGGAAGGAAAATAAAACAAAATATTACTTTCTTAAGACTTTCCATAACCGGCTCTCAATAATCAAACTATTTCCCTATTGGATGCGGACTGCATCTTTTATTAATTCACTCACACATACCATATCTATTACCTTCTCCTCAAACAATACGTCATTCCTTACCTATCACCTTAGATATAATTATTATTACCTTTTTAAGAATTCCCACTTTCAAATCACCCTTACCATCAACTCTATATATAATGTTATTTTCTATTTCATCCTCATCCCTACTCAAATCTGAATTTTTTTCCTCTACACGTCACAGCTCCTTCTAAAAATCACTATTTTTTTACAAAACATTAAATTTCTGGAAACAAATATTCACACTTACCATCATTTTTCTTCCCCTATGAAAGCTAACCTTATTTACTAATTCCATGTTATTTACTTTCCTCTTAAATAATAATTCCTTCCTAAACTATTACACAAAGAATAAAAAATTGCACCTACTAAGAAACTTCCATAATCAAACCTCACTAATCAATTCAACTTCTTCCCTAACCATCATTCCTATAAATACTACACTTACCCACATCATACTCATCCTCACTCAACATCGAAATCTTTTCAATACAAAGTATCTCTCAACCAAACACTTGAAGTTAACTATGGCTTCCAATTCCTTCCTCCAACAATTAGGTGAACTGAAATTCACCCCTGAAGAACAAGGTATGGTCTTCACACCAACTATCAACTGGGACTCCACAACCGACGATATCAACCTTCTTCTAATTGGAAAGATCATATATTCCAAGCTTATTGATGATCAAGCCGTGGTCCGTGTTTTTCAAGGCATATGGAAAAATGAAAAGGTTGAATCCATCTCCATCCTGAAAACAAATTACTTTCGCATCAAATTTTCAGATGAATCCAACAGGTATGATATCCTGAAAAGGGCCCCATGGACTTTCAAAGATGAATGGCTTGCTCTAGTCCCCGTCGATATGAAATTCAGCATTGATGACTACACCTTCAAAAAAATGAACATTTGGGTCCGAATCCATAACATCCCGACCATGCTGATGGAGAAGGATAAAATCACTCACCAAACTAGAGGCTCTCTTGGGTCCATCATAGGAACGGTTCTCAAGACAGACACCTGCCGTATAGACGGAACATGGTTGACTACTTTCGAGTAGGAATCATTCTTGATGTGACCAAACCCGTTCGACGCTGTGTATCCATTGGTGGCTCCGGACCTACACCAAAATTATGCCCTCTACAATATGAAAGACTTCCCACACTATGCCATGGATGTGGTATCATTGGCTACTCGGTTAACTTCTGTCCAACTTTCAAATTACAGAGTCAACGAAACTGCAATACAGAGATTGGCTTCGCTACATTCCCCCCCCCCCCCCAAAAAAAAAAAAAGCAAGAAATTGCATCACGTTCAAAAGGTTAAATCAGATATCTTGATGTCGGTTCATCCGCATCCAAACCACATACCAATACTGGTAATCAAATCATCTCTATTATACTATATGCATCTCAATACATTAATTTTCAACTAATATACTTTCCTTCAGATAAAGGAAAAACTACACCAATTACAGAGTTTGAAGATGCCATGAAGGACAATGGTATTAATTTCCACTTTTCCAATAACCTCCTCTCAAATCTATTTTATTTCCAACATAACCTTTATTTAATTTACTATACCAATTTCCATTTTTTCAGTATTTTCCTTTCAAAATTATTTTATTTCCAAAATATCTATTATTTAATTTACCTTACTAAATAACATTTATACAGTAATTTCCTTTCAAAATTTTATTGCTTCCAAAATTATTTTAATTTCACAATAAATTTATACATAGAACTTACACCTATTTTATCATTCCAATTTTTTTCAGATGAAGGAACTCTTTTCCGAAATAGATAATTCCATGGATGTCGAATCCTTCAGCAACATGCCCCTACATGAATCAACAACACCTGATGTTGAGACTACTGCCTCTGCTCATTCGGCCACCAAGGCTGGTGCGGTTGCTGCCGCTGTTCACTTGATCACCACGGCTGGTGCGACTACTGCTGCTCCCACAGCAGCTGTGCACACTCAAGTAGTGGCCACTGTTGCTGCTTTGACCGAAATAGCCTTACTAGCACCCACAACTACTGCCCAAGGGGGCGTTATCACTCCACTGTCCATGGACGATGCTGTGCGCACAAAATTAGCAACCAAAAAGGCTGTTCCGATAGCTGCTGTTTCGATCAGCACAATTCCAACTAAGGAGATTAGGCCCATGACCAAAGCAAATCCCGATCTTGAAAAGGATATAGGTAAGACGTTCCTACCAACATCATCCAAGTTATCTGAATTTGATGATTGGTTATCTACAGAGTCACCATCACCTGCAGTTCCTAACAACAAAGGCCCTTCGATTCTGACCCCTTCGGCTCTACAGAGTCACCATCTACAAGCTTTATTAATGACTTAAAAAAGCAAATTAACGCCTGTCTACACCACCGCCTTTCAAATGCTGAGGAAGAATCTTATCTCGCATCCAAATTATAACTTAACCGACTTCTTGACACTCAAGAAGCATATTGGGCACAACAGTCTCGTACATTTTGGCTTACCATGGAGATAAAAACACATCATTTTTTATGCTCGAGCAAATGAAAGGTGTAAGAAAAATAATACAAAAGGCCTTTTTTGACAACAACAATATTTGGCAAGATACTGAGGAAAATATTATGGGAGTTGTTGTAGACTATTTCCAGAATCTTTTCTCAACTTTCACCCCAGATATCTCGACTCAAATTCTTAATAATATTAACGCCAGTATTACCCCTGCTATGAACGAAGCCTTGACAAGGCCCTTTACCCCGGAGGAAATCACTTATGCTTTTTGAGACATTAACCCCAGGAAAGCTCCTTTTATTGATGGGATACCTAGTGGGTTCTACTGACAACATTGGGATATAGTTGAACATGACGTAATTAATCTATGTCTGGATCTTCTCTCTAGGATAGATGACATGTCAGAAATTAATCGTACGGTTTTGGTCTTAATACCCAAAGTCAATGAACCAACTACAATGAGACAATTACGCCCCATCAGTCTTTGTACTGTCATTTATAAGACTGTTGCCAAAGTGCTTGTAAATTGTATGAAAGCCATCATCCCTTGTTCTATTAGTGATAAACAAGCGGCCTTTGTTAGAGGAAGAAACATCACGGATAACATACTAATTGCCCATGAACTAATTCACTCCTTCAACATAAGAGATTCAAACCTTTTTCAAGACGCAGCCCTTAAATTAGACATTGAAAAAGCTTTCGATCGAGTGGAATGGTCTTTCCTTCAGTAAGTTATGCTTCAAATGGGTTTTAATACAAACTGGGTTTCTATTATCATGCGTTGTATTACAACTGTTTCCTTCACTGCTAGAGTGAATAACGCTCTTTCACCGATTTTCTAACCCAAACGCGGTCTACGACAGGGAGACCTTCTTTCACCTTTTTTATTCCTCTTCTGTACACAAGGTCTATCAGTAATTCTAAACGCTGAACAATAGAATGGTCATCTCCTCGAACTATGTGCAAGTCGACATGGGCCCTGAGTAAATCATCTTCTTTTTGCGGATGATTGCATTGTCTTCATCAGAAACAATACTACAAAGGTGGAACATCTAAAAAATGGTCTTAACACTTATGCTCTATCATCTGGGCAGGCAGGCAGGCAATTTTAAAAAAATCAACCATCTTTTTTAATCCACGATCATCTATTAAGCATAAACAGGCTATTAATGCTATCCTTCAAGCTAGGGAAGTAGATGATCCTAGGATCTATCTTGGAGTACCTCTCCTAATAGGGAAAAATAAAACTGCAGCCCTTGGGTTCACACATGATAAGATAAACTCACGTATGTCTCATTGGGACGAACACCTTCTCTCGTTCAGTGGTCGAGAGGTTTTCATCAAAGCCGTTATCCAATCTCTACCACAATATGTGATGTCATGTTACCTTCTACCATAACATATTATTGATAATATGATGACGCCCATATGGCGTTATTGGTGGTCAGGGAAGAACAACAAACGAGGTTGGCATATGAATTCCATGGGGCACTATTTGCTAATCAAAATCTGCTGGAGGCATTAGCTTACGTGACTTGCATCTTTTCAACATTGCACTACTTGGCAAACAAATATGGTGTCTCTTCTATGAACCAAATAATTTGTTTTCTCAAATTTATAAGGCCAAATACTATCCCTCTGGAAATATTCTTGAATCTGAGACTAATTGTCGAGCTTCTTTCGCTTAGAAAGGTCTTCACCAAGCCTTACTGCAACTCTATAATGGTTTTCTCAAAAGGCCAGTGATTGACAGTAAAATCCGAATTCACCATGACAATTGGGGTGGTTCTTTTGCAGCTCAGCTTTATGGCAAATATGAAATTAGTGATGAACTACATACTCGTTGTCGAGAATTTATGGTTCCGGGTCAACCTAGATGGGATGCCACAAAGGTTCGAAACTATTTCGATCAAGAAGATGCAAACACTATTCTTAGTGTTCCCATCATCAACGACCATCAAAACACTAACCACGACTCAAGCATCTACTCCGTTCGCTTCAGATACTCGTTCTTACAGAGGCCTCTAACACTTATCAATAGACCATCTCGTATATGGAAATTTATATCCAAACTACATGTTCTACCAAAAATATGATCCTTTGGATGTCGTTTAGGCCATAACGCTCTTCCAACTAGCATGAAACTTCAAGCGACGAACCTTGGTACAAGACTATGTCCACTGTGCAACGTGGCCCAGAAAACAACTCTTCATGCTCTGCGTGATTGCCTAGGTGCAAATGAGGCTTTACGGCTGGCTGGTCTTCCCACTTCTATCTTTTCTAGCACCACAGATTTATCATTACAATGGATTGAAGATGGAGCTGCTAGATTACCACTCCAGTCCTTCACTTTGTTTATGACAGTCTTTTGGAAGATATGGAATAGACATAATGATTGGATCCATAATCACCACCTACAGCCACCTTGGCTTACGGTCCTTAATTCTTAGGGTATTTTACGGGAATATGCAGTGGCTACTTTGACCGCTCCTGCCCCTCAGCAATCAGAGATGCCTTCCCTAACGCAACCATGTTTGCAACGCCCCCGAGACGGATCTCTAAAGCTTAACACGAATGAGGCATTTTACCCTTTCACTAGAGCTACTACTGTAGACGTTGTCGCGAGAAACTCCACCAGTGCTATCCTTGGAGCCCTTTCTTTATCCTTTGGGTGTTTGTTTGGATGCTGCCACGACCGAAGCTCATGCGGTTATTGCAGGCATCACTTTCACATGTGATCATGGCTGGTCCAATATGATCATTGAAATAGATTCGGCTATAATTGCTAATAAGATCAACCGGCAAGGTCCTAACCTATCTACTTTGTGGCCTCTGATTGAACATGCTCATTCTCTTGTAGCTGATACTGTCAATTTTAGTATATGATTTGTACCTAGAGGATCGAATGTTGTTGCTCATACCCTTTCCACTAGGGCTCTTTGTTCCATGTCATCCCTTTTATTTGGTACGAATTATCCAGATTATCTTCGAACATTTGTAACTAATAAGATCTCTTCTCATCCAATATAATATACATAGGTATTCTTTTTCCTCATAGGTGTTCACTTGGAGCCTTCGGGCACCGAGTGGCTTTAGAGGGGTTTTTAACGAGGTCCAATTTCTTCAAAAAAATTCCAACGGGTTTACTATAAAGCTCATCTAGACATGCACACCTTAAACCCCAAATAACCATCCGCAAAATAAGATTAAATGAAATTTATGAGTTCAAATATTTTAATATTGGCTTTTGAAAATGATTATATAGCTTGACCTCAATTTTAGAGCTTTTTACTCGGTTAAAATTCTAACGGGTCCACTATAAGACCCATTTAGACATGCACATCTTAAAAGGCAACAAAAGGTCCGCAAAATAAGAATAAATAAAATATAATAAGTTCAAATATTTAATTATAGGATTTTGAACAAGATTATATAGCTTAACAAAAATTGAGAGCTTTTTACTCCGTTAAAACTCCAACAAGTCCATAGTGAAGCCCATTAGACATACAAGTATTAAACCTAAACAAAACGTATGCAAAATAAGATTAAAATAAATTTTATGAGTTCAAATATTTGATTATAGGCTTTTGAACATAATTATATAGCTCAAAGAAAATTTCACAGCTTTTTACTCGGTTAAAATTTCAACGAGTCCATAATAAATCCCATTTAGACATGTACGCCTTAAATCCTAACAAAACGTCCACAAAGTAAAATTAAATCAAATTTTATGAGTTCAAATATTTGATTATGGGCTTTTGAAATTGATTATATATCTTAACCAAAATTACAGAGCTTTATACTCGATTAAAATTCTAACGGGTTTATTGTAAAGCTCATCTAAACATGCACAGCTTAAACCCAACAAAACTTCCTCAAAATAAGATTAAATCAAATTTTTTGAGTTCAAATATTTGATTATAGGATATTAAACTTGATCATATAGCTAAACCAAAATTTCATAGCTTTTTACTCAATTAAAATTGCAACGGGTTTATTCTAAAGCCCATCTAGACATGGACGCCTTAAACCCCAACAATACGTCTGAAAAAAAGATTAAATCAAATTTTATGAGTTCAAATGTTTAATTATGGACTTTTGAACTTGATTATATAGCTTCACAAAAATTAAAGAGGTTTTTACTTGGTTAAAATTCTAATGGGTTTATTGTAAAGGTCATCTAAACATGCACGTCTTAAACCTCAACAAAACATCCGCAAAATAATATTGAATCAATTTTTTTAGTTCAAACATTTGATTGTAGGATATTGAACTTGATTATATAGCTAAACAAAATTTCAGAGCTTTTTACTCAATTAGAATTCAAACGGGTTTATTCTAAAGCCCATATAGACATGGATGCCTTAAACCCCAACAATACGTTTGCAAAAAGAGATTAAATCAAATTTTATTAGTTCAAATTTTTAATTATGGGCTTTTGAACTTGATTATATAGCTTAACCAAAATTTAAGAGATTTTTACTCGGTTAAAATTCGAACGGGTTTACTGTAAAACCCATATAGACATGCACGCCTTAAACCCCAACAAAATATCCCCAAAATAAGATTAAGTCAAATTTTATGAGTTCAAAAATTTAATTATTGGCTTTGGAACTTGATTATATATCATAACCCAAATTTCAAAGCTTTTTACTTGGTTAAAATTCTAACGGGTTTACTATAAAGCTCATATAGATATGCACTCCTTAAACCCCAAAAAACATCTCAAAATAAGATTAAATAAAATTTATGAGTTTAAATATTTGAATATTTGCTTTTGAAAAAATTATATAGCATGACCTCAATTTTAGAGCTTTTTACTTGGTT
Organism: Hibiscus mutabilis; assembly: GCA_019671005.1. NCBI lineage: Eukaryota > Viridiplantae > Streptophyta > Magnoliopsida > Malvales > Malvaceae > Hibiscus > Hibiscus mutabilis. The sequence goes on from CM033714.1 coordinate 46,248,104, forward strand.
AAAATTCAAACGAGTCCACTATAAGGCCCATTTAGACATGCACATCTTAAAACCCAACAAAAGGTCCGCAAAATAAGATTAAATAAAATATAATAAGTTTAAATAGTTAATTATAGGATTTTGAACATGGTTAGATAGCTTAACAAAAATTAAGAGCTTTTTACTCGGTTAAAACTCCAACAGGTCCATAGTAAAGCCTATTTAGACATGCAAGCCTTAAACCCAAACAAAACGTCTGCAAAATAAGATTAAATCAAAATTTTTGAGTTCAAATATTTGATTATGGACTTTTGAACTTAATTACATAGCTAAACAAAAATTTCACAGCTTTTTACTCAGTTAAAATTTTAACGAGTCCACAATAAATCCCATTTAGACATGCATGCCTTAAACCTTAACAAAACGTCCACAAAATAAAATTAATCAAAATTTGAACTTGATTATATAGCTTAACCAAAATTACAGAGGTTTTTACTCGGTTAAAATTCTAATGGGTTTATTGAAAAGCTCATCTAAACATGCACGCCTTAAACCCCAACAAAACTTGTGCAAAATAAGATTAAATCAAATTTTTCGAGTTCAAATATTTGATTATAGGATTTTGAACTTGATTATATAGCTAAACCAAAATTTCAGAGCTTTTTACTCAATTAAAATTCCAACGTGTTTATTCTAAAGTCCATCTAGACATGCAAGCCTTAAACCCCAACAATACGTCCGCAAAAAAATTAAATCAAAATTTATGAATTTAAATTTTTAGTTATGGGCTTTTTAACATGATTATATAGCTTAACCAAAATTTTAGAGCTTTTTACTCGGTTAAAATTCCAACAGGTTTACTATAAAGCCCATCTAGACAAGCACGCCTTAAACCCCAATAAAACATCTGCAAAATAAGATCAAGTCAAATTTTATGAGTTCAAAAATTTAATTATTGGCTTTGGAACTTGATTATATAGCATAACCCAAAATTCAAAGCTTTTTACTTGGTTAAAATTCCAACGGGTTTACTACAAAGCTCATCTAGACATGCACTCCTTAACCCCCCCCAAAAAAAAACGTCCGCAAAATAAGATTAAGTGAAATTTATGAGTTTAAATATTTGAATATTGGCTTTTGAAAAAATTATATAGCTTGACCTCAATTTTAGAGCTTTTTACTTGGTTAAAATTCCAACGGGCTCACTATAAGGCCCATTTAGACATGCACATCTTAAAACCTAACAAAAGGTCCGCAAAATAAGATTAAATAAAATATAATATGTTCAAATATTTAATTATGGGATTTTGAACATGGTTAGATAGCTTAATAAAAATTGAGAGCTTTTTACTCGGTTAAAACTCCAACAGGTCCACAATAAAGCCTATTTAGACATGCAAGCCTTAATCCCAAACAAAACATCCGCAAAATAAGATTAAATCAAATTTTTTGAGTTCAAATATTTTATTATGGGCTTTTGAACTTAATTACATAGCTCAACAAAAATTTCACAGCTTTTTACTCGGTTAAAATTTTAACGAGTCCACAATAAATCCCAATTAGACATGCATGCCTTAAACCCTAACAAAACGTCCACAAAATAAAATCAATCAAAATTTGAACTTGATTATATAGCTTAACCAAAATTACAGAGGTTTTTACTCGGTTAAAATTCTAATGAGTTTATTGAAAAGCTCACTAAACATGCACGCCTTTAACCCTAACAAAACTTGTTCAAAATAAGATTAAATCAATTTTTTTGAGTTCAAATATTAGATTATAGGCTTTTGAACTTGATTATATAGCTAAACCAAAACTTCAGAGTTTTTCACTCAATTAAAATTCCAACGTGTTTATTCTAAAAGCCCATCTAGACATGCACTCCTTAAACCCCAACAATACGTCCGCAAAAAAAATTAAATCAAATTTTACGAATTTAAATTTTTAGTTATGGGCTTTTGAACATGATTATATAGCTTAACCAAAATTTTAGAGCTTTTTACTCGGTTAAAATTCCAACTAGTTTACTATAAAGCCCATCTAGACAAGCATGCCTTAAACCCCAATAAAACATCCGCAAAATAAGATTAAGTCAAATTTTATGAGTTCAAAAATTTAATTATTGGCTTTGTAACTTGATTATATAGCGCAACCCAAATTTTAAAGATTTTTAATTAGTTAAAATTCCAAAGGGTTTACTATAAAGCTCATCTAGACATGCGCGCCTTAAACCCCAAAAAATATTTGCAAAATAAGATTAAATGAAATTTATGAGTTCAAATATTTGAATATGAGCTTTTAAAAATGATTATGTAGCTTAACCTCGATTTTAGAGTTTTTTACTCGGTTAAAATTCCAGCGGGTTCACTATAAGGCCCAATTAGACATGCACATCTTAAAACGCAACAAAAGGTCCGCAAAATAAGATTAAATAAATATTATATGTTTAAATATTTAATTATGGGATTTTTAACATGATTATATAGCTTGACCTCAATTTTAGGGTAAGCCTTTATTTTGAGTTTTGGCTCCTTTGAGTTGGTTGTGATTTTAATCTCGTTTTTCCTTTGTTTTTCGATCGGTAACGACTGTAATAGTCTCCGATGTGTGCTATCGACGAGCCACGTCGCTGTGCTTGTCTAGATTTACCGCCATCGTGTTGTGCCACAGTCATTCATTCAACAACTGCCTTGATTTCTGTTTGTGAGTGTGGGTAAGTCGGATGTGTTCATTTAAGGTTCAGAATCTGACTTGTGGCCGCCGTTGAACCGCTGCCCTTACCATTATCTCCTGAGCCGCCATCATTTTTGGTGTTGGAAACCCTAGCTTCTGTTTGCAGGATTGTGTTAGAGAGTTTGGGTTGAGTTGTGTGTGAATGTGGGGTGGGTTAAGCCCAAATGGGAGGCCCATACGTGTGTGATCTGGTGTAGAGCTCGTCTTGTAAGCATGAAGAGAGACCTAACTTGTGAACCAGTTTAGTTGAGCCCAAATCCTTATGTGACCAAACCGGTTGTGACCTAATTGGTGAACCTAAATTGGACCAAGCCTTGAACCGGACCATCTAACCCTAAACAGACCAAACTGGTTGGAACCAATTCTGAACCGTTCTTGTGAACTGAACCGGTCTAACCTTGGATTCGTTGACCGTCCCGATCTATGTGCAACAACATTCGTAGAACGTGGACGCCTTAAACTAAAAAAAAACATCTGCAGAAAAGATGAAATCAAATTTTATGAGTTCAAATATTTGACCACGAGCTTTTAAACTTGATTATATAGCTTAACCTCAATTTTAAAGCTTTTTAGTCATTTAAAATTCTAACGGATCCACTATAAGGCCCGTTTAGACATGCACGTCTAAAACCCCAACTAAAATAGTCCGCAAAATAAGATTAAATAAAAAATAATGAGTTCAAATATTTAATTATGTTTTTTTTAACATGACAATATAGCTTAACCAAAATTTGAGAGCTTTTTACAAAGTTAAAATTCCAACGGGTCCACAACAAAGCTAATTTTAGACATGCACGCCTTAAAATCAACAAAACATCCGCAAAATAAAATTAAACCAAATTTTATGAGTTCTAATATTTGATTATGGGATTCTGATATTTAATATATAGCTTAATAAAATTTTCAAATCTTTTTACTTGGTTAAAATTCCAACAAGTTTACGGTAAAAGCCTATCTAGACCTGCACGCCTTAAACCACAATAAAACTTCCGCAAAATAAGATTAAATCAAATTTTATGAGTTCAAATATTTTATTATGGGCTTTTGAATTTGGTTATATAGCTTAACCAAAATTTCAGAGTTTTTTACTAAGTTAAAATTCTAACGGGTTTATTATAAAGCTCATCTAGACATGCACGCCTTAAACCCCAACAATACATCCTCAAAATAAGATTAAATCAAATTTTATAAGTTCAAAATTTTAATTATGGGCTTCTAAACTTTATTATATAGCTTAACTAAAATTTCAGTGCTTTTTTTTTCAGTTAAAATTCCAACGAATTTATTATAAAGCCCATCTAGACATGCACACCTTAAACTCCCAACAAAACGTCAGCAAAATAAGATTAAATCAAATTTTATGAGTTCAAATATTTAATTATGGACTTTGGAAATAGATTATATATCTTAACCCAAATTTCAGAGATTAACAAAAATTGAGAGCTTTTTACTCGGATAAAATTCATACGGGTTTACTTTAAAGCCCATCTAGACATGCACGCCTTAAACCCTAATAAAACGTCCGCAAAATAAGATCAATTCAAATTTTATGAGTTCAAAAATTTAATTATTGGATTTGGAACTTGATTATATAGCATAACCCAAATTTCAGAGCTTTTTACTTGGTTAAACTTCCAACGAGTTTACTATAAAGCTAATCTAGACATGCACATCTTAAATCCCCAAAAAAACATCCGCAAAATAAGATTAAATGAAATTTATGAGTTCAAATATTTGAATATGTGCTTTTGAAATTGATTATATAGCTTAACCTCAACTTTGGAGCTTTTTACTCGGTTAAAATTTCAACGGGTCCACTATAAGGCTCACTTAGACAAGTACATCTTAAAACCCAACAAAAGGTCTGCAAAATAAGATTAAATAAAATATAATAAGTTCAAATATTAAATTATGGTATTTCGAACATGATTATATAGCTTAACAAAAATTGAGAGCTTCTTACTCGGTTAAAACTCAACAGGTCCACAGTAATGCCCATTTAGACATGCAAGCCTTAAACCCAAACAAAACGCCCGCAAAATAAGATTAAATCAAATTTTATGGGTTCAAATATTTTATTATGGGCTTTTGAACTTAATTATATAGCTCAACAAAAATTTCATAACTTTTTACTTGATTAAAATTTCAACGAGTCCACAATAAATCTCATTTAGATATGCACGCCTTTAACCCTAACAAAACGTCTATAAAATAATATTAAATCAAATTTTATGAGTTCAAATATTTGATTATGGCTTTTGAACTTGATTATATAGCTTAACCAAAATGACAAAGCTTTTTACTCAGTTAAAATTCTAATGGGTTTATTGTAAAGGCCATCTAAACATGCACACCTTAAATCCTAACAAAACTTGCGCGCAAAATAGGATTAAATCAATTTTTTTGAGTTCAAATATTTGATTATAGGCTTTTGAACTTGATTATATAGCTAAACCAAAATCTCAGAGCTTTTTACTCAATTAAAATTGAAATCCATCAAGACATGCACGCCTTAAAGCCGAACAATACGTTCGCAAAAAAAGATTAAATCAAATTTTATCAATTCAATTTTTTAATTATAGGCTTTTGAACTTGATTATATAGCTTAACCTATATTTCAGAAATTTTTACTCGTTTAAAATTCTAACGGGTTTACTGTGAAAGCCCATCTAGACATGCATGTCTTAAACCCCAACAAAACATCCGCAAAATAAGATTAAATAAATTTATGAGTTCAAAAATTTGAATATTGGCTTTTGAAAATGATTATATAGCTTGACCTCAATTTTAGTGTTTTTTACTCGGTTAGAATTCCAACGCGTCCATTACAAGGCCCATTTAGACATGCACATATTAAAACGCAACAAAAGATCCGCAAAATAAGATTAAATAAAATATAATAAGTTTAAATATTTAATTATGAGATTATTAACAAGATTATATATCTTAACAAAAATTGAGAGCTTTTTACTCCGTTTATACTCTAACAAGTCCACAGTGAAGCCCATTTAGACATGCAAGCCTTAAACCCAAACAAAACGTCTGCAAAATAAGATTAAAATAAATTTTATGAGTTCAAATATAATATTAAAATAATAAGTTTAAATATTTGATTATGGGATTTTGAACTTAATTATATTGTTCAACAAAAATTTCACAACTTTTTAGTCGGTTAAAATTTCAACGAGTCCACACAGAATCCCATTTAGATATGCACGCCTTAAACCCTAACAAAACGTCCACAAAATATAATTAAATTAAATTCTATGAGTTCAAATATTTGATTATGGGATTTTGAACTTGATTATATAGCTTAACCAAAATTACAGAGCTTTTCTACTCGATTAAAATTCTAATGGGTTTATTATAAGCCCATATAAACATGCACGCCTTAAACCCCAGCAAAACTGACACAAAAAAAGATTAAATCAAATTTTTTGAGTTCAAATATTTGATTATAGGCTTTAGAACTTAATTATATAGCGAAACCAAAATTTTAGAGCTTTTTACTCAATTAAAATTGCAACGGGTTTATTCTAAAGCCAATCTAGACATGCATGCCTTAAACCCCAACAATACGTCTGCAAAAAAAGATTAAAATCAAATTTTATGAGTTCAAAATTTTTATTATGGTCTTTTGAATTTGATTATATAGCTTAACCAAAATTCTAGAGCATTTTACTCGGTTAAAATTCCAACAGGTTTACTGTAAAAGGCCATCTAGACATCCACGCCTTAAACCTCAGCAAAACATCCGCAAAATAAGATGACGTCAAATTTTATGAGTTCAAAAATTTAATTATTGGATTTGGAACTTGATTATATAGCTTAACTCAAATTTCATAGTTTTTTACTTGGTTAAAATTCCAACGAGTTTACTATAAAGCCCATTTAGACATGCACGCCTTAAACCCCAAATAAACATCCGCAAAGTAAGATTAAATAAAATTTATGAGTTCGAATTTTTGAATATTGGCTTTTGAAAATGATTATATAGCTTTACCTTAATTTTAGAGCTTTTTAATAGGTTAAAATTCCAACGGGTCCACTATAAGGCTCATTTAGACATGTACATCTTAAAAGGCAACAAAAGGTTCGCAAAATAAGATTAAATAAAATATAATAAGTTCAAATATTTAATTATGGGACTTTGAACAAGTTTATATAGCTTAACAAAAACTAAGAGCTTTTTACTCCGTCAAAACTCCAACAAGTCCACAATGAAGCCCATTTAGACATGCAAGCCTTAAACTCAAACAAAACGTCTGCAAAATAAGATTAAAATAAATTTTATGAGTTCAAATATTTGATTATGGGCTTTTGCACAAAATTATATAGCTCAACAAAAATTTCACAGCTTTTTACTCTGTTAAAATTTCAACGAGTCCACAATAAATCCCATTTAGACATGCACGCCTTAAACCCTAACAAAAAGGCCCACAAAATAAAATTAAATCAAATTTTATGAGTTCAAATAATTGATTATGGGCTTTTGAACTTGATTATATAGATTAACCAAAATTACAGAATTTTTTACTCGGTTAAAATTCTAATGAGTTTATTGCAAAGCTTATCTAAACATCCATACCTTAAACCCCAACAAAACTTCTGCAAAATAATATTAAATCGATTTTTTTGAGTTTAAATATTTGATTATATGATATTGAACTTGATTATATAGATAAACCAAAATTTCTGAATTTTTTACTCAATTAAAATTCAACGGGTTAATTCTAAAGCTCATCTAGACATTGACACCTTAAACCCTAACAATACGTCTGCAAAAAAGATTAAATCAAATTTTAAGTGTTCAAATTTTTAATTATGGACTTTTGAACATGATTATATAGCTTAACCAAAATTACAGAGCTTTTTACTCGGTTAAAATTCTAATGGGTTTATTGTAAAGCTCATCTAAACATGCGCTCCTTAAACCCCAACAAAACTTCCGTCAAAATAAGATTAAATCAATTTTTTTGAGTTCAAATATTTGACTATAGGATATTGAACTTGATTATATAGCTAAACCAAAATTTTAGAGCTTTTTACTCAATTAAAATTCTAGCGGGTTTATTCTAAAGCCCATCTAGACATGCACACATTAAACCCTAACAATACGTCCGCAAAAAAAGATTAAATCTAATTTTGTGAATTCAAAATTTTAATTATGAGCTTTTTAATTTGATTATATAGCTTAACCAAAATTTCAGAGCTTTTTACTCGGTTAAAATTCCAACGGGTTTACTGTAAATCCCATCTAGACGTGCATGCCTTAAACCCCAACAAAACATCCGCGAAATAAGATTAAGTCAGATTTGATGAGTTGAAAAATTTAATTATTGGCTTTGGAACTTGATTATAAAGCGTAACCAAAATTTCAGAGCTTTTTACTTGGTTAAAATTCCAACAGGTCTACTATAACGCTTATCTAGACATGCACGTCTTAAACCCAAAAAAGCCCACAAAATAAGATTAAATGAAATTTATGAGTTTAAATATTTGAATATTAGCTTTTTAAAAAGATTATATTGTTTGACCTCAATTTTAGAGCTTTTCACTCGGTTAAAATTCCAACAGATCCACTATAAGGCCCATTTAGACATGCACATCTTAAAACGCAACAAAAGGTCCGCAAAATAAGATTAAATAAAATATAATAAGTTCAAATATTTAATTATGGGATTTTAACATGATTATATAGCTTAACAAAAATTAAGAGCATTTTACTTGGTCAAAACTCCAACAGGTCCACAGTAAAGCCCATTTAGACATGGAAGCCTTAAACCAAAACAAAACCTCCGCAAAATTAGATTAAATCAAATTTTATGATTTCAAATATTTGATTATGAGCTTTTGAACTTAATTACATAGCTCAAAAAAATCACAATTTTTTACTCGGTTAAAATTTCAACGAGTCCACAATAAATCTCATCTAGACATGTACGCCTTAAACCCTAACAAAACGTCCACAAAATAAAATTAATCAAAATTTTATGAGTTCAAATATTTGATTATAGGTTTTTGAACTTGATTATATAGCTTAACCAAAATTACAGAGCTTCTTACTCGTTTAAAATTCTAATGGGTTTATTGTAAAGCCCATTTAAACATACACGCCTTAAACCCCAACAAACTTGCGCAAAATAAGATTAAATTAAATTTTTTGTTTTCAAATATTTTATTATAGACATTTGAACTTGATCATATATCTAAACCAAAATTTAAAAGCTTTTTACTCAAATAAAATTATAGCGGATTTATTCTAAAGCCCATCTAGACATGCACGCCTTAAACCCCAACTATACGTCCGCAAAAAAAAGATTAAATCTAATTTTGTGAATTAAAATTTTTAATTATGGGTTTTTGAACTTGATTATATAGCTTAACCAAAATTTCAGAGCTTTTTACTCCGTTAAAATTCTAACGTGTTTATTGTAAAGCTCATCTAGACATGCACGCCTTAAACCCAAACAAAACATTCGGAAAATAAGATTAAGTCAAATTCGATGAGTTGAAAATTTTAATTATTGGCTTTGGAACTTGTTTATATAGCGTAACCCAAATTCCAGAGCTTTTTACTTGGTTAAAATTCTAATGGGTTTACTATAAAGTTCATCTAGACATGCAAGCCTTAAACCCCAAAAAGCGTCCGCAAAATAAGATTAAATGAAATTTATGAGTTTAAATATTAGCTTTTGAAAAATATTATATTACTTGACCTCAATTTTAGAGCCTTTTACTCAGTTAAAATTCCAACGGGTCCACTATAAGGCCCATTTAGACATGCATATCTTAAAACACAACAAAAGGTCTACAAAATAAGATTAAATAAAATATAATAAGTTCAAATATTTAATTACGAATTTTTAACATGATTATATAGCTTAAAAAAATTATGAGCATTTTAATCGATTAAAACTCTAACAGGTCCACAATAAAGCCCATTTAGACATGCAAGCCTTAAACCTAAACAGAACTTCTGCAAAATAAGATTAAATAAAATTTTATGAGTTCAAAAATTTGATTATGAGCTTTTGAGCTTAATTATATAGCTCAACAAAAATTTCACAGCTTTTTACTCAGTTAAAATTTCAACGACTCCACAATAAATCCCATTTAGACATGCACGTCTTACACCTTAACAAAACGTCCCCAAATTAAAATTAAATAAAATTTTATGAGTTCAATATTTGATTATGAGCTTTTGAACTTGATTATATAGCTTAACCAAAATTATAGAGCTTTTTACTCATTTATAATTTTAATGGGTTTATTGTAAAACCCATCTAAACATGCACGCCTTAAGCCCCAAGAAAACTTCCGCAAAATAAGATTAAATCAATTTTTTGAGTTCAAATATTTGATTATAGGCTTTTGAACTTGATTATTTAGCTAAACCAAAATTTCAGAGCTTTTTACTCAGTTAAAATTCCAACGAGTTTATTCTAAAGCTCATCTAGACATGTACGCCTTAAACCCCAACAATATGTCCGCAAAAAAAAAAGATTAAATCAAATTTTATGAGTTTAAAATTTTAATTATGGGCTTTTAAACTTGATTATATAGCTTAACTACAATTTCAGAGCCTTTTACTCAGTTAACATCCCAACGGGTTTATTGTAAAAGCTCATCTAGACATGCACGTCTTAAACCCCAAAATCGTCTGCAAAATAAGATTAAATGAAATTTATGAGCTCAAATATTTGAATATTGGCTTTTGAAAATGATTATATAGCTTTACCTCAAAATTAAAACTTTTTACTCTGTTAAAATTCTAACGGGTCAATTGGTGTGTGTTTTTCGAAATGCTCTCCTCTCTTAAACTGCTCCTCTCTCTTGTCTCTACTCTTTCTATTCTCCCCTCTCTCTTTAACCGCCAGCCTCCTCCCCCTTTTCACCGTGCAATAACGCCATCCCATCCCTCCCTACCATTACTTGCTTTTCGTTCCTGGATCGAGACTGCTGGAACGCTTTGGGAACAACCACACACCATCGATTTTCATTCAGGTATGTATCGTCTCTAATGAGATTGAGGAGAGAACAATTTCGAACACACTCTTGTTCCATCCGGTTCCCTAGCCGGTTAGTCCTGTTGTGGATTTTGATTGTCAAAATCAATTATATGTATCCTCTATTGTACGCAATATCTCCCCTAATGTTGTATCTTTTATTGCATCCAATTTTATCTCTATTGTTACTCTTGATCTCTTCTGAATCAGTAGGATATTGGCTATGCCTTCCCTTTACATGGCAACATGGTTCCACCATCCAACAGAATTCCAATGTTTTTGTATGCATCCCGGATTTTTAGATTTAGTTGTGAATAATAATCTCTACCAACAAAATCATATACTCTTTTGATTTAGACCATTGTCACGTACTCCATCATACCTTTTGATTGCCTTATTCCTATTCTCAGATAAGCTTTTATCTATTACCTTTCTTTCAAACAATGGCAATAATGTCATTACACCATCCCTTTATGGGAAAGATTTTATACAATGTCCCATGGCATCTAAAACTACTGCCTTACTCAGGCACTTCTCCTGGCCTTCACGGCCTTGGTTCCCAAACAATATCTACGAGCATATGTATGCTACTACACAATACTTTCTTAACATTCCAGTCATTATTTTATCCATTACAATTATTTTGATATCTTCAACCCCGGTAGAAAATCGACACGATCACCAAATTATTCTCGACTTCTATTTATATATCTTTATTATTATTACAAATGGAATTCACAAGGATCAACTACAAACCCAAACGATTTTTACTCTATTATGGATACTAACATATGATCGAAATTTACCATATCCACAAATACCATCAACACATAAAGTTACCCTACTCAATGAAAATATTACCAAAAATTACATTAATACTTATGGACTCCAACACTTATTAAGTAAGATTCATGTTGCCATCAATGACTTTATGGAAATTAGACCTAAAACCTCATTCAAGACCAATCATCTCTATTTACCTGATATTATTAAAGATAATTCCAAATTAATAATCTATCAAACAGAACACAATATTTACTCAAATAAAATTCCCACCCACTACCAAGGTATTGAAAATAAACCATACTTCCAACTCAATCCTTCATATAATCCTTTAGAATACAGATTCCCTAACAATAAAAAATTACATAATAAATCATGGTCTTACCATATAATTATTACAAATTTGACAACTACAGTAATTGCCATATAACTATTAGCTCAATATATAAAATTGCCTTCTTTATTAACATCCTAATTGCCGTTTTTACCATAACCTGCAATTGGTTAACCTACACACTGGATCTAAAACTGGGGAATTTTCCCACAATCCAAACCGAATCATTACTATTACTAACTATATTATCTACATTCCTTCCATAGAAATTATCAGAACTACATATATAAACCACTTCAAACATTCAAATCCAAGACAGATTCTGAATCACTTTTCAAACATTTCCATCTACCTAATTAACCGACTTCTACAACATATACATGGAAACGCTTCTAATAACAATAAAATCTCATATTATGCATATAATACTTCTATTACAAATTTCTTTCTAATCTTACCCTTTATACTCATAACTTTCCATCCCTTGCTTTACACTTATATTACCAAATTCATCTCTAACCACCATTATGTCAACTCTTTTAAATTTATTAGCCTCCATATAACTTTCCATCTCTTGCTTTACACTTATATTACCAAATTCATCTCTAACCACCATTATGTCAACTCTTTTAAACTTATTAGCCTCCATATTACGAACACTTTCCATATAACCCCTACATGTTTCGGGAACATACCCACAATAACTCCAATGCCTTTTAATTACAACAATACATTGCGATTATGGAAACAAATATCTATATACATACCATCAACACTAAGATAATCCCATATTGTTCGCTTCTACCTTCTTCTCTGAAGCAGAATACGAATATACTTGCCTCAATTATACTTACTACTATAACCTCAATTTTATACATCACTCCCCTCCTTAACCACTATTTTCGGAAGGAGAATATCATTAAAAATTACCTTATTATATTTTTCCATAACCGACCTTCATCAATCAAATTACCTTATTCCTTTACCAATACTATATATATTATACTCATAAAAAATTTTCTCATCTCCTTTCTTAACAATTACATTAGGAATAATATTACTACTAAATCTTTCCTTCTCTTCACTTCCCATAAACAAGTATTATCAATTAATTTGATAAATTCTCTTCCTACCAACTCTATATATCTCTCGCTTATCCCACTAATTCTTCTTTCTTTTCAAACTCTAAATTGCCCTCTACTTCTATCACTCTGGGTCAACTACTCTAAGCTAGTCATGGCATCCAAATCTTTCCTCCAATAGATTGGAGACTTGAACTTCACTCCGGAAGAGCAAGGAGTGATTTTCACCCCATCTCTCAACTGGGATTCCACAACTAAAGATACTTCACTACTCCTCATTGGGAAAATTATCTCCTCCAAAACGATCAAGCTTTGATCCGTGTATTTTAGAAAATTTGGAGAATGAGAAACTCGTCTCCATCTTAATCCTGAAGCCCCACTATTTCCGTATCCAATTTTTCGAGACAACTAAACAGAATGAGATTTTGAAAAGAGGACCAAGGACCCACAAGAATGGATGGGTTGGCTTGGGCCACATTTGATCCTAAGCTTACCATTGATGACTACACATTCAACACAATGAGTATCTGGGTCCGAATCCATGGCATTCCAACCATCCTAATAGACAATGACAAAGTGGCGCACCAAACTGGAGGCTCCCTTGGGTCCGTCATAGGAACTGTTATCAAAACAGATACTCGTCGCATTGATGGGAACATGGTTGACTACCTTCGAGTTGGGATCATTATGGATATCACCAAACCTTTACGCCGATGTGTGGCTATAGGAGGTTCCGGACCAACACCAAAAATTTGTCCTTTACAATATGAAAGGCTTCCCACCTTGTGTCATGGTTGTGGTATCATTGGCCACTTGTTCGAATCTTGCCCCACATTCAAATTTACCACGACAACAAAAATGCAATATGGAGATTGGCTCCATTTTATTCCAAAAAAATCTCAAGAAGCAGAATCACGCTTGAAAGGACGTATCCGATATCACAATGTGGGCTCTTCCACTACCATGCCACTTCCCAACTCTGGTAATTACCTTCTCCTTACCCTTTTATACAACCTTCAAACCAAGAATCTTAGCTTACTTTTTTTACCTTCAGATAAAGGAAAGCAAGTACAAATTACGAATCCTAATGAAGATTTGGAGGACAATGGTATTATGTTAAGATTGTTTTTTAATCTACATTCCATAAATACTATTTCAATGACCATCACCTTAATTTTAGATGAAGGAACCAATTTTCCGAGTCAAGAAAATGAAGGTTTACTGGATGCTGAATCATTCAGTAATGTACCCATTATTGGAACTGGTATGTATGAAGATGAGCAGCGACCCACGGTGCCGATGGCCACTGACAGAGGGTCAGCTTTACTGCTGGCTCCGCAAACCTCCTCGCAACCAACCCAGGCTGCGCTTACTGTCGTCAACCAGATGGGTTCGGCAACCACTACTGCTGCTCAGGCAGCTACTGCGGGTGACCAGGTAGCTACTACCGCTGCTCCTCTGCTAGGCCCAGAACCAGCCGTCGTGGATGCTACAACGGCCAAAGTTGCGCCTGCTGATGCTGTCCCATTGGCTGCCAACCGATCGCCACCATTCTGTCTAAGGATAATGGCATCATGCGCAAAACAGTCTCAGACCTAGATAAGGAAATGGGTAAGTCGTTCCTACCGACATCTACTATGCTATCCGTTTTTGACGAACTGATAACAAAACAATCCTCACCCACAGTTCCAACAAACAAAGGGCCAAATGCTTCGACTCCTCGTGGCACTAAAAGACGATCACCTATGGTTGCCGCTTTTAAAATTAAGAGGCCTTGTACTTCACTAACTAACAAGGAAGACAAAGCTAGTATGAGCAGCGGAAAAAACTCTCCAGCGGAGGTTGAAGTTCAACTCCGTGGAGGAAAATGATAATCCTATGTTGAAATTGCCTGGTTCTTGGTCAAACTCAGGCAGTTCAGGCCTTACGACGAGTTGTTGTAAAGCTAAACTCAGATGTTTTATTTCTTTGTGAAACTCGGCTAAATAAATACTGTTGTGAGAGACTCCGAATTTCTTTAAGTATGTATGGTTTCTCTTACCAGTTGAAAGCAGCCCAACTTGTTCCGGTTTACTATTATTATGGAATAATAAAATAAACATCAATTTGCTTTCATACTCGGACCATCATATCGATTCTATAATTCATACCAATACATTGCAATTCCACTTTTCAGGTATACATGGTTATGAAGAAACAAATCAAAAGTTTAAAACTTGGCAACTCATTGACTCTTTAAATTCTTCATCGCCTCTCCCTTGGCTAATTGGTGGAGATTTAAAAAGAAATTCTATCTGACAATGAAAAACAAGGCAGTTGTCGTCGGGCACGTTCACAAATTAATAACTTTAGAGATTGTCTAGACCGCAATAATTTGTTTGATTACAAACCGAAATATGATTGGTTCACTTGGACTAAATCAGGTCCACAAACTCAAACCATTCTTGAACGCCTCGATCGTTTTGTCGCTAATACATCTTGGTTTAATACACACCCAAATTTCCGCACCATTTCAGAATTTCATGCGAAATTTGACCATTTTCTCATTATTATGAACACTGAACACCAATGGCCGCTTTATGCATCACGATGAACAATTTCAGTTTGAAACCTGCTGGGCAAATAACACGGATTGTGTCTCCATTGTCCAAACTACTTGGTCAACCACTCATAGGTCAGCTATAGAAAAAATCCAAGTTTCCGGCTCTTGTCTTGAGGATTGGCAATCATATTAGTGAACCATTTCTACCGATCGTATTAATGAATTAAATAAACAAATAAACTCTTGCCTACGTCGTCGACTCTCGACTACTGAAGAAGAGACTTTTCTCACAGCCAAATCAGAACTTAACCAACTTCTTGACGCTCAAGAAACTTATTGAGCGCAACGATCCCGTACATCTTGACTTGCTTATGGAGACAAAAACACATCCTTTTTCCATGCCCGTGCAAATGGACGGCGCAAGAAAAATAAAATAAAAGGCCTCTTCGATAACAACAATATATGGAAAGAAAATGAGGAAGACATTATGGGAATTGTTGTAAACTATTTCCAGAACCTCTTTTCATCATCCAACCCAAATATCTCCCCTCAAATTCTTAATAACATTAACACCACTATTACCCCTGAGATGAATGAGGCCTTGACAAGGCCGTTCACTACGGAAGAAATCACTCATGCCTTTCGAGACATCAACCCAAGGAAAACCCCAAGCATTGATGGCCTTCCCAGTGGGTTCTACCGACATCACTAGGACACCGTAGGACATGATGTTATTGATCTATGGCTGGACCTTCTCTCTGGATGAGCAGACATGGCTGAGGTTAACCGCACAGTCCTAGTTCTAATACCCAAAATCAGGGAGCCAACTACAATGCGACAATTACGCCCAATTAGTCTGTGTACTATCATTTATAAGATTGTGGCTAAGATGCTAGTCAATCGCATGAAATCCATTATTCCCTGCTTCATCAGTGGTAACCAAGCCGCCTTTATTAGAGGCGAAAATATCACTGATAACAACCTTATTGCCCATGAACTAATTCATTCCCTCAATATGGGGGATTCCAACATTTTTCACGGCGCAACCCTTAAGTTAGACATGGAGAAGGCCTTTGATCGTGTGGAATGGTCCTTTCTACAACAGGTTATGCTTCAAATGGGATTTGATGCTAATTGGGTCTATATAATTATGCATTGCATTACAACCGTTTCTTTTACTACTAGAGTCAATAACTCTCTTTCCCCGATTTTTCACCCAAAACGCAGGCTCAAACAGAGAGACCCTCTTGCCCCCTTTTTATTTCTCTTTTGCACACAAGGCCTTTCAGCGTTGCTAAACGCTGAACAACATACTGGACAACTTCTGAGTCTATGTGCAAGTCGACATGGACCTAGAGTAAGCCACCTCATTTTTGCAGATGATTGCATGATCTTTATACGAAATAACACCACGGATGCCACACATCTTAAAAATACCCTTCAGATCTATGATCTATCCTCTAGGCAGGTAGCGAACTTTGAAAAATGAACCATCTTCTTTAATCCACACACCCTTAATGAACTAAAAAAGGCGATTAATGCCATACTTCAAGTTCGTGAAGTAGATGATCCTGGGATCTACCTTGGAGTCCCGCTTCTAATAGGGAATAATAAAACTGTATCCTTAGGGTTCATACACGATAAGGTGAACTCACGTATGTCTCATTGGGACAAAAATATTCTCTCGTTTAATGGAAGGGAAGTTTTTAAATCCATCATTCAATCGCTATCCCAATATGTAATGTCCTGTTACCTCATCCCACAAAATATCATAGGTGATATGATGACGTCTATAAGACGTTACTGGTGGTCGGGGAAGAATAACAAGTGAGGTTGGCCTCTAATTCCTTGGGAAACTGTTTGCTCACCAAAATCAATTGGAGGCATTGGATTCAGAGATTTACATCTTTTCAACATTGCCCTCATTGGCAAACAAATCTGGCGACTTATCATCGAACCCAATAACCTGCTTGCTCAAATTTACAGGGCAAAGTACTACCCCTCGGAGCATATCTTTTATTTTGAAACTAATTGACGAACATCTTTTGCATGGAAAGGCCTTTACGAAGCCATGCGGCAACTCTACAATGGTTTTTTCAAAAGACCAGAGATTGATAGTAAAATTCGAGTGCACCATGACATATGGGGCGGTGCTTCAGCAATCAATCTATATGGTGACTATGAAATTAATGATGAAATACCTCTTTGTTATCGAGATCTTATGATTCCCGGTCAACCTCTATGGGATACTATAAAGGTTCAGCATCATTTTGACTAGGATGACACCAACACTATTCTCAATATCCCAATCATTAATGACCCACAAAACACAACATTATGGGGTAATCATGACTCTATAATCTATATTGTTTTCTCCGGTTATTCCTATTTACAACGACCTCTTACGCCTATCAATAGACCTTTTCGCATTTGGAAAATTTTGCCCAAATTACCAATTCTCCCAAAAATTTGTTCATTTGGTTGGCGTATTGGCCATGATGCTCTTCCAACTGGTCATAAACTCCAGGTAGCGAATCTAGGCCCAGGCCTCTGCCCCCTTTGTCACATATCTCAAGAAACTACAATTCATGCTTTACGTGATTGCCTAGGTGCAAACGAAACCCTCCGTCTAGCTAGCCTACCACCTTCCATCTTCTCTAGCACCACTGAATTTTTTATCTTGGTTAGAGGATGGGGCTGCATGTCTATCTCTCCAATCTTTTGCGCTATTTATAAATGTTATTTGGAATTTATGGAACAAACGTAATGATTGGATCCATAATCAACGTCTCCAGCCACATTGGCTAACGGTTATCAATTCTCAGGGAATTCTTTGCGACTGCGCAGCAGCGGCATCAATAGATTCCACCTCCCAGTCGTTAGATGAACCACTCTTGTGCAGCTGCGTTGGCAACCCCCCGAGAAGGTTATGTGAAGCTGAACACGGATGGAGCCTTTCATCCAACCACAACAACTACTGTTGTAGGTGTTGTAGTGTGCGACTCCAGCGGTGCAATCATTGGAGGTCTCTCTCACCCTTTAGGTAGCTGCATGGATGTTGCATCTGCCGAGGCACAAGCGGTTTTTTCCGGTATACTCTTTGCACGTGAACGTGACTGGTCCAACTTAGCCTTCGAGATGGACTCGGCTATTGTGGCCAATAAGCTCAATCGGCACAGTTCTAATTTATCTACCTTTAAGCCTGCTGATTGAACATGCTCGCATTTTGCTTGCTGATTTTGCCCATTTTAGTATACATTTTGTACCAAGAGTGGTGAGCAATGTTGCTCACACTCTTGCCACTAGGGCCCTAAGATCACTGTCTTCCACTTTTTTGATTCGGTTTACCCCGATTATCTTCACACAATTGTAACTAATGAGATTTATTCTCATCAAAATTAATATATAAGAGTACTCTTTTCCCCATAGGTGCTCACTCGGGGCCTAAGCTACGTGTGACTTTAGAGGGGTTTTTAACGAGGCCTATTTTCCTTCAAAAAAAAAATTCCAACGGGTCCTCTATAAGGCCCATTTAAACATGCACATCTTAAAACGGAGCAAAAGATCCGCAAAATAAGATTAAATAAAATATAACAAGTTCAAATATTTAATTATGGGATTCTGAACAAGATTATATAGCTTAACAAAAATTGAGAGCTTTTTACTCGGTTAAATCTCCAACAAGTCTACAGTGAAGCCCATTTAAACATGCAAGCCTTAAACCAAAAAAAAATGTTTTTTACTCGGTTAAATCTCCAACAGGTCCACAATGAATCCAATTTAAACATGCAAGCCTTAAACCCAAACAAAATGTTCGCAAAATAAGATTAAATCAAATTTTATGAGTTCAAATATTTGATTATAGGCTTTTGAACTTAGTTATATAGCTCAACAAAAATTTTACAGCTTTTTACTCGGTTAAAATTTCAACGAGGGTGTGTTTTCGAAAATTCTCTCAACTCTGTCAACCCTTCCTCTTCCTACCTCCCTCCGTCCCTCCCTTTCCGTCTCCCTCAAACTCTGCGCAGTAGCCCTTCCTCTTCCTCCCTCTGCCTTCCCCCTTTCCGCCTCCCTCAAACTCTATGCAGCAGCCTGCCATCAATCTGCCGTTCATCATCACTCTTGCCGGCAGTTGTGCAACGGAATGTTGACTTCAGAAGCTTTTCTTGAGCAGCAGCGGTTTGCTATTTTTTGGGTTTTACGGCCTATGGAATCGTTATTGGAGCAGTTTTTTTTGGCTGTTTCATGGGAGTCCTTGCAGGCACTCACCCTAGTCATTCGGACTCCGTCGTTTCTGATCAGGTATGACC
The DNA here is from genome assembly GCA_019671005.1 of Hibiscus mutabilis. Taxonomy (NCBI): domain Eukaryota; kingdom Viridiplantae; phylum Streptophyta; class Magnoliopsida; order Malvales; family Malvaceae; genus Hibiscus; species Hibiscus mutabilis. The sequence continues at coordinate 46,267,876 of CM033714.1, forward strand.
TTTGCTTTGTGAGAAAAGAGTCTATTTGAGCACACCCCCGTTCAACCCAGTTTCTCAACTGGATCGGCTTTCCCTGGACTCCATCATTAATGCTATTTTCCTTTACTTTCATTAATGCTGGATGTTCATTCACTTGGCTGATCCTTCTGGCCTCCATCATTCCAACACTTTTAATTTTTGTGTTAATTTGCTATTTTCCTATTTTTTGGTTCCTTTATGTTACCATCCCCTTACAAAATCGTTTGGGCTCAAATGGAAATCACGACCACGAAAGTATCATCATCTCCTTTATGCACCAACCACAATCACATTTTCCATGTTTTTATCTCTTTGTAAGTGTTCTATGTCATACATGTACTTGCTTATATCTGAGAATCAATTGAACCCCTTGATTATTATCGGGACTTAACTCAATCAATTTTATTCATTTACAATTATTGTACATTATCCCAATGCTCATCTTCGGAATGTACAAACTGTATGCCCTATGGCATCTAAATTTACTGCCTTTCTAAGGCATTGGACCTGGTCTCTAAGGCCTTGGTTATCATATATTACATGCCAACATTTGTGTGTTAATTCGAACATTACCCTAATGAAACATCTTGGTCTCAAACTGCTTTCCATTACCATTAACATGCTCGTATTCTATCTTATTATTATTACTTTTACAAACATTACTCTCATTTTCAGAATTTCCACGAACTCGATTTGCAGTGAATTCAATAATACTCAAATTGCTTTCCCTTTTGTCTATATTTACTTACAATGTAGATAATTTGCAAATTCAAATTACATTGATACTAATATGGAAACTTCACACCACTTTTGGATCTCCATTTAATTTGAAAATATCTTCAATTTTTCTTTTCAACTAAAACTAATGCAAACTATCATCCTTTTTTCAATCAATATTAAAACACAACTTTTGACTATCTTAAGGAAAATCACCCCTCCTTTGAATAATTTCACAGATTATCAAACATTACCATACATAATTTTTCCCTCGCCATGTAATTTCCAATTCAATTTTGCAATTTCCACGGGAAATCTAATCAACAATTACCGATATTACTCAATATTACTTCAAATCCTACTTTTTATAACTGACTATTGGAGTCTTAAATACAAATTTGCTATTAAATCTTACATTATTCCCTTAATTGCATCCATTGGAGCTATTTCACGATTTATTATAACTCGATCGGTTACTCCTTTCCTTGTAACCATAATCTACCATAATCGGTTTCAACACATGAGTTATTTACATAATTATTTTTCTATTGTTACACTCCTTCTCAATTATGGAAACCATATAATTGCTGGAGGTCTCTTCGGCATTCCACGTTTTAATTATTTAAAACTCCCATGTAAGATTCCTTCAAGAAATTATATTTTAATCAATGCCCTTACCTTTTCACATTGCTTTGCCGGCTCTTGCAAATCAATTCATGCTAGTAGTATACTAAAATTGACACCTAATTTAGGTTATATTCTTCAAATAATTATTGATTCATGGGAATTTCTATACAAAACTTCCTTCACATACAAATTAACTCCCTTAATTAATATGATAACCACGATTAACAACTATGGTTATTACCTAATTAGATCTTCCCATAAATTTCTTTCACATCCAAATTTCTCTCCTCTCAACTATGGCAACTATACCTTCGGAGGAAGAATTTACAACACTCCTTATATTCACTACTCAAAATCCCCAAAATTTCCAATTAAGATTCCTTCTATGGCTCTTCTCTCAGTCAATACCAATCCTACCCTACATTATCATTTCCACATAAGTCTGCTGACAGCCATATATTCCTTCCCACAAACTATCACTTTGTTAAGTCACTACATACATCCTTTGTGTTTTATGATATGTAATCAATCCCTATTACACACATCAATACACTCACTATATAAATATAACAATGACATTCTTACTGAATATTCAAAATGCGTGTACCGAATCTTCTTCATACAAATTTACATTTTCCACATCATTATTACATATTGGGAATTCAAGATCAAATTAACCTTAAATCATTTATTTGTTTCCATTCGTAATTATTCCAAGTTTATTCCAATTCACCATTATGATCTTCCCACCTTGAAACCTTTCCATAATTCTTTTTCAAACATAACCTTCATTCTTCTCAACTGTGGCAATTCCATTTCTATTGAAGGAAATTTCGAAAATCCTTATATCATATCTTTTCAATCACCATTTGAAATTCCCTCTACGACTCCTAATTTTAATAAGGTCGTTCCTACCATACCAACAAACACTAAAAGTATCTTAAAATTTACTTTTTTTTTTTCATACTACGAACTTTCTATTTTTTATTTCCAATTCTACTATCCTTATTCTTAACTATGGTAACTTCATTCCTGTTACTATTCCTCTAAATCTTCTTTATGGGACTAAAATCGATTATAACTTTTCTTTTCTTTTTTCTAATTATCTTCAGAAACCTAATTATATTTTTTCCTCCTCTCATTTGACTTTCCATTATAGAATTATATATCTTAATAATAATTACCCTATATTACCATTCACCAATTTCGATTGCTTTCTACACATCTCTATTATTCCAGTTTCTTTCCAAACTAGTCACTCATCCCTACTTCATTTCTTCTCTCTCACGCCCAAACTCACTACTTTTGCTATGGCTTCCGAATCATTCCTTCAACAACTAGAAGACCTAAACTTCACCTTCGAAGAACAAGGTGTAATCTTTATCCCGTCTCTCAATTGGGAATCCACCAATGAAGACAATGATCTTCTTCTCATTGGCAAGGTTGTCTCTTCCAAAAACATCGATGGGCAAGGCCTAGCCTAATTCGTGTTTTTCAAAAAATCTGGGAGAAGGAGAAGGTTGTATCCAACTCTATTATGAAGACCAACTACTTCCATATCAAATTTTCCTCGGTCATGAAACGAAATGAGATTCTGAAGCGAGGGCCTTGGACCTTAAAGAATGAATGGCTTGCTTTGGCTCCTTTCAATCCGAAATTGTCCATTGATGAATACACATTCACACAGATGTGTATCTGGGTCAGAATTCACAGCATCCCAACCATTCTAATGGAAAGTGATCCAGTGGCACGTAACACTGGGAGATCTCTTGGTTCCATCATAGGAACTGTGTTTAAGACTGATACTTGACACATTGACGGAAACATGGTAGACTACCTTCGCATCAGCATCCTTATGGACATTTCTAAGCCGTTACGTCGATGTGTAGCAATAGGATGCCCTGGCTCTTCACCAAAAATTTGTCTTCTACAATATGAACGACTACCTACCTTATGCCATGATTGTGGATTGATAGGCCATTTGGTTTCTTCTTGCACAACCACCAAACTTTCTGCGAAAACAAAATTGCAATACGGAGATTGGCTCCGTTTCATTCCACCTAAATCTCAAAGAAGAGCCTCACGCTCTAAGGGACGTATCTGTTATCTCGATATTGAATTGTCTTTAACCTTACCACATACAAATACCGGTAACTATTATTCTTTTTTACTTATGTACATAATCCGAAAAATGATTACTAAATTGATTTCCTTCTTTCCAGATCGAGGAAAGAATGTAAAAGTTTCCAATCATGATGAAACTTTGCAAGACAATGGTATGTGTTCTTTCTTATTAACAAAAATTATTTGTGCCAATTTGGTTGGTTCATTACTGCCATTGATTCTGATTGTCTTATTTGCGTCTTTGATTACAGAAAGTGGAACTCATATTCCAACTCCAAATTGTGATGATGATTCGATGGACGTGGAATCATTTAGTTCCAATCCAATTCCCGAACCAACTGTGCATTTTGATGAACCAAACACTACCAAGGATACGGTTGTCCAAGGTGCGACGGTTCTGCCATCGGACACTACCAAGACTGCGCTGCTGAGCCCAGGTGCGCCTACTACCGTGACCAAAAAGGCCACTGCGCCTTCCGCTGCCGCCCAGCTAACTGTTGATGCTACTGCCGCACCGCTACAGGCTAATGGGCCGTCTATTTTGGCAACCGAAACAACAACAGTAGCGCCCAAGGCTGCTGTACCGATCAATGCTGTTCCCCTCTCCATTATACCGCCCAAAGGAAGTGGCACTGTTACCATGGCTGTCTCGACTCTTGAGAAAGAATTGGGTAAGGCCGCTTCTTACTCCACTTCACCTATGCTTATCGAATTTGATGATTGGTTATCTAAACAATCGCCAACCGCAGCCCCGAACAAAGGTCTTGTGGACATGAATCCATGCGGCAATAAACGGCGTTCTCCGCTTGTTGAAGCAATTAAGGCCAATAGGCTTCGCCCTTCACCACCGACTAAGAATCCAAAAGTTGGGATGAGCAGCCGAAAAATTTCTCGGACGAAGGTTGACGTTCCGCCGAGGGAAAAAAATTCTATGTTGGAACTGTCTCTTGTTAAAACCCCGACAGTTCAGGCCTAAGGGCGAGTTATATCTAAGATTAATCCTGATGTCATTTTTCTTTGCGAAACTCTTCTAAATAAATTTCTTAGTGAACGTCTACGTATTTCTCTTACCATGATTGGCTGCTTCACTGTTGAAAGTAGCCATACTTGTACTAGTTTAATCCTACTTTGGAATAATAAAATAAATTTTGATTTACTTTTGTACTCGGATGATCACGTTGATACTATTATTCATGCACATACATCTTATTTGCACTTCTCCGAAATTTATGCCTATGCTAAAACAAATAAAAAACTAAAACTTGGGACCTAATTGACAACTTAAATTCTTCCTCATCCCTTCCTTGGCTAATTGGGGGAGATTTAAATGAAATCCTATTTGATAATGATAAACAAGGCGGATGTTGTTGTACACACTCACAAATTAGTAATTTTAGGGACTACTTACCCGTAATAATCTTTTTGATTGTAAACCGGCCAAAGGCTGGTTCACTTGGACTAAATCAAGTCCGCGTACTGCAACTATTCTTGAGCATCTATATCGCTTTGTCGCTAATACGGCTTGGCTGCACTCGTTTCTAACTTATCGTGCGACATTAGATTTCAATACAAAATTTGATCACTGCTTCATTCTTATGGAGACAGATTACATTATCTCGGCTAGCTCTATACCTCATGACGATCATTTTCGCTTTGAGAACTATTGGATGAATAACCCAGATTGTGTATCAATTGTCCAAACAACGTGGCTAACCACTCATGGTTCAGCTGTGGAAAAAATACATGCTATCGGGACTTGTCTTAAGGACTGACAATCACACAAACGACTTGCCTCCATAGGCCGAATCAATGAACTAAATAAAAAAATAAATTATTGTCTCAGTCGACGCCTTTCCACTACCGACTTTGTCACGGGTGAAGCAAAGAGAGTCAATTTTATTTTTCCCAATTAGAAGATGTACACCGAGATAGATCCCCAGGTCGTCCACTTCTCGAACTTGAAGGATGTCATGTACCACCTGTTTATGAGCAAGGGGCGTAGGAGGGTTAAAGAAGATGGTTGATTTTTCAAAATTTACCACTTGACCGGAGGAGGAAGCATATATATTTGAAGGGTATTTTTAAGGTGAGATGCATTTGTAGTATTGTTCCAGATAATGATGATGCAGTCAGCAGCAAAATTTACCTCCCAACCGACGGATGAACCTACCCTTGCGCAACCGAGATGGCAACCCCCCAGGGACGAGTACATGAAGATTAACACGGATGGGGCTTTAGATCCAATCGCCAAGTCTGCTGCCGTGGGCGTTGTGGCACATGATTCTAATGGTGCGGTCATTGGAGGACTTTCTCACCCTTTGAGTAGCTGTGTAGATTCTGCCTCCGCCAAAGCACAAGCAGTGATTGCTGGCATCCTTTTTGCTCACGATTGTGGATTGTCCAAATTGGTCATTGAGACGGATTCAACTATAGTGGCTAATAAATTGAACCGGCAATGTACTGATTTGTCTACTGTGAGCTCGCTTATTGAGCATGCTCGCATTCTGCTTGCCAATGTAGAAAATTTTAGTATCAAATTTGTACCTAGGGTGGTGAACACCGTTGCCCATATTCTTGCCTCTAGGGCTCTGAGGACTTTCTCGTCCACCTACTTTGATTCAGATTATCCAGATTACCTTCAAACAATATTAACTAATGAGATTATTTCTCATCCAACTTAATATATTTGGGTACTCTTTTCCTCATAGGTGGTCACTCGGGGCTTTTTGGCCTTGTGTGATTGTAGATGGGTTTTTAATGAGGCTCGCCTTTTTTCAAAAAAAAAAAAAATCAACGAGTCCATAATAAATCTCATTTAGATATGCACGCTTTAAACCCTAACAAAACATCCACAAAATAAAATTAAATCAAATTTTATGAGTTCAAATATTTGATTATGGGCTTTTGAAGTTGATTGTATAGCATAACCAAAATTACAGAGCTTTCTACTCGGTTAAAATTCTAATGGGTTTATTGTAAAGCTCATTTAAAGATGCACGCCTTAAACCCCAACAAAACATCTGCAAAATAAGATTAAATCAAATTTCTGAGTTCAAATATTTGATTCTAGCCTTTTAAACTTGATTATATAGCTAAATCAAATTTCAGAGCTTTTTACTCAATTAATATTCCAGCGGGTTTATTCTAAAGCCCATCTAGACATGCACGCCTTAAATCGTAACAATACGTCCGCAAAAAAAGATTAAATTAAATTTTATAAGTTCAAAATTTTAATTATGGGCTTTTGAACTTGATTATATAGCTTAACTAAAATTTTAGAGCTTTTTACTCGGTTAAAATTCCAACGGGTTTACTGTAAAGCCCATCTAGACATGCACGCCTTAAACCCCAATAAAACATCCGCAAAAATAAGATTAAGTCAAATTTTATGAGTTCCAACATTTAATTGTTGGCTTTGGAACTTGATTATATAGCTTAATCCAAATTTTAGAGCTTTTTACTTGGTTAAAATTCTAACGAGTTTACTACAAAGTTCATCTAGACATGCACGCCTTAAACCACAAAAAACATCCGCAAAATAAGATAAAATGAAATTTATGAGTTCAAATATTTGAATATTGGCTTTTAAAAATGATTATATAGCTTTACCTCAATTTTAAAGCTTTTTACTCGGTTAAAATTCAGGAAAATTTCCAACGGGGACTAGGTTAAAATTCCAACAGGTGGGCGCTTCGAAAGTGCTCTCAACTCTCTCATTTCCCTCTTTTCCTTTTTTCCCTTTTTCACCCTTCTCCACCACCGCCAGCCTCCTCACTCTGCCTGCTACAACACCGCGCATCTCCGACGGCCTTCCCCCTTTCCCCTCGACGGTGTTGAAATCTCGCTCCTAGGAAATTGGAGCGTCTTTGAAACAAATATGCACATCGGACAACAGAGACTACCACCTTCAAATAGATTTGCCATGTTTTTGTTGAGTTTGAGAAATGAGGTGTTTAGAAACAACCCTTGGCCATTATGGTACTCAAACCGGAAAAATTATATTCTTCTTATATTTATCTTCTATTACTTTCTGCATTTTTTATCTTTCCTCTTTATATTTATCTCCTGTTACTTTCTATGTTTTCCATCATTACACTTTTTCAATACTATTTTCAATGCTATCTCACATTTTTATAGACTTACTAATATACTTTTCCACGCAGTTTTTTCTCTTTTACTTCAAGATTTTCCACCTTGTTTTTATCATCCTGGATCTCTAATCTTTGAGATGGATGATAACCAATATCGTAAGATGTGTAATATTTCAAATACCTTCCTATTTTCAATTACACCATTATGTTATATATTCACCACATCTATATTTTCTTCAATTAATTCCTTTATCTCGCTCGATCCTAATAACGACAGTGAATTCACTGAATCTTATTACTCACCACTCTACGCCCTTTATGGGAAAGAGCCTATTGAGTGCCTCATGGCACCAAAATCTACTGCCTCTTCCAGGCACTTGGCCTGGCCTTCACAGCTTTGGTCACCAAACATTATCTACATACGCAAGCGTATGTCGGAATACTCCCAATACATGATTATTTTTACAAGCACTTTACTCCCTCTCAAATTTATCCAGATTTACTCAATATCGAACCAAATTAATTATGCCTATCAAATTAATATTGAATCACATATTACTATCATTATTTTTAATTTTACCATCCTTCCAAACCGGAAACAGAATAATCATTACCTTCAAATGATTCTTATTGACTATCAATTACACTGGACTTACTTACCCATTTTATTAACACTTATCATCTACATTCTGATAATAGATGCCCGAAATCTAACATCTTCAATATCATTCACATTACATAAATCCAATCTTCCCATGCAAAGCGAAATTCATGGCACAAAAAGAAAGTTATGGGACCTCTCCTTAAATTTCGACCATACTAAAAAACTACACCAATTAACAATCAACCATAAGGCAATTAAACCCCTGCCACTCGATATCCATAACAATATGACTAAATTAACATTCTTTAAAATGGCAATTAAAACCTTTCTTCATAATCTTTTAAAATACATGCTATCTTTCCATAAATTCTATTATAATATACCTTTCTATCAATATCAACTTTCTGAAATAGATCTATACCTCAAATTCTCCCCCTCATATAATATTTCTTACCATAAATTAATACAAATTCTGCTACTTACCAACCTCCACAACATCACCAACCAAATCCAATCTACTACCTCGCCTGAGGGAAAACCAATTTCCTCATACATTACAATTCACGGCTACTTCCACTACAAATCGGATACGGCGTTACTGGTGGTCAGGGAAAAACAACAAACGAGGTTGGCATATGATTCCATGGGACACTGTTTGTCAACCCAAACTTGCTGGAGGCATTGGCTTCCGGGACTTGCATCTTTTCAACATTGCACTGCTTGGCAAACAAATATAGCATCTCTTCTGAGAACCAAATAATCTGCTTGCTCAGATTTATAAGGCCAAATAGTATCCCTCGGGACATATTCTTGAATCTGAGACTAATCGTCGAGCTTCTTTTGCTTGGAAAGGACTTTACCAAGCCTTGCTAAAACTCCATAGTGGCTTTTTCAAAAGGCTAGAGATTGACAGTAAAATCCTAATTCATCATGACATCTAGGGTGGTTCTTCTGCTGTTCAACTTTATGGCGAATACGAAATTAGTTATGAACTACATACTCTTTGTCGTGAATTTATGATTCCAGGTCAGCCTAGATGGGATGCCACAAAGGTTCGGAACTACTTCGATCAGGACAATGTAAACACTATTCTAAATGTTCCTATCATTAACGACCACCAAGACATGATTTTATGGAGTAACCATGATTCTGGAATCTACTCTGTCTCATCCAAATATTCGTTCTTACAGAGGCCTCCAATGCCTATTAACAGACCATCTCATATCTGGAAAGTTATATCCAAACTACATGTTCTACCTAAAATACGCTCCTTTGGATGGAGATTAGGCCATGATGCTCCACCAGTTGGCTCTAAACTTCAAATGGCAAATCTTGGTACATGATTATGCCCACTCTGCAACGTGTCCCAGGAAACAACTTTTCATGCTCTGCGTGATTGTCTAGGTGCAAATGCGGCTCTACGGCTATCTGGTCTGCCCAGTTCCATCATTTCTACCACCACAGATTCGTCTTTGCAATGGATAAAGGATGAAGCTGCTAGATTACCGCTCTGGCCTTTCGCTTTGTTTATGACTGTCCTTTGGAACATATGGAACAGACGCAATGATTGGATCCATAATCACTATCTACAACTCCCTTGGCTTATAGCTCTTAATTCTCAAGGTCTTTTACTGGATTATGCAGAGGCTACATTGACCGCTCCCCTCAGCAGTCAAAATGTCTTCCCTTGCGTAACCATGTTGGCAATGCCCCCGAGGAGGATCTCTAAAGCTTAACACGAATGGGGCTTTCGATCCTATCACTAGAGCTGATGCAGTAGGAGTTGTCGCGAGAAATTCCAACAGTGCTATCCTTGGAGGTCTTGCTTATCCTTTGCATAGCTGTTTGGATATTGCCACGGCCGAAGCTCATGCGGTTATTGCAGGCATCATTTTTGCACGTGATCGTGGCTGGTCCAATCTGATCATTGAAATAGATTCAGCTACAATTGCTAACAAAATCAACCGGCAGGGTCCTGATCTATCTACTTTGCAACCTCTGATTGACCATGCTAAATCTCTTATAGTTGCTACTATCAATTTTAGTATACATTTTGTACCTAGAGGAGTGAATGTTGTTGCTCATACTCTGGCCACTAGGGCTCTTCGTTCCATGTCATCCGTTTAATTTGGTACGGATTATCCCGATTATATTCGAACTTTTGTAACAGATGAGATTTCTTCTCATCCAATATAATATATATGTGTACTCTTTTTTCCCCATAGGTGCTCACTCGGAGCCTTCGGGCAATGGGTGACTTTAGAAGGGTTTTTAACGATGCCCACTTTTCTTCAAAAAAAAAAAATTCCAACAGGTCTACTATAAGACCCATCTAGACATGTACATCTTAAAACGCAAAAAAGGTCCACAAAATAAGATTGAATAAAATATAATAAGTTCAAATATTTAATTATGGGGTTTTGAGCAATATTATATAGCTTAACAAAAATTGAGAGCTTTTTACTCGGTTAAACTCCAGTAGGTCCATAGTGAAGCCCATTTAGACATGCAAGCTTTAAACCCAAACAAAAAGTCCGCAAAATAAGATTAAATCAAATTTAATGAGTTCAAATATTTGATTATGGGCTTTTAAAATTAATTATATAGCTCAACAAAAATTTCACAGCTTTTTACTCGGTTAAAATTTCAACGAGTCCACAATAAATCTCATTTAGACATGCACGCCTTAAACCCTAAGAAAACGTCCACAAAATAAAATTAAATCAAATTTTATCAATTCAAATATTTGATTATAGGCCTTCAAACTTGATTATAAAGGTTAACCAAAATTATAGAGATTTTTACTCGGTTAAAATTCTAATGGGTTTATTGTCGAGCCCACCTAAACCTGCACGCCTTAAATCCCAACAAAACTTCCGCAAAATAAGATTAAATCATTTTTTTTGAGTTCAAATATTTTATTATATGCTTTTGAACTTGATTATATAGCTAAACCAAAATTTTAGAGCTTTTTACTTGGTTAAAATTCTAACGGGTTTACTATAAAGCTCATCTAGACATGCACGCCTTAAACCCCTAAAAAAGTCCGCAAAATAAGATTAAATGATATTTATGAGTTTAAATAATTGAATATGGTCTATTGAAAATGATTATTTAGCTTGACCTTAATTTTAGAGCTTTTTACTTGTTTAAAATTCCAATGGGTCCACTATAAGGCATATTTAGACATGCACATCTTAAAACGCAACAATAGGTCCTCAAAATAAGATTAAATAAAATATAATAAGTTAAAATATTTAATTATGGGATTTTTAACAAGATTATATAGCTTAACAAAAATTGAGAGCTTTTTACGCGGTTAAATCTCCGACAGGTTCACAGTGAAGCCTAATTAGACATGTAAGTCTTACACCCAAACAAAACTTCCACAAAATAAGATTAAATCAAATTTTATGAGTTTAAATATTTAATTATGGGCTTTTGAACTTAATTATTGAGCTCAAAAAAATTTTCACAGCTTTTTATTCGGTTAAAATTTCAATGAGTCCACAATAAATCCTATTTAGACATGCACGCCTTAAACCCTAACAAAACGTCCATAAAATAAAATTAAATCAAATTTTATGAGTCAAAATATTTGATTATAGGCTTTTGAACTTGATTATATAGCTTAACCAAAATTCCAACGGGTTTACTGTAAAGCACATTTAGACATGCACGACTTAAACCCAAACAAAACATCCACAAAATAAGATTAAATTAAATTTTATGAGTTCAAATAATTGATTATGGGATTTTTAAATTGATTATATAGCTTAACCAAAATTTTAGAGCTTTTTACTCGTTTAAAATTCTGATGGGTTTATTGTAAAGCTCATCTAAACATGCACACCTTAAACCCCAACAAAACTTCCGTAAAATAAGATTAAATCAAATTTTAGGAGTTAATATTTTATTATGGGCTTTTGAACTAGATTATATAGCTTAAACAAAATTTTAGAGCTTTTTACTTAGTTAAAATTCTAACCAACAAAACGTCCGCAAAATAAGATTAAGTCAAATTTTATGAGTTCAAAAATTTAGTTATTGGCTTAAACTTTATTATATAGCTTCACCTAAAAATAAGCTTTTTAATTAAAATTTTATAAGTTTACTTTTAAAGTTATTGGCTTTAGAACCTGATTATATAGCTTAAACCCCAACAAAACGTCAGCAAAATAAGATTAAATCAAATTTATGAGTCCAAATATTTTAATATGGGTTTTTTAAAATGATTATATAGCTTGACGTAAATTTTAGAGCTTTTTACTCGGTTAAAATTCCAATATGTCCACTATAAGGACTATTTAGGCATGCACATCTTAAAATACAACAAAAGGTCTGCAAAATAAGATTAAAAAATATAATAAGTTAAAACATATAATTATTATATTTTGAACATGATTATATAGCTTAAAAAATTGAAAGCTTTTTACTCGGTTAAAACTCCTACAGGTCCACAATAAAGCCCATTTAAACATGCAGGCATTAAATCCAAACAAACTTCCGCAAAATAAGATTAAATTAAATTTTATGAGTTCAAATATTTGATTATTGGCTTTTTAACATAATTATATAGCTCAAGAAAAATTTCGCAGATTTTTACTTAGTTAAAATTTTAACCAGTCCACAATAAATCCCATTTAGACATGCACGCCTTAAACCATAACAAAACGTCAACAAAATAAAATTAAATCAAATTTTATGAGTCCAAATATTTGATTATGGACTTTAGAACTTGATTATATAGTTTAACATCAATTTTAAAGCTTTTAAACTTGATTATATATCTTAACCAAAATTTGAGAGCTTTTTACTAGTTAAAATTCCAACGGGTTTACTGTCAAGTGTAATGACGTTTTTTCTGAAAACATCAGGTACGGGGTATCCCACATTTTGAAAGATGGGTTTTAAAAGGGGTTTCATTTAAAAAAAATCTTATTTTGAAAACAACGGAAACTTGGAGTTGTCATCGGCCACTTGGATAAGGTAGGCCGGACACCACAAAACCATAGATTCATTTTGAAAAGGTTCGGGAGTTGGTTACGTGTGGGGAAGGATTAGCACCCACATCATGCTCGGGGATCGATACCAAAATATTTGTTCCTTTTAATCGAAGGAAATTGTTGAAATTCGAAATGAACATAATTCGGTGATCTTAATTGAAAATTGACTTGAATTGAACGGAATTTATCAAATTAGTGGGGTTCAAATTAATTGGACATTTAATTAATAAGGTTGACGATACATCGGACCATAGATTAAACTGATATTGTATAAGCCTGACTACCGTGTTAATTTATGGTTCGAATCTTGTACGTCACCTTTATGCATGGTGCAAACAGTTATGATATGATGTAATGGTTTTGTCAACTTTTAATTTTTACCTTGAGATGGTAATAATTAATTCAAGTATTTGGTCAACATCCTTTAAGCTCGGACTGTTACAACACAAATATTGAAATTAATAAATACCTCCCTTTTTATGGTTTAAATTAATTAATGAGTAATCAAAATAAAGGGTCACATGAATGACAATTAAAATGGATGTCACAAAAGGCTTAAAAACAAACACAAAAGGCCCACCAAAGCCCTAACCTAAAAGGACCGAATTATGAGAGATCAAATAGTGGTCTAATTATTAACTACGTGGATCTAATATTAATCCTAAATTAATTAACCCTAAAACTAAAAAATTAACAATTTATGGATTATCTTGTGACATGATAATTAATTCAATCGATTTCAAACTAGCATTCCAATAAGTCAAGAATACTATTTAAAACAAACTGAGTTAATTAATCATGGTTTCAATTTGAATGTCAGTTTAATACCGATATCATTTTTTAAAGGTAATTAAGAAATGTTCAATTAGTTTAATAAATTTAACATTTACCCCAATAAGCCAAGGGTAAATTCAAATTTACTAAACTAATTCGAACCTTAAGTCTAACTACGACTCTAAAACCAACTATACTTCAATTAATTTAATTAATTTGAAGATCGTGCACCTATGAGATGAGCACACGATTTAAATTAACTAAACTAATCTTGCCTTAATCTAATCCTAAAGGCCTAATCTAAGAAGCCCTAAGCCCAAAAAACACAAGGCCTAAACTAACCAAACTAAGCAAGCCCAAAGCCCAAGCACATAAATATATTAACTACACACTCTACTATATATAAAAATATATTATGTATTTAAAATTATATTATATATATTATAAAAGCTATGTATTATATACACTAGAAAAAACTTATATTATATTTAAAAAAAACTTTATATTATATATATTTAAAAAACATATATTTATGTATTATAGAGTAGATTATGTATTAAATATTATAATAAACTATATATATTATACCTTAAAAAAACTATAGGTTATATATTTTAAAGAAATTATACATATTACATATACCATATATTATACAAAGAACATATATTAGAAGAAACTATATACTATACGTTATATTATATATAAAAAACTATATATTATACATAAATTATAAAACCACGTATTATACAAAAACTGTACATTATATAGAGAGCATATTATATACATATAACATTATATTATAACATATACTATATACATATCACATACATATCATCAATCTACATTAACATATAGATCTAAAATATAACAAGGTAAGAAAGCTAAGTACAACAGTTAAAAGGACTGAAAATAAACATGCATGAACAGCTAGGGGGCAATAGGGGATTAAACCATTTACAAAACGGATTAAAAAAATGGTGACGAAATTGTAAAACAGTTAAAAGGGGGAAGGACCTGGGGGTGTTTTAGAAAGGCGAAAGGACCTCGGGTTAGAGATCGAAAGGACGAAGGGATTTATGAAAGCAAATAACCCTTTTGTTTTTTAAAACAAGGTATAAAACACAATTTTTATAACCAAAAAAGAACTCTTTAAACCTTCAAAAAAACCCAAAATGCTCTCAACTCTCTCCCCAGGGCCGGCTAAACACCACCGTGGTGTTCAAAAACGCTGTCGCACTCACCAGAAACTGATGACCTTTCAGCCACCATTCGATAGCGGCCAGCGACTCAACAACACCCTAAAAAACTCCTTTTCTCTCCAAACCCAGATCCTTTCAAAAACCGAACCTAGATCTAGAAAAAGCTTTGAAACCAAACTTGTTTTTTTTTTAAATCAGAGACCTAAGGTCTCATTTATGAAAACAACAACTCTCCTTTAGAAAATTGACCCTCCCCTTTGATGATCTCTGCCAACTCACCGTACACAACCTTAATGGGCTGGAAGGCTTATCGTCGGCCGACATATGCGCACACTGAGAGGAAGTCGAATCTACATGAAAGGTAAACAGAATCTAAACCCTAACCTTCATGCATGTTTACACTGATAATTTGAAATGAAAAAGGAGATGAATATACCTAAAAAACTGGAGGTTTTTTTGCCTTTTCTCTCTATACCCAAAATGAAAATCCCAAAATGCTTACAATATTTTTCAGGGTTTTTCTATTTGTACCCTTGATATTACATGGATAAAATAAAACAGAAAATGAAAAAAAAACATTCTATTGGCTCTCCGTTGTGTCTTGATGCGTCCTTTGATAATGCCGATTGGTCTCTGCATTTTTGTTTTAGTTCATCCGATATTCTGACATTGTTGGATACCCTTTGCATGGCATTCTCATTCCATTTTTTCTTGTCACATGTACCGACGCGGTGGAACGGCGAGGAGGAGGGGACTAGAAGTGAGCACAGTGAACTGGAAGGGCTAACGTCATGCGTGAATGGCATGCGGTAAAAAAATGGGCGATGGGAAGATGAGTAGCCATGCGTGCGGCTCACGCGGGAGCTGGTGGGCCATTTCTACTTCAATTCGGATCGTCTGATCGTGAGCCAGATCCAACGGCTGGATATGTGCGACGCACCCAAGAAAACTTGATTAGGGTTTTTGTGGTTATCAGATTTATGTAATAATAATAATTTTTGGGCTTTTTGATGTAAATGGACTTTATTTGTATAAACCTGGGCTTTTGTTTAATATGTTGGGTTTTTATTTAAATTACTATAGTTTATAGTTTTATTTTACTTTTTTATATTTAACTTAAATAAAAATATAATAATACCAATAATAACTATAATCGTAATAACAATAATACTAATAATGTATAGTAATAATGATAAGATAACAACGATAGTAATTAATTAAAAAAGGAAATAATATATCACAATATTTAGGGTTTTCACTAGCAAATAACAAAAACATGATGGAAAATTGGATATTAGAAGATAACACTTAGATATATTAAAAAATAACAATAGTAGTATTTTTATTGCTTTTGAATTAAAATGAAAATCACATATATCTACATAGTATAAGATGGTTCAAAATAAACAAAGCCCATAACACATATTTAGATAGTAATAATGTATATAATAAAGCCCATTACTATAAAAACAAAAAGAACGGGTCACTCCGGACAAAATTACTTATTACAGCTGCCTCCTTTACTTATCCTTGTTGAAAAAAATGAAGCAAATGCTACAAGTACTAATTTTGTCCAACTTCCTTGTTGGATGATCTTGAGTCGCGAGTTCCTCTTGTATAGAACCGTTTGCCCTTGCTCTTCCCGAAACTTGGAGCTATGAGTATCTACCTCTTTCGCTCCAAAAACCCCGAGCCACGAGTATCCGAATCCTTTTCTTGGAAGTTCTGATATGACGAGTTTGAAATCAATCGCCTGAAATCATTGAGCTTTGAGTATATGCCTTCTTTGCTTTAAAATCTTGGTGTGGCAAGTTTGAAATCCTTTACCCGAAATCCTTGGGCTTCGAGTATTTGCCTCATTTTCTCTGAAATCTTGGTATGACGAGTTTCAAATCCTTCGCCAGAAATCCTTGAGCTTTGAGTATCTGCCTTCTTCGCTCTGAAATCCTGATGTGGCGAGTTTGAAATCCTTCACCTGAAGTCTTGTCTGGGCTCTCATTTTGTTGTTTACTTCTCTTTTTAAGAAGTATTCGACCTATTTTTTAGATATCTATTGAAAGAGGTGAAATGCTATAATAGTATGAGTTAGCATGCCCCTAACCTAGGGATGTCTAACTAGATATTATGCATGACTAGTGCGATCTAATCACTATTCAAAAGACTTCGCTCCCCCGGTCAATCCTTCTTGAGTTCTTCTTTACCTCCTTCTTCTTTTTCTTGACCTTCGCAACGAACGATGTTTTATGTCATGCTTGGGTTCTACCATTCATGCCCCTTTCTTTGTTTCGATCTTCTGAATTCTTTTAGTTTAAAAGCGCATTTTCAGGTTTTCACTTTAGATTTATTCTTCCCAAAGTTCCCTTTCAGGTTTTCACTTTGGTTTTCTTTTTTCTTTTTTTCCTTTTTTTCTCTTTTTTCTTCTTCTTTTTTCTTTCTTTTTCTTTGGCGCCCTTTCGGGTTTTCACCTAGGGATGGCTTCATCTCCATAATCTTTTTTGCTTCCGTCTGACATGCTTGAAATTTGATATGGTTGGAACTTATTTTCCTTCATCATCCTAATAAATGGAGTCTCCTCTTGGTTCAATCTTAACATACCTCTTTGCACCGTTTGTATTTAAAAGGTTAGAACATAGTAATACCAAGAAATCTTTTGCTTTTCATAAATCTATGTCAATCTACTTGCAGAATGCTTGTAAAAAACGATATGAGAAGGCACAAAATAATACTTCATTAATATTTCAAAAATTTAGAATAATTTGAAAGTCATGGCAGACATAGAAGAAAAGAAAAACAAAGCATGATGTTACGTCCCAATCATTGACTGTATGAATGATGCGAGAGCCCATCAACCGTAATAGATCTCTTGCTAGAAATTCTTCACTGAAACTTTTAACTCCTGAGAAGGTTTATTTTTCCGGGTGCCTAATCTGCAACGATCATCTGAGCCGCCCTTTTTGGGTTTTCAACTCAAATCCTCCTTTGGTTTTAAAACGCCATTTTCTGGTTTTCATCGTGAACCCCCTTTTGTTTTACTTTTTCTTCCTTTTTCTTTTTTTGATACCTAAAGTGCCCTTTTAGGGTTTTCACTCTAGGTATGTTCATTTTAGGAAGCGCCATTTCGAGTTTTCACTATTTTTTTCTTCTTTTTCCTCTTCATGCATAGTACCTCCTAACTAAATCTGAATTCACTGGATTGTTCAACATCTTTTCATCCATTTCTGTTAGGATTAATGCTCCTCTAGAGAAGGTCCTTTTAACGACATAAGGTCTTTCCTAATTAGGCGTCCATTTCCCGCAAGAATCTTTTTGAGTTGGTAAGATTCTTTTAAACACTAGATCCCCCTCTCAGAATTCTCTTGGGCAAACCATCTTATCGTAAGCTTGCATCATCCTTTTTGGTACATCTGACCATGGCAAAGAGCTTTCAATCTTTTTCCCCTTAATAAGATTCAACTAGTTAAACCGAGCTTGCACCCATTCGGCTTTCTCCATCCTTACCTCATTTAAAATTCGAAGCGATAGAATCTCTACTTCAATAGGTAGCACTGCCTCCGTACCATAGACCAATGAGTATGGTGTTACCCCTGTTGAAGTACGTACAGATGTTTCATAGGCAAATAGAGAAATGGCAACTTTTTATGCCAATCCTTGAAGGTGTATGTGGTCTTTGCTATAACCTTTTTGATTTTTTTGTTTGTCGCTTCTACCGCTTCGTTCATCTTGGGATGATAAGTAGTGAATTATGGTGTGTTATTTTGAATTGCTCGCACAGCTCGTCCATCACCTTGTTGTTTAAGTTTGAAGCATTATCGATGATAATCCTTTCTGGCAAACCATAGCTACAAATGATCTCTTTCTTCAAAAACTTGCAAACTATCACTCTTGTAATACTGGTATAGGAGGCTGCTTCTATCCATTTAGTAAAGTAATCGATGACAACCAGAATGAAACGATGCCCATTGGATGCCTTAAGATGAATCTGACCAATGGTGTCCATCCCCCACACAGCGAACAACCATGGCGAGTTCATAGTGTGTAGAGGTAATGGTGGAGAATGGTTTTTGTAAGCATATATTTGACACTTATGACATTTCTTTGCATAGCCGATACAATCCCCTTCCATGGTTGACCAGAAATACCCATATCTCATGATTTTTTGAGCCATTGAGAAACATTGGTATGTGCCTCACAGAGTCCATCATGTAACTCGACCAATATGTTTTTGGTTTCTTGAGCATTGAAACACCTTAACTGGATTTGGTCCCTACCCTTTTTGTATAAGACCTCCCCGTCTAGAACATATCTCGCTGCCATTCTTCTAATAGTTCTTTTTTCATTCTCATTGGCCTCTACGTTTGGAACTTTATGTGTTGGAGGATATCATAGTATCGTGGGTTACCGTCTGTCTCCTCTTTCAAACTATAGCAATGAGCTGGTACTTCAAAAATTTGCATTTCGATTGGCTTCGTTTCGAATTTGGTACTTGCTTCAAACATTGCTGCCAATGTTGCCAAGGCGTCCGCCATTTGATTGTCTTCCCTTGGAAGGTAGGTGAAGCTGTTTCTTTTGAAGCTTTTGATTATCTCTTGGATCAAGTTGTAATACTTGACCAATTTTGGGTCTCTTGTTTCCCATTTTTTCTGTAATTGGTAGATTACCAAAGATGAATCGCCAAAAACTTGAAGCACTTTGACTTTCTTTTCAATGGTTGTATTCAAACCCATAACGCAAGCCTCATACTCGGCTATGTTATTTCTACAAAATAATTCCAATCTACTGGTGAAGGGATAATATACATTTTTTGGAGAGATTAACACGACCCCAATTCCATGACCTAAGGCATTGGATACCCCGTCAAAATAAAGCTTCCACAACTCATCCTCTGAAGTAGTCTTTTCTTCAACTATTATGCACATTAAGTCTTCATCGGGGAAATTGAAGTTCAAAGACTCATAGTCATCTAAAGTGCGGTTTGCCATGAAATCCGTTATAGCACTCCCTTTCAATGCCTTCTGACTCACATATAGTATGTCAAATTCAGACAACAGCATTTGCCAACGGGCCAACCTTCCGTTTAGTGTTGGTGCTTCCATCAAGAACTTCAAAGGATCCAACTTGGATATCAACCATGTGGTGTGATACAACATGTATTGCTTGAGCCTTTTGGTAGCCCAGACTAGTGCACAACATAATTTTTGAATCGGTGGGTACCACGTTTCACAATTGGTGAACTTTTGCTCAAATAGTAGATCGCTTTCTCTTTCTTCCTGGACTCATCGTGTTTCCCCAAAACACAACCCATTGAATTCTCAAAGATTGTTAGGTACAAGATCAACGGTCTATCTGGCACTGACGCTACTAGAATTAGAGTGTTAGTCAAATACATCTTGATCTTGTCTAGAGCCTCTTGACACTCCTCATCCCACACCCCCAGATTATTCTTCCGAGGCAATCTGAAGATGGGATCGCATTTGTCGGTTAACTAAGAGATGAACCGAGATATATAATTTAAACTTCCCAAGAAACCTCGAACTTCTTTTTAGGTTTGAGGCGGTAAGAGATTTTGAATAGCTTTTGCTTTATCAAGGTCAATCTCGATTCCTTTTCGGCTAACCACAAAGCCTAAAAACTTATCAGACATGATAGCGAATGTGCATTTTGCTGGGTTGAGTTTTAACCGATATTTTCTTAACCTTTGGAAAAGCTTTCTCAAGTTTTGAACATGCTCTTCTTCGGTTTGAGATTTGGCGATCATGTCATCTACATATACCTTGATCTTCTTGTACACCATGTCATGGAAAAGGGTTACCATGGCTCTTTGGTAGGTTGCTCCAGCATTCTTCAATCCAAAAGGCATCACCTTATAACAGAATGTTCCCCACATAGTCATAAACGTAGTTTTCTCCATGATGTTAGGATGTATCTTAATTTGGTTGTATCTTGAGAAATCATACATGAAAGAGAACCACGAGTGTCCCGCGGTGATATAGAACAAAGTATCAATATGAGGTAGAGGGAAATTATCCTTGGGGCTTGCCTTATTGAGGTATCAATAATCTACACACATGCGGACCTTTCCATCCTTTTTGGGAATATGGACTATGTTTTCCAACCACTCCGAGTATTTAGAGACTCCTAAGAAGCTGGCCTCATACTGTTTCTTTACTTCTTCTCGGATCTTCAACAGTATTTCGAGCCTCATTTTTCTAAGTTTTTGTTGGACCGGTTTACATTCTGACTTGATCGGTAGCTTATGCACTATGATATCCGTGTTGAACCCTGGTATGTCTTGATAGGTCCATGCAAAAACATTCTTGAATTCTAAAATCAACTCATTCAATTCACACCGGGTCTCAGACGAGAAGGCAGTACCAATATTCACTTCTTTTCTCTCATCTTTCGTGCCTAAATTAAGAGTTTCCAACTCTTCTTGATGAGGTAAGATTTGTTTATCTTCACTTTTCATTAACCTGAGTAATTCATCTGGGATCTTGACTTCTATCTTTTCATCCATTTTCTTGATTTCAACCAAACACAAGGGTTGCTCAAAATCTATCTCAGGATTAGATTTAGAATTATTCATACAATTAATAATAGGGACCCTGAAATAATTTTGAAATGAATATGTATTGGAAAGAATATTATTATGAATGAATAAAATAATAAATATAAATGTAAAGAATGCAATAAATATGATGTTTGCCATTTGAGAAAAAGGTGGAAAACATCCTTTTATTGAATTGAAAAACAGACAAGTTGACATAGAAGCCCTTTACAAAAGATCCATATTGCTCGCGGCCAAAAGCGAATAGGGTTGGTTCCAGGCATTACTCTAATTTAAACCTAGAAACTACAGGTAAGCCAATGTTGGTCCAATTGTTGAGTGTTTCCCTTGGGAAGCAAGGGCGAATTCTGGCCAAGAACTTGCCGCTATTTCCATCTTGGGCTATCATATTGACATCCATTCCCTCTAACGCCTCATTGAACCTTTCCTCCTCGCTGAGCTTGGCGCTTTCTAGATTGGCCTCGTGTATCTTTTTCCCCACATTGATTATCTCGCTGGACATAAAAACATTCTTTAAGTGAAGAAAAGTCATTAGTTTCCATGAGATGTCTTCACCTTTGAATCTGGCCTTCCTTTGTTCTTCTCTCTTCTTCCATTCTAACTTTCTTTGCCAAAAATTGGGTTTATGGTCGAGCCCAAATTGATCTTTCTTGCCGATGACACTTCTGGTGCGCAAGCACCCTTGTAAATTCTTTCTGAGTCATTTACCCTTCTTGGCTCCCCGTCTTAAAGTTTGCCAGACTGTCATCTTGGTGCAATTTGGAAGTCTAGGGCGTTGGATCTTGCTTCCCTCCGCAACAAAGGTAACATTCACTAATTCTAAGGCCCTAAAGGAGCATTCAACAACATCTCTGTCGGTTTGGATGTAAGGAGCATCAGTGATTACAGAAGCAATGATGTCTTGTTCGGCTCTCACACTTACCAACTTCCTGTCAATAACAAATTTCAACTTTTGGTGCAAAGATGAAGGCACGGCTCTGGCTGAGTGGATCCACGGCCTCCCTAGTAAACAATTATAAGTTGGTATGATGTCTATTACTACAAACTCAACAACATGCTCGGTAGGCCCGATTAGCAAAGACATATCCATCTTCCCGATAACGTCCCTTTTGGTCCCGTCAAATGCTCTAACGGAGTTCTGACACGACTTCATACGTGAACTGTCTATTGGCAACCTTTACAAATTCACCATCGGCAATACATTCAAAGCAGGCCCATTATCGATAAGCACTCCTGATAAGACATGCCCTTTGTAGTGGGTAGTGATATTCAAAGCTTTAGGTGATCCCATGCCTCCGTTTGGAATTTCATCATCACTAAAAGTGATGTAGTTATCTGTGGCGATATGACCCACTATTCTATCTAACTTGCTTACCAAGATGTTTTCCGAGACAAACATTTAATTCAAAACTTTCAACAATGCATCACGATGCTTTTTCGAGCTTAAGAACAACTTAAGTACTAAAATTCGTGCTTGTTATTTTCTGAGTTGCTCAACGATGCTATACTCACTATGCTTTAGGAACCTCAAGAATTCTTAAGCTTAACTCTCTGTCACTGGCTCATGAATCTTTGGGGGAGGTTCCTCTCCAAAAATCTTTTCAGGCTCGGTGGTTACCGCTTTGCCTTTGTCTTTCGGCTCCTCTGTCGCCTTCGATGTTTTCGGTGAATAACATTTATCGCTTCGTGTAAAATGCCCCACTTCATTCACTATTTTAGCTTTTGATTCCACTAGGTCTTCATTCTTTGTGGGTTATTCATCGAATGGTTTCTCCTCTCCTTGTGGTTCCAACTTCTCCAGTATAGAGATGTGGGTAGTGTAGCTCCACGGGACATTCTGATCGTCCTTAAATGGAAAGGGGTCAGAGCCAAAATTCGTATTTTCGGAGTTACCTTGGAGTTTTCATCTTGGGACGAGCTTTCTTGCTTTGGCTTGAGCGATATGACAAAAGGCATATCTAACCCATACTTGACCTTGGGACTATCTGATGTGCATACATCTGACTCTTTTCTTTCTTCATCCTTCTCAAAGAATTCAATCTCCTTATTGTCCATCATTTTCTAAAACACTTGTTTAAATTCCTCACAGCACTAAATGTCATGCCCTTCCTCTTGGTGGAACTCACAATACGGTCTACTTCCTTGTTGCACAATTTCCATGCCCTGATCAATTAGGCGTGCCATACATAACTGTTGGAATACCCATCTCAAAGGGGATTTGACCTCAAACATGTTCGTCTTGGCTTTCCTAGTGTATTTCTCTTCGATTGCATTTACGACACGACTTCCGTGATTTTGTAATGGGTTAGTGGCTACGTTCGGTTCGTCTAACTGCAACACCTTGGAAATTTTCATGCTTTGCACGAACTTCTTGAATGCAATACAGTTCTCAATTGAGTGTCCTAGGACGCCGCCATTATAATCACAGTTTGGTTTTTGATCGTACCACATACAGAATGATGGTTTGAAGGGAGTGACAGAATAAGGCCGGACCAAGTCAGCCTCATGTAGTTGCGAGTATAGTTCAGCATACGATACTGGGAGAGGAGTGAAGGACATCTTTTCATTTTCCTTCTTTGAGGCTCTTCTTGTTCGAGCTTTTCCCTCCTCCGGCCGTGACTCGTGGTGATGAAATAGTGAAACTCTTCGGGGGTTACGTCGACGCTTGTAGTGTTCACATCATTATCTCTTTTCTTGTAATTCTTACGAGTGTTCTCCCCACTATCGATCCTTCCACTCTTTATTCCTACCTCGATTAATTCCCCGATTTTCACCATGTCACTGAAGTTTTGGGTGTTGTTGTTTATTAAACGATCGAACAACATCTCCCTTAAAGTGTTGATGAACATCGGTGTAATTTCATGTTCAGGGATCGGTGGCTGAATTTGAGCGGCCACATCACGCCATCTCTGGGCATACTGGCGTAGATTCTCATTCGACCTTTGCTCAATCCCTTCTAGCATGATTCGACTGGGGGTCATGTCCGTTACATGCTTCTAGTGCTCCACGAAGGCCTTTCAAAGGTCCTTCCATGATTTGATATTAGTTCAGCTAAGCATGGTATACTATAGAGTCGCAGAGCCAGTCAAACTCTCTTGGAAGCAGCGGATAAGTAGCTCTCATCTTTCACGAAAGCAACCATCTTTCGGTAGTACATGGTGATATGGACAGATGGGCAAGTGGTCCCGTCATACTTGTCGAAGTCAGGCACTTTGAATTTGGGCGGGAGAATCAAGTCGGCCCCTAAACTGAAATCACTCGCATCATTTTCATGTTCATCTGCCCCTTATATGACTTTAAGCTTTTCCTCGAGTAGACGAAATTGTTCCTCATACTTTTTCTCCATATCGGCCCTAATTCTCTTCTCCACTTCATTCATCATGCTCAAGTCTGGTTCTTCGTTCTCGTAGTCTAGCCCCAAATCAATGGGTTGATTTATCAGAGCTCCCCATGGTGGCTAGCAGATGCCCCCATAGCAGGATTAGCAGAAACTCCTACGAGATTAATGTAAACTCTTTTTTCGGATTCTAGCACGTCTAGTTGTACCTTCACATGAGACGCAACACCATCTTACTCGTCAAAATTCGGGCTGTCAATAGAAATTCCTTCTTCACCCTCCGTCTTCACTAACATGCTAGTTATTTGAGTGATAACAGCGGCTTGTGGCTGAGCTATCTGATCTCTAATATCCTGGCCAACCCCGTCCAAACGAGTTTTAAGGTCTTTTTCCCTTGCTCTACCTTAGCTAGTTTATCATCCATTGTTCGGGACTATAACCGGGTTCCGTATTGGTGTGGAATGATTGCAATTTTAAGAATTAAAATGCTATCTGAAATAAAAAGTCTTTTAATTAATTTTGGCAATTTAAGCAAGGTATGCAAATAAATATACTATGCATGAATGCAAAGAGCAACACTGAATTTGGCAAATATCATCGTTAAACGACTTTCATTAATGGGAACATTGTCTTGTTACAATAACTAGAGAAATCTAACTACACATATGGCTTCAAGGTAGTATCGAGGTTAATAATCTCTCTCAAATCCACACAATCTTCTCTCCATCTTCGGATTCATCATCAGGACAATCATGAATCTCGGTGGCATCTTCCGTTAGAAGCTGTATCTTCTGAGCAACCTCTTGCATCTGAGTCCTCCACCATGCCAACTCTTGCTCTTGCCTCCAAATCGTATAGGTGGCAAAGTGTAATTGCTCCAAACTCAGGGTCAGGCGTACTTGAATCGCTCCTCTCATGCTTGCTACATGATCCTTGAACTGTTGAGCCTCAGCTTCCAACTCCTCGACACGTGTCATTAAAGCTTGATTCTCCTAGTTACTAGCTTTTACTTGCTAGTTGAACCCTTTTGTTTGAAAAGAGACTTTGCAAAATATTTCACTTGATTCTCAAGGCTTCATTTTGGTGTTATTCTTTCTCAATTTGTCTTGAATGGAAGGTTCGTAGATTCCTCATTTATTGGGTTAAAGTGAGCACTCAATCCTTGTGATCGAGATACATCCTCTTATAGTTTTCGGCTCATGCTTCCTCTTCCTTAAGTCGGAGCTCTAATCCCTCGCTTGGTCCACTTTCCGCGACTCTTTTGCTCTTGTTTAGTCTTTTAAGCTTTTGAATCTCTTCTTTCTCCATCTTGAGCTCGAGTTCCAACTCATCCTCTTTTTTTCTTTGTATACCTTTGATCACTCTTTCAAATTGTGTCTTCTCTAATTCAAAGTCGAACTTTTCTTGGTGGGCTTTCTCCTCGAGCTTGAGGTACCTCTTTTGCTCTTCTTCAAGTTGTTTCTTTATTAATTCGGCTTCGGTAGGAAGCCTTTTCTTCATAGATCTTCCTCCATTGATATTCAACTGAGGAATGTTGTTGTTGATGCGATTAAACCGCCACACTTCATATTCGGGGGTGACCATGTATAGAGCATTCATGATCCTGACCTTCTTGCGTTGTTCCAAGTCGAAGAAGCATTAAATACCATCGTCTTGTAGCATTTCTCCTTTTCATAATTCATGATGAAATCATTTAAACTTTTGGTGGCCAGAGCGAATTGCTTTGAACCGTACTGTCTCAAAACTAGAAGGGGTGCAAAAGCCGTATACCCCCAAAGCCCAAGTAGTGGTACCCAAGAGTGTACCCCACATCTATAAAGAATGTTCCTCTTTAATAACTATGGAGCTCTCCAAACTATGTCCTCTTCTTTTAAATTGCGGAGAACATCTAACCAGACCTCTTCGGTCTTTGTGTTGGCCAGTTCCCTTTTTGCAAAAATTCCTTTAACGGTGAGAATTTGCCATCGTAGAGAGGCCTTGAGAAATTAACATTGGATCAAAGGTGACTGTAGAACCAAACTGTCAAGAGTTGCGAGCATCCTTGAAAATGACCTTCTCCATGCTCTCGACAAAACCTCAAAGATTGGAAAGTTTCAGCCAAAATCACAGGTACCGGAATTGTTCTGCCATTCAAACGATCAAATAAGTCCAAAACCGCTGGGTCGATAAGCCCTAATGCTCGAGGAAAGAGTAACAACCCATAGATCAATAAAGCAAAAAGGTCCCGCTCGACTCGGCCCACATGATGTATAGAAGCTAAGGCTAGAATTCCCTCCCACTTGAGATACTCCTTGTTGTTCCAAGTGGTGACTTGTTGTTCAACCCAAGACAACAATGTGTCCAAGATTCTAACAAGCTTGCCTCGAAATGCTTTGTTCTTGTTAGGTTTAGAGTATACCCGATTCTTATCGATCTTCTTACTGTTTATATGGTCTTGGTATTCTTCGATCGTAGGGGTCAAATCAAAGTTACCGATTGTAAAGCAACTATAAGCTGAGTTTCCAAACCCCACCAAAGCTTGCAATAGTGATTGGTCAACTGGAATATTTAACAAGCACGCGATGTCGCCATACTCTTTCTTGAAAATGTCCTTCGTTTCAAAATCCCAACTGTTCCAAATCGGTCTTAACTCGGATACATAATTGAACTCAGTGTTCATGAACGTATGGACTGCCATTGTTGATCTGAAACCGGTAGAAATGCTATCTCTATCATGTAGCTGTTCACCTTCTGACCATATTTGTACCTTGAAATTGTTTTCATCATTGCTACGAATCAAGTCACCCGTTGATCTAGTCTTTAACTTCAAACTATTTCCAACTCAATGTGCTCTTCATGATTATGACATAATATGCAAGATAAAGGTAAAGAAAAAGAACAGAGAACAAGGAAAAATGTTAGTCATGAGATGAACAATAAACATGAAAATGAGAAATGATAAATATAAACAGATTAAGCGAAAGGCAAGCATATAAAAGAACCCCAATTCTAGCTCATTACAAGCTTGCGAATTGGTTTCGGTTCGAGGGAAAACACGACCTAGTGACGTGGAGGGCTGCTCACATGTCAAAGGCGTGGATTCTGAAAGTGAATTACCAACCCGTAGAGGGCTACTCATGTGGGTATAGGGGTTTCACTCCCACTTAAGGGACAGATCTCGGGTATAGAGCTTGATGGACATGGTGCAACACATGTCGGTGATTCCTTAGAAATTAAATGAAAAATTAATTCGAAAACCACCAATTATCAAAGCCCGTGCAATTAAAGTCACATTTTCAAGAAAGGATCGACCTCATTAAAATCAATTAAAATTCCAACAATTTTCCATCATTAAAAGCAACAAATATTTTTTTGGCCTAACTCTTTTTTGTTTTGTAAAAACAAATTCGTTCCCCAGCAGAGTTGCCATGTTGTGATGACATTTTTTTTCTTCTGAAAACATTGGGTACGTGGTATCTCATATTTTGAAAGTGGGTTTTAAAAGGGGTTTCGTTTTAAAAAAATCTTATTTTGAAAACAACGGAAACTTGGAGTCGCCACCGGCCACTTGGATAAGGTAGGCCGAACACCACAAAACTAGAGATTCATTTTGAAAGGGTTCAGGAGTTGGTTACGTGTGGGGAAGGATTAACACCCCCATCATGCCCGGGGATCGGTACCAAAATATTTGTTGCTTTTAATTGAAGGAAATTGTCGAAATTCGAAATGAACTTAATTCGGAGATCTTAATTGAAAATTGACTTTAATTGAACGGAATTTATCGAATTGGTGGGGTTCAAATTAATTGGACATTTAATTAATAAGGTTGATGATACATCGGACCATAGATTAAACTGACATAGTATAAGCCCGACTGTCGTGTTAATTTATGGTTCGAATCTCGTACATCACCTTAATGCATGGTGCAAACAGTTAAGATATGATGTAATGGTTTTGTCAACTTTTAATTTTTACCTTGAGACGGTAATGATTAATTCAAGTATTTGGTCAACATCCTTTAAGCTCAGACTGTTACGACACAAATATTGAATTAATAAATACCTCTCTTTTTATGGTTTAAATTAATTAACGAGTAATCAAAATGAAGAGTCACATGAATGACAATTAAAATGGATGTCAAAAATGGCTTAAAAACAAACACACAAAAGGACCAGCAAAGCCCTGACCTAAAAGGCCCGAATTATGAGAGATCAAATAGTGATCTAATTATTAACTATGTGGTTCTAATGTTAATCCTAAATTAATTAACCCTAAAACTAAAAAACTAACAATTTATGGATTATCTTGTGACGCAATAATTAATTCGATCGATTTCAAACTAGCCTTCCAATAAGCCAAGAATATTATTTAAAACAAATCGAGTTAATTAATCATGTTTTCAATTTGAATGTCAGTTTAATATTGATATCATTTTTAAAGGTAATTAATAAATATTCAATTAGTTTAATAAATTTAATATTTACCCCAATAAGCCAAGGGTAAATTCAAAATTACTAAACTAATTTGAACCTTAAGTCTAACTACGACTCTAAAACAAACTAAACTTCAATTAATTTAATTAATTTGAAGATCGTGCCCCTATGAGACGAGCACACAATTTAAATTAACTAAACTAATCTTACCTTAATCTAATCCTAAAGTCCTAATCTAACAAGCCCTAAGCCCAAAAAACACAAGGCCTAAACTAACCAAACTAAGCAAGCCCAAAGCCCAAGCACATAAACATAAATATATTTACTACACACTCTACTATATATCAAAGTATATTATGTATTTAAAATTATATTAAATATATTATAAAATCTAGGTATTATATACACTACAAAAAACTTATATTATATTTTAAAAAAACCTTTATATTATATATATTTAAAAAACACACATATATATATATTATAGAGTAGATTATGTATTAAATATTATAATAAACTATATATATTATACGTTAAAAATACTATAGGTTATATATTTTAAAGAAACTATAAATATTACATATACCATATATTATACAATGAACATATATTATAAGAAACTATATACTATATGTTATATTATATATATAATCTATATATTATACATAAATTATAAAACCACGTATTATACAAAATTTGTACATTATATAGAGAGAGCATATTATATACATATAACATTATATTATAACATATACTATATACATATCATCAATCTACATTAACATATAGATCTAAAATATAACAAGGTAAGAAAGCTAAGAACAATTAAAAGGACTGAAAATAAACATGCATGAACAGCCATGGGGCAATAGGGGATTAAACCATTTACAAAACGGATTAAACAAAAAAAGGGACGAAATTGTAAAACAGTTAAAAAGAGGAAGGACTTGGGGGGTGTTTTAGAAAGGCGAAAGGACTTCGGGTGAGAGAACGAAAGGGCGTAAGGGTTTATGAAAGTAAATAACCCTTTTGTTTTTTAAAACATGGTATAAAACACAATTTTCATAACCAAAAAAGTAAAAAAAAACTCTTTAAGCCTTCAAAAAAACCCAAAACGCTCTCAACTCTCTCCCCAGGGCTAAATACCACTGCTGTGTTCGATAATGCCGCTGCAATCCCCAAAATTGACAGCCTTTTAGCCGCGTCAGCCGTCATTCGACGGTGGCCAGCGACTCAACAACACCCCAAAAAACTCCTTTTTCTCTTCGAACCCAAATCCTTTCAAAAACCAAACCTCGATCTAGAAAAAGCCTTGAAACCAAACTTATTTTTTTGAAAATCAAAGATCTAAGGTCTCATTTCTGAAAACAACAACTCCCCTTTAGAAAACTGACCCTCCCCTTTGATGATCTCTGCCAACTCACCGTACACAACCCTAATGGGCCGGAAGGCTTATCGTCAGCTGACATATGAACACACTAAGAGGAAGTCAAACCTACACAAAAGGTAAACAAAATCTAAACCCCGACCTCTATGGATGTTTACACTAATAATTTGAAATGAAAAAGGAGATGAATATACCTAAAAAACCGGAGGACTTTTTGCCTTTTCTCTCTATACCCAAAATGAAAATCCCAGAATGCTTACAATAATTTTTAGGGTTTTGCTATTTGTACCCTTGATATTACATGGATAAAAGAAAATAGAAAATGAAAAAAAATATTCTATTTGCTCTCCGCTGTGTCTTGATGCGTCCTTTGATAATGTCGGTTGGTCTCTACTTTTTTGTTTTAGTTCATCCCATATTATGATATTGTTGGCTGCCCTTTGTATGTCATTCTCATTCCGTTTTTTCTCATCACAAGTGCCGACGTGGTGGAACGACGAGGAGGAGGAGACCAGAAGAAAGCATAGTAAATTGGAAGGGCTAACGTCGCGCGTGAATGGCACACGGAAAACGAAGGGATGATGGCATATGATTCAGCACGCATGAGATCCACGCGCGCGTGGGAAGATGAGTAGCCATGCGTGGGCTCACGCGGGAGCTGGAGGGCCATTTCTGCTTCAATCCGGGCCGTCCGATCATGAGCCGGATCCAACAGCTGGAAATCTGCGATGCACCCAACAAAACTTGATTAGGGTTTTTGTGGTTATCAAATTTTTGGGCTTATGTAATAATAATAATTTTTGGGCTTTTTTATGTAAATGGACTTTATTTATATAAACCTGTGCTTTTGTTTAATATGTTGGGTTTTTATTTAAATTACTATAGTTTATAATTTTTTCTTTTTTTATATATTTAACTTAAATACAAAAATATAATAATACAAATAATAATTACAATCGTAATAACAATAATACTAATAATGTATAGTAATAATGATAAGATAACAATGATAGTAATTAATTAAAAAGGAAATAGTATATCACAATATTTAGGGTTTTCACTAGTAAATAACAAAAACATGATGGAAAATTGGATATTAGAAGATAACACTTAGATATATTAAAAAATAACAATAGTGGTATTTTTTATTGCTTTTGAATTTTAATGAAAATCACATATATCTATATAGTATAAGATGGTTCAAAATAAACAAAGCCCATTACTATAAAAACAAAAAGAACGGGTCACCCCAGACAAAATTAGTGATTACATCAAGCACATTTAGACATGCACGCCTTAAACCTAAACAAAACGTTTACAAAATAAAATCAAATCAAGATTTTTAATTTTAAATATTTGATTATGGGGCTTTTAAATTGATCATATAGCTTAACCAAAATTTTAGAACTTTTTACTCGGTTAAAATTTTGATGGGTTTATTGTAAACCCATCTAAACATGCACGCCTTAAACCCCAACTAAACATCCGCAAAATAAGATTAAATCAAATTTTATGAGTTTAAATTTTTAATTTTGAGGTTTTGAACTTGATTATACATCTTAACAAAAATTTCAAAGCTTTTTACTCCATTAAAATTCCAACAAGTTTACTGTAAGGCCCATCTAGACATAAACTCTTAAACCCCCAACAAAACGCCCGTAAAATAAGATTAAATCAAATTTTATAAGTTCAAATATTTAATTATGGGCTTTAGAACTTCATGATATAGCTGAACTAAAATTTCAAATCTTTTTACTTGGTTAAATTCTAACAGGTAGTCAGAGCTTCGTCTTAGTAGAGTAACCAGTGGTGCCTCCCAAA
Organism: Hibiscus mutabilis; assembly: GCA_019671005.1. Classification (NCBI taxonomy): domain Eukaryota; kingdom Viridiplantae; phylum Streptophyta; class Magnoliopsida; order Malvales; family Malvaceae; genus Hibiscus; species Hibiscus mutabilis. Next base: position 46,300,558 of record CM033714.1, read on the forward strand.
AAGGTTGCACCGACTGTATCCACCTTGGAACGGGAGATTCCAGCTAAACCATTATTGTCCAATTTTAAAGCTTGGCTAGCAACCAATCCCTCGAGCATGCCTTCAGATCTGGGACAGAACCTGGTCGGTCAGCGCAAGGCCAAACGTAGCCCTCATCAGGTTGACATTTCTGTCGTTAAGAGGCCACGTTCTTCCCACTCTACTAGTGGCAAACCTTCCAAATTAAACTCTCCTACTTCGGGTAAACACTCTAAGATTGCGAAAACTATGATGAGCAGCATAAAGAACTCTTCGGCAGCGGTTGAGCATCAACCCCGCTGAGAGAAATAAAGATCATGTATTGGAACTATCGAGGCCTTGGTAAACCTCAGGCAGTTTAGTAATTAGGAAGGGTTGTTAGAAGGTTATGTCCGGATGTTGTTTTTCTATCTGAAACTCGTTTAACTCGTTCTAGTAGTTATCAATTAAAGTATGCCTTAAATATGTCCGGTTGCATCATTGTCGATAGCAATCGTAGTTATTCTGGTCTGGTTCTTTTATGGAATAATAATAAAACCCTTGATTTGCTTTCGTATGCGGATCGCTATATTGACTCTGTTCTTCGAATTGGTGGTGATTGCTTTCGGTTTACCGGTATTTATGGTTTTGTTGAGACAAATTTCAAACATAAAATGTATGACCTAATTGATTCACTTCGCGCTACATCGCCCATCCCTTGGTTCATTGGCAGTGATCTCAATGAGATCCTTTTCGACAATGAAAAACAATGAGGATGTCGGCGCCAACGATCCCAAATTGATAGCTTTAGAGACTGCTTGTCTCGTAATAACCTTTTTTATTGTAAACCAACCTCCGTTTGGTTTACTTAGTCCAAACTGGGTCCCAATACTAAGCCTGTTCTTGAGCGCTTAGATTGATTTGTAGCATGCTCTTCTTGGTTGTAGCAACACTCATCCTTTCGTAATATCTCCACTTACTCTGCGGACTCAGACCATTGTGTAATTCTCATGGATACTTGGTATGCTCGATTAGAACCTACTAGGCCTCAATAGGACCATTTCTAGTTTGAGTGTTGTTGGGCCCAAGACGCTTCTTGCGTCTCGGCGGTCCAACAGGCTTGGGTTGTTGCCTCTGGGATGTTGGTGGATAAATTACATTCAGTTGGAGCCCATCTAAAAGACTGACAAGATCAACAGCTACATGACTCCTCTCAGCGTATAGCTGAGCTACAACAACAAATTAATGTCTTCTTGCGTTGCTGTTTATCGGACTCTGATCTTGATGCTATAACGACGACTAAATCTGAGCTACGGAATCTCTTTGATGTCAAGGAGGCGTATTGAGCGCAACATTCTCGCGTTACTTGGCTCTCTCATGGGGATAAGAATATGCCCTTTTTTCATGCTCGCGCTTCAAACCGTCGTAAGAAAAATGCTATCAAGGGTCTCTTTGATTCCGATAATGTTTGGTAGAGTCGTCAGGAAGATGTTATGAATGTTTTTGTTGATTACTTCCAATCTCTATTCACGATATCTACTCCGACTATGGCACCAATGATTCTTAATAATGTTATGTCATCCATTACTCCTTCCATGAATGAGTCATTGTCTCGACCTTTCACTGAGGTGGTGGTCTTTTTTGCTTTCCGGGATATCAATCCTCAAAAAGCGCCAGGCATTGATGATTTCCCAAGTGGCTTTTATAGGCTGCATTAGGACATAATTGGGCCTGAGGTGGTCCAGTTCTGTCTCAATCTTCTGCGAGGAGATGCAGATATGGCATCGATTAACCCTACCATTGTCTTCATTCCCAAGGTCTCTAACCCTACCATGGTTCGACAGTTACGACCCATTAGTCTCTGCATTGTTCTTTATAAAATTGTTGCTAAGGTTCTCGTTAACCGAATGAAGCAGGTTCTTCCATTTTGTATTAGCGGCCCCAGGCTGCCTTTGTAAAATACCAGAACATCATTGATAATATTCTGATTGCGCATGAGCTCGTGCACTCTCTCCACTCTAATGGATCAGGTCCTTTTAAGGGTGCTGCTTTTAAACTAAATATGAAGAAAGCCTTTGATCAGGTTGAGTGGTCATTTCTTCAGCAAGTCATGTTAAAGATGGGCTTTGCTACCCCTTGGTGGATCATGCGATGTATTTTACTGTCTCTTTCATTGCCCATGTCAACGGCTCGCTTTCTCCAATTTTTTACCCTCAGCAGGGCATCAGGCAGGGGGACCCTCTTTCCCCTTTCTTGTTCCTTATTTTTTCTCAGGGTCTTTCTGCCTCTCTTGAAGCAGAGCAGCGAGCTGCCTGCCAGCAAGGTCTTAGTGCTAGCCGTCATGGGCCCAGGGTCAACCATCTCCTCTTTGCTGATGACAACCTGATCTTCCTTCAGAATGACATCGGCGAGGTTTCACGTTTGAAAGATATTCTTGACCTTTATGCATCCTCCTCTGGCCAAGCAGTCAACTATGATAAATCTACTATCTTTTTCGGGTTACATGTGCCTCATGACTTTAAGCATATTGTTCATCAGATTCTTGGTGTGCGTGAGGTGGATGACCCTGGTATCTACCTAGGAATCCTGCTTCTCGTTGGGAAGAATAGAACGACAGCCTTAGGGTTTACTCACGACAAGGTCAACTCTCGCATGACTAAGTGGAATAACATTTTGCTATCTTTTAGCGGACGTGAGGTTTTCATTAAGTTTGTCGCTCAATCTCTGCCCCAATATGTCATGTCGTGTTATTTGCTGGCTTAAAACATTATTGATGATATGACACGGTCTATTCACCGTTACTAATGGTCTGGTCGCAACAATAAACGCGGATGGCCGCTCGTCGCTTGGGATGCTGTTTGCGCCACAAAATCTGTGTGTGGTGTGGGTTTCTGCGACATGCACCACTTTAATGTTGCGTTGCTGGGGAAACAACTTTGCGTCTTATCTCTGCTCCCGACTCTCAATTTTCTCGTGTCTTCCGTGCACGTTACTTAACTTCGGGGAATATTTTTGATGCTGTAGCAAATCGCAGGGATTCCTTTGCTTGGAAGCGCATTTGCCAAGCCTTGTAGTTTCTTTCTCCTGGATTCTTCTGGCGTCCGGGTATTGATAGTAAGGTTCATGTGCACCATGACAATTGGGGCGGGGCTTCTGCGCTCACCCTCTATGGAGAGTATTCTGACAATGAAGAGATCCTGGTCTGCTGCCGTAACTTTCTAGTTCGTGGTAGGGCCCAATGGGATCCCTGTAAGTACGCGATTACCTTGACTAGGAGGATGTTGCCAATATCCTTCGTGTCCTTATCACCGATGAACGCAGTGATATAGTGCTCTGGGTAATCATGACTCCAGGTTTTATACCATCAGGTCTGGTTACCCCTTTCTACGCAGACCGCCGCGGCCTCTACCTAGACCTTCGCCCATTTGGAAAATTATATCATGTTCGTCCACACTTCCTAAGGTGCGCACCTTTGGGTGGCGGGCGGGACGTGATGCCCTTCCTACTGGGAATCAGCTTGCGGCCGCTGATTTATCGTTTGGGTCTTGTCCCTTCTGTTAAACCTCGGAATCAGTTTTGCACACCCTTCGCGACTACGCGGGGGCTGCAAAAGTTCTCTGTCTTGTTGGCTTCCTGCCTCAACTTTACACGAGTACCACTTCGTTGGTGTCTCTGTGGTTCAAGGAGGAGGCCTCTCTACTCTCCCGCATAGACTTTGCCTTTTTTCTTATTGTGTTGTGGAACTTATAGAATCGCAGGAATGATCTTATCCATAATGGTCGGCTTCAACCTCTGTGGCTCACTATCATGAACACTCAGAGTCTTCTTCGGGACTATGCTAATGCCAACTTGTTGACCCCCGCCCAAACGACTATAGCCCCAGCACTCTCGGATCCTCGGTGGATGCCTTCAGCTCCAGGGACGATCAAGATCAACGTTGATGGTACCTTCCAGCCGTCGACGGGTGCAGCCGCCAACGGAGTCCTCGCACGTGACAGTACGAGATATGTTTTCAGTGGTCTGGCGCTTCACTCAGCTGGGTGCACGGATACTGCCATGGTTGAGTTCCATGCGATTGTCGCTGGTGTTCAACTTGGATATGATCGAGGCTTGAGTGACGTGATACTTGAGTCAGATTCCACCGTTGCAATACACAAGATCCAGCGCCAGTCTCTGGATGCTTCTTTGTTGAGCCCCCATATTGAGCGGGTGCGTCCTTTGTTTTCAGCTATTCCTGCTTTGCGGTTTATGTATGTCCCTCGATTGGCTAATTCTGCTGCTCACACGCTAGCCAATTGGGCTCTACATTCGGGTTCTTCAGTTTTCTTTGACTCGGGTATGCCCGACTTTATCCGCTCTGCTGTAATGGATGACTTTCATCCTTCTTAATTTATTAATGAATCTAGGGCACTTTTTCCCCTTAGGTGGTCACCACTGGGCTCGCCTGGTGCCTGACCTTAGCGGGGTTTTTAATGAGGCTCGCCTTCTTCCTTCAAAAAAAAATCCAACAGGTTAATGGGTGTGTTTTCGAAAATGCTCTCATCTCTCTCAAACATATCCTTCTTCTTGTTAATACTAATCCTCTCTTCCCCCACCTCCTCCACCGCCAACCTCCGCACACCGCCTCCTTTATCCCCGTGCAACACCGCTGCCTTTTCCCCTGCCGGTGTTAGCATCTCGTTCCCTGGTGTTTGGAACGATTTTGGTATATCTATGTGCTGCTGTCATTGGAAACAACGTCTCCTTCCAACCAGGTTTGCTATATCACCCTTGAGATTGAGAAGAGAACAATTTCGATTACACACCTACCCAGCACTACCAAGGATCCCTTTCAAGGGTTCCCACTCTTTTTTCCTTTCGTTTTTCTCTTCTAATTTTTTTTATCAATACTTTTTGCTTGCATCCGTTCTTATATCTATTTTTTTATTGATTATGTTTTTTTTTATCTATGAACCAATCATTTCTCGGCCTTCTCATTACTTCTTCATTGTTGCAGTCTTATCATGTTAATGATTTTCCTTTATCTTGTCTGCTCATAGATTTTTTCCACTTCGATACGATCAATCATACCACTTGTGGGATTCATAGATTTAATCCAACATATTTGCTTCCTCTATTGGTTTTGTTTAATTCGGCTCTTTTGGTCAATCCCCCCATATCTTTACCTTTTCGGAAAGATATCAATCCGGTGTCCCTTTTCAATTTTTTCATCAATTTGGATTACTACTATTTTTTTATTTCATATAATGCTTCTGTTTATTAAGTATCAATTGTTTAATTACATTCATCTCTTTGTCCTTTATGGGAATGAATCAATTGAGTGTTCCATGGCATCTAATATCAATGCCTCTACAAGGCATCTGTCCTGGCTTTCACGGCCTTGATTATCGAGCAATATCTACAAATACTTGTATGTTACTACACATCACATTCTCAATATACCAGTCATTATTCTCTACACCACACTTATGATACTTTCCATTTAGAATCCAATTCGTTTTGAAACCCAACTTTCATTCGAATTTTATTTAAATATTATTATTAAAAAAATTATTATTCATCTAACCGGTATAACCAAGAATCAATCACAATTTCCAATGGTTTATATGTACTTATGGTTACTACAACTTTTCTTATATTTTACAAGGGGTAAGATCTTTCTCCACCATATTCTAAAATGTACTAAACACTTACCATATACTGCGGTAATCCCAAGATATGAAATTATCCTACAAAGCGAATATATTACCAAATTTAGGTTCAGCAAATTTGGACCTTACCCCATAATAGGTAAAACTCAAAATATCAACGATCTATTGGAATCCAAAAATTCCAATTTTCTCCTCAAAAAACAAGATTACTCTAGTTTGGCCGGTGTTAATAATACCATAAATATTCCCATTCGACTATCGTGTAACATATTACCTAAACCTTTACTACTCAAGCAAATATACCAAATTTTTAATTACAATAATATTTCCTTCCTACATCTACATGCCGAAAATAATATATATTATCAATCTCTCCTGCTATATAATCTCTTGACACACAACGCAACTAATACATTTAATTTACGCAATAATTCATGGGGTTACCACCTTTTAATCAAATCTCTCATAATCACTAATTACTCCGATAATAATTTTCTATCTAAATACAATACCTTTATTATAACTCTGATTGGATACAAAATCTCTTCGAATCAAATAATAATTAATTTCTTCATTAAAATTAAATATATGGAAAATAACTTTTTACATACTTTTACATGTACCAAAACCTTACCATATACAATATTACACTCAGTATATAAAATTACTCTACACAACGTAAAGCTTACCATATTTCAGTTAAGCAAATGTGAAACTTACCCCATAATTCGTAGAACTCAAATGGCCAACGATGACATGGAAATTTAATAATTCCAAACTCACTTTCGTACAACACAATAATTCTAGGTTAACCGATGTTAATAATTCAATATTTATTTTCATAGCATATAAAATCTTACCTAAATCTTTTTTATTCATGTAAATATACCAAAATATTTATCACCATGACATTCCCCTACCATATTTAATCTCTGGAAATAATACATGTTACAAATCCCTTCCCTATTTCGGATACAAAAAATCAATGACTCAAATAACAATTATTTCCTACACTAAAATAAAATATTGGAATCAAAATTGTTTACATTCCATTTGTACAACAATAACACAATTCCCCTCCCTTCTATTTCCTTTTTGGAAAACTAATCTTACTTTTATAACTTTATTCCCAAACATTGCTTCCCTTTTTAACCTTTGCGTTAAAAAAGAAAATAAAATAATTTATTACCCCTTCACTACTTTCCATAGTCGGTTTTCACAAATCACTCTACCTTTTTTCCCTACCACCACCAACATTATATATCCTACTATCACCCCTATTCGAACACTACATCCTTCTCCAAACATCTCTCCTTCGGTCAAAAAACCCAAGCTAGCTATGGCATCCAAATCTTTCCTTCCACAACTTGGAGACCTACAACTTTACTCCCGAAGAGCAAGGAGTGATCTACACTCCAACTATCAACTGAGAAGCAACAACTGACGGTCCTGAATTACTACTAATTGGGAAGTTGGACTCCACCAAGAATATCGACAATCAAGCCTTAATCTGAGTTTTTCTGAAAATATGGGAAAATGAGAAGGTTGAATCCATCTCAATTTTGAAGACCAACTACTTCCGTATCAAGTTCTCATTGGCTGATAAGAGGAACGAGGTCCTTGGACTTTTAAGAATGAATGGCTCGCCTTGGCACCTTTTGAGCCAAATTTTACCATCGAGGAATATTCATTTTCCAACGTGTATATCTGGGTGCGGATCCATCATATCATCCCGACAATTCTGATGGACAAAGACACAATTGCACATCAAACCGAGAGCTCTCTTGGTGAAATCATTGGAACTGTTGTTAAAACAGATACATGTCGAATATATGGGAACATAGTTGACTACCTTCGTGTCGGTATCATTATGGACATCACCAAACCTCTACGCCGTTGTGTGGCTATAGGAGGTGCTGGGCCAAATCCAAAAATTTGTCCACTACAATATGAAAGGTTACCAACCTTCTGTCATGGTTGTGGTCTCATTGGCCACTTGGTCGATGTATGCCAAACCTTTAAACTCACTGCGAATTTAAAACTGCAATACGGCGACTGGCTCCGCTTTACCCCTCCCAAATCTCAAGGAGGCAGCTCTAAATCGAAAGGGACTATTCGATATCACAATAATGGATCATCTTCATCTAAGCCACGTCCCAACCTTGGTTTGTATTCTCTCCCAATTATTTTTTCTGTTTATACTACAATTTTTTATGCTTACCACTACACTAACTTTCAATTGATTTTTTTACCTCCAGACAAAGGGAAACATGTACCAAATGAAAATATGAAGGACACTGGTATTATTCTCAAATTATTTCTAAATGCCAAATTTAAAATAAATCAATTACTGCTCTCTTTAATTTTACTTCCCTTACTTACCAAATTTCTTTTATACGTATTGATCACTTTTTTAAATGTACTTATTTTCTTTTATTGCTTATCTTCAGATGAAGGATTCCATATTTCGGATCAGAACATTGACTGTTTGCCTAACACTGATTCTTTTAGCAATGCACCCAATTCCGGAACAACCGCTGAACCGAAATCAACAAAGCACCAACTATTGACGTGGAGACAGCACCGTTGTCTGCCCCATCTCTCGTTGCTTAGCCGTTGCCTAAGGCGACCCCTGCGCATGCTGCTACTGCCCTTGCGCAGATCGCAGCAGCACCTGTGCTTGTTGATGCTGTGCACGCTGATGCTACCAACGCGGCTGCCACAACATTGAAGGCAGCGCAAGGTGCTGCACCAGTCACAACCCTCTCGGCCAAGGGAAGTGATTCCAAGCCCATGGCTAGCCCGAACTTGAAAAGAAAATGGGTAAGACGTTCCTACCAACATCTACTATGCTATTCGAATTTGATGAATGGCTATATGAACAACCAACACCTGCAGTTGCCACCAATAATGACCCAACGATGCCAAATCCTCGAGGCACAAAGCATCGATCTCTTCTGGTGGAAGCAATAGCAACCAAAAAGGCACGCCCTTCATCATCTACCAAGAAAGAAAAAGTTAGGATGAGCAGCGCAAAAAACTCTCCGGCGGAGGTTGATGTTCAACCCCGCCGAAGAAAATGATAATCTTATGTTGGAACGGCCAGGGTCTTGGTAAAGCCCAGGCAGTTCGAGCTTTGAAAGGAATTGTTACTAAGATTAATCTTGATGTTTTATTTCTTTGTGAAACTCATTTGAATAAGTTTCATTGTGAAAGACTTCGTATTTCTCTAAGTATGTTTGGTTGCTTGTCGGTTGAAAGCAGCCCATCTTGTTCTGGTTTACTATTATTACGGAATAATAAAATAAATGTCGATTTGCTTTCATTCTAGGACCATCATATTGATTATATCATTCATACTAATACAACTACCCAATTTCATTTTACAAGAATACATGGTTATGTAGAGATGAATCAAAAAACTAAAACTTGGCAACTCATTGAGTCTCTAAATTCTTCAACGCCTCTTCTTTGGCTGATTGGTGGAGATTTAAATGAAACTCTATCTGACAGTGAAAAACAAGGCGGTTGTCATTGAGTACATTCACAAATTAACAACTTTAGGGATTGTCTATCCCAAAATAATTTGTTTGATTGCAAACCGAAAAATGGGTGGTTTACTTGGACTAAATCCGTTCCAAACACACTAACCATTCTTGAAAACCTTGATCGTTTTGTAGAAAATATAGATTGGTTTAATTCAAACCCAATGTATCGCGCTACTTTTGAATTTCATGCGAAATCTGACCATTGTTTCTATCATGGATACTGATTACAATGACACTCACCGCTTACAACCTCAAGACGACCAATTTTGGTTTGAAAATTGTTGGGCTAATAACGAGGATTGTATTTCCATTGTTCAAGAAGCTTGGTTAACCACTAATGGTTCCACTATAGAAAAAATACAAGTTGTTGGATCTTGTCTAAAGGACTGGCAATCACACAAGTGAATCACCTCTACCGGACGAATTAATGAATTAAATAAATATATTAACGCTTGTCTACGCCGTCGGCTTTCAAATTCTAAGGAAGAATATTATATTGCAGCCAATCAGAACTTAATCGACTTCTTGACACTCAAGAAACATATTGGGCACAACGATCTCGTACAGTTTGGCTTGCCCAAGGAGATAAAAACACTTCATTTTTTCATGCTCGTGCAAATGGACGACGCAAGAAAAATAAAATAAAATGCCTTTTCGACAACAATAATAATTGGCAGGAAAACGAGAATGACATTATGGGAGTTGTTGTCGAGTACTTCCAGAATCTGTTCTCATCATCCAACCCAAATGTATCGCATCAAATTCTTAATAACATTACCACCACCAATGAACGAGGCCTTGACAAGGCCCTTCACCCCGGATGAAATCATTCATGCCTTTCGAGAAATTAATCCAAGGAAAGCTCCTGTTATTGATGGGCTACCCAGTGGGTTCTACCAGCAACACTGGGACATAGTAGGACATGATGTAATTAATCTATGTCTGGACCTTCTTTATGGGAGAGGGGACATGTCTGAGATTAACCACATAGTTTTAGTCTTGATCCCCAAATCAATGATCCCACTATAATGAGGCATTTACGACCCATTAGTCTTTGTACTGTAATTTATAAGACTGTTGCCAAAGTGCTAGTAAATCGTATGAAATCCATCATCCCATGCTATATCAGTGACAACCAGGCACAACTCTTAAATTAGACATGGAAAAGGCGTATGATCGAGTGGAATGGTCATTCCTTCAGTAGATTATGCTTCACTTTGGGTTTCTATAATTATGCGTTGTATTACAACCGTCTCTTTTACTGCTTGAGTGAATAACACTCTTTCACCGATTTTCCAACCCAAACGCGGGCTACGACGAGGAGATCCTCTTTCCCTATTCTTGTTCCTCTTTTGCACACAAGTTCTATCAGCGATTCTAAACGCTAAACAACAGAATGGTCAACTTCCAATATTATGTGTAAGTAAACATGGACCCCGTGTTAATCTTCTTTTTTTGCGAATGACTGCATGGTTTTTATTCGAAACAATACTACAGATGCAGAACATCTAAAAAATGCTCTTACAACCTATGCTTTACCCTCTAGGCAAACAGTCAATTTTGAAAAATCAACCATCTTTTCGAATCCATGTACCTCTGTTGCGCATAAACAAGCTATAAATGATATTCTTCAAGTTAGGGAAGTGGAAGATCCTGAGATCTACCTTGGAGTTCCTCTTCTAATAGGGAAAATTAAAACTGCATCCCTTGGTTTCACGTGTGATAAGGTGAACTCCCGCATGTCTCATTGGGACAAACACCTTCTTTCGTTCAGTGGTCGAGAGCTTTTCATCAAATCTGTTTTCCAATCTCTACCACAATATGTGATGTCCTGTTACCTTCTACCACAAAATATTATCGATGACTTGACAACGTCCATACAGCGTTATTGGTGGTCTGGGAAAAATAACAAACGAGGCTGGCCTATGATCCCATGGAACACTGTTTGTCAACCAAAATCTGCTGGAGACATTGGTTTTTGGGACTTGCATCTTTTCAACATCGCACTTCTTAGCAAACAAGTCTGGTGTCTCATCACTGAACCAAATAATCTGCTTGCTCAAATTTACAAGTCCAAGTACTATCCCTCTGGGCATATCCTTGATTCAGAGACTAATCGCATAGCTTCCTTTGCCTAGAAAGGTTTTCACCAAGCCTTGATAAAACTCCACAATGGTTTCTTCAAAAGGCCAAGGATTAACAGTCAAATTTGAATTCTCCATGATAACTGGGGTGGTGTATCGGCAATTCAGCTTTATGGTGAATATGAAGTTAGTGATGAAATACATATTCGATGTCGCGACTTTATGATCCCGAATCAACCTTTTTGGGACGTCACAAAATTTCAAAACTATTTTGTTGAGGATGATGCCACCACTATTTTTAGTATTCCTATCATCAATGACCAGCAAGACACGATTTTGTGGAGTAACCATGATTCTAGCATTTACTCTGTTTGATCCGGGTATTCGTTCTTATAGCTGCCTCTGGCACCTATTAACAGACCGTCTCGAATCTAGAAAATTATATCCAAGCTACCCGTTATACCTAAAATCTGATCTTTTGGATGGCGTATAGGCCATGATGCTCTACCAACCTGCAATAAACTCCATGCGACTAATCTTAGTACCAGAATCTGTTCCCTGTGCAACATGGCCCAGGAAACAACTCTGCATGCTTTGCGTGATTGCCCAGGTGCAAATGAGGCCCTACATCTAGCAGGTATACCCAATTCCATCTTTTCTAGCACCACGGATTCACCGTTAAAATGGATTGATGATGGTGTTGCTAATTTACCTAACCAAACTTTCACGTTATTCATGGCAATTCTTTGGGACATATGGAACAGACGTAATGATTAGATACATAATCACCATCTTTAGCCACATTGGCTTACGGTTCTCAATTCTCAAGGTATTTTGTGGGACTATGCAGCGGCTACTTCAACCGCACCCGCCTCTCAGCCGATAGATGAGCCTACCCTTGTGCAACCGCATTGGCAACACCCCCAAGACGGATCTTTGAAGAATAACACAGATGGGGCTTTTGACCTTATCACTAAAGCTGCTACTCTTGGTGTTGTGGCGAAAAACTCTAGTGGTGTTGTCCTTGGGGGCCTTGCTTACCCTTTAGGTAGCTGTCCGGATGCTGCTTCTGCCAAGCCCTATGAGGTTATTGTTGGCATCCTTTTTGCACGCAATCGTGGTTCGTCCAATTTGATCATCGAAATAGATTCAGCAACGGTGACTAATAAAATTAACCGAGAGGGTCCTGATTTGTCTATATTGCAACCTCTGATTGACCATGCTCAATCTCTTGTTGCTGATACTGTTAATTTTAATATACGATTTGTACCTAGGGGAATGAACATTGTTGCTCATACTCTTGCCACTAGGGCTCTTCGTCCCATGTCATCCGTTTTGTTTGGCACGGATTATCCCACTTATCCTCAAACAGTTGTAACTAATAAGATTTCTTCTCATCACAGTTAATATATATGGGTACTTTTTCCCCAATAGGTGCCCACTCGGAGCCTTCGAGTAATGGGTGACTTTATAGGTGTTTTTAACGAGGCCCACCTTTCCTCAAAAAAACTTCCAACGAGTTTACTATAAAGCCCATCTAGACATGCATGCCTTAAAACCCAACAAAATGTTTGCAAAATAAGGTTAAATCAAATTTATGAGTTCAAATATTTGAATATAGGCTTTTAAAAATAATTACATAGCTTAACCTCAATTTTGGAGCTATTTACTGAGTGAAAATTCCAACCAGTCCACTATAAAGCCCACTTAGACACACACGACTTAAAACCAAACAAAACGTCTACAAAATAAGATCAAATAAAATTTTATGAATTCAAATATTTGATTATGAGCTTTTTTAAATTGATTATATAGCATAACAAAAATTTTAGAGCATTTTACTCAGTTAAAATTCCAACATGTTTATTGTAAAGCCCATCTAGACATGCACGCCTTAAACCCCAACAAAACATCCACAAAATAAGACTAAATCAAATGTTATGAGTTTAAATTTTTAATTATGGGCTTTTGAACTGGATTATATAGCTTAGCGAAAATTCCAGAGCTTTTTACTCGGTTAAAATTCCAATGGGGTTACTGTAAAGCCTATCTAGACATGCACTCTTGAATCCCCAACAAAACGTCCGAAAAATAAGATTAAATAAAATTTTATAAACTCCAACATTTAATTATGGGCTTTAGAACTTGATTATATAGCTTAAATTAAATTTCAGGGCTTTTTACATGGTTAAAATGCCAACGGGTTTACTATAGAGCTCATCTAGACATGCACACCTTAAACCCAAAAAAACGTCCACAAAATAAGATTAAATCAAATTTATGAGTTCAAATATTTGAATATGGGCTTTTGAAAATGTATATATAGCTTGACCTCAATTTTAGAGCTTTTTACTCAGTTAAAATTCCAACGGCCACTATAAGGCCCATTTAGACTTGCACATCTTAAAACGCAATAAAAGGTCCGCAAAATAAGATTAAATAAAATATAATGTGTTAAAATATTTACTTATGGGATTTCTAACATGATTATATAGCTTAAAAAAATTGAGAGCTTTTTACTATGTTAAAACTCTAACAGTTCCACAGTAAAGCCCATTTAGACATGCAAGTCTTAAACCCAAAAAAAACTTCCGCAAAATAAGATTAAGTCAATTTTTATGAGTTCAAATATTTGATTATGGGCTTTTTAACTTAATTATATAGTGCAACAAAAATTTCACAACTTTTACTCAGTTAAAATTTCAACAAGTCCACAATAAATCTCATTTAGACATACACGCCTTAAATCCTAACAAAACGTCCACAAAATAAAATTAAATCAAATTTTATGAGTCCAAATATTTGATTATAGGCTTTTGAACTTGATTATACAGCTTAGCATCAATTTTAGAGCTTTTGAACGTGATTATATAGCTTAACCAAAACTTGAGAGTTTTTTACTAGTTAAAATTCAAAACGAGTTTACTATAAAGCACATCTAGACATGCATGCCTTAAACCCAAACAAAACGTCCTCAAAATATTTGATTATGGGCTTTTTAAATTGATTATATAGCTTAACAAAAATTCTAGAGCTTTTTACTCGTTTGAAATTCTGATGGGTTTATTGTAAAGCCCATCTAAACATGCACGCCTTATAAACCCCAACAAAACTTCCACAAAATAATATTAAATCAAAATTTATGAGTTTAAATATTTTATTACGGGCTTTTGAACTTGGTTATATAGCTTAACCATAATTTCAAAGCTTTTTACTTAGTTAAAATTCCAACGAGTTTATTATAAAGCCCATCTAGACATGCAAACCCTAAACCCCAACAAAACATCCTCAAAATAAGATTAAATCAAATTTTTTGAGTTCAAAATTTTAATTATGGGGTTTTGAACTTGATTATATAGCTTCACCAAAATTTCAGAGCTTTTTACTTGGTTAAAATTCCAACGAGTTTATTGTAATTTCCAACAGGTTTACTATAAAGCTCATTTAGACATGCACGCCTTAAACCCTAACAAAACGTTTGTAAAATAAGATTAAATTAAATTTATGAGTTCAATATTTGAATATAGGCTTTTGAAGATGATTATATAGCTTACCCTCAATTTTAGAGCTTTTTACTCGGTGAAAATTCCAAGTAGTCCATTATAAGGCTCATCTAGACTTGCACACCTTAAACCCAAGCAAAACGTCCAAAAAATAAGATCAATAAAATTTTTGAGTTCAAAAATTCGATTATGGGGTTTTTTATATTAATTATATAGCATAATCAAAATTTCAAAGCTTTTTACTCAGTTAAAATTCTAACGGGTTTATTTTAAAACCCATTTAGACATGCACGCCTTAAACCCCAACAAAATGTCCTCAAAATAAGATTAAATCAAATTTTATAAGTTTAAATTTTGAATTAGGGGCTTTGAAACATGATTATATAGCTTAACCCAAATTTCAAAGCTTTTTACTTGGTTAAAATTTCATCGGGTTTACTATAAAGCTCATCTAGACATGCACACCTTAAATAATATTTATGAGTTCAAATATTTGAATGTGAGCTTTTGAAAATGATTATATAGCTTGACCTCAATTTTAGAGCTTTTTACTCGGTTAAAATTCCAACATGCACTATAAGACCCATTTAGACATGCACATCTTAAAATGCAGCAAAAGGTTTGCAAAATAAGATTAAAAAAATATAATGAGTTAGAATATTTAATTATGGGATTTTGAACATTATTATATAGCTTAACAAAAATTGAGAACTTTTTACTAGTTAAAACTCCAATAGGTCGACAGTAAAGCCCATTTAGACATGCAAGACTTAAACCCAAACAAAACTTCCACAAAATAAGATTAAATCAAGTTTTATAAGTTCAAATATTTGATTATGGGCTTTTGAACTTAATTATATAGCTCAACAAAATTGTCACAACTTTTTACTCAGTTAAAATTTCAACAAGTCCATAATAAATCTCATTTCGACATGCACGCCTTAAAATTCTAACAGGTTTGTTATAAAGCCCATCTAGACATGCAAACCTTAAACCCCAACAAAATGTCTTCAAAATAAGATTAAATCAAATTTTATGAGTTCAAATTTTTAATTATGGGGTTTTGAACTTGTTTATATAGCTTAACCAAAATTTTAGAGCTTTTTCTGGTTAAAATTCCAACGAGATTATTGTCAAGCCCATCTAGACATGCATGCTTAAACCCCAATAAAACATAATCAAAATAAGATTAAATCAAATATTATGAGTTCAAATATTTAATTATGGGCTTTGGAACTTGATTATATAGATGAACCAAAAATTCAGAGTTTTTACTTAGTGAAAATTCCAACGAATTTACTATAAAGCCCATCTAGACATGCACGCCTTAAACCCCAATAAAACATCCGCAAGATAAGATTAAATTAAATGTATGAGTTCAAATATTTGAATATAGGCTTTTGAAAATGATTATATAGCTTAACCTCAATTTTAGAGCTTTTTACTCAGTGAAAATTCCAACCAATCCAATATAAGGCCCATCTAGACATGAACGACTTAAATCCAAACAAAACGTCCACAAAATAAGATCAAATAAAATTTTACGAGTTCAAATATTTGATTATGATCTTTTTAAATTGATTATATACCTTAACCAAAATTACAGTGCTTTTTACTCAATTAAAATTCTGATGGATTTATTATAAAGCTCATCTAGACATGCAAGCCTTAAACCCCAACAAAACGTCTGCAAAATAAGACTAAATCAAATTTTATTAATTCAATTTATTAATTATGGGCTTTTGAGCTTGATTATATAGCTTAACCAAAATTTCAGAGCTTTTCACTCCGTTAAAATTCCAACGGGTTTACTGCAAAGCTCATCTAGACATGCACGCCTTAAACCCCAACAAAACGTTCACAAAATATGATTAAATCAAATTAGTAAGTTCAAATATTTGAATATGGGATTTTGAAAATGATTATATAGTTTGATCTTAATTTTAGAGCTTTTTACTTGTTTAAAATTCTAACGGGTTCACAATATGACCCATTTTAGAGCTTTTAAACTTAATTATATTGATCAACAAAAAGTTCACAGCTTTTTGCTCGGTTAAAATTTCAACGAGTCCACAATAAATATCATTTAGACATGGACGCCATAAACTTTAACAAAATGTCCAGAAAATAAAATTAAATCAAATTTTATAAGTTTAAATATTTGATTATTGGCTTTTGAACTTTATTATATAGCTTAGCCTCAATTTCAGAACTTTTGAACATGATTATATAACTTAACCAAAACTTGAGAGCTTTTTACTGGATAAAATTCTAGTAGGGTTACTGTAAAGCCCATTTAGAGATGCACACCTTAAACCTAAACAAAACATCCGCAAAATAAGTTCAAATCAAATTGTCTGAGTTCAAATATTTGATTATGTGGTTTTTAAATTGATTATACAGCTTAACAAAAGTTTCATAATATTTTACTCGGTTAAAATTCTAATGGGATTATTGTAAAGCCCGACTAAACATGCACCCCTTAAACTCAAACAAAACTTTCGCAAAATAATATTAAATCAAATTTTATGAGTTCAAATTTTTAAATATGGCTTTCGAACTAGATTATATAGCTTAGCCAAAATTCTAGAGCTTTTTACTCAGTTAAAATTTCAACGGGTTTATTCTAAAGCCAAACTAGACATGCACAGCTCAAAACCCAACAAAATATCCGCAAAATAAGATTAAGTCAAATTTTATGATTTCAAAAATTTAATTATGGGCTTTAGAACTTGATTATATAGTTTAACCCAAATTTTAGAGCTTTTTACTTGGTTAAAATTCCAACGGGCTTACTATAAGCTAATCTAGACATTCGCGCCTTAAGCCCCAACAAAATGTCCACAAAATAAGATTAAATCAAATTAATGAGTTCAAATATTTGAATATGGGATTTTTAAAATGATTATATAGCTTGACCCCAATTTTAGAGTTTTTTACTAGGTTAAAATTCTAACGGGCCCACTATAAGGCCCATTTAGACATTCACATCATAAAACGCCACAAAAGGTCTACAAAATAAGATTAAATAAAATTTCAACAAGTCCACAATAAATCCCATTTAGACATGCACGGCTTAAACCCTAACTAAACGTCGGGAATATAAGATTAAATCAAATTTATGAGTTCAAATATTTGAATATGGGCTTTTGAAAATGATTATATAGCTTAACCTCAATTTTAGAGTTTTTTACTCGGTTAAAATTCTAACGGGTCCACTGTAAGGCCCATTTTAGAGATTTTGAACTTGATTATATTGCTCAACAAAAGTTTCACGGCTTTTTTACTTGGTTAAAATTTCAGCGAGTCCACAATAAATTTTATTTCGACATGCACGCCTTAAACTTTAACAAAACGTCCCCAAAATAAAATTAAATCAAATTTTGTGAGTTCAAGTATTTGATTATGAGCTTTTGAACATGATTGTATATCTTAGCCTAAACTTCAGAGCTTTTGAACTTAATTATATAGATTAAGCAAAACTCGAGAGCTTTTTACTAGTTAAAATTCCAGCGGGGTTACTGTAAAGCCCATTTAGACATGCACGCCTTAAGCCTAAACAAAACGTCTACAAAATAAGATCAAATCAAAATTTTTAAGTTTAAATATTTGATTATGGGGATTTTAAATTGATTATATAGCTTAACCAAAATTTCAAAACTTTTTACTTGATTAAAATTCTATTGGGTTATTGTAAGGCCCGTCTAAATATACATGCCTTAAACTCAAACAAAACTTTCGTAAAATAAGCTTAAATCAAATTTTATGAGTTCAAATTTTTAATTGTGGGCTTTTGAACTTGATTATATAGCTTAACCAAAATTTCAGAGCTTTTTACTCAGTTAAAATTCAACGGGTTTATTATAAAGCCATATAGACATGCACGTCTTAAACACCAATAAAACGTTCAAAAATAAGATTAAGTCCAATTTTATGAGTTCAAAAATTTAATTATGGGATTTGGAACTTGATTATATAGATTAACCCAAATTTCAGAGCTTTTTACTTGGTTAAAATTTCAACGGGTTTACTATAAAGCTCATCTAGACGTGCACGCCTTTAACCCCAACAAAGCGTCCACAAAATAAGATTAAATCAAATTAATTAGTTCAAGTATTTGAATATGGGATTTTTAAAATCATTATATAGCTTGACCTCAATTTTAGAGCTTTTTACTCAATTAAAATTCCAATGAGTCTACTATAAAGCCCAATTAGATATGCACATCATAAAACGCAACAAAAGGTCCGCAAAATAAGATTAAATAAAATATTTAATTATGGGATTTTGAACATGATTATATAGCTTAACAAAAATTGAGAGCTTTTTACTCCGTTAAAACTCTAACATGTCCACAGTAAAGCCCATTTAGACATGCAAGCCTTAAACCCAAACAAAACTTTCGCAAAACAAGACTAAATAAAATTTTATGAGTTCAAATATTTGATTATGAGCTTTTGAACTTAATTATATAGCTCAACAAAAATTTCACAGCTTTGTACTTAGTTAAAATTTCAACAAGTCCACAATAAATCCCTTTTAGACATGCACGACTTAAACCCTAACTAAACGTCCGCAATATAAGATTAATTCGAATTTATGAGATCAAATATTTGAATATGGGCTTTTGAAAATAATTATATAGCTTAACCCCAATTTTAGAGTTTTTTTTTTCTCAATTAAAATTCTAACGGGTCCATTATAAGGCCCATTTTAGAGCTTTTGAACTTGATTATATTGCTCAACAAAAATTTCACGGCTTTTTACTCGGTTAAAGTTTCAACGAGTCCACAATAAATTTCATTTCGACATGCACACCATAAACTTTAACAAAACGTCGACAAAATAAAATTAAATCAAAATTTATGAGTTCAAGTATTTGATTATGAGCTTTTGAACTTGATTATATAGCTTATCCTCAATTCCAAAGCTTTTTAACTTGATTATACAGCTTATGCAAAATTTGAGAGCTTTTTACTGTTTAAAATTCCCCGGTTCTAAATATTTAGACATGCCTTAAACCTAAACAAAACGTCCACAAAATAAGATCAAATCAAAATTTTTAAGTTCAAATATTTGATCATGGGGCTTTTAAATTGATTATATAGCTTAACCAAAATTTTCGAACTTTTTACTCGGTTAAAATTCTAATGGGTTTATTGTAAAGCCCGTCTAAATATGCACGCCTTAAACCCAAACAAAACTTTTGCAAAATAAGCTTAAATCAAATTTTATGAGTTCAAGTTTTTAATTATGGGCTTTTGAACTTGATTATATAGCTTAACCAAACTTTCAGAGCTTTTTAGTCAGTTAAAATTCATCGGGTTTATTATAAAGCCCATCTAGACATGCACGCCTTAAACACCAATAAAACGTCCGAAAATAAAATTAAGTCAAATTTTATGAGTTCAAAAATTTAATTATGGTTTATAGATTAACCCAAATTTCAGAGATTTTTACTTGGTTACGGCCGAAAGGCCGTGTTTGTTATGTTGTTCCCGGTGCTCCCTCGAAGAAGGCACCCACTCAAGAAAGTAATGGAGCTGTGGCAGCTTCTACTACAACTGCTTGCTAGGGTTTTCCCTTCTCTATGGCTGAGGATGCTCCCAGAGGTAAAACAACTCTGTTTGATGCTGAGGATGCTCTCGATGGCGCGCCTGATAAAGCGAGCCAGGACGTAGATATGGCTTTTGCCAATCTAGATGGTAGTGAGCACGAGCCGAATGAGGCTCAAGATGCTGAGTCTACTACTGATCCTCTTCCTTTTGCCATAAAGGTGCCTGATACTCCCGTGGCTAATATTGTTCCTGAATCATTGACATTACCAGACAAACGGTTCATTTTGGTGGACGAACCGGAAGTTCCTAATGTTGCTCCAGCAGAGCCTGTGTAACACCCTCGCCCGGATTAGGAGCGAGAAGCGTTACGACAAGAAAACAGGACGAGACAATCGTGAAATTCAGGGCCAAATAAAAATTTTCCATTTAACTTAGCTTAATATATTACCTATAGGCAATTTAGTTCATTCAACCACTAGAATCAAACTCACTCATTTACTTAAGGAATAAGCCACTATTTGAGCACTACCCATTAATTAATTCATCCATTTAGCTAGTTTCATTCTTTACCTATTAACATTCTATTTCATTTGTTATCTAGAATCAAGTTATCAATATAATCTTACTTATATGAGCAGCATTCGTACCAATTAGATTCATTCGAATTACTCTTATACAAGTATCATTCAACACCATTCGGTTAGGCCCAATACAATAAATATTGTTATCTATTAAACTTAGCTATTAGCATGAACATCTTATCCGTTTGAATTCTTAACATCAATTAAGTTCATATTCACTACTATTCTCTACCCATTATGCGCAGCTTTTAGACCTTTAGGTTCATTGAGTTCATATGTCCTATTCACTTAACAATATCTAGACTTATAAAGTAAGTGATTTTGGTAAGCAGCCGTGTAACTCATAATTCATTCGATTAGGGTCTTACATAAAGTAGCTTGATACATCATCAATCTAGCAAGTTCAATTTCTTAATTTCAAAACCATACTCAATCTTAACAAGATCATATGCAAAGTCTAATTCATTCATTCATTAGCCATGACCAAAGAGTTCACAAAAGGCTACTATTTACATATATTTAATTACAAATCCAAAGTACCATTTCATTACAAGATTTTAACAAGTTCAACATACACAATTTATACATATAAACCAAATGCATGGTCTATCAATACTAGACACAATCTAAGGCCACCATCTAGGAGTACATCTAAGTAAAATACAAAGTCAAACATCAAGCTTTGCATGCCTTACACGAACCCAAGAAAGTTGACTTCAATATCATGGTACCAGTTGGGATGGATTTTACCTGAGGTTTGGGAAGAATGCAAACAAGAGTGATAAGTACAAGATTGTACTTATTGAGGTAGCACCTAAAGTCTAGCAAGATTTTCAATTTATCAATTTGTCAAGTTATGTGTCCTTTATTTCAAGAAACACCTAACTAGGCTTTAGACAATCTTAAAAGATTTAGCTAGTTTTATCCAAGCATAATTAAGCATTCATGTTATTCAATCAAGAAACTCAATTCATAGATTACCACCATGAATCAATCAAGAAACAAATCATACAAGAACAAGGCTAATCAAGCATGCGTATAATCATTTCCATTCAAACAAGAGGAAGAACCATTTTCATGTATCTTATTTCTCAAGGGATAAAAATCAAGCATTCATTTTCATCATTTAATTCCATTGATTAGCCATTTGATTAAAAAGATCAAGAGTACACTTTCATTCATGTATAACAGGGCAGTAACCACTGTCCCAAAACTGTTTTCAAAATAGTTCACAAACTGTCTAGGACACCAATATTGTTGCTGCGAGCCAGCATAAGCATTGGTCACTTAAATACTTATAACTTTCATTTCGTACGTCAGAATTTCAAACCATTTATATCGTTAGAAAGCTTATTTAACCCTCTTTACAAACGTTTAGACCTTTCATTTTAATGCTTTTCCAATTAATACAATTTTTAGTTCAAAGATAGGGCAATTACATTTATGGACAGTTTGCACTGTCAGAGGTTTTCATTTCTAGATTCCAGCTCACAAATCAGAATTCAATTCTGTTTTCTCGTAATGAAAATAGACATACTAAGGTTCATTCCATATAAATTTCAGCCCTTAATTCGACCTACATAATTTATGGTGATTTTTCGAAATTGCTGCCCAGAACATAATTTCCTAGGCAGATTATACTAGGTTGCATTTTAAGCTTTTTAATTCATTAGGACATGACACTAACATAGTATTTAGTTTATAACCCTTTTCTTACAAGTTTATGTTAGTCTAACTTTGTATCTAACATGTCATTCGAGTAGGAAGCCTTTTATTACATTTTATTAATTAAGTATAAACTAGCTCAAGTTATTAAGTTCATTATCCTATTCTTGTAAGCTCATCATTTTTCAGCTTATTTCAAAAGGTTTATTCTCATTTGAAATACCAATTAACCATGTTATCCATAGGCTACTATAGGCAACCCAAATTTCACCTATTCATTCGAATACCATCATCATATAAAGACTATATCCATTTCCAGTTCAAACATGTTCTTAATTCTACCTTAATTAGTTTGATTCCAATTAGACTAGACACTTAAATCTTTTTCGGTTGAATTAGACCAACATTTGAGACCATAGAGTCCTTTGAACAACTTACTTACCAAGTAAGAAACCTTATAAACAATCACGTTGCATACATACAAGGCAAGACTTAGTCTTGTTTAAATTCTAATCTTGATTACCTATGATGTCCATTCAAACATATACCAATCGAATAGTGAGCTAGGTTTAAGATACCTAATAATTCATTGTTAAGCAAGACTAGTAAGCAATACTCAAACACAACTAGGTCAAGATTACATTCAATTTCATTTAACTTACAAGTCTAGCATCAAACATCCATTATCAAAACCATGACAAGCTTTTCCACATAATCAAGATCGTCAATTCAAGCATTTTCACCACAACAATCAAGCAATGAATGAATCCTTAAGTAATAAGAAACTCATCAAGCAATTAGCCAATCTCAAACTCAAGCAATCAAACAAGCAAAATTATATAAAGAATCATACAATGAGCACAATGACCACAAATCCCCTTATTCGAATAGGGTCACTTCCAATGTAATTTATCTTTCAAACAATGAGTCAATCAAGATTGTATCTATCTCATCTTATTCATATATTTGCATTTTACTAGAAGCTCGATAGCATGTATCAATTTTCTCATTTATTGGCCATGTATCATGTCTTATTACAAGTTTAGAAATTTGTTTTGCCTTGGTAGTTAGCAGGACTAGGTAATCGAGTCATGTGTTAAGGTACACAAGTACCGGATCATGTTAAGGTGTCTTCTACACCACGTATTAGAGTACACAAAGTACTTGAACAAGAAGGTGTCTGCTACACCACATATTAGAGTACAAAAAGTACCAATCGTGTTAAGAATTAAACATTACATGTCAAGCAATTTGGTTATTTCAAGGATTCAAGTCAAGCGATTCAAGCATTCAAGATTTCTTGTCGGATCATTTATGTATTTTCAAGATATAATTCATGTGTTCGAGATTCTCTCTTGAATTGCTTATTCAATTTCTCAATAATGTTCATAACTTTTTAACAAGTTCGCCTTGGATCACAATTGATCATGAATGACATTGGTCCGTGTTTGACCATAAAGGTCCAAGAGATTTCCTAAACTTCTCACTATCCAACCAATTGTCGCCACCCATACAACTCCCTCGTTACCTCCAACTGTCGCCAATAACTTATTACATGTAATGGGGCGTCCCCCTGAGCCGTGGCTCATGGACCGTAGTCCCAACTATACCATCCATCATGCCATTGATCCAAGGACTTCCATTGTAAGCAACTTAAACCTTTTAAATCTTTAATCTTCATTAGGGAAGTATCTTATGGCACAAGAAGTCTTATCTTACTCTAAAACTTGTAGTTGTTTCTTACATTTTATGCTTACATATTGTAAATTCAAGAACGCATGCTAGTTTCAAACAAGTCATTCGAACCATCATCAATCAAGCATTAAGCAATACCAATTAAACCGTCAATCAAGTGTTTATCACTTAGCAAGCAAGTTCATTATAGTGTAGTATTATTCAAATAGTTATCACACACAAACAAGTGTCAATTTACACCCAAGGCAGAAACAACCCAATTACACATGAGTATACATATCAAGTCTCAAACAAGACAATCTAAGCAAGTACATTCCACTATAATTCGATTGGTTATCAAAAGAGCAAGCATACATGTAACCACCATCAAGATTCCAATTAAGCATCCTTCCCTTATATATTTACCAAATAGAAATTAGGTTCTTTTCATGTCAATTCCATATCAACTATGTAACAACTGCAATTGGTTAGGACCTAGGTCCTAACCCTAAGTAAGGCTACACTCACCTTGTATCCCGAAGTTACGGGATACCCGATTCCTCGTTTACATCCTGATACATTCTTTCCACCATTATCTTAATCTATCATTCACATAACACAATCATGCATTAGAACCATAACAAACTCAATTCAGACAAGCATTCAAACAATTGATTTGTTACAAGTAACAAATCTGCCACTGTCTGGCAGTTTGCACACTAGTTACTAATCTGTTTATATCTTTTAATCTATACGTCAAAATTTCGATTAGTTTATACCATTAGAAAGCTAATTCAATTACCTATTCATCCATGTATGGCTCATATTTTTATCATTTCTAGATCAATACAGTTTATTAGTTAAAGTTTGGTCAATTTTACAGTTTTGAAACTGCCAGATTGTATCTCGGTCCACTTTAGTGAGCTATTTAACCTATGATTCATACAGGTTCAATTCAGTATCTTTTTACCTTAGTTTACCCTGTTTTTTCCCTGACTTTTCATGTCCAGCATAGTCCTTAATTTGTTTATCTAAGCCCTTAAATTTATAGATTTTCCAGAACAGTCCCCTATTCAATAATCTGCCCATTTATATATTTAGACTCTCAATTTTAGCTACAATTCATGCAATTCGATTATCCAGTCATTCAATCTAACCCTTCCCTGTTCTTTAAAGTTAAGATAGGTCCCTAAACAGTCCAATTCAGTCCATAATTTAACCAATTTTATAGATTAGTCCAGATTTCACTATCATGTCAATTCATCACTTAAAAGCTATCAATTCTTTACTAATTGAGCCATACAACTTATTGAACATTTATACTAGGTCTTCCCCTGTTTTTAGATAACATTAACAGCCCTTAATTATATTCAATTCAATCCCAAATTTACCAATTTACTCAAAACAGTCCCTATATGCCAATTACACCATCTAGGTGACTAGTTTCACAATCAATTCGACTTCTTCCATTCTTCCATCAATTTAACCTATTCAATGCATCTTTAATTCATTTTACATGATTTCAATTTGATACTCTCTTGATAATCACTTCCCTTATTCGATTTAATACACAAATTATCTCAATTTAACCACCAATCATATTCGGTCACCTCCTAGATCATGTTTACTTAATGTTTGCATATTTCTAGCATAGTACCTATTGTTCAATCTTCCATTTTCATAGCTAAAACATCAATTCCAGCATCATTCAAGTTTTAAACAAAGGTTATCTACAACTAACATCAAGCAATTGAAATTTCAATTCAATCTAGTCCCTAAGTTCATGCCATTCGAATGGAAAAGAAGGGTGGAAGCTTACTTTGCTTTGCAAGACAACCTTCTCTAGTTTGAATTCAAGCTTAAATCTAGATTTCCTTGGCTGATTTTTTTTTCTTCCCCTCTCTCTAAAAATTCTCTCTTCCATTTGGGTAAAACATATCCAATTGAAGAAGATGACAATATGGTGTCATTCTTTGTGATCATGTTGCTGCCGAGTGTAAAGTGTAGAAGACACTTGTCTTCTTCATTTTAATCCCATGTTTTTTACAGGTTTTAGGAATTTTACATGCATTTTCCTTAATTTGACATTTATTCATTTTAGTCATCTTAATTTGGTCACTACTCTTTCATTTCTTTCATTTAGACCATTAATCTTCCTAATTGATTTAGAATCAAACTCAATTAAATTACTTTAACTTAGGTGACAAGCTTAAATACTTCCGGGTATGTTTTAGGGTGTTACAACTCTCCCCACCTTTTAAAAATAAATTCGCCCTCGAATTTCTTACGAAATACTATACCTATCAACTCAGAATTTTCACTCATTCTGGGCTTCATTCAAATCAAATCAAATTGTATTGGTTTTCAGTTGCCAATACCAAACAATGTTTAACTCCTAGGTGGCATAATTTACCTATATGATGCATGATTGGCCCGGTTTAGTCAGAATCGGCTAAACCTAAGCTCTGATACCAAACTTGTAACACCCCTCGCCCGGATTAGGAGTGAGAAGCGTTACGACGAGAAAATAGGACGAGACAATCGTGAAATTCATGGCCAAATAAAAATTTTCCATTTAACTTAGCTTAATATATTACCTATAGGCAATTTAGTTCATTCAACCACTATAATCGAAACTCACTCATTTACTTAATGAATAAGCCACTATTCGAGCTCTACCCATTAATTAATTCATCCATTTAGCTAGTTTCATTCTTTACCTATTAACATACTATTTCATTCGTTATCTAGAATCAAGTTCTCAATATAATCTTACATATATGCGCAACATTCGTACAAATTAGATTCATTCGAATTACTCTTATACAACTATCATTCAACACCATTCAGTTAGGCCCAATACAATAAATCTTGTTATCTATTAAACTTAGCTATTAGCATGAACATCTTATGCGTTTGAATTCTTAACATCAATTAAGATCATATTCACTACTATTCTCTACCCATTATGAGCAGCTTTTAGACCTTTAGGTTCATTGAATTCATATGTCTTATCCACTTAACAATATCTAGACTTATAAAGTATGTAAGTGATTTTGGTAAGCAGCCGTGTAACTCATAATTCATTCGATTAGGGTCTTACATAAAGTAGCTTGATACATCATCAATCTAGAAAGTTCAATTTCTTAATTTCAAAACCATACTCAATCATAACAAGCTCATATGCAAAGTCTAATTCATTCATTCATTAGCCATAACCAAAGAGTTCACAAAAGGCTACTATTTAAATATATTTAATTACAAATCCAAAGTACCATTTCATTACAGGACTTTAACAAGTTCAACATACACACTTTATACATATAATCCAAATGCATGGTCTATCAATGCTAGACACAATCTAAGGCCACCATCTAGGAGTACATCGAAGTAAAATACAAAGTTAAACTTCAAGCTTTGCATGCCTTACTTCGAACCCAAAAAAGCTGACTTCAATATCAAGGTATTGGTTGGGATGGCTTTTACCTGAGGTTTGGGAAGAATGCAAACAAGAGTGATAAGTACAAGATTGTAGGTAGTGAGGTAGCACCTAAAGTCTAGCAAGATTTTCAATTTATCAATTTGTCAAGTCATGTGTCCTTTATTTCAAGAAACATCTATCTAGGCTTTAGACAATCTTAAAAGATTTAGCTAGTTTTATCCAAGCATAATTAAGCATTCATATTATTCAATCAAGCAACTAAATTCATAGATTACCACAATGAATCAATCAAGAAACAACTCATACAAGAACAAGGCTAATCAAGCATGCTTATAATCATTTCCATTCAAACAAGAGGAAGAATCATTTTCATGTATCTTATTTCTCAAGGGATAAAAAATCCAGGCATTCATTGTCATCATTTAATTCCATTGATTAGCCATTTCATTAATAAGATCAAGAGTACACTTTCATTCATGTGTAACAGGGCAGTAACCACTATCCCAAAACTGTTTTCAAAACAGTTCACAAACTGTCTAGGACACCAATACTGCTGCTGCCAGCCATCATAAGCACTGGTCACTTAAATACTTATAACTTTCATTCCGTACATCGGAATTTCAAACCATTTATATCGATAGAAAGATTATTTAACCCTCTTTACAAACGTTTAGACCTTTTATTTTAATGTTTTTCCAATTAATACAGTTTTTAGTTCAAAGATAGGGCAATTACATTTCTGGTCAGTTTGCACTGTCCATATATATTCATTTCCAGATTCCAGCTCACAAATCAGAATTCAATTCTGTTTTCTCCTAATGAAAATAGACATACTAAGGTTCATTCCATATAAATTTCAGCCCTTAATTCGCCCTACATAATTTATGGTGATTTTTCGAAATTGCTGCCCAGAACAGAATTTCCTGGGCAGATTACACTAGGTTGCATTTTAAGCTTCTTAATTCATTAGGACATGACACTAACATAGTATTTAGTTTATAACCCTTTTCTTACAAGTTTAAGTTAGTCTAACTTTTTATCTAACATGTCATTCCAGTAGGAAGCCTTTTATTACATTTTGTCAATTAAGTATAAACTAGCTCAAGTTATTAAGTTCATTATCCTATTCTTGTAAGCTCATCATTTTTCAACTTATTTCAAAAGGTTTATTCTCATTTTAAATACCACTTAACCATGTTATCCATAAGCTACTATAGGCAACCCCAATGTCACCTATTCATTCGAATACCATCATCATATAAAGACTCTATCCATTTCCAATTCAAACATGTTCTTAATTCTACCTTAATTAGTTTGATTCCAATTAGACTAGACACTTAAATCTTTTTTGGTTGAATTAGACCAACATTTGAGACCATAGAGTCCTTTGAACAACTTACTTACCAAGTAAGAAACCTTATAAACAATCACATTGCATACATACAAGGCAAGTCTCAGTCTTGTTTAAATTCTAATCTTGATTACCTATGATGTCCATTCAAACATATACCAATTGAATAGTGAGCTAGGTTTAAGATACCTAATAATTCATTGTTAAGCATGACTACTAAGCAATACTCAAACACAACTAGGTCAAGATTACATTCAATTTCATTTAACTTACAAGTCTAGCATCAAACATCCATTATTAAAACCATGACAAGCTTGTTCACATAATCAAGATCATCAATTCAAGCATTTTCACCACAACAATCAAGCAAGGAATGAATCCTTAAACAATAAGAAACTCATCAAGCAATTAGCCAATCTCAAACTCAAGTAATCAAACAAGCAAGATTATATCAAGAATCATATAATGAGCACAATGGCCACAAATCCCCTTATTCGAATAGGGTCACTTCCAATGTAATTTATCTTTCAAACAACGAGCCAATTAAGATAGTATCTATCTTATCATATTCATATATTTGCATTTTACTAGAAGCTCAATAGCATGTATCAATTTGCTCATTTATTAGCCATGTATCATGTCTTATTACAAGTTTAGAAATTTGTTTTGCCTTGGTAGTTAGAGGACTAGGTAATCGAGTCACGTGTTAAGGTACACAAGTACCGGATCATGTTAAGGTGTCTTCTACACCACGTATTAGAGTACACAAAGTACTTGAACAAGAAGGTGTCTGCTACACCACATATTAGAGTACACAAAGTACCAATCGTGTTAGGAATTAAAAATTACATGTCAAGCAATTTGGTTATTTCAAGGATTCAAGTCAAGCGATTCAAGATTTCTTGTCGGATCATATATGTATTTTCAAGATATAATTCATGTGTTTGAGATTCTCTCTTGAATTGCTTATTCAATTTCTCAATAAGGTTCATAACTTTTTAACAAGTTCGCCTTGGATCACAATTGGTCATGAATGACATTGGTCCGTGTTTGACCATAAAGGTCCAAGAGATTTCCTGAACTTCTCACTATCCAACCAACTGTCGCCACCCGTACAACTCCCTCGTTACCTCCAACTGTCGCCAATAACTTATTACATGTAATGGGGCGTCCCCCCGAGCCGTGGCTCATGGACCGTAGTCCCAAGTATACCATGCATCATGCCATTGATCCAAGGACTTCCATTGTAAGCAACTTAAACCTTTTAAATCTTTAATCTTCATTAGGGAAGTATCTTATGGCATAAGAAGTCTTATCTTACTTTAAAACTTGTAGTTGTTTCTTACATTTTATGCTTACATATTGTAAATTCAAGAACGCATGCTAGTATCAAACAAGTTATTCGAACCATCATCAATCAAGCATTCAAAGATTCAAGCATTAAGCAATACCAATTAAACAATCAATCAAGTGTTTATCACTTAGCAAGCAAGTTCATTATACTGTTGTGTTATTCGAATAGTTATCACACACAAACAAGTGTCAATTTACACCCAAGGCAGCAACAACTCAATCACACATGAGTATACATATCAAGTCTCAAACAAGACAATCCAAGCAAGTACGTTCCACTATAATTCGATTGATTATCAAGAGAGAAAGCCTACATGTAACCACCATCAAGTTTCCAATTAAGCATCCTTCCCTTATACATTTACCAAATAGAAATTAGGTTCATTTCATGTAAATTCCATATCAACTATGTAACAATTGCAATTGGTTAGGACCTAAGTCCTAACCCTAAGTAAGGCTACACTCACCTTGTATCCCGAAGTTACGGGATACCCGATTCCTCGTTTACATCCCGATGCCTATCCATTCTTTCCACCATTATCTTAATCCAGCATTCACATAACACAATCATGCATTAGAACCATACCAAACTCAATTCACACAAGCATTCAAACACTTGATTTGTTACAAGTAACAAATCTGCCACTGCCTGGCAGTTTGCACACTAGTTACTAATCTGTTTATATCTTTTAATCTATACGTCGGAATTTTGATTAGTTTATACCGTTAGAAATATAATTCAATTACCTATTCATCCATGTATGGCTCATAGTTTTATCCTTTCTAGATCAATACAGTTTATTAGTTAAAGTTTGGTCAAATTTACAGTTTTGAAACTGCCAGATTGTATCTAGGTCCACTTTAGTGAGCTATTTAACCTATGATTCATACAGGTTCAATTCAGTATCTTTTTACCTTAGTTTCCCCTGTTTTTCCCATGACTTTTAATGTCCAGCTTAGTCCTTAATTTGTTTACCTAAGTCCTTAAATTTACAGATTTTCCATAACAGTCCCCTAGTCAATAATCTACCCATTTATATATTTAGACAGTCAATTTTAGCTACAATTCATGCAATTCGTTTATCCAGTCATTCAATCTAACCCTTCCCTGTTCTTTCAAGTTAGGATAGGTCCCTAAACAGTCCAATTCAGTCCATAATTTAACCAATTTTACAGATTAGTCCAGATTTCACTTTCATGTCAATTCATCACTAAAAGCTACCAATTCTTTACTAATTATGCCTTACAACTTATTGAACATTTATTCTAGGTCTTCCCCTGTTTTTA
The DNA here is from genome assembly GCA_019671005.1 of Hibiscus mutabilis. Lineage (NCBI taxonomy): Eukaryota > Viridiplantae > Streptophyta > Magnoliopsida > Malvales > Malvaceae > Hibiscus > Hibiscus mutabilis. The sequence goes on from CM033714.1 coordinate 46,332,252, forward strand.
GCTAACGTTACCAGCCCTTAATTGTATTCAATTCAATCCCAAATTTACCAATTTACTCAAAACAGTCCCTATATGCCAATTACACCATCTAGGTGACTAGTTTCACAATCATTTCGATTTCTTCCATTCTACCATCAATTTAACCTATTCAATGCATCGTTAATTCATTTTAGATGATTTCAATTTGATACTCTCTTGATAATCACTTCCCTTATTCGATTTAATACACAAATTATCTCAATTTAACCACCAATCATATTCGGTTACCTCCTAGATCATGTTTACTTAATGTTTGCATATTTCTAACATAGTACCTATTGTTCAATCTTCCATTTTCATAGCTAAAACATCAATTCCAGCATCATTCAAGTTTTAAACAAAGGTTATCTACTTTGAAATTTCAATTCAATCTAGTCCCTAAGTCCATGCCATTCAAGTGGAAAAGAAGGGTGGAAGCTTACTTTGCTTTGCAAGACAACCTTCTCTAGTTTGAATTCAAGCTTAAATCTAGATTTCCTTGGCTGATTTTTTTCTTCCCCTCTCTGTAAAATTTCTCTCTCCCATTTGGGTAAAACATATCCAATTGAAGAAGATGACAATATGGTGTCATCTTTGTGATCATGTTGCTGCCGTGTGTAAAGTGTAGAAGACACTTGTCTTCTTCATTTTAATCCCATGTTTTTTTTACAAGTTTTAGGAATTTTACATGCATGTTCCTTAATTTGACATTTATTCATTTTAGTCATCTTAATTTGGTCACTATGCTTTCATTTCTTTCATTTAGACCATTAATCTTCCAAATTGATTTAGAATCAAACTCAATTAAATAACTTTAACTTAGGTGACAAGCTTAAATACTTCCAGGGTACGTTTTAGGGTGTTACAACCTACCTTGGAGAAAACGAGCCCGTCGATGCCAATGATCCCTGACTTTAAAGATTGGCTTGAAGGAAACCCTTTGAAAGCCTCTATAGACCATGGACTGGCCGTGGCTGATCCTCGCAAGCCTAAGCGTGGCCCTCCTTCGTCCGATAATGTTGTTGTTAAGAGGTCGTGCACCATTCCTTCGACTGTTGGCAAAATAACAAGATTTCCTTCACCAACTACCATTGTTAAATCTTCCAAAAATACGAAAGCTGGGATGAGCAACGTCAACAACTCTTCGGCGGTGGTTGACCATCAACCCCGTCGAGCAAAATGAAAATCATGTGTTGGAACTGCCGAGGGCTTGGCAAACCTCAGGCAGTTCAGTCTTTAGGTAGGATTGTTAGGAAATTGAGTCCTGATGTTGTTTTTCTTTCTGAAACTCGCTTAAATCATTCTAGCTCTGACCGTTTAAAGTTTGCTTTGAATATGTCCGGCTGCATCATTGTTGATAGTAGTCGTAGTTGTTCTGGTTTCATCATTTTATGGAATAATACAATCACTCTTGATTTGTTCTCATACTCTGCCCATTACATTGATGTTGTTCTATGGCTTCATGACGATTACTTTCATTTTACCAATTTTTATGGTTTTGCCGACACTAATCTCAAATATAAAACTTGGGATCTCTTTGATTCGTTGCGCTCTTCATCTCCTCTCCCTTGGCTTATTGGTGGTGACCTTAATGAGATCATTTCTGATAATGAAAAGCAAGGAGGCTGTCGGCGTTCACGCTCCCAAATTGATAGTTTTAGAGACTGCTTGTCTCGAAATAACCTCTTTGATTGTAAGCCCTCCTCCGGTTGTTTTACCTGGTCCAAGTTAGGTCCCAATACTTCACCATTCTTTGAGCGCCTAGACCGTTTCATAGCTAGCTCATATTGGCTGCAACAACACTTGTCACATTGAAACTTCTCCATCTACTTAGCTGATTCGGACCATTGTGTGATTTTCATGGATACCTCGCATGTTCAGGTTGAGCCTATAGGGCCTCATGAGGATCATTTCCGATATGAGTCTTGTTGGGCCCATGACACTTCTTGTATCTCTAAGGTACAACAGGCCTGGTTTGCAGTCACGGGTTCGTTAGTGGACAAATTTACAATTCCTAGGGGGCCGTCTTAAAGATTGGCAACACCTATAGCGACGTGCCTCCTCTCATCGTATCGTTGAGTTACACCGGCAAATCAATGCCTATTTGAGTCGTCGTTTATCAAATCCTGACCTTGAGGTCATAAAGGTGGTTAAGTTTGAGCTGAGGCAACTCATTGATGCCTAAGAGGCATATTGGGTGCAACACTAACGCATCACTTGACATTCTCAGGGGGACAAGAATAAATCCTTCTTCCATGCCCGAGCTTCACATCATCATCAAAAAATGCAATTACCGATCTCTTTGACTCTAAAAATGTATGGCAAGCTCGTTAGGAGGATGTTATGCATGTGGTTGTGAATTATTTTCAGTCTCTCTTCGCAATGTCCGAACCTACTATGGCACCCATGATTCTTACTAAGATTGTGCCATCCATTACTCCTTCTATGAATGAGTCCTTGATTCGACCTTGTAGAGGAGGAGATTCTTTTTCTTTTCGGGATATCAATCCTCGGAAAGCGTCGGGCATTGATGGTTTCCCAAGTGGCTTTTATAGGCTGCATTGGGACACAATTGGGCCTGAGGTTATCCATCTCTATCTCGACCTTCTACGGGGAGATACGAATATAAAATTAGTTAATAAAATGGTTCTTGTCCTCATTCCTAGGGTCTCTGACCCTACCACGGTTTGACAGTTACATTCCATTAGTCTTTGCACCGTGCTCTATAAAATTGTCGCTAAGGTTCTCGTTAACCGAATGAACCAGGTTCTTCTGTTTTGCATTAGCGACGCCCAGGTAGCCTTTGTAAAAAGATAGAACATCACTGATAATATTCTGATTGCGCATGAGCTCGTGCACTCTCTCCACTCCAATGAATCGGGCCCCTTTAAGGGTGTTGCTCTTTAAATAGATATAGAGAAAGCCTTTGATCGGGTTGAGTGGTCGTTTCTTCAGCAAGTCATGTTAAAGATGGGCTTTGCTGCCCCTTGGGTGGATCCTATTATGTGATGTATTTCCACTGTCTCTTTTATCGCCCGTTTCAACGGCTTGCTTTCTCCTATTTTTTACCCTCAGCGGGGCATCAGGCAAGGGGATCCTATTTCCCCCTTCTTGTTCCTCATGGCCCTAGGGTAGGGCCCTCTCTCTCTCTTTGTTGGTGAGCTAGCCGCCTGTAGGGTCTTTTTATTTGTTATGACATATGGTCAACTATTTCCCACGGTTGAAAGAGGTTCTTGACCTCTATGTGTCCTCCTCTAGCCAAGCAGTCAACTATGATAAATCTACTATCATTTTTGGACCACGTGTGTCTCATGACTTTAAGCATATTGTTCATCAGATTCTTGTTGTGCATGAAGTGGATGACCCTGGTATCTACCTAGGGATTCTGCTTCTCGTAGGGAAAAATAGAACGACGGCCTTAGGGTTTACTCGCGACAAGGTCAACTCCCGCATGACTAAGTGGAATAATCTTCTGATGTCTTTTAGCAGGCGTGGGGTTTTCATTAAGTCCGTCGCACAGTCCCTGCCATAATATGTCATGTCGTGTTACTTGCTGCCTCAAAACATAATTGATCATATGACACGGTTTATTCGATGTTTCTGGTGGTCTGGTCACAATAATAAGCGGGGATGGCCGCTTGTTGCTTAGGATGCTATTTGCGCCCCAAAATTAGTGGGTGGTATGGGTTTCTGCGACATGCTCCACTTTAATGTTGCACTGTTGGGGAAACAACTTTGGCGTCTTATCTCAGTTCTAGACTCTCTCTATTCTCGTGTCTTCCGTGCACATTACTTTCTTTCGAGGAATATTTTTGATGCTGTAGCGAATCGCAGAGACTCTTTTGCTTGGAAGGGTCTTTGCCAAGCCTTACGATTACTTTCACATGGGTTCTTTTGGCGTCCGGGTATTGATAGTAAGGTTCGCATGCACCGAGACAATTGGGGCGGGGCTTCTGCGCTCACCCTCTATGGAGAGTATTCTGACAATGACGAGATCTCGGTCCGATGCTGTAATTTTTAGGTTCGTGGTAAGGCCCAATGTGATGTTCGTAAGGTACGCGATTACTTTGACTGGGAGGATGCTGACAATATCCTTCGTACCCTTGTCACTGATGAACGTCATGATATAGTGCTTTGGGGTAATCATGACTCCAGGCTTTTTATTGTCCGATCTGGCTACCTTTTTCCGTGCAGACCACTGTGGCCTTTACCTCAACCTTCTCCCATTTGGAAGATTATATCACGTTCACCCACGCTTCCCAAGGTGCATACTTTTTGGTGGCGTGCGGGACGTGATTCCCTTCTTACTAGGAGTCAGCTTGAGGCCACTAACTTATCGCCTGGGTCTTGTCCATTCTGTCAAGCTTCAGAAATGATTTTGCATGCTCTTTGAGACTGCGCTGGGGCTACAAAAGTCTTTCGTCTCGCTAACTTCTCACCCCAGCTTCGCATAAGTACCGCCCCAATGGTGTCTTTGTGGTTTGAGGAGTAAGCCTCTCTCCTCTCTAGCACGGACTTTACCTTCTTTCTTATAGTGTTGTAGAACTTATAGAATCACATGAATGATCTTATCCATAATCATCAGCTTCAACCTCCGTGGCTCACTGTCATGAACGCTCAGAGTCTTCTTCGGGATTATGCTGATGCCAATCTGTTGACCCCCGCTCAGCCGGCTACAGGCCCATCCCTCTCGGATCCTCGATGCACGCCTCCAGCTCTAAGGATGATTAAGATCAACGTTGATGGTGCCTTCCACTCAGCTACCATCAGAGTCCTCGCTCGTGAAGGTACGGGTTTCGTTCTTGGTGGTTTGGCGCTTCACTCACCTAGTTGCACGGATGCCACAATGGCTGAATTCCATGCGATTGTAGCTGGGGTTCAACTTGGATGTCGTCGGGGTTGGAGTGACGTGATACTAGAGTCAGATTCTGCTGGTTTGATACACAAGATCCAACGCTAGTCCCCGGATGCTTCTTTATTGAGCCACCATATTTAGCGGACTCGTCTTTTGTTTTCCTATATTTTTTCTTTGCGATTTAGGCATGTCCCTAGGTTGGTTAATTCTGTTGCTCACACGCTAGCCCATTGGGCTTTACATTCGGGTTCTTCTGTTTTTTTAATGAGGCCCACATTCTTCCTTCAAAAAAATTTTCAATGGGTTTACTATAAAGCACATCTAGACATGCACGCCTTAAACCCCAACAAAGCGTCCACGAAATAAGATTAAATCAAATTAATAAGTTCAAATATTTGAATATGGGATTTTTAAAATGATTATATAGCTTAACCTCAATTTTAGAGTTTTTTACTCGGTTAAAATTCCAACGAGTCCACTATAAGGCTCATTTAGACATGCACATCATAAAATGCAACAAAAGGTCTGCAAAATAAGATTAAATAAAATATTTAATTATGGGATTTTCAACATGATTATATAGATTAACAAAAATTGAGATCTTTTTACTCCGTTAAAACTCTAACAGGTCCACAGTAAAGCTCATTTAGACATGCAAGCCTTAAACCCAAAAGAAAACTTCTGCAAAATAAGACTAAATCAAATTTTATGAGTTCAAATATTTTATTATGGGCTTTTGAACTTAATTATATAGCTCAACAAAAATTTCACGACTTTTTACTCAGTTAAAATTTCAACAAGTCCACAATAAATCTCATTTAGTCATGCACGACTTCAACCCTAACTAAACATCTGCAATAAAAGATTAATTCGAATTTATAAGTTTAAATATTTGAATATGGGCTTTTGAAAATGATTATATAGCTTAACCCCAATTTTAGAGTTTTTTACTCGGTTAAAATTCTAACGAGTCCACTATTAGGCCCATTTTAGAGATTTTGAACTTGATTTTATTGCTAACAGAAATTTCACAACTTTTTACTCGGTTAAAATTTCAACGAGTCCACAATAAATTTCATTTCGACATGCACGCCATAGACTTTAATAAAATGTCCACAAAATAAAATTAAATCAAATTTTATGAGTTCAAGTATTTGATTATGAGCTTTTGAACTTGATTATATAGCTTATCCTCAATTTCAGAGCTTTTGAATTTGATTATATAGATTAACCAAAACTTGAGAGCTTTTTACTAGTTAAAATTCCAACGGGGTTACTCTAAAGCCCATTTAGACATGCACGTCTTAAACCTAAACAAAACGTCCACAAAATAAGATCAAATCAAAATTTTTAAGTTCAAATATTTGATTATGGGGATTTTAAAATGATTATATAGCTTAACCAAAATTGCAGAACTTTTTACTCGGTTAAAATTCTAATGGGTTTATTATAAAGCCCGTCTAAATATGCACGACTTAAACTCAAACAAAACTTTCGCAAAATAAGCTTAAATCAAATTTTATGAGTTCAAGTTTTTAATTATGGGCTTTTGAACTTGATTATATAGCTTAAACAAAATTTTAGAACTTTTTACTCAGTTCAAATTCAATGGGTTTATTTTAAAGCCCATCTAGACATGCACGCCTTAAACACCAATAAAACATCCAAAAATAAGATTAAGTCAAATTTTATGAGTTCAAAATTTTAATTATGAGCTTTGGAACTTGATTTTATAGCTTAACCCAAATTTCATAGTTTTTTACTTGGTTAAAATTTCAACGGGTTTACTATAAAGCTCATATAGACATGCACACCTTAAACTTTAACAAAACGTCCACAAAATAAGATTAAATCAAATTAATTAGTTCAAATATTTGAATATGGGATTTTTAAAATGATTATATAACTTGACCTCAATTTTGGAGCTTTTTACTCGGTTAAAATTCCAACGAGTTCACTATAAGGTCCATTTAGACATGCACGTCATAAAACTCAACAAAAGGTCCCCAAAATAAGATTAAATAAAATATTTAATTATGAGATTTTGAACATGATTATATAGCTTAAAAAAAATTAAGAGCTTTTTACTCCGTTAAAACTCCAACAGGTCTACAGTAAAGCTCATTTAGACATGCAAGCCCTAAACCCAAAAGAAAACTTCCGCAAAATAAGACTAAATCAAATTTTATGAGTTCAAATATTTGATTATGGGCTTTTGAACTTAGTTATATAGCTCAACAAAAATTTCACAGCTTTTTATTCCGTTAAAATTTTAACAAGTGCACAATAAATTCCATTTAGACATGCACGGCTTAAACCCAAACTAAACGGACGCAATATAAGATTAACTCGAATTTATGAGTTCAAATATTTGAATATGGGCTTTTGAAAATGATTATATAGCTTAACCTCAATTTTAGAGTTTTTTACTCGGTTAAAATTCTAAGGGGTCCACTATAAGGCCCATTTTAGATCATTTGAACTTAATTATATTGCTCAACAAAAAAATCACAGCTTTTTACTCGGATCAAATTTCAACGATTCCACAATAAATTTCATTTTGACATACACGCCTTAAACTTTAACAAAACGTCCACAAAATAAAATTAAATTAAATTTTATGAGTTCAAGTATTTGATTATGAGCTTTTGAACTTGATTATATAGCTTAGCCTCAATTTCAGAGCTTTTGAACTTGATAATATAGCATAACCAAAACTTGAGAGCTTTTTACTGGTTAAAATTCCAACGGGGTTACTCTAAAGCCCATTTAGACATGCACGCCTTAAACCTAAACAAAACGCCCATAAAATAAGATCAAATCAAAATTTTTAAGTTCAAATATTTGATTATGGGGCTTTTAAATTGATTATATAGCTTAACCAAAATTTCAGGACTTTTTACTCGGTTAAAATTCTAATGGGTTTATTATAAAGCCCGTCTAAATATGCACGCCTTAAACCCAAACAAAACTTTCGCAAAATAAGCTTAAATCAAATTTTATAAGTTTAATTTTTTAATTATGGGCTTTTGAATTTGATTATATAGCTTATCCAAAATTTCAAAGCTTTTTACTCGGTTAAAATTCAACGGGTTTATTTTAAAGCCCATCTAGACATGCACACCTTAAACACCAATAAAATGTCCAAAAATAAGATTAAGTCAAATTTTATGGGTTCAAAAATTTAATTATGGGCTGTGGAACTTGATTTTATAGCTTAACCCAAATTTAAGAGTTTTTTACTTGGTTAAAATTTCAACGGTTTACTATAAAACTCATATAGACATGCAAGCCTTAAACCCCAACAACACGTCCACGAAATAAGATTAAATCAAATTAATTAGTTCAAATATTTGAATATGGGATTTTTAAAATGATTATATAGCTTGACCTCAATTTTAGAGTTTTCTACTCGGTTAAAATTCCAACGAGTCCACTATAAGGTCTATTTAGACATGCACATCATAAAACTCAACAAAAGGTCTAAAAAATAAGATTAAATAAAATATTTAATTATGAGATTTTGAACATGATTATATAGCTTAACAAAAATTGAGATCTTTTACTCCGTTAAAACTCCAATAGGTCCACAGTAAAGCCCATTTAGACATGCAAGCCTTAAACCCAAAAGAAAACTTCCGCAAAATTAGGCTAAATCAAATTTTATGAGTTCAAATATTTGATTATGGGCTTTTGAACTTTATTATATAGCTCAACAAAAATTTCACAGCTTTTTATTCCGTTAAAATTTTAACAAGTCCACAATAAATTCCATTTAGACATGCACGGCTTAAACCCTAACTAAAAGGCCGCAATATAAGATTAATTCAAATTTATGAGTTCAAATATTTGAATATGGGCTTTTGAAAATGATTATATAGCTTAACCTCAATTTTAGAGTTTTTTACTCGGTTAAAATTCTAACGGGTCCACTATAAGGCCCATTTTAGATCATTTGAACTTAATTATATTGCTCAACAAAAATTTCACGGCTTTTTACTCGGATAAAATTTCAACGGTTCCACAATAAATTTCATTTTGACATGCACGCCTTAAACTTTAACAAAACGTCCACAAAATAAAATTAAATTAAATTTTATGAGTTCAAGTATTTGATTATGAGCTTTTGAACTTGATTATATAGCTTAGCCTCAATTTCAGAGCTTTTAAACTTGATTATATAGCTTAACCAAAACTTGAGAGCTTTTTACTGGTTAAAATTCCAACGGGGTTACTTTAAAGCCCATTTAGACATTCACGCCTTAAACCTAAACAAAACGCCCACAAAATAAGATCAAATCAAAATTTTTAAGTTCAAATATTTGATTATGGGGCTTTTAAAATGATTATATAGCTTAACCAAAATTGCTGAACTTTTTACTCGGTTAAAATTCTAATGGGTTTATTATAAAGCCCGTCTAAATATGCACGACTTAAACCCAAACAAAACTTTCGCAAAATAAGCTTAAATCAAATTTTATGAGTTCAAATTTTTAATTATGGGCTTTTGAACTTGATTATATAGCTTAACCAAAATTTTAGAGCTTTTTACTTAGTTAAAATTCAATGGATTTATTATAAAGCCCATCTAGACATGCAAGCCTTAAACACTAATAAAACATCCGCAAAATAAGATTAATTCATATTTTATGAGTTCAAAAGTTTAATTATGGGCTTTAGAACTTGATTATATAGCTTAACCCAAATTTTAGAGCTTTTTACTAGGTTAAAATTCCAACGGGTTTACTATAAAGCTCATCTAGACATGCACGCCTTAAACACCAACAAAGTGTTCACGAAATAAGATTAAATCAAATTAATGAGTTCAAATATTTAAATATGGGATTTTTAAAATGATTATATATATTGACCTCAATTTTAGAGCTTTTTACTCGGTTAAAATTCCAATGAGTCCACTATAAGGCCCATTTAGACATGCACATCATAAAACGCAACAAAAGGTCCGCAAAAAAGATTAAATAAAATATAAAGAGTTAAAATATTTAATTATGGGATTTTGAACATGATTATATAGCTTAACAAAAATTGAGAGCTTTTTACTCGGTTAAAACTCCAACAGGTGCACAGTAAAGCCCATTTAGACCTACAAGCCTTAAACCCAAAAAAAAACTTCCGCAAAATAAGACTAAATCAAAATTTATGAGTTCAAATATTTGATTATGGGCTTTTGAACTTAATTATATAGCTCAACAAAAAGTTCACAGCTTTTTACTTAGTTAAAATTTCAACAAGTCTACAATAAATCCAATTTAGACATGCACGGCTTAAACCATAACTAAACATCCGCTATATAAGATTAAATCAAATTTATGAGTTCAAATATTTGAATATGGGCTTTTGAAAATAATTATATAGCTTAACATCAATTTTAGAACTTTTTACTCGGTTAAAATTCTAACGGGTTCACTATAAGGCGCATTTTAGATCATTTGAACTTAATTATATTGCTCAACAAAAATTTCACGGCTTTTTACAAGGATAAAATTTTAACGAGTCCGCAATAAATTTCATTTCGACATGCACGCCTTAAACTTTAACAAAACGTCCACAAAATAAAATTAAATCAAATTTTATGAGTTCAAGTGTTTGATTATGAGCTTTTGAACTTGATTATATAGCTTAGCCTCAATTTCATAGCTTTTGAACTTGATTATATAGCTTAACCAAAACTTGAGAGCTTTTTACTAGTTAAAATTCCAACGGGATTACTGTAAAGCCCATTTAGACATGCATGCTTTAAACCTAAACAAAAAGTCCACAAAATAAGATCAAATCAAAATTTTATGTTCAAATATTTGATTATGGGGCTTTTAAATTGATTATATAGCTTAACCAAAATTTCAAAACTTTTTACTCGGTTAAAATTCTAATGGGTTTGTTGTAAAGCCCGTCTAAATATGCACGCCTTAAACCCAAACAAAACTTTCGCAAAATAAGCTTAAATCAAATTTTATGAGTTCAAAATTTTAATTATGGGCTTTTGAACTTGATTATATATCATAACCAAAATTTTAGAGCTTTTTACTCAATTAAAATTCAACGAGTTTATTATAAAGCTCATCTAGACACGCACGCCTTAAACACCAATAAAACGTTCGCAAAATAAGATTAAGTCAAATTTTATGAATTCAAAAATTTAATTATGGGCTTTGGAACATGATTATATAGCTTAACCCAAATTTCAGAGCTTTTTACTCGGTTAAAATTACAACGGGTTTACTATAAAGCTCATCTAGACATGCACGCCTTAAACCCCAACAAAGCGTCGAGGAAATAAGATTAAATCAAATTAATTAGTTCAAATATTCGAATATGAGATTTTTAAAATGATTATATAGCTTGGCCTCAATTTTAGAGCTTTTTACTCAGTTAAAATTCCAACTAGTCTACTATGAGGCCCATTTAGACACGAACATCATAAAACGCAATAAAAGGTCTGCAAAATAAGATTAAATAAAATATAAAGAGTTAAAATATTTAATTATAGGATTTTGAATATGATTATATAGCTTAACAAAAATTAAGAGCTTTTTACTCGGTTAAAACTCCAACAGGTCCACGGTAAAGCCCATTTAGACCTGCAAGCCTTAAACCCAAAAAAAACTTTCGCAAAATATGCATAAATCAACTTTTATGAGTTCAAATATTTGATTATGGGCTTTTGAACTTAATTATATAGCTCAACAAAAAGTTCACAACTTTTTACTCAGTTAAAATTTCAACAAGTCCACAATAAATCCCATTTAGACATGCACGACTTAAACCCTAACAACATCCGCAATATATGATTAAATCGAATTTATGAGTTCAAATATTTGAATATGGGGTTTTAAAAATGATTATATAGCTTAACCTCAATTTTAGAGCTTTTTACTCGGTTAAAATTCTAACGGGTTCACTATAAGGCGCATTTTAGATCATTTGAACTTAATTATATTGCTCAACAAAAATTTCACGGCTTTTTACTCGGATAATATTTTAACGAGTCCACAATAAATTTCATTTCGACATGCACGCCTTAAACTTTAACAAAGCATCCACAAAATAAAATTAAATCAAATTTTATGAGTTCAAGTATTTGATTATGAGCTTTTGAACTTGATTATATAGCTTAGCCTCAATTTCTGAGCTTTTGAACTTGATTATATAGCTTAACCAAAACTTGAGAGCTTTTTACTGGTTAAAATTCCAACGGAGTTACTATAAACCCCATTTAGACATGCACGCTTTAAACCGAAACAAAGCGTCCACAAAATAATATCAAATCAAAATTTTTATGTTCAAATATTTGATTATGGGGCTTTTAAATTGATTATATAGCTTAACCAGAATTTCAAAACTTTTTACTTGGTTAAAATTCTAATGGGTTTATTGTAAAGCCCGTCTAAATATGCATGCCTTAAACCCAAACAAAACTTTCGCAAAATAAGCTTAAATTAAATTTTATGACTTCAAAATTTTAATTATGGGCTTTTGAACTTGATTATATATCTTAACCAAAGTTAAAATTTCAACGGGTGGTTAATTTTTACTCGGTAATGAAAATCCTCGCCCCTCTCTCCTCTTTTCTCTTCCCCGCTACCTTCTTCTTCTCCCTCCCCCTTCCCCCGCCGTCTCCATCGCCATGCCTCCACTATTTGCCTGTCATTGGTCCCTGCCTTTCTCTTCTCTACTGGGGGCTACTCTTCTCGTATCCCTCCTCTCATTTGAGTCTAATAGTTTTATGGCGTTTTCGATGGCTAAAGAGACTAGGGTTTCACCTTTGGTCTCACATTATTCTTCCAACCTTTCTTTTGCCGGGTAAGGATTTTCATTTTCCTCTAGGGTTTCTTTATGATCGTTGTTTTTCCTCTTATAATGCAGGCTCAAATAGAAGATGCTACACAACCCCCTTGCAAGGTACAATATCTTCTAGATTTTAAGAGTTTTTAGGGTGGTATATAGGATTTTCTTTTGTTTTTCATTGTTTCAGCTCTCAGATTGTGCTTCCGGGGTTGGTTTTGTCCTGGCCGTTGCGGCCTTGGTTTATAACTTGCATTTCCTGGTCTTCACGACCTTGGATACGATTGAGCCTCTTGTCTTTCGACAAAATCAATCCCTTATTTGTGGTCTCCCACACTCTGAATCGATGCTGCTGGCTACAAAAATTGAATGGTTTTTTCACAACTACCTTTCACATTGCCTGCTCCTTTTTGAATATAATAACAGAATATCATGGTGTTATAACGGCCACCGGGGACATGGTGGGTCTACACAATGATAGGAACTCTCTTGATATCAACTTCTTCGATGCTTTTCATCTCTTAGAGCTGTTTTATGGACATAGCGCCGATGTACCCTTTATGCTTCACCGCTGGTGTCATGTTTTGCGGCTCAAGGTTATTTGTGATCTAATGGAGCATCACTAGCTTCAGAACAACACTTCTATGGATTTTAGACTTCTCATTAGTAAACCAACTTACCAATTAATTCAGAATACTAAAATGATTAGAACAAGGTTCTCCCGCAACCGACCTTTGCCTGGAATGTTGGATTAAAATTCAATAATAGTGGGCACATATGTATAATGTACGTTGCTATTATAAAGTTTAACACGTAATTAAGTGACCAATTATGTTACACGTGTTATAGGTACTGAATTGTCATGGAATTAAAAGTGTAGATACCATAAGTTAGATTTATAACTCAATGAGGGGCAGAGTTGTAAATATTAATAAACTATTTTAATTCAGGTTTATATAAAGGGTAATGGTCCCGAGAGATCTAGGTTAACTTGCATATCTCTTTTCCCCGTCCGAGAGTTGTGTGACAAGAGGTAATCTATCATCTCGGAAGATCAAACCCCTCTCAAAAAAAATCCATCAATGGATTTGTGTACGCTTCCGCAAATCTAGTATTTATTCTTAATGATTTGACATACATATCGATCTAGGGTTTATATTTGTATCGAATATATATTTTAGTTTCTAACAAGTGGGTATGAGCAAGGTTATGTCGAATCATTAAGATTATATTTTTGGGGTTATTAATCTTTCATCGCTATTTTTTTCCAATCTGTAATCTACCATCTTTAGATTAATTTGTTGAGTTTTTTCGTTGGTTGCATCAATAGATTCAGATTGGAAATTGAGGTCTTTTTTGTGGGTTGCATTATCAAATCGCCAATTGAAAATCTTGTTTTCATGCTTCTATCACTTTGCGGCAACCTTTATCTCCGATAACCCTAATTTTATATATTTTTAATTTCGGTTGTTTTTAGGGTATATATATTCTAAGGTTAATCGGCTTGTTTGGTTATTTTTTTCCAAGGATTGAATTAATTCAAAGGTTAATCTAAATGTTTGGGATGTTTGTCAATTGATTAACATTTTTTTTTATGGCTGCCGACTCATATGTATATTTAATCGATGGATTTAGATATAAACTGTTATTAAGTTATAAAATATATATTTTATTTAAAATATATATTTAATTCAATTGGATCAAAATTTTAGTTTTGATCATTGGGTATTAAGATAAATTTTTGGAAACAGATAAATTCATGTTTTGGCTATGTCTAATATTTTAGTCGGTTAATTGAAACACAATGTCACCAAAGTGACCCGCTGCGTAGATTAACTTATTTAAAATATCAAGATGTTTGTGTTTTTGTAATTCATGCGTTTATTAATTGGCCCAAAGGAAAATTAATATTTGGCCGAATTTCAAATAACACTTGTGGTGATAAATGTGTGACAATTATAAGGTAATTTATGTGTGCAATACGTTAGTCCAAAGATTAACCTGTTGTTTAACATAGTTTATTGTCAATGTTTGATTGCTACAACAAGAGTACCGCTTCTGATTAATATTATTGTCCAAAGACTTGATATTGATGTTGTGTTTGGTATCTTGAGGGGAATTAGTCATTATTTTGAATTTATTTGTTTACTTATGAATTATTGGTGTGAGCATATTTATTTATTTATTATTCTTTTGTTCTATATTCAGCTAGTTCTTCTGCTGCCACAATATCTGCTAATGTCAATTCTATACCCATGCTAAATGGGACGAATTTCAAGGAATGGAAAAGGCACTTACTGATAGTGCTTGGCTGTATGGACATAGACCTTGCGTTAAGGGAAGAACAACCTGCACCTCTCTGCTGCGGTAAGCACCCCGATGCAAAAAGGGATTTTGAGAGGTGGGAACATTCTAATCGCATGAGTCGATGATCATGAAAACATAGCATTCGAAACCTTTAGGGGTGCAGAATCTGAAGAAATTATTCAGGCTAAGGATTTCCTTGACAATATTGAGCAACGTTTTGTTAAAAACGATAAGGTTGAGATGACATCACTTCTGAATTCTTTGATGTCTATGAAGTACAAGGGTCAAGGAAATATAAGGGAGTACATTATGGAAATGTCTCATATTGCTTCAAAACTTAAGGCACTTAAGATCGAAGTTTTCGATGATTTACTCGTCCTTATGGTTTTGGTATCGCTTCCTGCAGTTTAACCAATTTAAAATTAGTTATAACTGTCAAAGGGAGAAGTGGACTCTAAATGAGCTCATTTCTCATTGTGTTCAAGAGGAAGAAAGGTTGAAGCGTGAGAAAACTGAAAGTGCTCATTTGTCTAGTGCCTCTAAAGACAAGGGCAAGAAAAGGAAATATCATAATGAAGCTGCTAAGGGTCCAGCTCAAAAGAAACAAGAGAATGTTCCAAATAATTGTTTCTTTTGTGACAAGCCTGGACACATGAAGAAAGATTGTACCAAATATCACGCATGGCGTGCAAAGAAAGGTATGAATCTTACTTTGGTGCATTACGAGGTTAATTTAGCTTCAGTACCTAGAAACACTTGGTGGTTAGATTCTGGTGCTACTACTCACATAAGTGTTTCTATGCAGGGTTGCCTGAGCTACCGAAAGCCAAGTGATGGTGAAAGAAACATCTTTGTGGGCGATGGAAAATTGGTGGAAGTGGAAGCAATTGGGCATTTTAGGTTGTTATTAGGAACTGGTTTTTATTTGGATTTGAAAGACACTTTTGTTGTTCCGTCTTTTAGGCGGAATTTAGTTTCAGTTTCTTTGTTGGACAAATTTGGTTATTATTGTTCATTTGGAAACAATCAGTTTACTTTGTCTTTAAATTCAAGTATTGTTGGAACTGGTTATTTAAATGCTTATGACAACCTTTATTTGTTAGATACAATTGCATCCTATAATGAAACCTTGCATGTGGAATCACGTGGTACTAAGCGAAAATTAAATAAAGAAAATTCAGCATCATTATGGCATAAACGCTTAGGTCATATATCAAAGTGTAGGATTGAGCGTCTTGTGTCTAATGGTATTTTAGACTCCCTTGTCTTCACAGACTTTAATGTTTGTGTTGATTGCATCAAGGGAAAGTAGAACAAAACTAAGAGATTAGGTGTCAATCGTTCTACAAACGTCTTAGAATTAATTCATACTGATATTTGTGGGCCATTCCTACGGCATCTTGGAATGGTCAACAATATTTCATAACATTCATAGACGATTACTCACGTTATGGGTACCTATATCTCATTCATGAAAATCTCAGTCTTTGGACGTGTTCAAATCCTATAAAGCTGAAGTTGAGAATCAACTCAACAAAAGGATTAAAAGGTTTGATCGATCGTGGTGGTGAGTACTACGGTAGATATGATGGATCAGGTGAACAACGTTCAGGACCATTTGCAAAGTTCCTAGAGGAATGTGGTATTGTCCCACAGTACACCATGCCAGGATCACCTAGTATGAATGGTGTTCTTTGAGAGACGTAATAGGACTTTAAAGATATGGTAAGAAGTATGATTGCTCATTCTACCTTACCTGAGTCACTCTTGGGAGAAGCATTAAAGACAGCAGCGTACATTCTGAATAGAGTACCCACTAAAGTAGCTGAAAAGACACCTTATGAGCTTTGGGTGGGTAGAAAGCCCACTCTAAAGCATTTTCACATTTGGGGATGTCCAACTGAGGCAAGGTCTTATAGGCCACTTGAAAAGAAATTGGACTCCAAAACAAGATGGTGACTACTTTATTGGTTATTTGAGCGATCTAGGGGCTATAAATTTTATGATCCCATAATTAAGAATATTTTTGAGACGAGAATTGCAATATCTTTTGAGGATGTTGAGTTTGGAGGGAGAAATAAGGTAAGAGACATTGTCTTTAAGGAGGAATTGAGTTTTAACTCAGTTCCTACTATCACTTTTGATGATGTTCAAGTTTCTATACCGATCATCAATCAAGAAGTGAATCCAGAACCTCAACAAGACAATGTTGAACAGCTCCCTCTTATTCAGGATGAGGTAATTGTTCCAGAAGAACAAACTCAGCAACCTCAAGAACAAGTGCCATTAAGGAGATCCACGAGAGAAAGGAGAAATGCTATTCGGATGATTATATTGTATTTCTCCAAGAAAATGAGGATGATAATGGAATGATGGAAGATGATCCGATCAACTTTCATCAGGCCATGCAAAGTATTAACTCTCAAAAGTGGATTGATGCCATGCAAGAAGAGTATAAATCCATGCAAGACAATAAAGTTTGGAAACTTATCCCATTACGAAGGTGCAAAACCAATTGGTTGTAAATGGATTTTTAAAACCAAGAGGGATGCAAATGGTAATGTGGAGAGGTATAAGGCACGTCTTGTAGCTAAAGGTTATACTAAAAAAGAAGGCATTGACTTTTCAGAGACTTTCTCTCCAGTTTCATCGAAAGACTCATTTAGGACAATCATGGCACTTGTAGCTCATTTTGATCTTGAGTTACATCGGATGGATGTTAAGACTGCGTTTCTCAATGGAGAAATTGAAGAAACAATTTATATGGTGCAACAGAAAACTTTGAGTCGGGAGACCCAAAGAATATAGTTTGCAAATTAACAAAATCCATCTATGGACTCAAACAAGCTTCTCGTCAATGGTATCACAAATTTCATCAAGTAATTGTCTCGTTTGGTTTTGAGATAAATATTGTTGATGATTTCGTGTATCACAAGTTTAGTGGGAGTAAGTACATATTTTTGGTTTTATATGTCGATGACATTTTGCTTGCCACGAATGATATAGGCTTACTGCACGAAACCAAGAGATTTCTATCTAAGCATTTTGAAATGAAAGATCTTGGGGACGCTTCTTTTGTTTTAGGAATTCAGATACATCGAGATCGATCTCGGGGTATTCTTGGATTGTCACAAAAGAACTATATCGATAAAGTACTTAAAAGGTTTGGCATGCAAAATAGTAAACCAATAGACACCCCTGCCACTAAAGGAGACAAGTTTTGTCTTGCTCAATGCCCTAAAAGTAATCTTGAAATTCAAGAAATGCATAAGATTCCTTATACATCAGCTATTGGGAGTCTAATGTATGCTCAGGTATGTACGCGTCCGGATATTGCGTACATTGTTGGGATGTTAGGCAGATACTCAAGCAACCCTGGTATGGACCATTGGAAAGCAGCCAAGAGGGTTATGAGGTATCTTCAGAGAACAAAAGATTATATGCTTACATACAGGAAATCAGATCATTTGGAGGTCATAGGGTATACGGATTCTGATTTTGCTGGGTGCCAAGATAGCAGAAAAATCTACATCCGGCTATATTTATATCATTATTTGGTGGAGCTATATCTGGAAAAGTGCCAAACAGACACTTGTAGCTTCTTCCACTATGGAAGTAGAGTTTGTAGCATGCTACGAGGCATCTAATCATGGAATATGGCTGCGAAACTTTGTCATTGGGCTGCGTATTTTGGAAAATATAGAAAGACCACTTAAATTATTCTGTGACAATAAATCAGCAGTGTTGTATTCCAACAACAATAGGAGCTCATCTAAGTCAAAGCACATTGACATAAAGTTCCTAGTTGTGAAAGAAAGAGTGCAAAGTGGACAAATATCCATAGAACACATTAGGACAAACTCTATGATAGCGGATCCGCTCACAAAAGGTTTACCACCCAAGGTCTTTCATGAGCACACTGCTCATATGGGTGTTACATCATTTAAGGATATTATTGTTTGAGTGGGAGTTTGTTATTTGTTCACTTTATGTTTATGTTTATTTTCAGACATTTATGTATTTGGTTATTTTCTGATCAGAAATAAAGTATTCAGTTAATTCACTCTTTTCTTATTTGGATAAGGACCTCACTTATGTTTAAAGAGGACCCGATTGGAAATAGGCATGTTCGGTTCACATTTACATGTAATTTCCATGCTACGCATCCATGATTGATCTATGTCATTTGATTATGTTTGTATACGTGACCATTGATGGGTCCAGTCATGATTGATATGGCAAAGACCGCTTTGATCCTATATGGATATAATTGATGGACGAGATTGTTATAGAATACCTATTACATGATAGCAAATTTTTGAGCTCATAAGGTTGTACATTTGTCAGGTAACATATGTTGCCCAAGTGGGAGATTGTTGGATTAAAATTCAATAATAGTGGGCACATATGTATAATGTACGTTGCTATTATAAAGTTTAACACGTAATTAAGTGACCAATTATGTTACACGTGTTATAGGTACTGAATTGTCATGGAATTAAAAGTGTAGATACCATAAGTTAGATTTATAACTCAATGAGGGGCAGAGTTGTAAATATTAATAAACTGTTTTAATTCAGTTTATATAAAGGGTAATGGTCCCCGAGATCTAGGTTAACTTGCATATCTCTTTTCCCCGTCTGAGAGTTGTGTGACAAGAGGTAATCTATCATCTCGGAAGATCAAACCCTCTGAAAAAATCTCCATCAATGGATTCAGGTACGCTTCCGCAAATCTAGTATTTATTCTTAATGATTTGACATACATATCGATCTAGGGTTTATATTCGTATCGAATATATATTTTGGTTTCTAACATGGAATCCCCTACGTCTCCAGTTCTATTCCGTCCTTCGACTGGGACCGATCCTCTCGGATCAAAGGAAGCCAGGTTGTGTACGGAACTCACCTACCTTGGGGCCAAGATTTTTGGCTCGAAAATCTACACACTCGACAAATCTCGGGTCATATCCATAAGCAGTTTCAATTCCCTACGCAAGATAGGCCTCTCCTCTCTTATCGGACCTTATCGTCCACATTGGACCATTTGAAGATCACATGCATACGTATGCTCACATGCATACGTAAACTCACATGCATACGTAACTTGCTGAGAGTGAGCCTCTCGGAAACCCTCTTTACACATCGTTTGTTTCCATAACTGTCTATGTTCCCGACTTCATTGACTCGTGGACCACCCCTAGCTAATTTTGGGGTTCAAAAATCTTTCTTCTTTGATAATTCTTTCCTAAATATCCAGACTGGGCACTTCTCCAAATTTGTCTCCTTTTTTTGCGGGATCTCATCTCCTACTTTCTAGGAGTTCCAATTCCATTCCAAATCTAATGCTAAGATTCTCCTTTTTCTCAACGGACGCAAGGTCAATTATAAATCCTTCTTATCTCTAATGCTTATCGCCATTTCCCGTGTGTCTCATATATACATAAATTACACTCTAACTTTTACTACTTATACCTATCTTTTTTTTCCTTTTTTGCTTCCTTTCCTTCCATCAATACCGTCGCTCTCCTCTCCCTTTCGTAACCATGTCTTCTAATTCTTTCCTTGACAAGTTCGATGATCTCCACTTTACCTCCGAGGAGCAAGGTGTGGTTATCACACCCACTATTGCTTTGGAGGCTACACCAGAAGACAGTAATGCTTCCCTGATCGGGAAAATTATCGCAACCAAAGCTGTGGACGCAGCCGCTCTAAAGAGGGTTTTCCTCTCAGTTTGGAAAGGTGACAAGGTTCTATCCATCTCGGATCTCAAACAAAACTATTTTCTGATAAAATTTGGGTCGCCTGGGTGCCGTGATGATGTACTGAAAAGGGGACCATGGACCTTTAAAAAGGACTGGCTCGCCCTCCTTCCTTTGGACCCTCGATGCTCTATTAATGAGTATACCTTTACGCACATACGGATCTGGATTCGTATTCACCATCTTCCCCTCACCTTGCTGTCTGGGACCAAAGTGGCCAAACACATTGGCCATTCTCTTGGCTCGAGCCTGGGCACCTGGGTTGGAACTGATTCTCGAACTAATGTTACAACAGGAAACATGGTCGACTTCCTCCGCGTTGGTAACATCTTGGAGGTTTCTAAGCCGCTTCATAGATGTGTAGCCTTGGGAGCCTCTGGCTCCGAGCCGAAACTATGCCCTTTGCAATATGAACGGCTTCTGACCTTCTGCCATGGCTGCGGAATTACCAGACATCTCGTTGCAGCCTGCCCCCTTTCAAGGGTGTCGAGCTAAGCTCCAGTATGTGACTGGCTACGTGCTGATATACCAAAACCTCAAGGGATCTCACGACCGCGAGGTCGTGTGTCATATGTTGTACCTAGTTCCCCTATGAAGATGGCATCTGCCCCTCTAAATGGTTGGGTTTTCCTTCAACTTTTCTATTTCCCTATTATGTACACAGTTTTTCTCTCCTTTGCTAATGTTTATAGCCTCTCTGTAGATGGTGCTGATGCTGGCGGTTCTTCGAAAGCTGCTCTTACAGCTGACGACGAGCATGAAGGAGTTGCTCCGGCAAAACTGGTTATTGCTAAAGGTCTTACCCTTTTCTATTCTGCCCTATTGATTTTTATTGTTTCTCTTCCCTGCTGTACCTTTTCATTGTCTCAATATGCCGTCGCTTCCTTAGATGTTGAAGCTAAGGACATGTCGATCGATCATGCTGCTAATGTCCCTACTGGCGCATCAACTGTAGCAGCTCTAGTTTTGGATATGGCCGCTGTTAGCCTGGAGGATGATACACATAAACTTGCTGAGGATCAAGATGCAATGGCTCAAGATGCTGAGTCTGGCACTGATCCCGTCCCTACTTTTATCGTGGCAGCTGATACAGCTATGACTGATGTTAATGCTGAAACTAAGTCACCAACGCCGCTAGAAAATTGGTTCGTGCTGGTAGATGAGGCCGTGGTTCCCTTGTGCAAGGTTGCCTCAACCGTATCAGCCGTTGAGATGAAAAGGACCGATGTTACCTGATTTTGAGGTATGGCTCAAAAACAACCCTCCGAAAGGATTGCCGGTTGACCCTGTGATGTTTGTGCCTGGTCGGAAGCCCAAGCGTAGTCCCCCTCAGGCTGATGGTGTTGCCGTAAAGAAGCCACACACCTATCCCTCGATTGTTAGCAAAATGGCTAAACTTCCTTCCCCCTACCACTGGCAAACCCCTCAAACCTATGAAAGCTGGGATGAGCAGCAAAAACTCTTCAGTGACGGTTGAGCATCAACCCCGCCGAGTGAAATGAAGATCATGTGTTAGAACTACCGAGGGTTGGGTAAACCTCAGGCAGTTCAATCTTTAGGAAGGGTTACTTCTCGTTTAAGTCCTGATGTTATTTTTTATGAAAAACTCGGTTAAAAAATTTCAATTCAGATCGTGTTAAACTTGCTTTAGGTATGAACAGCTGCATCACTGTTGATAGCAGTCGTAGTTGCTCTGGTCTTATGATATTATGGAATGAAAAAATTACGCTTGACTTGTTGTCGTACTCAGATCGCTTTGTTGATGTGGTTATTAGTTTAAATGAGGACTGTTTTTGCTTCACTAGTATTTATGGTTACGCAGACACGAATTTAAAATATAAAACTTGGGAATTAATTGACTCGCTTCACCCCGCTTCGCCTCTACCTTGGCTTATTGGCGGAGATTTCAATGAAATCCTCTCAGACGATGAGAAATAAGAAGGATGTCGGCGTCCATGGTCCCAAATTGATAGCTTTAGAGACTGCTTGTCTCTTAATAACCTCTTCGATTGTAAACCCGCCCCCGGTTAGTTTACCTGGTCCAAATTGGGGCCCAATACTAAGCTTGTTCTTGAGTGTTTAGATCGGTTCGTAGCCTGCTCTTCTTGGCTGCAGCTACACTCATTCTTTCGTATTTTCTCCACTATTTTGGCAGACTCAGACCACTGCATAATCATCTTGGACACTTGGTATGCTCGTCCAGAGGTTACTGGGCCTCAAGAGGACCATTTACGATTCGAGTCTTGTTGGGACCAATATGTTTCTTGTATCTCGGTGGTCCAACAGGCATGGGTTTCTGTCTCTAGGACATTGGTGGACAAATTACGTTCAGTTGGTGGCTACCTGAAAGACTAGCAAGACCAACAACGATATGACTCCTCTCGGCGTATAGCTGAGTTGCAACGCTCTCACGTTACTTGGCTCTCTCATGGGGACAAGAATATGTCATTTTTCCATGCCCGCGTTTTAAACCGTCGTAAGAAAAATACTACCAAGGGTCTCTTTGATTCTGACAATGTTTGGTAGACTCATCATGATGATGTTATGAACGTGGTTGTTCACTACTTTCAATCCCTATTCACGACATCTACTTCGACTATGGCACCAATGATCCTTAATAATGTTGTGCCATCCATTAATCCATCCATGAATGAGTCTTTGTCTCGACCTTTCATTGAGGAGGAGATTCTTTTTGCTTTCCGAGATATCAATCCTCGGAAAGCACCGGGCATCGATGGCTTTCCAAGTGGCTTTTATAGGCTGTATTGGGACACAATTGGGCCTGAGGTGGTCCAGCTCTGTCTCGGTCTTCTACGGGGAGATGCGGATATGGCTTCGGTTAACAAAACGGTTGCTGCCCTCATTTCTAAGGTCTCTGATCCTACCACGGTTCGACAGTTATGACCCATTAGTCTCTGCACGGTGCTCTATAAAATTGTCGCTAAGGTTCTCGTTAACCGAATGAAGCAGGTTCTTCCATTTTGTATTAGCGACACCCAAGCTACCTTTGTAAAAGGCTAGAACATCACTGATAATATTCTGATTGCACATAAGCTCGTGCACTCACTCCACTCCAATGGATCGGGCCCCTTTCAGGGTGCCACTCTTAAACTCGACATGGAGAAAGCCTTTGATCGGGTTGAGTGGTAGTTCCTTCAACTAGTCATGTTAAGGATGGGCTTTGTTGGCCCTTGGGTGGATCTTATTATGCGATGTATTCCCACCGTCTCTTTCATCTCCCATGTCAACGGCTCACTTTCTCCATTCTTTTACCCTCAGCGGGGCATAAGGTAGGGGACCCTCTTTCCCCTTTCTTGTTCCTCATCTGTTCTCAGGGTCTCTCTGCTTCTCTTGAAGCAGAGCAGTGAGCTGGCCGCCTGCAGGGACTCTGCAGTCATGGCCCTAGGGTCAACCATCTCCTCTTTGCTGATGACAACCTGATCTTCCTTTAGAATGACGTCGGCGAGGTTTCCCGGTTTAAAGTGATTCTTGACCTCTATGCGGCCTCCTCCAGCCAAGCAGTCAACTGTGATAAATCTACCATCTTTTTTGGGCCACGTGTGTCTCATGATTTTAAGCATATTGTTCATCAGCTTCTTGGTGTCCGCGAAGTGGATAACCCTGGTATCTACCTAGGAATTTTGCTTCTCATTGGGAAGAATAGAACGGAGGCCTTAGGGTTTACTCGTGACAAGGTCAACTCACGCCTGACTAAATGGAATAATCTTCTGCTGTCCTTTAGTGGTCGTAAGGTTTTCATTAAGTCTATCGCTTAGTCCCTGTCACAATATGTCATGTCAAGTTACTTGCTGCCTCAAAACATTATAGATGATATGACTCGATCTATTCGACGTTACTGGTGGTCTGGTTGTAATAATAAGCGCAGATGGCCGCTCGTCGCTTGGGACGCTGTTTGCGCCCCAAAATCTGTGGGTGGTATAGGCTTTCGCGACATGCACCAATTTAATGTTGCATTGTTGGGGAAGCAGCTTTGGTGTCTTATCTTGGCTCCATACTCTCTATTTTCTCGTGTCTTCCGTGCATGTTACTTCCCTTCGGAAAATATTTTTGATGCTGTAGCGAATCGCAGGGATTCTTTTGCTTGGAAGGGTCTTTGCCAAGCTTTGCAGTTGCTTGCTCCTGGATTCTTTTGAGGTGGGGCTTCTGCTCACCCTCTATGGAGAGTATTCTAACAATGATGAGATCCTCGTCCGTTGTCGTGACTTTCTGGTTCGCAGTAGGGCCCAATGGGATGCCCGTAAAGTACGCGATTACTTTGACTGGGAGGATGCTGACAATATCCTTCATATCCCTGTCATCGATGAACGTCGTGATATCGTGCTTTGGGGAAATCATGACTCCGGGCTTTATACCGTCAAGTCTGGTTACCTCTTTCTGCGCAGACCACAAGGACCTCTACCTCGACCTTCGCCTACTTGGAAGATTATATCACGTTCACCCACGCTTCCCAAGGTATATACCTTTGGGTGGCGAGCGGGACGTGATGCCCTTCCTACTGGGAATAGGCTTGCGATCGCTGACTTATCGCTTGGGTCTTGTCCCTTCTGTCAAGCTTCAAAAATAGGTTTGCACGCTCTTCGTGATTGCTCTAGGGCTGCAGAAGTCCTCTATCTCGATGGCTTCTCACCCCAGCTTCACACAAGTTCTGTTTCGACGATGTCTCTGTGGTTCGAGGAGGAAGCCTCTCTTCTCTCCTGCTCGAACTTTGCCTTCTTTCTTACCGTATCGTAGAACATATGGAATCGTAGGAATGACCTTATCCATAATCGTCGGCTTCAGCCTCTGTGGCTCACAGTATTGAATGCTAAGAGTCTTCTTTGGGACTTTGCTAATGCTAATTCATTGGCCTCCGCTCAGCCGCCTACAGCCCCAGCCCTCTCGGATCCTCGGTGGATGCCTCCAGGCCTAGGGACAATTAAGATCAACATTGATGGTGCCTTCCAGCCGTCGACTGGTACAGCTGCCATCGGAGTCCTCGCACGTGATGGTACGGGTTTCGTTCTTGGTGGTCTGCCGCTTCATTCAGCTGGTTGCACGAATGCTGCAACGACTGAGTTTCATGTGATTGTAACTAGTGTTCAACTTGGTTGCGACCGAGGTTGGAGTGACGTGATACTCGACTCTAATTCCACCATTGTGCTACACAAGATCCAGTGCCAGTCCCTAGATGCATCGTTGTTGAGTCCTGTTATTGAGCTGGCGCGTCCTTTATTTTCCTTTATTCCTGCTTTGCGGTTTATGTATGTCCCTAGGTTGGCTAATTTTGTTGCTCACAGGCTAGCCCATTGGGCTTTACATTCGGGCTCTTATGCTTTCTTTGACTCTGGTATGCCCGACTTTATCCGCTCTACTGTAATGAATGACTTCCATCCTCCTTAATTTATTAATGAATTTAGGGTACTCTTTTCCCCTTAGGTGGTCACCACTGGGCTCGCCTGGTGCCTGACTTTAGAGGGATTTTTAATGAGGCCCGTCTTCTTCCTTCAAAAAAATTCAACGGGCTTATTATAAAGCCCATCTAGACATGCACGCCTTAAACACCAACAAAATGTACGCAAAAAAAGATTAAGTCAAATTTTATGAGTTCAAAATTTAATTATGGGCTTTGAAACATGATTATATAGCTTAACCCAAATTTCAGAGCTTTTTACTCGGTTAAAATTCCAACGGGTTTACTATAAAGCTCATCTAGACATGCACGCCTTAACCCCAACAAAGCGTCCATGAAATAAGATTAAATCAAATTAATTAGTTCAAATATTTTAATATGGGATTTTTAAAATTATTATATAGCTTGGCCTCAATTTTAGAGCTTTTTACTCGGTTAAAATTCCAACGAGTCCACTATAAGGCCCATTTAGACATGCACATCATAAAACGCAACAAAAGGTCCGCAAAATAAGATTAAATAAAATATAAAGAGTTAAAATATTTAATTATAGGATTTTGAACATGATTATATAGCTTAACAAAAATTGAGAGCTTTTTACTCAGTAAAACTCCAACACGTCCACTGTAAAGACATGCAAGCCTTAAACCCAAACAAAACTTCCGCAAAATAAGATTAAATCAAATTTTATGAGTTCAAATATTTGATTATGGACTTTTGAACTTAATTATATAGCTCAGCAAAAAGTTCACAGCTTTTTACTCGGTTAAAATTTCAACGAGCCCACAATAAATCCCATTTAGACATGCACGCCTTAAACCTTAACAAAAAGTACCCAAAATAAAATTAAATCAAATTTTTATGAGTCCAAATATTTGATTATGAGCTTTTGAACTTGATTATATAACTTAGCATCAATTTTTGAGCTTTTGAACTTGATTATATAGCTTAACCAAAATTTGAGAGCTTTTTACTAGTTAAAATTCCAACGGGTTTACTGTAAAGCACATCTAGACATGCACGCCTTAAACCCAAACAAAACATCCACAAAATAAGATTAAATCAAATTTTATGAGTTCAAATATTTGATTATGAGATTTTTAAATTGATTATATAGCTTAATTAGAATTTTAGAGCTTTTTACTCGTTTAAATTCTAATGGGTTTATTGTAAAGTTCATCTAAACATGCACGCCTTAAAACCCCAACAAAACATCCGTAAAATAAGATTAAATTAAAATTTAGGAGTTCAAATATTTTATTATGAGCTTTTGAACTAGATTATATAGCTTAAACAAAATTTTAGAGCTTTTTACTTGGTTAAAATTCCAACCAACAAAACGTCCGCAAAATAAGATTAAGTCAAATTTTAAGAGTTCAAAATTTTAATTATTGGCTTTGGAAATTGTTTATATAGCTTCACCTAAAATTCAGAGCTTTTTACTTGGTTAAAATTCCAACGGGTTTACTATAAAGCTCATCTAGATATGCACGACTTAAACCCCAACAAAGTCCGCAAAATAAGATTAAATCTAATTTATGAGTTCAAATATTTAAATATGGGCTTTTGAAAATGCTTATATAGCTTGACCATAATTTTAGAGCTTTTTACTCAGTTAAAATTCCAACGGGTATAAGGCTCACTTAAACATGCACATCTTAAAACCCAACAAAAGGTCCGCAAAATAAGATTAAATAAAATATAAAGTGTTAAAATATTTAATTATGGGATTTTGAACATGATTATATAGCTTAACAAAAATTGAGAGCTTTTTACTCGGTTAAAACTCCAACAGGTCCACTGTAAAGCCCATTTAGACATGCAAGCCTTAAACCCAAATAAAACTTCTGCAAAATAAGATTAAATCAAATTTTATGAGTTCAAATATTTGATTATGGGCTTTTGAACTTAATTATATAGCTCAACAAAAATTTCACAGCTTTTTACTTAGTTAAAATTTCAACAAGTCCACAATAAATCCCATTTAGACATGCACGACTTAAACCTTATCTAAACGTCTGCAATATAAGATTAAATCGAATTTATGAGTTCAAATATTTGACTATGTGCTATTTGAAAATGATTATATAGGTTAATCTCAATTTTAGAGCTTTTTACTCGGTTAAAATTCTAACGGGTCCACTATAAGGCCCATTTTAGAGCTTTTGAACTTAATTATATTGCTCAACAAAAAATTCATGGCTTTTTGCTCGGTTAAAATTTCAACGAGTCCATAATAAATTTTATTTTGACATGCACTTAACAAAACGTCCACAAAATAAAATTAAATCAAATTTTATGAGTTCAAGTATTTGATTATGAGCTTTTGAACTTGATTATATTGCTAAACCAAAACATGAGAGCTTCTTACTGGTTAAAATTCCAACGGGTTACTGTAAAGCCCATTTAGACATACACGCCTTAAACCTAAACAAAACATCCACAAAATAAGATCAAATAAAAAATTTTAAGTTCAAATATTTGATAATATAGCATAACCAAAATTGGTTATATAGCATAACAAAAATTGTAGAACTTTTTACTCGGTTAAAATTCTAATGGGTTTATTGTAGAGTCCATCTAAATATGCATGCCTTAAACCCAAATAAAACTTTCGCAAAATAAGCTTAAATCAAATTTTATGAGTTAAAATTTTTAATTATGGGCTTTTGAACTTGATTATATAGCTTAACCAAAATTTCAGAGCTTTTTACTCAATTAAAATTCAACGGGTTTATTGTAAAGCCCATCTAGACATGCACGCCTTAAACACCAATAAAACGTCCACAAAATAGGATTAAGTCAAATTTTATGAGTTAAAAATTTTAATTATGGGCTTTGTAACTTGATTATATAGCTTAACCAAAATTTCAGAGCTTTTTGCTTGGTTAAAATACCAACGGGTTTACTATAAAGCTCATCTAGACATGCACTCCTTAAACCCCAACAAAACATCCATAAAATAAGATTAAATCAAATTAACGAGTTCAAATGTTTGAATATAGGATTTTTAAAATGATTATATAGCTTGACCTCAATTTTAGAGCTTTTTACTCGGTTAAAATTCCAACGGATCTACTATAAGACCCATTTAGACATGCACATCATAGAATGCAACAAAAGGTCCATAAAATAAGATTAAATAAAATATAATGAGTTTAAATATTTAATTATGGGCTTTTGAACATGATTATATAACTTTACAAAAATTGAGAGCTTTTCACTTAGTTAAAATTCTAATAGGTCCACAGTAAAGCGCATTTAGACATGCAATCCTTTAACCTAAACAAAACTTCCGCAAAATAAAATTAAATGAAATTTTATGAGTTCAAATATTTGATTATGGGGTTTTGAACTTAATTATATAGCTCAACAAAAATTTCACTGCTTTTTACTCAGTTAAAATGTCAGCAAGTTCACAATAAATCCCATTTAAACATGCACGGCTTAAACCCTAACTAAATGTCTGCAATATAAGATTAAATAGAATTTATTAGTTCAAATATTTGAATATGGGCTTTTGAAAATGATTATATAGCTTAAGTTAGAGTTTTTTACTCGGTTAAAATTCTAACATGTCCACTATAAGGCCCATTTTAGAGCTTTTGAACTTAATTATATTGCTCAACAAAAAAATTCATGGGCTTTTTTTTACGGATAAAATTTTAACGAGTCCATAATAAATTTTATTTTGACAAGTTTTTTTAAACTTTAACAAAATATCCATAAAATAAAATTAAATCAAATTTTATGAGTTCAAGTATTTGATTATGAGCTTTTGAACTTGATTATATTGCTAAACCAAAACTTGAGAGCTTTTTCTTGGTTAAAATTCTAACGGGTTCTTTGTAAAGCTCATTTAGACATAGACGCCTTAAACCTAAACAAAACATCCACAAAATAAGATCAAATCAAAATTTTTAAGTTCAAATATTTGATTAT
The DNA here is from genome assembly GCA_019671005.1 of Hibiscus mutabilis. Classification (NCBI taxonomy): domain Eukaryota; kingdom Viridiplantae; phylum Streptophyta; class Magnoliopsida; order Malvales; family Malvaceae; genus Hibiscus; species Hibiscus mutabilis. Next base: position 46,362,348 of record CM033714.1, read on the forward strand.
AGCATAACCAAAATTGATTATATAGCATAACAAAAATTGTAGAACTTTTTTTTGTTAAAATTCTAATGGGTTTATTGTAAAGCCCATCTAAATATGCACGCCTTAAACCCAAACAAAACTTTTGCAAAATAAGCTTAAATCAAATTTTATGAGTTCAAATTTTTAATTATGGGCTTTTGAACTTGATTATATAGATGAACCAAATTTTCAAAGCTTTTTAGTAGTTAAAATTTCAACGGGTTTATTGTAAAGCCCATCTAGACATGCACGCCTTAAACACCAATAAAACGTCCACAAAATAAGATTAAGTCAAATTTTATGAGTTAAAAATTTTAATTATGGGCTTTGTAACTTGATTATATAGCTTAACCAAAATTTCAGAGCTTTTTGCTTGGTTAAAATACCAACGGGTTTACTATAAAGCTCATCTAGACATGCACTCCTTAAACCCCAACAAAACATCCATAAAATAAGATTAAATCAAATTAACGAGTTCAAATGTTTGAATATAGGATTTTTAAAATGATTATATAGCTTGACCTCAATTTTAGAGCTTTTTACTCGGTTAATATTCCAACGAGTCCACTATAAGGCCCATTTAGACATGCACATCATAAAACACAACAAAAGGTCTGCAAAATAAGATTAAATAAAATATAAAGAGTTAAAATATTTAATTATGGGATTTTGAACATGATTATATACCTTAACAAAAATTGAGAGCTTTTTACTAGGTTAAAACTCCAATAAGTCCACAGTAAAGCCCATCTAGACATGCAAGCCTTAAACCCAAACTAAATTCAGTAAAATAAGATTAAATCAAATTTTATGAGTTTAAATATTTTATTATGGGCTTTTGAACTTAATTATATAGCTCAACAAAAATTTCACATCTTTTTACTCAGTTAAAATTTCAACAACTCCACAATAAATCCCATTCAGACATGCACGGCTTAAACACTAACTAAACGTCCGCAATATAAGATTAAATCAAATTTATGAGTTCAAATATTTGAATATGGGCTTTTGAAAATGATTATATAGCTTAACCTCAATTTTAGAGCATTTTACTCGGTTAAAATTCTAACGGGTCCACTATAAGGCGCATTTTAGATCATTTGAACTTAATTATATTGCTCAAAAAAATTCATGGCTTTTTACACGGATAAAATTTTAACGAGTCCACAATAAATTTCATTTCGACATGCACGCCTTAAACTTTAACAAAATATCCATAAAATAAAATTAAATCAAATTTTATGAGCTCAAGTATTTGGTTATGAGCTTTCGAACTTGATTATATAGCTTAACCAAAACTTGAGAGCTTTTTACTGGTTAAAATTCTAACGGGTTACTGTAAAGCTCATCTAGACATAGACGCCTTAAACCTAAGCAAAACGTCCACAAAATAAGATCATATCAAAATTTTTAAGTTCAAATATTTGGTTATAGGGCTTTTAAATTGATTATATAGCTTAACAAAAATTTCAGAACTTTTTACTGTAAAGCCGTCTAAACATGCACGTCTTAAACCCAAACAAAACTTTTGCAAAATAAGCTTAAATCAAATTTTATGAATTCAAAATTTTAATTATGGGCTTTTGAACTTGATTATATAGCCTTAACCAAAATTTCAAAGCTTTTTAGTTAGTTAAAATTCAACGGGTTTATTGTAAAGCCCATCTTGACATGCACACCTTAAACACCAATAATACGCCCGCGAAATAAGATTAAGTCAAATTTTATGAGTTCAAAAATTTAATTATGGGCTTTGGAACTTGATTATATACCTTAACCCAAATTTCAGAGCTTTTTACTTGGTTAAAATACCAACGGGTTTACTATAAAGCTCATCTAGACATGCACACCTTAAACCCCAACAAAACATCCACAAAATAAGATTAAATCAAATTAATGATTTCAAAATTTTGAATATGGGACTTTTAAAATGATTATATAGCTTGACCTCAATTTTAGAGCTTTTTACTCGGTTAAAATTTTAACGGGTCCACTATAAGACCCATTTAGACATGCACATCATAAAACGCAACAAAAGGTCCGCAAAATAAGATTAAATAAAATATAAAGAGTTAAAATATTTAATTATGGGATTTTTAACATGATTGTATAGCTTAACAAAAAATTGAGATCTTTTTACTCGGTTAAAACTCCAACAGGTCCACAGTAAAGCCCATTTAGATATGTAAGCCTTAAATCCAAACAAAACTTTCGCAAAATAAGATTAAATCAAATTTTATGAGTTCAAATATTTGATTATGGACTTTTGAACTTAACTATATAGCTCAACAAAATTTCATAGCTTTTTACTCGATTAAAATTTCAACGAGTCTTGCTAAAAGTCCATAATGGCTTTCTCCAGCGGCCAAGGATTGACAGTAAAATCCGAATTCACCATGACAACTGGGGTGGTTCCTCTGCAGTTCAGCTTTATGGAGAATATGAAATTAGTGATGAACTACACACTCGTTGTCGCGAATTTATGGTCCCATGTCAACCTAGTTGGGATGCCACAAAGGCTCTAACATATTTCGATTAGGAAGATGCAAATACTATTCTAGGTTTTCCTATCATCAACGACCACTAAGACATGATTTTATGGAGTTACCATGACTGTGGCACCTACTCCGTCCGTTCTAGATATTTGTTCTTATTGAAGCCTCTGACACCTGTTAATGGACCATCTTTTATCTAGAAAGTTATATCCAAGCTACCTATTCTACCGAAAATACGATCCTTTGGATGGAGATTAGGTCATGATGCTCTACCTACTGGCACTAAACTTCAAGCAGCAAATCTTGGTACAAGACTATGTCCAGTGTGCAACGTGGCCTAGGAAACAACTCTACATGCATTGCGTGATTGTCCAGGTGCACAAGAGGCTCTACGACTCCACCACAATTTCGTCTTTATAATGGATCGAGGATGGAGTTGCTAGTTTACCACTCCAATCCTTTGCTTTGTTTATGATATTACTTTGGAACATATGGAACATACGTAATGATTGGATCCATAATCACCACCTATAGCTACCTTGGCTTACCGTCCTTAATTCTCAGAGTATTCAATGGGAATATGCAGCGGCTACTTCGACCGCGCCTGCCCCTCAGCAGTCGGAGATGACTTTCCTAGCGCAGCCATGTTGGCAACGCCCCCGAGAAGGATCTCTGAAGCTTAACACGGATGAGGCTTTTGACACTATCACTAGAGCTGCTGCTGTAGGTGTTGTCGCGAGAAACTCCACCGGTGCTGTCCTTGGAGGCCTTTCTTATCCTTTGGGTAGCTGCTTGGATGCTGCCTCGGTCGAAGCTCATGCGGTTATTGTGGGCATCATTTTTGCATGTGACCGTGGCTGGCCCAATTTGATCATTGAAACGGACTCAGCTACAATTACTAACAAGATCAACCGCCAGGGTCCTGATCTAACTACTTTGTGACCTCTGATTGACCATACTCGCTCTCTTCTAGTCGGTTCTGTCAACTTTAGTATGCGCTTTGTACCTAGAGGAATGAATGTTGTTACTCATACTATTGCCACTAGGGCTCTTCGTTCCATGTCATCCATTTTATTTGGTACGGATTATCTTGATTATATTTGAACGTTTGTAACTAATAAGATTTCTTCTCATCCATTATAATATACATGGGTACTCTTTTTTCCCCATAGGTGTTCATTCGGAGCCTCCGGGCAAAGGGTGACTTTAGGGGGTTTTAACGATGCCTACTTCTCTTCAAAAAAAAATTTCAACGAGTCCGCATAAATCCCATTTAGACATACACGCTTTAAAACCCTAACAAAATGTCCACAAAATAAAATTAAATCAAATTTTATGAGTTCAAATATTTGATTATGGGATTTTGAACGTGATTATATAGCTTAGCCTCAATTTTAAAGCTTTTGAACTTGCTTATATAGCTTAACCAAAATTTGAGAGCTTTTTACTAGTTAAAATTCCAACGGGTTTACTGTAAAACCCATCTTGTAATACCCTAATTTCCACCCCAAATTAAAAACCCTAACTCATGAAATCCCTAATTTGTAATCCAAAATTTTGGGAAATTAAAACTAAATTTCTAATTGAATTTTAGTGACCTAATTGGAAAATTCATAACTTGTAGGGCCAATCTAAAAAGAGGCATGCTTTAGGGACTCTCATTGTGTAATTTACCCATTAATTTGGGTATAAATTCATGATTTTCAACCCTAAAGCACTCGTTCAAATCCCATTTACCCTATCTGCAGCCATTCTCCCTTTTTTCTCCCCCTAAATTCTTTCTTTCTTGATTAACCACTCTCAACCTCCCCATACTTTTTTGATCAAGCTCCGGTGAGAGACCTTTTGCTGTCTGAGCTTCAAACTGAGGCTACCAATTGCTTCTCTTTTCCCCTGCGAGTTAGCCCTTGGTCTCGGGTTATCTCCCTCGTTACCGTTTGTGCCAAAACGATGTTGAACCTTTCGGTTTCTCTTTGCACTGCCATCCTTGTTCTTCTCCGTTTTAGTTTTTGGGTAAGCTATCGTGTTATTTTCCTTTAGCTTGGGTTTTGAGCACCTTTTGTTCATGAGTTTTGTCCGGGAAATAAACATTTCGGCCCCCGTTTCATGTTGCTGATAAGCTTGCCCCGCCGTCGCCTCTTTCTGATCGGTCACTGCCGTCAGTGGGTATTTTAACCCTCGTTACCAGATGAAAGGGGTGGGGGATCGAGCTTTGTGTGTGTAGGGGGGAGTTTTTGGGTTAAACCCAAATCTGGTTGGGCCATATGAGAGAAGCCCGAACCGAGCCTAATTTGGGTAGGATAACTGGACCCATTAACTGAGCTAGATGACGTCAGCGTTGACAGGGTCATGATGATGTATCTGATGATGTCTGTGATGATTAAGTAGGATGATGTAAGAGTTGATGTCAGCAATGACATCAACGTTGACCTTGATGACATCAACATTAACTTTTTCAGTTAAAGTCAACTTTACTTTTTTCAACGTCCTGAGTTGAAATCTGCTGTCTGTTTTTCCAAATTCGAACCCGAAAGTCCGTTTTGCTATTTACATTTATTTGTATTTAGTAATTTTTAGTAGCATGTATATGAGTCCGATTCGGATAATTGTTGTGTTTAGATGACGTTGATTCAGATACAGAGATTCTTCCTCCGCCTCCACCTGGATGATCCCCTGTTGCACAACCTGCGAGTTCCGCACGTACGTATAGCTGGTTTGGTATTTATACATTATTGTCATGGCATAGTGGTAGTAAATTCTTATGAAGTGCTTACTATCGTAGGTGTTGACTCTATCTGACCTAGTGCTAGGGCTGAGCGTGGGAGACGTCACTCTCGATGTTGATTTTATTAGCGGCTTAAGGTGTGTTCGCTTTTTGTGCCACATTATTCAGAGCTTTGTATATGTATGCGTGTATAGTGGTATGACTTGTGAATATGATATGTTATGTATGACTTGTGATTATGATATGATTTGGGTGACTTGCAATTTATGACATGATTGTTTGATGACATTTGCATCATATATCGGAAACAGACTAATTAATATCGGACTATTTGTACATGCATCTTCGTTTATTGAACAAGAATGCATTCAAATTTAGAAAATTGGAATAACATGACATATCATATGGGTTGCGAATGTAACATCCTTGACCCGAATGTCTCACTAGGCCTCAAGCCCAAACCCGAAAGATAAAAATTCATTTAAATAAAGCCTAAATATATATTTTTTCACGTTTAAGTCCATAAAAAATTAAAATAAAACAAGTCTATTAGTATTCAAAACAACAGGCGAAGCTCCAATTCCAAATACATAATAAAGCATTTCACTTATACTTGTTTGGTTCAAAACACAGTTACAAATACAATAGGTCCTATGAGTACAAGCTCACTAAATCTAGGTATTTTTACTTGACTACTTTCAGAGAATGCTGAAAATCCTACAACTTGATTGTAACAACCCTTTCCCAGCCTGGTCGAGAACTGGGTTGGAGCATGCTACTAGTGACTGTACGGTGATCGGTGAGATAAAATTTCAATAATGGATAAGACTTAATCAATATTATAACTTTCAAACATTACCCAATATCAACTAAATTTATCCCATTTGAGACAATGTCTAATCTATTAGGACCAATTTCTATCTTCTAAACGTTTTAAGGACTAAATTGTAAATCTAATAAATTAGAAGACATTTCTTGTAATTAACATGCCATAATGAAATTCAAACCAATAACAGTAAGCTTGTAAATTTTTGTGTATCCTGATAACATTTACCTATCCAATTTGACCATACAACGTTTAGTGACCAATCTGTAAATAATGTAAAATTAAAGTCTAAGTCTTTTAGCAGAATTAACTACATCCGTATCGATACACTTTGGGGCCATACCGATACAGGTGTACATGATTTAGAATCCATTGAATATATCAAGTACCGTTTCGATACAGCTAGGACTATATCGATACAGGTTGACCAACTTTGACTTGATAATTATGGTCTTATAACTGTAATAACGGTCATGCCGTATCGATACACCATAATTTTGTATCGATATGGAAATACCTAGATTCACTTCTAACTTTTGTTGACCAATGCCCGTTTCGATACAACTAGGGTTGTATCAGTACGAGTTGACTAGAGTTGACCTGTTTCGAAACACCCTAAGATCGTATCAATGTAATTAAATGCCCAAACCTTATTACCAAATCTCGTATCAATACACTTTAGACCTGCATCGATAAGTTATGGTTAACCCATGCTTTCTCAGGCCAAATATGCAAGGCAGTATCGGTACAGCTTGACCTAATGACAAAATTTGTCTGGTTTTTAGTCCATTTGACCTAGCAATCAATGTCCAAATGCAATGAAACTTTACCAAAAATATTTCCATACTATAATCTACTTGCATGCCAAATTTTAGGGTTATTCGAATCCATTTACCAGGTTTTCACCTTTAGGAGTCAACTATGCATTTTTAGTCACTTTTAGCATCACTTAAAAGTCATTTTAGGACCATTTAGCCTTATACAAAGCATAAGCAATACATACACATCCAAAGTGCCATGAGTGACTATCTTAGCTACTTTATCACTGATCTGGGAGTTTATAAGGACAAAGTACTTTACTCTAGCTTGCTTGTGACTTGTCAATCTTCCGACTTCCGCGATCTCGATCCAACAACTCGATCAACCTGAAATGCATTTGGCATAATTTACCTAGTGAGGTAGTCACAACTAAAACACTTTAACAATGAAATGCATTCCAAATCATATCTTGACAATAACAATGCAATGAACTAATAGTAGGAATGTAATGTTAATGTTCAATAGCATTAAGTTCACTATTCAACAATAACCCTTGGATCGATTCAAAATAGTGGATACGCGAATTCCTACGCCTCACCAAATCAATGAATGGTCTAGTTCTTCTGCCTCGCCAATATGACCAACATCACAATACATCCTTCTGCCTCGCCAAATCAATATAGGCCATAGCCCAAGGACCGTAGTGCACCTGTACACTGAGCTCATGAATTCTATGGCATGCCAATTGTATCCAAAGTCCTCTCAAACCAAGGTATGATAACAATATCGAGAATCAATGTACAATAACATTATCAATGTTCAATGTTCCGATGTCAATGTTCAATATCAATAACAATGACAATGTTCAATGATCTCAATGACAATAGCAATAGTTGATGCTTCATTTACAATGTTTTGATGATAATAACTTTGTCGATATCAATATACAATGACAATAACAATAACGATGACAATAGTAATGACTATGCTTCTATGTCTGATGTGTAATGCTTCAATAATTCAATGACTATATCGAGGACAATGACAATGAGCTATGACAATGGCTATCGCAATATCAATGGTTGATATTCAATGCAATGACTTACCTTGACATACCAATGGAATTCACTTAAGTGGTTCAATGCAAAATTCCTTGACGATAGTGTTAGCCATACTATAATCAATGAAAATGAAACCGGGAAAGACACCTAGCCTAATATCGAGACTCTGACTACACTCACCTCGATAATCCAAAGCTCCTATGACTCTCAGATAGAAATCACCTTGTTCCTAGCTTTCGGTGAAGATGACGAGTGCTCTCTTTCAATTTCTTGAGCTAGGTAAACAATAGGATTGCGTTAGAATCAATATTAAGATATCTAAATCAATATAATGATATCAAAATCAATATCTAAACTCAATATATACAATATCTATGAATTATCCATGGATAGTAAAACCTAGCTTGAGATTACTCGTAAATCCTCCATGGATTTCAACAATTGTTTAAGGGATTAAGCTCCCCCGATCGATAGCAATATTTCGATAACAAGAAATTGATGAAAAACCAATCTTGAGCTTGAGCTCCAATGGAGGTGTGGCTTAGGATGAAGGAGACGATAGCTAAGAGAGAGGTGCTTGCTTATTTTATGTATTGGGTAAGCTTTCACTCTTTCTCTCATTTGCTTTGTAATAACAAAGCTTTCCTTCCTTTGAAAGAATTGCTTCCTGATCACCCACATATATGGGATTATAATTGAAGAGGGGCTAATCGTAAGGTTAGTCCCTTAACTCTCAGTTTTCTATACTTTTGCCCCCAAACATCCAATTTCTATAATTTAGCCACTAAACAGGTTTTCAATACTTCCAATAAGGTCTTTAGACAATAATTCAACTCAATTAGAGTCCAATATCGATACAATTGACCTTGCGGTCAAAGTCAATACAATATTTGGACAATTTTGATTTAGGGTTTTTGATCGCCGAAACCTAAATCTGACTAGATTGGTTTTCAGGGTGTTACAACTCTCCCCCTTAAGAAAAATTCGTCCTTGAATTTTTACCTGGTTTAAAGAGATGGGGACATTACTTCCGCATTGTTTCCTCTAGTTCCCATGCTACTTCCTTAGCGGTGTGGCTTTTCCAGAGTACTTTAACCAATGGAATAGTCTTGTTACAAAGTCTCTTGGCTTCCCTTGCAAGAATCTGAATTGGTTCTTCTTCATAGGATAAGTTGGATTGAATTTCCACAGATTCAGGTTCAATGATGTGTGAGGGATCAGAATGATACTTCTGAAGCATGGATACATGAAATACATCGTGGATTTTACTCAATTATGAGGGAAACAATAAGCGATAAGCCACAAGGCCGACTTTTTCAATTACCTCGAAGGGTCCAATGAATCGGGGACTTAATTTCCCTTTCTTGCCAAACCTTAGAATTTTCTTCTATAATGCGACTTTAAGAAAAACTTTCTCACTAACTTCATATTGTATATCCCTTCGCTTGAGATTTGTATAGGCATTTTGTCAGTCAAAGGAAACTTTTAATCGATCATGGATGATGGTAACCCGTTCCTCAGTTTCCCGAAGTAAGTCAGGGCCCAATACCTTGCCTTCACCGAGTTTAGACCAAAACAAGGGAGTTCTGCATCGTATACCATACAGAGCTTCATACGGGCCATTTTAATAGAAGCTTGATAACTGTTGTTATAGGTAAACTCGATAAGAGGTAGGGATTTCTCCCAAGAGCTTCCAAAATCGATGATGCATGCTTGAAGCATGTCTTCCAAAATCTACGAAGAAGGATTCAATAACGGTACATTTCATTGATGGTTCAAAGAAAGGTACTTGTAATAGTTACTTGAATTATTCTTTCTGATTGGCCATCAGACTGAGGGTGAAAGGTAGTACTAAGATTAACTCTGGTACCTAAAGCTCCTTGCAATGGCTTATAGAACTGAGATGCAAATCCTGGATCTCGATCTGAAATGATAGATTGAGGCACTCCGTGGAGTTGAATAACTTTCTTGATGTACAAGTAAGCTAATTTAGGAAGATCGTAGTCCATCCGAATTGGCAAGAAATGTGCTGACTCGGTGAAACGGTCCACAATGACACAAATGGCATCATGTTTAGTAGGAGTTAACGGTAGACCACTAACAAAGTTCATAGTGATCTTCTCCCACTTCCATTGCGGTAGATCGATGGGTTACAATGAGCCGGTAGGAACACGATGGTCAGCTTTAACATGCTAGCACGTAAGGCACATAGATACGAATTCAATTATGGCCTACTTCATGCCCGACCACCAATAAAGCTCTCGTAGGTCTTTGTACATCTTCACCGACCCCGAGTGAACAGAGAAAGAACTCAAATGAGCTTCCCTGAGGATATCGATGCGAAGAGATTCATTATTGGGTACGTAGACTTGATCACGAAAACATAAAAGTCCTTCAAAATTCACTCTAAAATCAGGGTTATCTTGCAACCTGGAAACAATGGCTTGAAGTTTAGGGCCTTGTTTTTGCAATGCTTGAATTCTCGATATGATAGTAGACTAAACTTGAAGTTCAGCTACGAAACAACAATGCTTCCGAAGACGAAAATGAACATTGATAGCCTGAGGAGCTACAATACAAGGACTTTGTAATGAGTCGATGCACTAATCAACACATTAAATTCAATGATCAATAACATTGCTTACCAGGAAGAGGTTTGCAGTTGAGCATATCAGCTACAACATTAGCCTTGCCTGGATGGTAATCAATAACAAGATCGTAGTCCTTGAGGAGCTCCATCCATCTCCGTTGCTGAAGGTTTAACTCCTTCTAAGTCAAGAGATACTTGAGACTTTTATGATCAGTGAAGAGGTAGCATTTCTCTTTGTAGAGATAATGTCTCCAGATTTTCAATGCAAAGACAATTGCAGCCAACTCTCGATCATGAGTGGGGTAATTCATTTCATGTGGCTTTAGTTGTCTGGAAGCATAAGCAATGACTTTGCCTTCTTGCATTAATACACATCCTAACCCGAGATACGAAGCATCACTATAGATAGTGTAGTCCTTTCTAAATTCAGGTTGGGTTAGAACCGGTGAATGAGTCAAAACTAGTTTCAATTGATCGAAGCTTCTTTACTGTTCCTAGGTCCAAAAAAACATGGCTTCTTTCCTTAACAACTTAGTCAATGAAGCTGCTAACATAGAAAATCCTTTAACGAATCTTCTATAATAGCCAGCAAGGCAAAGGAAACTTCTCACCTCACCAATATTCTTCGTGGATGCTAGTTAAAAATGGCTTGAATCTGCTTCGGGTCTACTTGGATGCTCGAAGCCTATACAATGTGCCCAAGGAAGGTAACTTCAGTGAGCCATAACTCACACTTAGAAAACTTGGCATATAATTGTTTTTCTCGAAGAGTTAGAAGCATAATGTGAAGGTGGTCGCGATGTTCAACAGGGTTCTTGGAGTAGATTAAGATATCATCAATAAATACCACCACGAACTTATCGAGGATGAAATTTCTTTTAAGGAGTGAAGAGTTGTAACACCACAAATTAAAACCCTAACTCGTAAAATCCCTAATTTGTAACCTTAAATTTTGGGAAATTAAAATTGGATTTCTAATTGAATTTTAGTGACCTAATTGGAAAATTCAGAACTTGTGGGGCCAATTTGAAAACGGCCTGCTTTAGGGACTTTCACTGTGTAATTTACCCATTAATTTGGGTATAAATTCATGCTTTTCAACCCTAAAGCATCCGTTTAACTCCCATTTACCCTCTCTGCAGTCGTTCTCCCTTTTTCTCTCCCTCAACTCTTTCTCTCCCTTGATTAACCACTCTCAACCTCCTCCTACTTTTCTGATCAAGCTCTGGTGAGTGACCCTTTGTCATCTAATCTTCAAAAAAAGGCTACCAATCGTTTCCCCTTTCCCATACGAGTTAACCCTTGGTCTCGGGTTATCTCCTTCATCATCGTTTGTGCCAAAACAATGTTGAACCTTTCAGTTTCTCTTTGTACCGTCATCCTTTTTCCTCTCCGTTTTAGTTTTTGGGTAAGCTATTGTGTTATTTTCATTTAGTTTGGATTTTGAACACCTTTTGTTCGTGAGTTTTGGTCGAGAAATAAACATTTCAGCCTCCGTTTCATGTTGCCAGTGAGCTTGCGCCGCCACCGCCTCTTTGTGATTGGTTACCGCCATCGATGGGTATTTTAACCCTCGTTATTAGATAAAAGGGGTAGGGGATCAGGCTTTGTGTGGGGGGAGTTTTGGGTTAAACTCAAATCTAGTTGGGCCATATAAGAGAAGCCTGAACCGATCCCAGTTTGGGTAGGATAACTGGACCCATGAATCGAGCTAGATGACATTAGCAATGATGTCAGCATTGACAGGGTCATGATGATGGATTTGACGACGTCGGTAATGATGTAAGTAGGATGATGTCGGAGTTGACGTCAACCTTGACACTAATGATGTCAGTGTTGACTTTTGGGAGTTAACTTTTTTGGTCAAAGTCAACTTACCTTTTTTGACATCCTAAGTCGAAAACTACTGCCTGTTTTTCCAAATTCGAACTTGAAAGACTGTTTTGCTATTTACATTTATTTGTACTTAGTAATTTTTGAGTAGCATGTATTAGAGTGATTCGGATAATTATTGTGTTTAGGTGACGTTGATTCAGATATAGAGATTCTTCCTCCTCTTCCACCTAGATGACCTCTTATCGCACAACCTACGAGTTTCGCACGTGAGTATAGTTAGTTTGGTATTTATACATTAGTGTCATGGCATAGTGGTAGTAAATTCTTATATAGTGCTTACTCTCGTAGGTTCTAACTCTATCCGACCTAGTGCTAGGGCTAAGCGTGGGAGATGTCACTCTCGACGTTGATTTTATTAGCTGCTTAAGGTGTGATCTCTTTTTGTGCCACATTATTCAGAGCTTTGTATATGTATGCATGTATAATGGTATGACTTGTGAATATGATATGTTATGTATGACTTGTGATTATGACATGATTTGGGTTGCTCGATTTATGACATGATTGCTTGATGACATGCAATGCATCATATATTAGAATCAGACTAATTAATATCGGACTATTTGTACATGCATATTCGTTTATTAAACAAGAATGCATTCAGATTCAGAAAATCGAATAACATGACATATCATATGGGTTAGGAAATTGTATGGGGAAGATCAGTGGTTTCACCCTTTAGGTTGAATTCCACTTCGAACATGGTGACGATGTAGAGAGTGGTCCTGGGGGAACCTTACTCTTCGGATGGTGATGTAGATGGGTGCATGAAATTGTGTCTCATTTATCATTTTATACATGTTTGTATATCAGAATGTTAGTTTGAGTTTGAGCATGTTGATCGGATTATCTTGATGTATGTTTTCATTTGCACTTTAGAGACACACTAAACTTTAGTGCTGACTCCCCTTAGTTCCTATTTTAGATACTCAGACTTAGGCTTACGATACTTGGAGGACCTCGTTTTCTTCAGACTCTATATATTTATTACTATGGTTATTTAATTGAACTTAGTTTCATTATTTTTGAATTATTATATAATTTTCAGACATTGGACAATATTATTCTGGATTTATTATTTAGCATGCATTTCGGAATATTTTCATACACTTTATCAAATAAATAAACTATGTTTATACGACAACATTTTAATAACGAAAAAGTTAACTACTTTTAATATTATTTTATAATACCATCTCTTTCATGAGGGGCAAGTTTTCAAAAGCAAAAAACCTAAATTCAACATTTTCTTCTAAATCGGATTTAAGGGGTTATACATCTAGACATGCACGCCTTAAACCTAAACAAAACGTCCATAAAATAAGATCAAATTAAATTTTATGAGTTCAAATATTTGATTATGGGGTTTTTCAATTGATTATATATCTTAACCAAAATTTCAAAACTTTTTACTCGGTTAAAATTCTAATGGGTTTATTGTAAAACCCGTCTAAACATGCACGCCTTAAACCCAAACAAAACTATCGCAAAATGGGATTAAATTAAATTTTATGAGTTCAAATTTTTAATTATGGGCTTTTGAACATGATTATATAACTTAACCAAAATTTTAGAGTTGTTTACGCAGTTAAAATTCAAACGGATTTATTGTAAAGCCCATATAGACATACACGCCTTAAACCCCAACAAAACGTCCACAAAATAATATTAAGTCAAATTTTATGAGTTAAAAAATTTAATTATGGGCTTTTGAACATGGTTTTTAAAATTCCAAATTTTAGAGTTTTTTTAAAATTCCAACGGGTTTACTATAAAGCTCATCTAGACAGGCATGCCTTAAATCCCAACAAAACATTCGCAAAATAAGATTAAATAAAATTAATGAGTTCAAATATTTGAAATGGGCTTTTGAAAATTATTATATAGCTTGACCAAAATTTTAGAGATCTTTACTCGATTAAAATTCCAACGAGTCCACTATAAGGACATTTAGACATGCGCGTCATAAAACGCAACAAAAGGTTCGCAAAATAAGATTAAATAAAATATAATGAGTTTGAATATTTAATTATGGGCTTTTGAACATGGTTATATATCTTAACAAAAATTGAGTTTTTTATTCGGTTAAAATTCCAACAGGTCCACAGTAAAGCCCAATTAGACATGCAAGCCTTAAACCCAAACAAAACTTCTTCAAAATAAGATTAAATCAATTTTTTAGTTCAAATATTTGATTATGGGCTTTTGAACTTAATTATATAGTTCAACAAAAATTTCATAGCTTTTTACTTGGTTAAAATTTCAACGAGTGGGAATATTTTTGATGCTGTCGCAATTAGCAGGGATTCCTTTGCCTGGAAGGGGCTTTGCCAAGCCTTGCAGTTGCTTTCTCCTGGATTCTTTTGGCGTCTGGTATGATAGTAAAATTTGTGTGCACCGTAACAATTGGGGTGGGTCTTCTACGCTCACGCTCTATGGAGAGTATTCTGACAATGAAGAGATCTCGGTGTTCAAATTGGACATGATCGAGGCTGGAGTGATATGGTAATTGAGTCGGATTCCGCAGTTGTGATACTCAAGATCTAGTGCCAGTCTCCAGATGCTTCTTTGTTGAGCCCCCATATAGAGCGGGCGCTTCCTTTGTTTTCATCTATACCTGCTTTGCGGATTATGTATGTCCCTCGATTGGCTAATTCTGCTGCCCACACGCTAGCCTATTGGGCTCTACATTCGGGCTCTTCTATTTTCTTTGATTCGGGTATGCCTAACTTTCTCCGCTCTGCTGTAATGGATGACTTTCATCCTCCTTAATTTACTAATGAATTTAGGGCACTCTTTTCCCCTTAGGTGGTCACCACTGGGCTCGCCTGTTGTCTGACTTTAGAGGGTTTTTAATGAGGCCCGCTTTCTTTCAAAAAAAATTTCAACGAGTCCACAATAAATTATATTTAGACATGCATACCTTAAACCCTAACACAACGTCCACAAAATAAATTTAAATCAAATTTTTTGAGTTCAAATATTTGATTATGAGCTTCTAGACTTGATTATATAGCTTAGCCTCAATTTCAGAGCTTTTGAACTTGATTATATAGCTTAACCGAAATTTGAGAGCTTTTTACTAGTTAAAATTCCAACAGGTTTACTGTAAAACCCATCTAGACATGCACGCCTTAAACCTAAATAAAACGTCCACAAAATAATATCAAATCAAATTTTATGAGTTCAAATATTTGATAATGTGGTTTTTAATTTGATTACATAGCTTAACTAAAATTTCAAAACTTTTTACTCGGTAAAAATTCTAATGGTTTTATTGTAAAGCCCATATAAACATGCACGCCTTAAACTCAAACAAAACTTTCACAAAATAAGATTAAATCAAATTTTATGAGGTCAAATTTTTAATTATGGGCTTTTGAACTTGATTATATAGCTTAACCAAAATTTCAGAGCTTTTTACGCAGTTAAAATTCCAACGGGTTTGTTGTAAAGCCCATCTAGAAATACATGTCTTAAACCCCAACAAAATATTCGCAAAATAAGATTAAGTTAAATTTTATGAGTTCAAAAATTTAATTATCGGCTTTGGAACTTGATTATATAGCTCATTTAGACATGCACACCTTAAACCCCAACAAAGCACATTTAGACATGCACGCCTTAAACCCCAACAAAACTTCCGCAAAATAAGATTAAATCAAATTTTTTGAGTTCAATTTTTTGACTATGGGCTTTTAAATATGATTATATAACTTAACCAAAACTTTAGAGCTTTTTATTTGGTTAAATTCCAACGGGTCAACAATAAAGCACATTTAGACATGAACGCCTTAAACACTAACAAAATGTCCACAAAATAAGATTAAACCAATTTTTGTGAGTTCAAATATTTGATTATGGTCTTGTAAACTTGATTATATATGTTAACCTCAATTTCATAACTTTTCAATCGGTTAAATTGCAAGTGGTACACAATAAAGCCAATTTAGAAATGCACACCTTAAATCCAGACAAAACATCCACAAAAAAAGTTTAAATCATTTTTTTCAAATATTTGATTACGAGATTTTTTAACTTAATTATATAGTTTAAACTCAGTTTCAAAGCTTTTTACTCCGTTAAAATTCCAACGGGTCCACTATAAGGCCCATTTAGACATTCACGTCTTAGACCCCAACAAAACGTTCGCAAAAAAAGATTAAATCAAATACAGTTAGTTCCAATATTTGATTATAGGTTTTTGAACACGATTATATAGCATAACGAAATTTTAGAGCTTTTTACTCGGTTAAAATTCCAACGGGTCCACAATAAAGCTCATTTCGACATGCACGCCTCAAATCCAACAAAACTTCCGCAAAATAAGATTAAATCAAACTTTATGAGTTCAAATTTTTGATTATGTGCTTTTGAATATGATAATATAACTTAAACAAAATTTTAAGGTTTTTACTTGGTTAAAATTCCAACGGGTCCATAATAAAGAACATTTAGACATGCACGCCTTAAACCCTAACAAAATGTCCACAAAATAAGATTAAATCAAATTTTATGATTTCAAATATTTTATTATAGGCTTTTAAACTTGATTATAGATCTTAACCTCAATTTTAGAGCTTTTTACTCGGTTAAATTCCAAGTGGCCCATAGTAAAGCCATTTTAGATATGCACACCTTAAACACCAACAAAACGTCCGTCATATAAGATTAAATCAAATTTTATGTGTTCAAAGATTTGATTAAGCGAAATTTGAACTTGATTATATAGCTTAACCTTAGTTTCAAAGCTTTTTACTCCGTTAAAATTCCAACGGGTCCACTATAAGGCCTATTTAGACATCCACGTCTTAGACCCCAACAAAACTTCCGCAAAACAAGATAAAATCAAATATATTGAGTTCAAATATTTGATTATTGGTTTTTGAACTTGATTATATAGCTTAACAAAAAATTTTGAGTTTCTTACTCAGTTAAAATTGCAATGTGGTTACTATAAAGCTCATCTACACATGCAACCCTTAAGCCCCCAAAAAAAGTCTGCAAAATAAGGTTAAATAAAATTTATGAGTTCATATATTTGAATATGGGCATTTGAACTTGATTATATAACCTAACCTCAATTTCAAAGCTTTTTACTCCGTAAAATTTCCAACAGGTCAAAAATAAGGCCCATTTAGACATTCACGTCTTCGACCCCAATAAAATGTTCGCAAAAAAAGATTAAATCAAATACAATTAGTTTAAATATTTGATTATAAGCTTTTGAACATGATTATCTAGCATAGAAAATTTTTAGAGCTTTTTACTCGGTTTAAATTCCAACGGGTCGACAATAAAGCTCATTTCGACATGCACGGCCTAAACCCAACAAAACTTCCGCAAAATAAGATTAAATCAAATTTTATGAGTTCAAATTTTCGATTATTTGCTTTTGAATATGATAATATAACTTGAACACAATTTTAGGGTTTTTTACTCGGTTAAAATTCTAACGGGTGCACAATAAAGAACATTTAGACATGCACACTTTAAACCCTAACAAAATGTCTGCAAAATAAGATTAAATAAGATTAAATCAAATTTTATGATTTCAAATATTTGATTATAGGCTTCTAAACTTGATGACAGAGCTTAACCTCACTTTTAGGGCTTTTTACTCTATTAAATTTCAAGTGGTTCACAATAAAGCCAATTTAGATATGCATACATTAAACACCAACAAAACGTCCGTCAAATAAGATTAAATCAAATTTTATGTGTTCAAAGATTTGATTAAGCGTATTTTGAACTTGATTATATAGCTTAACCTCAGTTTCAAAGTTTTTTACTCCGTTAAAATTCCAACTGGTTCACTATAAGGCCCATTTAGACATCCACGTATTAGACCCCAACAAAACATCCGCACAACAAGATAAAATCAAATACAATGAGTTAAAATATTTGGTTATTGTCTTTTGAACTTGATTATATAGCTTAACCAAAATTTTTGAGTTTTTTACTCGGTTATTAGACCCCAACGTGTTTACTATTAAGCCCCAACAAAACGTCTGCAAATTAAGTTTAAATAATTTATGATTTCATATATTTGAATATGGGCATTTGAACATGATTAAATAGCTTAACCTCAATTTCAGAGCTTTTTAGTCGGTTAAAATTCCAACGAGTCCACTACAAGGCCCATTTAGACATCCACGTCTTAGACCCCAACAAAATGTCCCCAAAATAATATTAAATCAAATTTTATGTGATCAAATATTTGATTAAGGGATTTTTGAACTTGATTATATAGTTTAACCATTGTTTTAGAGCTCTTTACTCTTTAAAATCCCAATGGATCCACTATAAGGCCTATTTATAGATCCACGTCTTAGACTCTAACAAAATGTTCTCAAAAAAGACTAAATAAAATATAATGAGTTCAAATATTTGATTATAGGCTTTTGAACATGATTGTATAGCATAACAAAAATTTCGGAGCTTTTTACTCGGTTAAAATTTCAACGGGTCCACAATAAAGCCCATTTAGACATGCACACCTTAAACCCAAACAAAACTTCCTAAAAATAAGATTAAATCAAATTTTATGAGTTCAAATATTTGATTATGGGCTTTTGAATACGATTATATAACTTAACCAAAATTTTGGAGCTTTTTATTCGGTTAAAATTCCAACAAGTCTACAATAAAGAACATTTAGACATGCACTCCTTAAACATTAACAAAATGTCCACAAAATAATATTAAATCAAATTTTATGAGTTGTAATATTTGATTACGAGATTTTTGAACTTGATTATATAGCTTAACCTCAGTTTCTGAGCTTTTTACTCTGTTAAAATTCCAACAGGTCCACTATAAGGCCCATTTAGATATCCACGTCTTAGACCCCAACAAAAATTCCACAAAACAAGATAAAATTAAATACAATGAGTTAAAATATTTGGTTATTGGCTTTTGAACTTGATTATATAGCTTAACCAATTTTTTTTAGTTTTTTACTCGGTTAAAATTCCAACGTGTTTACAATAAAGCTCATCTAGACATGCAAGACTAAAGCCCCGACAAAACGTCTACAAAATATATTAAAATCAAATTTACGAGTTCATATATTTGAATATGGACATTTGAACATGATTTTATAGCTTAACCTCAATTTGAGAGCTTTTTACTCGGTTAAAATTCCAACGTGTCCACTATAAGGCCCATTTTGACATCCACTTCTTAGACCCCAACAAAACGTTCGCAAAAAAAGATTAAATCAAATATAATGAGTTCAAAGATTTGATCAAGGTATTTTTGAACTTGGTTATATAGCTTAACCTTAGTTTCAAAGCGTTTTACTCCGTTAAAATTCCAACGGGTCCACAATGAAGCCCATTTAGACATGCACGCCTTAAACCCCAAAAAAAATCTTCCGCAAAATAAGATTAAATCAAATTTTATGAGTTTAGATTTTTGATTATGGGCTTTTGAATATGATAATATAACTTAAAAAAAATTTAGGGTTTTTTACTCGGCTAAAATTCCAACGTGTTTACAATAAAGCCCATCTAGACATGCAAGCCTGAAGCTCCAATTTGACATCCACGTCTTAGACCCCAACAAAACGTTCGCAAAAAAAGATTAAATCAAATATAATGAGCTCAAAGATTTGATCAAGGGATTTTTGAACTTGGTTATATAGCTTAACCTTAGTTTCAAAGATTTTTACTCCGTTAAAATTCCAACGGGTCCACAATGAAGCCCATTTAGACATGCACCCCTTAAACCCCAAGAAAACTTCCGCAAAATAAGATTAAATAAAATTTTATTAGTTTAAATTTTTGATTATGGGCTTTTGAATATGATAATATAACTTAAACTAAATTTTAGATTTTTTTATTCGGTTAAAATTCCAACAGGTCCACAATAAAGCACATTTAGACATGCACTCCTTAAACATTAACAAAATGTCCACAAAATAATATTAAATCAAATTTTATGAGTTGTAATATTTGATTACGAGATTTTTGAACTTGATTATATAGCTTAACCTCAGTTTCCGAGCTTTTTACTCTGTTAAAATTCCAACAGGTCCACTATAAGGCCCATTTAGATATCCACGTCTTAGACCCCAACAAAAATTCCACAAAACAAGATAAAATTAAATACAATGAGTTAAAATATTTGGTTATTGGCTTTTGAACTTGATTATATAGCTTAACCAATTTTTTTAGTTTTTTACTCGGTTAAAATTCCAACGTGTTTACAATAAAGCTCATCTAGACATGCAAGCCTAAAGCCCCGACAAAACATCTACAAAATATATTACAATCAAATTTACGAGTTCATATATTTGAATATGGACATTTGAACATGATTGTATAGCTTAAACTCAATTTGAGAGCTTTTTACTCGGTTAAAATTCCAACGTGTCCACTATAAGGCCCATTTTGACATCCACTTCTTAGACCCCAACAAAACGTTCGCAAAAAAAGATTAAATCAAAGATAATGAGTTCAAAGATTTGATCAAGGGATTTTTGAACTTGGTTATATAGTTAACCATAGTTTCAAAGCTTTTTACTCCGTTAAAATTCCAACGGGTCAACAATGAAGCCTATTTAGACATGCACGCCTTAAACCCCAACAAAACTTCCGCAAAATAAGATTAAATCAAATTTTATGAGTTTAGATTTTTTATTATAGGCTTTTCAATATGATAATATAACTTAAACAAAATTTTAGAGTTTTTTACTCGGTTAAAATTTCAACGTGTTTACAATAAAGCTCATCTAGACATGCAAGCCTGAAGCTCCAATTTGACCTCCACGTCTTAGACCCCAACAAAACGTTCGCAAGAAAAAGATTAAATCAAATATAATGAGCTCAAAGATTTGATCAAGGGATTTTTGAACTTGGTTATATAGCTTAACCTTAGTTTCAAAGCTTTTTACTCCGTTAAAATTCCAACGGGTCCACAATGAAGTCCATTTAGACATGCACCCCTTAAACCCCAAGAAAACTTCCGCAAAATAAGATTAAATAAAATTTTATTAGTTTAAATTTTTGATTATTGGCTTTTGAATATGATAATATAACGTAAATAAAATTTTAGAGTTTTTTACACGGTTAAAATTCCAACGGGTCCACAATAAAGTACATTTAGACATGCACTCCTTAAACATTAACAAAATGTCCACAAAATAAGATTAAATCAAATTTTATGAGTTGAAATATTTGATTAAAGGCTTTTAAACTTGATTATAGAGTTTAACCTCAATTTTAGAGCTCTTTACTCGGTTAAATTCCTAGTAACCTAGAGTAAAGCCAATTTTGATATGCACACCTTAAACACAAACAAAACGTCCGTCAAATAAGATTAAATCAAATTTTATGTGTTCAAAGATTTGATTAAGCGAATTTTGGACTTGATTATATAGCTTAACCTCAGTTTCAAAGTTTTTACTCCGTTAAAATTCCAACGAGTTCACTATAAGGCCTATTTAGGCATCCACGTCTTAGACACCAACAAAAATCCGCAAAACAAGATAAAATCAAATACAATGAGTTAAAATATTTGGTTATTGGCTTTTGAACTTGATTATATAGCTTAACCAAAAATTTTGAGTTTTTTACTCGATTAAAATTCCAACGTTTTTACTATTAAGCCCCAACAAAACGTCTGCAAAATAAGTTTAAATAATTTATGAGTTCATATATTTTAATATGGGCATTTTAACATGATTGCATAGCTTAACCTCAATTTTAGAGCTTTTTAGTCTGTTAAAATTCCAACGAGCCCACTACAAGGCCGATTTAGACATCCACGTCTTAGACCCCAACAAAACGTCCCCAAAATAAGATTAAATTAAATTTTATGTGATCAAATATTTGATTAAGGGATTTTTGAACCTGATTATATATCTTAACCTTTGTTTTAGATCTCTTTACTCTTTAAAATTCCAACGGATCCACTATAAGGCCTATTTGGACATCCACGTCTTAGACCCCAACAAAATGTTCTCAAAAAAGACTAAAAAATATATTGTGTTCAAATATTTGATTATAGGCTTTTAGAACATGATTGTATAGCATAACAAAAATTTCAGAGCTTTTTACTCGGTTAAAATTTCAACGGTTCCACAATAAAGCCCATTTAGACATGCTCGCCTTAAACCCAAACAAAACTTCCTCAAAAGAAGATTAAATAAAAATTTATGAGTTCAAATATTTGATTTTGGGCTTTTGAATACGATTATATAACTTAACCAAAATTTCAGAGCTTTTTATTCGGTTAAAATTCCAACGGGTCCACAATAAAGCACATTTAGACATGCACTCCTTAAAAATTAACAAAATGTCCACAAAATAAGATTAAATCAAATTTTATGAGTTGAAATATTTGATTACGAGATTTTTGAACTTGATTATATAGCTTAACCTCAGTTTCCGAGCTTTTTACTCTGTTAAAATTCCAACAGGTCCACTATAAGGCCCATTTAGACATCTACATCTTAGACCCCAACAAAAATTCCACAAAACAAGATAAATTTAAATATAATGAGTTAAAATATTTGGTTATTGGCTTCTGAAATTGATTATATAGCTTAACCAAAAAATTTTAGTTTTTTACTCGGTTAAAATTTCAACGTGTTTACAATAAAGCCCATCTAGACATGCACCTTAAGCCCCAACAAAACGTCTACAAAATATGTTTAAATCAAATTTGTGAGTTCATATATTTGAATATGGACATTTGAACATAATTGTATAGCTTAACCTCAATTTGAGAGCTCTTCACTCGGTTAAAATTCCAACGTGTCCACTATAAGGCCCATTTTGACATCCACGTCTTAGACCCCAACAAAATGTTTGCAAAAAAAGATTAAATCAAATATAATGAGTTAAAATATTTGATCAAGGGATTTTTGAACTTGGTTATATAGCTTAACCTTAGTTTCAAATCTTTTTACTCCGTTAAAATTTCAACGGGTCCACAATGAAGCCCATTTAGACATGCACGCTTTAAACCCCCAACAAAACTTCCGCAAAATAAGATTAAATAAAATTTTATAAGTTTAAATTTTTTATTATGGGCTTTTGAATATGATAATATAACGTAAACAAAATTTTAGAGTTTTTACTCGGTTAAAATTCCAACAGGTCCACAATAAAGCACATTTAAATATGCACTCCTTAAACATTAACAAAATGTCCACAAAATAAGATTAAATAAAATTTTATGAGTTGAAATATTTGATTAAAGGCTTTTAAACTTGATTACAGAGTTTAACCTCAATTTAGAACTCTTTACTCGGATAAATTCCAAGTGGCCCACAGTAAAGCCAATTTTGATATGCACACCTTAAACACAAACAAAACGCCCGTCAAAC
This sequence comes from Hibiscus mutabilis, assembly GCA_019671005.1. NCBI lineage: Eukaryota > Viridiplantae > Streptophyta > Magnoliopsida > Malvales > Malvaceae > Hibiscus > Hibiscus mutabilis. The sequence continues at coordinate 46,386,056 of CM033714.1, forward strand.
AAGATTAAATCAAATTTTATGTGTTCAAAGATTTGATTAAGCGAATTTTGGACTTGATTATATAGCTTAACCTTAGTTTCAAAGTTTTTTACTACGTTAAAATTCCAACGGGTTCACTATAAGGCCCATTTAGGTATCCACGTCTTAGACCCTAACAAAAATCCGCAAAACAAGATAAAATCAAATACAATGAGTTAAAATATTTGGTTATTGGCTTTTGAACTTGATTATATAGCTTAACCAAAAATTTTGAGTTTTTTGCTCGATTAAAATTCCAACGTTTTTACTATTAAGCCCCAACAAAACGTCTGCAAAATAAGTTTAAATAATTTATGAGTTCATATATTTTAATACGGGCATTTTAACATGATTACATAGCTTAACCTCAATTTTAGAGCTTTTTAGTCGGTTAAAATTCCAACGAGCCCACTACAAGGCCGATTTAGACATCCACATCTTAGACCCCAACAAAACATCCCCAAAATAAGATTAAATCAAATTTTATGTGATCAAATATTTGATTAAGGGATTTTCAACCTGATTATATAGCTTAACCTTTGCTTTAGAGCTCTTTACTCTTTAAAATTTCAACGTATCCACTATAAGGCCTATTTGGACATCCACGTCTTAGACCCCAACAAAATGTTCTCAAAAAAGACTAGAAAATATATTGTGTTCAAATATTTGATTATATGCTTTCTGAACATGATTGTATAGCATAACAAAAATTTTAGAGCTTTTTACTCGGTTAAAATTTCAACGGGTCCACAATAAAGCCCATTTAGACATGCGCGCCTTAAACCCAAACAAAACTTCCTCAAAAGAAGATTAAATAAAAATTTATGAGTTCAAATATTTGATTTTGGGCTTTTGAAAACGATTATATAACTTAACCAAACTTTCAGAGCTTTTTATTCGGTTAAAATTCCAACGGGTCCACAATAAAGCACATTTAGACATGCACTCCTTAAACATTAACAAAATGTCCATAAAATAAGATTAAATCAAATTTCATGAGTTGAAATATTTGATTACGAGATTTTTGAGCTTGATTATATAGCTTAACCTCAGTTTCCGAGCTTTTTACTCTGTTAAAATTCCAACAGGTCCACTATAAGGCCCATTTAGACATCTACGTCTTAGACCCCAACAAAAATTTCACAAAACAAGATAAAGTTAAATATAATGAGTTAAAATATTTGGTTATTGACTTTTGAACTTGATTATATAGTTAACAAAAAAAATTTAGTTTTTTACTCGGTTAAAATTCCAACGTGTTTACAATAAAGCCCATCTAGACATGCACCTTAAGCCCCAACAAAACGTCTACAAAATATGTTTAAATCAAATTTGTGAGTTCATATATTTGAATATGGACATTTGAACATAATTGTATAGCTTAACCTCAATTTGAGAGCTCTTCACTAGGTTAAAATTCCAACGTGTCCACTATAAGGCCCATTTTGACATCCACGTCTTAGACCCCAACAAAATGTTCGCAAAAAAAGATTAAATCAAATATAATGAGTTAAAATATTTGATCAAGGGATTTTTGAACTTGGTTATATAGCTTAACCTTAGTTTCAAAGCTTTTTACTCCGTTAAAATTTCAACGGGTCCACAATGAAGCCCATTTAGACATGCACGCTTTAAACCCCCAACAAAACTTCCGCAAAATAAGATTAAATAAAATTTTATAAGTTTAAATTTTTTATTATGGACTTTTGAATATGATAATATAACGTAAACAAAATTTTAGAGTTTTTACTCGGTTAAAATTCCAACAGGTCCACAATAAAGCACATTTAAATATGCACTCCTTAAACATTAACAAAATGTCCACAAAATAAGATTAAATCAAATTTTATGAGTTGAAATATTTGATTAAAGGCTTTTAAACTTGATTACAGAGTTTAACCTCAATTTAGAACTCTTTACTCAGTTAAATTCCAAGTGGCCCACAGTAAAGCCAATTTTGATATGCACACCTTAAACACAAACAAAACGTCCGTCAAACAAGATTAAATCAAATTTTATGTGTTCAAAGATTTGATTAAGCGAATTTTGGACTTGATTATATAGCTTAACCTTAGTTTCAAAGTTTTTTACTACGTTAAAATTCCAACGGGTTCACTATAAGGCCCATTTAGGCATCCACGTCTTAGACCCTAACAAAAATCCACAAAACAAGATAAAATCAAATACAATGCGTTAAAATATTTGGTTATTGGCTTTTGAACTTGATTATATAGCTTAACCAAAAATTTTGAGTTTTTTACTCGATTAAAATTCCAACGTTTTTACTATTAAGCCCCAACAAAACGTCTGCAAAATAAGTTTAAATAATTTATGAGTTCATATATTTTAATACGGGCATTTTAACATGATTACATAGCTTAACCTCAATTTTAGAGCTTTTTAGTCGGTTAAAATTCCAACGAGCCCACTACAAGGCCGATTTAGACATCCACATCTTAGACCCCAACAAAACATCCCCAAAATAAGATTAAATCAAATTTTATGTGATCAAATATTTGATTAAGGGATTTTCAACCTGATTATATAGCATAACCTTTGCTTTAGAGCTCTTTACTCTTTAAAATTTCAACGTATCCACTATAAGGCCTATTTGGACATCCACGTCTTAGACCCCAACAAAATGTTCTCAAAAAAGACTAGAAAATATATTGTGTTCAAATATTTGATTATAGGCTTTCTGAACATGATTGTATAGCATAACAAAAATTTTAGAGCTTTTTACTCGGTTAAAATTTCAACGGGTCCACAATAAAGCCCATTTAGACATGCGCGCCTTAAACCCAAACAAAACTTCCTCAAAAGAAGATTAAATAAAAATTTATGAGTTCAAATATTTGATTTTGGGCTTTTGAATACGATTATATAACTTAACCAAACTTTCAGAGCTTTTTATTCGGTTAAAATTCCAACGGGTCCACAATAAAGCACATTTAGACATGCACTCCTTAAACATTAACAAAATGTCCACAAAATAAGATTAAATCAAATTTCATGAGTTGAAATATTTGATTACGAGATTTTTGAACTTGATTATATAGCTTAACCTCAGTTTCCGAGCTTTTTACTCTGTTAAAATTCCAACAGGCCACTATAAGGCCCATTTAGACATCTACGTCTTAGACCCCAACAAAAATTTCACAAAACAAGATAAAGTTAAATATAATGAGTTAAAATATTTGGTTATTGACTTTTGAACTTGATTATATAGTTAACAAAAAAAATTTAGTTTTTTACTCGGTTAAAATTCCAACGTGTTTACAATAAAGCCCATCTAGACATGCACCTTAAGCCCCAACAAAACGTCTACAAAATATGTTTAAATCAAATTTATGAGTTCATATATTTGAATATGGACATTTGAACATGATTGTACAGCTTAACCTCAATTGGAGAGCTCTTGACTCGGTTAAAATTCCAACGTGTCCACTATAAGGCCCATTTTGACATCCACGTCTTAGACCCCAACAAAACGTTCACAAAAAAAAGATTAAATCAAATATAATGAGTTCAAAGATTTGATCAAGGGATTTTTGAACTTGGTTAGATAGCTTAACCTTAGTTTCAAAGCTTTTTACTCCGTTAAAATTCCAACGGGTCCACAATGAAGCCCATTTAGACATGCACGCTTTAAACTCCCAATAAAACTTCCGCAAAATAAGATTAAATAAAATTTTATAAGTTTAAATTTTTTATTATGGGCTTTTGATTATGATAATATAACGTAAACAAAATTTTAGAGTTTTTACTCGGTTAAAATTCCAACAGGTCCACAATAAAGCACATTTAAACATGCACTCCTTAAACATTAACAAAATGTCCACAAAATAAGATTAAATCAAAATTTATGAGTTGAAATATTTGATTAAAGGCTTTTAAAATTGATTATAGAGTTTAACCTCAATTTTAGAACTCTTTACACAGTAAAGCCAATTTTGATATGCACACCTTAAACACCAACAAAACGTCCGTCAAACAAGATTAAATCAAATTTTATGTGTTCAAAGATTTGATTAAGCGAATTTTGGACTTGATTATATAGCTTAACCTTAGTTTCAAAGTTTTTTACTCCGTTAAAATTCCAACAGGTTCACTATAAGGCCCATTTAGGCATCCACGTCTTAGACCCTAACAAAAATCCGCAAAACAAGATAAAATCAAATACAATGAGTTAAAATATTTGGTTATTGGCTTTTGAACTTGATTATATAGCTTAACCAAAATTTTTGAGTTTTTACTCGATTAAAATTCCAACGTTTTTACTATTATGCCCCAACAAAACGTCTGCAAAATAAGTTAAATAATTTATGAGTTCATATATTTTAATATGGGTATTTTAACATGATTACATAGCTTAACCTCAATTTTAGAGCTTTTTAGTCGGTTAAAATTCCAATGAGCCCACTACAAGGCCGATTTTGACATCTACGTCTTAGACCCCAACAAAACGTCCCCAAAATAAGTTTAAATCAAATTTTATGTGATCAAATATTTGATTAAGGGATTTTTGAACCTGATTATATAGCTTAACCTTTGTTTTAGAGCTCTTTACTCTTTAAAATTCCAACGGATCCACTATAAGGCCTATTTGGACATCCACGTCTTAGACCTCAACAAAACGTTCTCAAAAAAGACTAAAAAATATATTGTGTTCAAATATTTGATTATAGGCTTTTTGAACATGATTGTATAGCATAACAAAAATTTCAGAGCTCTTTACTCGGTTAAAATTTCAACGGTCCACAATAAAGCCCATTTAGACATGCTCGCCTTAAACCCAAACAAAACTTCCTCAAAAGAAGATTAAATCAAAATTTATGAGTTCAAATATTTGATTTTGGGGTTTTGAATACGATTATATAACTTAACAAAACTTTCAGAGCTTTTTATTCGGTTAAAATTCCAACGGGTCCACAATAAAGCACATTTAGACATGCACTCCTTAAACATTAACAAAATGTCCACAAAATAAGATTAAATAAAATTTTATGAGTTGAAATATTTGACTACGAGATTTTTGAACTTAATTATATAGCTTAACCTCAGTTTTCGAGCTTTTTACTTTGTTAAAATTCCAACAGGTCCACTATAAGGCCCATCTAGACATCTACGTCTTAGACCCCAACAAAAATTCCACAAAACAAGATAAAGTTAAATATAATGAGTTCAAATATTTGGTTATTGGCTTTTGAACTTGATTATATAGCTTAACCAAAATTTTTTAGTTTTTTACTCGGTTAAAATTCCAACGTGTTTACAATAAAGCCCATCTAGACATGCAAGCCTTAAGCCCCAACAAAACGTCTACGAAATATGTTTAAATCAAATTTATGAGTTCATATATTTGAATATGGACATTTGAACATGATTGTATAGCTTAACCTCAATTTCAGAGCTTTTTACTCGGTTAAAATTCCAACGTGTCCACTATAAGGCCCATTTTGACATCCACATCTTAGACCCCAACAAAACGTTCGCAAAAAAGATTAAATCAAAGATAATGAGTTCAAAGATTTGATCAAGGGATTTTTGAACATGGTTATATAGCTTAACTTTAGTTTCAAAGCTTTTTTCTCCGTTAAAATTCCAACGGGTCCACAATGAAGCCCTTTTAGACATGCACGCCTTAAACCCCAACAAAACTTCCGCAAAATAAGATTAAATAAAATTTTATGATTTTAGATTTTTGATTATGAGCTTTTGAATGCGATAATATAACTTAAACTAAATTTTAGAGTTTTTTACCCGGTTAAAATTCCAACGTGTTTACAATAAAGCCCATCTAGACATGCAAGCCTTAAGCTCCAATTTGACATCCACGTCTTAGACCCCAACAAAACTTTCGCAAAAAAAGACTAAGTTAAATATAATGAGCTCAAAGATTTGATCAAGGGATTTTTGAACATGGTTATATGGCTTAACCTTAGTTTCAATGCTTTTTACTCCGTTAAAATTCCACCGGGTCCACAATGAAGCCCATTTGGACATGCACCCCTTAAACCCCAACAAAACTTCCGCAAAATAAGATTAAATAAAATTTTATTAGTTTAAATTTTTGATTATGGGCTTTTGAATATGATAATATAACTTAAACAAAATTTTAGAGTTTTTTAATCGGTTAAAATTCCAACAGGTCCACAATAAAGCACATTTAGACATGCACTCCTTAAACATTAAAAAAATATCCACAAAATAAGATTAAATCAAATTTTATTAGTTGAAATATTTGATTAAAGGCTTTTAAACTTGATTATAGAGTTTAACCTCAATTTTAGAGCTCTTTACTCGGTTAAATTCCAACAGGTCCACTATAAGGCCCATTTAGACATCCGCGTCTTAGACCCCAACAAAAATTCCACAAAACAAGATAAAATAAAATATAATGAGTTAAAATATTTGGCTATTGGCTTTTGAACTTGATTATATAGCTTAACCAAAATTTTTGAGCTTTTACTCGGTTCAAATTCCAACGTGTTTACAATAAAGCCCATCTAGACATGCAAGACTTAAGCCCCAACAAAACTTCTACAAAATATGTTTAAATCAAATTTATGAGTTCATATTTTTGAATATGGACATTTGAACATGATTGTATAGCTTAACCTCAATTTCAGAGCTTTTTACTTGGTTAAAATTCTAACGTGTCCACTATAAGGTCCAATTTGACATCCACGTCTTAGACCCAACAAAACATTCGCAAAAAAAATATTAAATCAAATATAATGAGTTCAAAGATTTGATCAAGGGATTTTTGAACTTGGTTATATAGCTTAACCTTAGTTTCAAAGCTTTTTACTCCGTTAAAATTCCAACAGGTCCACAATGAAGCCCATTTAGACATGCAGGCCTTAAACCCCAACAAAACATCCGCAAAATAAAATTAAATCAAATTTTATGAGTTTAAATTTTTGATTATGGGCTTTTGAATATGATAATATAACTTAAACAAAATTTTAGAGTTTTTTACTTGGTTAAAATTCCAACAGGTCCACAATAAAGCACATTTAGACATGCACTCATTAAACATTGACAAAATATCCACAAAATAAGATTAAATCAAAATTTATGAGTTGAAATATTTGATTAAAGGCCTTTAAACTTGATTATAGATTTTAACCTCAATTTTAGAGCTATTTACTCGGTTAAATTCAAGTGGCCCACAGTAAAGCCAATTTTGATATGCACACCTTAATCACCAACAAAACGTCCATCAAATAAGATAAAATCAAATTTTATGTGTTCAAAGATTTGATTAAGCGAATTTTGGACTTGATTGTATAGCTTAACCTCAGTTTCAAAGTTTTTTACTCCGTTAAAATTCCAACGGGTTCACTATAAGGTCCATTTAGATATCCACTTCTTAGACCCCAACAAAACATCTGCAAAACAAGATAAAATAAAATACAATGAGTTAAAATATTTGTTTATTGGCTTTTGAACTTGATTATATAGCTTAACCAAATTTTGAGTTTTTTACTCGGTTAAAATTCCAACGTGTTTACTATTAAGCCCAAACAAAACTTCTGCAAAATAAGTTTAAATAATTTATGAGTTCATATATTTGAATATGGGCATTTGAACATGATAACATAGCTTAACCTCAATTTCAGAGTTTTTTAGTCAGTTAAAATTCCAATGAGTGTAACCTCAATTTTATAGCTCTTTAGTCGGTTAAATTCCAAGTGGTCCACAGTAAAGCCAATTTAGATATGAACACCTTAAACACAAACAAAACATCCGCAAAATAAGATTAAATCAAATTTTTTGAGTTCAAATATTTGATTACGAGATTTTTTTAATTGATTATATAGTTTAACCTCAGTTTCGAAGCTTTTTACTCGGTTAAAATTCCATAGGGTCCACTATAAGGCTCATTTAGGCATCCACATCTTAGACCCCAACAAAACGTTCGCAAAAACAGATTAAATCAAATACAATGAGTTCAAATATTTGATTATAGGTTTTCGAGCATGATTATATAGTATAACCGAATTTCAGAGTTTTTTACTCGGTTAAAATTCCAACGAGTTCCCAATAAAGCCATTTAGACATCCACCCTTTAAACCCCAACAAAACTTCCGCAAAATAAGATTAAATCAAATTTTATGAGTTTAAATTTCTGATTATGGGCTTTTGAATATGATAATATAACGTAAATAAAATTTTAGAGTTTTTTACACGGTTAAAATTCCAACTGGTCCACAATAAAGTACATTTAGACATGCACTCCTTAAACATTAACAAAATGTCTACAAAATAAGATTAAATCAAATTTTATGAGTTAAAATATTTGATTAAAGGATTTTAAACTTTATTATAGAGTTTAACCTCAATTTTAGAGCTCTTTACTCGGTTAAATTCCACATGGTTCACAGTAACCTATTTAGATATGCACAACTTAAACACCAACAAAACGTCCACCAAATAAGATTAAATCAAATTTTATGTGTTCAATGATTTGATCAAAGTATTTTTGAACTTGTTTATATAGCTTAACCTTAGTTTCAAAGTTTTTTACTCAGTTAAAATTCCAACGGGTCCACTATAAGGCCCATTTAAACATCCACGTCTTCGACCCCAACAAAATTCCACAAAACAAGATAAAAATAAATATAATGAGTTAAAATATTTGGTTATTGGCTTTTGAACTTGATTATATAGCTTAACCAAAATTTTTAAGTTTTTTACTCGGTTAAAATTCAACGTGTTTACAATAAAGCCCATCTAGACATGCAAGCCTTAAGCCCCAACAAAACGTCTACAAATTATGTTTAAATCAAATTTACGAGTTCAACTATTTAAATATGGACATTTGAACATGATTGTATAGCTTAACCTCAATTTGAGAGCTCTTGACTCAGTTAAAATTCCAACGCGTTCACTATAAGGCCCATTTTGACATCCGCGTCTTAGACCCCAACAAAACGTTCGCAAAAAAAGATTAAATCAAATATAATGAGTTCAAAGATTTGATCAAGGGTTTTTTGAACTTGGTTATATAGCTTAACCTTAGTTTTAAAGCTTTGTACTCCGTTAAAATTCCAACGGGTCCACAATGAAGCCCATTTAGACATGCACACCTTAAACCCCAACAAAACTTCGACAAAATAAGATTAAATCAAATTTTATGAGTTTAAATTTTTGATTATGGGCTTTTGAAAATGATAATATAACTTAAAGAAAATTTTAGTGTTTTTTACTTGGTTAAAATTCCAACAGGTCCACAATAAAGAACATTTAGACATGCACTCCTTAAACATTAACAAAATGTCCACAAAATAAGATTAAATCAAATTTTATGAGTTGAAATATTTGATTAAAGGCTTTTAAACATGATTATAGAGTTTAACCTCAATTTTAGAGCTCTTTACTCGGTTAAATTCCAAGTGGCCCATAGTAAAGCCAATTTTGATATGCACACCTTAAACATCGAAAAAAACGTACGTCAAATAAGATTAAATCAAATTTTATGTGTTCAAAGATTTGACTAACCTAATTTTGGACATGATTATATAGCTTAACCTCAGCTTCAAAGTTTTTTACTCTGTTAAAATTCCAACGGGTTTACTACAAGGCCTATTTAGACATCCACGTCTTAGACCTCAACAAAACATCCGCAAAAAAAGATAAAATCAAATAAATGAGTTAAAATATTTGGTTATTGGCTTTTGAACTTGATTATATAGCTTAACCAAAATTTTTGAGTTTTTTACTCGGTTAAAATTCCAATGTGTTTACTATTAAGCCCCAACAAAACGTTTGCAAAATAAGTTTAAATAATTTATGAGTTCATATATTTGAATATGGGCATTTGAACATGATTACATAGCTTAACCTCAATTTCAGAGCTTTTTAGTCGGTTAAAATTTCAACGAGTCCACTACAAGGCCCATTTAGATATCCACGTCTTAGACCCCAACAAAACGTCCCCAAAATAAGATTAAAACAAATTTTATGCGATCAAATATTTGATTAATGGATTTTTGAGCTTGATTATATAGCTTAACCTTTGTTTTAAAGCTCTTTCCTCTTTAAAATTCCAACGGATCCACTATAAGGCCTATTTGGACATCCACGTCTTAGACCCCAACAAAATATTCTCAAAAAAGACTATGTAAAATATAATGAGTTCAAATATTTGATTATAGGCTTTTGAACATGATTGTATAGCATAACAAAAATTTTAGAGCTTTCTACTCGGTTAAAATTTCAACGGGTCCACAATAAAGCCCATTTAGGCATGCACGCCTTAAACCTAAACAAAACTTCCTCAAAATAAGATTAAATCAAATTTTATAAGTTCAAATATTTGATTATGAGCTTTTGAATTCCATTATATAACTTAGCCAAAATTTCAAAGTTTTTTATTCGGTTAAAATTCCAACGGGCCCACAATAAAGCACATTTAGACATGCACGCCTTAAACCCTAACAAAATATCCACAAAATAAGATTAAATCAAATTTTGTGAGTTCAAATATTTGATTATGGGCTCCTAAACTTAATTATATATCTTAATCTCAATTTTAGATCTTTTTACTTGGTTAAATTCCAAGTGGTACACAGTAAAGCCAATTTAGAAATGAACACATTAAACACAAATAAAACGTCCGCAGAATAAGATTAAATAAAAAAAATTTAAGTTCAAATATTTTATTATGAGATTTTTGAACTTGATTATATAGTTTAACCTCAGTTTCGAAGCTTTTTACTAGGTTAAAATTCTATAGGGTGATAAGGCTCATTTAGGCATCCACATCTTAGACCACAACAAAATGTTCGAAAAAAAGATTAAATCAAATACAATGAGTTCAAATATTTGATTATAGGCTTTCGAGCATGATTATATAGTATAACCGAATTTCAGAGCTTTCTACTCGGTTAAAATTTCGAGGAGTCCCCAATAAAGGAAATTTAGACATGCACGCGTTAAACCCCAACAAAACATCCGCAAAATAAGATAAAATCAAATACAATGAGATAAAATATTTGGTTATTGGCTTTTGAACTTGATTATATAGCTTAACCAAATTTTTTGAGTTTTTTACTCGATTAAAATTCCAACGTGTTTACTATTAAGCCCCAACAAAACGTCTGCAAAATAAGATTAAATAATTTATGAGTTCATATATTTTAATATGGGCATTTCAATAAGATTACATAGCCTAACCTCAATTTCATAGCTTTTTAGTCGGTTAAAATTCCAACAAGTCCACTACAAGGCCCATTTAGACATCTATGTCTTAGACCCCAACAAAACGTCCCCAAAATAAGATTGAATCAAATTTTATGTGATCAAATATTTGATTAAGGGATTTTTGAACCTGATTATATAGTTTAACCATTGTTTTAGAGCTCTTTACTCTTTAAAATTCCAACGGATCCACTATAAGGCCTACTTGGACATCCACGTCTTAGACCCCAATAAAATATTCTCAAAAAAGACTAAAAAAATATATTCAGCTCAAATATTTATTATAGGCTTTTGAACATGATTGTATAGCATAACAAAAATTTCAGAACTTTTTACTCGGTTAAAATTTCAACGGGTCCACAATAAAGCTCATTTAGACATTCACGCCTTAAACCTAAACAAAACTTCCTCAAAATAAGATTAAATCAAATTTTATGAGTTCAAATATTTAATTATGGGCTTTTTAATTCGATTGTATAACTCAGCCAAAATTTTAGAGTTTTTTATTCGGTTAAAATTTCAACAGGCCCACAATAAAGCACATTTAGACATGCACGCCTTAAACCCTAACAAAATGTCCACAAAATAAGATTAAATCAAATTTTGTGAGTTCAAATATTTCATTATGGGCTCCTAAACTTAATTATATATGTTATCCTCAATTTTAAAGCTTTTTACTCGGTTAAATTCCAAATGGTACACAATAAAGCCAATTTAGAAATGAACACATTAAACCCAAACAAAACGCCCGCAAAATAAGATTAAATAAAAAACTTTAGTTCAAATATTTGATTATGAGATTTTTGAACTTGATTATATAGTTTAACATCAGTTTCGAAGCTTTTTACTCTGTTAAAATTTCATAGGGCCCACTATAAGGCTCAATTTAGGCATCCACATGTTAGACCCCAACAAAACGTTCCCAAAAAAGATTAAATCAAATACAATGAGTTCAAATATTTGATTATAGGCTTTCAACCATGATTATATACTATAACCAAATTTCAGAGCTTTTTACTTGGTTAAAATTCCAACGAGTCCCCAATAAAGCCAATTTAGACATGCACTCCTTAAACCTAACAAAACTTCTGCAAAATAAGATTAAATCAAATTTTATAAGGTTAAATTTTTGATTACGGGATTTTGACTATGATAATATAACTTAAACAAAATTTTAGAGTTTTTTACTCGGTTAAAATTCCAACGGGTCCACAATAAAGTACATTTAGACATGCACTCCTTAAACATTAACAAAATATCCACAAACTAAGATTAAATCAAATTTTATAAGTTGAAATATTTGATTAAAGGCTTTTAAACTTGATTATAGAGTTTAACCTCAATTTTAGAGCTCTTTACTCGGTTAAATTCCAAGTGGCCCACAGTAAAGCCAATTTTGATATGCACACCTTAAACACCAACAAAACGTCCGTCAAATAAGATTAAATCAAATTTTATGTGTTCAAAGATTTGATTAAGCGATTTTTGGACTTGATAATATAGCTTAACCTTAGTTTCAAAGTTTTTTACTCCGTTAAAATTCCAATGGGTTCACTATAAGGCCCATTTAGACATCCACGTCTTAGACCCCAACAAAAATCCGCAAAACAAGATTAAATCGCTTTTTGCTCAGTTAAAATTTAGAACATGATTGTATAGCATAACAAAAATTTCAGAGCTTTTTACTTAGTTAAAATTTCAACGGGTCCACAATAAAGCCCATTTAGACATGCACGCCTTAAACCCAAACAAAACTTCCTCAAAATAAGATTAAATCAAATTTTATGAGTTCAAATATTTGATTATGGGCTTTTGAATACGATTATATAACTTAGCCAAAATTTTAGAGTTTTTTATTCGGTTAAAATTCCAATGGGTCCATAATAAAGCACATTTAGACATGCACACCTTAAACCCTAACAAAATGTCCACAAAATAAGATTAAATCAAATTTTGTGAGGTCAAATATTTCATTATGGGCTCCTAAACTTAATTATATATGTTAACCTCAATTTTAAAGCTTTTTACTCGGTTAAATTCTAAATGGTACACAATAAAGCCAATTTAGAAATGAACACATTAAACCCAAACACAACGCCCGCAAAATAAGATTAAATAAAAAAATTTCGTTCAAATATTTGATTACGAGATTTTCGAACTTGATTATATAGTTTAACATCAGTTTCGAAGCTTTTTACTCTGTTAAAATTTCATAGGGTCGACTATAAGGCTCAATTTAGGCATCCACATGTTAGACCCCAACAAAATGTTCCCATAAAAGATTAAATCAAATACAATGAGTTCAAATATTTGATTATAGGCTTTCGACCATGATTATATAGTATAACCAAATTTCAGAGCTTTTTACTCGGTTAAAATTCCAACGAGTCCCCAATAAAGCCAATTTAGACATGCACTCCTTAAACCCAACAAAACTTCTGCAAAATAAGATTAAATCAAATTTTATAAGTTTAAATTTCTGATTATGGGCTTTTGAATATGATAATATAACTTAAACAAAATTTTAGAGTTTTTTACTCGGTTAAAATTCCAACGGGTCCACAATAAAGTACATTTAGACATGCACTTCTTAAACATTAACAAAATATCCACAAACTAAGATTAAATCAAATTTTATAAGTTGAAATATTTAATTAAAGGCTTTTAAACTTTATTATAGAGTTTAACCTCAATTTTAGAGCTCTTTACTCGGTTAAATTCCAAGTGGCCCACAGTAAAGCCAATTTTGATATGCACACCTTAAACACCAACAAAACGTCTGTCAAATAAGATTAAATCAAATTTTATGTGTTCAAAGATTTGATTAAGCGTATTTTGAACTTGATTATATAGCTTAACCTCAGTTTCAAAGTTTTTTACTCCGTTAAAATTCCAATGGGTTCACTATAAGGCCTATTTAGACATCCACGTATTAGACCCCAACAAAACATCCGCACAACAAGATAAAATCAAATACAATGTGTTAAAATATTTGGTTATTGGCTTTTGAACTTGATTATATAGCTTAACCAAAATTTTTGAGTTTTTTACTCTGTTAAAATTCCAACGTGTTTACTATTAAGCCCCAACAAAACGTCTGCAAAATAAGTTTAAATAATTTATGATTTCATATATTTGAATATGGGCATTTGAACATGATTAAATAGCTTAACCTCAATTTCAGAGCTTTTTAGTCGGTTAAAATTCTAACGAGTCCATTACAAGGCCCATTTAGACATCCACGTCTTAGACCCCAACAAAACGTCCCTAAAATAATATTAAATCAAATTTTATGTGATCAAATATTTGATTAAGGGATTTTTGAACTCGATTATATAGTTTAACCATTGTTTTAGAGCTCTTTACTCTTTAAAATTCCAATGGATCCACTATAAGGCCTATTTATAGATCCACGTCTTAGACTATAACAAAATGTTCTCGAAAAAGACTAAATAAAATATAATGAGTTCAAATATTTGATTATAGGCTTTTGAACAGGATTGTATAGCATAACAAAAATTTCAGAGCTTTTTACTCGGTTAAAACTTCAACGGGTCCACAATAAAACCCATTTAGACATGCACGCCTTAAACCCACACAAAACTTCCTCAAAATAAGATTAAATCAAATTTTATGAGTTCAATTTGATTATGTGCTTTTGAATACGATTATATAACTTAATCAAAATTTCAGAGCTTTTTATTCGGTTAAAATTCTAACGGGTCCACAATAAAGCACATTTTGACATGCACCCCTTAAACCCTAACAAAATGTCCACAAAATAAGATTAAACCAAATTTTGTGAGTTCAAATATTTGATTATGGTCTCCTAAACTTAATTATATATGTTAACCTCAATTTTAGAGCTTTTTACTCGGTTAAATTCCAAGTGGTACACAGTAAAGCCAATTTAGAAACGAACACATTAAACCCAAACAAAATGTCCGCAAAATAAGATTAAATAAAAATTTTTGAGTTCAAATATTTGATTACGAGATTTTTGAACTTGATTATATAGTTTAACCTCAGTTTTGAAGCTTTTTACTCAGTTAAAATTCCATAGGGTCCACTATAAGTCTCATTTAGGCATCCACATCTTAGACCCCAACAAAATGTTCGTAAAAAAGATTAAATCAAATACAATGAGTTCAAATATTTTATTATAGGCTTTCGAGCATGATTATATAGTATAACCAAATTTCAGAGCTTTCTACTCGGTTAAAATTCCGAGGAATCCCCAATAAAGCCAATTTAGACATGCACGCCTTAAACCCCGATAAAACTTTCGAAAATAAGATTAAATAAAATTTTATGAGTTTAAATTTTTGATTATGGGCTTTTGAATATGACAATATAACTTAAACAAAACTTTAGAGTTTTTTACTCGGTTAAAATTCCAACGGGTCCACAATAAAGTACATTTAGATAATGCACTCATTAAACATTAACAAAGTGTCCACAAAATAAGATTAAATTAAATTTTATGAGTTAAAATATTTGATTAAAGGCTTTTAAACTTGATTATAGAGTTTAAACTCAATTTTAGAGCTCTTTACTCGGTTAAATTCCAAGTGGTCTATAGTAAAGCCTATTTAGATTTGCACAGCTTAAACACTAACAAAACATCCGCCAAATAAGATTAAATTAAATTTTATGTGTTCAATGATTTGATCAAGGTATTTTTGAACTTGGTTATATAGCTTAACCTTAGTTTCAAAGGTTTTTACTTTGTTAAAATTCCAACGGGTCCACTATAAGACCCATTTAGACATCCATGTCTTAGACCCCAACAATACTTCCACAAAACAAGATAAAATCAAATATAATGAGTTAAAATATTTGGTTATTGGCTTTTGAACTTGATTATATAGCTTAACCAAAATTTTTGAGTTTTTTACTCGGTTAAAATTCCAACGTGTTTACTATAAAGCCCTTCTAAACATGCAAGCCTTAAGCCCTAACAAAACTTCTGCAAAATATGCTTAATTCAAATTTATGAGTTCATATATTTGAATAAGGACATTTGAACATGATTATATAGCTTCAACTCAATTTCGGAGCTTTTTACTCAGTTAAAATTCCAACGTTTCCACTATAAGGCCCATTTTGACATCCACGTCTTAGACCCAACAAAACATTCGGAAAAAATATTAAATCAAATATAATGAGTTCAAAGATTTGATAAAGGTATATTTTAACTTGGTTATATAGCTTAACCTTAGTTTCAAAGCTTTTTACTCCGTTAAAATTCCAACGGGTCCACTATAAGGCCCATTTAGACATCCACGTCTTAGACCCCAACAAAACAAGATAAAATCAAATATAATGAGTTAAAATATTTTATTATTGGCTCTTTTGAACTTGATTATATAGCTTAACCAAAATTTTTGAGTTTTTTACTTGGTTAAAGTTCCAACGTATTTACTATAAAGCCCATCTAGACATGCATGCCTTAAGCGCCAACAAAACGTGTGCAAAATATGTTTAAATCAAATTTATGAGTTCAAATATTTGATTAAGGGCTTATAAACTTGATTATAAATGTTAACCTCAATTTTAGAGTTTATTACTCGGTTAAATTCCAAATGGTCCACAGTAAAGCCAATTTAGATATGCACACCTTAAACCCCAAACAAAACGTCCACAAAATAAGATTAATTCAAATTTTTTGAGTTCAAATATTTGATTACGAGATTTTTGAACTTTATTATATAGCTTAACCTCATATTTGAAGCTTTTTACACGATTAAAATTTCAACGGATCCACTATAAGGCACATTTAGACATCCACGTCTTAGACCCCAACAAAACGTTCACAAAAAAGATTAAATCAAATACAATCATTCAAATATTTGATTATAGGCTTTTGAACTTGATTATTTAGCATAACCAAATTTCAGAGCTTCTTACTCAGTTAAAATTCCAACGGGTCCACAACAAAGCCTATTTAGACATACACGCCTTAAACCCAACAAAACTTCCGCAAAATAAGATGAAATCAAATTTTTTGAGTTCAAATATTTGATTATGGGCTTTTGAATACGATTATATAATTTAACCAAAATTTTAGAGCTTTTTATTTGGTTAAAATTACAACGGGTAAAGCTTTTGATATTGTGGAGTGGTCCTTCCTCCAAAAGGTTATGCTAAAAATGGGTTTCGCAGACCCATGGGTCAACATCCTAATGAGATGTATCTCTACAGTCTCCTTTATCGCTCGAGTTAGTGGATCTCTTTCACCTATTTTTCAGCCGCAACGTGGTTTAAGATAGGGAGACCCACTCTCCCATTTCTTATTCCTTATATGCACACAGGGCCTTTCGGCTACTCTCTATGTTGAGCAACAGTCTGGGCAACTCCCAGGCCTCTGTGCTAGGCACTTCAGACCTAAGGTAAATCATCTACTCTTTGCGGATGATAGTGTGGTCTTCATTCGGAATGACATTTCAGAAGCTAAACGCGTAAAAGAAATCCTTCACCTATACTCATCGTCCTTCGGTCAGACTGTTAACTTTGAAAAATCAACGATATTTTTTACTCCCCGTGCTACCACTGACCATAAACAGCCAGTTCATGACATTCTTGGAGTTCGAGAAATGGACGACCCAGGGATTTACCTGGGTGTCCCCCTCTTAATCCAGAAAAATAAAACTTCTTCGTTGGGTTTCACTAGAGATAAGGTGAATTCACGTATATCTCACTGGGACACACATCTCCTCTGGTTCAGCGGTCGAGAGATTTTTATTAAGTCTGTTATCCAATCCTTACCTTAATACGTGATGCCTTGCTACCTTTTCCCCCTAAATATCGTTAATGATATGACAAAATTGGTCCGACGCTATTAGGGGTCTGGGAAGAACAATAAGAGAGGTTGGCCTTTAATTCCAATAGATACTATATGCACACCTAAGGTCGTAGGTGGAATTGGTTTTTGGGACATACACCTTTTTAATATTGCCCTTCTTTCAAACAAATCTGGCGACTGATAACATAACCAAACTCTCTACTCACCCAGATTTATAGAGCAAAATACTTCTCTTATGGGAATATCTTGAAAGTAGAATCCAATAAGAATGCGTCCTTTGCGTAGAAAGGCATCCACCATGCTATGTTGCAACTTCATCCCAGTTTTTTTGAGAGTCCTGAAGTGAATAGTAACATTCACGTACACTCTGATAACTGGGGAGGTGCTATTGTTATCAATCTATACGGTGAGTACGAGCATAATGATGAAATTCCAGTTCGATGTCGTGACTTCATGATATCAGGACGACCACGGTGGGATTAGCCTAAAGTCCATGATTACTTTGATAGAGATGATGCCAATACGGTCCTTAGCGTTCTAATTATCAATGACACTCAAGATACCATCCTTTGGGTAAACCATGACTCTGGCATCTACTCAGTTTGACCGGGATATTCCTTTTTACAGAGGCCGCCTAACCCTATTAATAGGCCTTCACGCCTCTGAAAAGTAATGTCCAAACTATTGATCATTCTGAAGATTCGTTCCTTCGGCTGGCGAGTAGGCCATGATGCTCTCCCAACAAGACACAAACTCCAGGATGTGACTCTCTCTACAGACATATGTATGCTATGCCACTTATACTCGGAAACTACGATATATTTCTTACGGGATTGTTTGGGTGCAACTGAGGCCCTCCACTTAGCATGCATGCCAAATTGCCTCATTTCTAGTACTTTAACTTCACTCTATCCTGGCTTGAGGAAGGGGCTGCATGTTTATCACTCCAATCTTTTGCACTTTTCCTTATGATTCTTTGGAACCTATGGAATAGACGCAATGATTGGGTGCATAATCATCGACTCCAACCTCTCTAGCTTACGGTTCTAAATTCCCAGGGACTTCTCAGGGACAACATTGCGGCAACGTCAACCAGCTCCACCTTGCAACTGATAGACAAACCGACTTTGGCATCTGCACACTGGAAACCACCTCAGGCCAGCTTTTTAAAAATCAACACTGGCAGGGCTCTTGATCCTATATCTAAGATTACTTCTGTGGGCATTATTGCTCGTGATTCTTGCAGTAATGTATTAGGTGGCCTTTGTAATAACCCTAAAATTGATCTAGAATGAATTATGCTATCAAATGTGTGATTTTTTAAAACACTTTGTTACTTGTATAACCTAGATTAATTTAGCTAGGGATCTTATCGAAAGAAAGGAAAAGATAAAAGCCTTAAGTAAGTGACTAAGCTAATCATCAATTGAAACTCAAGACTTTCATGGTTAATAAAAGTTGTTGGGAGGGTTTGTACACATGGCATTTTGAAGAGAGCCATGGAGGGAGAGGTTCGGTCATTTGGATTCCACTTCCAAAATGGTCATCCCCTACCCCTTGAGAGCAGCCGAATGCTAGAGAGAGGGAGAGCTTATGTCCTTATCCATGGAAGCATGAAATTGAGCTCTCAAGCTTGTGATCTTAGACATATATAGGCTTATAGAGAAGGAGAGTAAGTATCCTTACTACTTTCTTGTGTTTAGACATAGGAATGGAGATTATATAAATTGTTATATAATATCGATTGAATTGAATGTTAATCTCTTGATGTTTTCCCTCCATTAGAATGGATATATGTTTCTTGCAATGTGTGTAAACCATGATTAAATGCATGCTTGTAAAGATTCGGACAACTTAGTCCAAATGTGAAATTGATGTTTCTTTAAACACTAAGCTTGTTTGAGTCGAATAGTTGCTATTGAGGATGAATTTAGGAAATGTATCCTGAACTAGGGCCGTTCAATGAATTGAGTGTAACCAATTAATTAAATTTAGTCTCTAAAATAGGGGATTGGGTCTCGTGCAAGCTTGGGAAAAATCATTTTATACGTTGGGATCAAAATTCATGTGTATAACGATTTAAGGAACTGATTTTGATATCCATGGCTGGATGTGTGGTTATTTTGAATACAATTTAAGGGATTGCGATTATTTTTACATGAACATAACAAGTTTGAATGTATATTAATGCCTTAAGAATTGTTTGATGAGTATACCTATTGCTATAACATTTTCGAAGTGCTGAAAATACATGGACATAATCGGTGGATTGCTTGTGTGTTTAATTTGAAATGATCTATTGATATATATATATATATATAAATTTGCATGCTAGATAGTAAGTTGGGCAACTTAGTTGATGTATATATATGTCTATTGATTGATTAAGCATTTGGGTGATAAATGTAATTCTAATGCATAGTTATATCCTTGTTATGACTAGACAATAAAGAGATCGAACAAATTGAAGAAAGACAAAAAGGAATCGTATTCGGGGACAAGAGTAGCTCGGTTTAATCTGTGAGTGTAGTTAAAACCTTGAGGTAACGTAAAACTGTCCCGAGCATTTTATTCAATCTTATTACGTTCTATTTACATGCTAATTAAATTGCGCATGTGCTTAAGCTTGGTGGGGAGGTAAGTACTACTAAACAATTGTTTTATGATATGTAAAAATGGAGTATACTTATAATGTATTAAGTTCAATCAAATGATGTATGCTATGTGGAAAGCTCAAATGATTGAGAGATGAATCTCTAAACGTGAAGCTATACTCATCTTGTTATGAAAATGACGTGTTATGATAAAGGAATAAGCCTTGGTTTCGGTCAGTCTTAGGTACAATTGGCATGCCATAGAGTCAATGGAGTTCTTTGTTTGGTACTTCGGGTACCTTTGTTTGACGATTGACGTCACATGATTCGAGTACCTAGACTGTTTAAAATCAAGGCTACATCACTTAAAGAAATGCATGATACTCGTAATATAACCAAGGACATTATTTATTATATGAGATCCTAGTATTAAACTTGCTTATATGATCATGGAACTCAAATCTGTTTCTTGCTTCATAAGTAAGTTATGTTGATTATAATAGATCCTATATCTATATTGTTTTGTGATAGGTATATCGAATTAAGTTCTTTTGGCCCTTCATAGAGCTATACTCCCATTCGAATTCTAGCTATAGCTCTCATATGTTCAAGACTTGAATTAGAATTAAGGAAGATACTCCATGAATTGTTAATTTTGCATTTCTCATCGTTTTGTTCGACTACCTCACTAAGTAATCTTTACTTACTTGTTTATGCCTCCTGACTCATTTCAGGTTAATCTCGTTTTGTTGGAACTTCGGAAGCTTGGACAAGGTCACAAGAAGCTTAACTTATGTTTTGTTTACTTGTACCCCTAGTACGGTGGCATTAAGGTCAATGCTAGAGCATATACTTTTCTTTTGGCATGTATATATATGTATTAAGACTGATCTAGGTTGTAAGGTTGTATGTAAGTACTTTGAATGGTGATGTTTGTAGTGTCTTCTTTTAGTTGCTGATTAGTACTTAATGTTCATTAGATGCTTATGTTCGATAGTATTGAGCTTTTGATAATGGTTTGAGTATGTGAATGCTTGATGATAATCTGTGTGTAAGTAATCGAGCCATTATAAATTCTTACCCTAATAACACAAAGAAGTTAAATAGTAGAATAAATACAAATTGAACTTGGTAAAGAAATCTAATTACCTAATTTGATATCCTTGAAGACCTTAGTTTATCAATAAGGGAATCATTCAAGTGTAGCTTAGTTGAATTAACTTCAATTTGATCATATCTATCCTTATGTCTAAACATGAAGTTACCTTGCAGTATAAGTTCCTAGAGATGGTTGCTTGGTTTGCTATTTGGTTTTATCTTACATTTTAGGTTTCCTTGTGCTTGATCGCATGCTAACTTGTGATACAAGTTAGATTCTTTGTTTCTTTTAGGCACCTCAGACTTAGTTTTCTAGTTAGTCTAGAATGGGGTGTTACATTTGGTATTAAGAGCTAAGGTTTAGTCGATCTTAGGACTAAACTATGTTGCATTGCATCATCTTTTGTTTCATGTGCCACCTAGGAGTTATTTCAATTGATACTTGTGAGCTATGTCTAATAGAAAGCTTTCTTTTGGATATTATCAACCTTTTCAGATGTCTGAAACACATCTGGCTCGGGATAACGAAAGCTCGGTTGGTTCCTTCAATAATGGAGGAAGTGTGAGGATGAACCAGGAGCAACAAGGCCCTAGGAAGGTTGTTGAACCACAGCCTAAAGCTCCTCAAATTCATCCAGTACAAAGAGAGTGCTACCTTAGTATGACAGAAATGTTCAACCAATTCATTGCTTCCTTGAAACAGAATCCTCCTCCTGCACCTGTGATAGTTCAATCTAGAGCACCCATTGATAAGTTAGCCCAACACTGAGCTGATACGTTCTCAGGAACGAATGATGAGAATCCTGAAGTAGTAGAATACTGGTTAGAGACCACAACCAGGATTCCAACTAAGCAATTACATTGTTCTGACGAGCATAAACTCGAATGTGCTTTGGCTCTTTTGGCAGACAAAGCTTTGTGTTGGTGGAAGATAACAACTCTAACTGCTCTAGAGAATGCTATTACCTGGGAGTTCTTTCTTAATGAATTCTTCAAAAAGTACATCAGTGAACAGTACCTAGCCGAACGCATAACTCATTTTTTACATATGAAGCAAACAGGCATACCCATAGAACAGTACGTCAGCGATTGTTGCAAGTATTGTAAGTATGGATCTGAATACATTAAGAAGGAAGAAGACAAGTGTCAGATGTTTATCAAAGGGCTCAATGGTGAAATAAGCCATATGTTTACGGCTTTAAAGATCTATGATTTTCAAGACTTGGTCAATCGGGCGATTGCCACTGAATCCAAGATGAAAGCATCCAAACGGAGGAAAGGGACTTACTCTCGTAATGATAAAAGGCAGAGGAATGACAATAAACCTTCTTGGCCATCGAAGAAGTCAAAGAATCAAGGAGGAGTTTCTTCAAACCACATTTCCCATTCGAAAGGTAACTTCATGCCCAAACCCCCAACAATAGCTAGGCCTTCGACGCCTTCCAACTCTGTTTTTACCCCGGGGAATTTAGATAGAGAGTCTCAAGCTCATATCTGCAAATTCTACTAGAACTATAATTTAGGTCAATGTAGGAAAAAATGCTTGTTTCCAGTGTGGAAAGTTGGATCACTATGTCAGAGATTGTCCCCAAAATTCGAATAAAGTGATATCTCGTGTATCCTCAAACACAAATCCAGTGCAATCATCTCGGGGTAAAGGTCTAAAACAAGCCCAGTCTGGGAACTCTGGGAGAAGTCAAGGTCAAACCTCATTCTCTACACATCAGGAGTCTCGAGCCCTTGCTCGAGTATACCATGGTCGGGGACGATAAGAAGAAGAATCCCCTGATGTTATTGCAGGCACAATCGAATTATATGCTAATCTTGTCTATGCTTTATTCGACTCGGGTTCAACCCACTCCTTTATTTGTTCCACTTTGATTGAAAGATTCCATTTAACCTTTAAAGCCATTGAATGTAATCTTATTGTCACCAATCCCTTAAGAGATAGGGTTAATGTAAATCGAATGTGCAAGAACTACCCTCTTTTCATACAAGACATTCTTTTTCTTGCTGATCTTTTAGTACTGCCCTTTAACGATTTCGATCTAATCCTGGGGTTAGATTGGTTAGGAAGGCACCGAGATTGGGTAGATTGTGATAAGAAAAAACTTTACCTTCGTGGGTTGGATAAAGAATCCATACTCTTGTTAGATTATATGTCCCAGAAATCAAATTTTGTTCTTGCTGCTATGTTTGAGTCTCATGAGGCTCAGCCTGCTTTAGAATCTATTCTAACCATTTCTGAATTTCCTGACATTTTTCTCGAGGAACTTTCAAGATTGCCTCCGACTCAAGAGGTAGAATTCAATATAAAAGTTCAACCTGGATCTAATCCTGTGTCTATCACCCCTTATCGGATGGCCCCAGTTGAACTAAAGGAACTAACTCTAGAAACAGTTACAGAAGTTGCAAGATAAAGGCTTTATTAGGCCTAGCTCATCTCCATGGGGAGCACATGTATTGTTTGTCAAAAAGAAGGATGGATCGATGAGACTTTGCATTGACTATCGGCAACTAAATCAACTCACCATAAAAAAACAAGTATCATTTGCCTAGAATTGAGGACTTGTTTGATCAGCTCAAGAATGCTATCGTGTTTTCAAAGATCAATCTCCGATCTGGATATTATCATATGAAAGTTAGGGAGTCGGATGTATCAAAGATGACGTTCGGCCTAACCAATGCCCCTGCTGCATTTATGGACCTTATGAACTAGGTCTTCAAGCCATTCTTGGATAAATTTGTGGTAGTTTTTATCGATGATATCCTCTTCTACTCCAAAAATAAGGACGACCATTAGAACCACCTCCAAATCATCTTGCAAACTCTTCGAGATCACTAACTCTTTGCAAAACTCAGCAAATGCAAGTTTTGGCTATCAGAAGTATCTTTTCTCAGCCACGTAATTTCTGCTGAAGGAATCAAAGTTGATCCTAAGAAAATTCAATCAATAGTTGATTGGTTTCCACCAAAGAATGTTCAAGAAGTTAGAAGTTTCTTGGGGTTAGTCGGATACTATCGGAGGTTCATTAAGGGATTCTCCATTTTAGATGTAACTTTGACTAAGCTACTCTGAAAGGACAAGGTATTCATTTGGTCAAAAATTCAGCAGTGAAGCTTTGACCAATTGAAGCAAGTTCTTACGCACGCTCCTGTCCTGATATAGCCTGAGTCGGGAAAAGACTACACCGTCTTCAACGATGCATCTTAGTTGGGACTTGGATGTGTTCTGATGCAAGAAAAAAGGTGGTAGCCTATGCTTCTCACCAATTAAAATCTAATGAGCTAAATTATCCAACCCACGATCTTGAATTAGCTGTGGTAGTTTTTACCCTCAAAATCTGGAGACACTACTTGTTCGATGAAAGGTGCTACTTATTCAATGATCATAAAAGTCTCCAATATCTTCTATCTCAAAAATACTTAAACCTCAGGCAAAGAAGATGGTTAGAGTTGATCAAAGACTATGACATGATCATTGATTACTACCCGGAAAAAGCAAACGTAGTGGCTGATGCGCTCAATCGCTGACGTTCAATTGGTAAAATAATGAATGAATTATAATTAAATCTTGTTCATCCAAAGCCTTGAACCTTCTCATATAAGAATGTTCCATTGATTTGTAGCCCCGACTGCAATCAATGCACACTTTAAATTGCAGAGAAATTGAAAGATCCTATTTGAACTTCGGATTCAATCGGATTTACCTCGAGGATTAGAACTCTACAACAAATAGATCTCGTACTTCAGAAAGTCTTGCGCAAACTTGAAACTGAACCTAATCCAGATTTCTCTTTGAAACCTAGTGGGTTACTCTATTTTTGAAATAGAGTCTGTGTACCCAATGATGATGTCTTAAGGAGAGAAATACTTCAGGAAGCTCATTCTAGTCCCTTTTTCGATTCATCCAGGATCTGTTAAGATGTATAAAGACTTAAAGGATTTGAACTGGTGGCCAGGAATGAAGTCATCCATTATTGATTATATTTCTAAATGCCTAACCTGCCAGAAGGTTAAAACAGAGCATCGAGTACCTGCAGGACTTTTGCAACCCATCGAACTACCCATGTGGAAGTGGGATAGAATAACCATGGACTTTGTTTGTGGATTGCCTTTATCACCAAGAAGAAATGATGTTGTTTAGGTGATTGTGGATAGATTTTCTAAGTTAGCCCACTTCATACCTATTTATATGAATATGAGCTTGGACTAGTTAGCTGAGTTGTATATAAAAGAAGTAATCTGTTTTCATGGGTTACCCACCTCTATTATATCAGACCAGGATCCCCGATTTGACTCTAGATTCTAGAATTCTCTGGAGAAGGCTTTTGGAACCAAGACAAACCTCAGTACGGCTTTCCATCCACAATCAGATGGACAATCTGAAATAGTGATTCAAATCTTAGAAGACATGCTACGAACCTGTGTGATTGACATGGGAAAGGGCTGGGAGAAATCCCCGTCACTTATTGAATTCTCCTATAACAATAGTTACCAAACATCCATTAGAATGGCTCCTTTTGAAGCTTTGTATGGGAGGAAATGTAGAATTCCCCTATGTTGGTCTGAACTAGGTGAGAGTAAGGCCTTAGGACCCAAACTACTCTGAGAAACAGAGAAGCATGTGCTATTATCCACTGTAGACTAAAAGAAGCTTTCGATGGACAAAAAGCCTACGTTGGTTTAAAAAGAAGAGATATCCAATATATTGTGGGTGACCGAGAGTTTCTTAAGGTATCACCTTGGAAAAAAGTTTTCAGATTTGGGAAAAAGGGAAAGCTTAGTCCTCGTTTTATTGGACAATTCAAGATTACATAAAGAATTGGTCATGTGGCTTATCGCCTAGCTCTTCCAAAGGAATTCGATAAGATCCACAATGTATTCCATATATCTATGCTACCATTCTGACCCTTATCATGTTTTAGAACCATAAGAAGTAGAACTCAACCCAGATTTGACTTACGAGGAAAAACCAATCCAAATACTAGAAAGAGAGGTCAAAAGGCTTCGTTATAAAACAATTCATTTAGTTAAAGTGCTTTGGGGAAATCATAAAAGTGAAGAAACTACCTGGGAGCCTGAATCAAACATGAAGAAGCAATATCCTCACCTCTTTTCCTTAGGTAAATTTGGGGACGAATTTCTTTAAGGGGGAATTGTAATACCCCTAAAATTGATCTAGAATGAATTATGCTATCAAATGTGTGATTTTTTAAAACACTTTGTTACTTGTATAACCTAGATTAATTTAGCTAGGGACCTTATCGAAAGAAAGGAAAAGATGAGAGCCTTAAGTAAGTGACTAAACTAATCATCAATTGAAACTCAAGACTTGCATGGTTAATAAAAGTTTGTGGAAGGGTTTGTACACATGGCATTTTGAAGAGAGCCATTTAGGGAGAGGTTCGACCATTTGGATTCCACTTCCAAAATGGTCATCCCCTTCCCCTTGAGAGGAGTCGAATGCTAGAGAGAGGGGGAGCTTATGTCCTTAGCCATGGAAGCATGAAATTGAGCTCTCAAGCTTGTGATCTTAGGCATATATCGGTTCATAGAGAATGAGAGTAAGTATCCTTACTACTTTCTTGTGTTTAGACTTAGGAGTGGAGATTATATAAATTGTTATAGAATATTGATTGAATTTAATGCTAATCTCTTGATGTTTTCCCCCATTAGAATGGATATATGTTTCATGCAATGTGTGTAAACCATGATTAAATGCACGCTTGTAAAGATTCAGACAACTTAGTCCAAATGTGAAATCGATGTTGCTTTAAACACTAAGCTTCTTTGAGTCGAATAGTTGCTATTGAGGATGAATTTAGGAAATGTATCTTGAACTAGGGTTGTTCAATGAATTGAGTGTAACCAATGAATTAAATTTAGTCTCTAAATAGGGGATTAGGTCTCGTGCAAGCTTGGAAAAAGCATTCTATACGTTGGGATCGAAATTCATGTGTATAACGATTTAAGGAACTATTTTGGATATCCATGGTTGTATGTGTTGCTATTTTGAATACAATTTAAGGGATTGGGATTATTTTTACATGAACATAACAAGTTTGAATGTATATTAATGCCTTAAGAATTGTTTGATGAGTATACTTATTGCTATAACATTTTCAAAGTGATAAAAATACATGGACATAATCGGTGGACTGCTTGTGTGTTTAATTTGAAATGTTCTATTGAGATATATATATATATATATTTGCATGCTAGATAGTAAGTTGGGCAACTTAGGTGATGTATATATATATATATGTCTATTGATTGATTAAGAATTTGGGTGATAAATGTAATTCTAATGCATAGTTATATCATTATTGTGACTAGACAATAAAAGGATCAAACAAATTAAAGAAAGACAAAAAGGAATCGATATTCAGGGACAAGAGTAGCTCGGTTTAATCTGTGTGTGTAGTTAGAACCTCGGGGTAGCTTAAAACTATCCCGAACATTTTATTCAATCTTATTACGTCATGTTTACATGCTAATTAAATTGTGCATGTGCTTAAGCTCGGTGGGGAGGTAAGTACTACTAAACAATTCTTTTATGATATATAAAAAGGGAGTATACTTATAATGTATTAAGTTCAATCAAATGATGTATGCTATGTGGAAAGCTCGAATGATTGAGCGATGAATCTCTAAACGTGAAGCTATACTCATATTGTTATGAAAATGACGTGTTATGATAAAGGAATAAGCCTTGGTTTTGGTCAGTCTTAGGTAAAATTGACATGCCATAGAGTCAATATAGCTCCTTGTTCGGACTATGGTCCCTTGTTCAGATTACGATCCCTTGTTTAGACTACGGTCCCTTGTTTGGTACTTCGTGTACCCTTGTTTGAAGATTGACGTCACATGATTCGAGTACCTAAACTGTTTAAAATCAAGGCTACGTCACTTAAAGAAATGCATGATACTCGTAATATCACCAAGGACATTATTTATTATATGGGATCCTAGTATTAAACTTGCTTATATGATCATGGAATTCAAATCTGTTGTTTTTTATATGTAAGTTAAGTTGATTATAATAGATCCTATATCTATATTGTTTTGTGATAGGTATATCGAATTAAGTTCTTTTGGCCCTTCATAGAGCTATACTCCTATTTAAATTCTAGCTATAGCTCTCATATGTAGAAGACTTGAATTAGAATTAAGGAAGATACTCCATGAATTGTTAATTTTGCATTTCTCATCGTTTTGTTCGACTACCTCACTAAGTAATCTTTACTTACATGTTTATGCCTCATGACTTATTTCAGGTTAATCTTGTTTTGTTGAAACTTCGGAAGCTCGGACAAGGTCACAAGAAGCTTAACGTATGTTTTGTTTACTTGTACTCCTAGTACGGTGGCATTAAGGTCCATGCTAGAGCATAGTTTTCTTTTGGCATGTATATATATGTATTAAGATTGATCTAGGTTGTAAGGTTGGTATGTAATGACTTTGAATGGTGATGTTTGTAGTGTCTTCTTTTAGTTGCTGATTAGTACTTAATGTTCATTAGATGCTTATGTTCGATAGTAATGAGCTTTTGATAATGGTTTGAGCATGTGAATGCTTGATGATAATCTGTGTGTAAGTAGTCGAGCCATTATAAAATTCTTACCCTAATAACACAAAGAAGTTAAATAGTAGGATAAATACAAATTGAACTTGGTAAAGAAATCTAATTACCTAATTTGATATCCTTGAAGACCTTAGTTTATCAATATGGGAATCATTCGAGTATAGCTTAGTTGAATTAACTTCAATTTGATCATATCTATCATTATGTCTAAACATGAAGTTACCTTGTAGTATAAGTTCCTAGACATGGTTTTTGGTTTGCTATTTGGTTTTATCTTACATTTTAGGTTTCCTTGTGCTTGATCGCATGCTAACTTGTGATACAAGTTAGTTTCTTTGTTTCTTTTAGGCACCTCAGACTTAGTTTTCTAGTTAGTTAGAATGGGGTGTTATAGACTTGCTCATCTTGTGGCCGATTGTGCGGATGCTACCTCTACCGAAGCGCAAGATGCCATCGTTTGAATTCTTTTTGGCCATGCTCGCAGTTGGTCCCATCTATTTATTGAGACTAATTATGCTATTGTTGCCAACAAAATCAATCGGCGATGTATTGATTTGTCTACTCTGAGCTTTTTAATTGAGTATTCTCATCTACTACTTGCCAGTGCAGACGATGTTAGTAGTTTTTTTTGTTCCTCGTGAGATGAATATTATTGCCTACTCTATTGCATCTACGACTTTACAATCCATGTCTCCCATCTCGTTTGAATCGGACTACCTAATTTATCTCTGAACCATTGTAACAAACGAGATTCCCCCTCTTTAATTTTAATATATTTGGGTACTCTTTTCCTTATAGGTGTTCACTTGGGACCTCATGACCACTTGTGAGTGTAAAGGGTTTTTTAATGAGGCCCACCTTCCTTCAAAAAATATTTCAATGGGTTCACAATAAAGCCCATTTAGACATGCACGCCTTAAATCCTAACAAATTGTCCATAAAATAAGATTAAATCAATCTTTATGAGTTCAAATATTTGATTATCGGTTTCTAAACTTGATTATATATGTTAGCCTCAATTTTGGAGCTTTTTACTCAGTTAAATTCTAAGTGGATTCCTTAAAAAAAATTCCAAGTGCTCCACAATAAAGCCAATTTAGATATGCAAACCTTAAACCCAAACAAAACGTCCGCAAAATAAGATTAAATAAAAAATTTTGAGTTCAAATATTTGATTACGAGATTCTTGAACTAGATTATATAGCTTAACCTCAGTTTCGGAGCTTTTTACTCGATTAAAATTCCAATGGGTCCACTATAAGGCCCATTTAGACATCCACGTCTTAGACCCCAACAAAACGGTCGCAAAAAAGAATAAATCAAATTTTATGAGTTCAAAATTTTATGATAATATAAATTAAACAAAATTTTAGATTTTTTTACTCCGTTAAAAT
Organism: Hibiscus mutabilis; assembly: GCA_019671005.1. NCBI lineage: Eukaryota > Viridiplantae > Streptophyta > Magnoliopsida > Malvales > Malvaceae > Hibiscus > Hibiscus mutabilis. Next base: position 46,416,764 of record CM033714.1, read on the forward strand.
TTCAACGGGTCCACAATAAAGCACATTTGGACATGCACTCCTTAAACCCAAACAAAACGTTCGCAAAATAAGATTAAATCAAATTTTTTGAGTTCAAATATTTGATTATGAGATTTTTGAACTTGTTTATATAGCTTAAACTCAGTTTTCGAGCTTTTTACACTGTTAAAATTCCAACAGGTCCACTATAAGGCCCATTTAGACATCCAAGTCCTAGACACGAACAAAGCGTTCGCAAAAAAATATTAAATTGAATACAATGAGTTCAAATATTTGATTATAGGCTTTTGAACATGATTACATAGCATAACTAAAATTTCAAAGTTTTTTACCCGATTAAAAATCCAACAGGTCCATAATAAAGCCCATTTAGACATGCACGCCTTAAACCCCAACAAAACTTCGCAAAATAAGATTAAATCAAATTTTATTAGTTCAAATATTTGATTAGGGGCTTTTAAATATGATTAAATAACTTAACCAAAATTTCAGAGATATTTATTCAGTTAAAATTTCAACGGGTCCACAATAAAGCACATTTAGACATGGACGCCTTAAACCCTAACAAAATATCCACAAAATAAGATTAAACCAAATTTTATGAGTTCAAATATTTTATTATGGGCTTATAAACATGATTATATATGTTAACGTCAATTTTAGAATTTTTTACTAGGTTAAATTCGAAGTGGTCCATAGTAAAGCCAATTTAGATATGTACACCTTAAACCAAACAAAATGTCCGCAAAATAAGATTAAATTAAGTTTTTTGAGTTCAAATATTTGATTACGAGATTTTTGAAATTGATTATATAACTTACCCTCAGTTTCGGAGCTTTTTACTCGGTTAAAATTCTAATAGGTCCACAATAAGGCCCATTTAGACATCCACGTCTTAAACCCAAACAAAACGTTCCCAAAAAATATTAAATTAAATACAATGAGTTCAAATATTTTATTATAGGCTTTTGAACATGATTATATAGCATAACCAAAATTTCAGAGCTTTTTACTCGGTTAAAATTCCAACGGGTACACAATAAAGCCCATTTAGACATGCGTGCCTTAAACCCCAACAAACTTCATAAAATAAGATTAAATCAAATTTTATGAGTTCAAATATTTGATTAGGGGCTTTTGAATACAATTATATAACTTAACCAAAATTTCAGAGATATTTATTAGGTTAAAATTCCAACGGGTCCACAATAAAGCACATTTAGACATGGACTCCTTAAACCCTAACAAAATATCCACAAAATAAGATTAAACCAAATTTTATGAGTTCAAATATTTGATTATGGGCTTATAAACTTGATTATATATGTTAACCTAAATTTCAGAGTTTTTTACTCGCTTAAATTCTAGGTGGTCCACAATAAATCCAATTTAGATATGCACACCTTAAACCTAAACAAATCATCCGCAAAATAAGATTAAATCAATTTTTTTTGAGTTCAAATATTTGATTACGAGATTTTTGAACTTGATTATATAGCTTAACCTCAGTTTCGAAGCTTTTTGCTCAGTTAAAATTCCAATAGGTCCACTATAAGGCCCATTTAGACATCCACGTCTTAAACCCGAATAAAATGTTCGCAAAAAATTATTAAATTAAATACTATGAGTTTAAATATTTGATTATAGGCTTTTGAACATGATTATATAGCATAACAAAAATTTTAGAGCTTTTTACTCGGTTAAAATTGCAATGGGTCCACAATAAAGCCCATTGTCACATGCTCACCTTAAACCCTAACAAAAATTCGCAAAATAGGACTAAATCAAATTTTATGAGTTCCAATATTTGATTAGGGGCATTTGAATACGATTATATAACTTAACCAAAATTTTAGAGATATATATTCGGCTAAAATTCCAACGGGTCCACAATAAATCACATTTAGACATGGACGCCTTAAACCCTAACAAAATATCCACAAAATATGATTAAACCAAATTTCATGAGTTCAAATATTTGATTGTGGGCTTATAAACTTGATTATTTATATTAACCTCAATTTTAGAGTTTTTTACTCGGTTAAATTCCAAGTGGTCCACAATAAAGCCAATTTAGATATGTACACCTTAAACCCAAACAAAACGTCCGCAAAATAAGATTAAATCAAATTTTTTGAGTTCAAATATTTGATTATGAGATTTTTGAAATTGATTATAAAGCTTAACCTCAATTTTGGAGCTCTTTACTCAGATAAAATTCCAACAGGTATACTATAAGGCCCATTTAGACATCCACGTCTTAGACCTGAACAAAACGTTCGCAAAAAAATATTAAATTAAATAAAATAAGTTCAAATATTTGATTATAGGCTTTTGAAGTTGATTATATAGCATAACCAAAATTTCAGAGCTTTTTATTCGGTTAAAATTCCAACGGGTCCACAATAAAGCCATTTAGACATGCACGCCTTAAACCCCAACAAAACTTCACAAAATAAGATTAAATCAAATTTTATGAGTTCAAATATTTGATTAGGGGCTTTTGAATATGATTATATAAGTTAACCAAAATTTTAGAGATATTTATTGTAACACCCCAAATCTCTAAATCTCATGATCATCTTCGATTGTTGTAGCCAAGTTATTATAAAGATTAATTTAATTAAAGTGGGATCGAATTCAAAATTTTAGAATTCTGAAGGTTAAATTGTAGTGACCATTTTGTTACAATCTCAATTTTCGTGAGATGCATGGTAAAGCAATTTTAGAAGAAATTACTAGAGTGATGGCTTGATATGAGAATGCCACTTGGATGAATCCAACATAACTCTAGATTAGACAAAACAAATAGTCTTCATCTCCCTCATTTACATCATACACCGAATATTTACATAGAGATAAAGAGTGAATGAGAATGCTCAACTAGGAGGCTTGTTTGTTGAAGCTGCTTGATTTTTTGGGGACCTAAATTGCTGCATTTTTTATTAAGGGGTAAGGTTCCTGTTAATCTCAACTATCATTCTAGTTTAGAGATGCATGAATGTAAAATTCTGTTTATGGCCAATAAAACTTGGGGATGTTTGCATATTGATAGTCGATTATGTGATTTAAGTAGAGAAAATTCTGTGTTAAGAAATATATTGCTCGAATCTTTGTGTATTGTATTGAACGGTAGAAATGTAAGGTAATTTTTACGGTTGGGAATTAAGTATGATAATGTATGATTGTATATACATTCGAATGGGAAAAGAAAATTGAAACTGCCCTGCCTAATTGGTCTTAAACAAGCTGTTACCAGCTTAAAGATTGATATTTGAGTAATATGGTATTTTGATAACTAGTGGCAATGATGAAGTAAATATTAAGGGCACAAAGGAAGTACTTAAAATAGGTTTTATGGACTGTTCTTAAGTATAACTAGGGGCTGGAACCAACTCTGTTTGAGCAGAATTCTGTAAATTGTTAATTAGAAATTGAATCAAAAGATAGGTGAGTATGATAAATAATTGATAATTGCTATTTGAAGAGTAAACTTATGAAATTTAATCCTTAGAAAAGTTGTGATTACTGAATTTATAAAAGCTAAGAGAACATATATGAATAGGTAAGATTACAAAGGGGCGGCTCATTTAGAATGTTATGCTTCATGTACTAAAGTAATTACTTGAGAACTATTGTGAATTGAGGTACAAAAAGTATAAGGAAACATACCAAACATTGTTTTAGGAGTCTTTATAAATGTTGGAATGGTGAATAAATAGTTAAAGAAATGATCATTAAAATGATTCTAATGCAATCAAATTCTTGTTATTTAGACAATAAAGAAGCCGGGCAAAATGAGGAAAGACAAAAAAGAATTTTGATTCAAGATCAAGTTTAGCTTGGAATACTACTGAGTGGATTATGTTTACTTATAATTAGAGTGTTCAATTCTTGAATATTGCTTTGATTCAAATTGAGGCATGAACTGCCTAATGGTGCTTGAAATAGATAATGCTTGGTAAGTAGAGGACAAGGTATGTATGAACAACTAACCATGCTAAATTGACAATATGGGTAGGTATTATGAATGATTCTGGATGTTGTTGATGCTTAGGCAGCCTATGCATGTACTAGAAACGTTTATGAGATTTGTTTGGGAACCACTATGGAAACTTAAAGCCTTGATTAGTGTTAAACCTAGTCTGATTGGCATGCCAATGTTAACCCTAAGCTCAGTCTGAAATGGACCAAGGTCCTCTGTATAGTACTATGGTACTTCTGTTGGAAATTGGAAGAAATCTATGTGTTTCAATGGTATCAAATAACCATTGTCTCATAATGATCTGATTCGAATAAATGTTTCTAGGGGTAATAACTAATCAAGGCTATACAATTCAACTAAGGTTGTCTGAGTATTAAAGCATGATTCTGAAGTTGAATATGTTTAACCGTCTACGCTCTTGTTATGTATGAGATTGTGATTAATTGTATTTGATTTGGTCGAGCATCATGATATTTGATTTTAACATAGCTTTCGCATGTTTAAATGACAAGCAGGGGATCTAGTTAATAAATGACAAACGAATGAATTGTTAGATTGAACCTTGAATTGATTCAAAAGGCTTAATTATATTAGTTGTATTAAATTCTCTAGAATTATTATCCATTCATCAATTTCATGATCTAATCACTCACTCTGATTCTTCAGGTAGTGCTGTTGTTTAGATCGATCTTGGGAAGTTAAAGCAAGGTCATCGAAGTACAAATGTATGTGTTATTTTGTTAGAAGTTAAACTCCTAGAAGGTGGCACTAGGTTGGGGGTTTATTCTAATCATTTTTGTACATGTTTGTTGGCATGTAAATAATTTAACTATCTATGCCGCAACCTATGTGTTTGATTGGTGCTTGATTATGCGCTTATGTTGGATTGAAATGGCATGTTTTGTAGTGTTTAGATCAAATGTTCCTAATGGTATAATGCTGAATGTATTGATATTGTAGGAGGATGTTAGCTTGTTGTTGGGTGAATGGTCCATAGATTACATAATAGTGGGTATGGTTATGAATGCCTTGTATGGTTGCTTGCCATGTAAAGTTAAACAGCCTGCTTGATTTCTTGTAGAATTAGTATGAACGGCTATATGGGTAAAATATCTTAATTTGTTCAACTCAATGGATCCCTAAGTTCCATATAATTTGCGATTAGGAGGTAGTTTTGATTTAATTCCCCATTAGTAGGAAGAACTAAAAATTTGTTGAACATTTAGATGGACAAATTAACCTAGATTAAAGAATTACAAGATTAGTCTAATTATGGTACATTGCTATACACTTTTAAATTATGACCTCTAATGTCCTTAACATGATAGTGTTACTACATCATTGAATGTTAATATGAATTGAGGTATTCCTATATTTGCACTTCATTCATTTGTTATATGATTGTTAATTCATGATTATGTGAAACTAGAGTATGTTGGATTGGTACAGATAGTTACATAGTTCCAATGGCATGATTTAAGGTTTCTATAGAATGCTAATTCAAAATCCTGTCTAATGATCTCCTAATCTCAAATGTACTAAAGATGTGGCCTCGTCCTTGAGTCTCTAATTTATTCGAACACTAACTTGCTAGGCAAGTTAGCTTGTCTACTTGTAGAACCGGTCTTAAACTTCTAGGCTAGCGGTATGGGTATTACATTTATTCGGTTAAAATTCCAACAGGTCCACAATAAAGCACATTTAGACATAGATGCCTTAAACCCTAACAAAATATCCAAAAAAATAAGATTAAACCAAATTTTATGAGTTCAGATATTTGATTATGGGCTTATAAACTTGATTATATATGTTAACCTCAATTTTATAGTTTTTTTACTCAGTTAAATCCAAGTGGTCCACAGTAAAGCCAATTTAGATACGCACACTTTAAACCCAAACAAAACGTCCGCAAAATAAGATTAAATCAAATTTTTTGAGTTCAAATATTTGATTACGAGATTTTTGAACTTGATTATATAGCTTAACCTCAGTTTCGGAGGTTTTTACTCGGTTAAAATTTTAACAGGTCCACTATAAGGCCCATTTAGACATCCACGTCTTAGACCCGAACAAAACGTTCGCAAAAAAATATTAAATTAAGTACAATGAGTTCAAATATTTTATTATAGGCTTTTGAACATGATTATATAGCATAACCAAAATTTCAGAGCTTTTTACTCGGTTAAAATTCCAACGGGTACACAATAAAGCCCATTTAGACATGCACACCTTAAACCCCAACAAAACTTCACAAAATAAGATTAAATCAAATTTTATGAGTTCAAATATTTTATTAGGGGCTTTTGAATACGATTATATAACTTAACCAAAATTTTAGAGATATTTATTCGGTTAAAATTCCAACGGGTCCACAATAAAGCACATTTAGGCATGGACTCCTTAAACCCTAACAAAATAAGATTAAACCAAATTTTATGAGTTCAAATATTTGATTATGGGCTTATAAACTTGATTATATATGTTAACCTCAATTTCAGAGTTTTTTAGTCGCTTAAATTCTAAGTGGTCCACAGTAAAGCCAATTTAGATATGCACACCTTAAACCTTAACAAAACGTCCGCAAAATAAGATTAAATCAAATTTTTTGAGTTCAAATATTTGATTACGAGATTTTTGAACTTGATTATATAGCTTAACCTCAGTTTTGGAGCTTTTTACTCAGTTAAAATTCCAATAGGTCCCCTATAAGGCCCATTTAGACATCCACGTCTTAGACTCGAACAAAACGTTTGCAAAAAAATATTAAATTAAATACAATGAGTTCAAAATTTTGATTATAGGCTTTTGAACATGATTATATAGCATAACAAAAATTCCAGAGCTTTTTACTTCGTTAAAATTCCAACATGTCCACAATAAAGCCCATATAGACATGCACGCCTTAAACCCCAACAAATTTTTGCAAAATAAGATTAAATCAAATTTTATAAGTTCAAATATTTTTATTGTGAGCTTTTGAATATGTAATACCCCAAATTGTGACCTAGAATATTTATCATGGTTCTTAGTTGTTTAAATTGATTTCAAATCGTTTCATAGAGATAATTTAGGGTTGGGACCCGATTTGGATAAAGGAAGGTTTGAGTGGACAAATTAAAATGGGACTAAATAGATTAAGAAACATGTGGTTTGCATGCTAATTATTAAAAAGATGGATGGCTTGAACACTTGGCTAGCAACGAGCCATACCAAGCTTGGGAAGAGAATGATTCGGCCAAGACCATTTGGCCATAGTGAGAAAGGATTTTCATCATCTCTTCCATCTAAGAAACTCCATAGCCGAATAGAAGTCTTGAGATAGAGTGAGTAGAAATTGTGATGATTCTATGGTGGTTAAAACATAGAACAATCTAGCAAGGTATTTGTCCACCTCCTTTCTTGATTACATTGACTACATGTTTAGATATTGAAGGAAATTAAGAATAGAATGCATGTTAGGAGAATTTGGATTATTGTGAGAATTCATGTACTAGTTGTAGTAGTGATTGTTGGAGGTAAAAATTTAGACTATGAGAGCTAGATAATTCGAATTAATTGCATGGTAATGAAGTTATAATTTTGTTGATGATGTGACTTTTTGTTTACAAATTGTGATCACAATTCTTGTATGAGTTTGAATTTTTGGGTTGTTCTATGAATTCGAATGTAATAAGGATTTTGGGCAAAATTGAGGACGTTTTAATATAGTTAAAACAGGGGGAAATGGTTATACTAGTATTAGAAGTATTTTATAAAGTATTAAGGGCTGTTAGAAAGGTTATGTATTGTTTGAAATTAAAAAGAAAGCATAAGTGAAATTGAGGCAGATTTGTAATGGAATAAAACTGTTATGGACTGTTTTAAAGATTAAAAATTGTGCTAAAAAGGATCTTGGAGTAGATTTTTATGGTTAAGAGTCTTAAGAGGCTGTTGAATGTATGTATTACTGTGTGATGATTAAAAGAAATTTTTTATAATTGTATAAATGTAATATGGACTGCTTTGATTTGAGGAGAAAATATGTATGTAAATTATTGTGTAATGGGCTGTTTTGAATAAACAAGTGTATACAATAATAAACTGCCTTGTTTTGTGCATTTAGGCATATAACCAAGTTGTTTAGATGGTCTAAAAACAGGGAAAATTTGTTTTAATATTTAAGGACTGTTTTATGCTAGAACAAGCTGAATGTGGACTGTTTTAAAACATGTATATGTGTGCAAAGAAACTGGGCAGAATTGTAGTTAAAGAAAGGCTAGGAGATTTGTTTGGAATTGTGTGTTAATGAGCAATGATCTATTTTCAAACCAGATTAAAGGGAATCGGAGTTGTTTTAAAGTGATTAAATGTGCATGAGTATAAGTTGCCCTGTTTGGTATAACAATTCACAAGAAGTGTGATTGTATTTTAGAACCATATTCATCAATAAATTATTTGTAAGACCACTCAAACTTTCATGCACACAAACATGTACACAAGACAGCTCACAACAATTTTAGATGCCAAGGCAATCCCTAATCACATGTTCACAACAAATGTGCAAAAACAGTCTATAATCATGCATGTTCATACAAAAACAAGGTGATTACATATACACATTTTTACACCTCAAAAACAGTCCACTATTTGCTTCAATTTATCCAAATAGCCCCTTATTCCCATACCTTTTCAAAACTGCACATTTACTTAATTTACATTCATTCTTTTGTGCATCAAAACGATTCTCGAACATAATTATACATATTCAAGTAATCTAATTAACTTCACAACTGCCCAGAATAGTTCTAAATTCATAAACACATAAATAATTATGCTCAAAACAGTCCATGATTAACAGAATTACCTAAAAACAGTCCCTAATGTTTTCCTAGATGCAGGGCAGTCCTAAACACCAAAATTTTCAATCAAAACAGTCCTCAATTACATCCGAAACATTTCCCCTATTTATTTATTAGTCAAAACAGTCCTCTAACTTATTAAAACACGCAAAACAGTCCATTACATGTCTAAATACATACAAGGCAGCCCTCAAACTTTCCTATCAAGAAGTGCAACAAAACATAAACTCAATTACAATTCATACCAGCATTGGAGACCATTTCGAGAGCACAATTCAACATAATCAATTTAATCAATTCACCAATTTCATGCTCAACAAATTTAACTTCATGATCATGTAGGGTTACAAAGCATGGCAATTCAATCATGTATGAACATTCTAATAACAAGGAATTTCAAAAGGTTGCAAATTAAACTCTAGCAAACTTCAAATTAAAGATAGCAAGGAAATGCTTACATCCTCTTTGGCACACAAACAAATTTCAAGAGCAAAATCACCAAGCTAAGCATCTAATTTCAAGCTCCATGGATGTTTTCTCTCATTCTCTCTCTTTCTAAGGAGTCGGCCTAAAGGGGAGAAAGAAGAAAGTGATAACCAACTTCCTTCCCCCCTTTGGCCGAGCCTTTCTTTCTCCATCCTTGCCAAGTGTAAGCTCAAGAACAAGACACCTATTCATGTCCCACTCTTCAATTTATTTTACATGCAATTCTCTCAACTTACATAGATTTCGGTTTAGTCCTCCTAATTTAGCTAGCAATCAATTAATTTTTTCCTAATGGTCCTTATCTCAATTAATCAATAAATCCAAAGCCACAAAAATATCAAATTAAGTCACCATTGATACACTAATTACTTCCAAGCCATATTTTGGGGTGTTACAATTCTCCCCCCCTTAAAAATAAATTCATCCTCGAATTTACCTGAGGTGAACAAGTAAGGGTACTGTTATTTCACGGTTGCCTCAGGTTCCCAAGTCACCTCTTCAATCTTGGGGTTTCTCCACAATACCCTGATAAGAGGTACAGACTTGTTACGGAGCCTTTTGATCTCTCGATCTAAGATTTGGACCGGTTCTTCTTCGTAAGATAGATTTGGATTGAGTTCTACATCTTCAGGCTCAAGCACGTGAGAAGGATCCGATTGACACTTGTAGAGCATAGAAACATGAAATATATCATGAATTTTGTTAAATTCATTCGAAAGAGCCAGCCGAAAAGCTACAAGGCCAATTCTTTCAATAACTTCAAATGGTCCGATGAAACGAGAACTAAGTTTTCCTCTTTTCCCGAATCTGATAACTTCCAAGGTGAAACCTTAAGAAACACTTGATCCCCACAGCATATTGAATCTCTCTTCTTCTTACATCAGCATAGGCTTTTTGCCTATCGAAAGCTTCTTTAAGTCTACAATGAATGAGTTGCACTTGCTCCTTGGTCTCCCTAAGCAATTCAGGCCCCAATGCTTTGTTTTCACCTAGCTCGGACCAATACAAGGGTGTTCTACATTTTCTGCCATACAAGGCTTCAAACAGAGCCATTTCAATGGATGCTTGATAGCTAGTGTTGTAAGCAAATTCTGCCAAGGGTAAGGATTTCTCCCAATTCTTCCCGAATTCGATTACACAAGCTCGAAGCATGTCTTCAAGGACTTGAATTACTCTTTTTGATTAGCCATCAGATTGGGGATGGAAAGTTGTACTCAGACTTTTTTTAGTTCCTAAGGCCTTTTGCAAGGACTTCAAGAACTTATAAGTGAACCGAGAATCCCTATTTGAAATTATAGAAGTGGGAATACCATGTAAACGTATCACCTCATGTACATACAGTTCTACCAACTGATCTAAGATCAGACTCGTTCGAATTGGTATGAAATGAGTCAACTTTGAAAATCTATCAACTATCACCCATACAACATCATTCTTTCTTGGTGATAAAGGTAATCCACTTACGAAATCCATGGTTATTCGATCACATTTCCATTAAGGTAGCTTGATAGGTTGCAAAAGTCCTGTAGGGACTTGGTGCTCAGCTTTAACTCTCTGGCAAGTCAAGCACCTAGACACAAACTCCGTAATGGCAGACTTTATTCCAGGCCACCAATACAAATCCTTTAGATCTTTGTACATCTTAACCAATCCAGGATGGATTGAAAAAGGGCTACTATGGGCTTCTTGAAGTATTTCCCTTTTAAGGGTTTCATCATTCGGTACACATACTCTATTTCTAAAATAGAGTAAACTATTGCACTTCAAAGAAAAGTCTGAGTTGGGTTTGACTTCAAGTTTAAGAATGATGTTCTGAAGCTTAAGGTCAGCTCGTTGAAGGGTCTTGATCCTTGAGATCAAATCGGATTGAACTTGAAGCTCGGTTAAAAGCTTTTGATTCTTTAGTAATCTAAAATGTGCAGTGATTGCAACAGGAGCTACAAAATAATGTAACATTTTAGATATCGGAGTTTAAAATTTGGGTAAGAATAGACTAGAGATATAACTTGTTTGAGGTCTTACCAATTGAATGTTTGTGACTGAGCACATCAACCACTACATTTGCTTTCCTCGGATGATAGTCGATGACCAAATCATAATCTTTAAGCAACTCGAACCACCTTCATTGGCTAAGATTTAATTCTTTTTTAGTTAAAAGATATTGAAGACTTTTGTGATCAGTGAACAAGTAACACCTTTCTCCGAAGAGGTAGTGCCTCCAAATCTTAAGGGCAAAAACAATTGCAGCAAGTTCAAGATCATGAGTTGGATAATTCATTTCATGAGATTTTAATTGCCGAGAAGCATAGGCCACAACCCTCCCTTCTTGCATAAGTACGCATCAAAGCCCTAGATGGGACGCATCACTGAAGATTGTGTAGTCTTTCCCGAATTAGGTTGTGTCAGGACTAGAGCATGGATAAGAACTTACTTCAATTGATCGAAGCTTCGCTGTTGGTTTTTTGACCAAACAAAAGCCTTATTTTTCTGAAGAGGTTTAGTTAAAGCTGCAGCTAAAGTGGAGACTCCTTTAACAAACCTCTGATAGTATCCGGCTAGCCCCAGGAAACTTCTAACTTCTCTGACATTCCTCGGCGGCCTTTAATCATCAATTGATTGAATCTTCTTTGGATCAACCTTGATTCTTTCCGCAGAAATCACATGGCTGGGGAAGGATACTTCGGATAACCAAAACTCACATTTGATGAGCTTTGCATAGAGTTGATGATCTCAGAGGGTTTGTAGGAAGATTTGAAGGTGTTTCGAATGTTCATCCTTGTTTTTGGAGTAGATGAGAATGTCATCCATAAAGACCACCACAAACTTATCTAAGAATGGCTTGAAGACTCGATTCATAAGGTCTATAAATGCGACCGGGGCATTCGTTAGGCTGAAAGGCATCACACGAAATTTGAAATAACCATATCGAGTTCTGAATGCCATTTTTGGTACATCTAACTCCTTAACCCTCATTCAATAGTAACCTAATCGAAGGTCAATCTTAGAAAACACGGTAGCATCCTTAAGCTGATCGAACAAGTCTTCAATTCTTGGCAACGAATACTTGTTTTTGATGGTGAGCTGATTAAGTTGCCGATAATCGATACAAAGCCTCATCGATCCATCTTTCTTTTTGACAAACAACACTAGAGCTCCCCAAGGGGACGAACTAGGCCTGATAAAGCCTTTATCTTGTAACTCTTACATCTGATTCTTGAGCTCTTTTGGTTCAACCAGGGCCATCTGATAGGAGGTGATGGATACAGGATTAGATCCGAGTTGAACTTCGATCCTGAACTCTACCTCATGGGTCGATGGTAATCCCGAAAGTTCCTCGAGAAACATGTCAGGAAATTAAGAAACGGTCATAATAAATTCTAAGGGAGGCCGAGTCTTATCGACTTCAGACATGGTAGCAAAAATAGAATCTGATTTTAGGGGCTTATTATCTAATAGGAGTATGGATTCCTTTCCCAATCCATGCAAAAAATTCTTTTCTTATTACAATCTACCCAAGCTTGGTGTTTTCCTACCCAATCTAAACCTAGAATAAGATCAAAGTCATTAAAAGGTAAAGCTAACAAATTAGTGGGAAAAGGAATACCATGAATGAACAAAGGACAATTCTTACATACTTGATTTACAACAACTTTATCCCCTAAAAGATTTGTAGGTTCAAGGCTCAATTCAAAATTTTCAATTAGGGAGGAGCAAATGAAAGAATGTGTTGAACCATAATCAAATAAAGCATAAACAAGGTGGGAATGCAATTTGATTGTACCTGCTATAACATCAGGTGAGTCTTCTTTTTATCGGCCTCAAACATGATATACCCGAGTAGGTGCTCACGATTCTTCTTATGTGTAGCATTAGAGGCTTAACCCCGATTCTTCTTATAATTACCCGAATGAGCTTGTTTAGGCCCTTTACCCCTAGGTGACTGAACAAGATTTGAATTTTTCAGAACATGAGTCAAAACTTATTAGGATTTTGACGATAATCCTTGATATAGTGACCTGATTCTCCACACATAAAACATGCATTTGCTTGCCTTCTACACTGACCAACATGTTTCTTCTGATAGAAGTTACAAGTAGGAACTTGTGAATCCTGAATTTCCCATGCTATTGATAGAGATCGAAGGTGCAAAAGAATTAACTGCAGTCTGTGGCTGAGGCAGGAAGTTGCTCTTTGGGGCAAAGTCAAAATTTGAGGAACCTCCTCTTTGATGCTTCGGCTTCTTGGTTTGCCAATGGGGTTTGTTATCGTCTCTCGATCTTTTATCATTTCGGGAGTGCTTCCCTTTTTCTTTTCTCGGATGCTTTCATTTTAGCCTCAATGGCTATAGCTCGATTCACTAAGTCTTGGAAATCAGTGATTCCCAGAGCCGTGAACATAGGACCCAGTTCATCATTGAGTCCATCGATAAAAATTCGGTACTTATCTTCTTTTTTCTTGATAAATTCAGACTCGTACTTGTAGTATTTGAAAAAATCACTAACATATTATTCGATTGGCCTGCCACCTTGCTTTAAATACAAGAATCGTCTCATACGCTTGACAAGATATTGCTCACTTATGTACTTCTTTTGGAATTCCTTAAGGAAGAATTCCCAAGTAACGACATATTCAGGAGCAGTAAGAGTCATAGTTTCCCACCAACTCAGAGCTTCACCAGCTAGAAGGGCTATAGCATATTATAATTTATGTTCATCAAAATATTATAGTTGATTGGTCAGGATTCTAGTAGTGGTTTCCAACCAATATTCTACATCCTTTGGTTTTTCGTCATTCGTACCAGTGAATGTATAAGCTCAGTGTTGCGCTAATTTATCAATCAGAGTTCTTGATGCTACCACTACAGGTGGAGTGAAAGGAGTTTGAGGATTTTTCCTTAAGGTAGTGACAAGTTGATCAAACATCTCCTTCATATTAAGGAGACACTCCCGTTGAACAAGATGAATCGAATGAGCTTCTTGTTGAGCCTATTGAGGTTCTAAAGTCTTTTAAGGCTCACGCTGCTCCTAGTTCATTCTTACACTTCCTCTTTCATTAGAGGAGCCAACCGATCTCTCATTGTCCCGACCCAAGCGTGTTTCAAACATTGATAATAACTAAATAAAAGAAATGAGCTTTTATCAAATATGGATCACAAGTATTTATTCATATAACTCCTAGGTGGTACAAGTTACAAATCATGATGCAATGAACTTGGTTTAGTCCTAGGATCGACTAAACCTTGGCTCTAATACCAAATTGTAACACCCCTAACCCGGTATGGGATAAACCAATCTAAGTAGTGTTAAGAAACAGAAAAGATGAGAGGCTTATCATAAGAAATCCATCCATTAGAAAAGCAACCAAAAAATAACATTGGAACACAAGACTACTAATGCTTATAAAACAAATGATCTAGTTAAGCTACTTGATATCGAGAAGCCCACTCAACATGCTTAACAAAACTCGTGTCAAGGAACGTAAAGATTCTTTATTTTAGCCCTTACTATTAAACTTTCGAACCATTACCAACATAAGATTTCATAAATACTAGCAAACCACATGCTTTCATACAAGACATACACTTTCAATTTGTTACCAGTATGGACTTACAAACCATCAAACCATGTCATAACTTCATAGGTGATTCATGTTAATAAAATTGATTACGCTGAATATTCAAACATCATTAGGGTGACCCAAATTTGCCTTAAACATGGTAAAGGTCCAAAACTATCATTGTAATCCTAAAGTCCACATACTTTGAACATACAATCCTCAAAACATACATCATACACTTTACAAGTATAACATACCGCCAAAACGAAATACTATAGCTTGCTACACATACATCCTACATAAATTAACCATGTGATCATC
Organism: Hibiscus mutabilis; assembly: GCA_019671005.1. Classification (NCBI taxonomy): domain Eukaryota; kingdom Viridiplantae; phylum Streptophyta; class Magnoliopsida; order Malvales; family Malvaceae; genus Hibiscus; species Hibiscus mutabilis. Next base: position 46,431,950 of record CM033714.1, read on the forward strand.
AATCTATCAAAGCCTATAACCCAAGCAACCATTCGAACACCGACAACAAGGTAACATGTTTAACAACAAGTTCCCAACAAGCATGATAGGTCCATTACGAACATGAAAATTACTTAAGTACTTATAAACTTATATAACCCAAAAGACCTTCAAAATGCATTATGCCAATATATATATACATGTGCCACCAACTAGGAGTTCTAAGCATTTACAAAACATACTTTAAACCTTGTTGTGATCCTGTCTAAGCTCCCAAGCTTAACCCAAGTAAGCTTACCCTGAAACCGATCAAAATGAGATAGTAAGTAAGGTTACTTAGTGAGGTAGTTCAAAGCCAACTAAAGCATGTAACAACAATTTAATTTGATCACTCAAGAGTGTAACTCATCTATACAAGCAAGTTCTAACTTGAACAAGAAAAGATAGCCATTAACTTGACATCATTTGAACAAGGTGTCATGATCATTTAATAGATTATACAAAAATTCTTTCATATGCTTGTTTACAACAAGAAAGGTATTAAACTAGTATACCAAAAGCATAATTTACTTATTAAGCAAGGTAACCAAAAATAGATGACATATCATAAAGGCAAGATGTTACAACCATCATAGGATAACAAGTTGGTTTATTAGTGAATTTTGCAAATTATCACATATTGTCATTAACATATCCTGGATTAACAAGTAGTCTAGGTACCTGAATCCCCAGCCAACTATTTTCAAACAAATGGTACTTGAAGTACTGGTCAAACCCTCATATTGTCGCCAAGTGACCACAACACTTCCCTCCTACTGTCGCTAAATAAGGATCGTAGTCTAGGACCGTAGTCCACCCCAAACATGAGCTCTATGGAATCTATGGCATAGTAAAGAGAAAAAGGGTCGATCCACAAGGACTGACTCGAAACCAAGGCTTTCCATATAATACTATCATATCAGATATAGAGCTGAGTTTAATCCACTAGTCATGCATTCAAATAATCATATCTTATTCATGGAAAATTTGAGCAATACTCCAAGATCATATACTCACATAACAAGGATGAATATTTATCATATGTCATTCGAATACAAGTATGTATATACAACATTCAAGGCATATCATCATCCAGATCAAGTAAAGCCTATTCTCAAGTACTTATATTGTAGTACTTACCTCTAGCCCAAGATAGAATTTGCAAACATAACATAGCTCAAACAACAAAATCAATGTAATTAATTCAATAAAAAAGGGTGCTCGAGAAAGTTATGAGCTTATCCCGAGACTTTAAACTACACTCACAGGTCGTTCCAAGCTAAATTTGTTCACGGATCATAATTCTTTTTTGTTTATCTACCGAATGGTCTATTTTAGTCTCCTCTCCAATAACCCCTTCTTGGTCTATAAATTCACAAGAAGTGTGATTTTATTTTAGAACCATATTCATCAATAAATTATTTGCAAGACCACTCAAACTTTCATGCACACAAACATGTACACAAGGCAGCTCACAACAATTTTAGATGCCAAGGCAATCCCTAATCACATGTTCACAACAAATGTGCAAAAATAGTCTACAATCATGCATGTTCGTACAAAAACAAGGTGATTACATATACACATTTTTACACCTCAAAAACAGTCCACTATTTGCTTCAATTTATCCAAAACAGTCCCTTATTCTCACACCATTTCAAAACTATCCATTTACTTAGTTTACATTCTTTTATGCATCAAAACGATTCTCCAACATAATTATACATATTCAAGCAATCCAATTAACTCCACAACTTCCCAGAACAGTTCTAAATTCATAAACACACAAATAATTATGCTCAAAACAGTCCATGATTAACTGAATTACCTAAAAATAGTCCCTAATATTTTCCTAGATGCAGGACAATCCTAAACGCCAAAATTTTCAATCAAAATAGTCCTCAATTACATCCTAAACATTTCCCCTACTTATTTATTAGTCAAAACAGTCATCTAACTTATTAAAATAGCAAAATAGTCCCTAAACTAGTACACAAAATAGTCCCTTGTTGCAAGAGCATCAAAACAGTCCATTACATGTCCAAATACATACAAGGCAGCCCTCAAACTTTCATATCAAGAAGTGCAACAAAACATAAACTCAATTATAATTCATACCAGCATTGGAGACCATTTCGAGAGCTTAATTCAACATAATCAATTTAATCAATTCACCAATTTCATGCTCAACAAATTTAACTTCATGATCATGTATTAGGGTTACAAAGCATGCCAATTCAATCATGTATGAACATTCTAATAACAAGGAAGTTCACAAAGGTTGCAAACTAAACTCTAGCAAATTTCAAATTAAAGATAGCAAGGAGATGCTTACATCCTCGTTGGCAAACAAACAAATTTCAAGAGCAAAATCACCAAGCTAAGCATCAAATTTCAAGCTCCATAGATGTTTTCTCTCATTCTCTCTTTTTCTAAGGAGTCGGTCTAATCGGGAGGAAGAAGAAAGTGATAACCAACTTCCTTCCCCCCTTTGGCTGAGCCTTTCTTTCTCCCTCCTTGCCAAGTGTAAGCTCAAGATCAAGACCAAGGATCAACTCAATTCACGTTTTCCTTCATTAAAAATAGTCAGAGGAGGCTGAACTGTTGAAGAACCTTCCTCGACAATCGACGGGAAAAAATCCAACGTTTGCTCCTCAACAGCCGATGGAGCAAAGAGTTTCCTTCAGTATGCAAGCCCACTCTTCAATTCAGACATCCAAAAGAAGAAATCAACAGGAAACAATAAGAAGGAAAAGAAAGCAAGCAAAAATCAGAGTGGAATCAAGGAAAAAATAAGAAAAATAGTGGTGATCTCAAGGCACATCAGTCCCGCTAACGTGCACCTGACGAAATGTTTTATGTGTGGGCTACCTTTGTTAAACTACTTGTGCCCCTAATTTGCGTGTATCAGATCGTTCCTCATCCTAAACTTTTGAAATACACATTTGCTTTTTTAAATGGTCTTTTAGAATTGCTAAAAGATGGTTAAAATGGCATTTTTGGCTTAAAAAGGTGAAAACCTAGTAAACGGATTCGAATGAGTGTGAAATTTCACATGCTATTAGATCATGGTGTTTAAAATTTTCTAGTAAAATTTAATTTCAATTGGACAACGTTTGATAGGTTAATTTGAATAAAAACCAGATAAAATTTGTCATTACAGTGTATGGCGTATCGATACTTCTTAGGGCATATCGATACGGGTATGCCTATTTGGATTTAGTAAACAGAGCGTATCGATACTGCACAGTGTGTATCAATACGGGTTTTGGTCACTAGAATTCAGAAAAATTAAAGGTATCGGTACAGGCTTAGGGTGTAGCGATACGAGTCAACGTGGTTAACTTGTACTAATACGATCTCCAACTGTATCGATACAAGTCTGTATCTATTGAATCTAGAACTCTTAAATTAGGCATGGCGTATCGATATGACCATCCGAGTATCGGTACGGTGACAGGTAGTTCAGTTATAAGTATTACAAACAGTTTTGAAATATTGCGTTTTGGTCACGGAATGTTATAGACCTTAATTGAAAGGGGAATTGAACTCCGATTAACATGAAACTTTATACAATTGTTGTTTATAGGTTGAATTTCATTGCAGTAACGTTAATTCTGTAAAAGAACCTCTAGAACACTAAAATTACAATTTAGCCCCTAAAGTTCATAAAAGTTTAAAATTAGTCCTAAATAAATAATTATAGTTTCGTATTTGTTTAATTGAATCTGTGGTATTGTTTTTTATTGTTTGCTAAGTGTGACAACATTAAAATGTTGACCATTGTTTATAATTATCGCACCAATCATCGCATCGTTCACTAGGAGCACTCTCCGACCAGGTTCTCGACAGGCCAAGAAGGGGGTGTTACATATCCAAAGCTCATAAGGTGTCTTTTCAGCTCCTTTAGTTGGTACTCTATTCAGAATGTATGTTGTTGTCATTAATGCTTTTCCCTAAAGGGAACCAGGTAAAGTAGAATGAGCAATCATACTCCTTACCATATCCTTATGAGTCTTATTACATCTCTTAGCTACATCATCCATACTAGGTGATCCTAGCATAGTGTACTGTGGAACAATACCACATTCCTCTAGGAATTTTGCAAATGGTCCTAGACGTTGTTCACCTGTGTAATAACCTAAATTTTTTAGTCAATGATGGGGAGTTGACCTGGTTCATGGACCTTCGTGTTGGGTTAGATAACTGGACCCGTTGGGCCAAGTTTGGGCTTAAATGGTTGGGTTTTAGACATTGCATGCATGAGAAGGGACCGTTTCATGAAAAGAGAGAACCATAAAGGATTGATGTTGTAAGTAAACCTTTTTTGAAAGAATTAGCTTATCACCTTTTTTTCCCCTTGTCTTCATGTGAGTGTTTGGTGGGACAAAAAGGTGTGTCGTGATATCACCCTTTCTTTCTCACCTTTTCTCCTTTTATTTTTCCTACCATTTTCTCCATTGAAACCAAGCCACCAAAGCTTAAAAGATTAAAGCTTTCTTCAACTTTCCTTCCATCTAAGGTCCAAGTTTTTAGTATGTTAATCTACTCCTTGTAAGCTTCCAGAAAAGTATATTTTCAAGGAAAAGGGGGTAAGTTCTTCATTATAGGTTATGAGGAAGTTAAGCTTGTAGAGATTTTCCTTTGGATTAAAGGTTGTATTTTCATAGTTAATCTTCTCTATAATGTTAACCTGAGCTTTGGTTTGAATATCTTGTTTGTGTGGCTTTTAGAATGAGGGTTGAGGAACTTCTTCAAGCTTGAGCCCAGAAAGAAGTTGAAGGAGCTTAGAGTAAGAGTGCATTTCGTGATTTTTAGCTTAAGGTTAGTACGTTTCTAACTCCTACTCTTCTTGAAGATCATAAATTAATTGTCTTGCTTGATTTTATGGTTGGAATTGCTAGTTTAGGGTTTTGATAGCTTAAAGCCTTATTAATGGTGAAATATAGATTAGTGGTTGTTAATGCATAAAAATGGTAGTAAACCACCCTAATCAAGTCACATAAGATGTAGGTTTATGTTAAGGGGTTAAAGGTTACATTTTTAGGGCTTGGGGAGTGATTTCCCGAGCCTTAAAAGCCATTTCTAGGCTTTGGTATCGGTACACGGGGAGCCCGTACCGATACCCTATATTATATTTGATGATCACATGCATTTTTAGAAGAGCGTATCAGTACGCCTAAGGAGGGTATCGATACCCCATGCCTTATTCAAATTCTAATAGCTAATTTGTGTACTGGTACGCTTGAGGGTGTATCGGTACTGAAAGGATATCGGTACACGGCCCCGTGTACCGGTATGGGGTGTTGGTTTAACCCTTTTTGCGTATGAGCTAGGTATCGATACGCATAGTCTGGGTATCGGTACCTAGAGGGGCGAATCGATACCCTCAAGTGGGTATTAGTACTGCCTGGGCAATCTACCTGAAAAATATGAAGTTGAGTTCGATGGGTTGATAACCCTCAATTTAAGATTTCTCATGCATAACAACTCATATGCAAGGCGTAAATACTAAACATGTATAGATCAACATTATACAACAATATCCATCAACATAATACATTATCAATTATATTGGCTATCGAATACACAGATTCAACAAGTGTCCTCTCAACACTTCATGCAATCTTAACCGGAATTCAAGGTACAATCACAACAAGGTACCATCACAACCCAATCATCGGTTAGATGCATAATCCACTAATGAGAGTTTTTGGTACCATCTAACCCCTCAATCATTAGGGTACTCGAGGTGGAGTATTTAGTACACATAAACCCCTCAACACCTGATTCGACTTATTTATAGTGCACTATCAATCCTATGGCCGACCAACTATATCTAATAACATTTTAAACCACATCACTTGCCAATATGATTCATTTTTAACCATGTACCTCATTGTTTTTATAAGCAACAATCAAAACCATTTTCAATGCATTAGCAAGTGCTCCTCATACTTACATGAATAATTTTTTAAATGCATTCATCATCAATATATGATCAAAATCAGTATAAACCATACCCAAAACATTCTTAAACAGTAGGTACCATGTAATTCAAAAACAAGTCATAAAAATAATTTCGCCAAAGCACGACCGAGGGAGAAATCTCATCAAACTTACTTCCAAGTTTAAACCAGCGTTTCAAGCTTAATTTAAACTCCCAAAGTAACCTTTAAACCATTTCAAAGCTGAAATCCACGTTCTCACTCAACGATTTCGCAAAACCTCGTTAGCCGATGCGAACTACTCCTCTAAAGCTTCTGAAACGATGCCACAAGCTTGAGGATCAACCTCCCCTGGTTTCACCACACAAAAATAGAGGATTCAATTAATCAAAATGCATTTACAAACCCAGCAACAACAGTTCACAGCAATCCTCCTCAAACTCTAACCGAAACCCCTCCACAACAACCAAAAACAACATCAAACACCCTCCAAACATAACCCAGCCAAAACCTAAAGGTTTAATCCATCAATTACCTTCAATTAACATCCAAAAACAACCTAGCATCATCCTTATACTTCCAGCATTCATTAAACACCCTTAACTCGCCAAAAACACAACACTAGCAACCTAAGAAATTAGAAATTCACTAAGTTTCAAGATTCCAATGTTAAAACCAATCTATCAACATTATAAAACATCAAAATCATGATTATAACCAATCAAGAACTCAACAAAATAGATCTAAAACGAAAATCACTTAATCTCATCAATTAAACCTTGATTTACCCAATTTCCATAATTAAATCATTAAAACTCATTAGAAAGCATTAAACAAGGATCAAATACTTGGGAATTTCAATAAATAATCATTCATTAGAGGAGAAGAATGAACCTTACCTCTATTGAGTGAATTTCCTCTCAATTGGATGTTTTACTATTAAAAAACAAAGGAAAACAATGAGATTTTGGAAAACAAGATTGAAGAATCCATTGGAAATCAAAAGTTTAAGAAATCAAGATCATTACCTGAAATCTTAAATGAAAAAGAGAGTGTTTGGATTAAGATATTTTGAAAGAAGAGTTTGAGAAAAGAAGTTACGTCAATAGTGATTTTTAGGCAATAACCATCTTCCTTAATTAATTCCCCTTTAATTTCCTTAATTAAAACTCATTAAAAGAATCCCAATTAAGAGGAAAATCATATTAAAAATATTAGGTAAAATAGCTCCTTAAGGATTCTAAGGTTTGACCCTTTTTCAAAATACTCACTAAAAATAGTTTTTATTTTTTACATTTTGGTCACTAGCCAAAATGTACAATTTCAAATTCCATTTTCAAAAATTGAATTTACCAAAAATATCCATATATTAAATAATTATTTTTAGATATTTTTCTCACACCAAAAATATTTACTCCGATTTAAATCTCGAATCTAACTCGAATCTCTAATCTAGGTCCATCGGACTATCTAATCAACCTAGAAACTCTTAGGCCCAAAACCGGGGCATTACAAGAACCCCAAGATAGAGTTAATGTCAAGTTTGGTGTTAGTGTCCATCACCTTATAATATGGTGAAGAGTGGTGGTGTTGGACATTGTGAGCCGATGTGTAATGGTGAAAGGTCGTTACCCGTTTCTCGAGATTGATGGTCCTATAAATGGTTGAAGAGTTTTGAGGCTCCCATAAGATCATTCAAAATTTAAGTATCGTAAGTCAAAATTTAAAGATAAGTCATGATAAAGATTGGGTTTGATGTGATGTTTGGACTCTAAGGATAAGTCGAGAAGTGGATTGGACTTGCGAGTGCGTCGTTGGATCTTGAGTTTGATGATTTGAGTGGTTGCTCAACTGAGTTTTGAGATGAGTTGTCTACGCGTGTGATAATAGTGTGAAGATTATCAGAGTAGCACAACGGAAATATGGGTTATTGTTGCGTGTTGTGATGTACTATAAATGATACGCAAATAGTGCAAGTATACACGTCGAACAAGTAATACAATGATGAATGAGTGTCGTCTCCAAAAGGATTAGAGGCCAAACTAACTTAGTCAAAACACACAAATTTACAACTTGAAAATAAATGCAATAGCAAAAGGAAGTAGGTTCAGAAATGCTGTAGCAATTAATTGTAATGAAAACTGAGCTGAAATAAAGATACTTCTAACGTCCTCTCAAGTGTACGAAACTCTCTAATGGGATGACAGTCTGGGCTTGCTAAGGATCTCTATGTCTAAGCCAAAATAATGTCTCGAGCTACCTTGCCCACATATGCTCGACAGAGCTTACCAAGATGTCTCTACACTATCTCTAGCAAGAAACCTAATAGGAAGAATGCTATGGAAATACCTCTCAGCGTAAACCCTAACATACAACTATCCTTTAAGTTCTACTCTTTTTAGCCATTGAAACTCTATCCTTATCTCTAAGATGAGTTAGGGTTTTGCCTCTCAGCATCAAACCCCATTGTCCACGTAGATCTAAGCCCAACTCTCTCGAATATTAAGCTATCCAACACTTAAGCAAAGGCTAACTCTCGAAAACTCTTACAAGCTTAAGGCATAAAAGAACAATGGACAAAGCATGAAAGGAACAAGAAAGCAATGAAACATTCATTCAAACTTGAGACATAAGAACCAAAACAAGCCCAAGCCACTTAAAATCAGTTCATGGTTGGGAAAATATCATCCACAATTATTCGTTTAAAACAACCATCCAAATAATAGGAAATGAAATAGCAAAAGCAACTAAAGGCAGGGAAAAACTCCAAAGCTGCCTTGGACTACCGTGAACCACTCTAAACTTGCTGCTTCTCTCAAAGGCCAGCAAGAACGCCCATTGGAGCTTCAACAATTGAGGACACCACGATGGAGAAGATGGAGAAAGGCAACTACCTTTTTATCTCTTTCTTAGCCCACAAAGTAACTTTTTCAGCTCCCCATTTAATGTGGGTGTCCTTTTCTTTATATAGTGGGGCTTCTAGGGTTTTGTGCCATTAATTCCTAGGGAATATTCCCTTCACATTTGGAGCTCACAGCTGGCTGATAGGTTCACGTGTGGGGCTGCAAAGTATCCTCAATTCTTTGTCCTCTAGCGTGCCCATAAATGCAATCCAAAATGCTATGGTATTTTCCCTACCTTGCTCCTTTTTTCCCTGTGCATCTCTACACCAACCAAAACCTTCCCAAGCAGCACCATTTTTGCAAATAAGCAAAGAAAACAAAACCATCAACACCAAATGCAATTATATGAACTAGATGCATCTATATGCCATGAAATAAGATGGAATGGGCTTGATTTCATACAATAACTTAAGTAAAAAGGCATGAAATGTTAACCTTTTGCAAGGTTAACACACCCCTAAACTTAAGCTATTGCTTGTCCTCAGGCAATGAACAGAAACAAACAAAAGAATGCTACAACATTAAATTAGCTCAAGACAGGGCTATGGAAAAATTTTAGTCCTCGAAAAATAAAGGCTTCAACATGCTAGACAATTTTAAGATTTTAAAAACTTTTCCTCAGGTCAAGATCCTTCGAATATGTGTGTTACACCCACCTTATTCTTAACAAAGTTAGAAGATCATTGGCTAGGTTCTCAAGTTTTATCTAGCTTTTCTTAGTCAATTTAAGCACAAGATACTCTCATATTTAGCTTCCTTCTTATCTTTTTTTGTACTGCTACGAGGGAAGTCAGCTCATCACAACTACCTTCCTAGACTTGAAAATAAACTGGATCACACACCCCATTCCCTAGCCTATTTAGCAGAGTCATCCCGTGACTACTTTCATTCACTCATATGCTATTGCTACCATTTATTAAAGGGGGGTTTTCAGGCAATGCAATGCATAGAGGAAAGTCCCTCTACAGTTATGCCGAAGCATTTATTCATAATTCAACGCAAACAAAAAGTGAGCTAATTAAGCCTTTATGCTTTCATTTATCAGTCAAGTTCATTTTGCATATTTAAACTAAAGCATATGAGAGTTCTTTCACCAAAAATCATCTAACAGTTTTAAACATGGAGAGCATGCAATCATGTAAAAATCACATCATGAAGCATCAAACCCTAAAGGCGGTTCTACCAATCTCATGTATTCAATCAATTCACAGCTATAAGATTCAAATACTCATCATTGAACATTATCAACTTATTCATAAAACTATCTTTAAACTAGCAAAAAGCCATAGCAAAATTCTATTTATCACCAAATGCTAATGTAGATGATTAACTATGAACACCAACACCCCCAAACTTGAAGGATACAGTGTCCTCAATGCATGAAAATAAAATGAACTAAGCTAAAATGCAAATGCAGATGTAGGTTGCCTCCTACAAATCTATTTTGGTGTTTTTGGTTTGACTCCTTGGTGCTTGATTTTCTTCTTCTTTTTCAGAGTTGCGATGGTCTCATAGGCCGCTTCTTGTTGGGTTGGTTGGTCAGTTGTTTCCTCCTGGGCTGACTGGTCCTCATCATCATCTTCTTCTTCCTTGGGGGTACTCCATACATGACCCGTCGTGTGCTTGAGACGACTCATTGGCTTTGTTGTAGCATCAAGAGTCAAGGCAGGTGTAGGTACAGAAGAGTTATCAGCCATCTCCTCGTCTTCACTGTCAAGACTGGCCGAAGGATCTACAGGCGGTTCTAGTGGTGGATGGGTACCTAGGGGAGCTTTTCATTTTTTTCCACGCTGTTCGAGGGCTTTGTCTGATGGTTGCAGTAGGTGTCTTTTGTTGACCTGATGTTGGATTTGTCGAAGGGTCACCGCTGGGAACAAGTGGTGGTCTTGGAGCTACAGTTGTTGGAGGAGCTGGGGTTGCTTGTAGAGTTGGTTTGTCCTTCTAGGGCATAAGCAAAGCATCAGGAAAAGGTGGGAAGTCTATTTCAACGTGCGGGAGCATCTCCTTGAAATAAGAGTTAATGGTTACATCCCTTTCTTTGACAAACTTGAAATAAGTTGTCAAGATGCTCTTCATCTCAACCATCTTCTCTTGCATGCACTTAGTAGAGGTGACTAGGGCTGCAATTCTTGATGCAACAATTGTTTTGGCTCCACTTTCCAAAGTTTCCGTTGGAGCATCCTCATCAAATCCTCTCAGCCCTGGGATTTGTCTGGGTTAGCGCACTTTTCCCTTTCTCTGTTTCATCCTCTACCGGATCCTCAAAAACTTGCTTCTTACGGTAGAGTTCTGTGATGAGATTAGGGAAGATAAGAGGGCTGGACTTCCACTTCAAACAGGAGTAGACTTCATCGACAACAATTTTACCTACATCTATTGGTCGACCGTTGAAGATGGAGTGAAGCAACATCAGCCTGGTGATGTGCACTGTAGCAGTATGGGAAGTGAGCATTAAGCGCGTCCTTAGGAAGTGATTCCACACTTTAGCCTTAGGCTTGAGGTTACCTCTTTCAACAGCCCTGCTCGCAGGATCTAACTTTGTATTGCTAAAGCATAGGTCTTCCAAGACCTCCTTATGTTTCTGAACATCAGCGGTGTCTGCAAAGGAAGTATGTTGGTCCATCACATTTTGTATCCCGTAGAATTTGTTGATGGTAGCGGCTATGAACTTGATTTGGTCCCCTCGCACATAAACAACCGACTAGTAGGGATCGTCAGATGGGCATAAAATTCACGAACTAGGGGTGTTTAACAAATGTCCCTCAGTCATGCTTAGCAATAATATCCAGAACTTCTTTGTCAAAGCCTCATTCCCCTTCCAAGGGAACCTTCAAGCCTTACTCTAGCAAAACCTTACGGTCCTTTATCTATTGGAACCGTTCTTTAGCACCATCATCCCAAGACTTTCTAATTTCAATAGTGGGTGGTGCTTGCAAACCACTGGAAGAGCTGGTGACATCCTTGCATAACACCATGATTTTGAAGTAAGGGATAGATTTCTAGAATGATTGGGGTTTTGGAAAAGTTTTGGATAGGTTTGGTAAAAGAGATGAGGAAGTTGGTGGTTAAGAAAATAAAAAGGAAGAAGATGAAGTGATTGGGAGTTTAAGTGTAGAGTAACTGCTACACGTAATGGGAGAGAGAAGGGTTTTGGTGGTGGTTTTTGAGTTGTAGGGAAGAGAGAAGATGTGGCAGGCTTTTAATAAAAAGCAAAAGGTAGGGGAAAGAATATTGAGGGGTAATGATGAGATAGGGTTTTAAAAGTTGTAATGGGGATAAATTCCTCTTTTTTTACCTTTTTAAAGCATGTTCCCCAAACTTAGGAAAAAGTTTATCTTTGTGAATTCCCTTAGTGGAAAGAGGACAAAAGCTAACCCTAATTAGAAAGCTACGCCAACCTTGTGAGAAACCCTAGCCTGCCACCTGCAACCCTGGGGTAGATCTATCAAAACTAATTAAAGACAACATAAAAGCATGTAATAACACAAGAAATTAAGGAACAAAGATTTCAAAGCACAAACAAATTTATTTATGAACATTAAAAACAAAAAATGTTGTAGCAAAATAGAGAAGAGAAGGGGGTGCAAACTCTTATGGGTCATTGAGAAGTATGGCGACCTTGTCTCGCATGACAGGGGCTCTATTGTAAATCTTCAATCTCTGACCATTTACCTTGAAGACGGTGTCATCAACAAGATTTTTAATATCAACGGCGCCATAAGGGTAGACCTTGTGCACGATAAAAGGGTCGGACCATCGTGATTTCGACTTGCCTGGGAAAAGCTTAAGACGAGAGTTGTAGAGAATGACTTGTTGGCCTTCCGAGAAATGTTATGGCAAAATATTTTTGTCATGCCACTTCTTAGTCTTCTCCTTATAGACGCGTACATTCTCGTAAGCTTGGGTCTTGAATTCTGTCATCTTATTTAACTCTATAAGCCTTTTCTCTCCAGCTAGCTGGGCATCCATATTGAGCTTTTTGATTGCCCAATAGGCTTTGTGTTCGAGCTCAATGGGAAGATGACATGCCTTGCCATAGACAAGCTTGAATGGAGACATCCCCAAGGGTGTCTTAAAGGTTGTTCGATACGCCCACAGTGCTTCATCGAGTCCTGGAGACCAATCTTTCCTCTTGGGGTTAACCACCTTTTCTAAAATCTGCTTGATTTCTCGATTCAAGATTTTAGCTTGGCCATTGGTCTGAGGATGGTATGTCGTAGCAATTTTATGCCACACTTCATACCTCTGCAATGCTTTAACAATGAGCCTATTGTCAAAGTGGGTTCCTTCATCACTTATGATGGCTCTTGATGCTCCAAATCTTGTGAAGATGTTCTTGTGAAGGAACTTCAAAATAGTCTTGGAGTCATTCTTCGGTGTAGCTATTGCTTCAACCCATTTCTACACATAGTCAACAACTAATAGGATGTAGAGATCTCTGAAATATGATGGGAAGGTTCCCATGAAATCAATTCCCCATACATCAATGAGTTCCACCTCTAGAATACCTTACAATGGCATTTCGTGTCTTTAAGATATATTCCCCGTCCTTTGGCATCTATCACATGCCTTACCGAATTCACGTGCATCCTTGAAATGTGTGGGCCAATAGAATTCTGATTGTAGGACCTTTGCAGCCGGCCTGGTTCTTTCAAAATGCCCTCCACACGAAGAAGAATGGCAATGGAATAGTATCTCTTTTTGCTCTTCCTCGAGGATACATCTCCGAATAATTTGGTTGGCACATTGCTTGAAAAAATAGGGCTTTTCCTAAAAGTAGAATCACACATCATGCTTAAACTTCTTTTTGCCCTGGCTATTCAAATCAGGAGGAAAAATACCACTAACAAGAAAGTTAACAATATCAGCATACCAGGGAATTGCTGTAGCATATAATATTTTCTCATCAGGGAATTCATTCTTAATCTCTAATTTCTTATCATTCTTAGTCCTGTATTCTATCCTAGAAAGATGGTCAGCAACTTGATTCTCACAACCCTTTTTATCCTAAACTTCCAAGTCAAACTCTTGCAAAAAAAGTATCCACCTAATAAGTCTAGGTTTAGTATCCTTTTTAGTCACTAAGTACTTTATAGCTGAGTGATCGGTGTGTACAATGACCTTAGTGCCTATCAAGTATGCTCTAAACTTATCAAAGGCAAACACAATAGCTAGCAGTTCTTTCTCAGTGGTTGTATAATTTATTTGTGCATCATTCAAGGTGCGGCTAGCATAATAAATAACATGGAAAAGTTTACATCGTCATTGTCCAAGTGTTGCCCCTACTGCGTAGTCACTTGCATCGCACATCAACTCAAATGGTGAGGTCCAATTTGGGGAACAACTATGGGCACTGAGATGAGCTTCTCCTTGATTTCCTTAAATACACTATAGCATTCTGCATCAAAGATGAAGGGCTAATTTTGCTGAAGCAAATTACACAATAGCTTGGAGATTTTGGAGAAGTCCTTAATGAACCTCCTATAGAAGCCAACATGCCCCAAGAAACTCCGAATCCCCTTCACAGTGGTAGGTGGTGGTAGCTTCTTGATTACTTCAACCTTGGCCTTGTCCACTTCTATCCCTTTTAAGAGATTTTATGGCCTAGAACATTCTTCAGTCACCATAAAATGATATTTCTCCCAATTAAGCACTAAGTCTGCTTCTTCGCATCTTTTGAGTACCTTGGCCAAGTTGTCTAAACATGATTCAAAAGTATCTCCGGAGACTGAAAAATCATCCATGAAGATCTCCAAAAATTCTTCAACCATGTCAGAAAATATGGCCAACATGCACCTTTGAAAAGTAGATGGAGCATTCCAAAGCCCAAAGGGCATCCTCCGAAATGCGTAAGTACCATAAGGGCATGTGAAAGTTGTCTTCTCTTGATCTTTCGGTGCTATAGCAATCTGGTTGTACCCTGAATATCTATCTAGAAAATAGTAGAAGGATTGGCCAGCCAATCAATCTAGCATTTGATCAATAAATGGGGGAAAGTGGTCCTTCTTGGTTGCCTTGTTGAGCTTCCGATAGCCCATGCAAATTCTTCACCTTTTGACTGTCCTTGTTGGTAAGAATTCATTGTCTTCATTGCTCACTACGGTCATGCCTCCCTTTTTTGGTACACATTGTACTAGGCTGACCCATGAACTATTGGATATTGGGTAAATAACTCTCGCATCGAGCCACTTAATTATTTCTTTCATCACCACCTTCTTCATGACTGGATTGAGCCTTTTTTGGGGTTCAACATAATTGTTGTGACAATCATCAAGCAAAATTTTGTGTATACAAATAGTAGGGCTTATACCCTTCAAATCAGCCATAGTCCACCCTAGAGCGTTTGTATGTTGAGATAACATATTTATTAAGCTACATTCTTGCTTAAGGGTTAGACTAGAAGAGATTATCACAAGCAAAGTCTCATTACTACCCAAATAAGCATATTTAAGGTGTGAAGGTAATGACTTCAATTCTAACGTGGGTGCATGCTCAAGTGAGGGTTTAGGAGGGACAAATTCAGCAAAATCTAAAGGTTCGAAATGCATACCCGGTCTAGCAATGATCAAGTTGGACTGTTGCGCCTCCAATGGGAACTCATCAAGTTTTTCATTGTCCTCCTCATTGAGTTTCACATAGTCCTTAATTTCTATAAAATTGCTGCAGCACAATTCTGCAGCTTCCTCTTCTGTCATAGCATCTATGTGTTGACACTCCTCATATTCATCCACATATTTGAGGGTGTTGAAGACATTTATAGTTACCCTCTAGTCAACCACTCACATGGTAAACTCACATTTTTCACAGTCGATTAAGATTTGACCGGTTGCCAAGAAAGGTCGTCCCAAGATAATGGGTGCTTTGCCATCTACTTCACAATCGAGGATGAGAAAATCAACTGGGAAGACAAATCTCCCCACCTTGACCACAACGTCTTCTATCTTTCCTTCCACTCGGACATGAGATCTATCAACTAGTTGCAAAATCACTGTGGTGGGTCTTGCATCTCCCATTCCAAGCTTCATAAAGACTGACTTGGGCATTAGATTGACACTCGACCCAAGATCGCATAAGGCTTTTCCCACATAATTATCTCCTATGAAACAAGGAATGATGATGCTACCCAGATCATTTCTTTTAGGTGGCAAGTTGCTCAATATAGAACATCATTCTTTTGTTGTAGCAACAGTCTCATACTTCTCAACTTTCCTTTTCTTGGTGACATCCTTGAGAAATTTAGCATATGTAGGCATTTAATCAATGGCTTCTAGAAATGGGACATTGATATGCAGCTGGTCAAGAATATCTACAAAATTGGAGGTCATCTTTTTGCTTCTTCAATCGTTGAGGGAAGGGTGGTGGGGGTCTGACTTCTTCCTCTACTAGTGGGGATCTTTCTTTTGCTATAGCAATGTTCTATTCTCCATCAACAGGATCATTTGTCGAGCCATCATTCTCTTTCTCTTCTTGAGCTGACTCTTTCTGCAAAGCTGATTTATTAGCCACATATTTAGGGTTGGGGTTTTACACTTTCTTTCCCTTAAACTTATCTTCTTTGTTAAGTTGGGTGCTACTTCTCAAAATGAGTGCACTACACTACTCCTTGTCATGATGTTTAGTGACTTCAGTATCACTCGGCAAACTACCTTGAGGCCGAGCATGCAAAGCTTGTGCAATCTGTCCCACTTGGGTTTCCAAAGCCTTCAAGAAAAAGCTATGGCTTTGAAGTAATGCACCTTGACTCTTTATTAACGTTGCATGATCTTGGAATAAAGCCTTTGTGGTTGTCATAAAATCTTAGAAAGTAGCTTCTAAGGAACTGTTGTTTGATGAAGAGACTGAACCCTTGTCATCATTTTACCATGGCATATTCTGCTGAAAACCTTGGGATTCAGTCTGATTGTGGTGCCTACTCGAGCTGCCAGCATTATGGTTTCCTTGATTCTCCCAAGCAAGATTAGGATGCTAACGCTGCCCTGGATTATAAGTGTTTGAGTAGGAGTTGTGGTTACTCATATTAAAGTTCCCCGCATAGTTGGTGGACTCGTGATTTTCAAGACACTCGCTCATATGATGGGTTCCATCGCACCGAACACAAGTAGTGGCCAATTTTTCTTCCTTCACCTCACTCAGACGTTGGAGATTCTTCAGCATGGTGGTGATGGTAGACAACTGGGCTGAAACTGATTCGTTGTCGTCAAGCTCATGGGTCCCATGAGTTATCCTTCCTGTACTAGTCTCGAAGTAGGAAATAGGTAGTCATTTTTTACAATTCTATCAAGGATATCAAATGCTTCTTGAGGTGACTTGTCCAGCAAAGTGCCGTTTGCTGAAGCATCCAGTATCATCCTTGCGGGAGCATTGACACCATTGTAGAACATGACGACTTGCGTCCAGTCTTGAAATCCATGATTTGTTCACTTGTAGAGTAGTCCCTTATATCTATCCCAACACTCGTACATCGACTCGCCATCAGCTTGACAAAAGGAGGCTATGTCATTCCGCAATTGGGTATTCATGTTAGGTGGATTATACCGTAGCAAAAAACTTTTGCACAGATCTATCCATTATTCCATAGAACCGACTGGTACTCCACTCAACCAAGCTCGTGCTCGATCACACAAAGAATAAGGAAATAGCTTGAGCTTCAATACATCTTCATGCACACCCTATTGTCGGAAAGAATCACATACTTCCAAAAATGCTCGAACGTGTTATCTTGCGTCTTCATGAGGCGATCCACCAAACTGACCAATGGAGTTCAACATGTTGAACATCACTGGTTTGAGTTCGAAATGAGCTGCTTGAATCTCGGGAGCTACAATTCTAGGATTGAGATCATCCAAGATAGGATTCAAGTGGTCTCTGATAGCTCAAGGTTGAACTATCGCTCCAGGATTTGATGCAGCATTAGGTTCATCCAGATTTTCATCTACTTGATTGCCACCTCTATACATGGTTCTTAAGGCTTCTTGAATGTGTCTTCTTTGGCAAAACAAGAGCTCGATTTCAGGTACTATAGGTCTTAATGGTTATTCGGGTCTTCCTCGGGTCATGAAAAAGCACAGCAACTGAAAAAGAGTAAACAAAAACAACAAATAAAACTAAACAAAAAGAAGAAATAAACTGGTGCAAAGACTAAACTCTAAATAACCAATTCTCAATCCCCGGTAACAGCGCCAAAAACCTTTTGTGTGTTGTGATGTACTATAAATGATACGCAAATAGTGCAAGTATACACATCGAACAAGTAATACAGTGATGAGTGAGTATCGTCTCCACAAGGATTGAAGGACAAACTAGCTTAGTCAAAACACACAAATTTACAACTTGAAAATAAATGCAATAGCAAAAGGAAGCAGGTTCAAAAATGCTATTGCAATTAACTGTAATGAAAACTGAGCTAAAATAAAGATACTTCGAACGTCCTCTCAAGTGTACGAAACTCTCTAATGGGATGACAGGCTGGGCTTGCTAAGGATCTCTATGTCTAAACTAAAAGAATGTCTCGAGCTACCTTGCCCACACATGCTTAACAGAGCTTACCAAGATGTCTCTACACTATCTCTAGCAAGAAACCTGATAAGAAGAATGCCATGGCAATACCTCTCAGCGTAAATCCTAACATACAACTATCCTTTAAGTTCTACTCTTTTTAGCCATTGAAACTTTATCCTTATCTCTAAGATGAGTTAGGGTTTTGCCTCTCAGTATCAAACCTCATTGTCCACGTAGATCTAAGCCTAAATCTCTCGAATATTAAGCTATCCATCACTTAAGCAAGGGCTAACTCTCAAAAGCTCTTACAAGCTTAAGGCATAAAAGAACAATGGACAAAGCATAAAAGGAACAAGAAAGCAATGAAACATTTATTTAAAATTGAGACATAAGAACTAAAACAAGCCCAAGCCACTTAAAATCAGCTCATGGTTGGGCAAATATCATCCACAATCATTCGTTTAAAATAACTCATCCAAATAATAGGAAATGAAACAGCAAAAGCAACTAAAGGAAGGGAAAAACTCCAAAGCCGCCTTGGACTGCGATGAACCACTCTAACTTGCTACTTCTCTCAAAGGCCAACAAGAACACCCCTTGGAGCTTCAACAATGGAGGACACCACGATGGAGAGGATGAAGAAAGGCAACCAGCTTTTTCTCTCTTTCTTAGCTCACAAAGTAACTTTTTCGGCTCCCCCCTTTAATGTGGGTGTCCTTTTCTTTATATAGTGGGGGCTCCTAGGGTTTTGTGCCCTTAATTCCTAGGGAATATTCTATTCACATGTAGGGCTGCAAAGTATCCTTAATTCTTTGTCCTCTAGCGCGCCCAGAAATGCTATCCAAAATGCTATGGTATTTTCCCTGCGTTGCTTCTTTTTTCCCTACACATCACCACACCAACCAAAACCTTCCCAAGCAGCACCATTTTTGCAAATAAACAAAGAAAACAAAACTAACAGTACAAAATGCAATTATTTGAACTAGATGCATCTATATGCCATGAAATAAGATGAAATGGGCTTGATTTCATACAATAACTTAAGTAAAAAGGCATGAAATGTTAACCTTTTGCAAGGTTAACAATTACTAGCTATGGTCATAGGGAACCAGGATTCTTGTGCTGCAACATACCCTGTTGGAAGAACCGTTTGGAAATCCTTGAGGGCTTATTAGAGTTTCAGTACAACTATTAGTTCGAATTAGTGGTTGGTTTGGAAGTGAATAATTGAATTTTATGAGGATAGTTGAGTGAGTTTAGGTCTCTAGTAGGGTTCGTAAGCGACAATAGTTTTCTTTTGGAACCGAAGTAGCTCGGTAAGTGGAATTGCAAGATCACGAAATCAGCTTCTGTTTGTGTTGTAGTGAGATCAAGTAAGTGAGGTGCTAAGAACCGTCTTAGTTGGCCAAGTTGAGAAAGAAGGGTTGTTAATCCAAGATAGGTAGATGGTAGAATTCGGTTGTTAGAGTTCGCTTGCTCTTGAAAATGGTTGGTCATGGTGTTATTAATGGATGAAGAAGTGTTCCTAGTGGTATATCTTTGAAGAGATGTCGCATTCCGATCACACATGAGGTTTGAGTTTAAGAGTTTTAAACCGCGAATGATGGTCGAGAGAATTGTTAACCGCGAATGAGGGTTGATTTTTTATAGTATTGTTGAGGATATCCTGTGTTTATCCGCTTTAAGGTTCAGTGTAAGTGTTGTTCGATTGTTGGGAAATAAATCATTAGAAATTCATGAGATGGGCATTGAGGAGTTCAGCGTTGTGAGCTTTGGCTAAGGAAGTTTGATAAAGAAACTTTAGAATCGAGGTGAGTGTATGTGAGATGGGGAAATGGTTGGATCCGAGATAGTTGCATCTTCTCCCTTCGTTTAATTTCGATGATGAAATTTTTTTAGGAAATGAGACTTGTAATGATCCAAATCTCTGAGACAACAATGGGGAGTTGACCCAGGTCATAGAACTTCATGTTGGGTTAGGTAATTGGACCCATTGGGCCAAGTTTGGGCTTAAATGGTTGGGTTTTAGACCTTGCATGCTTGAGAAGGGACCGTTTCGTGAAAAAATGAGAACCATGAAGGATTGATGTTATAAATAAACCTTTTTTAAAAGAATTGGCTGATCACCCTTTTTCCTTGTGTCTTCACGTGAGTGTTTGGGGGGGCAAAAACGAGGGTTGTGATATCACCATTTCTTTCTCACATTTTCTCCTTTTCTTTTTACTAATATCTTCTCCATTGAAACCAAGCCACCAAAGCTTAAAAGATTCAAGCTTTCTTCATCTTTCCTTCCATCCAAGGTCCAAGTTTTTAGTATGTTAATCTTCTCCTCATAAGCTTCTAGAAAAGTATATTTTCAAGGAAAAGGGGGTAAGTTCTCCATTATGGGTTTTGAGGAAGTTAAGCTTTTAGAGCTTTTCCTTTGGATTAAAGGTTGTATTTTCGTAGTTAATCTTCTCTATAATGTTAGTCTAAGCTTTGGTCCGAATATCTTGTTTGTGTCGCTTGTGGATGGGGGTTGGGGAGCTTTTTCAAGCTTGAGCCTAGAGAGAAGTTGAAGGGGCTTAGAGTAATAGTGCTTTTCAGGATTTTTGGCTTAGGGTTAATACATATCTAACTCGTAATCTTCTTGAAGATCATAAATTAATTACCTTGCTTGATTTTATGGTTGGGATTGCTAGTTTGGGGTTTTGGTAGCTTAAAGCCTTATTAACGGTGAAATCTGGATTAGTGGTTATTAATGTATAAAAATGCTTGTAAACCACCCTAATCAACTCCCATAAGAAGTAGGTTTATGTTAAGAGGTTAAAGGTTACATTTTGGGGGCTTAGGGAGTGATTTACCGAGCCTTGGAGCCATTTCTAGGCTTCGGTATTGGTACACGGGGAGCCTATACCGATACCTTGTATTATATGTGATGAACATGGACGTTTTTTAAAAGGGTGTTTCGGTACACCTAAGAAATGTACCGATACCACATGCCTTATTTAAATTCTAGTAGCTAATTTGTCTATCGATTCGCTTAAGGGTGTATCAGTACCGAAAGGGTATCGGTACACGACCCCGTGTACTGGTACAAGTGTTGGTTTAACCCTTTTTGCACATGAGCTAGGTATTGGTACGCATAGTCTGGGTATCAATACCTAGAGGGGCAAATTAATACCCTCAAGTGGGTATCAGTATTGCCTAGGCAATCTGCCCAAAAAATATGAAGTTGAGTTTGAGGGGTTGATAATTCGAGGACTATGGTTCAATAGGCTTCTAAGGCAGTAAAATGAACTATAAAATTGAGAAACCGAGGTTTAACCCTCAAAGATGAGAATAACGTGTAATAACTTGGTAAATGATAACTCAATATAACCATGATGGTTAGTGTCATGCCTTGGGGCATTTGTTGATGGCTTGGCTTGGTGCCACTTACCTCTTGGTGAGGTGTATGAATGCTCAGGGAGTATATGTTATCTTATGTTGTGGTAAAGGAATTCGGATGCCCTAGATTCAGTACTATGGTACTTATATAAGAGGATGTGTACTTAGAGTTGACTAATCAAGTACATCTGACGTACCCACGGGCTGAGTGATCTGGGTGCGATTAGAAACCTATTTGTGGCTATGGTGATCCAGATAAGGTATTACACTCGATAGACTGAGTGAGCTCGATTAACTTGATTGGCTGAGTGACCTTAGGTAAAGACTACTTGTGGCTATGTCATCCAAGTATGTCTAGGACGTATCCATGGCTATGGTGATCCAGATATGGTCCATTTGACCCGACGGCTATGTGAACACGGGTAACCCAACGGCTATGTGAGCACGGGTAAAGTAGGGCTTCGTTGGCCATTATGTGGATGATGTATAAATTATTTATGTTTGTGTGGATGCTATAGATGATAGCACGTTTACCTGATGGCTGAGTGATCAAGGTACGATGTGTATTAACTCGATGGGCCATGTGAGCTCGAGTATCTCGATATGCTATGTGACCTCGAGTATGTAAAGCTTGTGGATCGTGTAGGATTTCTTGTAGACTTGTTGATGCCTGGAGATAGGTGATCTAAGAACTCTAGCTAGTGTAGGCTAGAGGATAACTCATAGATAGAAAAGCCTTATCTATTCTCTCTAGACTGTATCTATCTTGTATGATTATTTTATGATAATCACGAATTATGGTAGAGTAGAAATGTACCACTAAGCTTTGTTAGCTCAGCGTGCGGATGTGTTTTTTTTCGTGCGTAGGTTGACAGGTTACCCTTTGGATGAGCGCATTAACGAGGATTTCTCAGCACCGCATTCACTTCAGAGTACAATACTTGTTATTTTAGTTTGGGCTAATGTATTCATAGGTTTTTACCATTGTTGAGTCTGTAACCCTATTTGAAATATTATTTTGGTGTACGGTGTTTTAAACTTGAAGCTCATGTTTTGTAAATTTATTTAGATGCTTATTTGATTACATGAATTTATGGATGATTTGACATTTTGAAAAAGGTTAAACTTGTGATTTAAAATAGAAATTTTGATGAGTCTATTTTGAGTGACTCGAATGTAGTACTTCGGATCTGGATCGGGATCGGAGTATTACAACCTAAGCCATCATATCTACCGCAATACTCACCACCACGATCAGATCTGACCTTCTTAATTCTTTTGTTGAGTTGATTCTCAACTTCAACCTTATAAGATTTGAACATGTCCAAAGACTGAGATTTCTCATGAATGAGATATAGGTACCCATATTTGAAATATTATTTTGGTGTACGGTGTTTTAAACTTGAAGCTCATGTTTTGTAAATTTATTTAGATGCTTATTTGATTACATGAATTTATGGATGATTTGACATTTTGAAAAATGTTAAACTTGTGATTTAAAATAGAAATTTTGATGGGTCTATTTTGAGTGACTCGAATGTAGTACTTCAGATCTGGATCAGGATCGAAGTATTACAACCTGAGCCATCATGTCTACCGCAATACTCACCACCACGATCAGATCTGACCTTCTTAATTCTTTTGTTGAGTTGATTCTCAACTTCAACCTTATAAGATTTGAACATGTCCAAAGACTGAGATTTCTCATGAATGAGATATAGGTACCCATAACGTGAGTAATCGTCTATGAATGTTATGAAATATTGTTGACCATTCCATGATGTTGTAAGGAATGACCCACAAATATTAGTATGAATTAATTCTAAGACGTTTGTAGATCTGTTGGCACCTTTTGGTCTATTTTCCCTCGATGCAATCAACACAAACAATAAAGTGTAAAGTCAAGGGAATCCAAAATACCATTAGACATAAGGCGTTCAATCTTACCTTTTGAGATATGACCTAAGTGTTTATGTCATAATGATGTTGATTTTTTTTATTTAATTTGCGTTTAGTACCGCGTGATTCCACATGCAATATTTCATTATAGGGTGCAATTGTATCTAGAAAATAAAGGTTGTCATAAGCATTTAAATAACTAGTTCCAACAATATTTGAATTTAAAGACAAAGTAAATTGATTGTTTCCAAATGAAAAATAATATCCAAATTTGTCCAATAAAGAAACAAAAACTAAATTCCATCTAAAAGGTGGAACAACAAAAATGTCTTTCAAATCCAAATAAAAACCAGTTCCAAATAACAACCTAAAATGTCCAATTGCCTCAAATTTCACTGATTTTTCATCGCCCACAAAGATGTTTCTTTCACCATCACTTGGCTTTCGATAGCACAAGCAACCCTGCATAGAAACACTTATGTGAGTAGTAATGTCAGAATCTAACCACCAAGTGTTTCTAGGTACTGAAGCTAAATTAGCCTTAGAACATATTAATGTAAGATTCATACCTTTCTTTGCACGCCATGCGTGATATTTGCCACAATCTTTCTTCATGTTTTCAGGCTTGTCACAAAAGAAACAATTGTTTAGAACTTGCTCTTGATTCTTTTGAGCTGGAACTTTATCAACTTCATTCTGATATTTTCTTTTCTTGCTTTTATCCTTAGAGGCACTGGCCAAATGAGCACTTTCAGTCTTATCACGCTTCAACCTATATTCCTCTCGAACAAAATGAGAAATGAGCTCATTTAGAGTTCACTTATCCTTTTTTGCAGTTATAATTAATTTTAAACTGATTAAACTGCGCAGGAAGCGATACCAAAACTATAGGAACGAGCAAGCCTTCGAAAAACTCAATCTTAAGTGCCTTAAGTTTTGAAGCAATGTGAAACATCTCCATAATATACTCTCAGTTATATTTCCTTGACACTTATACTTCATAGACATCAAAGAAGTCAAAAGTGATGTCATTTGAACTTTATCGCTTTTAACAAAACATTGCTCAATAGCGTCAAGGAAAGACTTGGCCTAAGTAATTTCTTCAAATTTTGTGCCCCTAAAGACTTCTGGAATGCTGTGTTTCATGATCATCATACTCATGCGATTAGAACGATCTCACCTCTCAAAATCCCTTTTTGCATGAGGGGTGTTTTCTGTAATGAGAGGTTTTAATGCAATGTCTATGTTCATACAACCAAGCACAATGAGTAAGTACCTTTTCTATTCCTTTTAATTTATCCCATTAAGTATGGGTATAGAATTGACATTAGCAGATACTGTGGTAGCAGAAGAACTAGCTGAATATAGAACAAAATAAAAATAAACAGCTCACATCAATATTTCATAAGTAAACAAATAAATTCAAAATAATGACTAATTCTCCTCAAGATATCAAACACAACATTAATATCAAGTCTTTGGACAATAATATGAATAGTAAGCGGTACTCTTGTTGTAGTAATCAAACATTGACAATAAACTATGTCGAACAACAGATTAATCTTTGGACTAACGTATTGCACACATAAAATACCTTATAATTGTCACATATTTATTACCACATGTGTCGTTGAAATTCGACCAAATATTAATTTTTCCTTTGGGCCAACTAATAAATGCATGAGTTACAAAAACACAAACATCTTGATATTTTAAAGAAGTTAATCTACACAGAAATGGTCACTTTGGTGACATTGAGCTTCAATTAACCCTCTAAAATATTAGACATAACCAAAACATGAATTTATCTGTTTCCAAAGATTTATCTTAATACTCAATAATCAAAACTAAAATTTTGATACAACCGAAATAAATACATATTTTAAATAAAATACATATTCCATAATTAATAACAATGTATATTAAATTAAAAATTAATTGTCATTAACCTAGGTAAAAAATAAACATAATTGCCATAGATTGTCATTAACCATGAGATGTGGTGTGGTGGTTGCTCACCTCATCTTTTAATCATGAGGTTAGAAATTCGATTCCTGCCAATAGGAATGGAATATATTTCATGGCTAGCCGTTTACCTCTTAGTGAGAGCACCCTGGCGGGTATAATTGAAGAAGAAACAGATAAGGGAAATTTCAAAACATACGAGAGATCAAAACCCTAATACATAATCTAATATTCGATTAAGATTAATTTTGCAACCAAGGAATAACCCAAAAATAAAAAAGATCTCAATGATTCGACATGTCCTGGCTCTGATGCCATTTGTTAGAACCAAAATATATTCGATACGAAAATCGTCAAGGGGTGAATTGGCTTTTTGAAGAATTTGGTGAAAACCGAAAATAAGATAGAGAATTTTGCAAGACTGGTTTATAGTGGTTCGAATCCTAAACTAAGTTTACATCCACTACCTGAACTTAACACCACTAAGCATTTCTCGAAATCACTATCTTGAAATTCTTACGTTTGAGGACAAGGCGTAACCTTACTCTGTTTTTTAAGGCTAAACTAGAACATCTCTCTTTTTACAAGGTTTGTTTGTATAGACAACGAAGACCTCCCAAGATCGGTGTTTACAATAATTAAGCTCATAAATAAAGAGTATAAAGGATAAACACTAAAGTACTATATACGCTATGTACAAGAAAAATGAAGAATTAAAGAATTAAAGACTATTTCTCTTGATCATTAAGCTTGGATAGGTGTAATAACCTTCTTCAAGAGCCATTGGCTTGTATTTTATAGTGTGAAATAAATTTTTAGCCGTTGAAGATGGCTTGAAGCTGTTGAAAAGTCATAAAATTAAGTATCTATTGCTCACATGCACTTTGGTTTTTGGAATCATACATTTGGTTTCGAAATCGAGCACCAAAACTTGAAAAATATAACCATTATGCTCGGTTGATTTCGAAACTGGTAGATGAGTTTTGAAACTCACTGTCTTGATTAGAAATCTAGTAGAAATGTTCACTATTGTTTTTCGATTTCGAAACTAAGTTCTAGAAATTGTCCATTTCAATTGTTTTTGACATTTGAAAAATGTAGGACTAATAAAAATACTTAAAAATATTTTAAACATATTTTTTAAAATTTTGTAAGATTTTAAATTATTTTGTACCAAAAACAATTTTACAAATATTTGTTATATCAAAATACCTAAATTCAAACTTCAACGTTCATAAAACCCGATACTAACCAACATTTTAAAATAAAAAAAAACTTAATTTTATAAAATTAAATCGGGTCGAAACCTGTCCCAAACAAAATAATCATCCCTATATCAAAGTGTGAAAATCATAAGGAGAGAGAGAACAGAAGGAGTGGAGTGGAGTGGAGTGGAGTGGAGTGGAGTGGAGTGGAGCGGACCCACCCCGTCACTGTCACTTTGGAAACGAAACGAACGGCACGAAGCGTAGCATATGATATCATCAGGGTAATGCCAATGGTTCATTTCATGTGGTAAAGATGTGCTCATGTTCCCCTCTTTCTTCTTCGTTTAATATAGGCATTATTATTAATAAACCTCAGATCCCACACCCGAAGTTTCAACCCAAGGTCTTGCCTTCTCTTGCCGCCACACCCACAAAATTGATGGCCTGAGTTTGCAAATGGAAACTCACTCCCTTTCACTCACCCATTTCTCGCCTCTGAGTCGCCGCCCTTTACGCCGCCGCCGACTCGGACGCCTCAACTCTGTCGAGCTAAAACCTTTGTTTTTCTCTCCCCTCTCCACCCGCTATAAATCCATCTTTCTTCCTCTCAATTCCTACAATCTCCGAATCCGCTGCGTCGCTAATCACGACCACCGCCACCACCACGATCACGACCACCACAACCACAATCACGATCACGACCACCACAACCACAATCACGACCATCCCCATCATCACCACAACCATCACCATCATCATCACGGTTCTGGTCAGTTGAATGGGCCCCAGAGGGCTGTGATCGGGTTCGCTAAAGCCATTCGATGGATGGACTTGGCCAATTACTTGAGAGAGCACCTTCAGCTCTGCTGCTGCGCCACTGCACTGTTTATTGCTGCCGCTGCTTGCCCTTATTTGGTCCCCAAACCAACTATCAAGCCTCTCCAGAATTCCTTCCTTTTCCTCTCTTTCCCTCTCGTCGGGGTAAGACTCCATTCCTCTTTGAAGTTCCCTTTGGTAGTTAATTCTTGCATCAAAAACTGTACTTTCAGATGATTAAAATTTTTCAATTTTTAAATGAAATGAATGGTAACTATGTTTGATTCGATATCTGTTTTACTGTATTTTAAATCACCTTTGATTGTATTGCGTTTTATTTGTATGGGTCAGGTTTCAGCGGCACTTGATGCCATTATTGATATTGCTGGTGGAAAAGTGAACATTCATGTTCTTATGGCACTTGCTGCCTTTGCCTCTGTTTTTATGGGGAATGCCTTGGAAGGAGGTTTGCTTCTTGCAATGTTCAATATGGCTCATATCGGTGAGTGTTTCAAGCTTTTGTGAAATTTGTTTCTGAGGCATACCATTTTTCTTTGTTGTGATCTTGGAAGTTGGTTACTTGCAGCTGAAGAATTTTTTACTAGTCGTTCAATGATAGATGTGAAGGAGTTAAAGGAAAACTATCCAGATTCGGCACTTGTACTAGATTTAGATGATGATAATTTGCCAAATATGTCCGATTTGTCATATCGAAGCATTCCCGTGCATGATGTGGAGGTCGGCTCCTACATTCTAGTCACCACTGGTGAGGTCTGTGATAATAAGAATACGGATTTTATACTGGGTTAATATTTTGAAGATTTTTTTTAGTTTTATGAAAGTTTAATGATTTGATATGGTACTTTTCTAGGCTGTCCCTGTAGATTGTGAAGTGTTCCAAGGTAGTGCAACAATTACTATTGAGCATTTGACTGGTGAAATCAAACCATTAGAGGCGAAAGCTGGAGATAGGATTCCAGGTGGGGCAAGAAATTTGGATGGTAGAATGATTGTTAAGGTGTGTTTATGTGTTTTCAGAACAGTAAATGTAGAAAAGTTTGACTTCTTTATCTTCTGAAATTGTTTATTTGAAAAGTAGTAAATTGTTTTCTTGCAGGGAACTATTTTTTTGTCATTTCTAGTTCACGTCCTCCACTTATGTTTTGTGTTTTTCCCTTGATAATTTCATATTAGGTACTAAAGACGTGGAAAGAATCAACGCTTAGCAGGATTGTGCAGTTGACTGAAGAAGCACAATTGAATAAGCCTAAGCTTCAAAGGTGGTTGGATGACTTTGGTGAGCGTTACAGCAAGGTTGTTGTAGTTTTATCAGTTGCCATTGCAGTTCTTGGGCCATTTCTTTTTAAGTGGCCATTCATTAGCACTGCAGGTAAAATCTTAGTTTAAGCTTCTTTACAGTTTACTTTAGGCGTTTCTTTATATTGCCTTGTGCCATTAATGTTGTTACTTGTTAACCATGGTATGCACCCCTTATATCTGCTAAGGAAAGCCTCTTCTGCTAACATGTCTTCATTTAAAAAAAACATTTCCTATACTGCCCTTAAACCCCCAGTAAACAGGAGGAAAAAACAAGGAAAAAATAATTATACCCATCTGATGAAATTACACGCCCAAGTCCACTTGAACCCACAACATTGAGGAGTTTGAAGCAGCAACGGTGCCAACTGTGGTAGTACTTAGCAACATTTCTTAGTTTTAGTAATCATAACTTCTTCTGATAACTCCACTTGGCATCAGCTGTCACTGAATATTCAAACTTTTTAGTTTGAAGCTTTACTTGTCTTGCTCTTGACAATTCTTTGATAGTGTCATTGTCAATTTACGTTGTCTCATGCTTGGTGTTGATTATGCAGTTTGCAGAGGATCAATCTACAGAGCATTGGGGCTTATGGTGGCAGCATCCCCATGTGCCTTGGCTGTAGCTCCACTGGCGTATGCTACTGCAGTTAGTTCCTGTGCGAGAAAGGTATTGGTCATGCTTGCATGTAATCACAGAGTTTTCAGACACACTTTCTTTCACAGTGTCAGCATGGTCTTTCTTAAGTGTATGCAAGCCTTATGCATGAATGTATTTAAATTCATTTGTTAGGATAATGATTGAAGCCACCGCATTGCAAAATGGTTTTAATTTTGACTTTTCATATACCTTAGACTCAGTCTATCCATTGCTATTTTCTCTGTACTTTGGTTGAATCAGCTAATATTAGTCTTTTATACTGAACACATTTGTTATTGTACAATTAGTATAATCATCTTTCTAGTACCTTTATAAATTGTGCATCTTGTGTATATTTTTTATTAGCTTTGCCTTGCACAAGTTTGTGGTAGAGCTAATAGGTTGTTTTCTTTTTCTTGGACTGTGGTAAGAGATCATTGAAACAAGCCTGTTTACTTGATGATGCTTGTAGAAGGCTAGATTTATCAAATTGCTTAACTATTAAAGCACTCTTTTGGTTTTAATATGAATCATGATGCACCTGACCTCCTGTCTAACTCTCTTTATAGGGAATATTGCTCAAAGGTGGGCAAGTCCTCGATGCTCTAGCTTCCTGTCACACTGTTGCCTTTGATAAAACTGGGACATTGACAACTGGAGGGCTTATGCTTAAAGCAATTGAGCCAATTTATGGACATCTAACTGGAATCAAGACTACAAATTTTGCTTCCTGTTGCATTCCCAGCTGTGAAGTAGAAGCACTCGCAGTAGCAGCTGCTATGGAGAAGGGTACTACTCATCCTATTGGGAGGTATAGCTTAAAATGAAATTGTTTATTATCCCTTGTATGTTGAGTCTGCATTCTGTATAACTCATTCCGTGACCATGGCTCTCTAATAAGTTACAGAGGGTGATAACTAATTTCTATTCAACATGCCATTGTGAATAATGGTCATATTTCTTGTATGAATTAAGGTCCTAATCTTTCTTGTTACCTTGTTGAATTATTTATCATTCCTTTTATACCAGGGCGGTTGTAGACCATAGCATAGGGAAGGATCTTCCTTCTGTTTCTGTTGAAAGCTTTGAATATTTTCCTGGCAAAGGTCTAATTGCTACTCTCAACAGTGCTGAGGTAATGTGTCGTTTACCAGTATATATCATTTGTCTCAGTGATATTAAAATTCAGAATTAATGATGAAATGGGTTATCTTCAAGTTTACATCACTAATTTTCATTTCTGAGCCATTTGAATTATCCATTTTCCTGGCAAAGGTATGTGTGCCTTGTATATGATTGTACATTTGTAACTTAATGACAAGTAACATTCAGTCATTGGGGGTTCTCCAGTAGAGTATTCAGTGTTAGCCTTTTGTGAAAAGTGACTAAAAGGGCGAAAACAATATGCATTGTCATATTTACATTTAAAGCGCCTTTCATTGATGTTATTATCATTAATCAAGATGGTAAAAACAGAACAAAATTAAAAAGGAAAACAAAATATCATTGGAGTTCTTACCCTTGATGATTTCATGTCAAGCAACATTCAAATTGAAGGATGATAGAATAATTTTCCTCAACCTGAATTATATTTATATCTTAATGTGATACTTAATTCCATAATTCCTCTAGGATATATTCATAACTGAGACCTTGCATGCTTCCCTTCTGTTACATTAAAACCATCCTACTTATAATTATTTGTGCTTTGTTATAGTCAGGAACTGGAGGAGGTAAATTGTTGAAAGCATCACTTGGTTCTATAGAATTTATCACTTCACTTTGTAAATCTGAAGATGAATCAAGGAAGATTAGAGCAGCTGTTAATGCTTCTTCTTATAGAACTGACTTTGTTCATGCTGCTCTTTCTGTTGATGAAAAGGTGTGATTTCAATCCGTTACGGTAGTTGTTTTTTCTTTCTTCACGTCTACAGACTTTCATTTGAAACACTAATACACAAGTAAGATATATTCTGTTTATCTTTCATAGAAATATATATATATATATATATATATACCAAATATGTGTGGATTCTATGTATTTCTTTTAAAAGCAGATGCATATGCATTGGGTGTTAAAAGGATCAGGAAGATGTGCGTGGAAAGACACTTCATATGCCCAACACATCTAGTTCAAAAACATCTGCCTATGATTAACAGTGCGTGCTTTATATGTGTATGTTTAATACCTCTGCAAATTTGGATGCTTTGACGAGCATAGCTGTTTTTTTACAAACATTTGCATTTTGTTTAAGAGGTCAACAGTTGAACTGAATGTATATGCCATAGACTACATGTTGGATTTGTGCTATTTGCAGCATCACGTTTTCTTTTAATGTAGAAAAGCAATTTTCTAGCTTTAGGAAAAACTAATTAACGCATAAAAATAAAGCAGAATTTAAGTTTCTGCAGAAAAGAAGAAGAAAACAGAATTGATTTTCTGTTATTGAATATTTTCAAAAAATTACATCCCTTTACAGTGAATTTATAGACTCAAGTATTGGACTTTAGTTACAATTAGGAGTCCTAAGTACACAAGACATCTAACTCTATCTTTTAGGAAGTAAACTTTAATTTAAACTACTATTTACATGAGGACTCTAACTCTATCTTTAAACTTTAATTTAAACTACTATTTACATAAGGACTCTAACTCTATCGGATAATCTAACATTTAATCTCTTATTTATGTTGTAATTACTAAATTGAGTTTTGTGATGAATCTGTGCAGGTGACTTTGATTCACCTTGAGGATAGGCCTAGACCAGGGGTTTTAGATGTTATTTCTGAATTGAAAGATCAAGCCAAAGTCCGAGTAATGATGTTAACTGGTGACCACAAGTCAAGTGCATGGAGAGTAGCTAATGCTGTGGGCATAAACGAAGTCTACTCCAGCCTAAAGCCAGAGGATAAACTGAAGCATGTGAAGAAGATTTCAGGGGATATGGGTGAGCCCTGGATTCTGATCAAGTTCAATATCTTGATTCACTAGATTCTTGTGGCTAATTTCTACTCCATATCTTAACGGAGAATCAAATTATCATGTGATTTTTTCCTTGATTACCATCTTTACATAAAAATTATCAACCAAAACAGCTTAGTTACGGTTCGTCCACCTTCTTGGCAGGGGGAGGTTTGATCATGGTAGGTGAAGGCATCAATGACGCACCAGCTCTCGCTGCTGCAACTGTTGGAATTGTATTAGCTCATCGTGCTAGTGCAACTGCCATAGCAGTTGCAGATGTCCTATTGCTGCAGGACAATATTTCGGGTGTTCCATTCAGTATAGCCAAGGCTTGCCAAACGACTTCACTGGTAGTCAGTTAATCCCTGTTGTACTTTGATCACACAGACAAGTATTTATGCAATTCTACATGCAGGTCAAGCAAAATGTAGCCCTTGCCTTAACTTGTATAATCTTGGCCTCTCTTCCATCAGTCTTGGGGTTTCTTCCGCTTTGGTTAACGGTATGATCAATTTGATGGCAACCTTTTCTTGCAAGACTTATCAACCCTGTTTAATTTTTAGAATGAAAACATGGTCCATGATACATGAAACAGTTTCTGTCTGTGTGCAATCATCTTACATCTGTTGAAGTTGTATACTATTAAGTTACTAACATGTTCATATATTAATTTGATGCTTACTTTCTATTCTTCTGTAATTCAAAATCTTGGTTGGCAGCTCAATCTGATGGCTCGAATTGAACCCCTTTTCTGTCTTGGGTGATTACAGGTTCTCCTGCACGAAGGCGGTACTCTTCTTGTTTGCCTCAATTCTATTCGTGCACTAAACGACCCCTCGTGGTCCTGGGGACAGGATTTATGGAATTTGATGTGTAAGCTCAAATCAAAACTTGCATTATTTAGACATAGCCCCATCCAGACTGCACCTTTGTAAACTATTAATACTTAGCTTAGACTTTCTAAGAAGGTTTTCCTTCTTTTTTTTTTCTAGTTGAGAGATTGCCTATTCTCATATTGTTATTTATAAACAAGAGCCCTGAAACTGTAAAATGTTTATGCACCAGTCAATCAAATAAAGAAGTTTTAGGTTGTGCTAATGAAAATTGCCGCAGTCCAACTTTATGCTTTTGCAGCACGTGTTCTGTTATTGCAATTTGTTTCATGTTTTTGTGTTGAGGCCTTTACTGCAACAAGAACAATGCTCTTATGTGTAATTATTATACCTGCTTCTGGATTGTGCTATGAACCTCTCGTGATATAAATTCAATTTATTTTATTAATTAAATGTCTAATTGCACTCCCGTTCCTTGTATTTAACCCCCTCTACTTTTATATTCAGGAATTTTAGTCCCTTTATTCTTTTGATTTAATAATTCAAGTTTAATCTGTGAAATTGATCCTTTTTCTAGAAAGGAACTCTCGCAGACGATTTAAAGCTATGAGGAACTTAGCAAAAATAATATAAAAAATATCCTTAAAGTTTGACTGAATATTCACTTTGGTCTTTATTTTCTTTCTAAAAGTATTTTAAACATTAATGTTTTATTTTTTGTCAAGATGACCTTTTGTGAATGAAAAATGTTAGTAAACTAACGATAAATGACTTGAAATAACATAGTAAATCTAGATGACAGTACAATATGACATAGCAGTGTTATATAGACAAACGTGCTCACTTGTCAAAAAGTAATTTTATAAAATTATATAAAATATAAAATTATTTTTTTGTTGACGTGTCATTCTATCAAGTCATTTCAAGTTGTTTATTGTTAGTTGACTAACAATTTTTATTCACAAAAGAATAATTTCGACTCAAAACAAAATGTTGAGGGTTAAAATAATTATACAATCAAATGTTAGGGTCATTTTTTGACATTAAGTCAAATTATATACATAACCTTAACTACTTTAAGACAGTTTAAAGCACTTTACAACATCATATTCTAAGTCTCGTTCAAAAGAAACCTCAACATATCGTTTAAGAAGCAGTTTAACAAACATCAACTGAACTAAACAGAAATAGAGGGAAGACATTAAGCTTGAAAGCTTCCAGCTCCAATGGTCGTAGTTCTGTTACTACAGCAGTTGTAAAAAAATACACACTTGAATAAAATATTTTGAACTCTTGAAATATATCAAAAGATAACTTATCAGCAACTCCAGAGAAAGCAAGATAAATCATTTGTCAGTTGTTTGCTACGCATATGATAACACTGTTGTGTAATGGCGATGAGTGGAGATGCCAAGGTTTGGGATAAAAAGTAGGGTTAAACATCAGCAATCGAAAAATAAAAACCGATTCAAACTATAGTGTTTGGACGATTTATGGTTCACAAGTTTAAAAGTCATGGTTATTCGAATCTAACCGAACCAAATCGAATTTGAATTTTTATTATTTTTAAAAATATATTTATAAAAACGACTTTAAAATTCTACCGAATAATGTTTAAAAGTCATGATTAAAACTATTTTATCAAACTAAAATACAAAATCTCAAAATTTTAAAGTTAATATAAAAAAACCAATAACCAAATTTAATCAAACTGAAAAGCAATGAGTAATGGCCTCCCATTACTCCACCAATTTGAATGTAAGGGATTCATGGGTTTCACATTTAAATGGGCTTTTAAGCTAGGCCCAGAAATGGTTCATGGTTAAGGAGTGTTTGGATTATAAGAACAACCCCGCTATTAGTAAAATGAAAAAGCAACCAACGTGGACTAGCTACCATTTCAGGGCGGGTTCATGTGAAACCATGTGCCTCGGCACCTAGGGTGTTCAAAATAATCGGTAACTTTTAAGCGTAATCGTTAATAAGTATAATCATTAAATTTTATTAATTAATTAATTTACTGTTAAAGTTTAAATAATTTTAATTATTTAACTGTTAAAAATGATGATTAATAATTAACTGTTTTTAAACTTAAAAAAATTAATTTATCTAATATTTAAACTTTGTTTTCATATTAAAATGAGCGAATTCATTAAAGCATAGTCTGAGTTCGCACATTGAAAAACAAAGTTTCTCATACCCATTAATTCAAAACAGTGAAACACATTTATGAAATTTTGGAATTTTCAAAGCCAAACATCTTTTGGGTCATATTAAATAAGTTAAAGGGGTATTTTTATTTTCGAGTTCGATCCAAATTAGAAATATTATTTTTCGCGCAAAAACGCATTCAATTAGATCCTTCAGTTCACATATTGCAACAAATTAACCTTTTGACCAACGTTGACCGACGAAAATCGTTAACTTCTGCGTGAGTCATCGTCAACTCTTTTCAAATCAACCCTTTAACACAGCTGGCCTGTGATATGACAAAAATACTGACGTGGCATATAACGAAAAATTAAAATTAAATTAAATTTAAAATTTTAATTAATTAAAACCCTAAACAATCGATTTCTTCTCCACACCGTACCCATCTCTGCCGACGAATAGAGTAAGCAATATACCGGCTTGCTTAAACGCGTTGGAACCCATATGAACCGATGAGAATCCGGCGAAATCCAGTCGGTTTCTTTACTGATTCAATGACTCGTGCGTCTCGATCCTGTCCACCCTCACCTTCCCCATATACACCTTCGACATGACCTTGTCCTGACTGCTCAACGACCCTTCCAACGAATGGAACAATGTGCGAGTAATAATGTAATAACTCAATAAACATGTCTAAGAAAACATGATCGTTATGGTTCGCTTCTTGCTCGATGATGTTAGAAATTTCAAGCTTCAGTTTTTTATCAAGAAGAAGACTTCGTCGATAAAATGGAAAACTGCGAAATAGGGTTTGGAGGAAGAATGAGAGGCGACAGAAGATGATCTTGATGGACTGATGATGTTATATTATTTCCATTGTCTGCCATAGCCTGCGCATCAATGAGGAAAGCTCTCCACACTTACTGTATTATTTTTGTTGGATTAAAATCTTCGTGAGCACCTATGTAAAATATATAGTGCTATATAAAGTATGACACAAATTTAAGTCACCAATTATATTAGTCGTGTCATGAGTATTAAAGTGTCATAGAAATAAAAGTGTAGATACCATAAGATATATTTATAATTTAATGAGGGGCAGAGTTATAAAATATGGTGGTATATATTTATATAGTTGATTTAACAATCAACTACATTAAGCGGTAGTGGTCCCCAAGAAATAGGTTAACTTGTATTACACTTGTCCCCGTCAGAGAGTTTTTATGGTAAGGGCTAACCTATCTTCTTGAAAGATCACAACCATCTTTTAGGCCATCTCCATCAAAAGATTCAAAGTTTTCAGTCCATCAATGAATTCAGGTGCGCTTTCGCATTCAGTTTAATCAATTTATTGTTCTTGATGATTCGACATTATATATCTTGGGTTAGTTTTCATACTAGTTATATTTTTAGTATACTTTAGTTCTTACAAGTGGTATCAGAACCTGATTATGTCTAATCATTAAGAATCTATTATGTATTTATTTTGGATGATTTGTTCTTAAATCTCTTTAAATAGAAACCCTTAGTTCAACAATTATATCTTCTGTTTTGGTATATCTATTGTGCAATGGAGGCTACAATTTTGTTTTTAGTTTTTGCATGAGTTAGGGTTTAATTTTTCGCATGTTTTGAATTTTTACGATTACCCTACTGTGCGATAACTTTTATTCGATAACCATTATGCATAGGCAATTTGGATTTTATGTTTTGTCGTTGATTATTCTATTAATCGACAATTCACGATTTGGTTTTTCAATTTAATGGATTATAACATTTAGAATCAATGCAATAGCATGTGCAATTTCCGTTGAATTTAGGTTTTAATGCTCATCAATATAAGTGTTTAATCATTTTTTTGGGCATTCATTAATAATATTAAACTGTTTCCAGAATATGATTATGCCCCTAATTCTTTTGTATTGCTTTTGCTTTAATAATTGTATATAGTAAATAAAGTTATGAAATATATATTTGATTTTAGATATATATTCAATTCGGTTGAATCAAAATTTTAATTTTGATCGTTAGTAATTAAGAAAGAAAAAAAATAAAGTTTGACTCAAGCTTTGTTGTGGTAAATTTACCGTGACTTGGGAACTTTATAATCATTTTAGCTCTCGAAGCTTTATATTCAGTTTATGTCTAATAAATTATGGTTGAGTTTTGTTGAATCATGTTTAGTTTTGTACAAAATATTTTGTTTAAATTTGTTTGACATTATGCTTAATTATGTCGTTAATGTTATCTATGGAATATACATATTTGCATTTGGTATTGATTTATATTCGTTTCGGTTTGATTAAAATTTCAATTTGATAATTAGGTTATTATGGATATATTAAAGTTTAATGTGATCATTTTATGAATTATTTATTTATATGATATATTTTTTATTTAAGTTAAAGAATGATTGTTTTGAATTCAAGTTTTATTTTGGTAAATGCATGCTTAAGGAATTTTTTGAGAAACAGTTAATGATTTAGGTTTTTCAATTTTTTTGATAGCCCCATTCAGACGACTTTTTTGGGCTATTTCAAAAACTTAAGTGTTATCAAAAATTTCAATTTTGATTGTTGCAAAATTTTAAATGTAGACATCGGTATATTTATATTATATATTTTAAGATAAATTAATTGAAACATTAAGTCACTAAAGAAACCTCTATTGTGGAAATTATTTTATTTTAAAACATAGAAGGTTTTGTGCAGGTAATTCAGTTTATGTTAGTATTAATCGGCCCAAAGGAAGGTTAATAATTAGCATTGTTACATGTGCAATTGTGGTAATAAACATGTGATAATTATTTAGTTTTACATGTGAGCAATAAATCGACCCAAAGGAAGATTTTTGTTTGACATGTTCTTATTATCAATGTTTGATTACTCTATCAAGGTATCACTAACAAGTTAATGTTTTGTCTAACGATGGAATAATAATGGAGTGTCTAGTATCTTGATATGAGGTTTACCTTTATTCAAATTTATTATTATTTTGGTTATCTTTCAATTTAATTGAAAGATAAAATTAAGGAAAATATTTTGAAATAATTAAATTCATATTTTGGCTTCGGATGTCTAATATTTTAATAAATTAATTGAAACATAATGTCACTAAAGTGACCGCTTTTGTTTAGATTAGTTTAGTTAAAATATTAAGATGATTATGTTTTTTTTGTAATTCATGCATTTAATAATTGGCCCAAAGGAAATATAATATTTGACAGAATTACAACGACAAATGTGGCGATAAATGTGTGATGATTATAAAGTATTTTATGTGAGCAATACGCTAGTCCAAAGATTAATCTATTGTTTGACATAGTTTATTGTCAATGTTTGATTGCTACAACAAGAGAGCTTACAGTTAATATTACTATCCAAAGACTTGATATTAATGTTGTGCTTGGTATCTTGAGGGGAACTAGCCATTATTTTGAATTTATTTGTTTACTTATTAATATTTATGTGAGCTTGTTTTTATTTTATTTTATTTATTTATGTTCTATATTTAGTTATTTTTTCCTATCACAATAACTGCTAATATACATTCTACACTCATGTTTAGTGAAACTAATTTTAAGGAATAGAAAAGACACTTACATGTTGTATTTGGTGGTTGTATGAACATAGACTTTGCACTAGGGAAAAAACAACTTGCATCTCTCACTGCGGTAAGCACCTATAAAAGGAATTTCGAGAGGTGAGATCATTCAAATCGCATGAGTCTAATAATCATAAAGCACAACATTCTAGAAGTCTTTAGAAGCACAAATCTAAAGAGATTACTCATACTAAGGGTTTCCTTGACGAAATTAAG
The DNA here is from genome assembly GCA_019671005.1 of Hibiscus mutabilis. Classification (NCBI taxonomy): domain Eukaryota; kingdom Viridiplantae; phylum Streptophyta; class Magnoliopsida; order Malvales; family Malvaceae; genus Hibiscus; species Hibiscus mutabilis. The sequence goes on from CM033714.1 coordinate 46,471,299, forward strand.
AAATGCTTTACCCAAAACATTAAGGTTAAGATGACATCACTTATGTCTTCTTTGATGTCTATCAAGTATAAGGGTCAAGGAAATGTGAGGGAGTACATTGTGAAAATGGTTAATATTGCTTCAAAAATTTAAGGCACATAAGATCGAACTTTTTAACAATTGTTTATTTTTATGCTTTTGGTGCTGCTTCCTATACAGTTTAACCAATAAAAAGGTAAAAAAGTCAAAAGTAGCCCTCAACGTTTAACCTTTTGGTCACTTTGGCCCCTATCCTTTTTTTTGGTCCAAACAACCACCTAACGTTTCATTTTCGTTCAAATTTCACCCTGTTAGATGGAAACCGTTTGTCAACTAACAGTCAATGCATGAGGCTGACGTGGCATGGGGGATGAGGTGGCAATGCCACGTGGCATTTTGCTGATTTGAAATTTTAAAAAAATTAAAAATTTAAAAAATATTTTTAACCAATCAGAAGATGCCACGTGGCACTTTGCTAATGTGGCATCATTTGATTGGTTAAAAATATATGCTTAAAAATAATTATTATATATTAAAAAAATTCCTAAAATTTTCAAATATTTTCAAAATAGTCCTCAAAACCCTAAATCCCCAAATTCAGCCACTTCCGTCGGCGTTGGTCGCGTTGCCGGTGAGGGAATGAAGCACCTTATCCACGCCGAACGACCCACACGCCGTTCATCGTGAATCGTTGAAATGATCCATTCGACGATTTTGCCTTCGTCCGGTGTTTCGCACGGCATCGGTCGACTTTCGACGACAGGATGTTGGGGTAAATGATTGTGATGGTCCAACGACCACTATGGTGGGCGAACGGTGTGGCAATCGACGGCAAAACCGGCTCAAATCGAGATTTGGGTTTGGGGGAGTTAGGGATTTCAAAATTTGGGGGCTATTTTCTGAAATCTAGAAATTTTTGGGCTATTTAAAAAAAATATTTTTTAAATATATGTTTTTAACCAATCAGATGATGCCACGCCAGCAAAGTGCCATGTGGCATCATTCGATTGGTTAAAAAAATTTTAAAAAAAATTATATTTTTTTAAAATTCCACGCCAGCAAAATGCCACGTCATCTCCCCATGCCATGCATACATGCCACATCAGCCTCAGGCATTGACCGTTAGTTGACTAACGGTTTCCATCCAATAGGGGTGAAAATTGAACGAAAATGAAACGTTATGTGGTTGTTTAGACCAAAAAAAGAATAGGGGGCAAAGTGATCAAAATGTCAAACGTTGGGGGCTACTTTTGACCTTTTGCCTAAAAAAATGGTTACAACTGTAAAAAGGAGAAGCATACTCTAACTGAGCTCATTTCTCATTGTGTTAAAAAGGAAGAAAAGTTGAAGCATTATAAGTGTAAAAGTACTCATTTAGTTGGTATTCATTTAGTTAGTGTCTCTAAGAATAAGAGCAATAAAAAATATATTAGAATAAAGTTGCTAAGGTCCTACTCAAAAGAAACAACAATAAGTTACAAAATGTTTATTCTTTTGTATAAGTTAGGACACATGTGAAGAAATTAAACTTTGAAAATGAGCAACTACTTCAGTTATTTTGAGTGATCTATAGGTTGTAAATTTTATGATCCCGCAACAAGGATTATTTTAAGGAGAGATTTATAATATTTTTAGGATGTTGAGTTTGGAGGGAGAAATAAGATTAGATACATTGCTATTGAGGAGGAATTGGATTATAATTTAATTTCTACTATCATTTTTGACGATGTTTAGGTTTTCACACCTATCATTAATCAAGAAGTGAATCAAGTACCTCAACAAAACAATGTTGAACAACTCCTATTCAAGATAAGGTAATTTGTTTTAGAAGAACAAACTCAACAACCTTAATAAAACAAATGTCATTAAATAGGTCCACTAGAGGAAAGAGAAATACTATTCAAGATTATTGTATTGTATTTATTCAATAAAAGAAGGATAACATAATAGAAAATGACTCAATCATTTTTATCAGACCATAAAAGTTATAACTCTCAAAAGTAGATTGATGTCATATAAGAAGAGTACAATTTTATGCAAGACAATAAAGTTTAAGAATTTATCCCATTACTTGGAGGTGCAAACCAATTGGTTGTAAATGATAATGTGGATAAGTATAAGACATGTCTTATATTTAAAGGATACACTCTAAAAGAAGACATTAATTTTGTAGAGACTTTCTCTTCAATTTCATTGAAAGACTCTTTCAGCTTAATCATGACGCTTGTTGTTTATTTTAATCTTGAGCTACATAAGATGGATGTTAAGCTTGTGTTTTTCAATGGTGACATTGAAGAAACGGATTATATTATACAATCATAGATTTGTGTCTAATAATACAAAATCAATGATATGTAAATTAAAAAAACTCATCAATGAGCTTAAGTAGGACTCTCATTAATGAAATTATAAATTCATAGTGATTATCTCATTCAGTTTTGAGATAAATTTGGTTGATAATTGTATATACTACAAGTTCAGTGGGAGAAAAACTAAGTGATACTCATATTGCTAAACAAGACTATAACAACCCAAATTCTAGTTTTGTAAAATTGGGCCTTGGACCCATTTTAAATTGGGATTTCTAGCAAAATAAATAATAAATAAAATAAAAGAGGAAAAGTAATGTGTGGATAAGGTTGATTAAAAGATGGATGGTGATTGATGGAGAGAGAAAAAGGTTAGAATAGATAGTAGAATAAGATATTTTAGGGAGAGAGAGAAAATAGGGAAAATTAAGGGGGAGACTTTGAACCTCGATCTGCGGCCACCGGAGTAGCTATGGCTCTCACTGTCGCTGCCATCAGGTCTGGCTCACCAAGAGGAGTCCAACCATGGTCGTCTCATCGCGGTAGCCGCTGCCCTTTGCCAGGGTAAAAAAGAGAAAAAACGACGTAGCTTGGAACGCTGTGCTCCGCCGTCCTCCTGTAGAAACCAATGCCACCACGCGACTCACCGGCCAGAGAAGAGTGAACCTGGAGCTCACCGTCGTTGTCCGACCACCGAACGACCTCTCACACGCTGCCAGTGAGGGTGGGTGTGGTTCAACCCAGGCGGCTGCACCATGCTGCGGTGCACTGCGCTACACTGGATCGGCTACCCCGGGTGCACATACTCCTGCCCGACCGGATTCTACACCTAGGGTGCACCATCTTCTCCATGCACATGCGCGCACTGATTTCCGTCCCTATGATGTATTATCGCTCCCGTGCACCTACGTTGCACTGGATCACCCAGGGTTGTTGACTAGCCATTGACCGACGTCGTGGCCATTTTTTAACCGGGTGTAAAAATAGCCTGACGATTAGGGTTTTGCATTTTTATTCACTTAATCTTGAAAATTAGGTTGTTATGTTAAATTGGATATTTTCCTTTTTTATCTTGAAAATATTTTGGAGTCGCCACCAGTCACTTTGGTAGACTGGACACCATAAAAACTACCGGATATTCATTCTTAAAATTTTGAGTTCGGGAGTCGGTTACGTGTGGGGAAGGATTAGAACCCTACAAACTCTCGTTATCGGTACCTTTTAATTTTACATGGCATTTCGAATAATAATTTGAATTTAATTTAATCATAATTATTAACTGGATTTAAATTCCAAATGGAGATATCCTTTTATAAGGAAATATATTTTTATCCGAATATGAGATTTAAAGTATTCAGTTACTTTATTACACTTCGATTCATGCACAAAAATATATCTCAACATAAAAGGTTTTAATGCATGATCGGTTATTGTCTTGTTTATTTTAAGTTCTAACTTAAAAAGGTTCTAATTAATTGGATTATTTAAAAATAATGAATATTATTAAATTTAGGGTATTTATGAGATAACAACCAATTGCTTGAGCACTATTCATATTAAAACCCTACATTAAATGATATTCCTAATTTAATTAATGAATCTAATTATTTAAGTACTAGCCCCTAATTAAGGCTTTAATTTAATTAACTAGGTTAATTGACATTTTCTAGGTTTAAATAGGTATCAAATGTTCTACTTAAAAGTTCCATTGAATAACATCTCATTGCAATGAGACAATATCCAACTTAGAACTTCAAAGCTTCCCTTTTAATACTCGTTTATTTTCTACAATTATCTTTCCTAACTTAATTATTTAATATTAATTAAAGGACCTAAACACTAAGGCTCTAACAATTATCAATTAAATCTAAATGAATTAATTATCTAGCAAATAGGACTATATACTAATTTAAAAGCATGTATCACTCATATAATTTAAAACAATAATTAAAATGATTAATTAAATGTTGTAAAAGGGATTAAATTAAAAAGAAATGACACTGTAATTTTGATTTTATTTAAAAAATGACTGAATTGAATACAATTGCAAACCAGGGGAAAATCCATGAAGATCTGAAAGTGTTGTGCGCGGACCCTTTTAACCCGACCTGGTCTAAACGCGCAAACCCTCCTTCCGAGTTCAGGTCAAGGCGCGGGGCACATTATAAGGACCCCTAAAACCCGAGATAGCCCATTTTCCCCTCATTTTTCATTTTTACTCTCTCTCACCAAATGCTCTGACCTCTCTCTAACAAACACCCAATTTTTCAGATTTTTCCCTTATAAAGATCAAAATCCCCTTTTTTTTTGGCGTTCATCAAGAACTCGATGAACTTGATAAACACCGGCTAGCAATCGTCGTATGCTTTGCCCTTTGATCCTCGGCCGTCTTACTCCGACCAAGCTTTGATGTTAGCTGACCACCGTCCTTGAACTCCGACCACCGTCTACCTCTGGCCGGCTGCCCCAAGGTGATTTCTGGCCGCCGATCAGAACCCTAAAAAAATCCCTAAAATTTGATTTTTCGATCCTAAACCTAAATCTAACTCTTGTTTCAACATAAACACCCGTTCTTCCCCAAATCTAGGCCTAAGATCTACCCAAAATCTCTCATTTTTGACTCCACCATTCCCTAAAACAAACTTGGTCTGCCGCAAAACACTACCATCAACTCTTTATATTTCTGATTTTAAGCTTTTGATTTTGGTACATATGTAAATTTGACTCTATTTGTCTCTATTTTTGTAGGTAATGAAAGTTCGAAAGGAGAAAAATACCTTCCAACAGGAAATGCGGCTTTCATTTTCCTTTCCCAGCGACCGTTCGCAACTCCGGTGTCTGTCTGAATTCTTGAAAACAGATCATGATCCTCTGATTATTCAAATTATCGGTGACTCCTCGGATTCCAACATCCGATCAAATCCCAAAGGTAATATCCTCTCTCTTTATTATTACATTTAATATATGGTAATATTATTTTATTTAATGACGTGATTAATGATCTGACAAAACTCTCTCTCTCTCTCCTATTTATAGTAAGTGGGAATTGATGTCGTCGCTGATGTCACACCAATGACATCAGCGGACAACTGTTGGCAACAAAACCATCATCCGCGTGAATCTGTCTAGGCAAATAGAGAGCTAACACGTGTCTTTTGGGATACAAATTTGGGCAGGAAAAAGATTTTTTTGTTTGTTTGGGGAGCTTTATCAGATATGGGTTGTAGATGACTTATATATGGGCTTTTAGCTATGTAATTTGGGCTTTGAATGTTTTATATGTAACTTCGACATTATGTAATGGATTTTTAAGATTTTTGCATTGTTTTCATTTATTAAATGTTGCACTTTTTTATTTATGGGTTTTCTTATATTTATTTATTTACTAAGAGATTATAATATTTATATCCATACTTGGTTAAAATTAGGGTATTACAGCTGCCCCTCTTTGCTCATTGCTATAGAATGGGAATTGGGCAAAGACTGCAAAGACACAAATTTTACTCGAACCTTCTGACCATTGCACTTCCACTCTTCTTCCTCTCTAGAAAGCTTAAACAAGTTCTTCTCATTAGGAACCTCCTAATCCTTCTGTAAAGGGTAACCGCAAGGTATGAGCTAGTTCTTCTCATTAGGAACACATTCATTCATCTTGGTTATTATGATCTACCTCTCTACAAAGGCGTCGAACAAGCAAGCTCTTCTCATTAGGAGCTCCTCGTTCTTCTTGAAAATATTGATATGCCTCTCTGTAAAGGTATTGAATAAGCAAGCTCTTCTCATTAGGAACTTCTCATTCTTCAAAAGGCAAATTGTTCTCATTATGAGTTCTTCATTCTTCTTGCAAATGTTAATCCACCTCTACATAAAGGTGTCAAACAAGAGAGCTCTTCTCATTAGAAACTCCTCATCCACTGTTGAAAATGTTAATCCACCTCTCTGTAAAGGTGTCGAACAAACAAGCTCTTCTCATTAGGAACTTTTTATTCTTCTTGGAAACATCAATTCACCTCTTTACAAAGGTATTGAACAAATGAGCTCTTCTTATTAGGAACTCTTCGTTCTTCGAAGGGTGAACTCCTTTCATTGGGAGCTCTTCATTCTTTTTTGGGTGAGTTCTTCTCATTAGGAACTCTGTATTCTTTGCTGGGCAAGTTCTTCTCATTAAGAACTCTGTAATCTTTTCTTAGAGAATTCTTCTCATTAGGAGCTCTGTAATCTTTGCTTGGAGAACTCTTCTCATTAGGAACATTGTCTTTGCTGTGCGAACTCTTCATATTAGGAGCTCTTCATTCTTTGCTAGAAATGCTAATTCACCTTCTCCTTTGGGAAAAACTGAACCTGCAAAAAGAAATGTCATCAATTAATAAGATTTCAACTTGAAGTGGTATATAATGTCTTCAATTTTCAGCTTGAAGCATTGGGATCTTTAGGGTCACTGCTTTTTGTGTCTAAGGTGCCTCGACCTTTTAGTATGAAGCACATATAAGCTTTTTGCTTTTTCTTCCTCTGTTGATTGATCTCTCTCCATGATTAATATATGTGAACAATTGAACTGTGCATCTTTCTCCTTTAAGCATGAAGTTGATATATCTTACTTTCCAACTTCGTAATTTGGACTTTCTTATTTCTCTTGGAACTGATAGTCCTAAAGTTTGATATCTTTATTGATACTATACACTCATTGTCTTACTGTGACGCCATCAAAAAAGTTCTCATCATTTTTGGAATTGTCAATCTGAAGGGCTTAAAATCATGTCCGAATGACTTACTGTCGACCCGAAGGTTTTAGGGTTGTAATGCACTTTCTTTCCTATGCAAACAATTAGAAAATCATTACTGAGATCTGCCTCTTCAAACGGATTGGTATCTTTATTGAGATCCGCCTCTTCAAACGAATTGGTATCTTTGCTAAGATCTGCCTCTTCAAGCAGATTGGTATCTTTGCTAAGACCCGCCTCTTCAAATGGATTGGTATCTTTGCTGAGATATGCCTCTTCAAACAGATTGGTATCTTTGCTTCACGAAAATGTGATTGAAATATTTGCTAATCTTTGGTGGATCTACTTCTTCAATCTCAAAGTTGTAGATTAAAAACTTTGTCTGTTCTTTGTTGATTTGAAAATTCCTGTCAAAACACACAAAATGCTTCGAATGCATGAGTTAGAATGCTCATTTCTTATGAATGTCTGATGCATGGATGTCGTAAATTGAGTACCACTTGGGTGAGCTTTCATCTTCAAAGAAGCTTAAAATTTCTTGCTTTATTTTTCAAAAACTCTTTTAGCTGCCAAGGTAACCCATCTCACACTCAGGTTCAATCTTCAAGATCTCTGCATTTTTTCTCTAAAGTGCCTTTTCAGGTTTTTACTTTAGATTGCTTTTCTCAAAGCCCCCTTTCGGGTTTTCACTTGGGTTTTTTTTTCTTTTTTCATCTTTTTCTCAAGGCACCCTTTCAGGTTTTCACCTCGTTTTTTTTTCTTTTTCTCAAGGTTCCCTTTCAGGTTTTCACCTTAATTTTCTTTTTCCTTTTTATTTTTTCTCTTTTTTTCTTTTTTCTCTCTCTTTCTTTTTTTGAAATTCCCTTGTGGGTTTTCACCTCGTTTCTTTCTTTTCTTCACAATGATGTTTTTCCTTTGTTCCAAATAAGTCTGGTTTCAATTCTGATGGAACCCGTACTTGTTTTTCTTAGATTCATCACATAAACTCTTCTCTTGTCATATCTCAACATGCACTCTACGCCAGAAAAAACTCGGGTACTGATGGCAACTCCTTTCTTGTGAAGCCATTCTTGCTACGTCTTCATTTAGCTTCTTTGACAACATTCTTTCTCAAAGATCATCACTTATGTCATTCCAGCTTGTGGACTCTACTCATCAAAATAAAACATATTCTTCTGTAATGTTCTTTGTAGCATTGCCCCAGTCTTGAATTCAACTGTCATCTTTTCTCACTCTCACATTCACAAAGTTTTTTGTCTTGCAATGCCTCAAAAGTAATGATTTTATCTTTTGAATAGTGTAAACCTTTAATGGATTGATCTTGCTGTAGCTTTTGCCCTAAAAGATGGTCTATGTTCTCTCATTACCCCTAGAGTTGTCCGTGTTGCTTTCTTGCAGCTTTGTTTAGGACACTCAAAGTTGTGTCTTTTTCCTCATCATACTTTTCGTCATTAAACAAGTACCGGGACCACCTCATGTTCTGACTGCACTTAAAGGATTAGTATATCATAATAATACCCACATAATCCTTTGCTTTTATCTAATCGATTTATATGCAATATGCTTGTTGAAATGATAAGTGAAAGGCTCAAATATTATTTTACTAAATCGGAATAATTTGATAAGTCATGGGAAACATGATAAATTCAATGCAATGCCCTAGGTATCCACTATATGAAATAGTGAGAGCCCATTAACCGAAATAGAGCTTCCAACCCCGAATTTCCTCAAAATTGTAGATTCTGATAAGGTTTCGTGCCGGATGCTAATCTTAAAATATTTAAGCCACCCATTGCGGATTTTCAGCCATATCCTCTTTTGATTTTAAGACGCCCTTTGCGGATTTTCATCTTGAACCCCTTTCTTTTGATTTTTTTCTTTTTTATTCTTTTTTCTCTTTTCCCTTTTTTATTTTTTTGATATCTAAGGCGCCCTTTTGGGTTTTCACCATAGATATTTTCATTTTGCGAAATGACCTTTTTAGGTTTTCACTCCACTTTTTTCTTTATTTCCTTTTTTTAATCTCTTTTTTAATTCTTCGAGCGTAACACTTCTTAACCGAGTCTGAGTTCATCGAATTACTTAACTCATCTCTGATCATCTCTAGTTAAAATTAATGCTCCTCCGGCAAGAGGTCTCCTTGATGTATAACCCTTTCCAATTAGGCATCCATTTCCCACGAAAATCTTTATGGACTGCAAGATCTTTTCAAGCACTAGATCCCATTCTCGGAATTCTTTTGGATGAACTTCCATTGTTGTGAGCTCGCATCGTATCCTTCTTTCTTGGTTCATCTAACCATGGCCAATTAATTTTAGTCTCCTCTCTTCAATGAGATTCAACTGACCTTATCGAGCTTATACTCATTTTGCATCGTTCAATCTCACATTTGTCAATACCCAACAACAGAATTTGAACCTCAATGGATAATACTCTTCAATGAGATTCAACTGACCTTATCGAGCTTATACTCATTCTGCGTCGTTCAATCTTACATCTATCAATACCCCCAACAACGAAATTTGAACCTCAATGGATAATACTACTTCTATCCCATAGATCAAAGATTATAGTGTTTCCCCTATTAAAGTGCACACTGTGAATCGTCATGCATACAAGGCCAACAGTAGTTTCTCATGCCAGTCATTGCAAGTCCTTGAGATAATCTTTTGATGTTTATGTTTGTCGACTCTATAGCCCCATTCATCTCTGAGCGATAATTTACAAAATCATAGTGTTTTATCCTAAACTGCTCACAATTTCTAATATCATCTTGTTGTTCAAATTAGAGGCACTATCAGTGATGATTCTCTCTGGCAAACTATGTAACACCCTCAAAACTGGGTTAGTGACTTTACCACATTTAAGAAACCAATTAGAAAAGAAATGACTTATTAACTTCGACATTTGGAGCAAGAATTGTAAAATCCTAAAATTTGGCTTAGATGTATGTTGCTATTTCGAATGTTAATTGATTTATGGTGTTTTGTCTTGTGAGGAATCTAGAACCAATTAGGTGGTTTAGGACCAAATATTGATCAAGGATTAAATAGATAACCAATTGGAAAGGACCAAAATGAATGTTGGGCAAACTATAAAGATTGCATGATAAATTAAAATTTGATGTGAGCTTGTACACATGGCTACTTGTAATAAAACCATGTGCTAGGGGTAGTGGGGATTTCGGCGACTAGAAGAAATGACAAAAATTTTGTCATCTTCTTCATCCTTGGGGAAAATTGATTGAGAGAATGAGAGAGCGAAATTTTGGACAGCCATGAGAGCCAATTTGAAGCTTTGATCTTGCAAGATTCTTGGGGGGTAGTTGTGCTTAAAGAACTCTAGAATATTGTTGGTTGTAGAATTAAAATTTATTAGGGACTATCTATATGTGTATTTGAATGATGTGTATTTTTAGAGGTTAACATGCTATTGTTTTTGAATGAGAGAAGATAGATGATGTTTATGTTAATGACCGATTTGAATATGTATATATATGTGGTATGAGGCTGTGTTGCACATATAGAAATGGTATAGACTGATTTGTGTGTATGAATGTATATAAACATAGGCTGCTTGTTAAGTGATTATATGTACAAAAATTGGTCTATTTTGATCAAACAAGTGTATATGTAAGAAAAGTGCCCAGCTTTGTATAAATGTGATTGTAATGGGACTATTTTGAAGTGAATAAAATGTATGCTTATGAAGCTGCCCTGTTTTGGAATAAATAACAAATATGTATATAAATCAGATAGATTTGTAAGCACATACATGTATGTTGCCCTGTTTTGGATAATTAAACAAGAGAAATACTTTAAGAATGCATATAGGGGTTGTTTTGCAAGTTTAGGGACTGTTTTTCATGAATAAAAATGTGTAATAGGTTGCCTTGGTAATAAACGTGTATTGTGTATAATAGGGACTATTTTGCTTCAATATAAATGCTTAACAGGACTGCCCTGTAAACTAAGTTTAAGGACTGTTTTAGTATGAAATTCTTCATGCATTGTAAACACTATTTTTGAACTGTTCTTGTCAATGAAAATATGTTTTAAAGCTGTTTTGAATTGATGATATTAAAAGAATGACTGTCTTGTGTGATAGTGTAAGGGGCTATTGTTGTGAACAAATGTGTATGGAAGAAATTGAAACTGTTTTGTTAGTCTTAAATGGAATTGGGACTGTTTTGTGATTATTTTGAATATGCAATAGAATGTATCAAAAATGAGATTGTTTGAATGAAATTGAGCATATTCTTGTTGTTAGAGGTTTGGCAAATGATTGATTGTTAGAACTGATCCAATATGTAATCTTGATATGTGATTGTACTTTTTGTTGTGCTTAGACAAAGGAAAAGCTAGGAAGAGTTTTGGATAAGTAGCATGGTTTGAATAGGGGTCCAGGTATCTCGTAACTTCGAGATAACAAGTGAGTATAGTTAAAACCTCGAGGTAGGCTTGCAACCTTCCTGATCAATCCTAGTTAAATTATAAATAATTTCTAAATTGATGAGAAATGGATGTAAGTAAACTTGGGTGAAGGTAAGTCATACTAAGCTAAAGTATGATAATGTGTATTTCGACTTGCAATAAGATTATGCTTGGTTGTGTTTGTCATTTTATGAAATATTAGCCGTGAATATGATGTGGAATAGAATTGAAATGGAGCCATGATTAGTATAACTTAAATAAAGGAAATGTTGCTTGCTAGTAAAGAAAGCCAATGTTAAATTATACTTGAATGATAACATTGATTGGGAAATTGGAATTATATGAAGAAAATTTGTATTATGGTCTAATTGAACAGAGCCATTGTTGCACTAGATATGGATTTGAGTTAGAACTCGACATGCTTAAGGATATTTCATGATGAGTATAAGATTGAGATGGCATATATGATTCGAATCTTATGATTCGAATTGATAGTACCTTAAAAGGGTTAGCATATATGTAAGTGTAACCTAGATCAGAAATATGGTTGTGGCTGTTCAATTTAGATAAATAGGGAATTTAGATTAAGGTTTATGTATGTGCAAATTGGCTTGATTAAGATTTGGGTGAATGCTATTTGAGGTAAGCTCAAGCTAGCTATGTTGCTAATTCATGTTACACTTTACTAGTTAAATTGGAACTAGTCTTGAATGTGTTTTGTATGAACTAAATTAATAAATTAAGGCACTAAAGACCTTTCGAATGAAAAGAAAAGAAGTTCATAAATATAAGCCTTGAATCGAGTTAGTTTAGACACAGTTGGCATGCCATAGAGTCCGTCGAGCTCGCTAGTTTGGACTACAGTCCCTTGTTGTCAAGATCAAGTGATCTTTTGGTGCAATTGGCACCCTTGTTCAATATTGAAATAGATCTGGTACTCTGTGTACCCTTGTTCCGGTACTATGTATACCCTTGTTATACTTATAGCGGATTCGAGTGTCTAGAAACTTGTTAATCAAGGCTCATGACAACTTAAAATGAATATTAATAACTTTTGTTGTTAAAATGAGAATTTTGGAATATATACATTCCCTTGATGTATAATGGATTTCGATCCCTTGATTTAAGAAGGACTAAATGTCCCTAGTTAAATTTAGAACTATGTTCGATTATAAATGACAATTGGATAAAATTGAAAGAAAAGCTATGATCCACTTGCTAGATCGATTGTTTGCTTGTAATAAAAGAAATGCTATAATCCACTTGCTAGATCGATTGCTTGTTTGTAATAAAAGAAATGCTATGATCCACTTGCTAGATCGATTCTTTTCTTGTAATAAAAGAAATGCTATGATCCACTTGCTAGATCGATTGCTTGCTTGTAATAAAAGAAATGCTATGATCCACTTGCTAGATCGATTGCTTGCTTGTAATAAAAGAAATGCTATGATCCACTTGCTAGATCGATTGTTTGCTTGTAATAAAGAAATGCTATGATCCACTTGCTAGATCGATTGCTTGCTTGTAATAAAAGAAATGCTATGATCCACTTGCTAGATCGATTGCTTGCTTGTAATAAAAGAAATGCTATGATCCACTTGCTAGATCGATTGCTTGCTTGTAATAAAAGAAATGTTATGATCCACTTGTTAGATCGATTGCTTGTTTGAAATGGAAGAAATGTTCTAATCCATAGGCTAAATTGAATGCTTGTTAGCAATGAAAGTAATGGCTATGATCTATAAGCAAAGTGAATGCTAGATGGCATTAAATGAAATGGTTATGGTAAAGATGCAATGTGGAAATTGATTACCAAGGAATATAATAAGTCTTACTGTAAGAATGTATTACGATTAGATTGTGGTATCACTAGTAAGTAAGGCTATGCCGAATGAATTTCTATGATTCGAGTCCCATACCTAGTAAACTAGTAAGATCCATGATTGGGTTAGATTATATTATAATTCTATATGATTAGATAACTATATCTTTGTGTCTGAGAAAAAGGTGTATAAGCTTCATGATGGTTGTTTTTAAAAGGAAGTATTCCTTAATCAATCGGTTTGAAGACATTTATGTCTCATACCTAGTAAATGTTATATTAACTATCGAGTGAGAAATCCTTGAAGTAAACAATAATACTTATGGGACATCTATGTTTCTATATGAAGGGATCAATTAAACAATATGGTTTAGAAATAACTAAGTATCCGATTATAATTGGTATTTTCCTTGTTGGAGGTTATATTTATATAAGGGTGATTGAACTTCATTAAGAAGTATCTGATTTCCTTTTCTTGATGCCTTGCAGTGTAACCAAACTTCCGATTTGTCTCTGGAGCTCAGGCGAGATCACAGATATCCAGAAGTACACTTGTAATTTCTTACGTTCTCCTTAGTGGTGGCGCATGTTTAGAATATAATCATTATGCATTATGGGCATCATGTATATATGTATGTTTGGCGATGATCCTTAATTGTTCTTTGATGTAAAGGGCCTCTATATCTTTTATTCACAATTGCTTGCTTTTAGAAATGGTTATGAATGCCTGATAGATAGGTCTTGTTAGACTTTATATTAACGATGGAAAATAAGGATAACTTGTGTGCTCGTAAGATTGATAGCTAGATAAGATTTTTCAAATGGTTCAAGGTTTCCAATCGTGGCTAAATAGTTGAAAGATAAGATTAGATTCTCAATTACAGTTATGATAATTGTTCGTAACAAATATAGGTTGATTATTAAATTATGGAGTGAAGGATAAAAATGAATTCAGAGAACTCAAAACTTTAATGTAGGCTTCAATGATTTAAGTGGGTGTTTTGTTAATTTCACTATCTTGATAGTTATTGAGGCTGTTAAATAATTAGATTAAAGACTTGACTAAATTTTGTGTCAAAGTTTTATCTCCAGCAAAGAAAACCCATAAAAGATTTTAATTTACTCATGTTTTAGAAAGTCTACTCCTTTATTTTTTGTGTTTAGCTCATAGAAATGTCTATCTTGTTTGCTAAGTAACACCTTCCAATTCGGTTTACTCCTAAGTTGGGTTGTGGGTGTTACAAACTGTACCGACAAATAATCTATCTTCAAGATCTTGCGAACTATTCTTCTTATAATACCGACATAAGAAGCAGCTTCTACCCATTTGGTAAAGTGATCAATCACGACCAGGATAACATGGTGTTTATTGGATACTTTTGGATAAATTTATCTTATATAGAAAAAGGCATTGCATGCTTTCTCGAGCATAAGCTTCTAGGGGGTTTTTTCCTTTTACCTTCCGTTATGCACATCGGATACTCATTAAAGTTTAGGGACCCATGATCATCTGAAGCATGTCTTGCCAAGAAACCTGTTATTTCTTTCTGGCAATATCAGACTCTGATAATAACATTTTCCAACGAGCCATTCTCTAGTAAGAACTAATGTTTCCATCAAGAATTTCAAAGGATCTATTATCGAGATCAGATAAACGAAATGATACAAAATATATTGTCTAGGCCTCCAAGCTACCCAAGCCAACAACAAAGGTTTTGACTTGGTGAGTACTACAGTTTGTAATTGGTGAATCTTTGCTCAGATAATAAATGGTTCATTCATTCTTGTTTCATCATGTTGGCCTTGTGCACCCCATTGAGTTTTATAAGCTGTTAGAGAGTCAACGACCAATATGGAACTAGTGTTATCAGAATTGTGCACTATGATAAATGTTTCTTGATCTTTCTAGGGTTTCCTGGCATTCTTCACCTCATACTCCTGGATCAATCTTTGTCAGCTACTTGAACATTGGACCACATTTTGTCTGTCTCGTGATGAATAATTCAATCTCTCCGGGCTTCTTTCTTTTTTTGTTTTTCTTTCTTTTCTTTTTTAATTTCTTTTCCTTGCTTTTTTTGCTTTGTTTTCTTTTTTTTGCTTGCCTTTTTTCTTTTCTTTCTGCTCTTTTTTTCTTTCTTTTCTTTCTTTTTTTGCCTGGAAAGAGAAAATTCTGAACAGACTTCACTTTTTCAGGATTAATTTCAGTTCCACATTTGCTGACCCATGACCTTTTCAAATGTGGCTCCAAAAATATACTTTGCCAAATTGGACCTCAATTGATGCTTCTTCAATCATTGGAGAATCGTTCTTGAATTTTGTATCCATCTTTATTTCAGTTACTAGGGCCCTTTGATATGTTCCCCCCAATACTTTTACTGCAAATGGTATTAGCTTGTAGTGAAATGAATACCTCATAATTATAAATGTTGGTTTCTCTGTCTCGTTCGGATCAAAAGAAGATTGTCTCTGGGCCCACTTTATCAAGGTCTTAGCCATCTTGAGGAATTCATCATCAAATTTCTTTTGCACCATTTCTGGTCCCATTTTTCTAAGCTTCTGCTGAACAGTCCTGTATTCAGGCCTCTTGAGTAACTTGTGCATAACATTGTCTGTATCTAATCCTCGGTATATCCTGGTATTACCATGCGAAGATGTCTTTGAATTCTAGCAGCAATTCAATCAAATCATACTTAATTTTTGTTGAGGAAGTTGAATGGATCTTTACTTTTCGCTTTTCATCTCGAGTCCCAAAATTCAGAATATCATTTCTTATTTGTGAAGCATAATCTGTTTTCCTCATTACTGGTCAGCCTTGACAATTCCTCAGTGACATCAATTCCCTCTTCATCTTCGCATTCATTTACCTCCGTCAATCATATGGACTATTGTATTTCAGAATTAGAGTCTGAATTATTCATACAACGAGTAGTAGGGGCCTTGCAAAGAAACTAGGAATATGTACATATACTTGAAGTGAATGAATATTTTAGGATGTATGTTTGCCATTTTAGAAAAAAATACGAGAAACAAGCCTCAAATACAAATAAACCGAATAACATCCCTTACAAAAGACCCCCAATGCTCGCAGGCAAAAGCGATTGGGATGGTTCAGGGTACTACTCTGTAACGGTCCTAAAACTGCAAACAGATCTCCTGTAGTTAAATTGAAAATTTGAGCGAATTTCAGTCATTCAACAATTCTTTAATTTTCCTTTGCTAGCACAAGGACATGCCCCTTCTTGCTTATGTTATGATGTCCTCATCGAATCTAGAAGTAAGACCATTCTACTTATAAATTTCCTTGTTTCTTCAATCAATTGCCTTATTTTTTCTATAGATTATTCAATCATTTTCATGTGGAAATTAACAACTTCTTCTGGTCGACGTCTGGATGAACTCTGATTTTCAAGATGTCAGCTGTAAGTATTGAAGCTTTTAATGGGCATATTTGTTCAAGGCTTTTTCATTGTCAGCTATTGGTTCTTAATTAGTTTCACCTTGCTCTTCTTTCTCTTTCTTTTCTTGACATCTTTCAACACTTGATTTTCAGGCATTCTAATCGCATTAGCTCCAATCAGTTGACTACCTCTTGAGTTACAAATCTTAATAGACTGGCTATCAGTGTCGACTTCCAAAATCCCCTAGTTCAGAAAGTTTTGAACTTGTTGCTTGAAAGTGTAACAGTCCTCAATTTCATGATCATGGACTCCATTATGATATTCACAATGATTCTTAATGTTATAACAACTTGGGGTTTTGAAGGTATCACATGATGTGATAAAGCTTCAAGTAATTTGAAGAACAGCTCATGATAAGAAACATGAATGAGATCTAGTTTAGTCTTTGATTTTCCACTGATGGGAGCATCTTGAGCATCTTGACTTTAGGGTATTCTTCAGTAAAGGAAACGTTGAAGAAGTAGATGTCAAAGCATTACTCTAATTCTGGTATGGCCAAAAACTCGGCCCGTGCGACATTGATCATTCACCATTGCGACATTGATCATTCATCCTGACGTTTCAAACCTTCCCAAAGACTCGGCCTCTTTTTTGAACTTAGGTCTTCCATTCTCAAAGGAAAGCACTTTGTTCTTAACAAGTTCGTAGATCTTGCCCTTTAGAAACACGCACTCTTCTATGGTTTGGCCAAAATCACCGTGATGATATTCACATGCAACCCTGGCACCAAACACTTTAGGATTGAAATAGGCATATCGTTCTGGGAGAGGTGGCCTCAAGAGTTTATTCTGAACCAACAGAGGTAACAACTCCGAATTTGTCATTGGGAATAACACCTTCGTCCTTTTGTCACTCCCACTTGCATCATGCTTTTAGCTTTCTTTTTCCCCTTTTTCCTCAGGCATGTCTCATCTTTTTTGAAGACACCGCCATTATCAAGACTTGTCGCTTTTGTGGACTCCTTTAGAACTGCTTCGGATCTTTTAAGCGGGTTCAAAACTAAGCCTTCCATAGAACAATTGTAATCATGACAGCTGCTGACGTTCTCAGATTTTGTCGATGTCGGCAACTTCGTCTTATCCTCTTTTTTCATTATGGCCATCCGATCTTCTCCTAATTTTACAATACCGGCCATGGCTGGAAAATTAATTATCAGACCTAGACTTATTGTCTCAAACTCCAATACCCCAAGATCTAAGAGATTCTGAACTTTACGCTTAAAACTCACACATCTCTCGATGGAATGTCCCTGAGTTCCGACATGATAATCGCAATGATCTTTCTCACTGAACCAACTTGGACATGGAAGTGTCCGAGCTTTGACAAATCAAGGCACCACCAATCGAATGTGTAGCAACTTGGAATACAAATCTCGGTATATGAAAGGACTGGGAGTGAACTGGAAGTCCTTCGATTTTTCCTTCTTTTTCTGAGCCTTAGAAGCCTGGCTACTTGACAGTTGATGAGGTTTTAGAGCCATAGACACCAAAGTCTGATCATGTGTTTGCAGGGATGAGAATTCAAAAGACAGTGTAGTCAACATCCTCACCTTCTTGTTGCATATTGTACCTTTCTCACCATGTGGCTCTTTCCAGTTCTTCGTTTGCAGACGAGGACAAGACTGTCAAGGGAGAGTCTTTGACCAAATCGATTAGGCACTCGGAGGTGATGCATGCTATCTCATATTGGCTAATGATAGCTTGGTCTTCATCAGATAAAATATGCTCTGCTATGAAGTCCCAATGCCAATTCTCACCCTCCTCTTCTATGAAAAAGTCTTCTTTCATATCCTCTTCTTTAGTCCTGGTGGCCATCATACCCATCAGTTCATCGACTTGCCCTCTTGTTTCCTCTTGGAACTTCTTCACATATGATATTATCTCTCTTTGGTTCCAAACCAATTATTCTTGAAGCTGTTCAAATTTATCCATTCTAGCCACTAGGTCATCCATGCTTCTAAAGCTGTCTTAGCCTGAAGTCATTCTCTTTTCACTTCTACTTTCTGAGATGAATATCCTTCCCAATCAGCAATGGATATGATGCGATGAATGCATTATTAAAGATTTAAACAATTCTTATGTTGTGAATAATTATGTCATGAAATGCACAAAACAAACATTAATAGTGTCACAACACAAGGATGAATGCAAATAAAGGTGTTGATTCCAAAAGTGATCACCCTAGGGCAACTTTCATTGAAAACGAAGAGGCCCTTATTACAAAACGGATAATAGCAAATTCCTACAAATAGGCGCCAACCCTAACTCCTAATTTTTCGATGGCTGGAAGTAGCTGAATGAATCTTGGTGCTTCCTCCATCCCTGGGACAACAAAAGGGCGAAGAGTTTCGGCTTCGTCGGCTAGATTCCCTACATGTTGGGCTATCTCTTGCACCTCCACCTTCTGCGGCTTCTTCAAGAACCACAACTCGACCCTAGTAGTCTTGAACTGTAGCCTCTAGCATCTCAATCTGATCTCGAAGCACCACATTCTCTTACTGACTGGCCTAAATTTCAAGAAAGCCATTCCAAACACAGTATTCTTGGAAAGACCGGTCCAATTACGCTATCCTTGCTTCTAACTGGTCACTCTAAGCTTGGTTTTAACTCAAACTCTCAAAAGTAGTGGCATACCAACCTTGCATCTCTTGTAGATGATTAATGTGATTTTCTCTTTCATGCGGCAATATTTTCTTTCTCTTTCTCTTGCTTAGTTTTTTTTTCTCTTTCCCCATTGGTTGCACTCTTACAAGCATTTCTTTCTTCCCCAATGATCAACCTTCTGTTTTCCCTTTCTTCCTCGATCGCTTTCTTACTTCTCTTCTTTTCTCCCGCAACCATCCGTAGGTTATTCTCTCTTTCTTTCTCAATTGCTACAAATCTCTTTCGATTGGCATTTCGCACCAAAGCCTGAAGCTTGACAGCATCACTTCGTTGTAGACTTACATAAATGTACCCAGTACTATGCGTTCACCTGGAAAAACTGACGCCTTAACTCTTTGGTTGACCTCGAACCAATGTCGGACTTGCGAGTTGATTTCTTCCTTCTTAAGTAACCTCTCATCCATAATGAAAGTTCTCTAATCGAGCATACCACCTCAATTCAACACCTTTCATGTCATGAAATGAATGCAAAGTAAAAAAGAAAAAAGCAAAAACAAGACACAAAAGAAAAGAGTTAGTGTCAGATAAAATAAATAATGAAGCAGTAAAAATGGAGAAAATAAACAAACAGAGCAAGAAAATAAACAACCTTATTTACATCCCGTCTAATACACCTAGGTTAATCGCATGACTCTAAAAGGGGTGGGCTTTCTATGTTCTCTATATGCAATTTTGGTACTAGGAAGGTACCTGAATTGTCCTCGTTGCCCCTACTAAGGGTAGCAAGGCCCTCGATCATCACTCATTATAGGCTCATGTCAACCGAGTTCAATTCAGGGGGACCCTTTCGCTATGTCCATACGGAGAAACAATATTCCCATAAAAACATAGGGTAATCGAGCCCTGAAGGTACTTACTAGGCCCATACGGAGGAACAATATCCCCACAAAAGCACTAGCATTTCCCCCACTTAAACGGACGGGTTTATATGCCAAATTTTAAATGCGTTAAAATAAACTCGCATTTATAAACAAATATTAATTTAATTTTCACTTTAATTCGCAACCTCCAATATTAAATAAGTGGTAAATTTTTAGGCCTGACTCTTCTTTTTTGTAAAAACAAAATGTTTTCCCCAGCGGAGTCGCCATGCTGTAGCAACGTTTTTTAGGTTCAAAGTTCGGGGTTTCCCACCTTTTTTGAAAACATTATTAAAAAGGGGGATTTCTTTTAAAAACGCGCTTTTGAAATAAAACTAGGAGTCTCCACCAGTCACTTGGGTTAGGTAGACCGGACACCAAAAACAAAACTAGAGATTTTTAGGTTCGGGAGTCAATTACGTGCGGGGAAGGGTTAGCACCCCTACAACGCTTAAAATTGGTAGCAAAAGTTTTACCGCTTATTTAATATTGGGACTTAAAAATTTTAAGTGACAAATTAAACCGAAATTTGGTTATAGAGGCGAGTGTATTTTAAGGGCCCGAATATTCGAGAAGGAACGCCCGAACCACCACCACTACGACTGGTACTAGCCTCGTTCGTTCCCGAATAAAAGGACCCCGCATAACAATTAATATTTCAAATGCTAAAGATTAACAACATAACATGGCAAATAAACGTAAATGAAGGCACAAAAGGAAAACACACAAAAGTCCACTCGAAGCCCAAACCTAAAAGGCCCAAGTTACTAAACTAAGCCCAAGGCCCAAAAACACAACATGGGCCTAAATCACTAATTAAGCTAAACCTATATAAAAAGACCACATGTATGTAAATATAAATATATTTACTATACGTATTCTATACTATATATATATAAATATATTATATGTTTCTTTAAAAAAAACTTATATTATACTAAAACTACATGTTGTATTTTTTATATATAAAAGCCATATCATATATATACACCATATTATATATATATATAATATAAAATATATATATAAAAAAACATACATTATATTATATAAAGAAAACTATGTACATTATATAAAATAGGTAAAACATGTGATATACACATTAATATATACACTATAACAACTAAAAAATCTCATACATTAAAATTAGGCTAAAACACACAAAAAAAGGATAAGAAAATACTCAAAGCCCACTGATTTTGGGCTCACTAAACCGGATCTGGGTTGGGGCGGATACCCGGATCGGGTCATCGGAAGATGAACCGGTTTTAGCCAAGAAAAGGGGTTAACCCTTCTAACTTTCAATCAGTTTCTTCTTCATCAAAACAAAAAGAGAGAGGGATGCTTTGAAAACCTAACGGCGCCGCATCCTCTTTGCCGCCGTTGAGCCGCCTCCGGCGTCGGTTCGACGCGTCACCACCACCGGCGTGACTCGTCCTCTCCTATTCCTTTCTACCGATTTGGATCTCACAGAAAATGGTCACAAATGCTCTAAATCAAGACCGAACTCGAGCGGATTTGAAGGTGCGATTCGCCGCCGTCCGCCGTTGGATCACGACAAAACCGGGATATGTTGATCCCCACGTCAAGAGGGGCTAGCACACCTTCAGGATCCGACGATGGAGCCTCCGGTCGCCGGAAAATGCCAAGAGAAGGAAACGGTAAACTCTCTTTCCTTTTCTTTTTGATTCCAACAAAGCAAGGTGAAGTAAACCAAAACCCTAGAAATTGCTCTATTCTCAATATTGATTATAAAAGAGAAATGCTTCCTTTGCTATTTGATTCAAAAAAAGAAAAAATGGGAACCAGAGTTCTGGAAAATGCTACTCTTTTTTATTGATTAGATTCTGAAAATCCCCCCTGTACATTGGTTTGATGCTTGTCTTTTATAGCCAGATTTGCACTAGATTTGCATACAAAAAAGATAAAAATAGTGTTTGGTTGCCTTGTCTTTTTGTTTTCTCCTCTGAGATTTCTTGCGTTTGTTTGTTGCTTCGAGCATGCATCTTACCATTTCTAGCTTTTTCCTGATTTTTTGTGTTTGCTTGTGTTGTTTGGCTTGCGTGAAATGGAGGGGAAGATTGAGACGCGGGAGAGAAGGGCTGTCAGTTGGGGACCATGGGGCTGGCAACCAAGGGTGCGAGTAGAGGAGATAGAAAGGCGCGCGTGAGCTACACGAGCGCATGGGGATCTGAAGAGCCGGCGCATGTAGCTCACGTGGTTGCGGAAGAGACTCAATCTTAGCCGTCCGATCATCTTTAATCCAAGGCTCCATATTCGGCTGCACAAACACATAAGGCATATTAGGGTTTTTTTTTTGATAGTTGGCTAAGGGTTTAAATTATTTGGGCCTACTAGGCCACATGTAATGTGTGATAATTTTTGGGTTATGTAAATGGACTCAAACTTAATAAAGTTGGGCTTTATTTATCTGATATATTTTTTTATATCTGGGCTGACAGAATTGAAATATAGATGGGCTTGTATTTATATTGTTTAATAATAATAATAATATAACATACATATATAATATGCATACACATATATAAACACACTCAAACATTAGTAAATATTACATATACATATTATACACTTAAGAGCATAATAATACAATAATACAAGCAATATACATACTCACATTCACATTTAAATATTAATGACATTAATAAATACATACATGCAAGCAACCCATACATATAATATACATATAATCATGCATTACATAATATATATAAACATACACATATACATTACATATATTCATATACCACATACATATAAACGTATAACAATGACACATTAATAGTAATATATATATATATATATATATTTCTTTTGGATTTTAACAATAACCACATACAGATATACATAGTTAAATTAAACAACAGCTCATATAAACCCATTATTGCAAAAACAAAAGCGAAAATAAAAATGAGGTCATCCCGGACAAAATTACTGATTACAAATAACTTGGTTGGTGTGTTTTGGGTATCAAAATTAGAAGTTTTCATTGTTCACCAACAGGCAAGGGGCAGTTAGATTCTGGTAATGGTAGTTTAAGGCAACAGATTTTTACAAGCATGCATGCATGTTTTTAAGGATTAGGTGTTTTGTTTTCTGAAGCTGCTGAAATAACAGGTCTGGACTCTGGAGACTGAGATTCTTTGGTTTCGTGTAGATGAAGATAAGGACAAACACGATCCGCCTTTTGGGGTTTGAGTTTTGAGATGACAAAAGTTGCTCCGGAGTTGCTTCAGCTGGAGCAACTCCATGAAATTGAAATGGAGTCTGTTTGCACTTGACTGCAATTGTATTTTTTTAGGATTCTAATTCAATTGGAGGATATTATTTTAGTTCGATTTTAAATTTGAATAAATTTATGCGGATTAAACTACGATGTTCGAACTTGTTTCACCTGGGAGGAACGACACCATCATTTATTATTGAAATCACTCGATAGATTCATTTGTAATTAAAGTTTGTGTTAACTAACAAGCTTGTGTATATAGGGTTAGAATCTACTTATATTATATAAAACTTAATTACTTTTACACTTTTTTTGAACCGTTGGATGAGAGTAAATAAATGATTAAGATTATTTACTTGTCTTTTTTCTGATGATAATCTTTACATTTTTTGCTGTGAATTTTAGTCATCCATTTATCTTCATCCAACAGTAAAAAAAAGATGTAAAAACTTTCAAGTTTTACATGGTATAATAGGATCCTATTTTTTATATATATAGGGAAGGATTTATGATTTTATGTTAGGAGACGAACTTATAAAATTCTATGAGGAGTGAACTTGTAAAATTTTAGAGGGCAAAAATACATTTTCAATAAAAATACATAGAAAATTTTTAAATTATATACGAATTTCAATTTTTCAAGAGTAGAACCGCCCTTGCCAACCCCTCAGTCCATTGATGTTGTTTATCATTTTACTTCGTTTTCTTTCAATGTAATAAAAAAATCAGTAAATTCCATCAGTAAGAAATGAAAAAGATGGAAAGTGAAAGTAGTGTAGAAGACATGAAGCCCTTACAGCCAAAATGTAATCTTGTTTGCTATCTTTTTCTATCTATTTAATAATTTTTTTGATAAAGTTAACAAATTGTCATTAAATTACGGTAAAATGTTCGTTTTAATCATCAACTTTAAAACTTTATAAAATTGGCCTGTTATATTTTAACTCAAATTCTAATTAGTAATTAAGTTGAGTTTTATTGTAATTCTAGTGGTGGAAGATTACTTGGTAATTAGGATTTACTATAATGAGTAAGTATCTATTTTAGGTAGGAGATCTTATTGAATAAGGTTTCTTGGTGACCAAGTATTTAGGTCTATAAATATAGACTATGTTTAATTGTAACGACCCAATTTTTGGGTTGATTTGTGTTTCGGGTCGAATATTTAATCCATGTATTAAATTAAAGGAATGAGGTTTTGCGAGGATTAATTTTAAGTAAGTGATGGCCGTTTTGTGTAAGGTTTGAAAGTTGAGGATTTTTTGCGCGAATATACCGTTGAGTTTTGGATAAGGATGTTTTAAATTAAAAGGTAGGAATGAGAAGAAGAAAAACCAGATTTTTAATCCCCTGTCTCTCTCTTTCTTTTCATCACTTTTTTCTCTTTATTTTCTCTCTTTCTCCTCAAAATTTAAACTCCAATCTTTCGAGATCTGGGATACCTCCATTGTCATTGTGTTCATCTCATCGAGACTAGTTTACCGGTACCAGCGACACTACCATCAAAGTCACCGTCGGAGGGGGTGATAGAGAGGAAGTTTCAAGTTGTTGAGTTGGGGTAGTTCGAATGCTCGAATCAAGAAACGGAGGCCACCATCACGTTTACCAGCTTGGGAAGAATCGGCCGTTGAAGTTCGGTCGTCGTCCACCACCAGAGGCTGCCACACACGCTGTCGGCCGCGAGTGGGCTTTGTTCTGGGTAGTTGGAGCCATCTAAGTTGAGCAGAGCCTCCAAGTTGACCCGTCGAGCCAAGACACGTTGACCCTGAGCCGTTGATTTGAGCCGAGCCATGTTGACTGAGCCGTAGTTGACCAACTACCGTTGACCATTGACTTTTTGACCCAAGTTAACTTTTTCTAAGGGACCATACCCATGGATTTCTCGACGTTCTGAGTCTAATGGCGTAGACCGTTTCACCAAATTCGAACTTGGTAAGCTATTTTTACTCGTTTTATCCCCTAAAGTACTCTAATTGTGTGAAATGGCTTATATAGTCGTATTTGTTTATCCGAGGTTTTGGTGGACAAAAAATTGGAATTAAAGAGATGATTGGAGGAGCTTGGATGGGGATTTATCGTTTTGGCTTAAGGTTAGTACACCTCAAACTCCTATTGCTTCATGAGCATCATAAATATGATTGTTTTGCATGTTAGTATCTGCAAATTAGGTAGATGATAAATATACATGTATGGAGAACGGTAGTATGAGACTTGATATTTTTGAGATGCATGATGATGTTATTGGGTTCAATGGCTACTTTGACTGGGCATCAGATGTCAATTCTTTGCCAACCAAGCTTGGCAATATCTAGTCCAACTTTGTCAACTGCGACTCAACAATTCTCTTCTGTTTTTCCTACTTCCTGCTTCTACGCGGCTCTGTCAAGCTTGCTCTGCTCCTATCCTGAATCAATACCAGCAAAACAACCTTTCAAACTGGAAAAATAACAACTCCCTAACTCCTTATGCAAATGCATGATTTTAACAACTAAATGTAAACATATATACCTAAAGACAAGCAAAAGCATTGTGAAATATGCATAAAAAACCAATACTTTATAGGAGTTAACACTCCCCCAAACCTAGCTCATTGCTTGTCCTTAAGTAATGCAACTGAAATTAAGAAAACAGAAAAATAAAAAGAGTACCTTGGCAAAATTGTTCTGAATGTCAACAAATCCTAGTGAGCAGAATTTGGTTTTACTTCTGTCCTCAAATGTCCCAGTGCAATAATGCCAAGCAAATAAGCAAATACATGTGCAACAATATAACATTAGTCTAAGGTCATGAGGTGTGCATGAAGTGCAGGCAGTATGCATCAAGTATCATTTTACTCCCTTAGTCAATGTTACTACCTAAACTCATAATTATTATTATTATTTTTCTTTTATTCACTAAGGGATTTTGTTTTTGTTTTTGCTGGCAATATTTTTAGACTTGCTTTGTAATACTGTTTGGCGTGAGAAATAAGATGGAGCATACCACGAACCCCCACGTTAATCCATACTATACTAGGCTTTACTCTTCAACTCATAACCTAAAGTTTTTGACTTGAGAACTGAGAGAGAGAAAACTACAAAGCTCCAAGTTACTTATTATCTCTAAGGTAGATGAGAGTTTTGTTTTTTCTTGCCTTGGCAAAACATTGTTGCCTTATTCTTTCTTTTTACCCCAGCATTATTTTTTTATTCTGAGCTTAGCTTCAAGAATTCTAACTTTGTTTGGGAACTAGATGCATACTCTGTGCTAAGTGAGACTTCAGTTTCCGAAGCTAGTGATCAATTGTCAAGTAGCTTGGCAATACTATCCTTTCGGAACATGCAAACTAAGGTTTCCAAATTTCATCATCGGATGGAGTATACTAAAACAAATCCTAACTATGCTAGAAAAGTTTTGACAAAATTCCAAATTTAACCGAGGTAACAAATTTTTTTTAGTGTTTTGGTATGCATGGTTATACCTAATCTATATGGCAACAAAATGCAAACAAAAACATAAACATGAATGCATGGTATGGAAAAAAATGTGAGGCAACACACACACCCCAAACCAAAGGTTTTCATTATCCTCAATGCATGAAGAAATATATACAGTTAAAATAAAATGACATGCATGAACAAATGAACAAAATGAATGTAAAGAGTTTAAGGGGAAGTAGACTCCCCTTCGAAGTTTTCTGGGCGTGATACATGGGTCTTTCTCTTGACAAAGCTCCCTCGATCAAGGGCCATGCATTTCGTCCTCTTCAGGCTGGGCTTTGATGCTGCTATGGAGGCTCTTATGTCACGAAAGACCTCCTCAACAATCCTCACCAGCTTAGAGGCAACGAGGACGTCAGTGGCAGCAGCTGAGGTAGGTACAATAGGTGTTGCGGCAACTTTGGCTTGGATTCTTTCTTCTTCTAATTCAGGAGACGTGTTTGTTCTTGCAGACTCGACTTGGATAGGGGATACTAGTACGGTGGCATCTGTTTGCTTCAGAGTATGAACAGAATGCGAACTGACTAACATATCAGCATTGGCTAGGAGGTTAGCGGGGAACTCAAGAAAGACTGGTACAGTATGTGCGGATATTCCTTCAAGAGTTTTCTTGAGGGCACCGTTCCAGGCATGAGTATATTGCTAAAGTTTAGTGTTCCACTCCTCTATTTTCTCCAGCTTTTAAAGATTGAGCTCCTGGTGTTGGTAGATTTGAGAAACCATTACCACTGAACCAGCTGGCATATGAGTCTCAGGTTCTGCCTTGGGCACCTTGGACTTGGACACCGACTCTACAACCTTTCATTTGCCTTTTTCCTTAGCAATGAGTTACCTCCATAGGGCAATAGTGATAATTGTTCCTTTACTCTCTTGGACATTGTCCGAATCAATCCGTGGCACACTATGCTTCATGCAAATGATAGAGATTAATAAGAGGAAAAACAAACTACCATTGCCCTTACTAGTGCATTTATAAGTCTTATCTATAATGATACGACCGGTGTTGATCTTGCGACCTACGATGATCGAATGCAACAAGGCAATCCTCTCCTCCGAGACAGTCTCATTATGGGTGGTTGGCATGAGATTTTGTTTCAAGAATTGGCTTCACCCCTTTGGTTGTGGCTTTAGTGCCAGCCGCTAAACTGTCTGATTGCTTTTCGATGAAACGTTCCAGTTGGTTCCAGGCTCGCATAAATCTTTCAATAGCATTTTTCTCTTGGTAGCGTCCAGTGAGTTAGCAAACCCACAGTGCTCTTCCCCTGCACCATCCAATTGAAACATATTATTAATAGACCCCTTATCAAATCTAACACACGCACCTCGTATAAGCAAGAAAAGCGAATATTTGGTCGTGAGGTGGGCATAAAACTCTCCGACAATATTGGAATGGATTTTCCCAGATTGCTTACAAAATAACTCCCACTTGTTCTTTTTAATGACTTTTATGAACTCCGATGAATAACCCAAGTTGGGTTCATTCTTGAACTAAAATTTTTTCTCATAAAAATGTTGTGCTGTAAAGTTTTCCTCATACTTCTTTTGAATTTCTTCATTAAAAAATATCTTGAAAGGAGTTGAAGATGATGCCAAAGAGTTCTGTTATTTAACTCTAGGTTAAAGTTATTTCTAGGGAAGCTTAATTCATCATAGTTTTGTTACCTACCAAGTAAGATATGAACTTGTCAAATGAAAAGAAAACCGCGATAAATTCTTTCTCGGTTGTAGAGTAATTAAGCTAGTCTACATTTATCGTTCGGCTGGCATAATAGATGGTATGGAAAACTTTGCCACGCATATGTCCCAACACAGCTCCAACGGCATAGTCACTAGCATCGCACATAAGCTCGAATGGCTCATTCTAATCTAGTGCCACGACTATCGGGGCATTAATTAATCTTTCTTTAAGTTTCTAAAACACTTTTAAACAAAAATCGTCAAATGTAAAAGCGGTATTTTGTTCCAAAAGCAAACACAAAGATTTAGATATTTGAGAGAAATCTTTAGTAAAACGACGATAAAAACCTGCATGTCCCCAAAAGCTCTTAATACCTTTTACGCTTGTAGGAGGTGGCAACTGTTTGATTACCTCTACTCTTGATTTGTCTACTTCCAAACATCTCTTGGTCACTTTATGTTCAAAAACTATGCCCTCCTTCAATGAAATAGCATTTTCCCAGTTTAGGACCAGGTTAGTCTCAATACATCTTCGTAAAATAAGTTCCAAACTCTGAAGGCATTCCTTGAAAGTTTTTCCAAACACTGAGAAGTCATCCATGAATACTTTCAAATTGTTTTCTATCATTTCAAAAAAATAGACATCATGCAACGCCAAAACGTTGCTGGAGCATTACACAATCCAAAGGGCATTCTTCTAAAAGCGAATGTCCCAAATGGACAAGTGAATTTGGTTTTATCCTGATCATCTAGGGCGATAGAAATTTGGTTGTTGCCTGAGTAGCCATCCAGGAAACAATAAAATGCTTTATCTGCCAGTCTATCCAACATTTGATCGATGAAGGGCAATGAAAAGTGTTCCTTCCTCGTGGCATTGTTTAGCCTCCTATAATCCATGCACACTCTCCAACCTATGATAGTGCTAGAGGGAATCAAATCTTCTTTACTATTTTGTACCACAGTCATTCCACCCTTATTTGGCACATATTGCACCAGGCTGGCCCACGGGCTATCAGAAATGGAATAAATTATCCCAGCATCCAGCCATTTTATGATTTCTTTCTTCACTACCTTTTTCATGCTCAGGTTTAGTCTTCTCTGGTCCTCAATTATTTTGCCATAGTACTCCTCCAAAATAATTTTGTACATGCAAATAGTTTGGCTTATTCCTCGGATATCAGCCAAGGTCCATCCCAAAGCTTTCTTATAATTGCTTAATATTTCTAATAATCTTTGCTCCTAATCATTAGTGAGATCAGCAGCAATGATTACTAGCAAAGTTGAGTTATTACCTAAATAAGCATACTTGAGGTGGTCTGGAAATGGTTTCTGCTCCAATTCTGGTGGCTCCTCAATAGATGGTTTGGGTGCCTTAATTTCTCTGCCAACCAACTCTAGTGGCTTTGGCTGTCCAAAATAACTCACAACTTCAGTCTCCAAGGTTGGTCCTTTAGGTTCTTCACTCATCTCATCTTTATCATCTTGTTCTCTAGCATCGTCATTTGGGTCTTGGTAAATCTATGCTATGTTCATAGTGAAAATGAACTTTATCATCTCGTCAGCTTGGCATTCCTCAGGTTCATTTGCACATTTAAGGGCTTGAAACACATTAAATGTAACATGTTGGTCATTCATGCGCATTGTGAGTTCACATTTGTGAACATCAATTTAGGGTCGTACCTATGGCAAAGAATGGTCTACCCAATATAATTGAGACATTAACATCTGCCTCATAATCTAAAATGATAGAATAAACAAGAAATATAAATTTGTCTATATTTACCAGTATGTCCTCAATCTTACCCTTGGGATTTGCATAAGATCAATCTACCAATTGAAGTATTACTGTGGTAGGTCTTGCTTCTCTAATGCCAAGTTTCTTGAAAGCTGACATTGACATCAAATTGATGTTGGCTCACAGATTACATAATGTTTTACCCATAAATTTATTGCCAATCGTGTAGGGAATAGTGAAACTCCCAAGATCTTTCAGTTCCGGTGGCAATTTATTGGTTATCATTGCACACATCCCTCGGTAGGTGCAACAGTCTCGAAATCACCTAATTTCCTCTTTTTGGACAAGATGTCCTTCATGAATTTGACATAGTTAGGCATTTTCTCGAGAGCTTCCATTAATGGTATATTTATTTGCAATTGTTTAAGAACTTCCAAGAAGCGCTTAAATTGTTTGTCTTGCTTATGTTTCTAGAGTCTTTGTGGGAAAGGTGATGGTGGATAAACAATTGTTGGCTCCACTGGCTTTGCCAAGGTGGTGCTGGCATCAGATTGTTGTCTAGCATCAGATAGTGGTCTGGTATCATTAGTTTTTGCCTCATCTTTCTCAACTTCTTTAGGTTCATGTGTTGGCATCAACTTCTCGACTTGGCAATTAGTTGACTATTTAACATGTGTC
The DNA here is from genome assembly GCA_019671005.1 of Hibiscus mutabilis. Lineage (NCBI taxonomy): Eukaryota > Viridiplantae > Streptophyta > Magnoliopsida > Malvales > Malvaceae > Hibiscus > Hibiscus mutabilis. The sequence continues at coordinate 46,502,399 of CM033714.1, forward strand.
TCAGTCTCGTGTTGTTTGCCACTCTGAAAAGTTACTACTTTGCATTGTTCTCAACCTTTCTGCCGAGCATTTTTTGTATCGCTTGGAAAATTTCCCTAGGTCTGTTACTGAGTGCATTGACAGTCTTCCCTAGCTGAGCCTCCAAGTTTCTCATAGATGCTGCTAAACTCTAGATAGTTGCATCATTTTACTCCATGTAATCAGTCAAAGTGTTCCCCTGGTTGGAGCTTTACCCTTGATGGAAATTGTTATGTGCTCTCTGTGGCATTGTATTCTAGTTGAAACCTTGTTGTGCATGGTTATTCTAACGATGGGCATTAAACTGATTACCTCCGTTGTTTACCCAAGAAAAGTTGGGGTGCTGCTTCTAACTTGCATTGTAAGTACTAGAATGTGGATTATAATTACAATTAAAATTGCCAACAAAATTTATCGACTCAGGGTTTGCTTAGCAATCTCCATATGATGATCATCTCCATATATTATGCAGAATGGGTCTAATGCCTTTACTTCTCGAACTTTAGTATGCTTTTGCAATGTCTTCACTATATTAGTGAGATTGGAAATTTGAGCATTAATTGATGATAATACATCAAGCTCTAATTTTCCAGTAGTTTTTGCTCTTATTCTAGTCTGGCAGTAGGATATTGAAAATCATTGACGGTAATCCTTTCAAGGATGTCAACTGCCTCCGTATAATTCTTGTCTAACAATGAACCATTTATCAAAGCATCAACAACAGTCTTGGCATAAGCATTGAGTCTGTTGTAAGCAGTTTCTATTTAGGTCCAATTAGGGAATCCATGCATAGGGCACCTTCTTAATGGGTCATTGAATATCTCTCAAGCATCATATAAGGTCTTGTTATCAACTTGCCTAAATAAAATGATTTCACTTCTCAACTTGGCATTAAGTTTAGGTGGCTGGAATCGCAAAATAAATTTCTTGAATAGTTTTGTCCATGAAGTAATAGAACCAGGTGGTAAAGAACTTAGCCACAATTTTGCTCTATCTCTCAGGGAAAATGTGAATAATTTCAGCTTCACTGTACCTTCAAACACTCCAGGTTGCTGAAATAGTTGGCAAACTTTCATGAATTACTTCAAGTGTTGCCTTGGGTCTCCAATAGGTGATCCATCAAATTGTCCTACATTCAAAAGAGTCTGTATCATTACTAGTTTAATTTTGAATTTTACTGTATTTACCTCGGGACCAATAAGAACTGGCATCAAATTGTCCATGGTTACTACCAGATGTTCTCGGATCGGGCTCTTTTTGGCATTATCAGCAACAATAGCAGGAGCGGGTAGAATATCATCATTCAATGGTGGATCCCCATGGTTATTTGGGACACAATCTACTCCTCCTTATCCATTAAGAGCCAATTCTCGAACTTTCTTTTCAAACTTCGTAAGGTTCTTTCAATTTCTGGGTCGTATGGCCAATCTTTCATCGTAGGGCGTTTCTTGGTCATACACCAAACAAAACAAGTAAATCAAAACAATAAATTCTGTTGTAATCCCCAGCAACGGTGCCAAAAACTTGTCGACTTTGCTAACGCTTGGCAAGAGATTGAGAATGCAATGCAAATATGTAAGAAATAATGCCAAGAGTGAGTCTATTGCGTGCAAGTATACACGGCCGACAAGTAATACAACAATAAGCTTAGGGGTGGGAATTGGGTGGAACGGGGATGGTTTTACATTCCCTACTTTGTCCCCAACACTTGCGGTTACAATTTTAGGGAATTCCCATTAAATGCTTTGAGAATTTTTTCCGTCCACATACCCTCCCTATGCAGATCCCCATGGTTTTCGGGGAATCCCCATCCCCACAAAACTTAAAAAAATATTATTTTACTAACCAAAATAAATGGTCAATTTAGTTTAAAATATAAAGTTTGAATAATTCAATTGGAAGCAGTTACAAGATGATGAAGATTGGAAGGATGTTGTGTTGGGGAAGATTTAGACGATGGTTTTAGCTTATATATAAAAACTAAGATAGAAACATGTTGAGAAACTTGAGTGTGGCTAGGTTTGAGAGAAAGTTAAAACAATAATAATATAGTTATGATTTTTTTTATTAAGATATATATTAGGGGTGTATAGATAAATAAATATATATTTTAAAAAATCTTGTAAAATATCGGGATCCTTGCAGATATTTTTTGGGGATCCCCACGGTTATTTATATGGTTAAGGTTTGGTTATCCCCACGGTTCGGATATAGCAATCCCCATTCCCATCCCCATTTGAGCTTTGGTGATAAAACTTCCCCAGTCCCCATCCTCGTGGGTGAAAATTTCGGTTATTCCCATCCTCGTCAATTCAGATCCTCACGATTTTCGGATATTTCCCACCCAATTCCCACCCCTAAGTAAGCTGAGTATCGTATCCACAAGGATTGACCAAGAATTTAAGTGTTCAATAGTTTACTTGTTTAAGGGATCAAAAATGTTGGAATTAGTTTGGAGTTTTGATTTAAACAATAGCTAAAACAAGAGTAAAAATAGTTTGGCAAGAAAAAGTATTCAAATAATGGATGATGAGCGTTGGCAAGGGATGCCTGGATTTTATGCTAGTTATGTCAGTTATTAATAATGTCCTGCCTTGAATTTATTACCGAGTAGATTTCAAGAGTAGCATTACCTCTGTCGATGACAATACACTAAGTTAACCACGATAAAACCCATATATGTCTATAGTTTTGCTTTTCATAAATTAACTTGATCACTTTTCAATCTATACTCCTAAGGGGTAGATTCACTTCCGAAGTAAGCTCATCTACTTGAACATCTTCTGTCGAAGTTTCTCTCCTTAGCACTTGGCAACTGATCGTTACCCCTTAAGTTTGTTAAGATATTAAGGCATAATAAGCATACAATTCCAAATGTCGTATGGCAAAGAATTTAAAGAAATGATGTGCTAGACGAATAGAAAATAATGCCAAGGCATTTAAATTATTAAAAACCAAAGATAAACTGAGCGTTAATCGCAAACATCCTCAATCTACTCTAAAAGCTCAGTTCATGGTTGAGGATTCCATCCACAAAATATCGTATCTCAACATCGCCATTTAAGTAAAAATTAAACTAAGAGAATAGGCAACGAAGGAGGTCCGTCGATGCAGCCCTTCAAGTACTCTAGAGCTCTCGGTCTAAAATGGTTGAACCACGTTGCTTCTAGCTTCCTCTTCCAACATGGTGCTCCCCCTTAATTGAGTTGATCGATCTTCTTTAAATAGGCACTCGTGAAAACCCTAGGATGGGTTTGAAATTTGAAATTTTATTACACACCAAGATAGGCGTGTTATCTTCTTATCATTTTTTGAATTTTAGGGCTGACGTGTATTGGGTTCAATGACTACTTTGACCAGGCATCAAATGTCAATTCTTTACCAGTCGAGCTTGGCAATCTCTGGTCCAACTTTTCCAACTGTAACTCGGTAATTCTTTTTTCTTTCTTTCTTCTGCGCGGCTCTGCCAAGTCTGCCCTGCTCCTATTCTGCATCAATAGCAGCAAAACAAGTATTCAAACCGGCAAACTAACAACTCCCTAACTCTTTATGCAAATGCATGATTTTAACAACTAAATGCAAACATATATACCTAAAGACAAGCAAAAGCATTGTGAAATATGCATAAAAATCAGTACTTTGTAGGAGTTAACAGAGAGCATGTGTTTAGGCGACTAGTGGTAGCACCAAATGTTTATTTATTTCTTCTTATGGCTTGTACTAGCATGCATGCTTATGTTTATGATTACCATAAAGTATAATAGAGTAGATCTGTACAACTGAGCTTTGTAAGCTCAGCGCTCGGAATCGTTTTTTTGTGTGTAAGTTGATCGTTGATGTTGGATCGTAGGATCGAGAAGTACTATCGGTACGAGAATCTAGCATGTGGTGATCTCTAGAGTACGATACTTGTGTTTAGTGGGCTATGTATTCACAAGACTTTACGTGGTCGAGTCTGTAATTTCTCACTATTGAAATTATATTAATCATCTAAATATTTTCAAATATTTAAATATTTAAATATTTTAAACTAAAGTGGAGCTCCTTTGTAAACATCTAAATTGTTTATCTATATTTTCAAATATTGGCTTTGAATGTTTTTAAGAAATACTTTGTTGGGCTAAATCCAGTTTGAGAGATTTTATGATTTTTGGGTTGGGCTTTAGGCCCAAATGTGACATTCGGGTCGAGGGTGTTACACATTCAATAAATTTAGTCATCATTATTTACACATTTTATCAATTTGACTCATTTTTAATTATAAATAATTTAATAATTTTCTTCTAATCAGATGGTGACACGTGTAAATTGATAGAATGTGTAAATAATGAGATTTAAATTTATTGAACTTTTCAAATTGAGACTAAATTGATTGAATATGAAATATAAATTATTAAATGTGATATTATATAAATTTTATTAACTACTACAGTTAACGTCTCAGTGACCATTTATAACAAAGATCAAAGCTTAATGACCACTTTATAAAATTTTAAAGTTAAATGATCAAGCTAAATATTTTACTCTATTTTAACGACCCTCTGTGAACTTTACCATTTTTTTAGCCAAGGCTGATGTAAATTGAGAAAGAAAGGTGTCAAAACTCAAAATCCTTGACCCAAGGGCATGGTGGATCCCAGATTGAGCTTTTCAAAAGTTTATTATTATCTTTTTCATCTTCAAGCAAAACAGCTGATGGCCCGATAGGGATAGACGAGGGACCGAACGAAACGGTTATTTTTTTGAAAATTTTAAATTTATATATAATTTATAATTTTTTATATTATTTTATTAAAAAACTATTTTTTCCTCTTAAAATTTTATAAATTCTCTCAACATTTTATAAATTCACCATCTAATATAAAATCTTGCACCCGTCGTTGTGGTCCGATACTCCACCTATCTACTGCATTTGTATTGTTGCCATTACAGCCTTTTTTAACATCAAAAAGAAGAAGAGCTAAAGTTCAAAGCTTTATCCTAGCTTTTTTTCCCATCCATTTTCCTTTATGTTTTTTATTCACTTTCAGTGGAGGAAATGAGAACTGTTAGATAAAGAAGAACCACAGCAAGAAAAAGCAGTAGCTTTAGCTGCATTAATTTATTTATTTTATTTTAGTGGCACTACAAAAGTAAAGACTGCTCATTTTTTATGTTTTAGATTTATGGATTTACCGTGGTATTCAATTTTTATTTAAATTTATGCTGGATTAGAGTTTAGGATATAATCTAATTTAATTCTATGGAGAATCAACTGGCTTTTTTTAATTAGAGGGATAATTGTGATTAAACGTACTCGAATTCAATCTCTTGATGCAATAATAACATAATGTATAGAGGATTTGAACTTTAACTTTTGTTCCATTAAAAATATAAATAATATTAAATTTGATTCAGTTAATAAAAAACAATAGATCAAATTGATTTTAAATATTTTTAAAATAGAATGAATAACGTACTAAAAAGGGAAATGGTTTAATGGACCACAGCAGCATTAAAAAAATCCATTCAAATCATTGTATTTATTAACATTTTAATGTATTCAACTACTTTCTTTTATATGCATAATTCTATCGTAACGAGGTGGGTAATTAGGAAAGCTGCAACCCAACTATTATAAAAAGAGAAAAGTTGGAGGGGAGGAAGAGAGAATGAATGTTTTTTTTTATTTAATCACCGAATTTTGACATTTCAATTAATTTTTTTAAATACAAAGTTTAAATTTAAACTTATTTAAAAGATTTAACGTCTCATCATGTTAAACGAACTGATTGTCGGTAGGATAACGACGATGGATGATCTAATGCATTAATTCCCATGTGAGAACAAGATAAGCGAGGTCATATCTTAATAAAAAAAATACAAACTCCAAACTTTCTCCATTGTCATCAAACTGAATCCAGGCTCCGTGACATTCAATTAGACAAACTGTAAATCTACACACATAGCTGGAATCTTACAAAAGGAGAGCAATGGACCGCCTCATCATCTTGTCTTGCTGCCAAAACCAACACAGTTTTTGGTGTAGAATCATTGCTACCTGCCTATTGGTCCAAATGCTCTCATTCCATTTCATGTAACAAAACTTGTGCTTCCCAAAAAGTATACATCAAAACTTACCCCCTTTGGATGGAAGGATTTTTTATATTTAAACTCTTCATTTCAAATAATTAAGAACAATTTTTCCTTTCAGTTTCACCTTGAATTTTGAGGAATCTGGGACACTTTCCGATGATTCCAATCCGTGAGAAAGAAAGAGTTTTCGGTGGCCGGTGGAGAGGGGAAGAGTTTTGGGTTTGTGGATTAGAGATTAGATTTGATTTGGGGTTTATTTTTAATTTTTTATTTTAAATTATTTTTATATTAAATAATAATAAAATATATTAAATAATAATAAAATATGCCAAGTCATGCAAAAATATTAATAAAATAATATTGAATGACTAAAATAGGTCGATGTATAAAGTTCAGTGAGTAAATTGATCATTTTGAAAGTTAAGTGACCAAAATAGGTCATAAAGCAAAGTTTAGTGATGCTTTTTTTAATTTACTCTACAAGTAATTAAGAACAATTATTAATAGCAGTGAGAGTTTTGGACATGTGCGAGATGAATGGCTACACATGATCTCAAGAAAAGAGGACGACCCCAAATGAATTGAATTAGATATTTATAGGAGAAAACAAAATATTTTGATTTAATAAATTACAAGAAAAAATTAAAAATAACTTTAAAGAGGGCCCCGTAACTTTAAAGAGTGACTGCTATGTCAGCATGCACTGCCATGTAGGTTTATCACATCATTTCAAACCATTTACTGTTAGTTGACTAACGGTTTTCATTCACAAAAAATTATGTTGACCTAAAATGAAACGTTGAGAGTTAAAGCGCTTCAAAAAAGAATAGAAGTCAAAGTGACTATCTAGTCAAACGTTATAGGTATTTTTTTAGTATTATACCTTATTATTGTTGTTGTCGTCGTCATCTCAGATTCTCTCATATATCATAATTTCAATTGAAACATGTTATATCTATTATGATCTTGTCATAATTCCAATACATTATAATTATATGCTCACTAAACTATATTGATCTTGACAAGACAGGCGTCAAGTCCAGCTGAGTCTATTAATCAAAAAACGAAATACTCTGCCTCATCCATCATATCTTAGGAAGTCTAGACTTGATATTATCGTCAAACCTCCTCAATATATATGATGGGGGCTATCAGCTTCCCTCAAATCAAATCTCACATAAAAGATTGATTTAGACCTTTTTCTCCTTATTCATGTCCCTTGTCACCATTGACTACTACTTTCTACTCATAACAACTAGGATAAATCGCTTGAAGATCCCACTACCATCAACATATTCAGCTCATCAATAACAACAAAAAACAGATGATGTCAAGTCCAGCTGAGTCTAATAACTAGCAAATAAAATACTATGTCTCATCTATCATATCTTAGGAGGTCTAGACTTGATATTATCATCAAACCTCCTTAATATATATGGGGTATCAGCTTCCGTCAAGTCAAATCTCACTTAAAAAAAATTAGTCTAGACTCATTTTTCTCCTTCTTCTTCACCTCCCTTGTTACCATTTACTACGACTTTTCACTCATAACAACTAGGATAGACAGCTTGAAGATCCCACACTATCATCCTATTCAACTCATCAACCAAGAAAAAAAAGATGACGTAAAAATTGTAGGCCTCGTAGTTAAGCAAAGCAAGTGGTGCAAGTGCAAGCTCATTGTCGGGGCCTATGGTCAAATCAACTTCTTGCAATCTTTTTAAGGATATAGGAGATGTTTATAGCAAGGGCTCACTAGCTAGTCAAAGTTTGGAACGGTGGAGCAATGAATGCAGACCTATGCATAATTCTCTTGAGGACCCCTCAACAATAATGTTTCCCTACATATTATGCACATCAATGCAGCAATGCTTGATTAATTCCCCAAACTTTTCTTTCCCGACCTCTTTGTTTATGTTTTGAACCACATCAGTTTTAACTTATGTCTGATTGATTGGAACTATACATAGTAGGCCTATCTTATTCTTAAACACAATCATGTATATTTCACCAAAACCATGAAAAATAATGCAACTATGGCCGTGGGAAATGAGAATATATACTCATTCCCTTGTCTTTTTACCCAAAAGAATAGAAGAAGAATATCATTCCTCTTCTGAGTGGAAGTGTGGGAAAAAAATCATAGATTTAATTGGTTTATCAACGTTTTAACAAGTATAAAGATTCGAGTTCTACCCACAATCTTATTTAGTGAATGATCTTTTAGTACCATTGTAAACTTAATTCGTAAGTAACAATCCATTGTTGTCCTATGTGAAACTATGACATACTTGATTTTGGACTCCAGTATGACATTGCTTTTGAGAAGTCCGATTGGAAAGTGTTTTTGAGAAATACTTTAAATACTTTTAGATTATTTGATTTAAAATGAGAGTCTTTAGTATTGTTGTCAAAAGGTGCTTTTAAGTATATAAAATGTCTATTTTAGATATTATTTTTAAAATATAAAAGAATTAGAGATATAAACAGAATAAAAGAGTAATTTTGCTCAAAAAAAAAAAAACTAAAAGCTATAAATTTTAACCAGCTTTTAAAAAGTACTTTTCAAATTAAGCTGAAAAACACTTTTGATCTACAAAATTACTTGTTCTAATTACTTTCAGCCTAAAAACACTTTTAAAAAATATTGCAGAATTGGAGAAAAAAAAGAGAACTGACCGAGACTTGTTTTCCAGCAGTTCGAATTATGAAATTGGAATCCATCAATCCATCCAAAAGAGTACATGCAATGCAGATATTGTAGATAACCATTGACAAGGGAGAAAGTAAAGGTGATGCCAATGTTCCAAGGGGCAAATTTCCAAAGCCATTAGTTTATATATTTCAGTAATATGTTTACAGCATATACCAACTTTCTTGCATAATGAAAACATTAAAGTCAATCTAAGAGAGCACTGCAACTTTCATCTTCACATAAGATGTCTTGTAGCAAAGATGCTTTCTATTCTGATATTGTTGCCTCTAGCTGATTTTCATTTATTATTTAATGAATCTTCTCAGTAGGAAGCCAAGAAGAGAGAGGAACAATAAATACATAAAACCAACAACAGTGAGAGCAGAATTTAATCATTTTTATTGCAAACCTTAAATTATAAATGTATTTGCTGAGAGCTGTGTACCAGTCCATTATGGTGATTACAAGTTTGCTTTGTTGAGCTGTTTGTTTATTTCTTAGCCTTTTTGTTAGATTATTCTAATTATTTTTAGGTAAACTACATAAATAGTCCTCCAATTAAAGGATCTTTTTGTTGAGTTCTCTTACTATGAAAATTTATAAAATAATATTTTTCTTAAAAAATAACAAGTTGATCTGGTGTCGTTAAAAATTTAAAGATGGATGGCATGGTACTTAACAAAAATTGGCATAATAATACATTTAGTCTTTCATATTTACACATTCAATCAATTTAGTCTTAATTCGAAAAAACAATAAATTTATTCTTCTTTATTTACTCATTCTATCAATTTAACCCTCCACTCGGGCACTACCCTTGCTCCGACAACCTTCCATTCGGCCTTCGTTCCTTATGATGAATTAATCAAGGAGTGATACTTGTTATTTAGTATAAATTTCAGTAATCAACGAGTGATATTTGTTGTCCACAAAATATTAAATAATTTCTAATTTATAATAGAACCAAATAAATAGAATGAGTAAATAAAGAGGACTAAATTTATTGAATTTTTTAAATCAGGGTTAAATTAATTGTGTAAATATAGAGGACTAAAAGTGCTACGATGTCAATTTTTGTTAACTATCAAGTCATCAACCATTAAATTTTAATGGCATCAGATTAAGTTGTTACTTTTTTGATTCAAATGACAATTTTATAATTTTTCATAGTTTAACGGCGACACCAAACCAGTTTGTTACTTTTTTTAATTAAAAGACAAATTTATAATTTTTAATAATTAAGAAACTCAACAAAAAAAAAAAAACTCCCTATAATCGGGCCCCTAGTTATATAGTTTAACCTTATTTTAATAACAACTTTCATCACATGGCATCTGCACCTTCATCAACATACATGATAAATTGTGTTCTAGTCATATGTCTGTGTCTCACTTTCTCTCTCTCTGTGTTCATGTTCAACAGGAGAAATATGGGATTATCAGTTTGACAAAATCATGAGTTCCATCTCCAGTGTTAAACCCCATTTATGGTGGAGAATTCTTGTTCTTCTCGAGTTTCTTCTGGTTCAAGCTTTGGGACTGAACACAGATGGGGTTCTCTTGCTTTCTCTCAAGCTCTTTATTCTCAGTGATCCTCTGAATGTGTTGCAGAGCTGGAACTCCACCGACCAGACGCCGTGTTTATGGAACGGAGTGACCTGCGGAAGACCGGGAAACGACTCCGATGCCTACACCCGTGTTACAGCGCTGTCTCTTCCCCGTTGTCAGCTTCTTGGTTCAATCCCCTCCGATCTGGGCATGATTCAGTACCTTGAAATTCTCGATCTGTCCAACAATTCCTTCAACGGGTCTCTTCCACTTTCCATTTTCAACGCAACCCAGCTCCGGTCGCTTGATTTGTCTAACAACTCCATCTCTGGTTTTATACCGGAGACAATAGGACGCTTACAGAATCTCCAATTCCTTAACATCTCCGACAATGCATTGGCAGGGGCTTTACCGGCAACTCTCGCCACCATACAGAACCTGACTGTTGTTTCTTTGAAGAACAATTACTTGTCTGGAAAACTTCCGACTGGGTTCCAATCCCTTCGAGTTTTAGATATTTCTTCCAATCTTATAAATGGGTCTTTGCCTCCAAATTTTGGAGGGAAAAGTCTTGTGTACTTGAACGTTTCTTACAACAGACTTTCCGGGGAAATTCCGCCGCAATTCGCCGAGAAAATCCCCGGAAACGCCACCGTTGATCTTTCTTTCAATAACCTCGCTGGAGAAATCCCGGATTCCATCGTTCTTAAAAATCAAGAAACCAAATCTTTTTCCGGGAATCCTGATCTATGCGGTGAAGCAACCAGGCGTGATTGTCGTATTCCGTCTTCAACTTCTCCACCAGCAATCGTCGCCATCCCCAGGACGATGGATTCCGACACGCCGGAATCGTCACCGGGAGTTAAAAAACAAGATCAAAGCAGGCTCAAACCAGGAACAATTGTAGGAATCGTTGTGGGAGATTTAACCGGAATCATATTCGTCGTCATGGTTTTCATCTTGGTGTACAAGTTAAAGACGAAAAAGAGAGTTGAAACCGCAGCGAAGCAAACACGGGCAGAGACAATTGGTCCGTCACATCTTCATCGTCGGAATCAAAAGGGTTTTCAAGATGGTCATGTTTGAGAAAGAGAGAGCACGAGGAAGATTCCGACACCACTTCCGACACCGATGAAGACCAAAGCGGGAGCAAAAGCCAAGACAATCAACGGCAGCAAGAGCCAGACCACGACAAGGGACACTGGTGACGGTCGACGGCGAAAAGCAGCTTGAGCTGGAGACGTTACTCAAAGCATCGGCTTACATTTTAGGCGCGACGGGTTCCAGCATAATGTACAAGGCGGTGCTGGACGACGGCACATCGTTGGCGGTCCGAAGGATCGGTGAGAACAGTGTGGACCGGTTCAGGGATTTCGAGAACCAGGTCCGGGTCGTTGCCAAACTGGTTCACCCGAATTTGGTCAGGATTCGCGGGTTCTACTGGGGAGTTGATGAAAAGCTCATCATCTACGATTTCGTACCAAATGGCAGCCTCGCCAACGCTCGTTACAGTAAGTCCTTATCCTGTTCTTCATTTTCCCCTATGCGTACGTTAGCAAAAGTAACATAGGTATTTGCTTAAAGTACGCCAGATAATTATCAATAATCCGATAGTCTAGTAAGATGAGGCGTTAGATTTTTTAAATAATGTTAGATTTATAAATTTTAATATTGTTAATTTAAAAAATTAAATTTAGAAGGCTACTTCATATTAAGCTTTTATATAATTTGATTTAAATTAATCATTCAATAAAATCTAATATCAATGATGATGGTTAAAAAAAAGTACGCCAAAGAAGTGAGGGAGTAGTTGTAACTTAAACGTTGTTGTTTAATGCATGGTAAAGTCAACTGTCTGTGTTGGGCATGGGTTCGCATCTGCCATTTTCCCACCATCTGCCCCATGGCGTTTGACAGCGATTTGCCTTCCCATTCCATTATTATCTTACAACGCATCACTTCCCTTAGAAAACAACTATCCCTTTTTTAATGGTTAAATTATAGTTTTAGCCTCTCTAGTTTGCACAAAATTGATAGTTATGGGTGAGCATTTAATCGAATAGAGTAAAAAAATATCGAATTAGTCGAGTTTGTAAGTTTTATTTTATAACTCAAACTTTTACCGAAATTTTTCGAGTTAAGTTTATGAAATACGAGTCGAGTCGAGTTATTTGAGTTTTTATTCAAATTTAGTTGTAAATATTTATAATGTTATGGTACTAATTAGTTCTAATTTAAACGGCTTTCTATAATTATATATGTATACATATATATATATATATTTTCTTATACTATATACATACATTAGGCAAAGTTGAAGGGATTAACTCGAGCTTGAAAATTGATCTATTAAGTATTAAATTTTTTTTAAAAAAATTAATCGAATTGAATTTAAGGTATTATAAGTCAAATTAAGTCTAGTTGAATTTTACTCACTTGTATCGATAGTAACACCCTTAACTATTTTAGTTTATATATCACTTTTTCTTTCTAAATCATCATACTGATAAGGATTTTTTTTTGTATTGGAGAAAAGGTCACCTTAGTATTTTTAATTTGGTGTCAAGTATTTGAACTAGATAATGACATCATAATAGTATAGATAGCAAAATATGCACAACTTAATCCCATATCCGAGTATAATACAGGGAGGGACAAACCACAATTTGACTCTGAGTGGCTTGTTCTTGCGGTTGCACTCTACAGGCTTTAAATGTTAGTTGTTTCCATTTCAGGAAAAGCCGGTTCTTCACCTTGTCATCTTCCATGGGAATCTCGGCTAAAGATTGCGAAAGGTGTGGCCCGTGGGCTCGCATATCTCCATGATAAGAAGCATGTGCATGCCAATTTGAAGCCAAGCAATATCCTGTTGAGTACCGATATGGAACCCAAGATAGGAGATTTCGGGATGGAAAGGCTGGTAACAGGTGACACGAGTTCTAAAGTCGGCATATCAGCCCGAAACTTCGGTAGCAAGAGGTTGACTGCATCGAGAGAGAGATTCCAAGACTTGGCGGCACATAGTTCGAGTCCGAGCCCGAGCTCGTTAGGCGTATCACCTTAGCACTCCCCCGAGTCGCTTCGGAGCTTGAAGCCTCACCCCAAATGGGATGTGTTCGCATTTGGGGTGATATTACTCGAGCTCCTAACGGGGAAGGTTGTGGTGGTTGATGAGTTGGGGCAGGGGAATGTGATCGTTGTAGAAGACAGAAACAAGACTTTGCAGATGGCCGATGTGGCAATCCGTGGCGATTTGGAAGGCAAAGAGGATGCCTTGCTGGTTTGTTTTAAGTTGGGGTACAGTTGTGCATCTCCAATCCCACAGAAGAGACCTACAATGAAAGAAGCTTTACAGATTCTTGACTGCATTAACAATCAATAAATGGACCAAATTTGAGGCTGTCTTTGTAGAGAGAATGTCAGAAATGTATGTATTGGTTGATTGATGATAGGTCTTCGGGTCGATTGGGAATTGCATAACACCATGAACTGGTGAACTGGTTCTTCTGTGACACTCACTGATATTTACTGCTGACTTTTAGACCAAACCCATCCTTGTTTATTTGTTGTTTTTTTTTTTCTATTACTATTATTTTTTTCCTTGTGTTATATTACCAACAACTGGTTGTATAGAGGGATGAGGCGCTAAGTCCCTCAAGTAAGGTTAAAAATTCGAATTTTAGCATTGTGATCGGAGAAAACTGGACTGAGAGGGCTGCTCCCATACCGAGTCTTTACAAAACCTGATTTAGAATATTCGGCTAATGAGTCGGATATGGTGAAATAACTTTCTTTGAACATGCAAAAGCATATATTTTTACCACAAATAAGTTGTCTTGCATATGAGATATAGGGGGACGTAACAAATGTAGGTGTATACTTGATGTTAGGGCCTCTTCTTTAGGAACGAAAATGGTGTTGGAGACCGAGCAAGTAGAAACCATCATCCATGTCTCAGTATTATAATACCATTTACAACATCTGGTGTGTATATATATATAAATATTCTCAATCACTTCTTACAATTCATATGCGTAATCTCAATCAAGAGTCTTGACATTCAATATGAACATCCAATCCGGGAAGGTAATTTTCTCATTAATGTTTGATCTTCTTGAACTGAGATTAAAACAAATGCATTTTTGCTATGAATAGGAATTCGACGCCGGAAATGCACAAGGTGAAGTAGAAAGAAAGGTTGCAACAGCGGACAATTGTTCTTCGGCAGGACAGAGCCAAGAGATGAAGGGCGTGCAGCTGCCTCACCAACATCCACAACCCAACCAAAAGACCAGCGGCGGTGTCCTCACAGGTGCTGCTGCGGCCGCCGCCTCCGCTCTGGAATCCGCTAAAGATGCAATATCTCGACACTAATGGAACAAATGCTCTCGTTAAGATCACCTTACCGATTTCAGAATCGCTTAGAATTTTCATTTTTGTTGGGAGGGTTTTACAATTATATGATTTTGTATATTATATTGATTTTCGAGCAATACTTCTATGTCTGTCTTGTAAGTACACAATGTGCTTAAATGTTGTCAAACATACAATGCGTTGCCTCCTTGGTTAGAGATTCGTTGCCTTAAAAATATGTTATTTGCAAACAAAAATGTCTGCAACATTGATTCTTTTGCAATGGCAGATTATTATTTCTCTACTTTTATAGCTAATCCTTGGCATTAGTCATTTCCTGTATATGATTTATGCAAATTATTGAAGATAAAGAAACTTTAATGTCTAATGCTAGACATACACCAACAATGGCATTGTTGCTTCCTTTTGTATTCAAGTATTCGCCAATACAAAGACATTCGATGAACCGTCGTATTTTTTTTGGAAAGAACAGAGTCCCTTAGCTTAATAATTGAAGAAATGAATGGAAATCATTGATGTATGTGTAACTGCAATGTTTTCAAACAGTATACTCAGGAACTTGGCCTGTAATATCCATAAACTCCATAAAATGTCTGAGCAAAAGTAAGCAGCAAAGAATGAGATGATGGCCCAAGGATTGTTGAAGTATCTGTGTCTCAAGGCTGCACGCCAAGCATTCCACCTATGGTTGTAGTATCTGTTCACATCTTCAGACAAATGGGAGAGATAACTGTTACTGATATCGAAAACGACCTCTTGACAGAGGCGGTTGAAAAGGTCGGCCACTTCTGCATCGCTGCCGAGCCAATGCTCAATGATGCCAAAGTAATGAAGGTATCCCACATCTTCATGTGAGTTGATCAAGTTATCCATGAATATCACATAGGAAGTAATATCATTGCTGCAATTGAGATGGCATTGCTCGAATGCTATCAGATTGAGGAAAAGGGACTTGGTTCCGTCATGAATCAAGAGGCGAGGAATTTGAAGAATACCGTTCTTGAACTTTATGTCCCAGAATCGATCAGTTTTCCTTTTCCTAAACTTAATACCAGCCTCTCCGAGCTCCGATACACAATGGATTAACTGTTGTCTGCGCTTATCAGCGATGCGGATGGCATTCGATCTTTTCTTCAGCCAGACTCGAGGTTTGGGTTTGGCTCCAGAGCTTAAGAGACTTCTTCTGAACACATCAAGGCAATGCAGGCCACCAAGATCCAAAGAAGGGTCGAAGGCATTCGTATGCCCCAGAGAGGATCCCTATCTGTTCATGTCACTCTTTGTTAATGGCTCATCCGTTGGCATCAAAGGGTCAAAGAATCTGATTGCCAATTTCGCAACCTTGCCCTTCTGGTCAGGCTCACCAAGCTGAATTCCCAGTAGCCTATCAAGCACAAAGAGAGGAAGTTGGTTCTCCAACATGATCATATCTCTATGAATAGCATGCATCGAGCCGCACATCTCGAAAACAGGATCGTTTCTGGCATAGTCAAGACGTTCGAATCCGACAGCAGTGCCTTGAAAGAGCTCGAGCACGAAGCAGCCATCAAGAACCAACATTTCCACGAACTCATTGCTGCCAAGAGTGATGGTTCCTTCATAACAAGCTCGAGCCCTTTCTTCGAATTCCTTCATGGAATCAAGGTACACCTGTATTTCCATATTTGTACGCTTTAACATACGGTGAAGAGAGCGCCACTTGTGTTGGTCCATTTGGCGCAGGCGTTTCTTGGCATGGTGGTAAGGTCCCAAGGAGACAATTTGAGGGACATAAGATTTGATATCACCTTCTCTTAGATAGTGGGGAACTCTATAGATGCTCAACCTTTCCCATAAGCCTGCTGCATCATCTTGGCGTGCCTGTTCAAGCTTTTCTTTGATCGATATAATCCACTCGGACTCCGGTGAAGGGTCGAACACACTGCAATCTTCTCCGTCTTCAGTGATCGGGATCTGCCAGCAACCGGATTGGTGTTTCTGCAGGTGGTGGTGGTGTTCATGATCTTCTGGCACTCAAGGGACTTGTTGGTACCTATAGATGATCTGGGAAGTCCAGATTCCACAGTTTCCCTGAGTTTAAGCGTGACTAGATACCAACTCAGAAGCTCTTTGTTGAATATAGCAACCATTTTAATTGGTAAACAGAGCAATTCTGGGAATGATTTGGAATTTCTAATTCCCAAAACACAATTTGACTCATAAATACATAGTGGTATTAGTTTTTAATTAATGATTTTTAAATATCTCAACCAACTGGCGAACACCCTGGCCCTTGGCTTAAAATAACAATACTTTTATGATGGCCTTTTATGTAGGAGTGCGCAAAATATTTGGTCTGATCTATTATATGTTAATTTGATTTAAAAATTCGGACCAGATATTTGATCTATTTTTTATTTTTCATATCAGATACAAATTGTGATTTTAATTTTTAAATTATTTAAAAATTAAAAATATTTAAAAATTTAAAAATTTATAGATATAAATTTTTTATATTTAATAATTTGATGCTTGTTATACTTAAAAATTTAAAATTTTTATAAATATAAATCTGTTATATTTGACAATTTGTTGTTTAGTATTTAAAAATCCGAAAACTCATAGATATAATTTTTAAATCCGAAAAAATACTTAAACTATATTTGAAATATGCAATTTTTTCAGATATCCGACTTGATTAAAATATACACACCCTACTTTTAGGTATGATGTTTCATTCTCCATTTTCCAAAGGTTTCGTTCCTTATTCTCCAAAAAGTCATATTTTTCATCAATAATGATATTCTCTTTTTCTTTTCTTTATGTTATAGTTTGGACCCAAATTCCATCAGGGTATAGGGATGGAACAACCGCGGTACAATACATGTTATTTGATAAGTCAGAGTTAGATTCAACGTTACAAGTTTTAATGAAGTAATTATTCTTATGAATAGATATAAGAGGTTACGTCGATTATGCAAATATTCTGCAAGTCTTTTTATTTTAACATTAATAAAATATATATTTTTTCTTGATTAGAAATTTCCAAGTTATATTTCTTTTATTGTATAATTGATTTACTATCATTATCCTTACCAAATAATTAATACTTTGTATGGGTCGTCACGTAAGCAAAAGGCAACTCTCTTTATTTTAATTCGATATACAAAGTTTACAAGTTTTTTTTCTGCTGGGCCAACTTTTGGAATTGAATTTCAGAGCGTGCAGCAGCAGCAACTTACCTGTCACTTTATAATATCTTAAATCAAACCACTGGCACTAAAAATGTTGATGTAATATGAAAAAATACTGTTAGAAGAAAGCGTTTTTTTTATATAATCTTGTAATTTTCTTAATAAAATATATTATTATTAAATGTATACTCGTCTTATACAACAATATTCACATTAATTGGATAATAGGTATGGGTTATAAACCCCAGCAGGTCAATTTGAGATTTCTAATCACGTGGATGAAATGAAAGTGGGGACGATGCACTCATGCTGAAAGGCGAGGGGTGGGACACCAGCAAGCTGGATACAACAAAGCGATAAGGATTGAATATTAATATCACCTTAACCAATTTTAATCTTATTTATATATAGACATACAATATAATCTTCTAGATTTGTAACGGTTATACTTATTATATCTTCCGTCACTACCATCTCTACAAAATCATATCTCCTCAGTTTCTGTGCAATATTTTATGTGCACGTCATTCCTTAGCTTACACCCAGTCGGGCATAAAATTTTGAGAATCTGCGGAGTACTTATGACTCCGGATAAAATAACTGTCAAATCTATTTGGCCCACTAACTAGCTCTATTTACTGACAAACATGGTTATACTGTCGCACTCATCATATCTTATAAAGTTTAGACCTAACATCTACGTCAGACCTCTACTAATATAATCATGAGAAAAAGTCATCATCTAAGGAGGAACAAGATCTAACCCAAGATCGAATCATCATCTATCCCCTTTTCCCCTCTCCAATACTCTTCACAGCCATCATTAATTGCGGCTCTTTCTCCAAACCAGAAGGGGTGAATCGTATGAAAACCAACAATCATCATTATCATCCTATTTTGCTCATCAACAATTATAGTGAAAGTGGAGAATTTATGTCTAAAAAGAATGAGTGGCGATGAAATCCCAAGAAAACGTCCTCATTTGCTCGCCTCACTAGATTTTCTCTAGCTAGTGTTTGCCAAATGTGACAAGTGCCGAAATTGTTAAATAAAATAATCATATTCTTAATTAAATATTGAAAGGTAGTATAAAAAAGTAGGGTCGATCCACAAGGACTAAGGCAATTTTATTGTCGCTCCCTTGTTTTAACCTTGGTTTAATTGCAAAATAAAAATAGGGGTTTAGAATGAATAATTAAGTAAAAATAAAATATGAATAAAAGCAGTAAATTGTAAATAAAGAATTCATTTGTGATGGTTTAGCCTTAGGCTTTGCTAGCCTCAATTTCGATTGATCATCCAAATAATTTTCCCTTCTAGATAGTATGCTAGTTACATTCAACAGGGCCCAACCCCCGTAGCAAACTCTTTCCTCCAGTTAACCGAAATTTTCAAGTCAATCTCTAAAATTCGGTTCTTGCTGGTCTAACCACGCCTATCGTCGTTAGCACAAAAATAACTTGAAGTTATAGAAGAGCCCAACTCGAGTTATAGCGTCTCTTTGAGAATCGAACTCAATCTTGAATCCCCTTAGCAGACCGCCACTAAATTTGTTCACAGGAAGCCGAATTACGACCAACCGATTTGACTCCCAAAATGCAAGCCAAAACACCTTTCAAATCAACGTCGACTTTCTGAGTTGAAGATGTAGTAACTTTTAAAGGAATGTGTAATACCCTTAACTGGTTTAGGAGACAAACCGAGTTAAGAATCATTACGAACAAACAAAGCATAACAACTAACACACATGGGATGAAAATATAAGTAAAAGGAAAGGTACGACTAGATACAATGTTTGGTCATGCTAAACTTCTTCTCCTTCAGATTTAACAACAATCTTAAACCTATCTTTAGATTACTAACAAAACAATGACACCTTAGGTCAAGGAATTTAAACTTAGCTTCATTTAGATTATCAAGTAACTAATCCACCATGACCTTTTTTTATTATAATCACTTGTTATCACCAGAATAAATTACCAACCTTAAATTAATTTCAAATTAAGAGGGTAAGATAGAAGTTATTCGAATAATTATAAGGGGAGGTGATTCGATTATTACCCAATTTGTACACATCGATCTACTATTGACATACCTATGTATTATCTTCGTCTATCAATTCGAAACATAATCCAACACTTCTAAAATTAGAATTAATCCATTACTTTTATCTTGATATTATCAAAACAACAATTCAAGTGATCCGTATCATAACAATTCAACCAAGGCATAAAAGGTTCTTTAACAATTACACATGGTCAAATCAAACTTTAATCTTTTTAATACTATTCGAACTAAGCATGTATAAAACTTCTATGTACATATGCATAACAAGTAAGCATTCCAAGATCCTATCTTACACATTTTAAGCATAAACTCAATAGTCAAGTTCAAGGTACAAGGGCAAGTTTCACCTAATGGAGAGAGACCTTATATTTATAGAAATTCATAACATGATAAATTCTACCAAAGTATAAAAGATCCTTTAACTATTACTCAACTCATTCTCAAGCTTCGACCAAGACACCCAGAACAACACATATTCGAACAACACATTGGCACTCATCATAAAATAGAAAGGCCTTATACAACTTTTACAACACTTTAAAACATTGCTTTCAAGAATAACAGAGACATTCTAATATGCAATACATATTCAGACATGGTGCCACCATCTAGGAGTTATAAACAAAAGATTGACAAACCTACACTTAGCTCTAATGATCTTGATTAAGCTCCAAAAGCAACTGCTATTAACCTCACCCTGAAACATAATCAAAGTAAACATATAAGTATACACTTAGTGAGATAGTGCAAAAGTAACTAGAAGCATGAATAGAACATTCTATAACAAATATTTATCCTTTCATCAAAGTCAATCAAAATCATGAAAAGTTCCAAACTTAAACGAGTAGCTAGTCATTTTGCTTAAAGCATTCGAACAAACACCATTTTTGTAATACCCCTAAATATGGCCTAGAAGAATGATGTCATTTGTATACTAATAAAATGGTTTTGATCATTTAAAATCTAGACTTAAGACAAGAGAAATAGGATCAATTTGAAAGAAGGACTAAATGGGACGATAATTATGAAAAGTCCTATTTTGTAACATATGAAAACTTGGGGTATTGCATGTAAGCTTAATTATATTTGGTAACCACATTAGGTGGCATTGTGTGAGCTAGCCATTTGTTGTGGGAATTGAGAGAGGGATCGGTAAGAGTAAGATATTAAACAAAAGAATCATTCCCGCATTTTCTATTATCTTCCTTCCCTTTTAGCCGAATCAAAGGATTGTAGAGAGAGAAAGCTTAAAGATGGTGGTTTAATCTCATTTGGCACCTTGTTCGTATAGTAATGAAGCAAGGTATAAATACATCTTTTCTCCCACTTATAATCGAATGGATTGATATCTTTATTGAAAATATTTGAGAATGTTATATGGATTTGTAGAAGATTAGAGAATTTAGTTTGAATCCTTGAAGAATTGAATTAATATGAAATCTTTCTTTTAGATCGATTAGTATAGATTAAGTATGTACATGAAGGATAATCTCTATGATTTGAATCGGTTAAAGAATGAAAATGTTTACTTGTATATATGGATGTTGGCATATTGAATAAATCGTTGTAAATTTTGAAGTATACTAGATAGTTTTGGAATTGAAAGATTATATATGTATACATGAATATAATGGGCTGAATTTTTCATGTATAAATGTATATTTATATCGAGGCAGTTTTGAATTGTAAAATAATGAATATTATGGTATTAGACAGTTTTATAAGGATTGGGGCAGTTTCGAAATGCAAAGTTTGATACAGGAGTAAAATGGACCGTTTTTAAGCTTATAGAATTGTTATGGACTGTTTGTTGTCTAGCATTAAAACGAGACTGTTTTTGGGTGTTTTTGAAAGTAATTAAAGACTGATTTGTTGAATAGAAAAATGTATATGTATGTGTGGTTGCTTTATTCTAATTAAATGGTAAAAATGAGGGGCTGTTGAGGGCTATTTGAACTTGTAATCGAGTATATATGATATAAAAACTGTTTTGGATTCGAGTGGGATTAGTAAGCTATTTTGATATGCAAAGACATATAGGAGTAAAAATTGCCATGTTGGTGTGTATATATGAGCTTATAGGAGACTGTTTTGAATATATAAACTATATACAATGAGCGTGTGTATGACAAAGGAACACTTATGTAGTTAATTGTGGACTGTTTGATATGTGATACATGTAAGCACATATACAATTGAATCTGTTGATGCTTATAATAGTAGTATAGGGACTGTTTTTTTACATTAAAGGTTGCTTTGAATATTTAATGATTTGGTGGACTGTTTGGTATAAAATAAGTGTAGGTTGGATTGTTGTGATGTTTAAATGGGTGTGCATGTGTTTTGGATTGATTTGCTTGGTTAGGAACATTAACGAACTAAATTGTATGTATAAGAGTGTATATATGCAATGGGTTGTTAGTAAGTTAATTGATTGATGTTGATGATTTGATAATTAATCTGGGATCCACAGATTATGATTAGGAAGAGAATAGTGGCTTGAAGGCTAGGAAAGGAAAACTTCGGGAGTATGTGAAAATGTGGAATCGAGTATCCTGTAACTTCAGGATAAGAGGTAAGTGTAGTTTAAAGAATTGGGAAAGGTTAAAACCCTTTCTGAGCATTGCATTCTAGTTTTAATTGTCTAAATTTGGTTAAATTATGCTAAGAATGCGCAAGCATGGAAGCAAGGTAAGTGCTTTTAATTATATAAAAATTAATGTGGGAGCATGACTATGATTTTTGAATGCTCATTGTGCTATGAGTCACTTGCTTGATTCAATAGAGATATTCATGATTAGAACCAAGGAAATTGTGAAAAGATGGACAATTCTTGATCATGCTTAAATTATGTGAAATTGGATGTCTTGAATATGAAAGATGTGCATACGAATTGACTAAAGAAATAATCTTGGCAAAAAGGGCCATTTGAATGAGAAAAGTAAAAATTGAGTTCACATGTGGTGAACATATCTAAAAACCCGAATTGATAAAAGGGTAATGAAGTAGTGATATGAAACTACTATATGAGTTATACTCATAAGAAATTATAAAGATGATACATGTTGAAGACTTGGTCTCGAGTCACTCTTAGGTATAGTTGGCATGCCATAGAGTCTATAGAGCTCCTTGATAGTTTGGACTTCGGTCCCTTGTTTGGACTACGGTCCCTTGTTTGGTACTTCGAGTACCCTTGTTTGACGACATACGTCATAAGATTTGTGTACCTAGGCTGTTATTCGATTCTCAAGGCTATGTTAAATAACAAACATGAAATTGTAAATCAAACTTGTGATTTGTTTTGATAACTTATATGATAAGTAAGTTACTTGTAAGATACATTATGCCTTGATAACTTATGCGTTAAGCAAGTCACATATAAAAGATGTCATGTTTTGATAACTTGGATAAGTAAATCATGTTTATAAAATGATATGATTGATTTATATGATAAGTGACCCAAGTATACAAGATGCTATGAATCGAACCTAATGAGCAGATTTGAAAGTATACGATCATGTTGGACTATTTTGAGTATGTTAAATGTACATACATGTAATGCTGTCCTGATTAGCTTGTATATGATCATGTTAGACTGTTTTGAGTATGTTAAATGTACATACATGTAATGCTGCCCATATTAGGTTGTATACGATTATGTTGGACTGTTTTGCTACGTATAAATATGTATACATGTCTAAGGGACTGTTTTGACTTGGATTGAAAATATGTGGACTGTTTTGCTATGTGTAAATGTATGTATATGTCTAGAGGACTATCTTGTCTCGAAATGTTTGATCAATCATTTGCCTGTGATTGAATGGAATGAGCGTCCAATTCTGTGAATAGATATGCTGAATCGATTATTCATTTGCATTTACATTTATGTGTGTTGTATCTGAATATCCCTGTGAGAATGTGAAATTGCCTTGCTTAAGAATCCATGCGTATATGTACATGATAAGCTCTAATTGAATGTTTATGCGTATACCTAAACATGTAAACGTGCTTAGTTAGAATCACCATGTTTAAGTGTGATTACTTGGTTGAATGTCTTGCCCTTGAGTGGATAATGTGCGTATACAATACTATTCTAATGAGTGTATTTATGTATGAAGCTGGGCTGTTTTATGTGTATAATGTATGTGTACATGTGTTACCTGTTAAAAATATTTATGTACAGACTGGGACTGTTTTGAACATGATTAAGTATGCTTGGACTATTTTGATCTTAAAGTATATATGGAATATGCTTAACTCGAATTTCTATGTATATATGTATATACATACTTCGTATGAATACAAGGATTACGTACTTGATTAATTGGTTAAATTTTGGAAGTATGGATAATTATCAACGAGGTTTTGAGATGATACCTTGTTTGATTGAGTGATATGTAATTCAATTCTAGAGTTGTTATATTGTTAACTTGTATGTTAAGTTACACATGCCCTTGAAGTGCTAAATTAATAATTGAGTGACAAGAAGCCCTGTTCTTGAGAGGTTATGATGTTAACTTACTCCATTAAATCTTGTTATATTCTAAGGATCTAATGAACCTAGAAAAGATGCACCTTTCGAATTCTGTGAAAATGATAGAGTATGGTTGAACAACTTTGTGGTTTGCCTAGATCTAAAGGATTTAAAGAAAGAAATGAGGTATGTTAAATACCTTAAACATGACATATGAGGAAAATCACAGGAATTGGTGAAATAAGCTAAATTGGTAATTTCATAGATAATTTGTCTAGTAAGAAATAATCTCTAGCAAGATGCCTGTGGGATGTTTAGGTAAATACGACTGATGAGCTACCACGAAACGATAGTTATTAATAATCCAATTACTTAAACACTTATGAATGGACACTTTGTAGAGCAAGTGTTATGCATAATGAGGTAACCGAAAGATATCCTTGTAATAAGAAAATCCATGATCTTGCTTGTTGAGTGAAATATTCCAAGAACTAATAGTATATGATTGGATTAGATGTCATATAGAATTCGAGATTGGGATAAGTTAATCTAAGAAAATCATCACTTAATCTCTTGCGCAATAAGTAGCGTTTGAATGGTATATCTAGGTGTTTATGTTCACCATTGAGTTAAGAAAAGCTTAAAAATGAAATCTGGTTAAAAGAAGAACTGTATAAGATCAATTAAGATATAGTTGTTCAAGCTTAATACTTACCTAAAAGCTAGTGAATCCTAATGGTAGGATAAAGTATACAGAAGTGCTCGATGTATATTTTCAGTAGCTACCTACCTCACTAAGCATTTTCTTACTTTGGTTCATCGTTACATTTCAGGGTATACATGCTTTCAGTTACCTCTCGAGCTTAGACGAGATCGCAAGCGACAAGAAGTACGTTGGTAACTTCTTAAGTATTCCTAGGTGGTGGCACATGATTGTTGTGTATGCAACATGCATTTAGAAGCATCTCTGATTATATATGTATTATGAAAAGCTCTAAGGAGCATATCTGAGTTGTAATGGGCCTTTGCATATTCTCTTTGGCTGCTAGCTATTGTGTAAATAGATGGCATAATATATGATTGCTTGTTAGATGTGTTATGCTAGGTTTGATGCTCAATTAAGGGTTAATATTAATGCATGACAATGTGTTTAATGAATGGTTGAGACCTTATGGTTGACACTAAGATTTCTAGTTTAATGGTGTTAAATTGAGAAGTTGATTTAATATTGATAGGATAGTTGTATTCACGAAAATGGTAATCGAATAACGAATAAGGAAAGGGTTATAAGTACCTGAGCACTTGTAGTTTCTACGTGGTATATCATGTATTAAAATTTGTTAAGTACCAATTCAGTATCATTAATCCGTTGAGTCGAAGACTTGAAAAATGAAGACTTGCTAGTCAGGTTATACTAAAATATGAACTGATACTTGACTTTTGTTGGAGTCTAATCCCTTGGTTACCGTAGGTCTTTGTGATAGTCCTCCTTGGTTTAAGATGTATGATTAAGATGTTTTGTGTTCATTCAAGTATTAAACAAATAGGAGATGTCATGGAATAATGTCCAATTTGATTGTAAATGAAATAAAGAACTTTTGTCTTATTCCGTTTTCTTCTGTTCCCTTAGAATAACATATTTGAGTAAAATCTTGTATGTTTGATATTTGCTTTGTATAGGGATCGAAGAAGGTTACTTAATGTTTGATATTGGAATAATTTGATACATAGGCCATAGATACGTTGACGGAATAAACTATTAGAAAAAGTTTTTAAATTACCCGACTTTCAGAAATATGTTCATTCTTTTTGTGCTAAGTTTATTTGGAAGATTGTTGTGTTTGTTGTAAAACACTTCCTAACTCAGTTTACTTCTAAGCTGGGTCTGGGGTGTTATAATTTTCCTTCTTTTAAAGAATCCAAATATTACATATCTAGGTTTTACTAATCCTACGAGCATATAATTGGATTGTTAACATAGTTAATAAATATACTTATTAGAGTTCTTATGACCTTAATAATCAAATCTGTCAATTTTACATTTATATCACTTGATCAGCAAGACTATAATACCACTATATTGTAACCAAATTAAGGCACATTAACATACTTCAATTCATGAACCAAATTATAGCTTAGCTTTACTTGTCATGAAAGAAACTCTTTTATTATCTTAATAATTTGGATAATGTGTCAACCATAATCCTAGTAACTAAAAGCATAAGTTGAGCAATCTATAAACATTCATGTCTAATCCCTTCATACTAAGATCAATTAAAGTTATATCAGACTTTAATTCAAGATTAGGAAACAAATGATTATATCATGTTAGTTGAACATAGCATTCTTTCTTTACTATGTATAAAACAAGTATCAAGTAGGCAAGTATTGCTTGTCTTTCAAGTAACAATATAGTTCGTTAGCTTAGTTTATAGGTCTCACTATTTTAAGTTATTATAACCTTGGTACAAGCAGCCTAGGTACACGAATCTCCAACCAATTGTTGCCAAAATAAGGTATTCAAAGTACTGGTCAATCCCTCCTACTGTCGCCAAGTGACCAGAACACATTCCTCCTACCGTCGTCTCAAAAGGACCGTAGTCCACTCCAAACATGAGCTTTATGGACTCTATGGCATGCCAACTATACCTATGACTAACTTGAAACCAAGGCTTTGCTTTTAATCTTATCATATCAGAATCAGAAATGAGTATAGCTCTTTAATCAGTATCGTATCAAGTACATAAACAATTCATATGTGATTCTCAAATTGATACACATATCTTAATCAAAAGATAGCATGGCTAAGGTTACTCATTATGCATGTATAAGCATATATGGATCTCTCTATAAGCATAACATTAAATCAAGTATTACATATCACATAATACCTAACATTTAGGTACTTACCTCAAATCCAAGCTCGTTTATACATAGCTTAATTCAAAGATAAAAACAAAACAACAAAGGATGCTCGAGAAGATTATTAGCCTGTTCCGAGACTTTAAACTGCACTCACAATTTAATCCAAGCTAGATTTGCTCTTGAATCACAATCCCTTTTTTTTCTTTTCTACAATGTGATCTACCTTAGACCTTACTTCTTCAACTCCTTCTTGGTCTAAGTATAACACAGAATACAACCATAAATCAAAATATATTTTTACCTCATTCTTAACAATGATAAGTATATTCTCTTATGGACAAACTCAACAGATATCGTTTCAATTGCTAAAAAAGTACCAAAACAGTCCATGAATGAATACAAGGGAACCCTTATTTCATTTCAAAATAGTCCCCCCTTTAATTTTACAAAATAGTCCCTTAAATTTATCAAAACAGCCCCCTATGTTATTGCAAAACAGTCCCCTGTTTCTAGATTTACAAAACAGTCCATTAAATTATCAAAATAGCCCCTATTTCATTGCAAAACAGTCCCCTTTTAATTTTACAAAATAGTCCCTTAAATTTATCAAAATAGCCCCATATTTTATTGCAAAACACTCCCCTATTTTAAATCACCAAAACAATCCAAAACAATTCATTCAATTTTATAAAACAGTCCCAAATAGGTTACCAATCAATCCTTATCTCAAATTTACAATTAAGCCCTTTTTAATTTACTAATATAGTCCTTAAACAATTCATTTTATATCATAACATTCCATAATTTGTTACTAGCATTCAATGTGACCTATAACACTCCGAAATCTGGTCTAGTCGGAATTTGGTTCCGGCGATCGGAAACCCTACATAAGAAGGTCCAAATATTGTGTTGACTTTGACCGTAAGGTCAATTGCATCGATGTTGGACTCTAATTGAGTCAATTCATTGTTTAAGAACCTTATTGAATGTATTGAAATCTTTTAGTGGCTAAATTATAGAAATTGAAAGTTTGGGGGCTAAAACATAAAGCATTGACGGTTGAGGGACTAACCTTGCGATTAGCTCCTCCGTAATTATAATCACCCCTACGTAGGATGATCAGGTGCAATTCCTTCAATAGAAGGAAAACCATTATCATTAAAAGAAAGAGTGAATAACCAAAGGATAGAAACTTACCCGATACAAAACATGCAAGCACCTCACCTCATCACCGTCTCCTACCTCCAAGCACACACCTCCATTGGTGTTTGTCAAAGCATAGGTTTTCTTCGGTTTATTGTTATCAAATCGTTGCTATTGAACAGGTAAGCTTAATCCCCCAAACTATTGTTGAAATCCTTAGAGATTGGAAGAGTAATCTCAAGCTAGGTTTTGGCTATCTGTTGTGACTGAAATGTGCTTGGAAAAAGGTATAAAAATGTGTATTGGAAATGTATAAAACAATTCCAATTCAAGTCCTTTTTCGTGCAAGTATACACGGTCGACAAGTAATACAACATTTAAGCTGAGTATAGGGATTGTCTTGGAATTTAATTGTTCAATTGTTACTTGCCTTTAGGGTGAAAAATGATTGTTTTGGAAAGTGATTTTAAAGAAAAGAAAATAAAAGAAAACAACGTTGGTAAGGAGAGCTTGAAAAAGTTAATGATGGGCGTTGGCAAGGAATGCATGGGTTTCACGTTGTTTATGCCTTGCCAGCCTTTAATAATATCATGCTTTGGCGATGTTTTATTGAGCAGATTCAAAAGCTGGTCATTGCCTCCGTTGATAGCAATGCCTTAAACTAATCTTGTAAAACCCCCTCTATGTCTATAGTGCATGTTTCATTATTTAATTTAGTTTAGTTCCAATCTTTACTCTCTAAGGGGTAGACTCACTCCCGAAATAAGTTCATCTACTTGAACATCTTCTGTCAAGCTTCTCGCCTTAGAATTTGGAAAGTAATCATTGCCTCCCAAGTCAGTTATGATATTGAGTTGCAAAGCAAGCTATGCCAGCCTTCGCTTAGCATAGAAGCTTTGGAAAAAGTAAAGACATTGCCAAATGAATAAAACTTTATGCTGAAGCATTCCTAATTAATAAAAGCAAGCAAAAAACAACGTTTCATCCATCCATCCCTCACCAACTATTAAATTAGTTCATGATGAGGGGGTTAACCACAAAATAAACTTCATCATTTGAAAACATCATCTTCAAAATTAAAATAAACCGAAGGAAAAAGAGAAGAAAATGGTCGGTCGATTCAACCTCTCTAGCTCCAGCCCTCCTCGGTGTGGCTACTCCAGCCGGTGGTGGAAGTGATCGGAGATGATCCTAGGCTAGCTCACTTCCAGTGCTCCTCATGCTTGGAAATGATCTCTTTATATAGATGAGTGAGGAGAAAACCCTAGGAGAAATTCAAATTTTAAATTTCGGCTAAGGCTCCTTGATAAGTGCTTGATCTCCTTATCATCTTATCACCGAGTAGGACTGACATGTGATGGTCTAGGGCTGACGTCATCAGTCACCACTATGATGCCAAAGGTCGTGGCAAAAAACTCATGCCAGCTAGCCGCTCCTGATTTTTCGAATTAGGTCCATTCGCGTGTTCTTTAGAACCTTATCCTTTCCTATTTTTCTAGGCTGTCCATCATTGTCAAGGGCTTGGCATGCAACTGCTGGTCCATCTGCATTGCACTGCTAGCCGCGCCTTGACAATCTTTCCTGGCATTGACCTTTGCTTTCCCTTATTCCTTTGCCACACCATCCGGCATAGAACCTGCGCCAAAAACAATAAAAACCCTTCAAACCGTAAAAGAGGCACCTGCTAAACTCCTTTTTATGCAAAATGCATGAAACTAATACTAAATGCAAACACGTATACTCGAAAACTAGCAAAAAGCATTGTAAAATAGATGAAAAATGTATTACTTTTGAGGAGTTGTCACTCCCCAAACCTAGCTCATTGCTTGTCCTCAAGTAATGCAAGAAAATAGTAAAACATAAAGGTACCTCAACAGAAATGAATGACATCTCAAACATGCCAGCGAGTTGTAATTGACTCTAGGTCTGTCCTTAGAACCTAATATATCAATACCAACATTTCAACAATTCAAGTGCAACAAATAAAGACCTAGTCTAAGGTTCTAAAGTGTGCATTGGTGTGAGCAACATGCATCAAGCTCACATCAATTCCCTTAAGGTTCCTTACTGTCCAAACTCATATTTGTATTTATGTAATTTTTTTACTGCCAAGGGTATTCTAATGCTGGCATGAAAGTGGGGTCGCGTCATGCACTGTTTGGCGTGAGTCATAAGAGGGAGCATACCACGAATGCACGCGTTAGTCCAGACTACATCACTAAGCTAACCCATTTACACTCGTACCCTAGGGTTTTTGACTTGAGTACTAAGAGGGAGCATACCACGAAGCCCCAAGTAACCTATTATCCCTAAGGCAGAGGAGTGCCTAATTTTTTTAGCCATTGGCAAAACATTGCTACCTTATTCATCTTTTTCTTTCTTTCTCTCTCTTTTTTAAATACCCTGACACGAAAATTTTTTCATTTATTTATTTACACCGAGTTCAGCTTCAAGAAGTCCTAAGTTCATTTCAGCAAACTAGATACATACCACGTGCAAAGTGAAACTAAAGTTCCAAAGACTAGAGTTTATTATCAAAGCAACCTGAGCATTGAAGTTCTGCTGGCATACAATTTCATAGGACAAGTTCATCATCGGACAGGTTAACTAGTTTCAAGTTCAAGCATGCTAACAATATGCTGGTAATTTATTCACAAATCAGCTGGGATACAATTTTTTTAGGGTTTGGTATGCATGGCAAACAAATTGCAAAGTAAACATGAATAATGCATGATTTCAAATGCATAACAGAAATGGAGAACACTACACACCCCCAAACCTAAAATGTGCATAGTCCTCGATGCATGAAAAACAACATATATATACAGAAACAAAAATGCATGATTATGAAAAACAAAATGAAATGCAGTAAAGGAGTTTAAGGGGAAGAAGACTCCCATTTGGTTAAAGGTTTTGGTCTAGAAACGCACACCTTTCTCTTGACAAAACTGCCCCTATTGGGGCTATATACTTCTTGCGCTTGAGGCTCTTCTTTGGTTCTGCTGTAGCAGCGTGTAAAGTCCGTAGGACTTCTTCGATCGACTTGTCGATGCTTTATTTTTCAGGAGCAAACTTTGGCGTAGCAGGTGTGGCAGCGGCTTGGTTTCCTTCATCTTCAGATTCTATGAGGGAATCAGTGCTGGCGGTTTCAACATGTACCGGCGATGTTGGGACTGGAGAGACTGGAGTAGGGGAAATCGAGACCTTATCCTCTGATTATGGAGTTTTCACTTAAGAAGAATGGGGGCTTGCCGACACTGTCCCTTCTCCAAGGAGACTGGTTGGGAACTCAGGAAAAGCGAGCACCGAGAGCGTAACTACTTCATCAAGGGCCTGTTTCAACACCTTGTCCCTGGTCTGAATATATTGCCAAAACAGAGCATTTTCTTCTCTGCATCCTCAATTTTGGCAATGATCAACTCAAGTTGTTTACTGATCGGGGACAATGTTGCCACGACTGCTACAAGCACAGAAGTTGCAGCGGCAGCCTTGGATGGTTTGGCCTTTGTCATAGGTGTTACGGTCGATTGCTTTCTCTTCTCTTTGGTTTCAATGGTTGTTAATTGCCTCCACAAAGTAGGAATGATGGTGGATCCCTTGCTGCGCTAGATGCTATCAGTGTCGAGGGTATGGACATCATGCTACGCACAAACATTCGAGATTAGTAATGGAAAAATCAAACTAACCGTTGATTTACCTGCGCACTTATATGTCTCATCCACTATGGTTCTGCCAACATCAATTTTTATCCTGGTCATAATGGAGTGAAGAAGCGCCATTCTTTCCTCAGAGATAGTTTCATTGTATGTCGTAGGCATCAAGTTGGCTTTGAGGAAGTGGTTCCATCCTCGCGGCTGTACTTTCAAAGCCAAGCACTTCACTGTCCAGCTCCCCTTGGTGGAGATGTTCCATTTTGTACCGGTTTGGTATAGGTCCTTCAAGATTAATCTCATGTTTGAATCATTGAGTGAGTCGGCGAGTGCTAAGTGTTGATCCTGCTTTCCATCCAAAGAAAACAAATCATTAATATATTTGGCATCAAATCGAACACACTTACCACGAATCATAAGAAAATGCAAATCTTTGGTGGTCAAATGGGCATAAAATTCTTGAACAATCGTGCTATTGATGTCACCGGTTTGTTGGCAAAATTTTTCCCAACCATGTTTCTTTACAATCTTGGCAAACTCCATGGTATAGCCAAAATTTGGCTCATCCTTCAACTCGAATCTCTTTTCGTAGCAGAAGTTTCTCGAAGCAAAATTTTCATCATGCCTCTTCTCGATTTCAGTAGTAAAGAAACGCTTGAATAGAAGGGATGAAGACGCCATTGATTCTTGAAAGAAAGACGGTGAAAAGATGATGAGCGAGTACGATTTCTAGGGTACTTGGTTTTTTGAGCAAAAGAGAGAAAGTGTTGAGTAAAAAAAGAAAATCGGCTAGAGTGTTTAAGTGGGAAAGAAAGAGAAAAAGGTGAAGTGTTTTAATGAGTTAACCAATTTATTGGGGTATAATGATGAAAGAATTTGAATTGGATTGGATGTGTGAAAAGATAATGATGATGAGAGGTGAATCGGCGTGGAAGGCAAAAGGATAAGGAGGGAATTTTTGAATTTTGATTTACCCTAGGGTGGCTAGGGTTTTATCTTATCCAAACCAATAATAGTTTTTTTCTTCTTCTTTTTTTATCAACCGTGCTAGCCTCTCTTTGGTTTGTCGCTGGCATTAAAATGCTGCTAGTGATATAAAAATATGCTGACAAGAAAGATCCTACATTCACTCAAAGAACCCTTTCAAGATGGAAGAATAAATAAAATGAAGGAAATAAACAAAAAAACACATAAAATATTGTAAGAAAAAAACTAATCCTAATATTTACAAATAAGTCAAACCATTGTGGAAATTGCTAAATTTCTGCCAAAAGGATAACCTCCTTGGCATTCTTTGGAGTACCTTCCACATAATGCTTAAGTCTCTGACCATTTACTTTGAAAATTGTCACATTCTTCAAATCTTGAATATCAACTGCTCCATGAGCATATGGTTAAACAACTTCAAATGGTCCTGACCATATTGACTTGAGCTTCCTTGGAAAAATTTTAAGTCGCAGGTTAAACAGAAGAACTTGTTGACCTACCATAAACTGCCTTGGCAAAATTCTTCTTTCATGCTAGCACTTTATTCTTTCCTTGTAAAGTCTGGCATTCTCATATGCTTGTAGCCTGAATTCCTCCAACTCGTTGAGGTGTAGCAACATCTTCTCTCCAGCATTTCTCCAAGCCATGTCAAGTTTTCGAATTGCCCAATAGGCTTTATGTTCCATTTCCACGGGAAAATGACATAATTTCCCAAAAACGAGTCGAAAAGGAGAACATCCTAGAGGTGTTTTAAAGGCAGTCCTATATGCCCACAAAGATTCATCTAGCCGTTGGGACCAATCCTTCCTTGTGGGATTCACAGTTTTTTCCAAAATGTTTTTGATTTCCTATTCGATATCTGAGCTTGACCATTCGTTTGAGGGTGGTATGCTGTAGCAATCCGTTGCTGAATTTCGTACCTGAACAAAGCTCTAGATATTAAATGACATTTAAAATGAGTGCTCTCATCATGATAATAGCTCTCGGGGCACCAAATCTAGTAAAAATGTTTTTGTGCTAAAATTTAGCAACAGCCTTGGCATCGTTGGTTGGCAAGGCCACAACCTCAACCCATTTGGGAACATAGTCAACCACTACTAATATATACAATTTACCAAATGAATGGGTGAATGGGCCCATAAAGTCTATCCCCCAAACATCAAATAAATCTACAAGCATTATGTTGTGAAGTGGCATTTGGTGTCTGCCAGAAATGATCCCTGTTTGTTGGCATCGATCACATGCCTTGGCAAAATTGTGAGCATCTTGGCATAGTGTTGGCCAAAAGAAACCAGACTGCAACACCTTGGCAACAATTTTCATTCCAGCAAAATAACCTCTGTACGGTGCTGCATGGCATAGTTGCAAAATACTATGTTGTTCTTCTTTTGGCACACACCGGTGAATTACCTGGTCGGCGCATTGCTTAAATAGTATGGGCTTATCCCAATAGTACTTCGAGCCTTTCTCAGGGAATGCTTCTGCATCAAATTGCTTACCAGGTAGTTGACAATGTCAGCGTACCATGGCATAGCACTGACTGCAAGTAGGGACTCGTCAGGAAATTCATCCCTTATGGTATCATACTTACCATCTTCCAAATAATGTTCTAGGCGTGATAGGTGGCCAGCTACTGTATTTTCGCTCCCCTTCTTATCTCGAATTTCAAGATCAAATTCCTACAGTAAGAGTGTCCATTGGATCAGTCTTGGTTTGGCATCATTTTTTGCCAAGAGGTATTTTAGAGCTGAATGATCTGTAAAAACCACAACTTTGTTACCAATAAGATAAAATCTAAATTTTTCAAAAGCAAAGATAACAACAAGAAACTCTTTCTCGGTTGTGGAATAGTTAAGTTGTGCTCCATTCAGTATTCGGCTGGCATAATAGATGGCATGAAAAACCTTGCCATGCCGTTGTCCTAGGACTGCTCCTACGACATAGTCGCTGGCATCACACATGAGCTCAAATGGCTCATTCCAATTAGGGGCCACGACTATAGGTGCGTTAATTAATTTCTCCTTCAGTTCCTAAAAAGCTCTTAAACAAGAATTGTCAAAAGCAAAAGTTGTATTATTATCTAAAAGTGAACACAAAGGCTTAGAAATTTTTGAAAAGTCTTTAATGAATCGGCGATAAAAACCAGCATGACCTAAAAAACTTCTTATACCTTTCACGTTGGTAGGTGGAGGCAACTGCTTAATTACCTCAACTTTTGCTTGATCGACTTCCAAACCTTTCTTCGTAACCTTGTGTCTGAGAACAATGCCCTCCTTTACCATGAAGTGGCATTTCTCCCAGTTCAACATTAGGTTCGTCTCTATGCACCTTATCAGGACTTGCTCTAAACTCAGAAGACATTCTTTAAATGTTTTGCCAAACACTGAGAAATCATCCATAAACACTTCCAGGTTATGCCCAATCATGTCAAAAAAATAGACATCATGCACCATTAAAATGTTGTCGACACATTACACAACCCAAATGTCATCCTTCTGAAGTCAAACGTCCCGTAAGGGAAGGTAAAGGTGGTCTTCTCTTGATCATTAGGAGCAATGGCAATTTGTTTATATCCAAAATAGCCATCTAAAAAAATAATAAAATGATTTACCTACTAGCCTGTCTAACGCCTGGTAGATGAAAGGTAGTCGGAAGTGGTCCTTCTTTGTGACATTGTTCAGTCTTTGGTAATCCATGCACACCCTTCATCCCGTGATAGTCCTGGAGGGAATCAATTCATCGTTGTTGTTCTGGACTACAGTCATGTCAACCTTCTTTGGCACACACTGTACTGGGCTAACCCATGAGCTGTCAGAAATGAGATAAATGATCCCGACATCTAACCATTTAATTATTTCTTTCTTTACTACCTCTTTCATACTAGGGTTTAGCCGTCTTTGTCCTTAAATAGTCTTACCATGATATTCCTCAAGTATGATCTTGTGCATACAAATAGTTGGGCTGATACCTCAGATGTCTAAATAAGCATACTTTAGGTGCTCTAGTAATGTTTTCAGCTCTAATGTTGGTGGCTCCTCAATGGATGGTTTGGGTGCCACAATCTCTCTTCCAGCCAACTCAAGTGGCTTTGATTGTTCAAAATAATTCATGTTTTCAGCCTCCAAGGCTATTTCATCAGGTTCTTGAAATAGTTCGGCAATGCCTTCAATCATGCTGGCATCAGACTGATGTTGGCATATTTATGCCAAATCTAGCTTATAAATAGACTCCATTATTTCTGCCGTTTGATATTCCTCAGGTTCATTTGCACATTTCAAAGCTTGAAACACGTTAAATGTAACCTGCTGGTCATTCATACACATTGTTAATTCTTCTTTATGAACATCGATAAGAGTTCTACCCGTGGCAAGAAAGGGTCTGCCTAAGATGATTGGTACATTTACATCAGCTTCATAATCTAATATGATAAAATCGGCAGGAAAAATAAATTTGTCTACCTTTACTAGCACATCCTCAATATTACCCTTGGGATGTGTATATGATTGATCTTCCAGCTAAAGTGTTACCGTTGTCGGCCTTGCTTCAATGCCAAGTTTCCTAAAAACAGATAGTGGCATCAAGTTAATACTGTCACCTAAATCGCATAATGCCTTCCAACAAATTTATTGACAATGGTACAAGGAATAGTAAAACTCATTGGATCTTTTAGCTTTGGTGGTAAGCTGTTGCGAATCATGACACTGTATCCTTCTGTAAGGGCTACTGTCTCAAAATCTCCCAACTTTTGCTTTTTGGTTAGGATATCTTTCATGAACTTCACATAGTTGGGCATTTGCTCAAGCACTTCTAAGAAACGCTTAAATTGCTGATCTTGCTTATGTTTTTGAAGGCAAACCGAAAAAGGTGGTGGCGAATAAACTACTGCTGGCTATGCTGGCTTTGCCAAGGAAGTGCTGGCATTAGATTTCTACCTAACATCATTCTGCTACTCGGCTTCAACATGTGCCCTGGCTTCTGTAGACAGGCTAGGATCTGAATGTGGTCTGGCATCATTTATTCCTTGTTCTACTTCTTTAGAATCCTCTGCTGGCATTGTTCTATTAGTTTGGCATTGAACTGAGGGCTTGACAGCCATCTCTGCTTCACACTGCATTCCACTCCGAAGAGTTACTGCTTTACATTGCTCATTGCCTTTCCACCTAGCATTTTCACTGTGCTTGGAAAAGTTCCCTGAGGTCGATTGCTAAGAGCATTGGCAATCTGTCCAAGTTGAACTTCCAAGTTACACATTGATGCTGCCAAACTCTGAACATTGGCATCATTTCTCTCATATATTCAGTAAGAGAGTTCCCTTGGTTTTGTCCTTGTTGGAAATTATTGTAGGCTTTTGCTGGCATTACATTCTAAAAGAATGCTGTCATTGTATTATTATTTTGCCTTTGGTTGTTCTACCGCTGAGCATTATTGTTTTGTTGCTGAGCATTGTTGTTCTGTTGCTGAGCATATACTGATTGCCTCATTGATTTCCTCAAGCCAAATTAGGGTGTTGTCGCCATCTTGCATTAAAAATGGTGGAATTAGAATTGTAGTTTCGATTATAATTGCCAACATTATTTACCGACTGAGGGTTGGTAGGGCAATCTTCTAAATGATGATTTTCTCGATAGATTATGCAAAATGGATCTAACATTTGAACTTCTTGAGACTCATTGTTCTTTTGCAAAGATTTCACCATTTTGGTGAGATTTGCAATTTTAGCATGAAGGGATGTCAACTGATCCACTTTCAATATTCCACTAGTTTTGGTTCCAATCCCAAGTCTAGCAACAGGGTACTCGAAATCATTGATTGAGATCATCTCAAGGATTTCTACAGCCTTTGAGTATTTCTTATCGAGCAATGAACCGGCTGCTGAAGCATCAACAATATGTGTTTGTGCATTCAACCTATTATAGAAGGTTTGTATTTTGGTCCAGTTTGGAAATCCATGCATAAGAAACATTCTCAGCAAGTCTTTAAATCTCTCCCAGACATCATATAATGTTTCATCATCAGCCTACCCGAATGTAATGATCTCACTCCTCAACTTGGTAGTGAGTGTAGGCGGCTGAAATCTTGTCAAGAACTTTTGGCATAGGTCTGCCCATGAACTTACTGAACCTGGTGGCAAAGAATTAATCCATGTCTTGGCTCTATCTCTCAAGGAAAACGTGAATAGCCTCAATTTCACAATATCATGAGGCACTTCAATTTGTTGGAATAATTGGCAAATCTCCATGAACTACTTTAAATGTTGCCTTGGGTCTCCGGCGAGTGCTCTATTGAATTGACCTACATTTAAAAGAGTAGAAATCATCACCTGCTTAAGTTCAAAATTAACAACATTTACCTCTGTGCCAACGAATCCTGACATTAAATTGTTAATATTGGGTGTCGAATGTTCTCTAATAGGTCTCTTATCCTCTTCATTTGGGGCAACAGGTGGTGCTGGTGGATTATTGTTTGGTAAATTCCCTTCATTATTCACCACACCATTCCTTTGATTACCTTGATTATTCATTTCTCAAAATCTTTTCTTTAACCTCCTCAAGATTTTCTCAATTTCTGGATCGTATGGCCACTCGTCCACCATAGGGCAGCTTCTGGTCATACACCGGTATAAACAACAAAAAAGTAAAAGAACGGACAAATAAAATTTTTAAAACAATCAACTCCGTTGCAATTCCCTGGCAACGGCGCCAAAAACTTGTTGTGACCGGAATGTGATCGCAAAAGGTATAAAAATGTGTATTGGAAATGTATAAAAAAATGCCAAGTCGAGTCCTTTTTCATGCAAGTATACACGGTCGACAAGTAATACAATAGTTAAGATGAGTATCGATCCCACAAGGATTGTCTTGGAATTTAATTGTTCAATTGTTACTTGCCTTTGGGGTGAAAAATGATTGTTTTGGAAAGTGATTTTAACAAAAAGAAAATAAAGGAAAACAATGTTGGCAAGGAGAGCTTAAAAAAGTTAATGATGAGTGTTGGCAAGGAATGCATGGGTTTCACGTTGTTTATGCCATGCTAGCCTTTAATAATGTCATGCTTTGGCGATATTTTATTGAGCAGATTCAAAAGCTGGTCATTGCCTCCGTCGATAGCAATGCCTTAAACTAATCATGTAAAAACCTCTATATGTCTATAGTGCATGTTTCTCATTAATTAATTTAGTTTAGTTCCAATCTTTACTCTCTAAGGGGTAGACTCACTCCCAATGTAAGTTCATCTACTTGAATATCTTCTGCCGAAGCTTCTTGCCTTAGAATTTGGCAAGTAATCGTTGCCTCCCAAGTTAGTTATGATATTGAGTTGCAATAAGCAAGCTATGCTAGCCGCCGCTTAGCATAGAAGTTTTGGAAAAATTATAGATATTGCCAAATGAATAAAACTTTATGTCGAAGCATTACTAATTAATAAAAGCAAGCAAAAATTACGTTTCATCCATCCATCCCTCACAAACTATTAAATTAGTTCACGATGAGGGGGTTAACCATAAAATAAACTTCATTGTTTACAAACATCATTTTCAAAATTAAAAAAACCGAAGGAAAAACGGGAAGAAAAGGGTCGGTCGATTCATCCTCTCTTGCTCTAGCCCTCCTCGGTGTGGCTAATCCAGCCAGTAGTGGAAGTGATCGAAGATGATCCTAAGCTAGCTCACTTTCAGTGTGCCTCATGCTTGGAAATGATCTCTTTATATAGATGAGTGAGGAGAAAACCCTAGGAGAAATTCAAATTTTAAATTTCGGCTAAGGCTCCTTGATAAGTGCTTGATCTCCTTATCAGCTTATCACCGAGTAGGGCTGACATGTGATGGTCTAGGGCTGACGTCATCAGTCACCACTGTGATACCAAAGGTCGTGGCAAAAAACTCCTGCCGACTAGCTGCTCCTGATTTTTTAGATTAGATCCATTCGCGTGTTCTTCGAAACCTTATCCTTTCCTAGTTTTTTGGGCTGTCCATCATTGTCAAGGGCCTCGGCATGCAGCTGCTGGTCCATCTGCATTGCACTACTAGCTGCGCCTCAGAAATCTTTCATAGCATTGACCTTTAGTTTCCTTTATTCCTTTGCCATGCCATCTAGCATAGTACCTACGCCAAAAACAATAAAAACCCTTTAAACCATAAAAGAGGCACATGCTAAACTCTTTTTATGCAAAATGCATGAAACTAATACTAAATGCAAACATGTGTACTCGAAAACTAGCAAAAAACATTGTAAAATAGGTGAAAAATGTAGTACTTTTAAGGAGTTATCACTATCTATGGATAATCTATAATTATTATTTATATCGAGCTTAGATATTGATTTTGATATCATTATATTGAATTCAATATCGTATCATTGACCCTAACAATTTCCTATTGTTTACCTAGCTCAAGAATTGGATAGAGAGCATCCGCCATCTCTGTCGAAAGCTAGGAACAAAGGAATTACAATTTGACAGCCGTAGGAGCTTCGAGTTATCAAGATGAGTGTAGTCAGAGTCTCAAGATTAGGCTAGGTGCCTTTCCCGATTCCATTGTCATTGTATATAGTATTGCTAACATCGTTGTTAAGGAATATTGCATCGAACCACTTGGTGGATATCGTTGGTAAGCAGAGGTAAGTCATTGTATTGAATATCGGACATCAATATTGTTATAGTCATTGCCGTCGATCATTGTCATTGATTTTTGCCATCAATATAGTTAACGAATTATTGAAGTATTGAACATTGGACATAGAGCATAGACATTGCTATTGTTATCGTCATTGTCATTGATATCGATATAGTTATTGTCATCATGACATTAAAAATGAAGCATCGATCATTTCCATTGCCATTTAGATCATTGAACACTTTCATTGTCATTGATATTGCTATTGAACATTGGCACAGGAACATTGCTTATTGATAAGAACATTGGATATTTTCATTATTATTAAACATTGATTATTGATATTGTCACTGGACCTTGGATTCAAAAGATATTGGATACAATTGGCATGCCATAGAATTCATGGGCTCAGTGTACGGGTGGACTACAGTCCTTGGGCTACGACCTATATTGATCTGGCGAGGCGGAGGGATGTTTTGTGATGTTTGTCACATTGGCGAGGCGGAGGGACTAGAACATTCATTGATTTAGTGAGGCGTAGGGAATTCGCGTATCCACTATGTTTGTCACATCCCTAAAACCGGCATAGTCAGAATTTGGTTCCGGTGATCAGAAATTTTGTATCAGATATGCTTGGAACTGTAATCTTCTAATCCTTGTACTCAATTTGAAGTAATGAAAGTTGTTTGGACTTGATTTAAGTTGTGAGGGCCTTTTTGTAAGAAATTCAAAGTTGGAAATGTTGTTTTTAAGCTAGGAGTATCAGTACGGTGGGACTGGTATCAGTACAGTTTTGGCTAGGCGTATCGATACAGCAAGACCTGTATCGGTACGGCCTAACTGCCATAACGAACTTACGCATTTTAGCTTAGCGTATCTATACGGCCATAAGGTGTACCGATACGGACCTCTGCAAAAATCTGTTTTGAATACTAAATTGAAAGAAAAGGGGTTAGGGTGATGACTCACTGTCTTGCTTGCCCCTCCCGCGTAAAACACCTCAGAAAAGGTGACTAATTGTCATCCAGTTGACAATTGAAAGAAAGGAGGGAAAGATGATTGAATTGGGTTTAGCAAACCCTCAAGGATAGGAAAGCTTCCTATTGGTTGTTAGGTAGGTGGGAGAATAATTAAGGGTGGTGTGTGGTTTTAAAATAAGAAACAAAGCTTTCTCCCTTACCTTTGAATCCTCCGAAAGCTAAAATAAATCCTTTGTCTTCCAACAAGCAAGCACCACCACTGTTGTCTTCAACCTCAAGCTTAAACAAGCACCTCAATCATATCCTCAACCTTTGTTTGATTTCGATATAGCATTTGAAAGCTTCTATCTCGGTAAGTAAAAGACCTTAATCGATTTTTGAATTCCATGGATGGTTGAAGTTTAATTTCAAGTCGAATTATTGAGCCTAATCTTTAAAATGAGCACTATATTGTTATAGTGATTGTATTGATTCCTTGTGTTTCTCCCTAGCTCAAAAATTGGAAGGAAACAATCCGTCATCTCTAAACAAGTCTAGGAGCAAAGGAATCGAAATCCGAGAGCCTTGAAGTGTCCGAGTACTAGGTGAGTGTAGTCGCGTCGAGGGATAGGCAAGGAGCCATCCCGTTGCATTCATTTATGTTGAAATTGCATTTTTGTTTAAGGCTTCACATAGAGCAAACTTGTGTGGATGCTAATGGCAAGCATGGTAAGTCCCCAATGTTATTTGATATGTTATAAGTTCCTATGTGATATGTGAAATATGATATGTGGATTATGCTACATGTATATTTTGATATGGATGTGTATAATATGAATTATAGAGCTAAGGCTCGATTTGCTATCCGATATGATGTTATCCAAAAGGTAAGAACTATGATGAAATGTGTAACTTGGACATTCGTGGACATTGGACACAATTGGCATGCCATAGGGTTATTCGAGCCCCCCAAGTAAGGGATTGGACTACGGTCCGGGGCTACGACCTATATGTGTGGTGAAATAAGGATGTATTGTTTAAGGGACTATCTGGAGCTACGACTCAAGGCTACGACCTATTTTTGATATGTGTGGTTTACAGGGGAATCCGCGTATCCATTGGTTACCATGTCCAAGGAAATGATACGATTATATGATCTATATGTGTTATATGAAATCATGACTAGTGATTATGAATTTGTTTTACTATGATTGATGTCATGTAAATTGTTAACCAAGCATGCTTATATGACATTCATGTAATTGATAGATTTATTGTGTATTTTTTATGACTACCTCACTAGACTATGTAAGCCTAACATCTTAGTGTCTCATGCATTTTTAGGACTTTGAAGAATCCGAGCCTTGATCGTGTGTTGCGGTTGCAAGTCACTCTCATCGACCTCATGTATGCTTAACTTTTGCTTTGAACTCCTAGTAAGGTGTCATATGGTCTAGACATGTCATGTTTGTTCCTTGTGATATGGTGTAATAGCCTAATAGTTCCTAAGTGTTGCATGTGGAAATTGACATGTTCTTGGAATGGTTTAACTAGCTAAAATGAGCTTAAAATCACCAAAAGATGAAAACTAAGTAAATGGATTCAGAACGCTTTAAAATTTTGCACGCTATTAGAATTATGGATTAATAACTTGCTGGTAAAATTTCATGGCATTCAGACATCGTTCAACAGGTTAATTCGAATAAAAACCAGATAAAATCTGTCATTACAAGGCAGACGTATCGATACGGGTGAAGCTGTATCGATACGGCCTTGCATAATTGGACTTGATAAAACAGGGTGTACCGATACACATAGGAGGTGTATCAATATGAAGTTGGATAGTAAGGTCTGAAAAATAAATTGTTTCGATACGATGTTTAGGGTGTATCGAAATAGTCAACCCTAGTCAACGCGTATCGATACGGGGCTAGGCATATCGATACAGGTATGTTACCGTTGAATCTGGGAAATGAAAACTTGCCTTAGTGTACTGATACAGCCCTAAGTGTATCGGTACGGAGTTAGTTAATTCTGTTAAAAGACATAGTAACCAGTTTTAGGAAGTTTATAAAATGGTCACTAAAACTCGTATAGCCTAATTGGATAGGTAAACGATCTCCATTAGTAACGAAACTTCATAGGGTAATAATTGGCATGTTTAGTTAAAGATTGGTAAAAATAAATTCTGATTAAGTCCCTCAAAGGGTAAATTTACAATTTAGTCCCTAAATTTATAAAAGTTTAAAATTAACCCTAAATTGAGTAAGCTAATTATGAATTAGTTCGATAAGTCGTAAAAGGAAATTAAAAAGACATGCTGAATAAGATTCTGATCTCTGATCAAAGTCTCCAAACTCCA
The DNA here is from genome assembly GCA_019671005.1 of Hibiscus mutabilis. NCBI lineage: Eukaryota > Viridiplantae > Streptophyta > Magnoliopsida > Malvales > Malvaceae > Hibiscus > Hibiscus mutabilis. The sequence continues at coordinate 46,546,397 of CM033714.1, forward strand.
AATTCACCTTCGGTAGCACTCTCCGACCTGATTTCTTACCAGGCCGGGAAGGGGTGTTACATTTGTGGTATTAGAGCCTAGGTTTAGTCGGTTCTAGGACGAAATTAAAGTTTGTTATGAGTCTACATCTACATATTTCACCTAAGAGTTTATTTTTATATACTATCTGTGACTTGCAGCTTACACGATTAAATCCTTTTTGTATGAATAGATCTGAAATGTCCGCACCCACCGATAGGCGTGCTGAAAATGAACCACACCCCAGCTCCTCCTTGACACAGGGGAACAATCTGGGAGCCGATGTTAGACCTGAGCATGTGGGGAAAAATGACCCAGCTCATCCTCTCCGATGCCTCCCGTACAGCAAGAGTATCTGATGTCTATGGCTGAAATGATCAAACAAGTGGTCGTATCTCTCAGGCAAGAACCACCACCTCAGCCTGCTAAAGCGTCTTCTTCTGTTTCAAAGGCTCCTATCAGTGAGCTCTGTTAGTATCCAGTTTACACCTTTACTGGATAGGACATGGATAATCCAAAGGTAACAGAGTATTGGCTGGAGAATACTCTTAAAGTTCTGAACAAACAAATGAGGTGTCTTGAGGAACATAAGCTGGAGTGCGCTCTGGCATTGATCTCTGAAGAAGCTTAGAGCTGGTGGGACACTGTGACGCTCACGGTACCCGAGCATAAAGTCACGTAGGACTTCTTTCTTCAGAAGTTTCGTAAGAAATACATCAGTGAGCACTACATTGCTGAAAGACGTAAGAAGTTCCTCCACCTGAGACAAGGAGGAAGACATGTGGAGCAATATATCCACGATTTCTTCAAGTATGCGAGATATGGTGCTGAGATCATACGCATGGAGAAAGAGAAATGCAGAATGTTCATTGATGTCCTCTATGATAAATTATGTCCTCTAAGCTACCGAAGCCTCTTAGAAGGCTTATGAAAGAAGAAATGGGAACCAAGCCCGATCCTATAAGAGGTTTTGAGATGATTCCAAGCCTCACGTGCCTCAAAAGAAGAGCAGACAGTGGGATCAGAAGTCTGCCACCTACCAACAACTACCAAGAATAAGATACGTGCCACATTCCCAATCTCTGCGAACATCTGTTGCCCGTATAGCCTCAGTCAACAATATGAGTGGTTCTGCAAAAGATTCTCAGATTCTATTATGCAACTTTTGTCAGAAGAGGCACCCTGGACAGTGCTGCAGACAATCCAGATCTTGTTACCTTTGCGGTGAGTCTAGCCACTTTATCATGCAGTGTCCGCAGAATCCAAACGCCCCCACCACTATGGATTCTCAGAATAATCCAAACAAGGGGAGAGGAGCAAAGCCAATTTCGTCTGGATCAGCAGGGAGACCTCGTAACACCAACACTTCTTTGGTTAGACATGACCTACAGACCTCAGCCCATATGTATCATGTTCGAGGCCGAGAACAAGAGGATGACCCTGATGTGATAGCAGGTATGGTGGAATTATGTTCTGACCTTGTTTATGCTTTTGTAGATCCAGGCTCGACGCATTCCTTCATTAGTGAACTGTTTATTGAAAAGTATTCTCTAGAATCTAAACTAGTTACTTCTAAGATTGTTGTCTCTAACCCAGTAGGAGATGGTGTGGTTATCTGATTGATCTATAAAGCCTGTCCTCTAAAGATCCAAGGGATCCTATTTCCAGCTAATTTGATGGCCTTACCCTTCCATGAGTTCGATCTTATCCTAGGCCTCGATTGGCTAGCCGAGCATCAAGCCTGGGTAGATTGCTCGAAGAAGAAGCTGTACCTTCGTGGACTCAGTAAGGAGAGCATAACCTTGATGAAATCTAAACCCGAGCCTAAAAAGATCCTTATGCGTGCCATGGAGTCTAAGGAAGAGTTGAAACTTGAAGATATGCCAGTTGTGAAAGAATTCTCTGATATGTTTCCCGATGAACTTCCTAGACTCCTTCCAACCCGAGAAGTAGAATTTAGAATTAAAGTGCAACCAGGGACTACCTCAGTCTCCATTGCTCCATACCAAATGGCTCTAGTTAAGTTTAAGGAGTTAAAGGCCCAAATCCAAGACCTTTTGGATAAGGGATTCATACGAACGAGTTCCTCACCTTGGGGAGCACTAGTTTTGTTTGTCAAAAAGAAGGATGGATCTAAAATGCCTGTCCTCTAAAGATCCAAGGGATCCTATTTCCAGCTAATTTGATGGCCTTACCCTTCCATGAGTTCGATCTTATCCTAGGCCTCGATTGGCTAGCTGAGCATCAAGCTTGGGTAGATTGCTCGAAGAAGAAGCTGTACCTTCATGGACTCGGTAAGGAGAGCATAACCTTGATGAAATCCAAACCTGAGCCTAAAAAGATCCTTATGTGTGCTATAGATTCTAAGGAAGATTTGAAACTTGAAGATATACCACTTGTGAAAGAATTCCCTGATGTGTTTCCTGATGAACTTCCGAGACTCCCTCCAACACGAGAAGTAGAATTCAGAATTAAAGTGCAACCAGGGATTACCTCAGTCTCCATTGTTCCGTACCAAATTGCTCCAGCTAAGTTGAAGGAGTTAAAGGCCCAAATCCAAGACCTGTTGGATAAGGGATTCATATGACCGAGTTCCTCACCTTGGGGAGCACCGATTTTGTTTGTCAAAAAGAAGGATGGGTCGATGCGTCTGTGCATTGACTATCGTCAGTTGAATAGAGTGACCATTAAGAACAAGTATCTGTTACCAATGATCTATGATCTCTTTGATCAATTGAATGATGCTTCTGTCTTCTCTAAGATAGACTTGCGATCCGGATACTATCAAATGCAAGTGAAGGAGTCTGACATTCCAAAGACTGCCTTCCGAACTAGATACGACCACTATGAGTTATTGGTTATGCCTTTTGGGCTTACTAACGTACCTGTAGCCTTCATGGACTTGATGAACTATGTGTTCCGGCCCTATCTAGATAGATTCGTGGTTGTGTTCATAGATGGAATCTTGATCTATTCCAAAGACACAACCACTCATGAAGAACATCTCCGGATTGTGCTTTAGACCCTCTGAGAGAAACAACTGTATGCCAAATTCAGAAAATACGAGTTCTGGCTATCTGAAGTATCCTTTTTGGGGCATGTGATTTCTTCTGCGGGAATTCAAGTTGACCCAGGGAAGATCCAAGCAGTTCTTGATTGGATTCCTCCGAAGAATGTTGGAGAAGTTCGTAGCTTTTTGGGCCTTGCAGGCTACTACCATAGATTCGTTAAGGGATTCTCGATGATTGCTGCACCTTTGACGAAGCTTCTCCGTAAAGAAACTCCCTTTGTGTGGACTGTGGAACAACAAAGAAGTTTTTATCAACATAAGCAAGTTCTAACCCATTCCCCTATCTTGGTGCAACCCGAGTCAGGTAAGGACTTCATCATATACAGTGATGCATCCCACTTGGGATTAGGCTGTGTACTGATGCAAGAAGGAATGGTCATTGCCTATGCCTCACGTCAGCTCAAACCACATGAGCGGAACTATCCGACACATGATTTGGTGTTGGCCGCTGTTGTGTTTGCCTTGAAGATCTAGAGGAACTACCTTTATGGTAAGAAGTGTTATTTATACACTGATCATAAAAGTCTAAAATATCTTTTGAGTCAGAAAGAGTTGAATCTCTGTCAACGTCAGTGGATGGAGCTTTTGAAGGACTACGACTTGGTTATTGATTACGACCCCGGTAAAGCCAATGTCATAGCTGATGCTCTTAGTCGGAAACCTACTCCCTCTCCAAAGTGTTTGAATGTTCATTTTTGACTCAAGAAGCATGGCAAGTTGTTAGCTGAATTGAGAGTTCAGTCAACCATTGTGTCCCGTATCAAAGCTCTCCAAGAATCTGATGAAGAGTTACGAACTCTTATTGAAAAGATCAAGGATAAGCTGGATCTTAACTTTTCTATGAATTTTGAAGCCTGTTATGTTTCCAGAATCGTGTCTGTGTTCCAGATGATGATGATCTTTAGGATCAAATCTTGAATGAAGCTCATCCTAGCCCCTTTTCTATTCATCCTATAGCTATCAAGATGTATAAAGACCTGAAAGAGTTGTACCGGTGGTCTGGTATGAAAAAAGAGATCATGGACTTTGTGTCTAGGTGTTTGACTTGCCAACAAGTTAAAGCCGAGCACAAGGTGCCTACTGGTCTTTTGCAACCCATTGAGCTTCCATAATGGAAATGGGAACGTATTACAATTGACTTCGTAAGTGGCTTACCATTATCACCGAAGAAGCACGACGCTGTTTGGGTCATTGTGGACCGATTTACCAAATCTTCTCATTTTATTCCGGTGAGAATGGACTTCGATTTGCCTAAGCTACCTGAGTTATACATTCGGGAAGTTATTCGTTTGTGGAGTTCCTATGTCCATCATTTTCTATCGTGATCCACGCTTTGCATCCTGGTTTTGGAGGACCCTACAAGAAGCTTTGGGAACTCGAGTGCACCTAAGCACTACTTTCCATCCTCAGACCGATGGTCAATCCGAAAGGGTTATTCAGGTAACCTTATATCTCTATTGGATTTGTGTGCATAAGTGTTTTGTATCAATTCTGATTCTCCCTTATAGATCCTGGAAGATATGCTCTGAGCATGCGCTATTGACTTCGGGAATACATGGGAGAAATCCCTGCCTTTGGTAGAATTTGCTTACAACAATAGCTACCAAGCCTCGATTCAAATGGCACCCTATAAGGTTCTTTACGGGAAAAGATGTAGAACCCCTCTCTGTTGGACCGAGCATGGCGAAGGCAAGGTGTTAGGCCCTAACTTACTTCGGGAAACTGGAGAAAGGGTGACCATCACCCGAGATCAGCTCAAATATACTTTTGACCGACAAAAAGCTTATGCTGATTTAAAAAAGAGAGACATTCAGTATGAGGTTGGCGAGAAAGCCTTCCTTAAAGTGTCTCCGTGGAAGAAGATCCTTCTATTTGGCAGGAAGGGGAAGCTAAGTCCTCGTTTGATTGGCCTATTCGTAGTGATCGAAAGAGTTGGACCTGTTGCTTATCGACTAGCTCTTTCTAAAGAGTTAATCAAATTCATAACGTCTTACACGTGTCTATGCTACGAAAGTACCGATCAGATCCTTCTCATGTGATCAAGCCAGAGACTATGGAAATTCAATCTAATCTGACGTACGAGGAAGAACATGTGTAGATCCTCGAACGGGAAGTCAAGAGACTTCGAAACAAGTTTGTGCCCTTAGTGAAAGTTTTATGGAGAAGTCATTCGGTGGAAGAAGCCATGTGGGAACCAGAAGAGACGATGTAGAAACAATACCCCCATCTATTCAACAAAAGTGGAAATTTGAGGATGAATTTTCTTAAGGGGAGAGTTGTCACATCCCTAAAGCCGGCCTAGTCGAAATTTGGTTCCGGTGACCGAAAATTTTGTATCGAATATGCTCAGAACTGTAATCTTCCAATCCTTGTACTCAATTTGAAGTAATGAAAGTTGTTTGGACTTGATTTAAGTTGTGAGGACCTTTTTGTAAGAAATTCAAAGTTGGAAATGTTGTTTTTAAGCTAGGAGTGTCGGTACGGTGGGACTTGTATCGATACAGTTTTGGTTAGGCGTATCGATACAGCAAGACCTGTATCGGTACGGCCTAACTACCATAACGAACTTACCCATTTTAGCTTAGCGGTGTATCGATACAAACCTCTGCAAAAATCTGTTTTGAATACTAAATTGAAAGAAAAAGGGGTTAGGGTGATGACTCACCATCTAGCTTGCCCCTTCCACGTGAAACACCTCAGAAAAGGTGACTAATTGTCATCTAATTGACAATTGAAAGAAAGGAGGGAAAGATGATTGAATTGGGTTTAGCAAACCCTCAAGGATATGAAATCTTCCTATTGGTTGTTAGGTAGGTGGGAGAATGCTTAAGGGTGGTGTGTGGTTTTGAAATAAGAAACAAAGCTTTCTCTGTGACACCCCTCGTCCGGGTTAGGAGCGAGGAGCGTCACCGGAAGAAGAAGCAAGGTAACACATTATATAATGCAAGATATAACATACAAGATTAGGGCCAATTAAAATTTTTCATTTACTTAATGCACAAGGCATCTTTCGACTACTAGGCAAGGAGATTAATCATCCAATTAGCTTATTGCTCATAGTACTATTCAGCTAACTAAATAACAATTTCAATTAACTATTTGATAAGTGTTCAAAAGTACTATTTTTATTACCCTTTTTACTCATATTATTGTTAGACTTAAGCTCATATTAGTTGCATAATTAGTTATTCATGCATTAATTCACGTTTCTTTCCACTGTTGAGCTTGATTACATAACTTGGTGATTTTTGTGGAAAAAGATGCTGCTTTGGTGTGTTTTTGTGTGTGTATGTGCAGGATCAATTGTCAAAGCAATGCCGAGCTAGTTGCCAGGGCAATGCATGAAGGATATGTCGAGCTAGTTACCAGGGCAATGCATGAAGGAGACGCCGAGCCAGTTGCCATGGCAATTGACGAAAAAGAGAAGATGCAATAGGGATGTCGAAATTAATGACTAGACAAGCCCAAGATGACGTGGAGCAAAGCCCAAACCCAAAAGAATTTGATTGCCATGCAGAGATTAAAGATGAATTAAATTCCAAGAAGATAGGAGAAGTTCTAGTAGGAATACAATTATAATAAAGAATTATATTCTTTAAAGATAATTTAATTCCAACTTAAACTCCTCCTCAAAGAAGGACTTTGGCCTAGCCCTATAAATAGCAAGGAGATTTCGACAATCGATATAGAGAAAAATAGAGAAATTTCAACAAGATAGCAAGGAGGGAGAGAGTTCGATTTCTTCTTCTTCTTTACTTCCATTAGATTCATGGTTTGGGGATTATTCTTTGTATATCTTTTGAACCCAACCATGAACTAACTTGATTGGTTGGGGTTATTGTGTTTTGTTGTTGTGAGAAACAATTGGATTTTGTTTAGGTAATAAGAGTTTGCACTTTTCTATTCAAGGTTTACTCATTCTTGGCTTTTATTCTTGTTTGCGAGTGAATTCGGAGAGGATCTCGTAACTTCATTTATTTATCTAATATCGGGAGAGTTAGATTCAAGAAACGAATGAGTATGGTCTTTATTCAATCTATTGATGGTGAAGATTAATCCGGCTTAGGAATAAGTTAAGGATTTCAACGGCTAAGAGGAGCGCAAGATTGGTTGTTGTTCACCCTTGATTCACGCAGGGATGTATTATCAAGGCATGCACAAGTAGCTAGAGTTTTGACTTAGGGATAAGAAGAAACCATTGAAGAACGCTCTGCCGAACCTTGAAGTTGCTGCCCAGATGCCCAAGTAGTTGCCCAGGCAACCATCGATTAGTTTCCAAGGCAACCCCGTTGTGCAAGTTGCCACGGCAACTGAGTTGCCCGTGCACTCTTTTACCAAGACGATCCAATCGGCTATCACGCCTCAACTCACGATAACCTGACCTATTCTCTCTTTTTCTTTCATATATTCTTTTAGTTTATTGCTTTTACTTTTCTCGTTAATTAAAACCTCTATTATCAATTGTGTTTTTATTTTCAGTGCAGTAACTTAAGCAAAGTGGCCCAAACCAATCCCTGTGGAGACGATACTCGATACTCATATCACTTTATTACTTACGACGTGTATACTTGCACATTTGCGTAGCACTTATCACACGCAACACTATTCAATTCCTACTAGCAATCTAAGTCAATCTCTCTTCATAACCAATTTTACATAACCTTATATTTATATTGGACCTTTTATCTCATTGTTTTACCATAGACATTACATGTAGATTGTTCTAGACATCTACATCATATAATTGAATTAAACTAACAACCTAATTTCAAATTTCATTCGATTAGGGTCAAGATAGGATAGGCTTATTATGAGTCGATTTAACACATTCAATTTTATAGTTTATACAATCATATTCGAACAACTAACTTATAACAAAGTTTTAGTCATTCATTCATTATATAATTTCATCACAGACCATACATACTTACTTAAATACATTTACATACTCAAAATGCATGGTCCAATATTCTAAAGCTTACACATTACTTTAGCTATTAAGAACATATAATTATAATCCTTAGAGTTCCAAACATATGAACTAACATGAGTTCTAAAGTTAACTCTACCTGCCACCATCTAGGAGTATTAACAACAAGTACCAAAATCATACTTGAATACGCTTGATTCTTGCTTCAAAAATCCAAGTAAGATAACTTGTTGATCAAATATCCGATTCAAGTATCTTTAAACCTATGGTTTGGGAAGAAGGAAAAATAAGAGTGATAAGTACAGAATGTACTTAGTGAGGTAGTACCTAATTCTATCAATTTATCAAGATTATTATCTCATATTCCTTGTTCATTTTAAACAAGATTAACCTAGCTAGGCTTCAATTAAGCAAAGTCATGACCTAGCTAGTTCCTCATGAAGCATTCGAATAGGCAAGCTTAGGCAATCAAGAATTATTGCAAATCCACAAAACAATCAAGCAAGTAGGCATCTACAAATACTAGCTATTCAAGCAAGCAAGATTTGGCAAGTATCAAGCAATTCAATCATGGAGATCATAATTCCAATTCGAATAGTGTATTATTCCATGTAACTTATTTTTCAAGTAAGGTTCAAACCAAGATAACATATTCATCATTCATTCATGTTACAAGTCTTTCTTTAAGTTCATTTAATCTTGTTTTTCCTTGGTAGATAGTAGGACTAGGTAATCGAGTCACGTGTTAAGATACACAAAGTACTGGATCATGTTAAGGTTTCTTCTACACCACGTATTAAAGTACACAAAGTACTTGATCATGTTAAGGTGTCTGCTACACCACATGTTAAGGCACACAAAGTGCCAATCGTGTTAAGGTGTCATCTACACCACATATTAAGGCACACAAGTACCTGAACATATTAAATCGAGCTCTAGACTCTAAGGCATGCCGTTCTACCTAAGGCCAACTAGCATCCAAGGACTTGTTAAGTCTTTCATTATCAACCAATCACACATCAAGTGATTAAGCAACAACATAGTAAGGACAAGATCATTTTATAGGCTTTCATGTACTTACATTATGTACACATCCAAGCAACCAGCAAATTTCAATAGCATATTCATTCGATTGAACACAATCTATCAAGCATAACCCATGGCAGCATTCGAATAGGGCATAGAATCTTAGAGAACAAACAATTGTTTCATTTCCACAATCAAACCACATTGCAAGCATATTGAATTGTCAAGTCTTTAATTAGTCCATTCTTCCCTTAATGTAATATTACCAAATACAATTTAAGTTCATTTCATGTTATCAATCATCAAGCAAGTATTTAGACATGCAACTTTGGTTAGAACACTAGTTCCAAACCTAAGAAAGACTACACTCAAAATACTCCAAGCTAGTCTTGTATTGCTATTCCCTTTTGTCTATCCCTTGATGATCCAACCTTATTGCCTTCAGCAATCTCCTCTAATCCTTGGTCTAGCAAGTCATGCACAACATAGAAGGATCATTAGAATCAATACAATAATAATTCAAGCTCATTTAAACGACATCATCCAAAATAGTTTCTGCTTCCAGGTAGTTTGCATACCCTTTAGTAATCTGTTCATATCTTTTAATATACTCATTGAATTTTCAATTAATTTATACCACTAGAAATCTTATTACACTACCTTTTTAACCATATAAGGCTCATATTTTAATTCCTTCTATATCAATACAGTTTTCAATTTAAAGACATGTACTTTTCCAATGACTATTATGCCAGCTTGTAGTTTAATCCAATTTAATGAGATTTTTATCCTAGGACCCTTACTAGTTCATTTTAGTCCTTTTTACCATTGATTCCCCTGATTTTACCCTGTTCTGACAAGTTGAGTTTGGTCCCTATTCAGTTCATTTAGGTCCTCAATTTTATCAGTATTCCAGAACAGTCCAATTTCACCTATTCTACCAATATTCTCATTAAAGCTATTTATATAACCTTAATTCATGCCAACCTATCTATCAAACATTCATTTTGCTCCCTCCCCTGTATTGTAGAAACTTTTTCCAGCCTTTGTTCCTGTTCAATTCAATCCCAATTTTACCAATTCATTCAAAACAGTCCCTAATCAATTTGTAACTACAATTGTGACCAGTTTGCCTACCAATTCAATTTCTTCAATTTAACTACCAATCTAACATGATCAGAGCCTCATTTAAACATATCACATGATTTCTTTTAGGTAATTTCACACTAGCATCTTCCCTTATTCATTTAACACATCAATTCATCCAGTTGAACCACTTGGTCAATTCGGCTAGCATGCTTTACTATCAATCCAACATTTGTACAATCTAGCATATTACCCACGGTTCCTTCTTTCAATTCACATAGTTCTAAAATTAAATCAAGCATCAATTAAGCTTATACAACAACTAATTCTATCTATAAGCATCACACAACCTATTTAAATCAATATCATCATTTAATCGAATGAACAAAGAAGATAACATGCTTACTTACTTCCTAGCTTAATTTCAAGGGACACTCTTTACACATGCAAGCTTCAATCTTAGCATCAATGGTGTTTTCTCGCAATTTAGCTATTTCTCTATAATTCCCTCTCATTCGGCTAAAGGGGAAAGAAAAGTGAAGATGACAAGTTATTATCCCACTATTGGAATTAGGAAATGACTTAATTAGCCTTTGGTTAAGCCTTATTCAATAATTAAACATGGGCATTAGAGGAATAAATGATTTTGGCATGCAAACATTTCCTTTCTCATTTTATTCGAATAGGTCACTTCAATTTGGTCATCCATTTCATTCATCTTTCAATTTAGTCCTTAATTAATTCAATTAGTCTAAGTTCAAGGTTCAATTAAATTAACAATTTAGGTAATTGGTTCCAATTCTTCTAGGCTAGGATTTAGGGTATTACATTCTCCCTTACCTTTGAATCCTCCGAAAGCTAAAATACACCATTTGTCACCCAACAAGTAAGCACCACCATTGTTGTCTTCAACCTCAAGCTTAAACAAGCACCTCAATCCAATCCTCAACCTTTGTTTGATTTCGATATAGCGTTCGGTAAGTAAAAGCCCTCAATCAATTTTCAAAATCCATGGATGGTCGAAGTTAAATTTCAAGTCAAATTATTGAGACTAATCTTTAAAATGAGCACTATATTGTTATAGTGATTGTATTGATTCCTTGTGTTTCTCCCTAGCTCAAAAATTGGAAGGAAACAACTCGTCATCTCCAAACAAGTCTAGGAGCAAAGGAATCGAAATCTGAGAGCCTTGAAGTCTCCGAGTACTAGGTGAGTGTAGTCGCGTCAAGGGATAGGCAAGGAGCCACCCCGTTGCATTCGTTTATGTTGCAATTGTATTTTTATTTAAGGGCTCACATAGAGCAAACTTGTGTGGATGCTAATGGCAAGCATGGTAAGTCCCCAATGTTATTCGATATGTTATAGGTTCCTATGTGATATGTGAAATATGATATGTGGATTATGCTACATGTATGTTTTGATATGGATGTGTATAATATGAATTATGGAGCTAAGGCTCGATTTGCTATCCGGTATGATGTGATTCGAAAGGTAAGAACTATAACATCCCTAAAATCGGGTCAACCATATTCAATAACTTTTGTAATTGAAATGGTATTTTGAGATAAAATAAACTTGTATGATTTTATTGGGTAGTAATTAGACACAATCTGAGCTAAATTAAGTGTAAAAGTTAAATACTCCGAACTTAGCTTAGAAGTATACTAGGAATACAGTTATGAACAAATGGTTTTGGTGTATCATTTGAGTGATCAAATAAGGTGTTTTAGGACTATTTTAAATAAGAGAAAAATGTGTTTAATTAACTTGGGGGACAAAATTGAAGGTTTTAACAAACCTTAGGATTGCATGCAAATAAAATAGTGACACGAGACTCTTACACATGTCATGCAAGAGAGGAAACATGTGTGCAAGTGGGAATCTCAGTCTTGGGGAATTGGAGAACCAAAAACACCATTTTTTGGTCTTCTTCTTCTTCCCACAACCGATGTTGGAAAAATAAGGGAGAAAGAAGATGTGAGCCACCGAACCATTAGAGAGGGAAAGAGAAATAGAGCCATGACCATGGAATTGGATGGGGAAGCCTTGGTTTAACTCAAATATTGGAGATCAATTCAGGAATTTTAAGAAGAAAGGTTATATGTTCTCTCATTCATTGTTATTTCCATTGAATTTTAGAATTCTCCCTTGAATCATGTATCATTAGCTTAGAATTAAAGATCAATTTAGTTAATAAAACTTAAGAACCATTCGATTAAGGTGTTAGATAGTTTTGCCTTTTTTCATATGTTTGAAAACTCTAGTGGACAATTTTGAATGTGTGATTAAGTATACATGAAATTGAGATCGTTTTTGCATGAATATGTACCCTGCTGGACAGTTTTGAATGTTTGATTAAGTATACATGAAATTGAGATCATTTTTGCATGAATATGTACCCTGCTGGACAATTTTAAATGTGTGATTAAGTATATATGAAATTGAGATCGTTTTTGCATGAATATGTACCTTGCTGGACAATTTTGAGTATATGATAAAGGACTGTTTGTCATGCATATATTTGATTATATGTGATTAGAAAGTGTAATAGTTGTGTGTAAAGTTTGGTAATTTACTTTATTATAGATAATGTAATACCCCAAATCATGGCTTAGTAACTTGTTATAAACTAATTAGAGTTTAATTGTACAAACAATCTACAAATTAGAAGAATTGGTTAAACCTAGTGACTAAATTAGATGGATTGCTAAAGAAGTAGCCTAATCATGAAGGATCAAATAATAACAAATTGTAAATGTAGAATTGCATGCAATAAGGATGAGTAATTAAGGATTTATGAAGCAATTAGACCAAAATTTCCCAAGTGGAGGCAAATAGCTTAGCCATGTGATAACACCTTGGACAAGTGGCCATCTTGCTATCATCTCCTCCACCCCATCTTGGCCGAAAATCCTATCATCCTTCTAGGAAAGAAAATCACCATTGTTGGGGAAGAAAGCTTGCATGAGATCAATTGCGTAAAAATTGAATAGCTAGGAAGATTGTAAGTGAATTCTAAATCCTTCCTCCCTATCAATTTGTTTGAATGAGTGATTGATGATGTTCTTGTTGAGTATGAATTGAATTGGATGAATGTTATGCATGTAGTTGCCGGAAATTTGAGAAATATGAACATGAATGAAAACAGTCTTGATTGGGGACTGTTTTGATATAGAAATTGTGTAAACATGTCAAATGAACATAGAAACCTGGTTTGATCATGTTGCTAGGTAAAATGAAGATTGAATTGAATAGATATGTTGTTGGAAAATGACTACACCTAATTGAACTAGTTAAATTAGGTAATGGACTGCCTAGTTGATGAATTGGATGTGTAAATGTCATCAAATAGATCAAATTAGGTTCAACATGATAATGCCCTATTTTAAGAACATTTCTAGGTGAATTATGATGACCTAGACATGTATGAACATGAACATGAATGGAATTGCCATGTTAGGACCTTGCTAGAATGAGTTAAGAAGCTAGAAATTTAACCTAGTGTAATCTGCCCAAAATGCTCTATTCAGGGCAGCAACTTTGAAAAATCACTATAAATTGTATATAATGAATTTAAGGCTGAAATTTTTATGGACAACACCTTGATATGTATAAATTCATTAGGAGAAAACAGAACTGAGCTCTGGGTTGTATACTGAAATGTAGAGAAGAAACACTAGGGACAGTGCAAACTGTCCAGTAAAGCAAAATGCCCTATCTTTAAGTTAAAAACTGCATTAATTGGCAAAGAAATAAAATGCAAGCCTTATATGGTCATAAATAAAATTTTGTTATCTTTTCAACGGTGTAAACCAATTGAAATTCTGACGTTCGTAATAAAAGTTATGCATGATTAAGTGACTAGAGTGCAAGCTGCCTGGCAGCAGCAATATAGGCAATTGAACACTGTTTTGTGGCATTTTGTAAACTGTCGTGTAAACAGTTTTAGGCCTTTGATTATGCCTTGTTTTACATGAACTATAATGTAGATAAGTGTAATGGAAAATGTACATGAGCATGCTGCCAAATTTGTGAATGTTGTGTGCTTGTAACTTTGTCTTGATTTGGTGATCATATAATCATTATTTTGACATGTGTTTGTACTTGTAATGTGATAGAACCAGGAGTAAACTTGGTGGAAGATGATAGAGTGGATCATCCTAAAGCCAATAACAAGGGAGTGTGGATCCAAGACTAGCTAAGCTTGGAGTATTGTGAGTGTAGTTACATCTAGGGTTAAGACTAGGTACTAACCAATGTATTCTTGTTACATTCTTGAAATGTTAAATGAATCTAATCATGAACTTGACCTAATAAGGGAAGGATGACTAAAGTAATACATGAAACTTGATCCTAGCCTTGTATACATGATCAATTCGGATTCTTAAGTATGATTATGTGATAACATGGATGCTTGTATGTGCTATGATGCAATGTGATTGAATGTTAAAGACTTGCTTGAGACATATTCTCATCTTGATGAAATGAAACATGAAACTACTTGATATGTGAGCTATGGCTCAATGGCCTAAGGGCCTAATATGAAATGAACTTGCTTGACATGATCTTGATCTTAAAACACTTGAATAAATGGTAAATTAAACAACCTTGGTAGCTAGTTGGATTAGGGAAAAGGGCATGCCTTAGAGTCTAGAGTTCATTGTGTAAGGGTGGACTACGGTCCAGGGCTAAGGCCCCTATTTGGCGATAGACGGAGGGTACATATGTGGTCTTTGGCGACAGTAGGAGGGTTGACCAGCACTACGGTGCATCTTGTGGCGACAGTTGGTTGGAGACTCGATTACCTATACAAACTAAGTACCAAAGGGGTTGTTTAATTGATAACAAATGTAACAACAATCCAATAACACATGATAATTCTCTTGAGAGCCATGAATTGTATGTTACTGTCATGTAAGCATGACTTAACTTGATTTCTTGTCTTGAAAGCATGTTGTGCTTGATTCTTGATGTGAAAACATGAAGTATGATTCTTGTTTCTTGTTCCTTGATAGCCGAATGCATGATATCTTTAGATTGGATTTTCTTGATGCTTGAAAGCCTAGCTAAGATCACTCTAATGTTTGAAAGCCTTAGCTAGGTCTATACTTGATTAAATGACACATGAAACTTGACATAACAATTGGTTAGACTTAGTACTACCTCACTAAGTACATTCTTGTACTTATCACTCTTGTTTTCATTCTTCCCAACTACAGGATAAAGGATACGAGTTTGCTTGATCTTGAAGCCTGTTACCTTGAGCAAGAAGCAACTCACACAAGATTTGCCTAAGTATTGTTTCATACTTGTTTTGTATATCTCCTAGATTGGTGGCATTAGATTGTTTAGAGTGTAGATTGAACATGCATTTTGGTACATGTATATAATGTTCTTGATGGGCCTACTATGTCTTGATCTTGTATGACATTATAAAGTATGTAATGAACTTAAGTATCATGTAAAGAATGGTGATTGCTGCACATATGATGAAATTGTATTGGAATGGTCTAATGTTTAATCTAGTTTGCTTTGAAACAATCAAATGCCTTGTTTTTTGAAGATGCATATGTCTTGCTTGAGTTGAAAGTATTAAGAACCGAACCATGCTTGCTTACCTTCCATTCGAATTGCCTTGGGAAGTTTAAGGTCTCATGTGTATGATCATACCTTGTTATTGTGTTATGTATGTTTGTATAGATAGCCGAATGGTTAGGCATGGAATAAGGCTTGAATGGAAACTAGAACATGTAAATTGAATGATCAAAGAATCATGTTAGAAATTTTGGGTTAGGTGTACATGTATAAGTCTAAGAAACAAAGAAATGAAATGGAATCATGTTGCACTAGGGTTATTCGAATGAGTATAGGGATAAAATGAAGTGAATTGTTTTGATAAAGTAGTAACATGTAATGTAAGCTTGAAATGAGATAATGTAATTCCTTGTTCGAATGCCTTAGGATGATTTTGAATCAACTGAGAGCTTACTTGTTAGCTAAGTAAGCATGCTTCGGCAACTTGTGATGGGGATTGTTATTGGTAGTTACCATGTTTAGTTGCATTCATCTTAAGTATTACATTTAGGATACATAAATTGCTTGCCATGCCTTTAGTTGGAACAAGAATTGCCTAGATTTGATGAATATCCGATGATGACTTTGTCAATGCACTTAATTGATAGAATTTTTAATTCTAGGATAACCATGGAAAAACTTAGAATTTTACTATGATGCTAAATTTGATGAAACACTGTTGTGGTTTGATTGATTTAAGGAATTCTAGTGAACTTAGGTTGATAATTGAACAAATTGGGGGATTAGAATAAAAATTGGATGAATGCTAGAGGTGCCCGAAATTGGCTCTAGCATGTGCTAAAAAATTGATCACTAGAGGTGCCCGAAACCGGCTCTAGTATGTGCTAAAAAAATTGATTGCTAGAGGTGCCCAAAACCGGCTCTAGTCGAATAAATTAATTAACTTAAGAAAACTAAAAACAAAACACTAGAGGTGCCCAAAACTGGCTCTAGTTAAAACATGTTAAAAGAACCCAATGAAGTAATTTGAAAACCTCTTGTTTGCATAGAATCCGAAAAATCAACTTGCACACAACTCCGCACACACTCACAAGCATTATAGTTTGGTTCCGAGTAACTCGTAAGTTTTCTGAAAAATGAAAAGCCAATCATACTTTGTGCCCCGGTTCTGAGAACTGAAATCAAGTCCAAAGCTAAGTTGTGAAAATTGAAGTCTTGGTAGGTAATTATTAGTTTGCATTACTTGAGGACAAGCAATAGTTCAAGTTTGGGGGTGTGATAAGTGTTCAAAAGCACTATTTTTCTTACACTTTTTACTCATATTATTTTAGACTTAGGCTCATATTAGTTACATAATTAGTCATTCATGCATTAATCCATGTTTCCTTCCATCGTTGAGCTTGATTGCGTAACTTGGTTGTGAAGACATACTGGTAAAAGTTGATAAATTTATTCTTCCCGCTGACTTTATTGTTTTGGATTGTGAAGCAGATGAGCATGCACCTATCATTCTCGGGAGACCATTCCTAGCAACAGGGAGAACCTTGGTCGATGTTGAAAAGGGAGAACTTACAATGAGGGTGAATGACCAGCAAGTTAAACTAAATGTGTTCCAAACACTAAGGCATGCCGATGATCCAGAAGAATGCCAACTTCTTCATGCCACAACAGAGTTTAACTTCGACGAGGAATTTAGTTGCCTTGGCAACTACATTGCCGATCAAGAGGAACCTGATGAGTATGAAGAACCGGTCAATAAGGAACAACAAGAAGATGCAAATTGGCTAGTCAATCGACCAGGTACATACTTTAAACCACTGGATTTCTCAGGTAAGGAAGGTAAGCTTGAAAAGTCCTCTATTGAACAACCACCGATTCTTGAGTTGAAACAATTTGCGAGCAACTAAAATATGCATACTTAGGAACCGATAATACATTGCCTGTAATTATTTCTTCTAAGTTACAGCCTGAGCAGGAAAAGAAGCTGATCAAAATGTTAAAGTTACACAAGAAGGCAATAGGGTGGACAATTGCCGACTTGAAGGGAATTAGCCCGGCAGTGTGCATGCACAAGATTTTGTTGAAAGATGATCACAAACCTTCAATTGAGGCCCAGAGGAGACTGAATCATGCCATGAAAGGGGTTGTAATGAAAGAAATCATCATGTGTCTTGACGCCGACATTATATACCCTATCTCTGATAGTACATGGGTAAGTCTGGTACAATGTGTACCAAAAAAGGGAGGTATAACGGTGGTAAGTAATGAAAACAATGAACTCATTCCAACCAGGACTGTGACTGGTTGGAGGGTTTGTATGGATTATCGAAAGCTAAACAAAGCCACTAGGAAATATCACTTCTCATTACCCTTTATTGATCAAATGCTTGACCGTCTTGCAGGTAAACCCTTTTACTGTTTTCTTGATGGTTATTCAGGTTACAATCAAATTGCCATAGCACCAGAAGATCAAGAAAAGACAAACTTCACATGCTCAACGATACTTATGCTTTCCGAAGGATGTCGTTCGGATTATGTAACGCCTAGCAACCTTCCAAAGATGCATGATGGCACTCTTTTCGGGCATGGTCGAAGACTTCCTTGAGATCTTCATGGATGATTTTTCCATTTTTGGTAATGACCCGATAGTTGCCTCGACAATTTAGAGAAGGTGTTGGCAAGATGTGAAGAAACTGATTTAGTCCTCAATTGGGAGAAGTTCCATTTTATGGTAGATGAAGGAATAGTGCTCGGCCACAAGATTTCATCCAAGGGAATTGAAGTAGACAAAGCCAAGGTGGACGTGATCGAGAGATTACCCCCACCAAGTTCAGTTAAAAGAATTCGAAGCTTTCTTGGACATGTAAGTTTTTATAGGAGGTTCATTCATAATTTTTCTAAAATCACTAAACCCTTGTGCAATTTGCTTGAACAGGATAAAGTCTTCGATTTTGATGATTCTTGCACCCAAGCATTCGAAACCCTAGAGGAAAAGCTTGCCTCGGCAACCATTGTCGTTCCACCAGATTGGATGCTAGCTTTTGAGCTCATGTGTGATGCAAGTGATTTTGCGGTAGGTGCAGTCCTAGGCCAACGCACAGGTAAGACCATCCATGTGATATACTACGCTAGTAAAACTCTTAATAGTTCTCAAGTGAATTACACAACAACAGAGAAAGAGTTACCAGCTGTAGTTTTCGTATTTGACAAGTTTCAATCCTATTTGATTGGTACAAAGGTAGTTGTTCATGCGGACCATTCGACAATCAAATATCTATTTGCTAAAAAGGATGCCAAACCTCATTTGATTCATTGGATATTACTTTTACAAGAATTTGATATTGAAATTAAGGACAGGAAAGGAACAAAAAATCAAGTGGCAGATCACTTATCAATTTTAGAACGCAATAGGGATGATGATGCAGATCTAGAAATATGCGATGCATTCCCGGATGAACAACTTTTAGTTGCCTCTGCAACCATGGACGTGCACGCCTCGGCAACTCTCGACGCTGTAGCAGCCCTTGACACGCACGCCTCAGCAATTTTGGGAGCAGTCGCCACGACAGCACATGCCTCGGCAATACCCTGGTACGTGGATTTAGTTAATTTCCTTGTTTGTGGTATTCTACCTTATGGCCTTACTCACCAAGGGAAGAAGCGGTTCCGCCATGATGCTAAGCATTACTTTTGGGACGAGCCTCTTTTGTTTAAACAATGTGCAGATCAGGTTATACGCCGATGTGTCCCTGAAGAAGAGCAACAGAATGTACTCCGGCAATGCCATTCTTCACCCTATGGATGACATTTTGGAGGAACTCGTACCGCGGCCAAAGTTTTGCAATCCGGTTTGTATTGGCCAACATTGTACAAAGATGCCCAAGACATTTACAAGCAATGTGATCGTTGCCAGAGGACGAGCAATATCTCTAGACGATATGAGATGCCGCTCCAGAACATCATCGAGGTGGAATTGTTCGATGACGAAGGCAAGCATTTTGACAACAGACTTATTGCCAAGATGTTTCAATGCTTCGGTGTATCACGCAAGATTGCCACGACATATCACCCACAAACGAACGGGCAAGCAGAAATTTCCAACCGAGAATTGAAGGGTATACTCGAGAAAGTTGTAAATCCCTCTAGGAAAGATTGGTCATTAAGACTAGATGACGCGCTTTGGGCATATCGCACTGCATTCAAAACACCCTTAGGTATGTCCCCATTCTGACTTGTCTATGGCAAAACATGCCATCTACCGGTAGAAATCGAACACGAGGAATATTGGGCAATCAAGACCGTGAATATGGATTGGGAAAGTGCCAGAAAAAAGCGTTTGTTGGACCTCAATGAGATAGAAGAATTCCGTGCACTCGCCTATAACAATGCACGAATCTACAAGGAGAAAACAAAGCAATGGCATGACAAGAAACTATTGCCGCGGCAATTCACGCCAGGGCAACTAGTTCTATTATTCAATTCTCGGCTAAAACTTTTCCCGGGAAAGTTAAAATCAAGATGGTCGGGACCATTCGAAGTTGTCAAACCATTCTCCCATGGTGCCACGAAAATCAAGTCCATCACTGACAAAAATGAATTCAAAGTTAATGGACAAAGATTAAAGCACTACAATGGTGCCCATGTGGAACGTAACAAAGAAGTGGTCACCTTAGGAGATGCATGAGCATGCTCTCCTTTCGATATTTTATTTTATTTTTTTTATTTTTATTTTTATTTTTAATTTTGTCGAACTATTTAATTTTTATTTTTTTATTACTTTCGATTATTTGCTTTTTTAGGATAGATTTATTTTCTTTTATTTTCTTTTTTTTTTAAGTTTAAGAATCCCTTTACACATCTTTATTTATTTTCTTTTATTACTTTATCTTCAATTCTAATCCTTATTTGATTTGTCTTTGAATTGTAGGAAAAAAGTTCAAGATAAAGAGGAATTTTGATCCAAGAAGGAAAACATCTTCAACAAGGAAATTAATGGGCTGAATCTAAGGCTTATATAAAGCCTCCAACTTACCCTAATTAAACCCCCCTTGCCGTCACCCTTCCCCTAAACCGAAACCCCCTTTATTTTCTATCCAAAATTAATCCCACCCACCATATTTACTACCTATCTTTTCTATATAACCCATCACCCTTAACTTCCAAGAAAACAATTCCTACTTTTCATCTTGCAGCTCTTTCGTTTCTTTTATTTTCTTTTCTTTGTTTTTACAAAACTCACAACCAAGACCATCTATGGCATCCAAAATTAAAATTTTAGTTCATCCAAGTTCCTCAAAAGAACCAAGATACAAGAAGTTTGCTACACCGGTGGTTCAAGAAAGATTTCACTCCAAGTTTGAAAGCTGAAAGATTTATGAAGAACAAGGCTTTGAATACTCCAACTCTCATCAAGATTTCGGCCTTGAACCATTCATCTTCGAGAGGATTGCACATCAAAAGTGGCAAATATTTTGCCATCAATCGGAACCGGGCAACATCTCTGGGGTAAGAGAATTCTATGCTCACTCACCTAACCCGGATAATCCTTATGTTTTTGTTCGTTACAAGGCCATACTCATAAGCCCCGAAAACATCAACACCTTTTACGGGCTTTACATTGAGAAGGACGAGAATCAAGCCTTTGTTGATCAAACCACGCCCAAGCAACTCGACAAGGTGCTTCAAGAACTCACTCTACCAGGAACTCATTGGAACGCGACCATAAATACAAGGGCATGGTAAATCGCCTTCGGCTTAAACCCGAGGCAAAACTATGGAATAAGTTTGTTAAAACCTCTTTAATGCCCACCACACACAATACTATCGTTGATATACCACGTCTTTTGCTCATACATTCTATTTTGCATAATTACATCATTAACATTGGCAAAATTATTTATGATGAGATTTTTGTATGTAGCTCAAAAGATAAGGGTTCTCTTTTCTTCCCTTGCTTAATTTCTAACCTTTGCAAGGAGATGCATGTCCCAAGTGAGTCCACCGATGAAAAGGCCCTACCAAAGTCAGGTTGGAATCAAGCACAAATCCGAAGGCTAATGGGGAGAGGCTTTGGAAAAATCCTCAAGGCCTCCAATTACCGCAGCAACTCCTTCCGCCCCGGCAATCCCTAATGCCCAAGCACCTAACACCCGGGCAACTCGACCATCAACCCCGGGACACTTTGAAGCACTCTTGCAGCCATTGGCGAGCCACCTAAGGCAAACTGAAGACCGGAAACTAATGTTCATGCGGCACATGAAGGAGCACAATAATGCCATCACCCAAGTCATCCTAGAAAAGTACCCGGACGATCGCGTGCGATTCCCAATCTTTCCTGCCGAGATCCTTGCCCCGATAACCAATGAAGCAGTCGCCACGGCAATCGCAACAGATGATGCCATGGCAACCAAACCTAAAGATGCCACGACAACCAAAGCTAAAGACATCCCGGCAACCACTGCAAAAGGTAAAGCACCTATGCCCGAATCAACTCGTACGGAATCATTGTCTGATTTTTCAGATTCGGACGAGTCCTCCATTGTACCAACAAAAACCTTACCAATAGAATCATTCAAGCGAAAAGCCAATGACATTGATGAAGAGGACGATGAGGACAACCCCGTATGAGGATCGATTCCACCACCGGCAACAAGGAAACAACCATCGCGTTCAAGCAAGAGAATCAAGACACCGACCAAAAGGAAACTAATCATCCACGACGACGAACTCTCGAAGTAAGTCCTCGTTTGTATTTTATTTTTCGTTATTTTTATTATTCTTTAATGCATGCATTGAGGACAATGCCTCACTCAAATTTGGGGGGGATTGTTATTAGTAGTTACCATGTTTAGTTGCATTCATCTTAAGTATTACATTTAGGATACATAAATTGCTTGCCATGCCTTTAGATGGAACAAGAATTGCCTAGATTTGATGAATATCCGATGATGACTTTGCTAATGCACTTAATTGATAGAATTTTGATTCTAGGATAACCATGGAAACACTTAGAATTTTACTATGATGCTAAATTTGATGAAACGTTGTTGTGGTTTGATTGATTTAAGGAATTCTAGTGAACTTAGGTTGATAATTAAACAAATTGGGGGATTAGAATAAAAATTGGATGAATGCTAGAGGTGCCCGAAATTGGCTCTAGCATGTGCTAAAAATTGATCACTAGAGGTGCCCGAAACTGGCTCTAGTATGTGCTAAAAAATTGATTGCTAGAGGTGCCTAAAACCGGCTCTAGTCGAATAAATTAATTAACTCAAGGAAACTAAAAACAAAACACTAGAGGTGCCCGAAATTGGCTCTAGTTAAAACATGTTTAAAAGAACCCAATGAAGTAATTTGAAATCCTCTTGTTTGCCAAGGTGGGCGTGATCGAAGATTACCCCCACCAAGTTCGGTTAAAGGAATTGAAGTTTTCTTGGACATGCGAGTTTTTCTGGGAGGTTCATTCATAATTTTTCTAAAATCACTAAACCCTTGTGCAATTTGCTTGAGCAGGATAAAGTCTTGATTTTGATGATTCTTGCACCCAAGCATTTGAAACCCTAAAGAAAAAAAGCCTGCCTCGGCACCCATTGTCGTTCCACAGTTGGGCGCTACCTTTTGAGCTCATGTGTGATGCAAGTGATTTTGCGGTAGGAGCAGTCCTAGGCCAGCATACGGTAAGACCTTCCATGTGATATACTCGCTAGTAAAACTCTTAATAGTGCTCAAGTGAATTACACAACAACGGAGAAAAGAGTTACTAGCTGTAGTTTTTCGCATTTGACAAGTTCGATCCTATTTGATTGGTACAAAGGTAATTGTTCATACGGACCATTCGGCAATCAAATATCTATTTGCTAAAAGGATGCAAACCTCGTTTGATTCGTTGGATATTACTTTTACAAAATTTGATATTGAAATTAAGGACGGAAAGGGCAGAAAATCAAGTGGCGATCACTTATCACGTTTGGAAGCGCAATAGGGAGGAGGAAGGCGGATCTAGAGATATCGATTACTCACCAAGGGAAGAAAGCGGTTCCGCCATGATGCTAAGCATTACTTTTTGTTTAAACGAGCCTCTTTTGTTTAAACAATGTCAAACAATGCCATTCTTCGGGTTTTCGCCAAAGTTTTGCAATCCGGTTTGTATTGGCCAACATTGTACAAAGAACAACAAAACTTTTACAAGCAATGCCATTCTTCACCTATGGAGGCAATATCTCTAGGCGACATGAGATGCCGCTCAGCAACATCATCGAGTGGAATTGTTCGATGTATAGGGGATCGATTTTATGAGACATTTCCCATCTTCATTTGGCAACCTCTACATTCTACTACTAAACGTTGTTACGTGTCTAAATGGGTGGAGGCAACTAGATGATGCACTTTGGGCATCATTCAAGATGTTTCAATTTCAAAACACCCATAGGTATGTCCCCCAAGCTTGTCTATGGCAAAACATGCCATCTACGGTGGAAATCGAAACACAAGGCATCTTGGGCAATCAAGACCGTGAATATGGATTAGGAAAGTGCGGACAAAAGCGTTTGTTGGACCTCAATGAGATAGAAGAATTTACGTGCACTTTCGCCTATAACAATGCGAATCTACAAGGAAAACAAAGCAATGGCATGACAAGAAACTATTATTGCGACAATTCATGCCAGGGCAACTAGTTCTCTTATTCAATTCTCGGCTAAAACTTTTCCGGGAAAGCTGAAATCAAGATGGTCGGGACCATTGAAGTTGTCAAACCATTCTCCCATGGTGCCGTGATAATCAAGTCCATCTCGACAACCATGAATTCAAAGTTAATGGACAAAGATTAAAAGCACTACAATGGTGCCCATGTGGGCGTAACAAAAAGTGGTCAACTTAGGAGATGCATGAGCATGCTCTCCTTTGATATTTTATTTTTTTTATTTTTTTTTATTTTTTTTATTTTTATTTTTTTTTTTTTTTTATTTTTTTTTATTTTTTGATTATTTTTTTTTTTTTTTTTTAGATTTTTTTATTTTATCTTTAAAGTTTTAGAATCCTTTTACATCTTTATTTATTACCACCTATCTTTTCTATAAAACCCATCACCCTTAACCTATTCCTACTTTTTTATCTTGCAACTTTTTTTTAGTTTCTTTTTCTTTTCTTTTCTTTGTTTTACAAAACTCACAACCAAGATCATCCATGGCATCAAAATTAAATTTTTAGTTCATCCAAGTTCCTCAAGAACCAAGATACAAAAGTTTGCTACACGGTGGTTCAAGAAAGATTTCACTCAAGTTTGAAAGCGGAAGATTTATGAAGAACAAGGCTTGAAATACTCAACTCTCATCAAGATTTTGGCCTTGAACCATTCATCTTTGAGAGGATTGCACATCAAAGTGGCAAATCTTTTGCCATCAATCGGAGGCAGGTAACATCTCATGGGTAAAAGAAATTCTATGCTCACTCACCTAACCGGATAATCCTTATGTTTTGTTCGTGACAAGGCCATACTCATAAGCCCCGAAAGCATCACCTTTTACGGGCTTTACATTGAGAAGGGCGAGCATCAAGCCTTTGTTGATCAAATCAATCCCAAGCAACTCGACAAGGTGCTTCAAGAACTCACTCAGCGGGAACTCATTGGAGCGGCGGTAAATACAAGGGCACGGTAAATCGCCTTCGGCTTAAACCGAGGCAAAACTATGGAATAAGTTTATTTAAAACTTCTTTAATGCCCACCACACACAATACTACCGTTGATATACCACGTCTTTTGCTCATACATTCTATTTTGCATAATCGCATCATTAACATTGGAAAAATTATTTGTGATGAGATTTTTGTATGTAGCTCAAAAGATAAGGGTTCTCTTTTCTTCCCTTGCTTAATTTCTAATCTTTGCAAGGAGATGCATGTCCCAAGTGAGTCCACCGATGAAAAGGCCCTACCAAAGTCGGTTGGAATCAAGCACAAATCAAAAGCTAATGGGGAGGCAGGAAAATCTTCAAGGCCTCCAATTGCCCGCGGCAACTCCTGCGCGCCCGGCAATCCCTAATGCCCAAGCACCTAACGCCCGAACGCTTTCGGCCATCAACCGGGACACTTTGAAGCACTCTTGCAACCATTGGCAAGCCACCTAAGGCAAATTGAAGACCCGGCAACTAATGTTCATGCGGTACATGAAGGAGCACAACAATGCCATCACCCAAGTCATCCTAGAAAGTACCCGGACAATCGCGTGCCGTTCCCAATCTTTCTGCCGAGATCTTGCCCGGCAACCAATGAAAGCGATCGCCACGGCAACCACAAAGATGATGCCGCGGCAACCCGATGCCTGCACAAGATGATGCCACGACAACCAACCTGAAGATGCCACGGCAGCAAAGCTAAAGACATCCCGGCAACCTTTGCAAAAGCCAAGGTAAAGCACCTATGCCCGAATCAACTCCTACGGAATCATTTTCTGATTTTTTCAGATTGGACGAGTCCTCCATTGCACCAACAAAGACCGCACCAATTGAATCCTCAAGCGAAAAGCCAATGACATTGATGAAGAGGTAGGTAATTATTAGTTTGCATTACTTGAGGACAAGCAATAGTTCAAGTTTGGGGGTGTGATAAGTGTTCAAAAGCACTATTTTTCTTACACTTTTTACTCATATTATTTTAGACTTAGGCTCATATTAGTTACATAATTAGTCATTCATGCATTAATCCATGTTTCCTTCCATCGTTGAGCTTGATTATGTAACTTGGTTGTGAAGACATACTGGTAAAAGTTGATAAATTTATTCTTCCCGCTGACTTTATTGTTTTGGATTGTGAAGCAGATGAGCATGCACCTATCATTCTCGGGAGACCATTCCTAGCAACAGGGAGAACCTTGGTCGATGTTGAAAAGGGAGAACTTACAATGAGGGTGAATGACCAGCAAGTTAAACTAAATGTGTTCCAAACACTAAGGCATGCCGATGATCCAGAAGAATGCCAACTTCTTCATGCCACAACAGAGTTTAACTTCGACGAGGAATTTAGTTGCCTTGGCAACTACATTGCCGATCAAGAGGAACCTGATGAGTATGAAGAACCGGTCAATAAGGAACAACAAGAAGATGCAAATTGGCTAGTCAATCGACCAGGTACATACTTTAAACCACTGGATTTCTCAGGTAAGGAAGGTAAGCTTGAAAAGTCCTCTATTGAACAACCACCGATTCTTGAGTTGAAACAATTGCCAGAGCAACTAAAATATGCATACTTAGGAACCGATAATACATTGCCTGTAATTATTTCTTCTAAGTTACAGCCTGAGCAGGAAAAGAAGCTGATCAAAATGTTAAAGTTACACAAGAAGGCAATAGGGTGGACAATTGCCGACTTGAAGGGAATTAGCTTAAGAAGGTGTGCATGCACAAGATTTTGTTGAAAGATGATCACAAACCTTCAATTGAGGCCCAGAGGAGACTGAATCATGCCATGAAAGGGGTTGTAATGAAAGAAATCATCATGTGTCTTGACGCCGACATTATATACCCTATCTCTGATAGTACATGGGTAAGTCTGGTACAATGTGTACCAAAAAAGGGAGGTATAACGGTGGTAAGTAATGAAAACAATGAACTCATTCCAACCAGGACTGTGACTGGTTGGAGGGTTTGTATGGATTATCGAAAGCTAAACAAAGCCACTAGGAAATATCACTTCTCATTACCCTTTATTGATCAAATGCTTGACCGTCTTGCAGGTAAACCCTTTTACTGTTTTCTTGATGGTTATTCAGGTTACAATCAAATTGCCATAGCACCAGAAGATCAAGAAAAGACAAACTTCACATGCTCAACGATACTTATGCTTTCCGAAGGATGTCGTTCGGATTATGTAACGCCCTAGCAACCTTCCAAAGATGCATGATGGCACTCTTTTCAGGCATGGTCGAAGACTTCCTTGAGATCTTCATGGATGATTTTTCCATTTTTGGTAATGACTTCGATAGTTGCCTCGACAATTTAGAGAAGGTGTTGGCAAGATGTGAAGAAACTGATTTAGTCCTCAATTGGGAGAAGTTCCATTTTATGGTAGATGAAGGAATAGTGCTCGGCCACAAGATTTCATCCAAGGGAATTGAAGTAGACAAAGCCAAGGTGGACGTGATCGAGAGATTACCCCCACCAAGTTCAGTTAAAAGAATTCGAAGCTTTCTTGGACATGTAAGTTTTTATAGGAGGTTCATTCATAATTTTTCTAAAATCACTAAACCCTTGTGCAATTTGCTTGAACAGGATAAAGTCTTCGATTTTGATGATTCTTGCACCCAAGCATTCGAAACCCTAGAGGAAAAGCTTGCCTCGGCAACCATTGTCGTTCCACCAGATTGGATGCTAGCTTTTGAGCTCATGTGTGATGCAAGTGATTTTGCGGTAGGTGCAGTCCTAGGCCAACGCACAGGTAAGACCATCCATGTGATATACTACGCTAGTAAAACTCTTAATAGTTCTCAAGTGAATTACACAACAACAAGAGAAAGAGTTACCAGCTGTAGTTTTTCGTGATTTGACAAGTTTCAATCCTATTTGATTGGTACAAAGGTAGTTGTTCATGCGGACCATTCGACAATCAAATATCTATTTGCTAAAAAGGATGCCAAACCTCATTTGATTCATTGATATTACTTTTACAAGAATTTGATATTGAAATTAAGGACAGAAAGGAACAAAAATCAAGTGGCAGATCACTTATCAATTTTAGAACGCAATAGGGATGATGATGCAGATCTAGAAATATGCGATGCATTCCCGGATGAACAACTTTAGTTGCCTCTGCAACCATGGACGTGCACGCCTCGGCAACTCTCGACGCTGTAGCAGCCCTTGACACGCACGCCTCAGCAATTTTGGGAGCAGTCGCCACGACAGCACATGCCTCGGCAATACCCTGGTACGTGGATTTAGTTAATTTCCTTGTTTGTGGTATTCTACCTTATGGCCTTACTCACCAAGGGAAGAAGCGGTTCCGCCATGATGCTAAGCATTACTTTTGGGACGAGCCTCTTTTGTTTAAACAATGTGCAGATCAGGTTATACGCCGATGTGTCCCTGAAGAAGAGCAACAGAATGTACTCCGGCAATGCCATTCTTCACCCTATGGATGACATTTTGGAGGAACTCGTACCGCGGCCAAAGTTTTGCAATCCGGTTTGTATTGGCCAACATTGTACAAAGATGCCCAAGACATTTACAAGCAATGTGATCGCGTTGCGGAGGGCGAGCAATATCTCTAGACGATATGAGATGCCGCTCCAGAACATCATCGAGGTGGAATTGTTCGATGACGAAGGCAAGCATTTTGACAACAGACTTATTGCCAAGATGTTTCAATGCTTCGGTGTATCACGCAAGATTGCCACGACATATCACCCACAAACGAACGGGCAAGCAGAAATTTCCAACCGAGAATTGAAGGGTATACTCGAGAAAGTTGTAAATCCCTCTAGGAAAGATTGGTCATTAAGACTAGATGACGCGCTTTGGGCATATCGCACTGCATTCAAAACACCCTTAGGTATGTCCCCATTCTGACTTGTCTATGGCAAAACATGCCATCTACCGGTAGAAATCGAACACGAGGAATATTGGGCAATCAAGACCGTGAATATGGATTGGGAAAGTGCCAGAAAAAAGCGTTTGTTGGACCTCAATGAGATAGAAGAATTCCGTGCACTCGCCTAACAATAACAATGCGAATCTACAAGGAGAAAACAAAGCAATGGCATGACAAGAAACTATTGCCGCGGCAATTCACGCCAGGGCAACTAGTTCTATTATTCAATTCTCGGCTAAAACTTTTCCCGGGAAAGTTAAAATCAAGATGGTCGGGACCATTCGAAGTTGTCAAACCATTCTCCCATGGTGCCACGAAAATCAAGTCCATCACTGACAAAAATGAATTCAAAGTTAATGGACAAAGATTAAAGCACTACAATGGTGCCCATGTGGAACGTAACAAAGAAGTGGTCACCTTAGGAGATGCATGAGCATGCTCTCCTTTCGATATTTTATTTTATTTTTTTTATTTTTATTTTTATTTTTAATTTTGTTTAACTATTTAATTTTTATTTTTTATTACTTTTTGATTATTTGCTTTTTTAGGATAGATTTATTTTCTTTTATTTTTTTTTTAAGTTTAAGAATCCTTTACACATCTTTATTTATTTTCTTTTATTACTTTATCTTCAATTCTAATCCTTATTTGATTTGTCTTTGAATTGTAGGAAAAAAGTTCAAGATAAAGAGGAATTTTGATCCAAGAAGGAAAACATCTTCAACAAGGAAATTAATGGGCTGAATCTAAGGCTTATATAAAGCCTCCAACTTACCCTAATTAAACCCCCTTGCCGTCACCCTTCCCTAAACCAAAACCCCTTTATTTTCTATCCAAAATTAATCCCACCCACCATATTTACTACCTATCTTTTTCTATATAACCCATCACCCTTAACTTCCAAGAAAACAATTCCTACTTTTCATCTTGCAACTCTTTCGTTTCTTTTATTTTCTTTTCTTTGTTTTTACAAAACTCACAACCAAGACCATCTATGGCATCCAAAATTAAAATTTTAGTTCATCCAAGTTCCTCAAAAGAACCAAGATACAAGAAGTTTGCTACACGGTGGTTCAAGAAAGATTTCACTCCAAGTTTTAATTTGAAAGATTTATGAAGAACAAGGCTTTGAATACTCCAACTCTCATCAAGATTTCGGCCTTGAACCATTCATCTTCGAGAGGATTGCACATCAAAAGTGGCAAATATTTTGCCATCAATCGGAACCGGGCAACATCTCTGGGGTAAGAGAATTCTATGCTCACTCACCTAACCCGGATAATCCTTATGTTTTTGTTCGTTACAAGGCCATACTCATAAGCCCCGAAAACATCAACACCTTTTACGGGCTTTACATTGAGAAGGACGAGAATCAAGCCTTTGTTGATCAAACCACGCCCAAGCAACTCGACAAGGTGCTTCAAGAACTCACTCTACCAGGAACTCATTGGAACGACCATAAATACAAGGGCATGGTAAATCGCCTTCGGCTTAAACCCGAGGCAAAACTATGGAATAAGTTTGTTAAAACCTCTTTAATGCCCACCACACACAATACTATCGTTGATATACCACGTCTTTTGCTCATACATTCTATTTTGCATAATTACATCATTAACATTGGCAAAATTATTTATGATGAGATTTTTGTATGTAGCTCAAAAGATAAGGGTTCTCTTTTCTTCCCTTGCTTAATTTCTAACCTTTGCAAGGAGATGCATGTCCCAAGTGAGTCCACCGATGAAAAGGCCCTACCAAAGTCAGGTTGGAATCAAGCACAAATCCGAAGGCTAATGGGAGAGGCACTGGAAAAATCCTCAAGGCCTCCAATTACCGCAGCAACTCCTTCCGCCCCGGCAATCCCTAATGCCCAAGCACCTAACACCCGGGCAACTCGACCATCAACCCCGGGACACTTTGAAGCACTCTTGCAGCCATTGGCGAGCCACCTAAGGCAAACTGAAGACCGGAAACTAATGTTCATGCGGCACATGAAGGAGCACAATAATGCCATCACCCAAGTCATCCTAGAAAAGTACCCGGACAGTCGCGTGCAGTTCCCAATCTTTCCTGCCGAGATCCTTGCCCCGATAACCAATGAAGCAGTCGCCACGGCAATCGCAACAGATGATGCCATGGCAACCAAACCTAAAGATGCCACGACAACCAAAGCTAAAGACATCCCGGCAACCACTGCAAAAGGTAAAGCACCTATGCCCGAATCAACTCGTACGGAATCATTGTCTGATTTTTCAGATTCGGACGAGTCCTCCATTGTACCAACAAAAACCTTACCAATAGAATCATTCAAGCGAAAAGCCAATGACATTGATGAAGAGGACGATGAGGACAACCCCGTATGAGGATCGATTCCACCACCGGCAACAAGGAAACAACCATCGCGTTCAAGCAAGAGAATCAAGACACCGACCAAAAGGAAACTAATCATCCACGACGACGAACTCTCGAAGTAAGTCCTCGTTTGTATTTTATTTTTCGTTATTTTTATTATTCTTTAATGCATGCATTGAGGACAATGCCTCACTCAAATTTGGGGGGGGGATTGTTATTAGTAGTTACCATGTTTAGTTGCATTCATCTTAAGTATTACATTTAGGATACATAAATTGCTTGCCATGCCTTTAGATGGAACAAGAATTGCCTAGATTTGATGAATATCCGATGATGACTTTGCTAATGCACTTAATTGATAGAATTTTGATTCTAGGATAACCATGGAAACACTTAGAATTTTACTATGATGCTAAATTTGATGAAACGTTGTTGTGGTTTGATTGATTTAAGGAATTCTAGTGAACTTAGGTTGATAATTAAACAAATTGGGGGATTAGAATAAAAATTGGATGAATGCTAGAGGTGCCCGAAATTGGCTCTAGCATGTGCTAAAAATTGATCACTAGAGGTGCCCGAAACTGGCTCTAGTATGTGCTAAAAAATTGATTGCTAGAGGTGCCTAAAACCCGGCTCTAGTCGAATAAATTAATTAACTCAAGGAAACTAAAAACAAAACACTAGAGGTGCCCGAAATTGGCTCTAGTTAAAACATGTTTAAAAGAACCCAATGAAGTAATTTGAAATCCTCTTGTTTGCATAGAATCCGAAAAATCAACTTGCACACAACTCTGCACACACTCACAAGCATTATAGTTTGATTCTGAGTAACGCCTACGTTTTCCAAAAAATGAAAAGCCAATCATACTTTGTGCCCCGGTTCCTGAGAATTGAAATCAAGTTCAAAGCTAAGTTTGTGAAAATTGAAGTCTTGGCAGGTAATTATTAGTTTTCATTGCTTGAGGACAAGGAATAGTTCGAGTTTGGGGGTGTGATAAGTGTTCAAAAGTACTATTTTTTCTTACCCTTTTTACTCATATTATTGTTAGACTTAGGCTCATATTAGTTACATAATTAGCCATTCATGCATTAATCCATGTTTCCTTCCATCGTTGATTTTGATTGTATAACTTGGTTGTTTTTGTGGGAAAAGATGCTGCATTGGTGTGTTTTGTGTGTATGTGCAGGATCACTTGCCAAAGCAAGGCTAGAGCTAGTTGCCAAGGCAATGCATGAAGGAGATGTCGAACTAGTTGCCAGGGCAATGCATGAAAGAGATGTCGAGCTAGTTGCTAAGGCAATTGTCGACAAAGACTAAGGTGATATGGTACTCAAAATTGATGACTAGACAAGCCCAAGATGACGTGGAGCAAAGCTAAATCCCAAAGGAGTTTGATTTCCATGAAGAGATTAAAGAAGAATTAAATTCCAAGAAGATAGGAGAAGTTCTAGAAGAAATATAATTATAATAAAGAATTATATTCTTTAAAGATAATTTAATTCCAACATAACTTCCTCCTCAAAGAAGGACTTTGACCTAGCCCTATAAATTAGAGGCCATGCCGTCAACTCCAAGGGGGAGAGATGAGAGAATTTTTGACAAGCATCTAGGGTAAGGAGATTTCGACAAGCTTCATTCTTCATCTTTTTCTTCTTGTTCAATTAGGTTCATGCTAGGGATTCTTTATCTTGCGTTTCTTTGGAACCTAGCCATGAACTAAATCTATTTGGCTAAGGTTATTGTGCTTGTGGTTGTGAGAAACTATTGGATTTTGTTTAGGTAATAAGAGTTTGCACTTTTTTATTCAAGGTTTATTCATTCTTGGTTCTTATTCTTGTTTGCGAGTAAATCGGGAGAGGATCTCGTAACTTCATCTATTTATCTAATATCGGGAGAGTTAGATTCAAGAAACGAATGAATATGATCTTTATTCAATCTATTGATGTGAAGATTAATACGGCTTAGGAATAAGTTAAGCATTTCAACGGCTAAGAGGAGCGCAAGATTGGTTATTGTCCACCCTTGATTCACGTAGGGATGTATTATCAAGACATGCACAAGTAGCTAGAGTTTCGACTTAGGGATAAGAAGAAACCATTGAAGAACGCTCTACCGAACCTTGAAGTTGCTGCCCAGACGCCCAAGTAGTTGCCCAACTAGTCGCCCAGGCAACCATCGATTAGTTGCCAAGGCAACCCGTTGTGCAAGTTGCCACGGCAACTGAGTTGCCCTTGCACTCTTTTACCAAGACGATCTAATCGGCTATCACACCTCAACTCACGATAACCTGGCCTATCTCTCTCATTTGATCATCTATTCTTTTACTTTATTGCTTTCTAGTTTAGTTATTAGTTTAAACTCCTATAATCTTCTATTTGTGTTTTTACTTTTTATAGTGCAAGAGATTAGATTCTTAAAATGGCACTAATCCCTGTGGAGATGATATCTTTTATTCTATAACTTGCGACGTGTACACTTTCACAATTGAGGATCACTTATTACGCGCAACAAGTTTTTGGCGCCGTTGCGTGTAATAAGTGCTACACAATTGTGCAAGTATACACTTCACAAGTTATAGTATAAAAGATATCGTCTCCACAGGGATTGGTGCCACTTCAAGAATCTAGTCTCTTGCACTGTAAAAAGTAAAAGAAAACACAAGTAGAAGATTATAGGAGTTTTAACTAATAACTAATCTAGAAAGAAAATAAGTAAAAGGCGATGTAATTAAATGAGAGAGATAGGCCAGGTTATCGTGAGTTGAGGTGTGATAGCCGATTGGATCGCCTTGGTAAAAGAGTGCACGGGGCAACTCGCTTTGCTGTGGCAACTTGCACAACGGGGTTGCCTTGACAACTAATCGATGGTTGCATGGGCGACTAGTTGGGCAACTACTTGGGCGTCTGGGCAGCAACTTCAAGGTTCGGCAGAGCGTTCTTCAATGGTTTCTTCTTATCCCTAAGTCGAAACTCTAGCTACTTGTGCATGCCTTGATAATACATCCCTGCGTGAATCAAGGGTGAACAACAACCAACCTTGTGCTCCTCTTAGCCGTTGAAATCCTTAACTTATTCCTAAGCCGAATTAATCTTCACCATTAATAGATTGAATAAAGATCATATTCATTCGTTTCTTGAATCTAACTCTCCCGATATTAGATAAATAGATAAAGTTACGAGATCCTCTCTCAATTCACTCGCAAACAAGAATAAGAACCAAGAATGAATAAACCTTGAATAGAAAAAGTGCAAACTCTTATTACCTAAACAAAATCCAATAGTTTCTCACAACCACAAGACACAAAAACCTTAGCTAAATAGAGTTAGTTCATGGCTAGGTTCCAAAGAAACACAAGATAAAGAATCCCTAGCATGAACCTAATTGAACAAGGAAGAAAAAGATGAAGAATGAAGCTTGTCGAAATCTCCTTGCCCTAGATGCTTGTCGAAAATTCTCTCCTCTCTCCCTCTTGGAGTTGAAGGCATGGCCTCTAACTTATAGGGCTAGGTCAAAGTCCTTCTTTGAGGAGGAAGTTAAGTTGGAATTAAATTATCTTTAATTCTTTATTATAATTATATTCTTTCTAGAACTTCTCATATCTTCTTGGAATTTAATTCTTCTTTAATTTCTTCATGAAAATCAAACTCCTTTGGGATTTAGCTTTGCTCCACGTCATCTTGGGCTTGTCTAGCCATCAATTTTGAGTACCATATCACCTTAGTCTTTGTCGACAATTGCCTTAGCAACTAGCTCGACATCTCCTTCATGCATTGCCCTGGCAACTAGTTCGACATCTCCTTCATGCATTGCCTTGGCAACTAGCTCTAGCCTTGCTTTGGCAAGTGATTCTGCACATACACACAAAACACACCAAAGCAACATCTTTTCCCACAAAAACAACCAAGTTATGCAATCAAGCTCAACAATGGAATGAAACATGGATTAATGCATGAATGGCTAATTATTTAACTAATATGAGCCTAAGTCTAAAAATAATATGAGTAAAAAGGGTAAGAAAAAATAGTACTTTTGAACACTTATCACACCCCCAAACTCGAACTATTGCTTGTCCTCAAGCAATGCAAACTAATAATTACCTGTCAAGACTTCAATTTTCACAAACTTAGCTTTGAACTTGATTTCAATTCTCAGAACTGGGGCACAAAGTGTGATTGGCTTTTCCTTTTTTAGAAAACTTAGGCATTACTTGGAATCAAACTATAATGCTTGTGAGTGTGTGCGGAGTTGTGTGCAAGTTGATTTTTCGGATTCTATGAAAATAAGAGGTTTTCAAATTACTTCATTGGGTTCTTTTTAACATGTTTTAACTAGAGCCAGTTTCGGGCACCTCTAGTGTTTTGTTTTAGTTTCCTTAAGTTAATTAATTTATTCGACTAGAGCCGGTTTTGGGCACCTCTAGCGATCAATTTTTTTAGCACATAATACTAGATCTGGTTTTGGGCACCTCTAGTGATCAATTTTTAGCACATGCTAGAGCCAATTTTGGGCACCTCTAGCATTCATCCAATTTTTATTCTAATCCCCCAATTTGTTTAATTATCAACCTAAGTTCACTTGAATTCCTTAAATCAATCAAACCACAACAGTGTTTCATCAAATTTAGCATTATAGTAAAATTCTAAGTGTTTCCATGGTTATCCTAGAATAAAAATTCTATCAATTAAGTGCATTGGCAAAGTCATCATCGGATATTCATCAAATCTAGGCAATTCTTGTTCCAACTAAAGACATGGCAAGCAAATTTATGTATCCTAAATGTAATACTTAAGATGAATGTAACTAAACATGGTAACTGCTAATAACAATCCCCCCCAAACTCGAGTGAGGCATTGTCCTCAATGCATGCATTAAAGAAAAATAAAAATAACGAAAAATAAAATGCAAACAAGGACTTACTTCGAGAGTTCGTCATCATGGATGCTTAGTTTTCTTTTGGTCGGTGTCTTGATTCTCTTGCTTGAACGCGATGGTTGTTTCCTTGTTGTCGGTGGTGGAATCGATCCTCGTAGAGGGTTGTCCTCATCGTCCTCTTCATCAATGTCATTGGCTTTTCGCTTGGAGGATTCAATTGGTGCGGTCTTTGTTGGTGCAATGGAGGACTCTTCCGAATATGAAAAATTAGACAATGATTCCGTAGGAGTTGATTCGGGCATAGGTGCTTTACCTTTGGCTTTTGCAGTGGTTGGCGGGATGTCTTTAGCTTTGGTTGCCGTGGCATCTTCAGGGTTGGTTGCCGTGGCATCTTCTTGTGCAGGCACGATGTATGTTGCCGCGACATCATCTATTGCGGTTGCCGTGGCGACTACTTCATTGGTTTCTGGGGCAAGAATCTCGGCAGAAAAGATTGGGAACGGCACGCGACTGTCTGGGTACTTTTCTAGGATGACTTGGGTGATGGCATTGTTGTGCTCCTTCATGTACCGCATAAACATTAGTTGCCGGTCTTCAATTTGCCTTAGGTGGCTTGCCAATGGTTGCAAGAGTGCTTCAAAGTGTCTCGGGGTTGATGGCCAAGTTGCCCGGGCATTAGGTGCTTGGGCATTAGGTATTGTCGAGGCGGCAGGAGTTGCTGCGACAATTGGAGGCCTTGAGGATATTTCCAGTGCCTCTCCCATTAGCTTTCGGATTTGTGCTTGATTCCAACCGAACTTTGGTAGGGCCTTTTCGTCGGTTGACTCACTTGGGACATGCATCTCCTTGCAAAGATTAGAACTTAAGCAAGGTAAGAAAAGAGAACCCTTATCTTTTGAGCTACATACAAAAATCTCATCACAAATAATTTTTCCAATGTTAATATGTGATTATGCAAAATAGAATGTATGAGCAAAAGACGTGGTATATCAACGGTAGTATTGTGTGTGGTGGGCATTAAAGAAGTTTTAACAAACTTATTCCATAATTTTGCCTCGGGTTTAAGCTGAAGGCGATTTACCGTGCCCTTGTATTTACCGTCGTTCCAATGAGTTCTCGGTTGAGTGAGTTCTTAAAGAACCTTGTCGAGTTGCTTGGGCATGATTTGATCAACGAAGGCTTGATGCTCGTCCTTCTCAATGTAAAGCCCGTAAAAGGTGTTAATATTTTCGGGGCTTATGAGTATGGCCTTGTAATGAACAAAAACATAAGGATTATCCGGGTTAGGCGAGTGAGCATAGAATTCTCTTACCCATGAGATGTTACCCGGTTCCGATTGATGGCAAAAGATTTGCCACTTTTGATGTGCAATCCTCTCGAAGATGAATGGTTCAAGGCTGAAATCTTGATGAGATTTGGAGTATTCAAAGCCTTGTTCTTCGTAAATCTTCCGGCTTTCAAACTTGGAGTGAAATCTTTCTTGAACCACCGGTGTAGCAAACTTTTTGTATCTTGGTTCTTTGGAGGAACTTGGATGAACTAAAAATTTAATTTTGGGTGCCATAGATGATCTTGGTTGTGAGTTTTGTAAAAACAAAGAAAATAAAATAAAAGAAACTAAAGAGTTGCAAGATGAAAAGTAGGAATAGGTTTCTTAGAAGTTAAGGGTGATGGGTTATATAGAAAAATAGGTAGTGAATATGGTGGGTGGGATTAATTTTGGATAGAAAATAAAGGGGGTTTTGGTTTAGGGGAAGGGTGACGGCAAGGGGGGTTTAATTAGGGTAAGTTGGAGGCTTTATATAAGCCTTAGATTCAGCCCATTAATTTCCTTGTTGAAGATGTTTTCCTTTTTAGATCAAAATTCCTCTTTATATTGAACTCTTTTCCTACAATTCAAAGACACATCAAATAAGTATTAAAATTAAAGATAAACTAATAAAAGAAAATAAATAAAGATGTGTAAAGGGATTCTTAAACTTAGAAAGATAAAAAAAGAAAATCTATCCTAAAAAATATAATAATCGAAAAAAAAATTTAGTTCGAGAAAAAAATAATAAAATAAAAAATAGTCAAAAATAATAAAAAATAAAAATAAAAACAATAAAAAAATAAAAAAAATATCGAAAGGAGAGCATGCTCATGCATCTCCTAAGGTGACCACTTCTTTGTTACGTTCCACATGGGCACCGTTGTAGTGCTTCAATCTTTGTCCATTAACTTTGAATTCATGTTTGTCAGTGATGGACTTGATTATCACGGCACCATGGGAGAATGGTTTGACAACTTCGAATGGTCTCGACCATCTTGATTTCAACTTTCCCGGGAAAAGTTTTAGCCGAGAATTGAATAAGAGAACTAGTTTCCCTGGCGTGAATTGTCGCGGCAATAGTTTCTTGTCATGTCATTGCTTTGTTTTCTCCTTGTAGATTCGTGCATTGTTATAGCTGAGTGCACGGAATTCTTCTATCTCATTGAGGTCCAACAAACGCTTTTGTCCGGCACTTTCCCAATCCATATTCACAGTATTGATTGCCCAATATGCCTTGTGTTCGATTTCCACCGGTAGATGGCATGTTTTGCCATAGACAAGTCGGAAGGGGGACATACCTAAGGGTGTTTTGAATGCAGTGCGATATGCCCAAAGCGCGTCATCTAGTCTTAATGACCAATCTTTCCTAGAGGGATTTACAACTTTCTCGAGTATACCCTTCAATTCCCGGTTAGAAATTTCTGCTTGCCCGTTGGTTTGTGGGTGATATGCCGTGGCAATCTTGTGTGATACGCCGAAGCGTTGCAACATCTTGGCAATAAGTTTGTTGTCAAGATGCTTGCCTTCGTCGCTGATAATTGCTCTCGGCATCCCAAACCGTGTAAATATGTTTTTCTACAAGAATCGTTGCACGGTCTTGGAATCGTTGTTGGGAACTGCAGCTGCCTCAACCCATTTAGACACGTAGTCGATGGCAAGTAGAATGTAGAGGTTGCCAAATGAAGATGGGAAAGGTCCCATAAAATCGATCCCCCATACATCGAACAATTCCACCTCGATGATGTTCTGGAGCGGCATCTCATGTCGTCTAGAGATATTGCCCGTCCTCTGGCAATGATCGCATTGCCTGTAAAAGTTTTGGGCATCTTTGTACAATGTTGGACAATATAAACCGGATTGCAAAAGTTTGGCCGCGGTACAAGTTCCTCCAAAATGTCCTCCATAGGGTGAAGAATGGCATTGCCGGAGTACATTATGTTGCTATTCTTCAGGGACACATCGGCATATAACCTGATCTGCACATTGTTTAAACAAAAGAGGCTCGTCCCAAAAGTAATGCTTAGCATCATGGTAGAACCACTTCTTCCCTTGGTGAGTAAGGCCATAAGGTAAAATACCACAAATAAGGAAATTAACTAAATCCGCGTACCAGGGTATTGCCGAGGCATGTGCTGCTGTGGTGAGTGCTCCAAAAATTACCGAGGCGTGCGCATCAAGGGCTGCTGCATCGTCGAGAGTTGCCAAGGCATGCGCATCAAGGGCTGCTGCGGCGTCGAGAGTTGCCGAGGCGTGCGCGTCCATGGTTGCTCAGGCAACTAAAAGTTGTTCATCCGGGAATGCATCGCATATCTCTAGATCCACATCCTTCTCCCTATTGCGTTCTAAACGCGATAAATGATCGGCTACTTGATTTTCTGTTCCTTTCCTGTCCTTAATTTCAATATCAAATTCTTGTAAAAGTAATATCCAACGAATCAAACGAGGTTTGGCATCCTTTTTAGCAAATAGATATTTGATTGCCGAATGGTCCGTATGAACAATTACCTTTCTACCAATCAAATAGGATTAGAACTTGTCAAACGTGAAAACTACAACTAGTAACTCATTCTTCGTTGTTGTGTAATTCACTTGAGCACTATTAAGAGTTTTACTAGCATAGTATATCACATGGAAGGTCTTACCTGTGCGTTGGCCTAGGACTGCTCCTACCGCGAAAACACTTGCATCACACATGAGCTCAAAAGGTAGCGATCAATCTGGTGGAACGACAATGGGTGCCGAGGCAAGCTTTTCCTTTAGGGTTTTGAATGCTTGGGGTGCAAGAATCATCAAAATCGAAGACTTTATCCTGTTTAAACAAATTGCCGAAGGGTTTAGTGATTTTAGAAAAATTATGAATGAACCTCCTGTAAAAACCTGCATGTCCAAGAAAGCTTCAAATTCCTTTAACCCAACTTGGTGGGGATAATCTCTCGATACGTCCACCTTGGCTTTGTCTACTTCAATTCCCTTGGATGAAATCTTGTGTCCGAGCACTATTCCTTCATCTACCATAAAATGGCACTTCTCCCAATTGAGGACTAAATCAATTTCTTCACATCTTGCCAACATATTCTCTAAATTGCCGAGGCAACTTTCGAAGTCATTACCAAAAGCGGAAAAATCATCCATGAAGATCTCAAGGAAGTCTTCGACCATGTCTGAAAACAGTGCCATCATGCATCTTTGGAAGGTTGTCGGGGCGTTAGATAATCCGAACGGCATCCTTCGGAAAGCATAAGTACCGTATGGGCATGTGAAGGTTATCTTTTCTTGATCTTCTGGTGCTATGGCAATTTGATTGTAACCTGAATAACCATCAAGAAAACAGTAAAAGGGTTTACCTGCATGACGGTCAAGCATTTGATCAATAAAGGGCAATGGAAAGTGATCTTTCCTAGTGGCTTTGTTTAGCTTTCGATAATCCATACAAACCTTAAAATCGGTCACAGTCCTGGTTGGAATGAGTTCATTGTTGTCATTACTTACCACTGTTATACCTCCCTTCTTTGAAACACATTGTACCGAACTTACCCATGTACTATCAGAGATAGGGTATATAATGCCGGCGTCAAGCCACTTGATGATTTCTTTCATTACAACCCCTTTCATGGCATGATCCAGTCTCCTCTGGGCCACAATTGAAGGTTTGTGATCATCTTCCAACAAAATCTTGTGCATGCACACTACGGGGCTAATTCCCTTCAAGTCGGCAATTGTCCACCCTATTGCCTTCTTATGTAGCATCAACATTTTGATCAGCTTCTTTTCCTGCTCAGGCTGTAACTTAGAAGAAATAATTACAGGCAATGTATTATTGATTCCTAAGTATGCATATTTTAGTTGCTCTGGCAATTGTTTCAACTCAAGAATCAATGGTTGTTCAATAGAGGGCTTTTCGAGCTTACCTTCCTTACCTGAGTAATCCAGTGGTTCAAAGTATGTACCTGGTCGATTGACTAGCCAATTTGCCTCTTCTTGTTGTTCCTCATTGACCGGTTCTTCATACTCCTCAAGTTCCTCTTGATCGACAATGTAGTTGCTGAGGCAACTAAATTCCTCATCGAATTTAAACTCTGCCGTGGCATGAAGAAGTTGGCATTATTCTGGATCATCGGCATGCCTTAGTGTTTGGAACATATTTAGTTTAACTTGCTGGTCATTCACCCTCATTTTGAGTTCTCCCTTTTCAATCGATCAAGGTTCTCCCTGTTGCTAGGAATGGTCTCCCGAGAATGATAGGTGCATGCTCATCTGCTTCACAATCCAAAACAATAAAGTCGGCGGAAAAAATAAATTTATCAACTTTTACCAGTATGTCCTCAATTTTTCCCTCTGGATGCACATAGGATCTGTCGGCTAGCTGTAGCATAACTGTTGTAGGTCTTGCCTTCCCGATTCCTAGTTTCTGGAAAACCGATTTAGGCATCAAGTTTATGCTAGCCCCAAGGTCGCATAATGCTTTCCCGACATAGTGGTTTCCAATGGAACATGGTATTGTGAAACTTACGAGATCCTTCAACTTAGGTGGCATAAGATTGTGCAACATGGCCATGCATCTCTCTGTTGCGGCAACTGTTTCAAATCTCCTAGCCTTGTTCTCTTGGACACAATGTCTTTAAGAAACTTGGCATAGTTCGGCATTTGTTCAGTTGCTTCCACCAATGGAAAGTTGATGTAGACTTGTTTTAGGATATCAAGAAACTTTTTGAATTGATATTCTTGCTTTTGTCGCTTCAACCTTTGTGGGAACGGTGGTGGAAGTCGGATATCTTCGATCCTTTCATTGGTTTGGAACCTGATTGACGGCATTGCCAGGACAACTGGAGTTGCTGAGGCATTATCAATTGGGGTTGCCGAGGCATGCTTATCAAAAGTTGCCAAAGCATCCTTATCGTCGGTTGCCGAGGCATGCTTATTGCCGATTGCTGCGGCAATTCCTGGTTCAGCATCTGAGGCTTTGCGCTAGGTTCGTCTTGATCTTTTTGTGGAGTTTTGTTTGATGAGCGGGCTTGGGCCTCTTTAAGTTGTTGGCCACTTCTAGTGGTGATCGCCTTACATTGCTCATGGCCAGTTCCTCTTGCGACTTCAGTATCGCTAGGTAAACCTCCTTGTGGTCTAGTATTCAGGTTTTGAGCAAACTGTCCGACTTGATTTTCCAATGATTTGATTGCCGCCTCTTGGTTTTGCAATCTCATCTCGGTCCTGTTAATAAAAGCATCAGTTCTTTTTATGAAGTTACTATTCTCAGCCATATAAGATTCAGTTTTCATCATAAAAGCATTTAGAGAATTTTCCAAAGAACTAGATGTTGTCGGTTATTGCTGCGGCAACTGTTGCCGTGGCATATTCTGCTGGAATCCCGATGCTTGTGCATTCTGATTGTTCTGGTTTAGAGCATTGTTGGGATTACTCCATGAAAAATTCGGGTGCTTCTTCCAAGCTGGATTGTATGTATTGGACATCACATTGTTGTTCCGATTGTAATTCCCCACATAGAAGCTGGATTTCGGATTCTGCATACATTCAGAAGAATCATGGTTATCACCACATAACTCACAAAAGAATCCATTACCTTGACCTCATGTGTGTTGTTTGGTTTTTGCATGTTCTGGACCATCTTAGTTAAAGTGGCCAATTGTGCTAAGATTGAACCTGATGATCCTAGTTCATGTATTGTGGCTTGGCGTCTAACTCCTCATCTTCTAGTAGAGGGGAATTGATAATCATTCTTGGCCAGTCTGTTTAGAATTCGCATTGCTTCCTCCGGCGACTTATCTAGGAGTATGTCGTTTGCCGAGGCATCTAGCATCATCCTTGTTGGTGTATTCACGGCGTTGTAAAACATTGTTACTTGAGTCCACACTGGGAATCCGTGTAGGGGGCATTTGTGTAGAAGTTCTCTATATTGCTCCCAAGCCTCGTACATGGATTCATTATCTGCCTGCCGAAAGGAAGTGATGTTGTTACGAAGCTTATCGATCAAATTTGTAGGATTAAACCAAGCAAGGAAATCACGAAAAAGATCGGTCCAAGATCCTATTGATCCGGCAGTAATGCTATTCAGCCATGCTTTCGCCCTATCCCTCAGTGAATAGGGAAAAAATCTTAATCGTAAAACTTCGGGGGTGACTCTGTGTATTTTGAACGAGTTGTAATTCTCGAGGAAAGATTTAAGATGTTGTCGTGCATCTTCAGTTCCTGAGTCGCCAAATTGACCAATTGTGTTGATCATATTAAACATTACCGGTTTCAACTCAAAGTGGTCGGCTTCAATTTCAGGTGCGACAACTCCTGGATTAAGTCCATCAAGATCTTCTTCAAGATAGTCTCGAACAGTTCTGTTTCGTGCAAGAATCACTCCTCCTCCTCCTGGAACATCTTGATTCATATTGCCGTCTTGATTAGCCATTGCTACTCTTATCCTTCGTCTAAGTCTTTGTAAGGTTCGTTCGATTTCTGGATCAAAAGGATATTCTGCTGTAATCGGTCTCGCCCTGGTCATATACCAATGCAAAACCAAAGTTTGTTAACCCTTTGAATCTTAAACAAGAAAAGTAAAAAGAAAGTGCAAGAAAATAAAAACAAAGTCGCTATTGCCAATCCCCGGCAACGGCGCCAAAAACTTGTTGCGCGTAATAAGTGCTATGCAATTGTACAAGTATACACATCGCAAGTTATAGTATAAAAGATATCGTCTTCATAGGGATTGGTGCCACTTCAAGAATCTAGTCTCTTGCACTGTAAAAATTAAAAGAAAACACAAGTAGAAAATTATAGGAGTTTTAACTAATAACTAATCTAGAAA
The DNA here is from genome assembly GCA_019671005.1 of Hibiscus mutabilis. Classification (NCBI taxonomy): domain Eukaryota; kingdom Viridiplantae; phylum Streptophyta; class Magnoliopsida; order Malvales; family Malvaceae; genus Hibiscus; species Hibiscus mutabilis. Next base: position 46,590,988 of record CM033714.1, read on the forward strand.
ACAAATAAGTAAAAGGAGATGTAATTAAATGAGAGAGATAGGCCAGGTTATTGTGAGTTGAGGTGTGATAGCTGATTGGATCATCTTGGTAAAAGAGTGCACGGGAAACTCAGTTGTCGTGGAAACTTGCACAACGGGGTTGCCTTGGCAACTAATCGATGGTTGCCTGGGCGACTAGTTGGGAAACTACTTGGGCATCTAGGCAACAACTTCAAGGTTCGGCAGAGCGTTCTTCAATGGTTTCTTCTTATCCCTAAGTCGAAACTCTAGCTACTTGTGCATGCCTTGATAATACATCCCTGCGTGAATCAAGGGTGAACAACAACCAATCTTGCGCTCCTCTTAGCCGTTGAAATCCTTAACTTATTCCTAAGCCGGATTAATCTTCACCATCAATAGATTGAATAAAGATCATATTCATTCGTTTCTTGAATCTAACTCTCCCGATATTAGATAAATAGATGAAGTTACGAGATCCTCTCCCAATTCACTCGCAAACAAGAATAAGAACCAAGAATGAATAAACCTTGAATAGAAATGTGCAAACTCTTATTACCTAAACAAAATCCAATAGTTTCTCACAACCACAAAACACAATAACCTTAGCCAAATAGAGTTAGTTCATGGCTAGGTTCCAAAGAAACACAAGATAAAGAATCCCTAGCATGAACCTAATTGAACAAGGAAGAAAAATATGAAGAATGAAGCTTGTCAAAATCTCCTTGCCCTAGATGCTTGTCAAAAATTCTCTCCTCTCTCCCCCTTGGAGTTGACGGCATGGCCTCTAATTTATAGGGCTAGGTCAAAGTCCTTCTTTGAGGAGGAAGTTAAGTTGGAATTAAATTATCTTTAAAGAATACAATTCTTTATTATAATTATATTCATTCTAGAACTTCTCCTATCTTCTTGGAATTTAATTCTTCTTTAATCTCTTCATGGAAATCAAACTCCTTTGGGATTTAGCTTTGCTCCACGTCATCTTGAGCTTGTCTAGTCATCAATTTTGACTACCATATCATCTTATTCTTTGTCGACAATTGCCCTGGCAACTAGCTCGGCATCTCCTTTCATGTATTGCCCTGGCAACTAGCTCTAGCCTTGCTTTGGCAAGTGATCCTGCACATACACACAAAACACACCAATGCAGCATCTTTTCCCACAAAAACAACCAAGTTATGCAATCAAGCTTAACGATGGAAGGAAACATGGATTAATGCATGAATGGCTAATTATGTAACTAATATGAGCCTAAGTCTAACAATAATATGAGTAAAAAGGGTAAGAAAAAATAGTACTTTTGAACCATTAAGCATGTTTACACATGTTTATCTAGCAAAACAGTCCCTAATCGAAACTAGTTTCAACCATGATCCCTATTCTCAATTTCCAGCAACCCATACACATCTCTTTAGAAATTTGATTAATAACACTCACAATTTCAAGGACCATTAGAATCTAACATCATTTTAACATGCATAACAATCATCCTATTCGAATTAGACAACAAGCATATCACTAATTCAAGATTCAAGCATGTAATTGAAGTGAGAAATCAAGAATTTTACCTTCTCCTAAGCTAATTTGATCAAAGCTCAACAAGAAACATGAATTGAAGATAATCTAAGAAGCCTTTTCTCTTTCTCTCTCTTTCCTTCAATGGTGTTTTAGGTTTGAAGAATATGGGGTTTAACCCAAGTGGCCGGTCATGCTATAGTTAGAAGGATATGTGGATTGTCCACAATCCAATTTAATTTACCATGCAATCATGCATTTCCATTATATTTTCATTTTGGTCCCTTTCTAATTTAGTCTTCTTCTTTCTAATTCTCACAATTAGCTCCCTATTCTTTCAATTTGATTAGCACATAATTAAATTAGTCAATAGCTTAGATAATGGTAACCTTCTTAGGCCCGGTTTAGGGTGTTACAATTCTCCCCTCCTTAAAATAAATTCTCCCTCGAATTTACCTGAATCAAATAGGTGAGGATATTGCTTCCTTATGACTTCTTCCGATTCCCATGTTGCCTCTTCTACCTTGTGGTTTTTCCACAAGACTTTGAAAAGAGGAACGGTTTTGTTCCTGAGCTTTCTAACTTCACGATCAAGAATCTGGACTAGTTCTGCTTCGTAAGACAAGTCACGATTCAATTCCACTACTTCAGGCTCTAATACGTGTGATGGATCAGATCTATACCTTCTGAGCATAGATACGTGAAAGACATTGTGAATCTTGTCAAATTCACTAGGAAGAGCCAATCGATAGGCCATTGGCCCTATCCTTTCAATGACTTCAAACAGACCAATGAATCGGGGACTGAGTTTCCCTTTTCTTCCAAACCGAAAGACTTTCTTCCAAGGGGAGACTTTGAGGAAGACTTTGTCTCCAACATTGTATTGGATGTCTCTCCTTTTCAAGTCTGCATATGCTTTCTGCCTATCAAAGGCTGCTTTTAATCAATTGTGAATGATCTTCACTTGTTCTTCGGTTTCTCTGAGCAATTGAGGTCCCAATACTTTGTTTTCTCCCAGTTCAGACCAACACAAGGGAGTTCTACATTTCCTTCCGTATAGAGCTTCAAAGGGAGCCATCTGGATAGATGTCTGGTAGTTATTGTTGTAAGCAAACTCTACTAGGGGTAGAGATTTCTCCTAGTTCTTTTCGAGGTCTATAACACAAGCACGTAGCATGTCTTCAAGTACTTGGATGATTTTTTTAGATTGTCGTCTGATTGAGGATGAAAGGTTGTACTAAGGTGTACTCTAGCTCTTAGAGCCTTTTATAAGGAATTCCAGAATCGAGAAGCAAATCTGGGGTCTCGATCAGAGATTATAGCTATAGGTACACTGTGTAATCGAATCACTTCACGGATGTACAGCTCGGCTAAGGTATCCAAGCTCTTATTAGGAACACATACTCTATCTTTGAAATAGAGGAGTCCATTCGACTTAAGGGAGAAGTCAGAATTAGACTTAGAGTCCAGCTTGGACATGATCTTCTAAAGATCTAGATCAATTTGTTAGAGTTTTTTTGATTCTCGAGATTAGACTAGATTAAACTTGAAGTTCAGATAGAAAGTGTCCCTTGAATAAACGGAAATGAGCATTGATAGCCAAGGAAGATACGAAAGAATAAACAAGACCATTAAGGATGATTTTCGAATAGTTACTTGCAAGACAAGAAATGTTTATTTCGAATGGTTACTTACAAATCAAGAAAGGTTTAATTTGAATGGATTATTCTAGGATTTAGATTTAAGGGTTTAACCGAGTATGGTCTGTGACTAAGGGCATCAACAACCACATTTGCTTTCCCCGGATGGTAGTCGATAACCAAATCGTAGTCTTTTTCCCCGTACAAGTAATGCCTCAAAATCAAGTCTTTCTGAGTTAAGAGGTATTTGATACTCTTGTGGTCTGTGAACAGGTTGCATTTCTCCCCGTACAAGTAATGTCTCCAGACTTTGAGTGCAAACACGATAGCAGCCAATTCCAGATCGTGAGTAGGGTAGTTTGACTCGTGTGGTTTTAGTTGCCTTGAAGCATAAGCTACCCCGTTTCCATCTTGCATTAGGACACATCCTAGTCCCAAATGAGATGCATCACTGTAAACAATGTACTCCTTGCCCGATACTGGTTGGATGAGAACCGGAGCACGAGTTAGGGCTTGTTTAAGCTGATCGAAGCTTCGTTGTTGATTCTCCGACCAAACAAAGGGTGTATCTTTGCGAGTTAGCTTAGTCAAGCTTGCGGCAATGGATAAGAATCCCTTGACAAAACATTGATAATACCCGGCTAAACCGAGAAAGCTTCTAATCTCACCAACATTCCTCAGAGGTCTCCAATCCAGGATGGATTAAATTTCGCTGGGTCTACTTTAATCCTTTCTACCGAGATGATATGGCCAAGGAATGAGACTTTCGATAGCCAATATTCACATTTTGAGAACTTTGCGAACAATTGGTGTTCTCAAAGAGTCTGCAATACAATTCAAAGGTGTTCTGAATGTTCTTCCTTATTCTGAGAATGCACCAGAATGTCTTCAATGAAAACGACCATGAACTTGTCAAAATAGGGCTTGAATACACGGTTCATAAGGTCTATGAAAGCAGCCGGAGCATTCGTTAACCCGAATGACATTACAAGGAATTCAAAGTGGCCATATCAAGTACGAAAGGCTATCTTGGGTACATCTTCTTCTTTTACCCTCATTTGGTAGTATCCCAATCAAAGATTGATCTTTGAGAATGCCGCAACATCTTTGAGTTGATCAAAAAGATCTTCAATTCTTGGCAAAGGGTATCTATTCTTGATAGTAAGCTTGTTCAATTGTCTGTAGTCAATACAGAGTCTCATAGTCCCGTCTTTCTTTTTCACGAACAAGACTGGAGCACCCCAGAGAGACGAGCTAGGTCTAATGAAACCCTTTTCTTGTAGTTCTTGGAGTTGCTTCTTGAGTTCTTTCAACTCAACAAGTGCTATTCGATAAGGTGTGATGGACACCAGAGTTGTTCCAGGTTGAACTTTGATCCTGAACTCTATTTCTCTAGTTGGAGGGAGACCAGGGAGTTCCTCGGGAAAAACATCAAGATATTCAGATACAATTGGCATACTAGGTAAGCAGAATTCAAGTTCATCGTGTAAGGCCATAGCAGCAAAGATTGAAGTTGGTTTCCTATCAATTAGGAGAATGGATTCCCTTCCTAAACCCTAGAGATAAAGTCTCGTATTTTAGCAATCTACCCAGGCTTCATGCTTGCTTAACCAATCTAGTCCTAGCACTAGATCGAACTCACAAGTTGGCAATACATATAGATCAATAGGAAAGAGTATGTTTCGAATGATTATTGGACATTTCTTGTAAAGGAAGTTAATGGACGTGATTCCCTCTATAGGGTTCAAAACTACAAGGCTTTGTTTTACAATTTTAGGCTTTAACTTCAATTTTACAATCAAAGATGAGCATACAAATGAATGTGTAGATCCCAAGTCTATTAAAGCATAAACAGAAGTTGAATTTAGCTCAACGGCACCTACTATGACATCAGGTGATTCTTCATCTTCATTTCCCTGAATATGATAGATTCGAGCAGGAGCCCGAGTTTCTTGATGAGTAAGGGTGTTCGAATGATGTCATTTGCCCTTCCCAAAATTTCTAGACCATGCTTGTTTGGGACCTTTGTTTCGAATGGAATAAGCTGAGCTAGCATTTGTAGGAGCTCGATTTGGAACTTTGTTAGAATTCTGAGGACAATCTCTAATATAGTGATCGGAGGCTCTACATAAGAAACATAGATTCTTTTGAGTTCTTCATTGGCTAGTGTGGTGCTTCTGGCAGAACTTGCAAGTAGTATATTGAGCAGTTTTACCGAAATTCCCCGTACTATCAACAAAGATGATCGGGGCTGAAGGCTTGGGTACTAATTGAGGTCTCGGTATGTACTTGCTCTTTTGAACAAGACTATAATTCGAAGAGTGTTATTTGGAGTGTTTAGACTTCTTTGACTGACAGTGAGGCTTGTCATCATTCCTGGATCGTTTGTCTTTCCAGAAGTTACCACTTTTGCGTTTATCAGAGGCTTTCATCTTCACCTCAGTTGCAATAGCCCGGTTCACCAAATTCTAGAAGTCAGTGATACCCAAAGCAGTGAATATTGGACTTAATTCATTATTCAGTCCATCGATAAACATCATACACTTGTCAGTATCAGTCTTGATGTATTCTGACCCGTATTTGCAATATTTGCAAAAGTCACTCACGTACTTTTGATAGGTCGATCACCTTGCTTGAGGTACAAGAAACACTTATGGCGCTCGGCCAAGTATTGTTCACTGATGTATTTCTTCCTAAATTCCTCGAGGAAGAATTTCCATGTTACAGCTTCAGCAGGAGCAGTCAGAGTAGTGGTTTCCCACTAGCTTAGAGCTTCATCTGCCAATAGGCTATGGCACATTCGAGTTTGTTTTCGTCAGAACAGGGTAATTGCTTGGTCAGGATTCAAGTAGTGGCCTCTAACCAATACTCAGCTACTTCAGGATTGGCTTCATCAGTACCGGTGAAGGTATAAGCCCGGTGTTGAGCCAGTTTGTCAATAGGAGATCTGTTTAGCATAGCAGCAGGAGGTGGAATAGGATGGTCTCGTTTCAAAGTAGTTACAAGATGATCAAACATCTCCTTCATGCTCAGGAGACATTTCTGTTGCACAAAATTTATAGCAGGAGCTTCTTGTTGAGCAGCAGCTTGGGCTCGGGGTTGAGCTTGTTGCTGTGGAGGATTCTGCTCCATCGTCACACTATCTTCTTCATTCGAGGAGCCTTTAGGACTTTCATCGTCCTGACCAAGTCTCGTTTCAGACATTCTACGTTCAAATAGAACAATTAGGAATTCGATTTAGTTAAGCAAAGACACAAGCTATACAATACAAGTCTCCTAGGTGGAACAAGTATCCTATATGATGCAAGAGAGCCTGGTTTAGTCCTAGAACTGACTAAAAACAAGATACTACGTCTAGTTAATAAGGACTAGAATGCTATAAATGAAAAAGTGGTATCCTAATGTATAAGTGACCAAACCGATACAAGTGACAAATTGAAGGAATGCATGCAAAATTCTTACATTCCTAAAATGCCCCTATACAAGTCATTAATTAGTGGATAATTAAGGACAAATTAGTCATTTTAGGGAGGAATTAATTGATGATATATCATCATCTTCCTCCTTGTGGCCGAACCATATGAACAAAATAGAGAGGAAAGAAATTGAGAGAGAAAACTCCATGTTCATTGATGCAAGCTTGAAATTTGGAGAAATTGGAGTTGCCAACATTCATATTATCTTGATAGGAAGGTAAAATATCTTCCTTAATGCATTATAGATTCAAATGATGTATGTAGATTTAAGGTTCTTACTTGAATTACATGAATTTGATGAATAGTTAGTGAATTGATGCTATGAACTAATTAAGAAGTTCAATTGATTGATCAATCCATGAAATTGATTGTGCCATTCGAATGAGTAGGAGAAATTGATGTTGTTCATTGCGTCTATTCCATATATTCCAAAGCACTGTCATAAACAAAGTGAAGGACCGGAGAGATAATCTAGCTGCTTCATCCTTAATCCATTGTAATGACGAATCTGTAGTGCTAGAAAGGATAGAGTTGGGCAGACCACCCAGCCATAGGGCCTCATTTGTACATGGGCAATCACGCAGAGCATGAAGGGTTGTTTCCTGGGCTACGTTGCACAATGGACATAATCCTGTGCTAAGGTTTGCTGCTTGAAGTTTAGTGCCAGTTGGTAGAGCGTCATGTCCTAGCCGCGACCCAAAGGATCGTATTTTTGGTAGGACAAGAAGCTTGGATAGGACTTTCCATATACGATATGGTCTATTAATAGGTGCCAGAGGTCTCTGCAAGTACGAATATCCAGATCGGATAGAGTAGATGCCAGAGTCATGGTTACTCCACAAAATCGTGTTGTGTTGGTCATTGATGATAGGAACACTAAGAATAGTGTTTGCATCTTCCTGGTCGAAATAGTTTCAAAATTTTATGGCATCCCATCTAGGTTACCCCGGAACCATAAAGTCACAACATCGAATATGTAGTTCATCATTAATTTCATATTCACCATAAAGCTAAATTGCAGAAGAACCACCCCAATTGTCATGGTGAATTCGGATATTACTATCAATCCCTGGCCTTTTGAGAAAACCATTATGGAGTTGCAGCAAGGCTTGGTGAATACTTTTCCAAGCAAAGGAAGCTTGGCGATTAGTCTCAGATTCAAGAATATGCCCAGAGGGATAGTATTATAAATCTGAGTAAGCAGATTATTTGGTTCACAGATGAGACGCCATATTTGTTTGCCAAGTAGAGCAATGTTGAAAAGATGTAAGTCTTGGAAGCCAATGCCTCCAGCAGATTTTGGTTGACAAGCAGTGTCCCATAGAATCATATACCGTCCTCAGTTGTTGCTTTTCCCCTACCACCAATAACACCGTATGGATGTCGTCATGTCATCTATAATATTTTGTGGTAGAAGGTAACATGACATCACATATTGTGGAAGTGATTGGATAAGGGCTTTGATGAAAACCTCTCTATCACTGAATGAGATAAGGTGTTTGTCCCAGGGAGACATGCGCGAGTTCACCTTATCACGTGTGAACCCAAGAGCTGCAGTTTTATTTTTCCCTATTAGGAAAGGTACTTCAAGGTAGATCCTAGGATCATACACTTCCCTAACTTGAAGAATAATATTAATAGCCTGTTTTTGCTCTACGGAGGATCATGGATTAAAGAAGATGGTTGATTTTTCAAAATTTACTGCCTGCCCAGAGGATATAGCAAAAGTTTTAAGAGCATTTTTAGGTGTTCTACCTCTGTAGTATTGTTTCGGATGAAGACCATGCATTCATCCGCAAAAAGAATATGATTTACTCGAGGCCCATGTCGACTTGCACAAAGTCCAAGGAGATGACTATCGTAGACCGCGTTTGGGTTGGAAAACCGGTGAAAGGGAGTTATTCACTCTAGCAGTGAAGGAGACGGTTGTAATACAACGTATGATTATTGAAACCCAGTTTGCATTAAAATCCATTCGAAGTATAACTTGTTGAAGGAAAGACCATTCCACTCGATCGAAAGCCTTTTCCATGTCTAATTTAAGGGCCACACCTTGAAAGAGGTTCGAATCTCCCATGTTGAGGGAGTGTATTAGCTCATGTGCAATTAAGAAATTATCAGTGATGTTCCTTCCTTTAACAAAGGTGGCTTGGTTATTACTGATACATCATGGGATAATGGCTTTCATATGATTTACTAGCACTTTGGCAATAGCCTTATAAATTACCGTACAAAGACTAATGGGTCATAGTTGTATCATTTTAGTTGGCTCATTGATCTTAGGGATTAAGACCAAAATAGTTCGATTTACCTCTAACATGTTCGTTTTCCCAGAGAGAAGATCCAGACATATATTAATGACATCCTGTCCTACTGTGTCCCAGTGTTGACGATAGAACCCACTGGGTAATCCATCAATACAAGGAGCTTTCCTTAGATTTATGTGTCGAAAGCATGAATGATTTCTTCCTAGGTAAAAGGCCTTGTCAAGGTTTTGTTCATGGAAGGCGTAATAGTTGTGTTAATATTATTAAGAATTTGAGGCGAGATATTTGGGTTGGAAGATGAGAAAAGATTATAGAAATAGTCCACAACAACTCCCATAATATTTTCCTCATTATCTTGCCAAATATTGTTGTTGTCAAAAAGTCCTTTTATGTTATTTTTCTTGTGTCTTTCATTTGCATGAGCATGAAAAAAGGATGTGTTTTTATCGCCATGGGCGAGCCAAGATGTACAAAATTGTTGTGCCCAAATGCTTCTTGGGAATCAAGAAGTCGATTAAGTTTTGATTTGGCAGCAAGATAAGACTCTTCCTCGGAGTTTGAGAGGCGATGGCATAGATTGGTATTAATCTGTTTAGTTAATTCATTAATACAACCTATGGTGGTGATTCGTTGGTGCGATTGCCAAACCTAAAGGCAAGAATCAACTACTTGTATTTTTTCTATAGTAGAGCCAATGGTGGTTGATCATGTTTCTTGAACAATGGAGATACAATCCTTATTATTAGCCCAATAGTTTTCAAAATGAAATTGATGGTCATGTTGTTGAAAGCGATGATTATTGTTGTAATTAGTATCTATGAGGATAAAGCAATGATCAGATTTTGTTTGGAATTCATAGGTTGCTTGATGCATTGGATATAAATTAAACCAATATGTGTTTGCGACAAAATGATCAAGGCGTTCAAGGATAGTTGGAGTGTTTGGGTCTGATTTAGTCCAAGAAAACCATCTTTTTTCTGGTTTACAATCATACAAACTATTTCGGGAAAGGCAATCCCTAAAGTTGTTAATTTGGGAACGTGCTCTACGACAACCGCCTTGATTTTTCATTATCAGATAGGATTTCATTTAGATCACCTCTAATTATCCAAAGGGAGAGATGATGAAGAATTTAGAGTGTCAATGAGTTTCAAGTTTTAATTTTTTGATTTGTTTCTGCATAACCATGAATTTCGGAGAAGTGAAATTGGGATGTACTTGTATGAATGATAGAGTCAATGTGGTGGTCCGAGTATGAAAGTAAATCCATATTAATTTTATTATTCCATAATAGAGCTAAGCCCTGAACAAAAGGGCTGCTTTCAATAGATAAACAACCAACCATACTTAAATTAATGCAAAGTCTCTCACAAAGATACTTATTTAGGTGAGTTTCACAAAGGAATAAAACATCGGGGTTTATCTTCATGACAACTTGTTTCAAGGCTTGAATTGTCTGGGCTTTACCAAGGCCCTGGCAGTTCCAACATAGGATAATCATTTCTCTCGGTGGGGTTGAACGTCAACCTTTGCCGGAGAGTTTTTTTCGTTGCTCATCCCAGCTTTGTCCTTTGAAAAAGATGGTATATGTGAGGGTTTTTTGGATTTTCCAACATCTTGCATAGGTGAATGTCTTTTTGTACCACGGGTTGATGGTGCTGATGGAGCTTTGTAAGAACCTGCAGATGGTGGTGAATCTTTAGATAACCAATCCTCAAATTCGGATAACAATAACGATGTTGGTAGGAATGTCTTACCCATATCATTATCAAGGATTACTTTGGGCGTGGGCATTTTTTATTAGATGGAAAAATGGTGACCGGTGTGGCATCAAACATGGTATCCACGTTTATTGTTGATTTAGCATCAATGGTCGGATTGTTGGCGTTAACACCCTCATGGGCAGCAAGAGCCGAGCCCAGTGGGCCTGTGCTGGTCACAACAATCAACCCTATTTGGGTTGGCAGAATAGCCGGTGCCTTGGACGGGGCATTGTTGGTGGCCACAACAGTGGTAGGCGCTACTGCAACAACTACAGTGTCAACCGCGGTGGGAGAGTTATCAGTGGCAGCTCTCTCACCATTTGGTGAGTTGTGCAGAGGCATGTTGCTGAAGGACTCAACATCCATGGAGTTGTCAAATTGTTTTTGTGAGAGATTGAAGAGATCAATGGAGTTGTCAAATTGTTTGGAAGTATATAATAATTTCGTTGTCTCCGTAAGTTCGAAGGTTGGACAGAAGTTGATCGAGTGACCAATGATACCACACCCATGGAATAATGTGGGTAATCTTTCATATTGTAGAGGACATAATTTAGGTGTGGTTCCGGATCCACCAATGGCTACACAACGACGGATGGGTTTGGTAACATCAATAGTGATTTCTACACGAAGGTAGTCAACTGTGTTCCCGTCTATACGACAGGAATCTGTTTTGAGCACAGTTCCTATCATAGCTCCAAGTGAGTTTCCAGTTTGATGGGCAATGTCATCATTCTCCATCAAGATGGTCGGGATGCCATGGATACGGACCCAAATATTTATCTTGTTGAATGTGTACTCATCAATGCTGAAATGCGGATCAAAGGGTGCTAGAGCCAGCCATTTGTCTTTGTATGTCCATGGACCCCTCTTCAGGATATCGTTTCTATTTTCTTCATCAGAAAATTTGATACGAAAGTAGTTTTCTTTCAATATGGATATGGAGTTGATCTTGTTGTTTTTCCATATACCTTGGAATGCTCGAATCATAGTGTGATTATCAATATTTTTGGAAGCTATAAATTTCCCAATGAGAAGAAGTTGATATCATCATTTGTGGAGTCCTAGTTGATATCCAGAGTGAAAACCAGGCCTTGTTCCTCAGGGGTGAAGCATAGTTCACCGAATTGTTGGAAGAAGGAATTGGAGGCCATTTCAAGTTTAGTGTGTTTAGGCGAGATATGCTTTGTATTGAGAGGATATAGGTGTTGAGTGAGGGAGAGAATGGCGTGGGTGAGGATGATACTTATAGTAATGATAGTTAGGGGAGCAGTTGAATTAAAATGAGGTGTTTGAATATGCAAAATTCTTAGAAGGAGTGATATTATATTCCTTGTATAGTTATTTTGGAAGGGATAGTAAACTAGACATACAGTAAATAATGTGGAAGTAGATAAGGAAGGCAGTAACATAAAGGAAGGCCTATGATTGTCAACTTAAATGTGGGAATTTGTTTCCAAAAAATATAAGCCTTAAGTAAAGAAATTAATATATGAGTGGACTTAGCCATGTATAAGGTTGGGAAGTAAGTTCTATTAAAGGTATAGTTTGTGTTTGATATGTCGGTAAAAGGGTATGTTAAATTGTTATCATCTTTTACTGTTAAAGTTCGGTTATGGAATGTTTCCATGTATGGATAAAATTGGTTGATTGGTGTGTAAAAGGAGGGAGTGCTAGTAAGTTGGAAAACAATAATAAAAAAGGAATTAGATCTAGTATAGGAAGGAAACAGATATCGAGATTTCATTTGCAAGAGAGGAGTGAAAAGGTAAGAATTAGTATAGTTAGAGAGAGAGGGGATGATAATAATGTACATGCCATGTAAGAGTATCCAAAAGGGGAGTAGAACGAATAGGAATTGAGACAACTTAATAGTATTGGTAACTATAGTTGTATGTTTCCATAGAAGTACACTACCATTGGCATTATATGTGTAATTATGTGTTCCACAATTCTTGAAGATTTTACTAGGATCATGTTGTGTAATTGCTTTAGATTGGGCGGTAATATAGTAGTGGGTAAATTGGGTTATGGTGATATAGGTGGGTAAGAATATATAATGTGGGAACATAAAAGGATTGGTGATATGTATTATAGGTTCATAATATGATTTTGTAATATTTGTTGCTACATTTTTTAGAAGTCGGTGATTTGGATCACTAATTAGGGAAAGTAAGGTTGGTCGATTTTAGTGGAAAATTTATTTCTAGAATCCTTTATAAGATTGATGGCATTGTGAGCTTCACTTAGAATGTGTTGAGGCTCATAGCCTTTAATATAATAATTGGCAAGAGTTGTATTGAGAAAGGGAGGTTTGCATATTGATAGTAAATGTTGATATGGTAAATTTTTATCACAATATAGTAGACATAAAATATTGGTCACTATAGTTGTGTGTTTCCATATAAGTTTACTGCCATTGGCATTATCTGTGCAATTGTATGTTTCAAAATTCTTGAGAATTTTGTTAGGATCATGATGTGTGATTATGGTGATATAAGTATGTAAGAATATATAATATGGGACTATAAAAGGATTGGTGATAAGTATTATATGTTCATAATATGATTTTGTGATATTTATTGCTAAATTTGTTAAAAACGGTGACTTGGATGGGAAGAGTGGATTCATTGGAGGAGTAATATAACATTTGGTTATATATATTTTTGGAAAATTCTGTTGGAGTAAAAAAGGCCATATCGGTGTTAATAGAGATGATTTGTCTTGAATTATAGAATAAATCCTTAGCTTTGCTTTCCTTGTAAAATGTAAATGGCTGTTGGTTATGATGGGAATGGTCAATAATTAGTAGATGCTTATTCGTTGTATGAATGGTAAGTTTACATATAGGGGAAATTATAAGATGGCAAAATTGGGAAATTGTTGTGTAGTGTATAAAAAAGAGGGTGAATGTAAAAGGTAATTGATGAATATGAAGATATTGTGTAGTTTGAGAGAATAATTTTTTGCTGTGAGTTGTTTTTTGATTCAGATTTTACTAAGATGGAATTGTCTCTAATTAGAGAAAGTAAAAAAGGTTGGTAAATTTTAAAAAAGATTTTAGTTCTAGAATCCTTTATACAATTGGTGGCATTGTGAGTATCACTTAGTATGTGTTGGGGCTCAAAGCCTGGAAAATAATATTTGGCAAAAGTTATATTGAAAATGGGAAGTTTGCATATTGATGGTAATTGTAGAAATGGTAAATTTTTTATATCACAATATAGTAACCATAAAAAAATAAGATCATTGTGGATTTGTGATTGGTGCATGAGTATCGCATATGGAGAAAAATTAATTAGGATGTGTAAATTACAATCGAGTGTAATTTGTCGGTCGTATTGTTTTAGTTTCGAAAGAGACCATAATCGAATATTTGGAATGAATAAAATGAAGTTATTGTAATTTTTATTCGAGACCCAAGACCATGAAGGCCAGGATAAGTGCCTGAAACAGGTAGTAGTTTTAGATGCCATGGGACATCTAATAGTTTCTTTCCCGTAAAGGGATGGTGTAAAGACATTGCTGTCATTGACGAAAAGATAATATTTGGATAAGACCTCTTTTGAAGTCAAGACTATGGTGATTGTGCAAAATGATGGCATACAATAAAATGGTAACAATTTTAGGTAAGAGATAAAAAAGACAATAGAGATTGTTGTTTGAGTCCAAAACAATTCTATGGATGCATAAAAGAGACAGATTGAAAAAATAACACTATGTTATGATTATTCAATAGAAACGTAAACGTCTAAAAACAACAGATTCTAAGCTTACCAAGTAGATCGACAGAGCCAAAGTTAAGAAAAATAAAGTATTTATAAAATTGATTTTGGTGAGAGTAATCCATGGTACCAATAGTTTGATTTGGAACCGGGTGTTGTGGGTTTGTGTTCGAAAACACTCTCTTCTCAATCATGATGTTTGCCTGATGCAAAAATGCATGGTTGCTCCAAGTGCGTTCCAAGCCTGGAACGTCATGCAGACAACGACAACAGCAAAGGGAGGAACGACGTTGCTGCACAAAGAAGAGGAGGCGGCGGAGGAAGGGAAAGACAATAGGGGTTGTGGAAGGTGGCTGGTGGCGGAGGGGATAGGCGAGAAAGAGAGAAACAAGGGGAAAAGAGAGGCGAGGGTTGGGAGAGTTGAGAGCATTTTTGAAAACCCACCCGTTACCCGTTGGAATTTTTACCCATTAGAATTTTAAGAGAGTACTCGTTGAAATTTTAATCGGGTAAGAAGATCTGAAATTTTTGCTGAGCTATATAATTAAACTCAAAATCCCATAATCAAATATTTGAACTCAGAAAATTTGATTTAATCTTATTTTGCGGATGTTTTGTTTGAGTTTAAGGCTTGCAAGTCTAAATGGGCTTTACTGTGGACTTGTACGAATTTGAACCGAGTAAAAAACTCTCAATTTTTGTTAAGTTGTATAATCATGTTTAAAAGCTCATAATTAAATATTTGAACTCATATTATATTATTTAATCTTATTTTGCGTACCTTTTGTTGCAGTTTAAGATGAACATGTCTAAATGGGCCTTATAGTGGGCCCATTGGAATTTTAACCGAGTAAAAAGCTCTAAAATTGAGCTTAAGCTATATAATCATTTTCAAAAGCCCATATTCAAATATTTGAACTCTTAAATTTGATTTAATCTTATATTACGGACGTTTTGTTAGGATTTTAGTCATGCATGTCTAAATGGGCTTTATAGTAAATCCGTTGGAATTTTAACCAAGTAAAAAGCTCTAAAATTTAGGATAAGATATATAATCAAGTTTCAAAGCCCATAATTAAATATTTGAACTCATAAAATTTGATTAAATCTTATTTTGTGGACGTTTTGTTGGGGTTTAAGGCGTGCATGTCTAAGTGGGCTTTATAATAAACCCGTTGTAATTTTAACCGACTATAAAGCTCTAAAATTTTGGTTAAGCTATATAATCAAGTTCAAAATCCCTTAATCAAATATTTGAACTCATAAAATTTGATTTAATCTTGTTTTGCAAAAGTTTTGTTGGGGTTTAAGGAGTACATGTTTAGATGAGTTTTACAATAAACCCATTAGAATTTTAACTGAGTAAAAAAACTCTGAAATTTTGGTTAAGCTATATAATCAAGTTCAAAAGCTTTGAACTTGAGGCTAAGCTTTATAATCAAGTTCAAAAGCGCAGAATCAAATATTTGAACTCAAAAAATTTTGATTTAATTTTATTTTGTGGATGTTTTGTTAGGGTTTGAGGCGTGCATGTCTAAATAAAATTTATTGTGGACTCGTTGAAATTTTAACCGAGTAAAAAGCTGTGAAATTTTTGTTAAGCTATAAAATTAAGTTCAAAAGCCCATAATGATATATTGAAACTCATAAAATTTAATTTAATCTTGTTTTGCGAACGTTTTGTTTGTGTTTAAGGCTTGCATGCTAAATGAGTTTTACTGTGGACCTATTTGAATTTTAATAGAGTAAAAAGTTCTCAATTTTTTTTTGTTAAGCTGAATAATCAAGTTCAAGCGGAAATAATTAAAATTTTGAACTCATAAAATTTGATTTAATTTTATTTTGCAGACATTTTGTTGGGGTTTAAGGCGTGCATGTCTAGATTGGCTTTACAATAAACCCGTTGGAATTTTAACTAAGTGAAAAGCTCTAAAATTTTGGTTAAGCTATATAATCAAGTTCAAAAGCACATAATAAAATATTTGAACTCGTAAAATCTAATTTAATCTTTTTTTGCGGAAGTTTTGTTGGGATTTAAGTCGTGCATGTTTAGATGGGCTTTACAATAATCCCATTATAATTTTAATCGAGTAAAAAGGTCTGAAATTTTTGTTAAGCTATATAATCAATTTCAAAAGCCTATAATCAAATATTTAAACTCATAAAATTTGACTTGATCTTATTTTGTGGACGTTTTGTTTGGGTTTGAGGCGTGCATGTCTAAACAGGCTTTACAGTAAATTCGTTGGAATATTAACCGAGTGAAAAGCTCTGAAATTTTTGTTAAGCTATATAACCAAGTCAAAAAGCTTAGAAATTGAGGCTAAGCTATATAATCAAGTTCAAAAGCCCATAATGAAATATTTAAACTCGTCAAATTTGATTTAATTTTATTTTGTGGACGTTTTGTTAGGGTTTGAGGCATGCATGTTTATATGGGATTTGTTGTGGACTAATTGAAAATTTAACCGGGTAAAATGATTTAAAATTTTTGTTGAGCTATATAATTAAGTTCAAAATCCCATAATAAAATATTTGAACTCATAAAATTTGATTTAATCTTATTTTGCGGATGTTTTGTTTGGGTTTAAGGCTTGCATGTCTATATGGACTTTACTGTGGACCTGTACGAATTTTTTTTTGAAGGAAGGCGAGCCTCATTAAAAACCTCTCTAGACCTAAGGGGAAAATAGTATGGACTTTTTTGAAGAAAAAGGGCCTCGTTAAAACCCCCTAAAGTCTTCCTTTGCTCGGAGGCTCCGAGTGAACACCTATGGGGAAAAAACAGTACCCATGTATATTATAATGGATGAGAAGAAATCTCATTAGCTACAAATGTTCGAATATAATCAGGATAATCCGTGCCAAATAAAACAGATGACATGGAACGAAGAGCCCTAGTAGCAAGAGTATGAGCAACAACATTCACTCCTCTAGGTACAAAGCGTATACTAAAGTTGATAGTGTCGGCTAGAAGAGAATGGGCATGGTATTTTGCGGACCTTTTGTTGCAGTTTAAGATGGGCATATCTAAATGGGCCTTATAGTGGCCCTGTTCGAATTTTAACCGGGTAAAAAGCTCTAAAATTGAGGTTAAGCTATATAATCATTTTCAAAAGCCCATACTCAAGTATTTGAACTCATAAATTTTATTTAATCTTATTTTGCGGAAGTTTTGTTGGGGTTTAAGTTGTGCATGTTTAGATGGGCTTTACAATAAACTCATTAGAATTTTAACTTAGTAAAAAGCTCTGAAATTTTGGTTAAGCTATATAATCAATTTTTAAAGCCCATAATCAAATATTTGAACTCATAAAATTTGATTTAATCTTATTTTGTGGACATTTTGTTTGGGGTTTAAGACGTGCATGTCTATGTGGGCTTTACAGTAAACCCGTTGAAATTTTAACTGAGTAAAATGCTCTGAAATTTTGGTTAAGCTATATAATCAAGTTAAAAAGCTCTAATATTGAGGCTAAGCTATATAATCAAGTTTAAAAGCCCATAATCAAATATTTGAACTCATAAAATTTGATTTAATCTTATTTTCCAAACGTTTTATTGGGGTTTAAGGCGTGCATGTCTAGATGGGCTTTACAGTAAACCCGTTAGAATTTTAACCGAGTAAAATTCTCTGAAATTTTGGTTAAGCTATATAATCTAGATAAAAAGCTATGAAATTTGGATTAAGTTATATAATCAATTTCCAAAGCCCATAATTAAATATTTGAACTCATAAAATTTGTTTTAATCTTATTTTTTGGACATTTTGTTGGGTTTTAAGGTGTGCATGTCTAGATGGGCTTTACAGTAAACCCGTTAGAATTTTAATCGAGTAAAAAACTCTAAAATTGAGGTTAAGCTATATAATCATTTTCAAAATCCCATATTCAAATATTTGATTTAATCTTATTTTGCAGATGTTTTATTAGGGTTTAAGGCGTGCATGTCTAAATGACCTTTATAGTAAACCCATTGAAATTTTAACCAAGTAAAAAGCTATGAAATTTGGATTAAGCTATTTTATCAATTTCCAAAGCCCATAATTAAATATTTGAATTCATAAAATTTGTTTTAATCTTATTTTGCGGACGTTTTGCTGAGGCTTAAGGGGTGCATGTCTAGATGGGCTTTACAATAAACCCATTTGAATTTTAACAGAGTAAAAAGCTATGAAAATTTGGTTAAGGTTTATAATCAAGTTCAAAAGCCCATAATTAAATATTTGAACTCATAACATTTGATTTAATCTTATTTTGTGGACATTTTGTTGGGGTTTAAGGCGTGCATATCTAGATGGGCTTTACAATAAACCAGTTGGAATTTTTTTGAAGAAAGAGATGCGGGCCTCATTAAAAACCCCCTCTAAAGTCGTTTTGTTGGGGTTTGAGGCGTGCATTTCTAGATGAACTTTAGAATAAACCTGTTGGAATTTTAATCGAGTAAAAAGCTTTGAAATTTTGGTCAAGCTATATAATCAAGTTCAAAGGCCCATAATCAAGTATTTGAAATGAAAAAAAAATTGATTTAATCTTATTTTGCGAAATTTTTGTTGGGGTTTAACGCGTGCAAGTTTAGATGGGCTTTACAATAAACACATTAGAATTTTAACCGAGTAAAAAGCTTTGAAAATTTTGTTAAGCTATATAATCAATTTAAAAATCCCATAATCAAATATTTGAACTCATAAAATTTGATTTAATCTTACTTTGTGGACGTTTTGTTAGGGTCTGAGGCATGCATGTCTAGGTGGGCTTCATAGTAAACCCGTTGGAATTTTAACCAAGTAAAAAGCTCTGAAATTTTGGTTAAGCTATATAATAAAGTTCAAAAATCCCATAATCAAATATTTGAACTCATAAAATTTGATTTAATCTTACTTTGTGGACGTTTTGTTAGGGTCTGAGGCATGCATGTCTAGGTGGGCTTCATAGTAAACCCGTTGGAATTTTAACCAAGTAAAAAGCTCTGAAATTTTGGTTAAGCTATATAATAAAGTTCAAAAATCCCATAATCAAATATTTGAACTCATAAAATTTAATTTAATCTTATTTTGCGGGTGTTTTGTTTGGGTTTAAGGCTTGCATATCTAAATGAGCTTTACTGTGGACCTATTGGAATTTTAACCGAGTAAAAAGTTCTCTATTTTTGTTAAGCTATATAATCATGTTCAAAAGCCCATAATTAAATATTTAAACTCATTGTATATTATTTAATCTTATTTTGCGTACCTTTTATTGCAGTTTAGGATGTGCATGTCTAAATGGGCCTTATAGTGGGCCCATTGGAATTTTAACCGAGTAAAAAGATCTAAAATTGAGGTTAAGCTATATAATCATTTTCAAAAGCCCATATTCAAATATTTGAACTCTTAAATTTTATTTAATCTTATTTTGTAGATGTTTTATTGGGGTTTAAGGCGTGCATATCTAGTGAGCTTTATAGTAAACCCATTGAAATTTTAACCAAGTAAAAAGCTTTGAAATTTTGATTAAGCTATATAATCAATTTCCAAATCCCATAATTAAATATTTGAACTCATAAAATTTGTTTTAATCTTTTTTTGTGGACATTTTGTTGGGTTTAAGGCGTGCATGTCTAGGTGGGCTTTATAATAAACCCGTTGTAATTTTAACCGAGTAAAAAGCTCTAAAATTTTGGTTAAGCTATATAATCAAGTTCAAAATCCCATAATCAAATATTTGAACTCATAAAAATTGATTTAATCTTGTTTTGTAGAAGTTTTGTTGGGGTTTAACGCGTGCATGTTTAGATGGGCTTTACAATAAACCCATTAGAATTTTAACCGAATAAAAAGCTTTGAAATTTTGGTTAAGCTATATACTCAGGTTCAAAAGCTCTAAAATTGAGGCTAAGCTTTATAATCAAGTTCAAAAGCCCAGAATCAAATATTTGAACTCATAAAATTTGATTTAATTTATTTTGTGGATGTTTTGTTAGGGATTAAGGCGTGCATGTTTAAATTGAATTTATTTTGGACTCAACTTTTAACCGAGGAAAAAGCTATGAAATTTTCGTTGATCTATATAATTAACTTCAAAAGCCCATAATCATGTAACACCCCATTCCCGGCCTGGTAGAGAGCCGGATCAGAAAGTGCTATCGGAAAACATATAGGAGGTTCGGAGTTGAATTTAAAGTTTGGAGACTTATTCGGGAAATTTATTAAACTCTTTTAAAGTTTAGCAAATTTGTTTGTTGTCTCTTATTCGATTTGGGGTTAATTTTAAACTTTTTCAAAGTTAAGGACAAAATTGTAATTTTTTTACAAATTAGAGGTCCTTAATGGGATTTCTTTTCATTAAACTACAATTAAACTTACCGATTATTAACTTTTGAAGTTTCATTACTAATGGAGATCGTTTACCTATCTAATTAGGCCACTTAAAACTTAGTGACCAATTTGTAAATTGTTTAAAACTGTAATTTTAAGACTTTTAACAGAATTAACTGACTCCGTACTGGTACGCCTAAGACCGTATCGGTACGCTAAGCTGATTTCCTAAATTCCAGGTTCAAGGGTAACAAGACGGTATCGATACCCCTAAGTCTGTATCAATACGCGTTGACTAAGGTTGACCCATTTCAGTACAGCCTAAGGCCGTATGGATACAATTTAATTTTTAGACCTTACTGTCCAAATTCGTATCGATACACGCCTTTGTGTATCGGTACACCCTATTTTACTTAGTCCAATTATGCAAGGCCGTATCGATACGCCATCACATGTACCTTTTATGCCTGCCTTGTAATGACAAATTTTAGCTAGTTTTTAATAAATTTAACCAGTTGAACGTTGTCCAAACTTAACCAAATTTTATCAACAAGCTTACAATCCATATTTTTAATAGCATACAAAATTTTAGAGCGTTTCGAATCCATTTACCTAGTTTTCACCTTTGTGTGCTTTTAAGCTCATTTTAAAACTAGTTTATCAATTCAAAACATACCAACTTTCACATTTAACACCTAGGCATTATTAGGCCACTACACACATATCAAAATATGCAAACATAACGTGTTAGAGCCATATGCCACCTTACTAGGAGTTCAAAGCAAAAGTTAAGCATACATTTGATTGGTGGAAGTGACTTGCAACCGCAACTACACGATCGGAGTTTTGAATACTTCAAGATCCTAAAATGAATGAGACACGCGAATGTTAGGCTTACATAGCCTAGTGAGGTAGTCATAACAAATGCACAATAAATTCATCAAATAAATGAATGACATATAGGCATGATTGGTTAACAATTTATACAACATCAATCATATAAGGTCATGTTCAAATCAATGGTCAAGATTTCATGTAGCAATTGTAAATCATATAAACATATCATTTCCTTGGACATGGTAACCAATGGGTACGCGGATTCCCCTGTACACCGCACATATCGAAAATAGGCCGTAGCCTTGAGCCGTAGCCTTGAGCCGTAGCTTCAAAAAATATCCCTTACACAATCCATCCTTATCTCACTGCACATATAGGCCGTAGCCCCGAACCATAGTCCAATCCTTTACTTAGTGAGCTCAAATAATCCTATGGCATGCTAATTATCTCCAATGTCCACAAATGTTCGAGGTCACATATTTCATTGTAATTCTTACCCTTTCAGATCACATATCACAACATAAACTTACCTTTGTGCTCGTAAGCCATATCATATCGGACGTCAAATTGAGCCTTAGCTCCACATATCATATAATAGCATATCCATATCGAATTAACACATAGCAAAATTCAAGTATCGTATATGAACTTACACATATTAATCCATGTCGAAAAGTTACCATGCTTACTATTAGCATCCACACAAGCTTGCTCTATTTGAGCCCTAAAACAAAATAAAAATTATAACATAAAACGAATGCAAAGGGATGGCACATTTCCTATCCCTTGACATGACTACACTCATCTTGATTATGAAGCTTTCAAGGTTCCTGAATTACGATTCCTTTGCTCCTAGCTTTGCTTGGGGATGACGGAGGGATTTCCTCCAACTCTTGAGCTAGTTCAAATTTAGAGAATGCATTAGAATCAAACCTAATACCTTACAAACATCTTTCAAGCTCATCAAAGCTTGTAGACAACATTGAAACAAGGAAATTAACCTACTAACACATGGGCTTGACTTAGATGTTCAAAGTTTAATTATTGAAATTACTTCTCAAAGATCAAAGGAATCATTGAATCGATAAGGGGTTTTACTCACCAAATTATGAGCATTCAAACGATGTGTTTAAATCGAACTATGGTTAAGGGTTGCACTGAGATGCTTGCTTAGCTTGAGGTTGAGGATAACAATGGAGGTGCTTGCTTATTTTGAAGTTAATGGATGGATTTTGCTTTCGGGAGTACAAAGTGATGAAGAGAGCTTAGTTTCTAAATTTTAAAACCCTTTTTCAACCTTTAATCATTCCCCACCTACACATGAGCCAATAGGAAGCTTTCCTATTAGCAAGGGAAAGGTTAAACAATTGTTTTCCATCTTTTCACTCCTTTTTCCAAATTCTAGGCAATTGACGGCCACTCATCACTTAATCTGAGTGATCTCACATGAGGGACGCAAGCAAGGAGGTGACTCAGCACCTTACTCTTCATTTCCTTCAATTTGGACCTTAAAACATATTTTTACAGAGGATCATATCGATACACTATATAGCCGTATCAATACGCCTAGGCTAAAATAGGTAAGTTCGTTATGGTAGTTAGGCCGTATCGATACAGGTCTTGTTGTATCAAAATGCCTACTTCAAACCGTATCGATACCGATCCAGCAGTACCGATACACCTAGTTCCAAATCAACATTCTCAGCTTTGAATTTTTTACAAAAAGATCCCCACAACTTAAATCAAGCCCAATTAACTTTCATAGTTACAAAATTGGGTACAAGGATTGAGAGATTACATTTTTGAGCATATCTGATACAAAATTTCCGGTCACCATAACCAAATTTTGACTAGGCCAGTTTTAGGGATGTGATAACTCTCCCCCTTAAGAAAATTCATCATTGAATTTTCACTCTAATTAAATAAATGAGGGTACTTGCTTTTTTATTGTCTCTTCTAGTTCCCACGTTGCTTCCTCAACTGAATGACTTCTCCAAAGGGAACATACTTCTTACGAAGTCTTTTAACTTCTTGTGTGAGGATCTGCACAAGTTCTTCCTTGTACATCAGATTAGACTAAATCTCTACAGACTCCGGCTTGATCACATAGGAAGAATCTGATCAGTACTTTCATTGCATAAACACATGGAAGACATTATGGATTCGGCTTAGCTCTTCGGGGAGAGCTAGTCGATAGGCAACAGGTCCAACTCTCTCGATCACTTCGAATGTGCCAATGAAACAAGGACTCAGTTTCCTTTTTTTCCAAAATCGAAGGATCTTCTTCCACATAGATACTTTAAGGAGAGCTTTCTTGACAACCTCATACTAAATGTCTATTCTTTTTAGATCAGCATAAACTTTTTGTCGGTCAAATGCAGCTTTGAACCGATCACGGATAATGGTCACCCTTTATTCGGTTTCCCGAAGTAAGTCAGGGCCTAACACCTTGCCTTCACCAAGTTCGGTCCAACATAGAGGGGTCCTACATCTCCTCCCGTAAAGGGCTTCATAGTGTGCCATTTGAATCGAGGCTTGGTA